>OX246753.1:353595387-354881887 GCA_945910035.1 Brachypalpus laphriformis
TTCTATATTTTAACGTAATTCAACTATTAATAATGAAATTACATCAGATCAGTTAATTTTTTTTTTAAAAGCAAATAACAAAAAAGGAACAAAACAAAAAGTTATTGTGATTTCAAATATGCGTATGTACTTATGTACCCACTAAATTTTTGTGAATCGAAGCCTTAAGCTTCTGGATTAGACTGGAGACTAATTCATGCTCTTCCAAAATAATCAATGCGGAGAACATGGATTGGCAGGTCTTTATTTTCAGTTTTTTTGTTAGTCGGGTTTTTTAAAGAGTGAGTTTGGAAAATATTCGTTCAACGCAAGCACTGCTGTGGGGCAATGTTATAATTTTAACGACGAATGGTTTTTTGAAATTCTGACCTTAATCCAAAATTCCTCTACATCATTTAATTCAAAAATATAATGCAAACTTTTATCTTTTGTTTTCATATCAAGCAATTTATATTCTTCTATTATTGCTTCGGGGTTTGGTATAAAATGCGAAAATCCAAATTCAATTTAAACTAATGCGAAATAATTGAAATCTTTTTGTAAGATAATGACTTTCGGATCAACGTACTCATCAGAATCTGAGTCTGAATGTGTCAATCCTCTTTCAATTTGCAAAAAGGGTAAAAAAAATTGTTAAATTTGGATGATTTTTTAAAAGGGGGGTCCAGCGGTCCGTGCCATCAAAAAAGGGTCAATTTGACCCCAAAGGGTCCCAAAGGTAACCCTGATCATATTGCGAACCTATATTAATTTTGTGTCTTAATTTGTATAGAAATCAACTTAGAAGCAACTATGTACAAGGCCTTCTGCTCCGGCTTTTACTCTTATTCATTGGGATCTATCGTTGCTTATATTTCTGAAAACGCACCATTATTTGACTTTAGGCATTAATAGTTAGAGAATAAAAAGCAGATTAAATCTGGAGAACATACTTAATATGATGCAGCACCTTTTTGGGAACAAATCCAGGAAAGAATAGAAGCTTTCCGATTTTTCAAGTACATACCAACACATACTATACTTCACAATTGTTAATTTTGGTAGACAATCGACTATATATATATATATATATATTTATACGTAAGCTGCTTAAATTTGTATATGGTATATTTTTCCCCAATGTCTCCAGGAAAGAAAGTCCAGAAGTTCGATTTAATCGAAAAAATCGATTTATTTTCTCTTGAATTCTTCGGATTTATTCCTCTTCGCATCTGTACTACTACATATGTACATACATGGGTCACTTGCACGCACGATTTTTGAATTATTTTATCGTCGGGTATCGTTAAATAGGATGTGTCCCTAAGGCCCAGTTTTTCAGTGCTGAGTTAACTCTGAGTTAAACCAGAGTTAACTAACTCTGGATTAAAATTAATTTAGAGTTAACTCATGAAGCAGTTTTTCAGTGCAGGATTAACTTAACTCCATGAGTGGTAGTTGCATTTGATAACACTGTATGATTTATCGATTTAACTCTAAAAAAACTATCGAAATCGATCGATTCTATACTGTTAGATCGGTTGTTAATAACACAAACACAATGATTGTGTTAACAAAGAAAAGGAAGTCATAGAGTGTAAAATAACGGACCGAACAAATTCCGATAATAAGGCAAAAGCATGGGTTGAAATTGCCAAGGAAATTAACAGCAAATGCGGAACCAACAGAACGGGTGATAACCTTCGGACGAAGTACAAAAATTTAAAAAAGGTGGCGAAAGTAAATTTTGCTGAGGAACAGCGCAGTATATTCTGTACAGGAGGAGGTCCTAAGGCAACATCCACTGTCACCGCAATTGATAATGCTGTTTTGAAGGTATGCCAGGAGGAGGTATTTTTGGGGATTGAGGCGCTGTGGGATGACGACGCATCTGAGGGGAAGAACGAACCAGTGCCAAATGAATTAGAGAACGACTTTTCTGAAAAACAAAAAGGTTTGTGTTTTAATTCAGCTGAGGCTTTGTAAATAAATTTCGTTCATCATACTTGCAGATGAAACGGAGGAGTTGTTGAATTGGACCCACTACACCCCGAAGATGTTAAAAAAACCACCACACCCGGCTATCAAACCTATACGGCGCAAAACAACAGAAGACTGCTGGGCCGATGTGGCTGATGCCGAATTGCGAGAAATAGAGGCTGAAATAAGACTCATAAATTCTCAAGGAGAAGAAAGTGAGCTGCGAAAAGAAAAACTAAGATTGGAAATTGAGCAAATGAAAGAAAAACATAAAATCAAAATTCAAATTTTAGTGAAACAGCCGTAACGTATAAATGTTATTCTTATTTAAAGTTTTTATTTTGAGTTATGGTTTGAATACTTATTTTTTGTGAATACTGTGAAATGTGAATATTGTCAATGAATAGTGAATTTAATAAAGAACTGATTTACAAGATAAATGTTTAAAATATGTTTTATTAAATATAATAGGAGTTTGAATAGTAGAACGGTTTTGAATGTAGTACCTTGTAAATTAAGGTATATAAAATGAAATTATGAATCAAATTAATTATTTCCTCGCGTCATTACCAACTTTTTAAAATAATCATTTACCAAAATGCGTCTATATACGTTGTTATAATTCGAGCTTCCTCTCTCCCTATTGCTTGGAGTTGACAATACGAAATCTATTGCCCCTTCGAATTCAGTAGATAGAGTTGGTGCTTCATTTTCCCCATTTATGCAACATATGTTGTGCAAAACAGCAGTTGCAACGATTATACACTGCACTTTTTCTAATTTCAATCGCATTCCCAGAGACAGAATTGGAAATCGCCTTTTCCAAACTCCATAGCTTCTTTCAACGCAACAGCGTGTTCTAATTAAAGACTCATTGTATAAATTTTCTTCCGGAGTTGTTACGTTTCCAAGAGTAGTCATAATGTACTTCTTATTTTGGTATCCACTATCAGCAACTATGAAACTTTAGCCAAAGTCCCCTCTCTCCAGATAGCGGTAAATTTTAGATTTTCTGAAAATATTTGCGTCATGTGCTGATCCAGGCCAACGAGCAACAATATTTGTTATCTTAAGGCTAGCATCCCACGTCGTCTGCACATTGATTAAGAAGAATCCTTTGCGATAACGCTACAGTTCCTCTTTATTTCCGCCTATCTTAATGATTTAAAAACATGTATTCTTCAGACAATATTCTTTTAAATTTAAAAACACGTACCTGGACTAAAAATTCTGACATGTGTGCAATCTAGAGCTGCTATAACTTTCGGCAATTTTGCGACATTGTAAAATTCCTTTTTTTTTTATTTGACAAATCCTCAGCCGTATTCGGAAAAACTATGGAAGTGACTTCGTAGCAATGCTATGTGTTGTGTAACAGTTGTCACCACTTTGGATACTGTTGATACCGATACTCCGTAAATATCACCTATTGTTCTCAACATGCCACCAGTTGCGTACACTCTCAAAGTGATCAGAAACATTTGCTCTTCTGTTAAAGCCATATTCCTTTAGTTATGGATTGTTATAATTATTAATATGGTTTATAAATATACTAGCATCGAAACAGGCGTGCTAGTTATATGCATGTATTAACTTACCAATTTGTCTTATTTTTTATGTGTGGCCGGATAAGCTCCAAAATGCTGAAAGTTGATGCCTTTGAAAGGCGAAATCGGTCGTAAAAATCCTTTTCTCCAAACAAATGAAAATGATTTGGTCGCGATCGTACAAGTCTTTTTCTTCTTAAAACGGTTAAATATTTCGAACAATCCCGCGTCGCTGACATCTGAATCACAGTCTGAATATAGCGAAAACGTATTCATTTTCTTTATCGATTTAATAAAATATTCACACAAATAGAAAAGAAATTAACCCAATTCACTTACTATTTCGGCATCTGTCAAAAACATTTGCTCATTTAATCTAGGGTTAACTCACCAAATTTGTAGGGTTAACTCGGAGTTAACTCAGGATTAAAATTGACTGAAAAACATGTTTCTGGGGTTAACTCTAGTTTAATCCCGAAACTCGGATGATCTCGCACTGAAAAACTGGGCCTAAGTATATCATTATTACGTTTCAGAATATATGTACATATTACATGTATATATATGCATCCGCAAGTGCAACCTTTTCGTAATTATAATTTCACTTTTGTATGCATAATACTTTCGATATATCTAATTAAATTTGAAAATCTCGCACTTTTGTTTTTGAAAATGAAAGTTACATTTCGGACGCACACTCGAGACTCTAATAGAATACACAAATAACAAAACTAATGTTCTGGCACTTCATATGAAAAGAAAGGGAAATTAATGACCCTTTTTATTGCTGCTAATTAGTATATGAAATTTTCTGGCGTCGCTAGTGAAAGCATGGAAAACATTAAATACAAATAAACAACCAAATTCCAGTAAGCCACATTACACTGCATATAGCATTACCTTGTTTGGCCTAGTTTGTTTTTAATTTGAAACTAAAGTTCAACGCCATTGAGAGACAGTCACCAGAGCTGTAAAACAATGGGAATATAAATTTGGCCTAAGCACCGGTTATAAAATTTCAGTCTGATGTTCATGAAAGCGTCCGCGTATTATTAATTTCAAACCAGAAATGCAACATTATTTTATCCAATTGAATTACGTTATGTGAATTATGACTGATAACGAGATTAAGATAACTGAACCTTCAAAGCATGAACATTATGCAGATATATGAATAAAAATTTGAATCAAGCTACTAGTAAACAATGCAAATGAATTTGTGCAAAAGCATAAACATATCTACCAATAAATTTGCATTAGTATTGTGAACGTATTTGTTATTAAATAATGGACTCCGACAACAAATTGACAAGCATATCATACGTTTTTTGCGACTTAGGATATCAGTTTTAAGAAATGTAATTCAGCAAAGATGCTTTTGATTTGAAAACTCTCTTCAAAAAAATGTAATTTAAATGTGCTAATCAATTGGGAGAAGCTAGGAGAAAATAGTGCACATGTTAGCATGTCAATAACAAACAAATGTCATTAGTTTGATTTTGCTTTAAGTGCAATATTTTAACCACGAATTATAATACATATAATTCACTTGGTAATGAGTTCACAATGTTGCTGTGACCATAAACCATATTCTTTAAGTCTGAATATTTTCGGGCATACACTGTTTTTTATCCGATTTTCTAACTCAGCTCTAATCCAAACTTAAGATCAAAAATTGTCCTAAAATACATACGTACATATGTATTGTAGTAATTAGTGTTCTTGATGTAGACATTATCCTTCGGTTAAAATGTTTCTACAGGTGCTTTTTGGTGAATTTTTTATAGATTCTAGAAATCTGGTACATCCCATGTCAACTCGCAACTCGACCTGCAACTTGCAGAATAATAATCAGCATGACCCTCAATACCAGCAGTTTTGTATTGACAAATGCTGTCAATAGTCCAATAAGCATTTTCTTTGGAATCATTGGATATGCTTTTGTTCCAGTTATTGTGCATACACTTAAATAAAAATGGATAAAAAAAGTAAGGCATTGTCAAATTAAACGTGGGCACCTCCCAATGCCTACAGCAGTGATTATTACATGCATACATAAGAGCTATACCAACATCCATATCTTCCACAAATTAATTTCACATGATTCAGAAACCTTCCAGCATGATTATTCGAATAGACTTAATAATCCGAGCCAGATGGCCTACTAACCACCTGAGTCATTCGTTGACTTCGCTGATTTTTATCTCCAATGATTTAAAGTTACAGAGAATCCAACCTATGTAACAACAAGCAGACACCTTTTTCTTGGAATGCATTATAGACCTTAGCAACCACTTACATTAGAGCAGTTGGTGTACATACGTACTATTTCCATTTTCAATTGTTTACTTCACGCTACATCAAGTTTCCAAAACGATGTGTATTGTTTCAATTTATGTGTGTGTCGCTATCAATGACGTTAAGTAAGAGCTCAAGTAATTTTTTTCTAACCCAAGCAAGTCGATTTAAATTAGTCTGTTGATTTGTATTACACAATATGCATTAAATCGATTGCAGAACAGTTTAAGTTTATGTAGGGACATGATCTCACCGCAGGCTCAACAAAAATAATTTTATATTCAAGCAATTTCCTAAACGACTATTCCAAGCACGTAAAAGTACCTATCTACGAATATTCAAATTAAATATCACAATGCCTTAAAATATAATTAAAAACTATAGAAAAAAACTAAAATATTCGTAATATACCCGATTTTATATCTTCCGGGTATGTATTGTGGATTTTTTAAGCATTTCAGTACTCCAATTTCATTATGAATTCAGTTCGCGAAACCATCATCACCTAACCCATATACTCGTATCACGTAATCATCTTCGATTCGGTGTTCGCACTGTCTGTATCCATAAACCACAAAATAGTAGCAAATACTTTTGCTGAACCACAACCGAGCTAAGTTGTATGAATAGGTCGCCATTCAGCGTCATGTTTTATAACAATTTATATTAATGAATATCCTATAGCCATCTACGTTAAGGCGCATAGTTTTTCTCTTTATCTTGAGAGAACAAAATGCAAGTCTTGAGGTTTCCATTGATTTTCTTCAAGAGCCTATTTATTGAAATTAAATGAAGTCGACTTTTATGTTATTCTTGCGGTCTCCAGCTTAACTACTTAATGGTCTAATGGCCATAGTCATAGCATTTCGAAAAAAACACATCAAAGGAAAACATAATCAATTCACTATAGTAGTCGAATTGAATATGAACAATGCGTGCATAAATATTTGATGGTCATAAGCATGTGATTGGCGGTAATAGGCGATTAAGGTCTTACGAACTAATATGGTAATAAAAATGGGAATAATGGACTAGAAAATTTTTATAATTTTCGAAGCCAACATAAATAAAATAGAAGAAGATATTTATGGCACATGTGTCAGCTAACAGTATCACCTTAAAAATAAGTGAGCTTAGATTACGACATTTTAAGTTACTGGGGTGAGTAAAATTATATAAAATAAATATTGTTACCTATTCGAATTTGTAACACATGGTGGAATATACTTTTTTAATAAGAAAAAATTCAAACGGGTTATAAACTAGATTGAATAAGGGACAATAATATGTAACCTTTGCTGCATTTATTACGCTTCCCTTACCTTAATTAACTTAAACTTGCAAATTGTAATGGGCAGCCTTACATAAAATTATAATAACTTACTTATCGAGCACCTGTGGTACTGCAGACTTTCATCTTTGCCGATCTCTTTTACATTTCTGCAAGACAACTGTGTTTATAGTCTTATCAATGAAAATGCAATGTATTTGTTAGTTATTTTTCGATTTTTCAACAACATATCTCCAATGCACACAGCTTAGAATGTCCACGATTATATCTTCTTCAAAAATTGAACGCTTGATAATAACCCACGAATGACATACACTACCATTCATAAGTTTAAGACCACCACTATTTCCTTGATTGTACCTATTTTTTTATCAACCCGTTTAAACTTAGCATTAATTGCATTACACCTGCATCTTTTACTTGCATGTAGACGCATGAAATCTTCGGTGTAATCAGTTTTCCCAGTATAAGCATTAGGTATAATATCATCTACAAAGGATCTTATATATTAATACGTGAACACGAAATTTATCGTACTTTTTTTCAGTATTTATTATTATACTGTGCCATAGATGTGCAGAAAATAAAAATCATGTTTGTTTATTTCCCGTCGGTCGAATTTCGACCACACGCGATACTAGTTTATTTAAAATCGTAATACACAATAAAAACGCAAATGAGAAGAAACGACTAGAATGGTCTAGAGCTCATCAAAATTGCGACATTGAGAACTGGTTGAATTGGTTGTTTGGACTGATGAACCCAGGTTCGATCTGACGCAAAGAGAAGGGTCTTCGTTAGACGTTCCGCAGAGCAAAGCAGCTTACCACAATATAATGTGCACGGTTGGCACAAAAGCATGAAGATGGATTGATTTTGGTGTGGAGCCTTTCCCTTCCGCGGAACAAAGAGGGCTACAGAACCATTGTTATTCGAAGTGATTTTCGATTAATTGGAGACGGGATCGTCTTTCAACAAAATAGCTTTCCTAAACAGACTTCAAGGCTGTGTGGAAGCTTTCTGCAACAGAAGGAGTGCTAATCAACATGGCAAGTTTTGACAGTAACTGAACGACACCTGGAATAAAATTCCAACCGAAACAATATCAAAATTTTAAGAAAGGTTGCCCAGACTTGTTAAAGCTGTTATAAAAGCCCTATTTTTTTTTTTTTTTAATACCTTATTTTGTTTATTTATGCTTCGTAATTTCATTGAATATTTAAAATGTATCTACGTAGTGTACTCAATAAATAAAAAATAAATTAATGAACGCTTCTTTTGAATAACATCCTTCTATCATAGAACTTCTCGGTAGTCGTAAGCTTATGAACAGTAGGTAGTGTATCTATTGACAGTACATATCTTCCAAATGTCCAAGCCTTGCTGTAAGCAAGAACGAGAAAGACTTCACTATAATTTAGTTCAATAAAAGGAGATAGTTCTAAGAGCAGAAATAGTGGTATCATAATAGTGCTTTCTTGGTCTACGTGCATCACATCAATGGTCATATCTATCAATCGCATGCTTTAGTAGCTGTTGGGAGCATAATGTAGTGGCATTATCGTGTTAAATTTCTTCACCTGAATGGTTTGCAGCTTATTTTAAATAAGCAGTTAACTACAAATCATTTAATAAATAATTAGATCGAACCTTTTTGTAACCGATGTACAAAAGAAGGTCGAAAATCGTCATTGCCATTCACTTGCTTTATCAATCAACTACACTTACTCCAAACATGAAATAACCAGGAGACCCCCATCCAAAATGAATTGTGAATTCCAAACCTAACTTTTCATTTTTCTTCAAGGTCAATATTACCAATCATTCTTTAATATAAGTCATGTACATAGATCCGGATATTTGAAATTAATCTTTTGAATACTTGTCAAAAGAAAACAAATAATGAATTCCAAATTTACATAATCACTTAAAAATTAATCTAAATCATTTCAATATTATGCTCCGCAGATATTCAGAGTCGGCTCAATTGAAATTTAGGTGTGTCTTGGCCTTGAAAGAATCCAATTATAGTAAAAACTGGATGATTCATATATTTCGCACTTATGGAAATAATTATTTAATTATAACGAAAATATCTTATATGTAGTTCGTGATGCGGATATTGTTACAAGCGCATGTACCCCAGCAGCACAGCATTCTCTACGGTGAAACTGGATTTTGGAGAAGAAGAAAACATAAAATCTTGATGGCCGTATTTATTTAACCAGCCACATATTTAATCAAATTGTTTAAAAATAAAATCATAAACAAGTCAAACCATGCCTTGAGTTATCACTAGTAGTTTGGTTAATTTTCGAGTGGAACAAAACTTCCTTTGTTGTAATAGACCTTGTCCGATATGATATTTTGTTTTGTACAAACAAGTCAATCGTTAGGATTGGTTTCAATAAAAGATTGTACTATGGTGTAGAAATCTCGCTTTAATTTATTAAGCAAGCTTCAGCTATGCTGAAACGAGGAATTTATACAATGTCTTAGGGGATATAATAGCACTTTCGCCAATGAAATCGGTCAGTTTATATATATTTTTGTAATTATATTGACAATGACAGATGATTACGATAAAAAACGGCAATCCGGGGTGGACCTGGGCTTCAACCAAGAAATCTCTCCAGCCAGAACGGTTAAGAGCCAGCTGCCTCCAGTTGCGCACGCCAAGTTGGTTGAGGTCTTTGAAACCCTGGCATGTTCTTTTTGCCTTTTGGTAAAATTTTCGAAAATCATTCCTGCAATAAAATCTCTCAATCTCCTCGATCGAGCGCTTCTCATGCTCTTTTTTCTTCTTTCTGAGAAGTCGATGTTCCTCTTATCTCCTGCTCACGTGAGCTCGTAAGCAGCTCTGGTCCTTCTATGCAGCGCCGCTTTGTACGCCTCTTGTTTAGCTGCATGTGCTTGCCGGCATTCCTCATCAAACCAGCGGTTTCGTTGTGGTGGCCGAGAGAAACCCAGTACATCAGAGGCGGCATCTCTGATGGCTTGTTGGCAACGCTGCCACTGGTCTGTCGCATTTGCTACTGGCGGCATAGAACCTGCAAAGGCTCTGGCGGTCTCTTGCGATTGTAGCCGCCCGATGTCAAATTTCCTCACAGTATTTCGCTGATTTCGCTCCATTCTGGATATCCGCATCCGTACCTTGGCTACAACTAGGTAGTGATCCGAGTCCATGTTGGCTCCTCGGAAAGTACGGACACCCAGTCGATTGCGTTCGATCGCAATATGATCGATTTGGTTGACAGTTTTTCGATCAAGGGAGAGCCATGTTCCTTTGTGAATACCGAGACGTGGGAACCGCGTACTGGCTACGACAAAGTTTCGCCCCGCCGCAAAGTCGATCAGCCTGAGTCCGGTGTCAGATGTGATATCGTGCAGGCTGTGCTTTCCGAGCACGCTACTAAAGACGTCCTCTCTTCCCAGCTTTGCGTTATTTCACAACTGCATAGGCAATTAAAAGACCTCACCTTCTTTCTGCTGATCCCAGTGTTGAGACTTTATCACTTAAGTGGTTTTTCTCCAATTTTTTCGATTTCCAGTATTCGGTCATTCCTCATTCATTAATCTAAAATAATACAATTATTAATAAAGTACGTCTTTATGAATATGGCGAGATGGGAGTGTATGAAGTTTACTTTACGGCGCTGAAACATGGACTCTATTAAACGAGGATGAAGATATCCTTGGTCGCTTCGAGAGAAAAATTCTTCGTAAGATATTCGGTCCCGTTTGCGTTGATGGGTTTTGGAGGAGAAGATTCAATAACGAACTATACGAGCTGTACAGCGACATCGACCTAGTCAAAACACTGCGTATTGGACGTCTGAGATGGCTAGGACTTGTAGAGCGAATGGACACCAACGCTCTGGCCCGCAGAATCTTCGAATCTAACCCCAAGGGACGACGCAGTAGTGGACCTCCTCGCCGTAGGTGGCGCGCACAAGTTCAAGGGGACCTCGACCAACTTGGAGTGAGCAACTGGAGGCAATTAGCTAAAGACCGAGCTAAATGGAGAGGCTTTTTGGTTGACGCCTAGGTTCACCCCGAATTGTCTCGCCACCTAAGTAAGTAAGTAAGTTATGCCTTCGCAATAGCGTTGAGACATAAGCTTTCGTAATTGATCGGACTGATTCTATATATACATATTTCGTGAGAAGTATATAAATAAATGCTTGCTGACATCAGGAGTTGAACCATAATCAATGAACCATTTGCATTGCAATCGATGACGTTACCACTACACCATCGGCACCTCCTACAGTAAATTAGTTCTTAAAACATAGCTATTCTCGCAATGCCTTCCGCAATGTTCTCTAAAGCCTTTGTTTGTCACCTTATTCTTCAGAAGTTTCAAACAACAATTTATGGATTAAAATAACAAAAGCCTATACCTATATATTTAACAATATGTCGCAATCTACTAGACGACTTCAAAGAACAACAGTAAGTTTTACGAGCGACTCCAGTTGATGGCAAGTTCAATTAAGCAAGTCCGTAAACAACACCTGAGTTATAAGCACGTAACACCTAATTGTTACCGCAAATTCTTAACTTCTTCAAACTACACACAGATATTTTTATTTTTATTACCAATAATATAATTAGTACACTTTTTTATATGTGCGTACATCGTTTATGACAAACGTTCGACCCAACCGGTTCCTATGGTAACACTAGAAGCTAGATCTGGTCTAAGTGGTTCCCCTATAAAATAATTATCCAATTGTCATTGCCTCTCTCGAAGCAGATGTGTGATTCCTAAAAATAAAAAGGGAAGACTGATGCACGCGTTGAACATTTAACTTAACAATTACTTATGCTCAAGTTAAGTACATACGTAGGCTGCTCGATAAGTCAGTGACTTTGAAATCAAATACTTGTTTTGTTTTTTTTTCTCAAAATTGAATTTATTTTTCAACGTAGTCTCCTTTCAGTGCGATGCACGTTTCCCAACAATATTCCAACTTGTTCAACCTTTCCAAAAAAATATGATTTCTCAAACCCTGCAAAATAGGCATTTGTTGCATCGATAATTTTTTTATTCGATGAATGAATGAATTTTCCCGCCGAGCCATTTCTTCATATTAGGAAACAAGAAATAATCGCACGGAGCTAAATCTGGAGAATAGGGTGGATGAGGAATCAGTTCGTATCGCAATTTAGCTAATTTTGCTGTTGCTACTGCGGATGAATGAGCCGGTACATTATCATGATGAAACAGCACTTTTTTCTTTTTCAAATGGGCCGTTTTCCCATCAATTCTGCATTAAATTTATCTAATAAATTGGCATAGTCGTTTTTGCCTTTTCCAAATAGTCAATGAAGATTACGCTGTCTAAATCCCAGAAAATCATTGCCATGACTTCTCCGGCCGACAGAACCGTTTTTGCCTTTTTTGGAGCACGTTCGTCTGCAGATGTCCGTTGTTCCTTCATCATCAACTGTTACGAAATGGCGTAAAAATTTACTTGAATTGCGCTTGAAGAGTCCCAAACTCTGTTTTGAAATCTTCACCCGAATCCGTTTTTGGTCCACCGTCAGCAAACGCGGCACCCATCTTGCCGATAATTTTTTTCATGCCTAAATGGTCATGCAGGATTCGAATGACGGTATCATTTATTGCTATAATCTCAGCTATCTCACGAACCTTGACCCGGCGGTCGCCCAACACAATATCGTGAATTTTGTTGACCATTTCTTCCATTGTGACGTCGTTTGGACATCCAGGGCGCTCAGCGTCTTTTGTGCTCTTACGAACGCAACGAAATTCAGTGAACAACTTGTGTACCATTCCATGCGAGGGAGCAGAGTGCATAATATTTTCTTAAGATTGTCTTCAGTTTCTTTAATGGTTTTACCGCGCAAAAAGGAGTGCTTTATTAAAACACGAAACTCACTTTTTTTCCTTTTTGGCCAAATTTCACAAACCAAAATTCTTTCGATCACAAAAAAAGATGTCAGAAAAAAATCGTCTATGCGATCCAAACGCCATCTTGCATCAAAGTCACTGACTTATCGAATAGCCCTCGTAAATATGTAGAGAGTACGCATACTGTACACATATTATGTAAATAATACTATTCATAGGCATACTTTTGTCTTCTGCGTCTAGCACTCTGTATGCGTTCGAGACGTTTCGATTTGTGGTTGGAATTAAAGAAGAATCTAACTCGATATAACCCTCAATAAAATCTAAAGTACGTTGCATACATAAGAGGGGCGGCTGATAAGTTCGAGTCATCTTCTCATTAGTGATAGCACTAACTGCGACAGTTTTAAGTAGTATAAATATCACCTCGTTTCAATAATAATTTCTGTGGGCGCCGTGGCGTAAGTGGTTAGTGTGTAGGATCACTACGCATGAGGTTCCAAGTTCGAATCCCAGAAAACACCAAAAAGTTTTTTCACGGTCCCACCTCTCGCGAGCGTCTGACAAACATCCGAGAGTATTGTTGTCAGGAAAAAGCTTCTCAAATCGCCGTTCGGATTCGGCACTAAACTGTAGGTCCCTTCCATTCGTGTGAAAAATATAACGCACACAACATGAGTGGTTGCGAGGAGCTAGGCCCTGGCACTTAAAGAGCTGTTGCGCCAAATATTATTTTTTTTTTTTAGGATAACCATCACCATGTCAGCCGAAATCGGAAATTATCGCAATTTTGAGCACCGCGTCGTGATAAATATCCTGGTGAAAAAAGGAAAATCACCTAAAGAAATTTTGTACGATATGTTATCAACTCTTTAGGGTTTTGGATCTTCGTATATCATGGTCAAAAAATGGGCTCGCTGATTTCAACAAGGGGGAGAGAGCTGTGAAGACGACCCCATTGCCACTTTCTTCTGCGTATAGTAATGCTTATAGGTTCTTGGCCCGTTCTCAGATAAAGTTGTTCGTTGGAGATGCGGTTCGGCCATAAAATCCTCAATATGATTCTTAAGCATTTGTTTACGAAGACTTGCAGCTTTCGTACCTTCCAGGTACTGCACCCATAAAGCAGCACTGATTTTACGTTGGAGCATTGCATAACATTGCTTCTCCAGATTTTGGACAGCATTCCGAACGCAGCTTTAGCCTTCCCGATTCTGCTGCACAAATCCAGTTCGGTGCCACCGCGATTAGCCGAGACGACACTTCCTAAATATAGAAAGTTATCAACTTTCTCGACTTGCTTTCCGGCAATGTTAAGTTGAGCGCGGGTATTGGAAGTACTCAGGGCTTTTGTTTTGGCTGTGTTTATCTTTAGCCCCACTTTGTTTGCCTCAGCTTCTAGATTTTGGGCCATCAAATGAAGATCCATTATCCGATGTGAAAGTAGACAAACATCGTCAGCGTAATCTAGGTGTTTAAGGTAAGATGTCATAGTCCAACGAATTCCAGAATTAGCTTCCGTCAATGCTGCACGGAGTACATCGCTGATAACCACCAAGAACAATAGTGGGGACAGTATGCACCCTTGACGTACTCCACTTTGGACTTCAAAGTCCTCCGACACCTTACCATTGTGCACGACGTGACACTTGCCGCCATGATAAGAAAAGTGAATATATAGCTCAAGTGTCAATGAGAGATCAGTGTTGCTAAGTTTTTCATGACTATATTCCTTAGCGGAAATGGGCGCCTTTGGGGCTTTTTTAAATCTTAAATATAATACGAGTAGAATACCGAAGACTATTACAAGTCTGTACAACTGCTTGCATACGCCGACGATATAGACATTATCGGAAGATCTCAGCGGGCTGTCACCGGTGCTTTTGCAAGCATTGAGGCGGAAGCCGCCAAAATGGGTTTAGCGATAAACGAGGGCAAAACCAAGTATATGCTGTCAACTAGAAGGGAAAACCAACATCGACGAATTGGACAAAACGTCACCGTGGGCAGCTATAACTTCGAGGTAGTAAGGGACTTTGTCTACCTTGGCTCTGCTATAAATTCAGCAAACAAAATCAGTGCAGAAATCAATCGAAGAATAACTCTTGCCAATCGCTGTTTTTTTGGGCTTATAAGGCAATTCAACAGTAAAGCCCTTTCTCGAACAACTAAGAAGACTCTATATAAGACCTTGATCATCCCAGTCCTGCTTTACGGCGCTGAAACATGGACTTTATTAAAAGAGGATGAAGATATCCTTGGTCGCTTCGAGAGAAAAATTCTTCGTAAGATTTTCGGTCCCGTTTGCGTTGACGGGTTTTGGAGGAGAAGATTCAATCACGAACTATACGAGCTGTACAGCGACATCGACCTAGTCAAAAAACTGCGTATTAGACGTCTGAGATGGCTAGGACATGTAGAGCGAATGGACACCAACACTCCGGCCCGCAGAGTCTTCGAATCTAACCCCGAGGGACGACGCAGTAGAGGGAATTATCGCCGTAGGTGGCGCGCACAAGTTCAAGGGGACCTCGACCAACTTGGAGTGCGCAACTGGAGGCAATTAGCCAAAGACCGAGCTAAATGGAGAGGCTTGTTGGTTGAGGCCCAGGTTCACCCCGAACTGTAGCGCCACCTAAGTAAGTAAGTAAGTAAGTAGAATACCAAAAAACAATAATACAACATGGGGCTACACATTTGTTTTTTAGTTCTTTTATTGTATATATGTTCGTACATATGTATTGTATATACATACATACATAAATACATACATACATACATACATTTTGAATGGCCCGCTCCTTCATGAGGGTCGCGGGGGTAGGATGCTCAGGTGGATCCTCCATCCTCTCGATCATCCGCCATTAACTCCAACTCATCAGGAGGAATCCTTAGACGGCTCCAGGAGAGATGTCTGATTTGGTCCAATCATCTATTTCTGGGCTAATGACTAATCCTTAGGTCTCCCACTTTGAAACATTCCCCACCCGTATTGTATATATTGGATTAAATTTTCAATGAATTCAAACGATATTGCTTGAATTTTATATCTTAATTATTTGGAATCGAACAGCATGTAATGATGGGATGCACGTACATAAGACGCAGTCGTGCACTTTATTTGAGTTAAATTTGTATCTTGTAAAAATGGACCATTAGTAGCAATTTTTGAAATTTTTTCTATGCACTGCTGAAGCATAACACACTTCCCAACTGAAACTCCGTAACAAACAAGTTTTGCAACGCTTTTATACAGGCATATATACATACGTAACAACTACAAGAATTCTAACATCCATTCACTTTAAAAGTCATCATTTGATTACACATTCCCATATCTCATCTGCAACCACACCAAAATGACGGTAAATAACTCAACTACGAACATGTTTTTAAATAGAATTCGTTTATGACCACCAGTACCAAAATGTATTAAACCAACCTATCCCCAGTGCTTTTCCTGTTATTGTTCATAGCCATAACTGAAATCGCCATCGATTTCAAAGAAGAGAAAGTAATTTTCAATTGCACTTTTACAACAGTCCAAAAACAACATCAATGGCCGACGATGGCGGCGCTCAATCGATGTCTTGTATAATTTCCACCTGCACCGGCCGTTGCAGTTCATTGTTCAAACTGATGTCCATTTCATACAAGAAAAATGTTTCTCTACGTTCATCACCCATGAACTTCTGAAGATCAAGGTTGGATATGTGTGAGTTCGAATCTTTAATGATCGAATGGAAATAATATCCACTATCACTTTCATTTCTCTCGAGGGAAGACACTCATACATGCACAAATTTGGGTCACCGCCCAGCCAGTCGGAACTATTTAAAGAGAAAAAAAATGAAATCCCTTTCATCCCGACAACTTCGTCAGTGCAATCAAGATAATGAGAACACAGGTAATGACCAGCTTCAAGCATGCACGCTAAATGGAAATGCGACAGTTTCTGTGGTCGATGTTGTCCACGAAAAGAAAGTGAATCTTAAAGATACAACTTTTATCTTATTCGACAACGTTAAGTTCATTGGCTGGTACTACGCCTTAATGTATGTAGATATGTACTACTGTGTAGTACGCCTTAAGGTTTTGACGAACAGATCCGCATTTTCTCTTTCTTCTCATAAAAAATAAATGATTGTCTTGTAATTAGTCAAGTTTTAGTGCTCATATTTTTGTCTTCGTGTTAGTTATATGTTATATTTTTCGCAATTCACCATCACGGTAGGGTGACCAAGTTGTTCATCTGTCATGGTTGATGAAATAAATCTTCGCTCGGTTTTATACAACTATACTGAGATGAAATCGCACATTATGTATAGGTACACGTGTACATGCAGGTACATAAGCGCATGCAAGAGTTAATAAACGACCTTGGAATCAAAGATTTTTAATAAAAAAATACGTAGATAACTTGACTTCAACTTACAAATTTCAAGCATTAAAAGGTCGTATGTTTTCTAATGTATGTGTATACATTATACATGTTTGTTACCGGCCAAAAACGTTTTAAAGCGTCTTTAACTATCTTTGTAGTTCATTAATATTTTGTAAATAAAAAAAAAACAAAGCCTTAATCAGTTCATAAGAAATCCAGACACACAACCTTTTGCAGCACAGCACATCACGTGGCATCAGAAACCTTGCTACTCTTGCTTTCTGAAATGAAGTATGAAATACTATAATTGTAGGTGTAGGATATGCACAAGCTTTTTAAAGGAATTGAAATATCAACATACATACATATGTATCTCATCAAGATTCTGTTATATGCCGATGACTTAACATTACTGGCGGATAACCCAGAATAGTTACAGATAATGGTTAAGAGCTTAGCGGAATATTGTTATAGATGGAATGTGCACATAAACTTGCTAAAATTTACAATCGTCATTTTCAGGAAAGGGGGTAGAAGAGCAAATTGTGAGAAATGGCACTACTAGGGTAGTGACATAGAGGTAGTCAACGGTTATAAGTACTTAAGGTTGAATAAAAGGTTTTAATGTCAAAAACTGCCATAACAAAAAATCTTCGTAGCAGCAACAATGTTAGTAATGTTTACGCTGTGCAAATCTGGAGTGCTGAGCGACATGAAGAAACCAAAAAAATGTTAAGATATTTTGTAAAAAGAATGCTTCATTTGCCAAACAATACCGCAAACTTCATGATTCACATAGAGACGGAACTTCTTACGCTATTCTTGCACTCCTTACGCATGCATTTCAATTTCATTAGAAAAGTACAATACTTTCCTATTCCGGAAACAAACTATCAAGAATATTGGCTACGTTAATAGTTAGAGAGAAAAGGTTAGGCAGTAGAGTAGGAGTCTATTTTCATGTCAGCAGAAGTATAAATATAGATTTAAATTATGTTTCCAGCTGACATGGGTCCCATGCTGAGGTATTGCTCGCCTTAAGATGCAAGGAATGGATATTTCATGATGAACACTGCAACTTAAAGTTCGATGAGATCACAAATTACTTTTCAGACGATACACACCACTTGAATGATATCATATTTATTGCTAGAGGGGGTTTTCTCAGCCTAAATGCAAATACTTTCAAAAGACAGTATTGGTGCAAGGTAGATTCAAAATACTTTTCGTTTTATTGCTGTTTGTCCAATCTTTAAAAGTATGAAAAGGAGGTATCTTGGAGAAGATAGGTTTCGTCTTATAATAAAACCTTGCAATATATTGTGATAAAAGTATCTTAATGAAGAAAATGTAAATACACTGTGAAATTGAAATATCATAGCAAAAACAACTTAAATGAATAAATTCAAAATGTATACATAATACATATAATATATATTAAAAAGCGCAACCTATTACTACTACTACTAAAAAAGAATAAAAATCTTGCATCAGAAATATATATGAAGCAAATACTCGACACATTTCTAAAACCGAAAGACTGTAGTAACTTCCCATATGTATTATATTTGATATTCGCTGTATTTATGAATTCTTGCAGATCAAAAATGTCCTTTAAGTAACTCCAAGGAAAACACTTCCAAAAAAGGAAAGTTTCATGGCGATGATTCGAGTCTGGATCTTTGGCTCAATGTCGGATAGCTAATATGACGCCTTAGCCCACACAGCTAAGCAAGTGGCAAGTGTGAGTACATGCAACTCAACATATAGTTGCAACCAGCATCATTAAATCTGCAAAGCATAAGCTAATTCAGAAATTCAACCTTACAGTCTGTGCAATGGTCATAATGTTTATTAGATGTGTAATTGATTTGAACAATTTACCGGCTTAACGACTTACATAATACTCGTAAACGTATCTTTTATCTGAAAACTTCTGTATGCCAGGGTAGATTCAGTACATAACACCAGTAACATTTATTATAAAAATATTGTATTTTTCTGCAAATACATTTTAACATACTATGTATATGTATATATTACGATGTTAACTATGTATGTTATGTACCCACCATTCCATATCAATATACAGAGAAAGTGCTTTTCTGTCTATCTGCCTGTCCGCACATTTCACCATCTATCCGTACTCGCACTCGCGTCTAATTTGCGATCAAACTTATACTTAAGCAAGGTGTTGGCATCTCTATTGTGCCTAATGTGCTAAAATGTTTGTTTTCTTATATTAATGTGCGTCCGTAAATTAAGCACTCATCACTGGACAAGTATCAGCAACCGAAATCAATTCACAATACAAGACGGATGGGATAGTGTACACAGTGTACGAGTATACCATACACACCCTCGTGGGCAATGACTCCTATGTAAGGTACACTAGCAAATATAGCATGCATACATTTTATTCGTGTGTCCAAGAGTAGAAATTTAATTTCTTGAAATTACTTTCTACTTTTCGTAAGATCTAGTAGTACTACATTTATTGTTAGTTTATAAAAAAAAAAGCAAAAAATGATGGATAACGAAGGCGGACAGTAGCTACAATGAGACTCGAACTTAATGTGGGTTTCTGAACAAAATACTTTTGCTACTTTTGGTTCGTCATGCTCTCTGAATGCATCTTATTAACGAGTGTGTACCTCGTTCTTAACGTATCAATATTGTAATACATATTTGGACATGCATTTACGACCGCTTATGACATGCGTTTCACTTGACATGTTGCTCGACGCAGAGTGGAACGCGATAAAGTAAGCTTTTTTATGACTCTTCATGATTACTCAAAACGCACACAGATGAAATTTGAAGTTTTATTTAAACGGTCAATTGCATGATGACTTACAATGATCAAATAAGTAGAACTTAAAGTGTGTTTAAGAGCCACAGGAGGAAGTCTTTTTTTTACGAGTGAATGGATACCAGGTGGCTTAGCTTCGAATGGAACATTGGGACACCGGTCTGTTCAATTTGTTTTCTTAATTTATTTCCGCCAGGAAGTGGAGTCATTTGAGGAAATCACATATTTATGATTTAATTCGGGAGATCATAAGTACATCTTTTGCAGATATTCATTGGCATACGCATTTTCGCTTCTTATTGCTGACACTGTTACCTATGTAGCTTTGCATGTACATATAGTAAGAAAAAGTAAAAGTTTAAAGTAAATTTCATATCAAATTGCCACCGGCGTTGCACGTAAAAAATGAAAAATGAGTGTTTTCTTATTTCGAAAAAGTAATCTGTGAGCTTCGAATAACCTTTAATAACACATAGAAGATATCATATTTGGAATTGATGTTTCAACACCCCCTCAATTACATATTTTTAATCCAAGTTCTTCAATTTCTTCATTTCTTTGTGAAGCTTCATTGATAACGAGTCCCTCAGTGAGTACATCCACTGTTATGTGTTCTGTATCGATGTACATTCCAAAAATACATTGCCCCTCTATACAGCCTCACGAACGAAATGGTGTCTAATGTCGGTGTGCTTAGTCCTGGAATGTTGAACTGGATTCTTGGCGATGCATTGAGCGCTTTTATTATCGTTGTAGATTAAAATTCCCTTTTCTTTCGTTAAGCGAATTTGACTGAGTCAGCTATTGCCATATATAACACTCCGTTTCTGCACTCGATAATGCAACCGTTCGTTGCTTTCTCGATTCCCAGGACACAGCCGCTCCGCCAAGTTTAAAAACATACCCTGGGTAAGATCTTCTGTCATCCGCGTTTGCGCCCCAGTCGGAATCCGTGTAGCCAATTGCGTCATGCCCTGTCTTTCCGAATACAAGCCCATAGTCTTTCGTTCCTTTTAAATACCTTAGCACTCTTTTTGCTGCCACCCAGTGTGGCTTTTCGCAAGCTTGGTTAAATTGGCTTAGGAAACCGACGGCATAAGAAATATCGGGCCTTGTCGTTACTGCTAAATAAAGTAAAGAACCAATTCATTTTTGATAAGGGAACTTACTTAAAAAATCATTTCCTGTGTGAGACTTATTACACATCTTTTTAGAAAGTTTGGTTTTCGTATCTAAATGTGTGCTTACAGGATTTGAGTCATCCATATTGAATCGTTTTAAGAGTTCTGTAATATATTTAACCTGACTCATGATAATATCTCCGTTTGCTTTTTGATTAAACTCTATGCTCAAAAATATTTGAGTTATCCTATGTCTCTCATTTGAAAACATCATTTCATCGTTTGCTTAAATAATTCTGCCTGTTTAGAACTTTTTGAACCTACAATTATGTCGTCGACATAAATTGCGACAATTATTATGTCAGCACCCTTCCGTACAATGTAAATACAATGGTCATGCCCATTGCTAAATGTTGTTCATTCAACTTTATATACCAGTGTCTTCCTGACTGCTTGAGTTCATAGATAGCCTTTTTGATGCAACATACTTTATTCTCTCCAACACGTTCACCAGTAAGGGCAGAATACATCTCTAGTATCTCCATGTAAATTCTTTCTTCAATTTTTTCATTTAAATAAGCCATAACCACTCCAATTAATGTAAAATAAGCCCCCACTCTGCTGTAAGGGCTATAAGCAGACGAATGGAACACTGTCGAGCTACTGGGGCAAATGTTTTCTTATAGATACCACAGGACGTTGAGAGCATCCTTTTGCTAACAGTTTTTATTTGAAATACCCATCTGCAACCGATAATATTTCTATTTATCTTTTCATAAATATGATGATGTTGAAAACTATGGGTTGTCTCAAAAATGTGTTGCTTAGTGTTATCCTTCACTCCTCACAGACAGAATTATTAAATTGCATATGTGTTTGTTGTATAATGGCGCATAGTGCCAATTATTGTACCTACTGCAGTACCTACTGCCTTGGTAATTAATAAGCCTATTGTTAGGGAATCGAGCAAAAAAGAAATTGAGAATTGTTTTATTCGTAATATGTTTAGCGAATTAAAAAAAAATTCGCCTGAAAAGTCAAACCGCTGCCCAATGTCTAGTCGCATTATTATGGTTAGCGAATTTTCAAAATTTTGTTCGCCTCAAACGTGAAATATAGGCTAACAAAAATATTCGGTGCAACGGCAGGCCAATGCAATATTGTACTTATACATTTTTATGATCAATAAATTGGCGAAATGAGATGAAATTCAAGGGATAGGTATAAAATCGTGTAAATCATATCAAATCAAAATATAAAAATAATTGCTTCTTTAGCTTCAAGAAGAGCAACACTAGCCAAATCCAGAAGCTAGTTGGCCTAATGCCGAACGTAGCCAAAGGGTTGTTCCAATTTGGGTCTACAAAAAATCAAATCAGGAATATTGGGATAATTCCACTGTGTAATGCCCATACGAAGTGGCAAAGAATGGCACAAAGTAATTATGTACGAAATTAGAAAAAATTGATTTTCAAATGTTTTCCAAAAACACCTAATGATTTAGTGGCGGACGCGTCCATGCACAGCGTCGAAATAAAAACGTTATCGTTGGACTCCGGTGGTCAAATCTGTACATGGACGCGTATCCGTACCACTCAAACTAGAACTTCTAGAGGATTTGAACTGTCCCTCTTACTACGCCTCTATCTATGCATACGTAGGGACTATCAAAAGTTCGCTTAGTTGATTGAATAATAAAACACAAAAATAATTTTAACTTTAGATATTTAATCTTCATCTTTTTTTCAATTTCACATAATTCCCATTTATTTCAACACATTTATTCAGCCGATAGATCCGTCTTTCAAAACAGCTTTCAAAATCCTCTTTTTGGAGCTTTTCGATTTCGACATTGACTGCATTAATAATCTCCTCATTAGATGTGAAGATTTTTCCCCTCAAATCTTTTTTTTATTTTCGGAAACAGCCAAAAGTCACACGGCGCTAGATCCGGAGAATGGACAAATTTCATTGATGCCCGAGAGCGCAAGAAAGATGTTTTTTCAGCAGTGTGCGCAGGCGCATTGTCGTGGTGCAAAAAGTAACGGCGCAGCTCCTCTTTTTGTCGGTGTCGTAATAAATTTTGGAAAACTTTTGGTAAGCAAGTTTCAGTATACCAATTAGCAGTGACTGTCTGACCAGTTTTAAGCGGGATGACGGCGACCATTTTCGCCCTGGTGAAGTACATCAACATCATATTTTTTGTCGCTGACTTTTGTTGTTTGGCCTTTACTGGAGGATTTGCACCTTCTGGGTTCCATACCATGAACTGCTGTTTTTCTGGGTCGTACTTGTAAAACTTAGATTCATCACCTGAACCGATCTTATTGAAGCAGCTTGACTCTCCATTTTCAAATTTATCCAAGAAATATTGAGCAAAACGAACACGGGCCTCCTTTTGCTCTCCATTCAAAATTTTTCGAACCCATCGAGCTGACTTCTTCGAATATTGCAGGTGATAATTTAAAATTCGTGACACAGCCATGGCATTCAAGCCCAGTTCATCCGCTATCATCTCCCGTGTCATCCTGGCATCTTCGTCAATTTTAGCCTTCACCAAGGCCACGTTTGTATCGTCGGTCAAGGATTTGAGCCGATCTTCACGAGATTCGTCCTCCACAGAAAAATGGTTAGTCTGGAATCTTCGAAACCACTTTGAAATAGTAACAAGAGATGGTACATTTATTGCGTATGCATTTTGGAATTCGTGCAGAATTTTGACCTGCGTGACTTGGCGTCGAAATCCGAAGAGAATGGCAAAACGAATTTCTTCCTGTGTTGGCGGTGGAACTTCAACCGAGCTTACGTCACTAATTTTTCTCTTTCTCGTCTCCATTTTTACCTATTGTTCAGAAATTTGGAAATAAATATTATTAGATTATAATCTACAGAAATGCATCTTTTTTTTTCATAAACTACTAAATTGACACCAACTAAGCGAACTTTTGTTAGTCTCTCCGTATCTGTTCCCCCCTCTGTATTATTGTCTTCAAAGAATAAACAGATATTGCTTATCATTTTAAAGGACACGATTATTATGATTATCATTCTTATTATAATTCTTCTTTTCTTTTAACATTTTGGTGGTCTAACTTAATTCTTTTCTTTTTTTTCATTTTGGTTTTTATTATTTTGGTAACATTGAACGATGTTAATTTTTCGCCAACTAAGTCGATTCTCGCGAATAGTTCGACTAACGATAATAGGTCTTTAAAACACTTGATTTCTATATATGTATGTATCTTAATTTTTTTTAAGGTTTTACATTTTTATGAACATACATAATGTATATGTATATGACTTTCACCATTTTTATCACTTGTTTATTCTAAAAAACTTTAAATTATCAGGATATGTTTTAATTTAATTTAATTTTAATTTTACTTTAAAAAAATATATTTGGCTTGGTAATTGCCTTCCTACCTACCTAGCGGGAATAACTGTCTTGATTTCTATTAGTTTCATTTACCGAAGTCGCAATAAATGCAATTAAAAGTAAGGTGTAGGTCTTCATAGACAAAGCAAATTCCAAATTGATTTGCATTTAATTGTGCATTGGACGGTCCCTCAAGCATTGCAGCATACTGGCTCCGACTGGCTTGCATATGAGGTCATGTCGATTATTGCCAACTGCCAAATTATTTTGCAACAAGAATACATAATTAAATTTCGTAAAATGTAATCTTGCTTACTTGCCCCAAATATTAACAAGACTTTGAACAAAATTTACACAAGTCACGATTTTAGTGAAATGATCATTTTGAAGATCAATGGTTTGTTGATTCAATTACCCATCAGTTGATGCTTAGCTTGAGACAAACCCACTTTATGTAAGACAGAATTATTGTGGAAGTCTCAATTGAAATAATATTTACCTTTAGGTAATTTACTCATTTATTTTTTTAATAATTACAGGCCTCACGATGAATCCAAAGATTCAGATTTTGACTACTTGCTTCTGCCTGTTAGTCAATTCGGTAAGAACAGCTGACAAGTGGTCACGACAATTAGAAGCAACTGGCCCAGGATCTGAAACATATGACTGGATACCAGTGGCACAACCAGTTGATGCCAAAGAACGCTCTGGGCGTGTAATCACATATCAGCAAAATTTCCCTCCTAATTCTGCTTTCGGGGAACTGCAGAAGCACCATCATGCACCACCGCAGCAGCAAGTTCAACCGTTTGGATTTCCATTTCACTTTCAACGATTTCCGCAGCCTCAAACGCAACCACTGAGTTCTCAACCACTACACACTCAATCACAATTGCAACAGCAGCAACCTATACAGCAGCAAAAGTTAAATCTTCAACCACAACAACCGACATCACAGTCGTTCTTTAAGTTTGAAATGCCATTCAATCGTGATAGAACACAAGAAAATTCTCAAGGTGTTCAAACCGGCTATCAAATTCAACATTCTTCCTTTGGAGCCCCTCAATCTCTATTCCACTCACCACTGTTCACTCAGAAGCAAGTTTTTCCACCAGAGTTCCATCCACAACGACCACAACAAAGTCATCTACAGCAACAATCCAAGCCTATTCAACTGAATTTTGTCGATGAACCAATAAAGCAAACATTCCGGGAGCCAAATCCTATTCCCAGTCAGAGTACATTAGCCTCAACACCCGCACCCCAGCCAGCTTTTCCTATTCAACAAGCCTTTGAAGTACAAAAACCAACTCAGTTCCAACCTTCACTCCCATTTCAAGCACCACACCCATCTGCTCCAGCAACAGCTCCCAATACTCAACAAGATCAGGAAGTACAGCTCTTATACGTGCCCTACGATACACTCTACAATCAGCAAAGAAATGAAAATCCTGCCTTTGACACTTCCAAATATAACATAGGACCTAATGCGCAACAGGTGAATCCGTATCAAATAAATAACTTTTACACGCCGGAAACTCTTCAATCTGATCCCAACCGTTACACAACTAGTACGACTCTAAGGCCTACGACAACTACATACAAGCCCACGACACCATTCCAAAACTACTTTGCTCAGCAATTTACAACTCCAAAGCCTAAGCCAAAAGCTCATCAGCCTCCCTTAGCAATGTTTTTGTTAAAGTCAACATCCCGACCCACCCAAGGTGATGTTGTTAGTGCACTAAAAAATGCTAAATCTATTGCAGTGTTGGATGCACCGACAGCCCAAGCTCCAAACGTTTTTGTTGGTCCCGCTGGTATGCAAACCCCAAACGGTTATGCTAAGTTTGAGTTGCCCTACCTCTCACAGATTGCACAAAATAGTAACCTTGGAGATATATCTTTCTTCGTTGCTCCACTGAGCTACCGAACTCCTGCTGGTTTCAATAAAATCCTTTTACCAGAACCCCACGTCGGATCAATTGTGGTAAATAGGCAAAAAGAAACTTATAATGATATAAGGGGCACAAATCTGCCCCCGCCAACACTACCACAAGTTGAAATTTACAACAACTTAAGAGCTTCCAATCAGCCATCACCTCAGAGTGAGACGTATAATAATATAAGGGGATCAATTCACTCACCATCAGCGCCACAAATTGAGACTTACAGCGGCATCAGAGGGTCGAATCAGCCATCGTTACCACCCACACAACAGAGTGAGGTTTACAATAATATTCGAGGTACAAATCCGCCAACACTAGGACCACAAAGGGAGACATACAACAACATCAGAGGTTCCAATCAACCACCGACGCTTCCACCGCAAAGAGAAACATACAACAATTTGAGGGGTTCTAATCAACTTTCGCCCAATCAGATTTTCATTACTCCTTCCCAAAATGAAGTTCAGCAATTTCCCACCACGACACCACGACCCAGACCCGAAACCACACAAAAAATAAAATCCACCACTCCGAGAGAATATTTCCCGGAAATAGTTCGTGATGTCCCTAAACTTGACAGAGGTCGTTTTCCCTATGAGATTACAACTCAAAGACAACCCAGCGTACCTAACCGAGGTCATAAATATTCTGAAATTTCCACACAGAAAAACTACTATGATGAGGCTATTCAAGAAGTAACCTCGCCAAAGGTTTATAAGCAAGAACGTGTTAAGCCCACATATCAGCAAAAAAGGCCAGAGTCACAGTACTCGGAAAATATACGACCATATGCTCAATTTAAGCCAATTCCAAACAACATCCCAGCTGAAGATTTCTATAAAGTACAACCTATAAGAACCAGTCCTCCAACAACTAGTACCAGTACTTCAACAACCACTACAACGACAACCACATCCACAGCTCCTCCTCAGACTTACTTTACTCAAACCTATCCAACAAGCCCTCAAATAGACTTCCAAAGCACGCGAGGCCAAGTTTACCACGGAGCCGATATTAGCGGAGATCGTTTCACAACACGTCCGCCAATTCAACAGCAACAGCTTGAACCACATCAAGTAACCGATGAAGAGTACCGTATGAAGCAATACTTCCGTCAGCAAGACGCTTTCCGTAATCGCCCTTCGTTCCCTCTTACCACTTCGGCACCAAATGTCGAAAATGTTCCCTACACCCCTGTCTCTGTTGACTATGATCGCGAGGTTCGAATACCATCATCAACGCCTACATACTACACGACCACTACCCAAAGACCAGCCACGCAAAGGCAAAGAGTAACATATTTCCACCCTACACCAACAACGCCGTTGTATGAGGAAAACAGCAATACAGTTCCACCCAGCGAGCAAGTATTTGAATTTTCAAGAGATCGCGATACCCAAACAACACCACCTCAGCAAGAGGTTGTTATAGGGCAATCAGAAAGGACGCCGGTACCAGATAATCACAGGCCCAATTTCGCCAGCACAAATGCGAATACCAACAATAACGAAATTTCTACTCAAGACACTGCTGACGTCGAATTCGAACCAAATCCATATCAACTCCCATCGGAGTTGCCACCACTTACTCCCAACCTACCGGGACTTGTAAATGGCCTTATTGAAAAAGATCGAGTTAATTTTGGAGAGGGCGAAACCACGGTCCAAATGGAAGCTACAACAAGATCAACGCCAGCAACGCGACCAACAAGACGTCCAATTAATCGTATCAAAAAGCCAGTCGTCTCTAAAGTGTCCCAGTCAGTTTCATACTCAAGTTCAGACTATTCAACCCGTCGCCCAATAAACCGAATCCGAAGACCATACGGCGGAAGGAACTACACTACTTCGTCTACGTCAACAACAGAACGGCCATCCACTTCGTCCCGATCGCCAATAATCCGCAACCCGAACCGCATCCGCTATAACCCGACACCAGAAGAACGTCAGACTTTGCGCCTCAAAAACAGAAAACACGGCTCGGGTGGAAAAAAAGACAACAATGACGATTTGGAATATCAACGTGATGTTCTTAAACAGAATTACCCAGTCTTCAAACCATCGACCAAGAGAACGACAACTCCAGCTCCCCCATCTACAGATAGACCGGTATCTGAATCGCAGCAAATCTTTACAGTGACACCAAGTTCAGAGCAAAATTTTGACGGATTGATAGAGCCAATGCAAATTGCACAATATCAGGAATATCCTCAAAATAATTACGGACCAGGTTACTTCCCAAATGAGGAGGAGATAATTCCTACAGAAGCTATCCTCAGAAATGAGATTAGTCCAATATATTCTAGTTCATCAACCACAGAGGAACCACAACCTACAACTCGAAGATCTCCTTTCATAAGGCGAGGTCCAAGAATAAAGACCACAACAGAAGCACCAACTACGACCACAGCACCATCTAGCGAAGAACGGTATACGGTAAGTTTATAGATTCAACCCATCAAAAATTTCTTAATAGTTAAGCTTTTCGAACAGATTCGAACAAGAGCGCCACCTAGAAGGGTTGTTAAAGTTCGTGCACGAACAAGGCGGCCTCAGCCAGCTTCCTCAACATCCACACAGTCCCCTGAAGACATAGACGAACCAGAACCGGAGAGAAACAACTATCAAAGGTTGAACAGGTTTAACCAGGATCTTTATCAGGATGAAGTATTTTACAGGGCACTTTTTAATTTCGAAAAATACATTTTCTAACTTACCCCCGTTAGATGGCACAGCGAAGACAGCGTATTAAGTCCCAATTCCACCTGGAACCACAAGAATCACAATGGTCGCCCGCTCTTTCCGGTAAGTCTATAAACAACTTCCAGCCACTGAGTCAGAAGGACGAACAGCCAATCACTAAGAATTTCGAAAACGAGCCAGAAATTGTTACCGCTAATCCAGATGTTGAAAAATCGGACTCCTATGTATTTAACGTTTCGGCTGGTTTTGGACCAACAGCGAGCACCCATTACGCTTCAAAGATTGCAGACGAAAAATCGGCAGATAATTCCCAGAAGTAAGCTTTACATACAATACCAGTTTAATTTATTCAACCCACTTTCCGTTAGAAGCGAAAAATCGTTTGCCGATTTACTGGAGGAAGTAATGTCTGACATTGGAAAGGAGTCCGAAACCAAATCAGTCGATGGAACCTACTTTGAGTCGCAGAAAACAGACATTAATTCTCACTTAAACAGACGCGGTAAATGGAAGAATACTAATCCAAATGCTGGAGAAAGCTTCGAGACTGCAGAGTCTCAAAATATTGGCGCACAATTTTTTAATTCTCTTTACACCGGGACTATAGAGAAAGCTACTGAATCATTACCACGTGTTGAAGACATTTATGCCACGACAGCTGCTAAAGAAGAACCCATGCCAACAACGACACCCACTTCAGTGATTGAAACCGAACTTGGTACTGACGCAGTAACTGTATATCCCACTCCAGATCTTCAAGTTACAACAATGGAGCCACTCCCAACCAGCTCTCTAGAAAATATGCCCTTGGATAAGCAACCGGAAAGCATAACACGACGCGTCGACGATCTTTGGAATGTCGAAGATCTCGATAGTCAACCGTCCGTTTTTACCGAAGTTCGAAAACAACTCAGTGAACTCTTCGCTGTCGAAGAAAATGACGATGAAACCGATCAAGGTACGGCAGACTTTGTTCAGCCCCACAAGTATGAATACACAAACATACAGCGAGTTCGTACTACTCCTGAAAGTATAGCATCCGATGCTTCTTTAGCGACAGAAGCAACACAAAGCGGGAATGCTGACACGTTCCATAAGAATCTAATGGAATCAGTGGTGTATGCAACGTCGACATCAACCAAAGAGGATGCGTCAGAAACAGAAATTTGCTACAGAGGTCGCTGTATACGCTCTGAAGATCTACCGCCTAATCACAAATTACACTAGAAGCTCAAAGAACTATAAAATCTTTTTTTATACTATGCAACGATAAAGGTGATTTCAGGACTATCGCAGTGTTTCTGACATCATCTAATACCCCACATACAACTTTTTATATCGATTTATGCACTTTGTTGGGAGCATTGCTCTACAGCAATAGTGCATTTAGAACTGAAAGAAAGTCATTAAATTTTTTTTTATTGCACTTAAGTTTCATTTGAGTTTCTATTTTTGTAGCTATATTTATAAATAACTTAATTAACGGCCGATGATTGTATGGAGGACATAAATTATTCAGCCTAAACCGAAAGAAATCCATCTGTGAGTGAGAAATGTTATAACTTGATCAGAAAGAGATTTCAATGTCAAATTTGTTAATATCCTGGTTTATTTATAAGCACATATGATTAGTATTAAACATGATGTTCTTTTTTACTTCATTGATAACATTATAACATTTTGTCAAATATAGAATAAGGCCTTGATTAGCTTTAAGGATTGTATATTTTATAGTATAATTAATATAATTTAATAAACATAATAAATAAAATTATCATTGTTTTATTGATTGACGCGCTGGATCTTTTTGCCATTAGTAAGGCAGTACTACACACGGTGCACTATCGTGATGAAACAGCACTTTTTTCTTTTTCAAATGGGCCGTTTTTACATCAATTCTGCATTAAAGTTATCTAATAAATTGGCATAGTACTGTCCGGTCGTTTTTCCCTTTTCCAAATAGTCAATGAATATTACGCTGTGGGAATCCCAGAAAACCGTTGCCATGACTTTTCCGGCCGACGGAACCGTTTTTGCCTTTTTTGGAGCACGTTTGCCTGCAGAAATCCACTGTTTTGATTGTCCCTTCATTTCTGGCCTGTAGTCGTGTATACAGGATTCATCAACTGTTACGAAAAGCCGTAAAAAAGAACTTGAATTGCGCTTGAAGAGCACCAAACTCTGTTTTGAAATCGTCACCCGAATCCGTTTTTGGTCCACCGTCAGCATTTCCATTTTACCGATAATTTTTTCATGCCCAAATAGTCATGCAGGATTCGAATGACGGTATCATTTGAAATTGCTACAATCTCAGCTATCTCACAAACCTCGACCCGGCGATCCTCCAACACAATACCGTGGATTTTGTGCTCTTACGACCGCAACGAAATTTAGTGAACCACTTGTGTACCATTCCATGCGAGGGAGCAGAGTCATAATACCTGTTATCGCGAATAAATTTTCCCCCGAACAAAAATTAGGTATCTTCAAAAATAGGGAAAAAATTCATCTTGGAAAAATTAAGTATCGCGATTGCGTTGAAAATGCTCCTGAATTGTCATTCACGATACCTATTTCTTCTCCGCGGAATTAATTCCTCTTTTTTGAAGATACCTAATTTTTGTTCGGGGGAAAAATTCCGAAGGGAAAATTTATTCATAATATCATAATATTCATAATATAATATTTTTTAAGTCTGTCTTCAGTCTCTTTAATGGTTTTACCGCGCAAAAACGAGTGCTTTATTAAAACACGAAACTCACTTTTTTCCATTTTGGCCAAATCTCACAAACTAAGGTTCTTTCGATCACTGTAAAAAAAACCAGTGTTTGACAGATCTAATTAATTTTTTTTGTCTATGCCAAGAAAGAAACAAAGATGTCAGAAAAAAATTCTCGCGGATTTTGTTTGTACTAAAGTAATATAATACTAAAGTAGTCGACCGATTTTGTGCAAACTTCACAGGAACACTCTCGGGCCAAATGCCTGAAAATATGAACTCAATCCGTTACGTGTTTTCGGAGTCCATAGCATACAAACATAGGTACACACATTTTTTTCCATAAAAAATGTACTTTCAGTTTTTCCCGAATTTTACAATTTTCGGGGCAACTTTTCCAATTTTTCTTTCCGTTTAAACCTTATTCGGACTATTACGAACATTTGAAAAAAAATGAACCAAATCGGTCCAACCGTTTTCAAGTGATGTGATCACCAACGAACAGCATTTCATTTGTATTTATATAGATAATAAATTATTATGTGCTTATAATAAAGTTGCAGCGCTAGCTACCAAAAAAAACAAAAACAACTAGATAAGATAACTTTATTTGATATTGTACATTTTGGTAAGCCTGCGCGGTGGTTTACATACGGAGATTTGATATTTAAATTATATCTTTCAATTGAACAATTATTTTAAATGATGATAACAAAATATTAGACAATGATAAGCTTTAAATACGTTAAAAACCTTCAATAGAATGTAAAAAGATAGGTAGTGAATAAATAATCAACAACAAATAGTAAAAAAAAAAACCTTAAAATTTATTAATTAAATTCTAAAAACGAAAAGAAGGAATTGACTAACTTGATGTTGGATTGGGAAGGAATGGAAGCAGGTAGGATAGTTGGGAGTTGGGAGAGGTGGTGCTATCGTACAAATTTGTATGAATTCTCGCCTAATACTACTACTACTACTACTACTACTCAAAGAATTCGTAAAAGAGAGAGGTAGTGCGAGAGTAAAATATTTTCTCAAACACAAATCTACAAATCTTACGAATTCTTGCTCACAAAATTTAAGTGAGCAATAATCGTCAATCTATCAAAGTGACTAGCTGATCTTTTTTTCTTTGTTAGCAATTTCTTAATTGTTGTAATTTTCATTATTTTGAGTTTTAATTGAATTTGCTGTGAAAACTAAAACACAAACTGGAAAAAAAGACGCAAATGTATATTATTATTTATTATTATTTGTGTAGGGGTATCTTGCACTGCGATCTAGAGGTCTATTATGATCCTTCCTAGTAGTATGGAGAAGTCTATTTCCTCGTTAGAGTTCTCCTCGCATTATAATTCCTTCCGAATTGTGTTTGAATGTCATACACTCTTTCTTTCCAGTAAAGCCTTACTTTGTTGTTTTCACCCAAATTCATTAAGTTTGTTTAGGCATTCCCACACAAGTTTCGACTTAATGGCATAGGAGTCAAGTGCTTTGATAGCTGCTTGACTGTCTGACAGTATTGTATCTCGCAGTTGCTATATGTCATCAAGCGAAGAATTACCCTTGCCAATCGCTGTTTTTTGGGCTTACAAGGCAATTCAACAGTAAAGTCCTATCTCGAACAACTAAGGAGACTGTATAAGACCTTGATCATCCCAGTCATGCTTTACGGCGCTGAAACATGGACTTTATTAAAAGAGGACGAAGATATCCTTGGTTGCTTCGAGAGAAAAATTCTTCGTAAGATTTTCGGTCCCATTTGCGTTGACGGGTTTTGGAGGAGAAGATTCAATCACGAACTATACGAGCTGTACAGCGACATCGACCTAGTCAAAAAACTGCGTATTAGACGTCTGAGATAGCTAGGACATGTAGAGCAAATGGACACCAACGCTCCGGCCCGCAGAGTCTTCGAATCTAACCCCGAGGGACGACGCAGTAAAGGACCTCCTCGCCATAGGTGGCGCGCACAAGTTCAAGGGGACCTCGACCAATTTGGAGTGCGCAACTGGAGGCAATTAGTTAAAGACCGAGCTAAATGGAGAGGCTTGTTGGTTGGTGCCCAGGTTCACACCAAACTGTAGCGCCACCTTAGTAAGTAAGTAAGTAAGTAAGTTGCTGTATGTTCCCTCGAGATTGAGCTGGATACATTTATCTATAGCACATATTTCAGCTTGAAAGATGCTGGTACTCTTGCCCATGGATTCTGAGTGCTTCGTCATTGGCCCAAACACACCTGCCCCTGTTCCTTCTTCAGTTCTCGAACTGTCTTATACCACTTTATAGTGAGTTCATATTTAAAAGTACTAAAAAGGAATTTTAGCGTTCACTAAAAGAGTTTTTCATTGATGTGGAGTACCTAACAGAAGCAGCTGAAAACGCAGATGTTTAATTATGGGTAACTTTTGTTGTTTAATGCGTTCCTTTACTTTTTTGTAGTTTCTCCCTTTTAGAAATAATTTTACTCCTAAGTTTGATCATTTTTCTCTTACGAATTTTCGCCCAAAAATTAGATTACCTTATATGATTTTGGACTTAAGAAATGAAATAAGAACCTTAGAGTACTTAAGTAGAGCAGAAGAAAATTATATGTCATTTCATTGGAAAACAGAAGGAGTGGATTCTTTTTAAAACTAGTAGAAAACTATTAACATGATTTTGAAATAAGCACACTATCAGTCCTGCTTTGGCTGAGGTTTCCAATACAGGAAATCGACTTTGCACTTATAATTTTTTTTTTTACTTAAAATGGTTTATTCTAAAATATCCAGTGCAAACATTTTAGAGAGGGAATTTGTTTTTATATTTTTGAAAATTTGTTTAAGTTTTCGTTTTTGATTAGTAAAATAGATGTTTTCTTTCTTATTAACTTAACTAAGGGGTGTTTAGTCGACTTATAGCTAAGTATACCCAATTAACCATAAAGGGACTTGGAATGATTCTTAATTTTTTCTTCACAGGGTGTTAAATTTAAAAAAATATTCAAATTAAGTATTTTGGTGCAATAATAGATGACAAGGTAAATTTTAAGTGTCATGCAGATTAAAGTTTGTTTTAAAATAGTAAAAAAGTTAGTTTGTTGTATAGAATAAGAAAGAAACTGAATAAAGATTGTGCCACTACTGTAGAAAATACAATCATTTTATACTCATATGTTTACCGAAACGGACAAAAATAAATTACAAAAATTACAAAATCATGCAATGAGTGCTATCCTACAAGTAGAGTTTTATACACCAATAAGTTCTATGCTAAGATCATTCGATTTTTTCAGTGTAAAACAAAGAGTAGATGTTAGAAATTTAATATTTATATTCAAAATTAAGCACAATATTTCCCTGGTGGAGCCCTGAACTGCAGCGACTTAGGAAAGAATCCAGAAAACTTCTAAATAGGTCACTCAAGACAAATTTAGAAGGTGACTGGAATCTTTTTAGATCGAAGCAAAAAGACTACAAGAAGTTAATTCGGTTGTCGAAAAGTGCTTCTTATAGAGATTTTTGTGAAAAGATCAAGACACTCGGTGAAACCAGCAGGTTGATTTAGGTTCTCAAAAGGGGCAAGCCGACCAAACCGGAGTCACTGGGAAAGTCTGATAGCAAGTTTACTGAGACGAAAGCGGAAACTTTTAGTTTTCTGCTGGAGACTCACTTTCCTGGCAATCGGATAATCACTAGGTCGGAGCTTGGCCCGCTTACCCAGGCTGAGTTTGATCTAAGTCAGAAAACTCGGCGCAGCTGGTATATTGCATCAGCCGTGGTAACAGATGAGGCCATCAAATATGCTGTGGCATCTTTTGATGGTTTCAAATCGCCTGGCACCGATGGAATATATCCAGCTATGCTGCAACAGGGTATAGATCAGCTATTGCCAACTCTGAAAAGAGTTTTCACCGCTGGCTTTTGCGCTGGCATATATTCCTACACCTTGGCGGACAGTCAGAGTAGCTTTCATACCGAAAATTGGTAAGGAAGACTATTCGCTCCCCAAGAGTTTCAGACCTATAAGTTTGACATCCTTCTTACTGAAAAGTATGGAGAGACTGGTAGAATTTCACGTGTGCAACGTTGCTTTGAAACTGCATCCACTCTCGGAGATGCAGCATGCCTATCAGCGTGGGAAATCCTATAAGACCGCACTTCAAAATCTAGTGGCCAGAATTGAATGCGCCCTTGATAGGAGAGAATACGCGATGGGTATCTTCATCGACATTGAGGGTGCTTTTGACAATGCGACTTTTGACTGCATGTGCGACTCTGCCAGACAACACGGGGTAGATGAAACATTAGTGTTGTGGATTAAAGCAATACTAATGAATAGAACTTTGGTAGTGGATGCGGATTGTGGCCAATATGTTATGACAGGGGTAAACAGGGGCTGTCCGCAAGGTGGCGTTCTGTCTCCATTGTTATGGTGCATGGTGGTCGACTCTCTGTTGAACACTCTAAATAGTTCTAACGTCTACGCTCAGGCATATGCGGATGATGTCGCTGTACTTTCTGTCGGGCCATGCCTGGCGACGGTCTGTGCTAACGCGCAGGCGGCGCTGGACATGATCGATGAATGGTGTACTAGGAGTGGGCTTTCGGTGAATCCTCTTAAGACTGAGATTGTTCTTTTTACGAGAAGGAGGATTTTGACCGGTCCGACTCAGCCAGTACTAAAAGGCGTCACCATTGTGAGTGATTTTAGATAAGAAACTTCATTGGTCCAAACACGTCGAGTCGAAAACATCCAAGGCGCTCTCAGTCTTCTGGCAGTGTAAGGGTGCTTTTGGCAAGACTTGGGGCTTATCACCGAATAAGGTTCTTGGGATCTACACGGCTATGATAAGACCATTCCTCGCATATGCGTCGGTTGTTTGGTGGAAGGGGCTCGCGCGTAAATATGTGGTTGCCTTTTGCGCGAAACTCCAAAGAACGGCTTGTCTCGGCTGCTCGGGAGCTTTCCCGAGTACGCCTGGCTCTGTTCTAGACGCTTTGCTGAACTTACCTCCCCTTGGTACTTTTATCATGGGTTGCACTATCAAAGCCATCCATCGTCTTAGGCGAGGCGGTTTTTGGTATACTCCACACTTGAACTTTGATGACACTTATCTTACGACTCCTGTCTTATGGATATGCCGTCTGATGCAATGACTGCTGGTGCGCAAATTCAGAGTCGACTTTTCCTTGTGTCCAGGACTGGCTTCGGTCAGAGTCTGAGCTGGGAATGGAATGTAGTCGTATTTTCATGGATGGTTCCAAAACCCGTCAAGGGTCTGGCGCTGGGGTCTTCGTGGAAGTCGACAACATTAGACTTCACTTCTCGTTAGGCAAATATGCGTCTGTTTTCCAAGCGGAAACTTATGCAATCCTAATGGCCATGAACTATGTTGTGAAGAACAGGTGGAAGGGACGTTGCATTTGTGTCTGTAGTGACAGTCAGGCTGCGCTTAAGGCCTTGCTTAACCCTTTAACCACTTCCAAAATAGTTCGTGAAACCAAAAACTCTTTGAACTTGGTCGCAAGGCTGAATTCTCTGTCTCTTATCTGGGTCCCAGGTCACACTGGGATCTTGGGGAACGAGATCTCCGATGAGATTGCTAGACAAGGCTCAGAGGAGGCTTTCTCAGGTCCCGAACCCGCGTTGGGTCTTTCAGTGTCTTCGGTTAGGGCTTCCATTGACGATTGGGTCTCTCACGAGCACAATTGTGTGTGGCATGACTCTCCAGGTTGCAGGTTGACTAAACGCATGCTCCCGGACGTCTGTAAGAAATCAGCGGCATTCTTGCTGTCTCTCAGCAGAAAAGACTGTAGACAACTTATCGGCGTCTTGACAGGCCACTTCGATTTTGCCAAGCACCCTAACGTGTTAGGCTTAAGTGACACTACAATCTGCGACGCTTGTTGAGAGAGCGATGACACCGCGACACATTATCTCTGTGAGTGTCCGGCCTTTGCTCGTATCAGGTGGCAGATCTTCGGTGCGGATGTGGTGAATGCTGGTACTGTAAGCTCCTCATCACTGAAGTGCTTTCTTGGCTTTCTTGGAAAGTCAAGGAAATTCCAATAAAATGGGTAAATCAGGGTTTGCTCTCTGGCAGTACAATGGACCAGTTGTGTCTGAGTGCTCCAGTCGAGTGTTTCCTATCCCGACAAAAAAAAAAAAAAAAAAAAAAAAGCACAATAAATATTTTACCGGCGTAACTTATCAGAAGCTTATCTTATGTTTCGGATAGACACAAGGTGTGTTTTCGTGAGAATTATGCAAAGTAGAGTGAAAGCTTCTCCATAAAACGATTCTTAGTCGATCTGGAAAAAAACTTTTTTAATTGTTTGAAGATTGGTGATTGAATTGAAATTGAAGTAAAAAGTATGAAAAAGTTGTGCTTAAATGTATGAAATACTACTGAATCATTCCAGTTGAACGAAATAGCTTTTCTCAGGGAAAAAGCTCTTCCCATCCATCCCAACCCATGTTCGACTGAGAAGAAAAGTTAAAGTGGTTCCAAGTCACTTTGTGTTGTTGTACTCCGTATTAAATCTTACTTCACTGAGAAGCGAGGTTTCACCAAAACGCACCCACAATTACACGTTGAAGAACAGAAGAAACTTCGACATACCTAGAGAAAATCGTTCAGGAACACAAAATCAAATGTTTTTTAAAGGACTTCTATTGTTTAATGCACTCCCAGTTAATTTAAGGACACAGTCGAGTATAAATATTTTTAAAAAAAGATCTAATAGTGCATGCAAAACAAACATTTAAAAAAAACTTGTAGCCATACAAATGTGTTTCCATTTATTAGTTAAGTGATGTTATAAAGGTTTTTATAAACTAATAAACTAATAAAATAAAAGTAAATAATAAAAAAATGATAATTACTCAAATAACTTCGCTGATTGGATTTACTAATTCCAGTGGAGGGGAATGATAAAAAAAAAATAGACTGGATCCTTTTGGGGAGTTATTGAAAACGGTTCTACATATTTATTTTAATAAAAAATTGAGAAAAAGAAAAAACACTTTTTCTTATTCTGTTCATTCCTTTCCAGTAAATTTATCTTGTTTTTGATTTGTTTGTAGCTATTAAATAATACCAACATAAGTAAAAAATAGAGTTTCGAAGAAAGAAACTTTTCCTTTTTTTTTTTGTAGTATTATTAACTTCCACTAAAAAAGTGTTTATACTTTTCAGGCCTTTTTACATTGGTTAAAAAAAAAAAAAATTGCGAATTTCCTATATTGGAAACCCACCCCTACTTTTTATATATTTTTATGAATGCACAGCAGGAATTCCAATTGCTCCATAAAATGTAGAGGAAGAATGGCAATTGTTTTCAACAGCGCTTATTGCCTCTGAGGGAGATATTTGTGAGGTGAAGCAGCTTGGTGTGACGGCTGGTGGTGAGAAAAAACTGCTTGGTTTAAGACGCCCGGAGTTCAAGAAGTCAGAGAAGAAGAGAGCCTTTGAGGTGTGGATTCACTTGGGGAATTCCGATTCTCGAAATCGGTACACTGAGGAGCGAAGAACTTGCAAATTAGCTCTGAAAACAGAGAAAGAACAGTCTTGGGAGGAGTTTGGCAAAAAATTGGAACCTGACCACAGATCTGCAAATAATATGTTCTGACAGACCGTCCGCCGATTCGTTGAAGGAGTTAAATCAAAACTCGGTAGACTTCTTTCCAATGAGGAGAAAATCTTACGCAGATGGAGCGAGCACTTTGCAGAATTACTAATTCCCGAACAGGGCACCGAAGAAGACAGACCTATGGTAGAGATAGTGGATAATTTCTTGATCAAGGCGATTCGAAGGCACATTGCAAGAGCAATGACCTTGATGAATAGCCTGATCTTTGGGGCTTATTACCCCAACAATCTCTATCACGAGACTGTGCGCCTTAACGGCTTTATCCCTCCTGAAGCGTTTTTATATCTCGATCAAAGAGGTCTGATCCAGGATAAGTTAACGGTGTCGCTAATCTTCCACGTCGCCAGAACAGCTGTGGATAGGCGACTCAACTACGACCGAGACGTCGCACAGAGTAGTATAGAGCGTCTCCGGTACAGTAGGGTGGTTTCATACCGCGACATTGAAGAGGTAGGTGAAGGCAGCGCCATCAATTTTGGTGGCTTTTTGAAGAAGAGGGAACGCCCTCATCGTTTCCCCCCAACCCGGGGTATCCTCTAACGGGGCAAAGCGGGTCATTACTATTGTATATAATAGCCATGGTCGGCTTACATAGTTTAAGGTTGTCTTAAGTTTAAAGGTAAAAAAAAATTCATTCATTCATTCATTCATTTTCAATGGCCCGCTAATCCTTCATGAGGGTCGCGGGGGTAGGATGCTCAGGTGGACTCTCCATCCTTCTCGATCCTCCGCCATTGACTCCAATTCATCAGGAGGAATCCCTAAGCGGCTCCAGGAGAGATGTCGGACTTGATCCAACCATCTATTTCTAGGCCTTCCGCGAAGTCGCCTACCTGATGGCACGGCAACCATGGCGCGTCTTGGAAGCCGATCTGGGGGCATACGCACTACGTGACCAAACCATCGAAGCATAGATCGTTCCGTTCGGAGAAGTAGCTGCTCAACATTGAGCGCCTCGCGTACTCTGGTGTTGCTCACTCGATCCCTACGAGTTATTCCAACAACACCGCGAAGAAACCTCATTTCGGCAGCTTGTATCCGCGATCTTATTCTTTCAGTCACTACCCAAATTTCATGACCATAGGTGTGAGTTGGAACATACACCAAGTTAAAAACCGATAGCTTAGCTTGAACACTAAGTTCGGCCTTGCTTATAACAGATTGGCCAAGCTCTCTCAAAATTGATCCAGCCTGACCAATTCTACAGGATAACTCGGCATTGCAGATGACTAAAGAGTAGATGACTAATCCTTAGGTCTCCCACTTTGAAACATTCCCCGCCACGGCTGCGCTGCAACATCCAATCCATATATACAATGAAGAGGAGAGGTGACAAACGCACCCCTGGCGGAGTCCAACGCCCACAGTGAAAGGTATTGATTTAACACCGTTTATCCGAACACAGCTTCTACAGTTTATATATAAAGACTGAATCGCCCTTAACATGGAACCAGCAATCCCATACTCCTGCAGAACACTCCAGAGTTTGCCTCGAGGACCCCTATCATATGCTTTTTCCAAATCCACAAAACAAGTGTAGACAGGTTTGGCATACTCCCAGGCCTTCTCAAGAACCATTTAAAAAAAAAATTAAAATTAAAATTAAAATAAAAATAAAAAATAGCACAGCGCTTGGCTAAAAAAAAATATATGTATATGGTATATATATATATATACATATATGAAAAATGGCACAGTAGTTTGCGATTCAGTCTTTGTATACAAACTGTAGAAGCTGTGTTCGGATAAACGGTGTTAAATCAATACCTTTCACTGTGGACCTTGGCCTCCGCCAAGAGTGCATTTTGTCACCTCCCCTCTTCATTGTATATATTGTAATATTCTTGCTGGGGTTCGTTTAAATAAAACCGTCTTTTGTGTATTTTAATTGTTTATTTATTATCAAATACCAACTTTACTTTAACACAATAGTCAATCACTTTATTCTTTATTTATTTCAAAATAAACGGTCGCTACAGATTTATTTTCACAATGTCGCTTGCTTTCACCACTGGTCGAATATCTCTTGTAATCGCTGTATTCACTTATAAAAAACTGTGTCGACGTTGGTTGTGGTATGGGTATTTATAGGAAATTGCAAGGGGTTCTAGAACATGCTAGATGTTTCTCCGGGTGAATTGAGGGTCATGGAATATTGGGATATTGTGTGGAACAATTGTGGAACGTAAGCACACCAGGTTGGAATATTTACTAGTAGGCAATAGATGTCGTTGCACAGTTTGAGATACAGTGTTTTAGTTTTTGGTACACAAACCATCCTGTAGTCAATGCTACACTGCCCCCCTCTTAAACTTGTTCGTCCCGAACAAGATCATCTGGATTACTGCCATGGTAACGATGAAGACGATCCAGGTGGACAATTTTCATCTTGCCTCTTACTCCACGCTGGATCCGGAAGACGATGTCATTGATGCGTGTGACCACTTTATAAGGGCCCTCCCAGTCTTGCTGCAGCTTGGGTGACCTCCCCTTTTGCCGGTGTGGGTTGTACAGCCATACTAGGTCTCCCTCGTGGAAGCTGGACGTTGTTGCCTTTGTGTCGTACCTGGTTTTCATGCGGTCACTCGCTATCCTTATCCTCGCCCTGGTCCTCTGATGTATGTCTCGGATCCTTTCCCTGAGGTCTGCCACATAGTCCTCTTCACTCTTGGGCTCATCGTTAGGGGATCCAAACTTCACCTCACTAGGTAGCCGAACTGCTCGACCAAAGAAGACTTCGGATGGAGTATGTCCAGTAGTACTGTGCACTGCATTTCGGTAGGCCATCAAGAAGAGAGGAATTTGTCGATCCCAATCACGCTGGTGGTCTTCTACGACCTTGGAGAGATGTTCGTTTAAGGTTCTGTTGAAGCGCTCTACCATCCCGTCGGATTGTGGATGAAGCGGAGTAGTTCTCGTCTTTTTGATTCCTAGTTGTTGACATACCTCTTGGAATATCTTCGATTCAAAGTTTCGTCCCTGGTCAGAATGCAGTTCCATGGGCACGCCAAATCTGCTCACCCAGTTGTTGACGATATGTTCCACGATGGTCTTCGCTTCCTGGTTGGGAATGGCGAACGCTTCCGGCCATTTGCTGAAGTAGTCCATGACAACTAGGATGTAACGGTTGCCATTGTCGGTTTCTGGAAATGGACCAGCGATGTCAGCGGCAATCCGTTCAAAGGGTGCGCCCACGTTGTACTGTTGCATCTTGCCTCGCGTTTTCGTTCTGGGTCCCTTGCTGCCTGCACACACGACGCATTTTCGGCACCAACTTTCTACGTCGTCCCTTGCGCTGAGCCAATAGAAACGTTCTCGCACCTTCTCCAGCGTCTTGTTTGTACCCAAATGACCTCCGGATGCTGCATCTCCCGTAGCACCTCGTGTACTTTTGATCGCGGCAAGACAAGCCGCATTATGAAATCCTTCCCGTTCGGCCTTTCCCATTTCCTTTTCAGTGCACCATCTTGCACATGAAGGGAGTCCCACTGAGCCCAGTATGCCTTGAGAGTGGGGCTCCTGTCCGAGATATCTTGTCCATTTGGCTTTTCCATAAACTCCTTCCACGCTAAAAACGGCTCGATGTCTGGGTCTTCCTTCTGAGCGTTGCGGATTTCTTCTGCACTCCAACCAGCGATAGACTCAGCTCTTACCCTTTGGATGGAAAGAAGGTTCTTCTCTTCCTGTCGCACACAACGCTTGCAGTCGATCTCGCATGGTTGCCGGGATAAGGCATCTGCATTAGAATGGAGTTTGGTTTGGGGAACCTGGATGGTGGTATTGGGGGCGTCGACTCCGACATTCGACTTCCGCCCCGCGAAACTGGTTCTTGAGCTGTCTCCCCACTCCTGGTTTCGGGAAGCCTGACCAACAGGCTGGATGTTATACCTGTTGGATGGTATTTCATTACGTCGCCAAATACCATAGTGTGGATAGTTTCCGTGGCTGGGTAGAATTCTGCATTGCCGTTGTAGGTGCCCTCTTTTGTTGCAATTCCAGCAACGAATTTGTCCTCGGCGAGCGCTGTTTCGGACTTCGACGTCCATCCTCTGGCAAGGGCATTCGATGCCGGCTACTTCTCTCACACGGTGGATTCCCTGACATGCCTGGTCTGCGGCCTCCATTGTCAGAGCAAACGCCAAAGCTTCGGCGAGCGTTTTCTTTCCAGCCATTCTTACCGCCATTTGTAGTTTCGCATCAGCTATGGCATGGGTGAACGCTTCGGTTGCCATCTCGTTAATAATCTCCTCACCGGCGTTTGGATAAGACAAATGTGCCAGTCGCTCGATATCCGCTTGCAATTGCTGGAGAGTTTCTCCTCTCACCTGAACTCTTCTGCGTAACTGGACCCTTTATACTTGCTGCATGTGATCGTCCCCAAATCGCATCTCGATGGCTTTTACCAGACCATCGTAGTTGCATTGCTTGTCCTCGGGAATGGTTTGCAGAAGCTCTGCAGCTGATCCTCTAAGCGCGAGTGTGAGGGCAATGGATTTCTCTTCGCCGTCCCAGTTGTTCGTCATTGCCGCAGCTTCGAACTGCCTCTTATATATCGGCCATGATATCTGTCCATCGAAAATGGGAGGCTGCATCCTTCTCGGGAAGTCGGTTGAATACTCCCGAACTTTCTGTTTCTTTACGTATTCGAGTTCCTTTGCCAAATTCTCGAATCTTCCTTCAACAGTCTCGATTTTCGTTTGAACATTCTCGAATTTTTTTTCAACATTCTCGAATCTTCCTTCAACGGCTGTTTCAAATGTCTCAATTTTAGCCTGTACGTTTTCGAATTGTCCTTCAATTGTTCCGAATTTAGCGTCTAGAGAATTCTTCTGCCCAGCCAAGGAATTTTCGAGAATCTCGAACTTCTTGTTTTGCATATCCAGCTTGGCATCTAGAGAATTCTCAAATTGTTTGTTCTGTTCATCGAGCTTGACATCTAGAAAATTCTTTTGATCACCCAAGGAATTTTCTAGTATTTCGAACTTTTTCTTTTGCTCATCTAAAGAATTGCCTAGCTTCTCGAATTTTTCATTTTGAGAATTCTTTTGCTCATCGAAAGAATTATTTATCTTCTCGAATTTTTCAGATAGCAATTTCATTAAAGCCGACATATCACTCGTCGTACTTACTTGTTCTTCTTCGACGTCAAACAAAGCTGTTTCAGGATCTGTACCCTCGTCCGTCATTATTTTCCGCAACTTAATGATCAATTCTCTCTTCGTACCAGTCGTAGGCTGATCTCGCTGGCTCAGTGCTTCCTTTAGTTGCACCAATGACAAATCTTCTAGCAATTTCCGAACCATTTTTTTTTTTTGTTGTCACTTACACAATAAGCAATACACAAAATTTGTCTTATTCCACTTTTCTGACACCAATGTAATATTCTTGCTGGCGTTCGTTTAAATAAAACCGTCTTTTGTGTATTTTAATTGTTTATTTATTATCAAATACCAACTTTACTTTAACACAATAGTCAATCACTTTATTCTTTATTTATTTCAAAATAAACGGTCGCTACAGATTTATTTTCACAATGTCGCTTGCTTTCACCACTGGTCGAATATCTCTTGTAATCGCTGTATTCACTTATAAAAAACTGTGTCGACGTTGGTTGTGGTATGGGTATTTATAGGAAATTGCAAGGGGTTCTAGAACATGCTAGATGTTTCTCCGGGTGAATTGAGGATCATGGAATATTGGGATATTGTGTGGAACAGTTGTGGAACATAAGCACACCAGGTTGGAATATTTACTAGTAGGCAATAGATGTCGTTGCACAGTTTGAGATACAGTGTTTTAGTTTTTGGTACACAAACCATCCTGTAGTCAATGCTACAATATGGACTGGATGTTGCAGCGCAGCTGTGGCGGAGAATGTTTCAAAGTGGGAGACTTAAGGATTAGTCATTTGCTCTTTGCAGATGATTTGGTCATCCTTGTGTCCTCTCAAACCGAACGTCAGCGCACACTCGAAAGGTTTTGTAGCCGTTTGTGAGGATGAAGATCAACGTGGGATGAAGATCAACGTGAACAAATCGGATGTAATGGTCGTTTCCAAAAACCCATTCAGTGCACTCTGCATGTTAGTGCAGTCCCACTGAAGCAGGTGGATCGGGGTCTTATTCACGATTGATGGGAAGAGAAATGCATTGCTCAATTGCTCAATTCATGTAGAATTTGGTCAATCTGTTATAAGGAAGGCCGAACTTTGTGTTGAAGCTAAATTATCGGTTTTTAACTCTATATATGTTCCAACTCTCACCTATGGCCATGAAATTTGTGTAGTTGCCGAAAGAATAAGATCGCGGATACAAGCTGCCGAAATTAGGTTCCTTCGCAGTGTTGCTGGAATAACGCACAGAGATCGAGTGCGCGACACCAGAGTACGCGAGGCGCCCAATGTTGAGCAGCTACTTCTCCGAACGGAACGATCTACGCTTCGATGGTTTGGTCACGTAGTTCGTATGCCCCCAGACCGGCCTCCAATAAGTGCCACGATTGCCATGCCAACAGGTAGGCAACTCCCCGGTAGTCCTAGAAATAGATGGTTGGATCAAGTTCGACATCTCTCCTGTTGGAATTGGAGTTGGAGTCAATGGCGGAGGATCCAGAAGGACGGATGGTCCATCTGAGCATCCTACCCCTCATGAAGGATAAGCGGGCCATTGAAAATGTGTATATTATGGACAGCAAGTCAGAAACATTAGCCGCGTTTTGTTTTCCCCGTGAACTGGTTCAGTTCATATTTTTACGCAGGATGCAAAAACAACAATTGAACCAGAATTTCTATCCCATACCTCACCACTAGATGGCTTTTCAGAAAAAAAAATTATATGTAAAGCTTGGCAGCTCTGCTGAATGGCAGAAGTAAATCATAGTTATTTGTTGTGCCATTACTTTCTGACATAAGTACCTAAAAACACTTAATTATTAAATATTATTAATATAAAAATATTAAGCACTTTTCTCACTTCGATTGCTATTTTTCCACCATTTTTAATCCATATCAAACGTCAGTGTGTAGCTGCTGCTACCAACTTGTGAACATGGTGAACCAGGAGCGTTTTTTTATTTTGAGATGAACTAGTTCAGTTCACGGGGAAAACAAAACGCGGTTATTGTTGCCATTTTATAGACCAATCACAATCGATTTGCTTTCAGTTGAACGGTTTTGTTTAATCTAAAGAACTCGTCCATACTATTTTTCTTTTTTTTCTGTTTTTACTGTACACGATAGACGATTGTCAGTGTCATCTGCTCCCTTGCACAAGTAGATACAAAACCATTTGTCAAATAAAAGCGATAATGCCTAATAACAAATATATCTTAATTTTCTGAAGAACATAGAATTAACTTTTCCCGCAATATCGCTTACACCCCGACTGTAGAATTAAGAATACATAACTTGAAACTTCACAAATGCAAAATGTCCACACATTCGGCGGAGTCAAAAAACGACATGAAGAAGACCAACCACATTATGACTTTTCGGCCCACCTACGAGGAGTTCCAGAACTTCTCCAACTACATCGACTACATGGAGGAACGAGGGGCCCACAACGCAGGTCTGGCCAAAGTGATCCCCCCGCCAGAATGGGTTCCCCGCAAGTCTGGCTACTTGATTGACGAGATAAATATGACTATACCGGCACCCATTTGCCAGGTGGTCTCAGGTGAGCAAGGCTTTTCACCTGTCCCCCATTTGAATTGTACTGCATGGCTGTGTTATAGGAAAGCAAGGTGAATACCAGCAGATAAATGTACAGAAGCGAACGATGACGCTGCGCCAGTTCAAAGAGCTCGCGGAGTCAGAGCGGTACCAGACGCCCAAGCACTTTGACTATGACGACCTGGAGAGAAAGTACTGGAAGAACGTTACCTATATAGCACCGCTGTACGCAGCTGACGTAAAGGGCACGCTAACAGACTCCGATGTCAAGGAATGGAACATCGACAAGCTGGAGACAATCCTAGACTATGTGAACAAAGACTACGGCATTGAAATAGATGGCGTGAATACTGCCTACCTTTACTTTGGGATGTGGAAGAGTACATTCGCTTGGCATACGGAGGATATGGATCTGTATTCAATTAATTACTTGCATTTTGGTGCGCCGAAAACATGGTATGCGATTCCACCTGCCGACGGAAAGCGGCTGGAAAAGCTCGTAAATCACATTTTCTCTGAAAACTACCAAAGCTGCAACGCTCATCTTAGGCATAAGATGACGTTAATAAGCCCGCATGTATTGCGTCAAAATAAAATCCCATTTAATAAGGTCACACAGGAAGCAGGCGAGATAATGATCACCTTTCCGTTTGGGTATCATGCGGGCTTTAATCATGGGTTTAATGGAGCAGAGTCAACTAATTTTGCCACAAAGAGGTGGATTGAGTATGGAAAAAGGGCCAGTATTTGCCACTGCCGTAAGGATATGGTGAAGATCTCCATGGAAACGTTTGTAAAGAGATTTCAGCCTGAGCGATATGAGAATTGGCTGCAAGGCATCGACTACGGAGCACATCCAGAAGACCCCGAAAAAATCTACCCAGCTCCACCACCAACAATAAACAAATATAGTTACAACAAGAGGTAAGTTTTAGTCGGAACGGGGATATCTGGCTAGCTATATATTTCCATCTGTGTAAATACCCTAATGAAAACAGACCTCTCAAGCAAGTTCGATCCTTATACTGCTACCTCCAATTTCAAAACCGAACTTTATTAAAATCTCTACCTAACAGCGCGTGCCAACTAGGACGCTTAAACTGCATTGACTTTTAAACTCTCAGCTGAAGCGTTGATGTCCATATCCTCTACGTATGCTACTGTCTTAGACACTAGATACGAATCTTTCTGACTAGGTCCATGCCGATGTATAATCCGTATATAAAAGGCAAATGGACAAACTATTTTTGTAGAGGTCTAATGTTTCTGTTTCGACTTTTTTAATTTTGAAAGAAGATATCTTAGACCGAGAAGTGGAGGTTCAAATTCGGTGTTACAGCATCTAGCTTAAATGCCCTCTGTGTCGACTCGACGAGCTGATTCCGACATCTTTTCGGCCGTCTGAAAATGATAGTGTAAATGATATTTGGAATCAAGGTCGCCGACTACGCTTCGACGAAAATCTGCCTCATTTAATTCTGCTCCAATTTGGCGGACCGAAACAAAACTGTATACGAGCCGTCATTCGTTATGACTGTCGACATTTTGGTCATCAATACAAACAGTAACAAAAATCTCCCCAGTTATCTGGACGTCCCCCCGGAGTCTCTCTGAAGCAACTGAGTTTCACACCACTTTTTTTTATTTCTGGATTACTTATACTTTTAATTAACTATTTCCTTTTTGCCATCTTTGCAGAAAATCCACGGAATCGACAGACTATCCACCATCTGACTCTGATCCTCTTTCACAAAAGCGTGGTTGCTCAAGTCTTACCGTCGAAAAAATTCCAAAAATAATGTTGAAAAAATTTGACAACGGACAAAAATTCGACTTCAACTCAATAGCGGTCGTCCGACTAAAGCGCTTGTGGTCAGCACTACCCGGAGTCGGTCAGGGAAGAAACTTACTCACCAATGGTATCATCAAGAATACAAAACGAATGAGATTCCGCACGAAAACAATTCTACTAGAGGAGGAGGAATAACTACTTTAGTTTTAATTTTTCGCCATAGCTATCTTTCATGTTGTGCAGTTTTATTTTTTAGTCATTTTTATTATTTTTTTTTTTTTTTTATAATTTTATTTTATTTTGTAAATTACATTTAATATATCCATTAAAATTAGCATTATGCAGTATTTAAGATCTCAAATAATATGAATTCAGTTTCTAGACCTTTTAATATTGAGAATGATTTTATCTCAATAAAATACCTCGGCGTTATTCGTTTTAGAAGAATTGTTTGTTTCTTTAAAGTAAAAAAACCACTTGATGTAAGAATTTTTAAATTAATAAATATTCAACTTTATAGTGAAGTCCATGTAAAAAATATACAAAAAACTTTATTTGTATGCTATTTGCAGAGCACACTGAAAATGAACAGTATTTGTTAACCAAAAGTTAAAGAGATATCCGAATGAATTAAAATGTTCAGTGACTAATCAGAGGAGTCAAAAGCAGAAACCAAAAACCATTTCACTACTTTCTTAGCACGTTACTTTGACTTTGACCTTGACCTGTGCCATATGCGACGCGTGAAGCATAATAGGGCCTTATGGCAGAAAAGCACAGAGTAGTTGACATTTAAAAGACAAACCAGATACAATTTGAATTACAATCCAGATACAGTCATAGCTGTCTTATGTTGCAGTGACCCACATCGCAAACTAATAATGCATACAAACTAATGTAATGACTAGTGGCGTCTTCGCTGAAACACACATTAACAATTACAACTTCAAAGCAAGTCATTTGTTTTCTTACTCCACCTGGTGGTAAACTTGAACTAGATCGATGCTGTATAGCTTTCCAGTTGACGTGGGAGTTGACCTTGTTGCGGCTTACCGTGAGGCGATCAATTTAAGCTTGAAGCTAATAACCGTCTTGACCAACAGGGGTACCAACTCAGTACTCAAGCGTACATCCCCTTATCAAAGATTTACAAACTGATTTAAATTATAGCCACTCAAATATCATAATTAGATCACGAGCAAAAGCACGATAAAAATAATCGTCGTTTGTTTACTTCTTTCAAATTTTGTTTTATTGTTTTTTTTTTTTATTTTGTTTTTGAAAATAATTCTCTCATTTTACACATGTGATTTACTTACTTTTACATACGTATATTTATATTTAATTTAAAATTTAATAGAGTAAATATATTTTTTTTATAATAAAAGAGCTACAGTTTAAATTTAAAATTAAAAGAATGAATAATATATTAAGAAATAATTACGCCAAATAGCTATATGTATCTTTTTGACCCTCCATCCGTTCCAAGTACTCCTTCTCTATTAAGATGTCAATGCACTTCTTAATCACTGGAACCTTGGGCTTAAATCTTGTTGAAAGTTGATTAAGAACTTCTCCAATTAATTGCGTGTGATTGAGCTTCTTGCGCATCTTCATAATGCGCACAATTGCAGCTTGAATAAGCAATTTGCGATCTTCCTCAATGTGCTTGTGGACGGCTTCTTGTTCCACACGCAGTTCTGTTTTCAGTGGCTGATTAATGTTAATGCGATATTTTTTGTTTTTGTAGCCCAAAAAGAGTTCCATAACACTCGTGGCGGTTATATTCGCTTCATCATCTGTAGAGGTGAGAAGTTTGGCTTTCAACAGGATTTGGAGGACCTGAATTAGATTCTCTTGTTGAATCTCTGTGTTCTGCCCAAGTTGCTGAATAGTGAACTTTGTCTGATCGTTGAATTGCAATAATACAGCCATTTGGAAGGTGCTAGCCTGAAGGGTGTACTTGTTTTTGAAACAATTCGTCACTAACTCTCCTTTGCACATGTGATAAAGCCAGTTGAGTTTACGCCCAGAGTGACGCGCCGCATAAAAGTTATTAAATCTTTGAACAGAACGTTCCAGTTCTGAGGGCAACAAGAAAGAACTACTCTGGTTGAATGGCCAAGAACCACTCGATAGCACCTCGATGCTAAAGTCAATCTCAGTCGGCGTATTCGTTAGTTGTAATTGTTTCTTAAAATTGTCGTTAAGGTCTTTCGAGACTCCAATATCTTGGAACATTCTCTGTAACTTTATTGTATATTCGTAACCACAAGTTTGCTTCAGTTTCGAGATCATTGATGCCTCTGCGTCATCCGAGGCTGAAGTATGATTAACCAGACGTTTGGCAAGCATCTTCGAGTAGAATTTCTGGAAAACGTCTTTATCTTCGATATATTTGAACACTACCATTACCTGGTTAAGGTTGTCTTCGAGCTCAGTCTCTTCGGGGTTTTTACTGGATTTCTTGAGTAACAAATCACAGTACTTAGCAAGCAATTCAGGACTCTTGCTGGCACTATTCGCGATTGTTACAACGTTAGTGTTAATAAATTTGCCGCAGGCTTTATCGAGAGCAGCAACAAAGCCATTGTCATTATTGAAAGCAGTCAAAACCAGTGCATTGTACTTCTTATGCACCTCGAGAATGGTCTGAACGTAGGTCTTCGGGTCATTACTCGCCTCGGTGTTGCCACATTTTTCAATGGCAGACATTCCTTGATTGTAGATGTGTTCCTCCAGTATCGCTTTGAGTTCAACCAGTCCCTCAGGGATTCTGGCTACATGCGAGTACATTCGCCGCAGATCAGTATTCTTATCAGAATTCAACAGATTCTGGAATTCAGCCCGGAAGATCTCTAAATGCTTTTGGATGAGCACGCGCTCACAGGTACCCACCAAACGATCGTGAGTGCTTTCGTGCAGGTACATTTGAACTCGTTTCTTTTCTTCATTTAGACGCTGTTCAATGCGCTTCATGTACTCTGTCACTGAATTCTCCCGCAGAAACTCAACGCTTTCTCTTGTGTAATACCTTTCTGTATCTTCAATAAATTTGTTCTCAAAACTTTCTTTGTACACAAGCAAATTCTGTCCTTTCCCCGCTATCGGATCATCGTCTTCATTGAGTCCAAGCTCAACATAACAATTGATTACACCAGAAACTAATCCTCTATTGATAGTCTCTCCATTTCTTTCCTTTTCAATAAGTTTCAACACCGCATTCGTAACCTGCTTATTAAGGTCTTTAAATAGATGATTTTTCCATGTGACCAAGGCAAGTCTGTATATCTCATAAATATCTTTTCTACCTTCCTCGCATTCGCGTTTTACCCAGTGTCGATTGAGATAAGCACAGATTCCATTGAGAACGGTGCTCGAAAACTGATAGGCAACCCATTGCTTTGTGTAAAATTGTAATACAGCCTCATCGATCAAATCGAAGTCGACCAACAGCTGCGTTAAATAATTTTCCAGGAACTTTCTCAGCCTTTTATATAATTCTTGACCAACTAGCTGCGCCCCGCCCGTTGGCATCGCAATGTTCTTCTTGTTGGACTTGTTGCTTCCGGATGACGACGTCGATGATGTGGAACGACTGCTTGTTGGATTCACACTAGTACAGTAGTCGTAGACATAGGTGTACAGTTGCATGTAACGGCGGCCGGGCAGACCACAATCGGGTTGAAATATGTGTATTATCCCTTGCTCGAGATCTGTCCATATTTCTTCAAGATTCGTGTGCTTGAGTCCAGTCCCGTAGGAAGATTGTCGGGACATCTTTTGTCTGAAAAAGAGATAGTACATTGGATAACAAAACATTTTGGTTTTATAGGTAGCTTGTCCCAGTATTTTCATATTTTTGCTTAGATTTAGGGTTATATCATATTATGACAGATGCATGGTCCATATTAATTTTAAAGAATTATGAATCAACAAAGATATTGAGAGTAACTTTTGATAGGAGTACTATTGCAACTCGCGCCCAGAAAGTTATAAAATTAGATTCATAAATCGCCTGAATAAAACCAAAATCCTCCGAAAACGACAAAACACTATCAGGATGAACGAGTTCACAGTAAATGGTCTTGAGCATCGACGACAATCCAACTAACGATAAATTCCGTGCAATGCCTAAAGACGTGAAGGAAATCCCTTTGAGGTTTCGACTCAATGGCAGAAAAGTGTTCTTCCGCAAAAGTTAACGATTTATTTTTATAATTTGCGCGCGCCGAAGGGATTATGTATTAATACCAGGGATATATCGTAATCGTACCTTAATACCCTTATACTGGTTCTCAGGGCACGGGCGGATTGAATTAGCAATTTTGAAAATACGATAACTAAAGAATTTGAGTAGTTTTAAAAATATAAGCGATATTTTAAAAAGTTCTGCGCGGTTATTCGCACTTAGAAGGTTGTTTTAGAAACTTTTAGAAAAAGACCTTTCTCTCGATCTTTTAAGTTTATAATTGTTGGACCGATTTTGATGTAATTTTGCCTTTTTTTTTTTGTTTTCCTTTTAAAAGAACGTTCTTGGAAACATTCTTTTTATAAACATTCGTTCAGAGTGAACATATTTCAAATCCTCAATTTGAGGCATCTAAAGATTAGGAGTTAAAATCTGCCGACTGACAGATAGACGGACGAGTGGCCAATATCAAGAGGATTCTCATAGCAGTATATGAAAATAAAGTTGCAGGATGTACGGAAATATAGGATGGTGACCTTGAATGTCCTTGTATTGTAAGATGAAAACTAATCACATTTGCGACGCAAGCTTAAAACAATATCCTACCTAAAATATATGTATATGTTCATATACTCGTAGGTACATCATTTATATTATCTTATGAAAAAGATTTGAATTTGTTTCACCTTTCAGTGGAGCTTCTCAAATGGTTTTCTGTAACTTTAATGTCAATCCATACGAATCAAATACTTCATTTTGAAAAAAAAGAATTCAGGCAACCGACCCAATTGTAACTTAATGGATTGATCTTTTACGAACAAATTTGTTTCACTATATTGTTGTAGGTATTACGAACAAGCATAAGACAAATGTAACCACGTGAGAAGTATAAGGAAACTGCGGGATACCCATTTGACCATGTGACAGTGAGATATAGATTGCTATGTTCATAAGCTTCATCTTACGTAGTCACAAAATGTGTCTTGTACTTTTCACTCAGTCCCATTTTTAATTGCTGTCCTCTACACATTGGGTTTACTCTCTATCTAGACCCAGTCTCAGAACCACGAGAGATATTGTAATTGAAACCGATTTTTTAGGTGGGCAACGACCATTTGTATTTTCTCCCAACAACGCTATATGTATTGTTCTAAAATAGTTCACGTTCTTTGTTTTATGACCAACAAAAATTAAGGGGAAACATGGACAAAATTTATACTGAAATATTTACTCTTTCCTAAGGGCAATTAGAATATCGGTCATTTGATGAGAATTGGGCACATTACCATTTATAGACAAGTACATACCTATTTCCCAATCATACAGGACCTGTACAATGAGACACCAAAACCCGGAAGCGTTAAAATTTCATGCTAAGGTTATATGATACACGGACAAGCTATGCATTTCAGTTCACATTTAACTCAAGAGGGATTTACCAGTCAACGAAAGTTTACACAAGCAGCAAAACAAAGAAATTGTGAACTCCGATTTTTTTTCTTCTTGCTCAATTGAAAATGGCCTTCGGTGTGCGACTTCTCTGCAGACTTCACTTGGCTTATGCTTTGGATAAAGCTTAGCTCCGTTCTTCTTTTTTTTATATCAATTCAAAGACAAATTTCCTCTCGCTAATTATATTTTTCTAATTACGATTTTAACTTTAATTTTCTTCAAGAAATTTACTTTTTTCCGTTTTTCACTCAAGCAGCAGCAGTAGCAGTAGCAGCAGCGATTGCAGCAGTTGTCGTAAATTGATGAAAATGTATGCACGAGTGAGTGAGATAGATAGATGTTTGACGATAATATATGTGACAACAATTGTGTGAGAAAATTGAAAGTTTTCTCTTCTCTTCCTGTTTTAGTTTTTTTTTTCGTTTCACAAATAGAAATAAATCATTTATTTTTACAAATAGTTAATTTCACTGATTTGTTCAGACGCGTCGAATGATAGGGTTTTCGGTGTAAATTTAATTAGCACGAGCAATTTTTCCCTGTTTTTGAACAAAAAGATCACGATAAACTCCACACACCATACACACGTTTACAGATGGAGAGAGTGTCATAAAAGTGTCACTTGGTTGTCTGGTTGCTCCTTCCACTTCAAAAGTTCACCAATGATTTTTAATTGGCTTGTCAGTCGAGTTGTTGAGTTTCTTTTTTTTAAATTCAATTCGGACATAATAATTACCTTATAAGATGAATATGTTTTTGTTATCATAAAGGTGCAATCATTATAGTTCTCGCTTTGATAGAAGTAATAACAAAGCAAAATAATGTACCAACTATAATCTACTACATTCTCCATGGACCAATAGTTCACTATGTAAAGAAAAAGATGCAGCTTATGAGACTGAAAGACCTGATTATCCGGATTTGTGTCTTATAACAGAGTGTTTCCTTTCACCTCATAAATATGATTTCCCTAGTACGTACTAGAAATATCACGCAAAAATCGATGTTGGTCTCCAAGAAAAGTGTGCGAAAGGAGTTCATAATAAATTTTGCATACTTCTCAAACATTTTATGAAACTCCAACCTTTAATACCTTATTTTATTGTAACTTAAGCCTAGTACACTGCTAGGTAAAGTAGTTAAGTAAAGTGACGGACCCAAAGTGCACCAGTAATTTTTTGCTGACGATGAAGCTATCATAAGTGAGGATCCTACGTCCCTACCACGAACACTTGTCGTATGGGTGGACGTTGTGAAGAAAAATGTTTGCGGCACTAGTCCGAAATAAGGGAGTTCTTGTGCTGCCCGTTCTCTGTTCTACTCAGGACTATTTCAGATATATATTTGAATAGAACATTGCTTCGCAAGTGCGAAAATTTATAATATCTGGGATCTATGGTCAATAGTGAAACAACTTGTGATGACGTCATCAATTATCGCGTAAAGGTCCATTCACAGCTCAGCGAACTGCGAATGCCCAAATTGCGAACAAATGGTTTTTAGCACATTTATAAGCACGCCATGGGCAATTTTACTATTCCAAAAGAACGGACCTTAATTTATCTATCGATTAATATATAAAAAGTTGAATTGTAATTAGTTTCTGCGAAGAAATTAACAATTCGCCGATTTTTCCGCGAATAAGCGAATGATTTCTGCGAACTGTCAACTTTTATTCACATTCCACACATGTAAGACGCAATCCACATTCCCGCGACCAAAACATTCGTGAGAGTTTAACCTCACAATTCTTTTGTATTGTTCTTGGTGGGTAAGATGGTGGTTGAATTTATTGAAAGAATGTAAGATATTACCTTCTGAATAAAAGCTGCGCTATGTATTTATGCATTTTTCACGTTTAGGCAATTAGTTAGAAAATGAATGACAACTGAAATTCGCGGATTGGCGCGACTAGATAAAAAGTAGCTGTGAAAGAAATGTCAAAATTCGCGAATATTCGCTTATTCGCATTCGCAGGTCGCTGAGCTGTGAATCGACCTTAAGTGTAGAATGGATGTAGTGGCGTGAAAACCCTGCTTTTTTGTGTGATCGAAAAATGTCCCCGAAGCTGAAAGGAAGGCTCTGCACCGCAGTTATGCGTCCAGCACTCATATACAATGTTCACAATGTTGGATAATGTAAAAAAGTATGAGGATAAATTAACGGTAGCTGACAAAAGGAGTGGCAAAGCTTGATCGAATAAGAAGTTCGAGGATCCCTGGAAGACTACACGTCGAAGAGACCATCTCACGGAAAATAGAGCGCGACCGGCTCAGCTCGTATTGTCATGTTCAAAGAAGATATAATTTGAATCCCGTCAAAAAAAACAATTGGTCTGTTCCCGTACCTGCCCAAAGCTGTGAATTTCTATGAAATTTGGCGAAAATTGTCAAATCCTGTTCCTGCACATACAAATTTTGTAAAAGAGTGAGCTCACAAGAAAGTGAGAAGTTTCCTTATGCTGAGAATTTTAGACCAACAAATTTCTTTCGGCAGCCTTATGAGATCTGTCAAAAACAAAATCCAAAATACAATCCAAAATGTCCACTTTGCTACCATTTTAGCTACCATTTTAGTGTCCACGAGCAAAATGTTTGTCATAATTAAATGTGTACTTTTCTAAACGCGAAAAATTAAAACTGCAATTTGTGATTTTGTTAAAAGAAATGGGAACCAATTTTCTCCATTAAGTCTACACGAAGTCTCTACAAATTCGTTTGGCTGATGATTTTACTTGGTAGTTTGAATAATAGAATACTAGGCCTTAATCACTGGTGAATCTTCTTCTTCCTTTTTCAGCGAGGTTATGATCCGAAAATAAGGGACCACAACCCTCCCACTTCACCGCATTTCTACTGATCCGCCTGTGGTGTTCGCCTATTTGACCTCAGAAAATATCGGCAGCCCTGCCGATTTTGGATCACTCGGTTACTGAGGCCAATGAAAGGCCGATGTCGTCGCATTTGTCTGATCCAGGCGTTTATAGGCCTGCCTTTCCTACATCGCGATATCTTTGGAACGTCCATTGAAATTCACCCTGATTGTCGTTGGCGTTTGTCGCTTTTCGACGATTCTCGTTTTATTCTTCAGATGTAGCACGAATAATTTTCATAACTTTTTCAATGTAAAAGAGTTGTAATAGTATTCTACACGACAAATTAATTGGTTACTAAAGTTTAAAGGTCAGCAGGTCGTAGCTGTGAATCAAACGACAATCGTCGAAAAGCGACAAACGCCAACGACGATCAGGGTGATTGCCTTTTTGACAGGGTTCAAATGATCTCTTCTTTGAACGTGGCAATACCAGCTGAGCCGGTCACGCTCTATCTTATGTACGATGGTTTCCATGATGTGAAAGTCCTAATCTCTGGTGAATAGAAGAGACAAACTACATCAATCATCCGATCACTTTAAGTGAACTTTTATAGTAATAGTAGTAGAGCGCTTTCTTAGAAAAAATCATTTTTTAAACCGAAACTAAGCAATATAACGAATTTTCACTTTTTTTTACTTTCTCTAAATTTACAGAAATTCGTTATCAAATTCTTATGAAACGGAAATCATGCAATCCCCACAGCTTTTAAAAGGGTTCGAAACAGAGACGAACTCGACCTTTAGTCTCCCGTAAATTTGTACCGAACGAAGAGAAATCTGTTTATTTCCACAATTAGTAAACAACACTAGGTATAACACTGATTAAACAAAACCTCGGAAAATGGGATAACCCAATTATGAAGACAGACCTAAAATAAAACCCAGTTTCGATTTTTAGAAAATGTACTATAATTCACTTTAGAATTTGTGATTTCAATTCAATTTTCTTAATTCTTTTCTTAATATCACATACATGTTACGAATACAAAGCCTGGATCTGCAAATTACAGTGTTATCGAATTAAAAGGAAGAATTGTCGTATTCTATGAGATTAATTTAAAAAATGCAAAACGAAAAAGAAACTTTGTTTTTGTTAAATAAATAAACAATTGAAAAATATTCGGCACTTAGTTTAATCAAGACACCCTAATCTCCCTATTAATGTCGAACAGAGTGTGGTCATCATTATCGCTCTCGTCTTCGACAGCCATTGGAAGTGGCGTCAGCTCTTGAGTAGTGCGGTCACCATGAACACCGTACTTCCTCTCAGCACGCGAGAGTCGCATTCTGAAAAAACAGGTCGGATTAGAAAAGGACAAACTTCAGCATCAAATTCACCTGTAAAATTTAACCAGTATGAACAGGATCGCAGAGATACTCAGCCCGATAAAGAAGTAGAACCCCATTTTAAAGGACTCTGGAATCTCGACGTCATCGAAGCTTTTTTGGAAGATTGCTTTCCTCAAACTGTCCTCCTGAGAACGCGAATCAATTCCAGCATTTGCCGGTTGAAATTCATTTGTTGGGTCAATCGTGTGAGCCGTATCCTTTTTCACGCTCAAAGTTCCGTCGTTGGCTTGCAGTGAGACATGGGCGAATGCCGCCAAATAAAGGCAAATTAGGACAAAGAAATTTAACTGAAGGCAAGGCATTTTCGGATATTCTATGTTTATAATTTTATATTTTGTATAATCGAAATGGATATCTATTTCTTTCGCGCAAATGAATGCAAAATAAGTCGACGAAAACGCATTTTACGTACAATTAGAAATTTTCTCGACTCAAATATCCAATTCGACTGATGTCATAATAAGTGCGAAGTGAGTATCTCTTCACATAAGTAGTCCAGTGGCTCTCAGACTGCTGGAGAAGGAGTTTGAAACACAAGCACCCAAGTTAATACAAGTACATGCGCTGAAATCTTCTTAGCTATGAATTAATCCGTCAGTTTTGATTATTTATTTGTTTGCATTTTAACAGAGGAACTTCAACATAACAATTAATTTGGTGCTTTGCTTATGGAGGGAAGGCAAATCTCTGGAGTAGTCGAGATTAAAGATAATTATGCTGGGTAATTTCTTTTCGTTAATCACAAAGATTTATCAATGCACATAAGGAAATCATCGGAATCTGAAAATCGTACAAATTTAAGCTCAATTGAAAACCACATAATTCCCGCATTTCTGTAGTCACGTATACATGGTTGTAACAAGTTTTCTTGATAACCCACAAAAATTGTGAATAGGTAGGGTGCTATTTGATCAGTATTTAAAGATTCTATGTTAACAAATAAAATTAACAATTTTCTTTGTCGGCTTTCTTGCTTTCATTGTGCTCAAGTCATAAGTGGAATATTTGTGCTACTGTGTAGCAGTAATGTAGTACATATCGTCGATCCCAATGCAAACTATCGAATGATAAAATCCCTGGTTTTTAGGAAAGGCGAAAAACAACTACTCTGCGCATTGTATGTTCATTTGCATATCTGTACATGAAATAAATAAAACAATCAATGCTTTTTTGTTCGTCATTGTATTGTGGATACTTTGCCACCACAAAGGCGTCTAGAGTGCAATTGCAATAAAGCGAAAAAAAAGCATTTTTTATTTTTCGATGCTTTGCATTTGGATCGACGATATATTCTCTCGATTTCCGGTGCAAACCACCATGATTTAAAGTTTTCTATTCATCGCTAGAAGTTACTTCCAACTTAATCAGCGCTAGCTGCTTGGATGAAATGCACTTCAGCATCGAAATTCTGTTTCAAATGCCGAAAGAGAGAACCTCTAAAAACCAAATATCTGATTATCTCTGTCTCAAACGTCAGAAAGCAGACGTTGATTTCCAACGTTTATTGCCACCCCGTTTACTCAACATTTTTCAGCTGGTTTCACAACTTTTGCCAAGCATTTCAAATACACTTTTATTCTCAAAAATAAAAAGGTAAATCTTTATTTTTGTTGTCACGTATCATTAGATGTACTCAACAACAGTTATAATGAATTAAATGCACGCGGGTCAAATAAGTCTTCAAAATTTCCTAAAATAACTTTGTCGATGTGTCGTTGTGGTAGACCTTTCTAAATAAAAATTTAAATAAATTCATTTCTTACGTGTTTCTTCAGCAATTCCACTTAGCAATGCCAAATTCAAATGGAGAAGAGTCCGAGGTACTTGCGAATTGATTTTGTTTGCAGCTTTTAATTTTTTTTTTCTTAAAATTTGAGCTTTATTATACTTATTCCTACGCTGCATTTCTTGTTTGATTAATTTCTTTCCTTTGATGCACTAAATTCTTTTTTTATTTTGACTGCGTCTAAGCATAGGGTAGCTATGGGGACGCGTGAGACATAGGAAAACAGTTTGTGTCACCGTGCGAGAAGTAAAAGACAAGTATTTTGATCACCGTGTATGGAGTAGAGAAACTCAGTTTGACCGTGCGTCTGTGAGATGTGTCGGACAAATTGTGTTCATCTGCTACTTAACAGGCTCACCTCTACAATTGTATGAGAGTGCGTGGACAAACTCTGCTATCTGGGCACAATCTCATGCGGTCATACTATTACCCTGTATCTAGATGCAGTCTAAATTTTATTCTCATTTGCTTGCGCCCTAACTAAACCAGTTTTGCATTTTGTTGGACAGAAGACTCAACCTCACCAAGAAGATAGTAAGAAAACATCGCAGAACAAACGCAAACGTAATCGAAATCGTAAGAAGAATACAGCAAAGGTAGAGAACTTGGTTTCGAAAACTTTTCAGGCTAAATTGGCAGCTAATTCGTCCCTGACTGAAAATACATTTGAAACTCAGCCCACGTTGAAAGCTGAAATTGGATCTGCCATCCAAACAGTCCCAAAGCAGACTGAGCAGGAAATTTCACAAGTAGTAATTCAAAGTCATCAAACTGAATCTTCTTCGAAAAAAACATCTTCGAACAAAGCACTCGCCAAGCAGCATCCAAAGTCGCGTCTACCTATGGAAGAGACTTCACCAGTAAAGGACAATAAAGAGACTAATACATTAGCAAGTACAGTAAACATGATGGTACAACCATTAGCGGTTACAGGGAAAACTCCATCTGAGAAGTCTAGGGAGGAGGTTCTAGCTGAAAGGGAATCAAAAAAGCTGGCAAAGCAGCAGGCTAAGAAAATTAACAAAGAGAGTAATGCAAATATTATTCCTGAAAATATTTCAACAAGCACATTGCCCGGTCAAAATAATTTTTCAATGTCACAACCACCGACGGTTGCAGGAACAACCAAAGCTGAAAATTCTAGAGAGAACGTTTTAGCTGAAAGGGAGGCGAAAAAATTGGCAAAGCAGCAAGCTAAGAAAAAAAACAAAGAAAACAATGCTGAACCGCTTTCAACAAGCTCGTTGCCCTGTCAAAATGATTCTGCAAAGAAAGTTGAGGCTAACCACTTGCCGAATGGAGAAGCATCAAACCAAAAAGGAAGTAATAAGGAGCAAGGAAGACTGGAGACCAAGGGCACGGCTAATACTAATTCAGTCACCGAAACATTGTCTAATCTTACTGTCTCCGATGCTCCTTATGATGTCGCTGCAAAAATAAAAGACGTAAATGCCTTATTTGTTCGTAATAGAAAAAGTAGACGTGTATCTTAACTCTGTTTCTTTCAGAAAAAAAGTGCGTTGACCAAGGCAGAGCGGCGTGCTATTCAAGAAGCCCAACGTGCCGCTAAGGCAGATGCTGGTGTTAAGAAAACGACTACAAAGCCTGTAAACTCATTAATAAACGAAAAGAAATCACAAACAGTGACTAAAGAAGTCGCTGCTGTACGTACAGAGAAGTCACCTACCACAAAGTCTACAAAAGACTGCAAAGTGAAACTCTTCAATCATTTGGAGAGTTGTCGCAAAGATTCAAATTTGTTTGTCAACAATCAACACATTCACCCAATCATAGTGAGATTGGGCGAGCAATATTCAAAGCGAACAATAGTTGGATCGAACGCAAGGTGTATTTCATTTCTCAGCGCTTTAAAGACGGTAAGGAATGATTGATGTTGATATCGATTTTTTTTTATTTGTCTACCCATTTCTAAAGGTAATCCAAGACTACGAAACGCCTGCAAAAAAAGAATTCGCAAGAAGTTTAGAGACCACTATTAAAAATTCCGTTGATCATTTGCATAAATGCCGGCCATTAGCAGTGTCTGTGTGTAACGCATACAAACATATTAAACACGTCCTTACTCAACTGCCTGTAGACCAACCGGAATCAGATGTAAGTAAACTCATTGTACATATTAGCAAACAAGTATGATGTGTCTGTCTAAAACAGTGCTGTCTTCCATGCTCGTTGATCTGTTCAGTCCATTAGGCCAAGCTCCATACCTTGAATCTGCCTGCAATCGCTTGATGTTTGAAACGAACAATATTTTGTTCGAAACCTAAACAGCTAGTGCTATTGTTTTAAATATCACTACCACTCCCTTCATTATCTTGAAGCGAGCTGCTAGTTAAAAAATAAATAAATAAATATTTGGCGCAAACTTCTTGCTTCTTGCGAACATTCGTGCTGTGTGCATTTTTGAGAAGCTTTCTCATGACAATACTCTCAGACGTTTGTGAGAGGTGGGACCGTGAATAAGCGTTCGGTGTTTTCTGTGATTTGAACTTTGAATATCACGCGCAATGGTCCGATATACTAATCACTGCGCCACGGCGTCGCGCTGCCAGTTAGAGGAATTCTTCAACTTTATTGAACTGGGACACCGCGTAGGCCCTCTTTTGCTCCAATGTGTTGGCTCAATTTTCTTGTTTTGAGTTGTATTGCAGATACACCACTTCCGTCGCGAACTTAACAACCCACGGTTTCTCAAGAGTGAAAGGCACCCTCAAAGCGTTCTGAGCTACCTTCTGCTGCATTAGTCTTTATGGTTATAAAGTCAATTGTGTGAATGTGCGCACTTCCAGAATATACCATGTGTACCTCACATCAGCCAGCACTTAGTTGAAGTAAGAAATTGTATAAATATGATTGTTAAAATCTCGTTCTATGGAAAACGAAGCTTCTAAACTTAATAATTCAACATCATACTTATCTCTCCTTTTATTCACAGTTAAAAGAACATCTTTGCCACTTTGTCGACACGTATATTGAGAATCAAATTGGAAAGGCAGCTCAGGCTATAAGCAGCTCTGTTCAAGACAAAATTTCCAATGGAGATGTTATTCTCACGTTCGGATGGTAAGTCATATTTTATTTTTTTCGTTTTTACACGATGCTAATATTTGTTTTCTAGCTCTTCTCTCATTAATTACATTTTCGAAGAAGCGCATCGTCGGCACGTTGATTTTCGAGTAATTGTCGTCGATTCTCGGCCGTTTTCCGAAGGTCAAGAGCTTCTTCGTCGTCTCACTGCCAAGGAAATTCCTTGCACATACGTTCTAATTAATGCGGTCGGTTTTGTTATGCCTGAAGTAACAAAAATATTGCTTGGAGCCCACGCCCTCCTGTCGAACGGTTATGTAATGGCACGCACTGGTACCGCTCAAGTTGCGCTGGTTGCCCGCTCATTTAATGTTCCCGTGCTAGTGTGCTGCGAGACGCACAAATTCAGCGAACGATTCCAAACTGATGCGATTGTCTACAATGAACTGGGAAACCCAGATGACCTTATTATAAACGATAAGTGCCGATTAATGAATTGGCAGTCACAAAATAAACTATCTCTTTTAAATTTGAACTACGACATAACACCACCAGAACTGGTAACGGCTGTTGTGACAGAAGTTGCGATTTTACCATGCACTAGTGTTCCTGTGATTTTAAGAATAAAGCCAACTGAAATTGGATATTAATAGCGACGGCAGGGCAATTGCAAAAATTGAATCGAAGATGAGTTTTAGTTACTGTGTTTTTATTTAAATAAAACATACAAAAAAAAGATTTGACCAATTATTTATACTATAAGGGCTGAATGGATTCCGGCAATTACATATGTATGTATCTCTTATGTCTAATGCTGTTGCTTGCATATTCGGCGACTAAGTGGATCATTGTTCTTTAAAACAGATGCATTAAAAAAAAATAAAGTTGGAGGAAGACATCCTACGCAGATGGAGCGAGCACTTTGCAGAATTGCTCAATCCCGAACAGGGCATCGAAGATGGCAGACCTATGTTCGAGAGTAGGGCGGAAAGTATACCTACGGTAGAAGCAGTAACTTTGGTAATAAAATCGCTAAAAGTTGGCAAATCTGCCGGTGTGAATGAAATCCGACCAAAAATGTTCAAGGCTTTAGGTAAAGAGCGAGTGCAATGGCTCTCGCGTATCATAAAAGTGGCCTGGGAATGCGGTGAAACACCCGGTGAATGGCAAATGAGGGTGATTGTTCCCCTTCTAAAAAAAAGGGACAAAAGAGATTGCGCTAACTACAGGTATATATCTCTTTTAAGTCTCCCTCGAAACGCCTTCGTTAAGGTGCTAGAAACGCGTTCTAGAGCGGGTTTTTTCCCGGTAGAAGCATAACCGACCAGTTATTCACTCTCAGAATGGTTCTTGAGAAGTATGCTAAACCTGTCTACACTTGTTTTGTGGATTTGGAAAAAGCATATGATAGGGTTCCGCGAGGGAAACTTTGGGGTGGAATCGGCTAAGGTGATAGTGTGATTCGTGATAATTGAAAGCGGTCAAAAAAATTGATTGCCATGTGTATAGTAATCAGCAAAAAATTTCGAGGACCTGACAGCAATGCTGTCTTTGTTCATTGTCCTGCCTAAACTAACGTAAAGAAATTCCATTTCATTTATTCAGGTATTTTGTATTTTTCACAGAAAACTGGTGATTTGGGATGGTAGGGACTTTATATGCTGGGAGATTTCACCTATGGTGCTTTGTCCAATTGGCGCCACCCATTCAGCGCCAACTTGTCGTTAGTAGCCACTACCTCCAAGAAGGTTTAAAGTTGAGGCTAGCTGAAAAATGGGTGGAATGTGCGAAGACCTTATTCCAGTTGGCAAGTCAAGCACGCTCAAAACATACAAAAATGGTTGTTTTGAAAGTCGAAAATTTTGTAAGAATCAAAACAACATGATAAGAATCAATAAAATCATTGGTGTTTTATGCAAATTAGAAAGTATTCACACTTACATTGCATTTGGTAGCCCTAGTTTATTTCTTAGTTGGGTCCTTAGAAGACGCACACTCCTATAACTTTCTTTGTCCTAGTCATCACTGCTTGAACTCAAAAATGATTCCATCGAGGTAAACATTTTGCTGGTCTCTGGACCTAAGACAATCATGAAAAAATAATTCAATTGTATGAAAGTGACACGTCACAAGAATACGATCATTAAAACGTGATTATCACAACAACTATTACCATACGAGGGCTGTTCGATAACTCAGTAACTTTGAAATGAAATACTTCTTTTTTTTTTATCAAAATTTTATTTATTTTTCAACGCTCCCCCCCTTTCAGTGGCGATGCACTTTTCCCAACGATATTTCAACCTTTTCAACCCTTTGGACGTCTTTGGCGCTCCGCATCTTTTGTGCTCGTACTACCGGAACGAAATTCAGTGAAACACTTGTGTACCATTCCATGCGACGGAGCAAAGTCTCCATAATATTTTTTAAGTCTGTCTTCAGTCTCTTTAATGGTTTTACCGCGCAAAAAGTAGTGCTTTATTAAAACACAAAACTCACTTTTTTGCACTCACAAAAGCTAAGTGTTTGACAAATCTATTTGAGTTTTTTTTTTTTTACTCTATGTATAAACATGTTAACACATTGACTGCCAAACCAATTTTGAGCAAATTCAACACAAATCTTTCATTACATACATTTTTTTAGACACAAACCAACAAATAGAGACTGTACCATGGTTGTTAGTAAAGGCACCCAAGGAACAGCAAAGCCACCCACAAAAACAGCAAAGGCACTCACTGGCTACCACATTTGATAGCCATGACAGTCAATGTGTTAACCGTATTCATAAACCCTTGAGTGCGCACAAATTATAAAAAAAAGAAACCAGGCCCGTCTTGACGTGCATCACACCCTTCGCCATCTACGCAAGGGTGTGACTGCGAGTTCTCATGAAATCCAGGGGCGAATCGCCATATCCGCGAACATTGGTAGATCTAGGAACAACATACAAATTACGTGATGAGTCACATTACGGCGATTCGATCCCAGTTCTGCAAAACTAGGTGGTATTGTGCATTGGAAAAAAATAAGTTATATCAACTTAACACAAAAGTATTACCAATAGCGAAGGCTTCTTGCATTACCTTCCAAGTACGTAGGCAAGTATGCAGAATATGGTAAGGGTCACCTCCGGGAAAAAGCGTTTGCCTTATTTTATTGCTGGTTAGAAAATTGATTAGCTAATTTTGAAAAATATTGAAATTTCGATGGACCCTGTTTTTCATGTTTTGTCGGTTATTCTCGAGAAATTTGAAGAACAAAGCAAAATAAATAAAATTATTCTCGATAGGCTGGTTAAGCTTGAAAATAATTCTCAGAAAACGCGCACTTCAACTAGAATATGAATAACAAACGAATGTTAAAAATATGTACTTGTGCAAAAACTCGACGAATTGGAAATATTCATGCGTGAAAACGATAATGATATTTGCTTGATTTCTGAAACCCACGTAAAAAAGGAATCGCATTTAAAAATAAAAGGCTATAATGATTACCACGTTTGTCACCCTTTGGGAAAAGCGACAGCCGGATCATCCTTGTTTATTAAAGACTGCATCGAACAATCCGAAGACCTAAAGATAGAGCTTGAAACTTTGCAACTGTGCACGATTCGAGTTCAAAATAGACAGCGTTCCGCGCTTGAAAAATCTGATTTTGCTAACTTGTTTGAATCGCTGAAACCTAATTTTATCATCGGCGGCGACTTTAATGCGAAACATACGTTCTAGGGCTCAAGATACAGCTCGAAAAAAGGTAGAATGCTTTATGGGGCAGGTATGGAGTACAGTTGTGATTTCCATTCGACGGGTAAACCGACTTACTGGCCAACAGATACTTCGAAAATACCTGACCTGATCGATTTTTTCGTTGTGAAAGGAATATCTACTAACCACAAAAAGTCAAAGAGAGCTTTGATCTGTCGTCTGATCATTCCCCGGTTAGTTTAACAATCAGCGAAAAACTAGTCTATGGTATAACCTAGAGCCAGCGAGATTAACTGGGAAGGCTTTAGGAACGAAATTGAAGATAATGTTGAATTGAGGGTTCCACTTACGACACCCTATGAACTTGAGGTTGAAGTTGATCGCTTCGTTGAGATCGTACAGCTCGCCTCTTGGAATAATACGCCCAATCCAAGGAAAACGCCGGACAGGTACGGTTTACGATATCCGCCGGAAATAAAAGAATTGGTCAAGGAAAAAAGAAAAGCTCGTAAGTCATGCTCCGCAGCATAAAGCACACTTGAATCGTCTGTGCAATTTGTTGAAGAAGACTATTAAGGATTTTAAGAATTGTGCAATAGGCTCTTACCTTGAAAGTTTAACAGCGAAAAAAGATTCCAATTATTCACTTTGGAAAGCTGTAAAAGGCACCAAAAAGCTCAAAGTCCCCTCGGCGGCAATCAAAATTAATCAAAATGGATGGGCGAGGGAAGATAAAGAAAAAGCGGACGACTTTGCAGCCCACCTGAAAGAAACCTTTAAACCGTACGATGGTCAAGTGGTTTACGACAGCTGCAATAGGCTGGATTTACCATCTGACGATTTGACACTCACAAGTGCAACGCTAAGGAAACTCACACATGAGATCGAGAATCTAAAACCTAAGAAATCTCCTGGTTATGATTTGATTACCGGAGAAATTCTCAAAGTTTTACCTAGAAAAGCATTGATTAAGCTTCTCCATATTAAAACTGCTGAGCCAATGGAAAGTTGCGGAAGTCATAATGGTTTTAAAACCAGGAAAACCACCAAATGAGGTTAAATCGTATAGACCAATTTCGCTTCTTCCAATCATATCCAAAATTTTCGAGAGGATATTATTAAGGCGTCTCCAACCGGTTATAGAAGAAAATAATCTTATCCCTGACCACCAATTTGGGTTCAGAAGTAAGCATTCGACGGTTGACCAGGTGCATAGAATTACTGACGTAATCGAGAAAGCACTTGAAGAAAAAGATTTGCTCAAGCGTATTTCTTGACGTCTCGCAAGCCCTTGATAAGGTGTGGCATGATGGCTTGAAATGCAAACTACGACAAGTTCTCCCTGTATGCTTAGACGATATTCTAGAATCATATCTCGGGAATAGACTCTTTCGTGTTAGACATGGAGTTAATACTCCGAGCTCAAGGAAATTTCGGCCGGCGTACCGCAAGGAAGCGTTCTTGGGCCGCTTCTCTATTTGCTATATGCTCGTGATATACCGAACGAAGATGGCACTATCCTTGCTACGTTTGCCGATGACACCGCTATCCGAGCAGTAGGTAAAACAATCGAAGAAACGACTGCAAAACTGCAAAACGAACTGCATAATGTAAATGAAAGGACGAGGAACTGGCGGATCGCCCTCAACGAATCTAAATCTGTTCACGTGAATTTCACTTACAAGAAAACTAATGACTTGCCAATTTTCCTAAACTCGGCATGAATACCTTTTGCAAACGAGGCCAAATACCTGTGAATGACACTCGACGCAAGGCTGAAATGGAATTCGCACGTGAAAATGAAACGTAAAGAACTCGAAATCAAATATAGAGAAATGTACTGATTACTCGGAAAACATTCCCAGCTCAGTACTGAGAACAAACTGCATTTATACAAGCAAGTACTAAAGCCGGTGTGGACCTACGGTGTACAACTTTGGGGTTGTACCAAGAAAACAAATACAAATATTTTACAAGCTTTTCAAAATAAAGTGCTAAAAGAAATTGTTCAAGCACCGTGGTATAGTAGAAACGACGATATCCACAGGGATCTCGGAATTCCGACAATCGAAGCTGAAACCAGAAGCTTTGCGAGAAAGCATAGAAACCGACTAATCGGACATGTCAACAATACAGTCCTACAAATTTTGGATGAGAGCAATTTATTGCGCTGACTACAAAGGACGAAACCTTTCGACTTGGCAAGATAATGATTAACCGCGCCTAGATTGCGGAATATGCAGTATCCTTCAGTGGAAAGTAACCTGCCAAACGTTTATATTTCGTGATAGAAAAATTGCTTGATAAGTTTATACTTAGTTGCGATATCTAGCAAATTTATATCGAAGGGTGGTGTTTTTTTAGTCAGTAAAAATCTGACATTACTATGAGCACGCGGTTACTATTCTCATAGTGTCTATGGAAGATTTTTCATCTACCCTCGGAAAAAAAAAAAATTTAATTTACTCCACTAGGCGAACCCCACATGCGGATCAGTACAAATGCAGTGAAGTGGAAGCGTGATGATCCCTTGAGTTCAGATTATAACTTCGCCGAAATAGGAAGAAGAAGAAGAAGGTTAAATTGAAGACAGAACAGAATAGAAATTAATATGTTGAAAATCATTCAATTTACATATGTTGCGGACATTAAACTACGGGAATTAATATTAGCCTTTATATTGGTGTAAAGCTTACTATACTAAATTCGGGTTTTGAAGAGAAGCTTTCGATGAAGGTTATACGAAGGTTATATATACATATATATATGTACCTGCTTGAGGTTTTTTTTTTGTATTTCATCCTTAGCTTTTTTTAAGAGCAAAATAAAGAAGTTGTACGCTATCTCAATCAGAATTCAATTTTTGGTTAACACTTTATTCAGATCCAACGCAAATTATTACGCATTCAATAAACAACAGGTTCCTTTAAAGCTTGCATTTATATTATATTCCACTTAATATATGTAGGTCTATTGGTTAAAAATCATTTCTAAAATATTTTCTTTTCTTACACATCCAAGAACGTAATAAGAGATTAATTTTACATGAATTGTGACCGAGAACGTCCTTTAATTTGTGCAAGAACTCATTTACCTAAATAAATTAACTTAAAAGTACAAAGCGTTTAACAAAACAAAGAATATTATATCTCAGTCAATTAATGAACGTTATAATTACATAGAACATTTCATTTTATTGTTTTACAAATGTGGGTGATTTAATGGGAAGCGACAATAAGTTTTGTTTTTTCATTACATCTTTTTGTAAAACCTCGGCTAATTTCTTACATAAATTACACTTTTGCCATATTATTCTTTACTAATAAAACACGGAGATATATATTTAATAATCCCAAAGGGACACTACGTCTCCTTGTGTACAATAAATACAAGATTTTATTCTTAATCATAAAATCATGGGCTACTCTTTTGCACCAGGCGAAAACAAGTTCGACAAACTGGAACTGGTTTACCGCTTTCTTGACCTGGCAATGGAATTGATTTATCTATGCAGCGAGCACAGAAGATTTCTCCGCATTTCCAGCAATGACTCTGAAAAGAATTAATTATAAATGTTTTGCTCCATGGTCACATATAAAAGCTTCCTCACTTTCTTGCTGAACTGGTCGAATGGTGTAGAGCAGGAGCAAGCAGCCACATTTCTCGGAGATTTCCAGTCCACAGCCACGGATTTAATTTCTTCGGCAAGCTTATTAGGATCAACCTCTTCGCTTAGCTGAAGAAACAATTATAAACTAAAAGAATATCTAGCAGAACAAGTACTTACAGAAAGATTAGAAAATGACATTTCCGCTGGCTTAAGAGGATGATCATCATCTGCTGCTGAGAGCTCACTCATCTTCTTATCATAATTATATCTAAGAAAATATAATTGAAAAACTGAACACGATGCAGAAAAGCTGTTCTTATTTACTTGTTATCATTTATTTCAGCGGTGGATGCATCCTTTGACTTTGTTGTGGCGTCTTGCAGCTTCTTAGCTGATTTTGAAATGTAGTTCTTAAAACTAGCAATCCTCTGCAAGTAGGATCTCTAAATATACAAATTCGTGACTTGTGTTCCATAACAAAATGGATTCAAATAAATTTTGCCAACAGAAATTGCTGATGGCCACATAATAGATATTAGATATTTTCTATTCCGAATTCTAAGTGGCTATCAGCATTTCACTTGCAAACTCTTTTACCAAATATTACCTTAGTTAAATGCTGTACATGGTCCTCGAGGGATGTGCAATGATCTTTGCTGACTAGCAACATATCACTCAGTGGCTCACGTGGATGTATCCCACTCTCAAATCGACTGTACATCCCACGCCAGAATCTTATAATAAACAGAGCCCATAGATTACAGTTAAACATTGGAGAATTTCACCCTTACTTGATGCACTGCGGTGCTAAATTAGCTTTAATAGTTTCATCAACGTCTGGCTTGTATAAAGGATTGATGTACTCATTCAAATGATCGGTCATAAATCCCCACAGCGAGAAGGTTCTTTCGGACAGTTTTAGGTCTAAACGATCTTTTTCGCAGTTTCCAATGAAAGTGCCAAATTGACAGGAATGTACATGATCATGTAAGATGAGGAGAAAGCGTTCATTGAATTCAAATGCATCGCTCCTTTGGTTCATTAGTTGCCAAGTACAATCAAGGAATTGTGTAAAGATAGGTGAGACTTCTTTGGGATCAGTTTGAATGTGACCACATCGTTCACTGAATTTGTGACCAAAAGCCAGCCAGTCTTTTTCAATTAGAGCCTAATACAAAAGATTTTGAAAATGCATTGTAATGATAAGCTCTTTGCATACCTGAAAGCCTTTAATTGTTCTATAGTAGGGATCCAACATAAGTGACGCGAGAGAGCAAACTTGTGCAGTTCTATCCCATCCATCTGAACAGTGGACAACAACGGAAACGCATTTGTCCACAGCATTGGCAATGAAACTGAAAGTGGAAAGATGATAGGATTTTATTAAGTGCATGCAAAAATATTTATTTTATGATTTGTGTAGATCCCATAATAATACATGTAATATATTCCCTCAATATTACCATTACCATTCACTAGTCCAACGAAAATTCCGATGGGTCTGACAATTTACATACTATTATGGCCTGTGAATCAAAACAAAAGGCAAACACTATTTCTCCTTAAACAAAACCCGTTAGTTTGATCTATCAGTTTCTATTTCGCAAACCACAATACCAACGCCCAAGCCAGACGAATAAAAATGTTAAGTGACTGAACTCGTTATTTGGATCTCCCAGTTTTACTTTTTAACATAGAGCCGAAAGCCTCTGCAGCTAGTGCTCCTAATATTGTATTAGCATCGAAAAATTCGTCAGATGTACCAATTCGCGCAACGTGCATGATAATAAGCCCCTTGGTTTATTTTTATTTAAGATTTATTCAAAAACTTATCGAGAATAGCTTCAGATCGAATCCGCTCTTATTAACAATTAGCTCAACATAATGCAGCGTCTGTTTTGTCACCATGCTATGTATTTTAATTTGTTGATAACGTCGTTTAACAATAAACATCAGACCACACGATAGGTGAATAGTAGGCCCAATTTTTCAACTCGTATACGACAGTCTAATCCGACCATGGTCGGATTTAGTTATTACAGAGTCATATTTTCTGTCGGATACGAGTTCAAGAATTGTGGTGAGTGTGTAGTTTGCATGAAAAACCTAGGTACCTAGATCTATCTATTGCATTATATGCGAGAAGAGACATAACCGAGATAAAAGCAATAATTCGCACAAGCACTTGATGCCTTTTAACGGTATCAGTGTCGGAAAAAACAAAAATGAACTATTTATGTATGTATATAATGTTGAAGGGATACCTCAGTTGGTAGTGCCTTGGTGGCATCGCAATTTCGCCTCCTGCCTCTGAGCAAAATGCGTTCCTCTTTGTGATTTCTTGATACTAATTTTTAATCTGTCTATCTATCTATACATATAATAAAATGATAACTAGGTTCTTGTCCAGGCACACATCACGCAAAAACTACATACTTTACGGAGTTTAATAAAACTTTGCGTTCTATACCTGAGAAACTTGGTCCTTATCTCCAATTGTAATTATCACGATATTCTTCAAGGGTTTATAAAACCAGCTAAAACCACGCATTTTAAAACTATACATTAGATAAGTTTGCGAAGTTTAGAGAAATCTAAAACAAGAAAGTGTTACTTGTGGTGACGACGAGAAGCCGCACATATAAATCAGCATGCAACTGTAACAACAATTATATGGATATGTAAAGCACCTGATACAGCTAGCTTCTTTTATCAATAAAAAAAAAAAAAACACAATGGCACAGAGATAAAATAAAGAGCTACTCTTACCAGTGGATTTTTTTGTGTTATTCACATTTTTTAAAGCGAATAAACGCATCTTCGGTACCTTGTTTAGAGATAGAAATGTTTCATTTTTTATGAATATTAGAAAATGAATCACATAGAGTGACTAGGTTATAGTAAAAGTTAACCTCAAACTCCTCTTTGTACATGCAACTGGGTATAACTACCTATGCAGGCCTGACTGCAGGCCTTTGTTTGGTGAGGCCATCTAATACGAAGGTCAGTAAGTAACTAAATCGGTAACACAATTAGCCATACAACATTTTTTTTGCAATTAAAAAAAAGCTATTTAAGTAAATGAAATTTGTTTATTAAGTGATAAATTGATATCACAGAAAAAAACTTCCATCCCATCGCCAACAGTTCTATATTTGCACAACATTCCACATCAACAACCACTCCCATTCAATAGTTGGCAAATTTCCAAACTTATGAGCAATTAACACAAAACAGTTAGCCGTTATAAAAATATCAGATTGATCTACTCACCTGGATGTGTCTAATATTGAGCGTATATGCTTCAGCCAACCGGATGATTCTAATGAACTTAAAAATCCACTCATGGTTGGCGATTTTTGTTCACACGTCTCAATCAATTTCTGTAAGCTCGTTCTTTGCACGTGTATATTTTCGATGCCAAGGAAATGGAATTTGATGTTCTCATAAAAAGCTTCATTCTCGTATCCCTTGCCTGCAGCCCTATTTGCCATTGCATTTATCTATATGAAAAGAGCTGGATTTAGAAAGGGAGGCCAATAATTACTTCATATGAATATTACTAACTCTGGGTCTGGTGTCAACGACATACATGTAATCGGTGTTTTGATTTGTTTTCCTTATAGCCTCAAGCATTTGTTCGTCCTCCAGACAACGGGCGCTAAAACCTGACAGAGGTTGACTGCAGCGACAGATGGATGCCTTTTATGAAGAAAAGAAAAATGTATTCAAAGGACTATGCACATATGTTAAGGAAATAGAATGAATCGGTAATTAAGTTCAAATAAAGAATGTAGTACATAAAACCCTGGGAGAGAAAGCTTTCAATTTAAAGATCTCGTTTAACTTCAACAAGAATTTCAGATAGACTTGAATAAGTAAGGAGACATTGAATGAACGGAAAGAGTGATTTTTGAGTTATTATACAACATTGAGTAACAGTGAACATTTTCTTACATCAAGAAGAATGTTCAGGTCACATATTGATTGGTCAAAATGTATAGTGAGGGGAAGAAAGCTTAAACACACTCAAGACGCCCAAACGAGCAGCAATCAAAGGAATCATCAGTTAAATAAAACAAAATAAGAATATGATTGCATGTTTTACATTCGTATAGCTAAAGTAGAGGAGTGGATATACTTTCAGCTCGGAGTACGTTTTTTATACCGATTGCAGTGAAATTTTATTAAAGTAGGCACCTTTAAGAAGGAGGTATGATAACAAAAATATACTCGGTCAATAGTCGATTAATTTATTTCTAAAGTAGATTTTGGAATGCACAAAATCATAATTTTCATACCATTAATTTTTCTCTGTAAAAAAATATTGGAGGTCAGATGGTCATTGATTTGAAGATTTGTTGCTGTGCTATATCTAAAATCCTTTTCTACAATATAATATCAAACCACTCACCTTATTTGAATGCAAATACGTTAAAGCTGGTAATCGACCTTTTGATCGAAAACGAGAACTTCCCATCAACATAGCAGTGGTTGCCTCTACTGGGACATAAACTTGTCTCGGATACGTATCACATAACTCATAGTTTTGATTAAGTGAACTTTGAGTCCATTTGTCGTTGGGAATGCGCATTCTCTTATATTCATTCTCCAGTTTGAAGAAATCCCATCCAGCTGTTTTAGGAAAGTCATCTTTAGCCGGTGAATAGTTGAAACAATACAATTTGTTTATAGAAACTGAAATAATAACACTAAGTTCTTGATTCCATCTTGATCGAAAAAAATGTTACTTACCTGGTTGAAACAGTTTCATCAGCGATGTGTAAACATCATGACATTCTGAATCTTTTGGTATCACAAATGTGACTGAGAGAAAAGTTTTACAACGTATCAAAATTGGTGAGCCCGTTGTACTTAGCGGAAGTTTCTCAACATTAGCGATGTGCATGTGAAGCACCTGCAATAAATATATGTAGTTCTTTCATAGGAATTATATTTTCAATAAATAAAACCTCAAATGAGTAAAGATTTTACTAAATCTTCTATTAAAATGGTTTGAAAATATGATCTATTGTTATGCCCAAATCGATGTGTTCGTCCTTCGTCGAAAAAGACATATGATCGTTCAATATATGCATCTTTTTAAAAGTTATTAAAAATGTATTCTTGAACTGAGTGTTACAATCCACCTGCTAAAGACTTTATTCCAGCTCATAGCAACCCAATGGGAATAAATGACTGCATATCATATAAACGACATAGTATAAATCATATCATACCACCTAAAGGATATCATTAAATCCTTAATATAACAATCATTTACTCTCATAATACATCGCTTATGTATGTACATATGTATTTCTCTGTAATTTATCGCCAGCTCAACACAAATTTATACAGCCATTAAGAATTCACAGGTATACAGTGTTGCAATAAACTAACGCCTTGAAGAGTTTTAATGTCGGTAAAATAATTATTTCCATTGAACCTACATATAAGGATTGAAACGAATAAAATTTGGAAACTTATGGGTGGCAATGGTGTAGTGGTAACGTCGTCAATTGCCACGCTAATGGTTCATGGTTCAAATCCTGTAAAGCCCTATCTCGAACTATTTAGGAGACTCTGTATAAGACCCTGATCATCCCAGTCCTACTTTACGGCGCTGAAACATGGACTTTATTAAAAGAGGATGAAGATATCCTTGGTCGCTTTGAGATAAAAATTCTTCGTAAGATTTCCGGTCCCGTTTGCGTTGACGGGTTTTGAAGGAGAAGATTCAATCACGAACTGTACGAGCTGTACAGCGATATAGACCTAGTCAAAAAACTGCGTATTGGACGTCTGAGATGTCTAGGACATGTAGAGCGAATGGACACTAACGCTCCGGCCCGCAGAGTCTTCGAATCTAATCCCGAGGGACGACGCAGTAGAGGGAATCATCGCCGTACGTGGCGCGCACAAGTTCAAGGGGATCGCGACCAACTTGGAGTGCGCAACTGGAGGCAATTAGCTAAAGACCGAGCTAAATGGAGAGGCTTGTTGGTTGAGGCCCAGGTTCACCCCAAACTGTAGCGCCACCTAAGTAAGTAAGTAAGTTCAAATCCTAATGTCAGCAAGTATTTATTTATTTCTCATGAAATATATAAAGGCAGTCCGATCAATTGCGAGAGCTTGTGTGAACACTACTGCGAAGGCATAAAATCACACTAGCAGTAACTTGGTCATATGGCCGAAAAAATTGTTCGCTCTGTTAATGATGGTTTGCCTATGACATTCGTTATCGAAAAAAAAAAGTACTGTAAATCAGAAGCAAAAGACAAAAAATAAAAAATCTCAGTTATCTGGACGCAACCCCCGGAGTTTCCCTGAAGCATAAACAACTGAGCTTGAAACCACTATACCAAATCTTTCTCTATCTATCAATCCTTTACAACAATCAAACTGTGTGTAAACATGTTAATGGTATTCATAACCCCTTGAGTGCGCGCAAATTATAAGAAAGAAAGAAAAAAAAAAACATTATATTGTGATTGTTCATGTAAATAATTTTTATTTGCTTTAATAACAATTTTTTTAAATTCGTTTACAGTTATCGAAAATAAGAAATTTATTTAGATTCCATTCTTTTCTCAACTTCTTTCGAATGTCCTTCATAAGGTTGACGACAGTTACAGTCGTAACCTTTTTGGATCCTATTTTCCATTTTATACGAAAATCTTTAGGGTCCTTAGCACACTGTTCACTTCTCATCAACTGTGTGTTTAACCAAGGGCCAATACCTTTCAATGGGACGACTCTGTGGGACATTAGGTGGGTTCATGTCTTTTGGAACAAAATCTATGTTTTTAATCACAAGCAAGTTTAACGTCGCATGAGCATAGTGAGCTGAAGCTAAATCTGGCCAAAATAATGCTGAGCCCTTGTGTTTGTTTGTAAATGCTTTTTTAAGCACTCACTTCCGCGGTGATTGTTCCAGTTGTAACAAACCGTGTGCTTCTGTGTCCATATTGACAAAGAGCTTGCCACACGAGATATTTGGATTCGAACTATTCCAATCGATGTTTCCGATTGCGAAAGAATCTCTCCTTGAAAAGAATTGTAAAACTGTTCACTGCTCATGTTTCATCGTCCAAAATCAAGCAGACTTTCTTGCTTCCAATCAAGTCGTACAACTTTCGGGCTCGTGTTTTATTGCTTTTTTGTCCTTTCCGGAAACTTTTGGTATTTTGCTGTTTTTTACCCGCTTTTAGACCAGCCCGCCTTTTGCATCTTTGTTTGGTTGGCACTACATTTACGAGCAACATCTCGAGATAACATGGCCGGGTTCTTAACGATGACACCCACTATTTTCGACATTTTTATTATGTGCTCATATAGCCCTTATTAAGATTTACAGATTTTATTCGGTTCAGTCCTTATATATATTCATAAATTAGTATAGGCTTTAAGATATGCTATTGCTTAGAGTTAAGTGTATGTAGAACAATGCATATGCAGTATGTACACATGTATGCATGTACTGTATGTACATATATATGCATATACTTACAAACTTTTGCATATATGCTGTTTTTAAATCATAAACTTATGGTAAATACTGCTTATGTTTTTTTTTCTGGTCTTTACCATATGCCAAGTTTGATCTAAGCAATCCCCTTTCAACTCTCCTAACCTAACAGAATCAACACTTAGAAAGCTCAACCGTCGCTGAACGTACCAGAAAAACAAAGGTTTCCATATACTCATGCAAAAATACGATAGGCCACACATGTGCAATGAGAATCTGTCCAACAGCGACGTCTCAAACCATGAAGCACCTTCTCCCAATTGCAGTCTGGATACCTATACATACATATTTATCGACAGTCTGATAGCCACCAAATCTCTCGCATCCAGCACCATAGGATATATTACTTACTTACTTACTTACTTAGGTGGCGCTACAGTTCGGGGTGAGCCTGGGCCTCAACCAACAAGCCTCTCCATTTAGCTCGGTCTTTAGCTAATTACCTCCAGTCTGCGGGCCAGAGCGTTGGTGTCCATTCGCTCTACATGTCCTAGACATCTCAGACGTCCAATACGCAGTTTTTTGACTAGGTCGATGTCGCTGTACAGCTCGTATAGTTCGTGATTGAATCTTCTCCTCCAAAACCCGTCAACGCAAACGGGACCGAAAATCTTACGAAGAATTTTTCTCTCGAAGCGACCAAGGATATCTTCATCCTCTTTTAATAAAGTCCATGTTTCAGCGCCGTAAAATAGGACTGGGATGATCAGGGTCTTATACAGAGTCTCCATAGTTGTTCGAGATAGGGCTTTACTGTTGAATTGCCTTATAAGCCCAAAAAACAGCGATTGACAATAGTTATTCTTCGCTTGATTTCTGCGCTGATCTTGTTTTTCGAGTTTATAGCAGAACCAAGGTAGACAAAGTCTCTTACTACCTCGAAGTTATAGCTGCCCACTGTGACGTTCTATCCAATTCGTCGGTGTTGGCTGTCCCTTCTTGTTGACAGCATATACTTGGTTTTGCCCTTGTTTATCGCTAAACCCATTTTGGCCGCTTTCGCCTCAATGCTTGCAAACGCACCGGTGACAGCCCGCTGAGTTCATCCAAAAATGTCAATATAGTCGGCGTATGCAAGCAGTTCAGACTTGTGATAGATTGTGCCTCCGGTGTTGGTTTGTGAGTTCCGCACAATCCGTTGAAGTACAATATTAAAGAAGTCACCTTGTCTAAAACCTTTTTTGACATCAAAGGTTTCGGTGAGGTCATTACCGACCTTGATGGAGCCGCGAGCGTTCTCCATCGTCATCCTGCACAGGCGAACAAGTTTGGCAGGGATGTAAAAACTAGACATGGCTTTATAAAGCTCTTCTCTATAGATGCTGTCATATACGGCCTTGAAATCGATAAAGAGATGGTGAGTATCGATTTGGAATTCTTGGGTTTTCTCCAGGATCTGCTGAAGTGTGAAGATTTGATCGATGGTGGACTTTCCTGGCCAGAAACCGCACTGATAGGGTCCTATCAGGCTGTTCATAAAAGGTTTCAGGCGTTCACACAATATCGCAGAAAAGATCTTATATGCGATGTTGAGGAGACTGACGCCTCTATAGTTGGCGCAGTTGAGGGGGTCTCCTTTCTTGTGGATCGGGCAAACGATGCTGAGATTCCATTCATCAGGCATACACTCGTCTGACCAAATCTTAGAGATGAGTTGGTGTATGCACTCTACCAATTCATCCCCAGCTGCCTTGAAAAGTTCGGCCGGTAAGCCGTCAGGTCCAGCAGCCTTGTTGGATTTTAACTTGGATATTGCTATCCTCACTTCGTTTTGGTCAGGTGGACGGAAATTTTGACTATCATCGTCTATGTTGAATGGTTCATTCTGCCTGACAGCGGGATGTTGATCTTCGTCGCCGTTATACAGTCTGCAGAAGTAGATTTTCTATATTCTCAGCACCGACTGTGATTCTACTACGAGGTTCCCATTTTCATCTCTACTTTTCTGTACGGGTATTGCTCCCCTGACACGTTCTTTTTACCTTTTGGTAAAACTTCCGTACATTGTTCCTGCAGTATAAACTCCCGATATTCTCGATCGCGCGCTTCTCATGCTTTTTCTTCTTCTTATGGAGAAGCCGATGTTCTTCTTTTGCTCGTAGAGCTCACGAGCAGCTGTCGTCTTCCTTTGCAGCGCCGCTTTATATGCCTCTTGTTTTGCTGCATGCACTCACCGGCATTCTTCGTCAAACCAGGGGTTTCGCGGTGGTGGGCGAGCGAGACGCAGCACAGCATGTTGGCAGCGTTGCCACTGCCGCGTTCAGCGAAGAGTCTGGCGGTTTCTTGCGATTGTAGCTTTTCGACGTTAAATTTTCTCACAGTGATTCTTCTTTATTGCTCAGTTTGGGATATCCGCATTCGTACCTTGGCTACAACAAGGTTATGATCCGAGTCTATGTTGGTCGCTCGGAAGGTCCGAAATGAATATCGAGATGAGGTAACCATGTGCTTGCTATGGTGAAATTTCGCTCCACAGCGAAATCAATTAGCCTTAGTCCGTTATCAGACGTGGTGTCGGATAGGTTATGTTTACCGACTGCCCTACCAAATACGTCCTCCTTTCCTATTTTGGCATTAAAATCGCCCAATATGAATTTAACGTCGTATTTAGGATATTGCTCGTATGTTTTGTCGAGGAGCTCGTAGAAACACTCTTTGGTGGCAGGGTCCTTTTTGTCCGTGGGGGCATGAACACATATTAGGCTTATGTTACCGAACTTAGCCTTGATCCGGATAGTCATAATACGCTCGCTCACGTGTCGGAAGCTTAAGACTTCTTGCGTAAGTATATAAGATATATTCTCTTCCTATTTCGGCAGGGTTATGATCCGAGAACAAGGGATCATAACCCTCCCACTTCACGGCATTTCTACTGATCCGCCTGTGGGGTTCGCCTAGGCGTTGTTTGACACGTGACAGTGAATAATTTTTCGCGCGCGTATTTTAATGAGACAGCATAAACTCATAACAGCGTAACTGCAAATCGTCAATCATGATAACACGCGACCAGAAATCTACCAAATGTAGCAATTCTGATAATCTGTAGTTCATTTCTGGGCGTATGATAAATCGGTGGTAAGCAAAAAAGTGCACTTTAAAGGCTTTCAATCACCTTCAATCCTTCTAGATGCCTTAAGGGTAACTGTTTTTAATCAATCAGTCAATTTAGAAATGAAAGTTCGACTACTTTCATTGTAAAAACAAAAGAATACGTAAGTGAACCTAGAGCTAAGGTTTTACTCCAAAGTCGCTCTCATGCGTTTGTTTTTTTGAGAAACCGGGGGTCGCTCTGAAGTCAACACGGCAGCTCTAATGTATTTTTTTAAAAATTGAAAACCCAGTTTTTTTTTGTCATCCAAGAGAAAAATAATCTGAATCGACGCTGGGCCGAATATGAAAGCACAGACTAATTGTTGCATTCGCAATTTTTTAAATACTCGTATGACATAACACCTTCAGTTTCAACCACTTACTCGTATGCACAGTCCTTTCCACCAGAATAGCGCCACTCTATTTCTTCAAATATTTCCATAAGCAAATATTTCTAAGTGACGATATTCTGGTGGCATATTAAAATAACACGAATTTCAATTTTGTTTAAATAGGACAGCAACTCAAGGAACGCAACTCAAAGTACTTACTAGTACTAGTTAGTTAAAGAAATATTTAAAAAATGAAGTGGCGCTATTGTGGCGACAAGAGCTGTAAGTCTTCAATTCATATACAATACTATACAGTGCATACAGTAATATTTCAAATTATTTCCTTCACAAATAATAATACATATGTCTACTCGTACTTCGTAGCAGTAGACACGAACTTTACTACGGAATCTTATTTAGCCTAAATTGTAATAGTAATCAGAAGCAAAAAAACCAGCCGATACATTAGTAGGGGATATTCAGTAAGACGTAAATAAAAAAAATTATCAAGCCGAATCATCGTTTAAAAAATGATAATAAAATTGTTCGTGTTCTATTATTACTTCATACTTCTCAATACAAATTTTATATAGGTATAGTACGACTATGTACACAGCCATCACAACCAAAATATGAAATGTAGGTTTTTTTTTTTTTTTTTTTTTTTTTTCAAAAGTCAAACCTTTCATACACTAAAATTATAAACCAAGTAATTATCTACAGTTCTTGTTGTTATAGTTTTTGATTGGACCTGGAGACACAAAATGGTGTTGAACTTCACCTCATACAAATAGTCTTAAACACTCCATCATTATGCCTATGCATTCCTACCACCCTATGTAATACTTTTAATACAATTCCCAAAGGCAATGGGTATCTTCGCGTGTCTTAAGACGCTCGGATAACTTACCGGAACGAGTCTTTTCAAAGAATTTGTAAAATAATAGACACGACAATAAAATGCCAATTTTAACACATATTACCAGGGATAGGATTTTGCTAACTTTGCCTCTTTTTTTGCTTAATCGGAAGATAGTATCGACTTTACACAGACAGAGTACTTATGCTGCCCGTTCTCTGATCCACTCAGGCCTATTCCAGACATTTATTTGAATGGAACAGTGCTTCCCAAGTGCGAAAAGTTCAAATATCTGGGATCTATGATCAATAGCAAAGCAACTTGTGATGACGACATCAATCATCGTGTAAGCGTAGGGTGGATGAAGTGGCGAGAAAATTCCGCTATCTTCTGTGACAGAAAAATGCCCCCTAAGTTGAAAGGAAGGCTCTACACCGCAGTTGTACGTCCAGCGCTCACATACGGTTCACAATGTTGGACGATGTACAAAAAGTATGAGAGTAAATTAACGGCAGCTGAGATGAAGATGCTTCGCATGACAGCAGGAGTGACAAAGCTTGATCGAATAAGAAGTTCGAAGATCCGTGGAAGCTTTCACATCAAGGAAACCATCGTACAAAAAATAGAGCGTGACCGGCTCAGTTGGTATTGCCACGTTCAAAGAAGAGATCATTTGAACCCTGTTAAAAAGGCAATATCAATGCACGTTCCAAAGACATCGCGATGTAGGAAAGGCAGGCCTATAAACGCCTGGATCAGACAAATGCGACGACATCGGCATTTCATTGGCCTCAGTAACCGAGTGATCCAAAATCGGCAGGCCTGCCGATATTTTCTGAGGTCAAATAGGCGAACCCCACAGGCGGATCAGTAGAAATGCGGTGAAGTGGGAGGGTTGTGATCCCTTGTTTTCGGATCATGGCCTCGCTGATAAAAGGAAGAAGAAGTATCGACTTTACACAAACACGTTTCATGTCCTCCTAATTCCAAATACATATATGCATTTTATTTTGCCTTTTTTTGCCTTTTTATATCATTATTGCCTTTTTTTGCCTTTTTTGCCGTTGTTGCCTTTTTCTGCCTTTTTTGCCTATTTTGCTTTTTCCTCAAAGTTTGTTCGCTAAAAAAATTGTAGAAAATGCGCATTTGCATGCATGTATATCTGTGCAAACATGCTTCTTACTCACACTACGTAATACGCATACCTAAATTCCTAGACGCGTTAAAATTTAAAACGTCTAGTACGTGGGGAGAGTCAACATGGAAATATGTGCATGACCACAGACGGTTTGCACTTGTATGTGACCGCAGACGTTACTGTGTATAACTCTATTACATATTTCTTGTTTGTATGCAATACATAATATGCGGATTGGATAAGGAATTGATTGAAGATGAAGCAGTACAAGCGCAGCTGGCGTACATCAAAGTCAATTTTAGGTTTTTAGTCGACCAAAAAAAACGAATTTTCGAAGACTTACAAAAAAACAGGTATTTTTGAGAGTCTGTACTTATAATTTTAACTAGCATTATTCTGATCAAGGAACATCAATTGGCGAAGTGTTGCCGGTTTTAAAGAACATTCAGCAAAAGGCCCGATTGCAAAGGAAGTCCTGAAGAAGTTTACTGCCGTTTTCAATGCAAATACGGGACTGAAAACTATTGAGCAGATAAATTCTGTAATGAACGGCGACTTGGAGTCCAAACTTCCACAAAATATTGATGTTAATAATGTTGAAAGCTTTAAATGGGCTCCACTCGTTTCAGCTGAAGTAGAAAGGTCATTTAGCTGTCTAAAGGCGCTTCTAAGAAAGAACCGGAGAAGATTATTACCAGAAATTTCAAAAAGCTCTTGGTAGTTCAATGTACTATAACTAAATGTGCATTTACTTTCCCTTTCTTATTTTTTAATAAATGCCTTTTTTTTGCCTTTTTAAGTGTTTTGTTTTGCCTTTTTTCACTTTTTTATGTCAACAAAATCCTAACCCTGCATATTACAAATTTTAAAAATGTGTACTAAATTTAGCACCGCTAATGAATAAAATCTACATAAAAAGATAGAAAATAGAAGTCAAGTGCTGGATTAAAACTCTCAAGTATTCTTACATTATTGTGTATTTTGCGACACAAAATAGAAAGCTGACAAAAAGCTGATGGGGTTATTATTTAAATGCTCCACATTCATCGAAATTGTTCGATTTTTTTTTTAACCATAGTACTTGCTTAAATTATTCAAGTGAGAATAAGTCCAATGACCAGTTTTCTTTTTAGTACTCTCTTTTCTTCTAATTTATTGCTAGTCACGTTCGACATCGATTTTTCCACGTTTGAAGGGAAAAGACTTTGAAACTGGAGATGACAATGATGCATTTATAGAGAATGCTTACCCTAGATAAGCGTATCGAATATGAAAGGCGTTATTGTTTACTAAGCGCATATGTTTCAGAATAAGATAATGGTATAAACTGCTCTTTGAGGATTATTCTCCATGCACTTGTATGGGGATAAAAGGACTTTTGTTTTGTATGCACTGATGGTGTCCCTTAGATTAGGCGTTGAATACAAGTTTATGCTTTTGAAGAAACGAAAATGATTTACTCGTCCTTTGTGGATTTGTGGGTCACAAGGGATGACAACATAATGCTGTTTTTTAGTTTAAGAGCTCAATAAAGATAACGGTTAGAAAACATGATTCGAAGTCGCTAATGGGTGATTTTTATTAGAGTGTTTTCCCTTTTAGATATAAGCACACCTATTAATTTCTACTACTGTTTTACTCATATGTATTTACAACATACATATGTATAAAGAATAAAATTGATTTAACATTTTATTACTCTTCAGTAGTTCATACTACGTAGCTGCCTACTAATTGTAGGCGCCACACGAAATGGATTAAAGTGCCAATAAAATATTATATACTTGGAGTAGACATTCGCTTAATTCGTATGCTTTTATCTGAACTGCTTTAAGAACAGACGCTGTTCAGCATTTTCATTGTGCAGTAATGGCTTAAGTAAAACTATTTGTGTCTTGAAAATAGGAATGTACGTATGTATTACATAGATAAGTTTTTATTTAAGAATAATTTCAACTTGTAGTCGAACATTAAATGTTTATCATAGATTTATCTATGTATAGAATAAATCTGTAAATAAGTGAGCCTAGCGACACATACACTACCTTAAAAACCCTCCCACAAGTGTGCATGCGAATCCGTGGGTTGACACGACTGGAGATCACCGGTGTCATAGAAGAAAAATCAAACAAACAATAATAAAACAGGAGCATGCACGTGTCAAACAACAAACACCATCGCAATATGGTAATATTGCAAGACTGTATCATTATGGTAATACTTGCTAAAAGGAAAGTCACTACCCCGCCAGGCACTACCACTGCTGTGTATGGTACTGATCCTGGACCGAGTAGAAATATTCGGGTCAGAGCTATACGGATTCCGGGGGCTAGCAAAATAATGAAACCGTTTCGACGAAATTTGAGGGTCGCGTGTTGGAACGATGGAAGCATGACCGGTTGAAGTTACGAGTTGGAAGAGATGATGAATAGAAGGCGGGTGGATATCTTGTGTGTCCAAGAGACGAATTGAAAAAACACCGGAAATCGGACGCGTTTCTTGGACGTTAGGACAAAATATTACAAGATGTTCTACTACGGAACGGAAAAGGCAAGGAACGGAATCGAAAGTCCAACGACAGTTTGATGTCTCTTAAACTAGTAATACAAGGGGAGGTGTGGAATATTGTCAGTGCATATGCTCCACAAAATGGGTGCGATCAGAGAGATAAAGATGCATTTTGGGTAGATTTCTACAATCTGATTAAGAACATCCCAAAGGAAGAGTTTCTGTTTGCTGGAGGTAATTTGAATGCACATGTCGGGAAGTCAAACCATGACTTTGAAGACTGCCATAGAGGACTAGGAACCTTCCTGGTGAAGACATCCTAAGCATGTGCAAATTACACGGTCTTATCTTGTTAAATACCATGTTCATCAAACAAATCCGACACCTGATCATCTTCAGCAGTGGTAGAGATGAAACCCAGATTGACTACCATTTGGTAGCCAGTTTCATGAAGCCTCGGGTAAAAGATACCAAAGTGATCCTGGGAGAGGCAATCGCTCGGCAACACCGTCTCCTGCTAACAGATATTGTTATGAAGACACCAAAGAAAAGCAAACAAACAAGGGTCTCTGATAAAATCAAGTGGTACAATCTGAACAAAGAAAAAGGCGTCTCTCATACCATCAACGGAACTGAGGATGAAAAGTGCAGAGCACAAAATATGTGGGATTCCCTACAGCGAACTTGCTTAAAGAAGGCCAAATCACTGCTAGGAGCTTCAAAATGCCACCATCAACACGCCAAAGAAACATGGTGGTGGAGTGATGAAGCTAAGAAGGTGATAAATGAAAAGAAAGCGGCTTTCAAAGCTTGGTCAAAGTGCTCCTCTAATAATAATGACGAAAAAGCTCGCCTCGAAATGGAATACAGATGTTGCAAGAAAAAAGCGAAGAAGAAGTGCGCCCAGCTTCAAGCAGAGAGTACCGAGGGCCTGTATCGGGAGCTGGAGGAAATATCTTCCCCGGTTGTTGATGCAAACCAGACTATCCAGGAGCTGCGAAGACACAATATGAACAAGAGCACAACCATCTTCAAAATAGCCGCCCAAAAGAGGAGGAATGGTCAGGAGATTCGTTCGCCAAAGTTCATTAACAATGCTCATGGCCAGCTTCTTGTGGATGACGACAAAATTCTGCAGAGGTGGCGGCAGTATTGTAAAGAACTTTTGAATGAACAGTTTCCCCGGCTATACTTTCCAAGAACACCCCTAAGTTAGTGAGGCGGTCAAATACTCCAAAAAACGAAAAGCGGTTGGGACAGACGAGATGCACCCTGAGTTCTGGAAAAATATGGGAGACGTCAGATGGCTCAGAATTCTCATCTCCAAATGAGGTGATCCAATGCCGAATAAATGGAGGGAAAGTTACCTTCTCGCTGTATACAAAGGGAAGGGTGATACGCGAAACTGTGATAACTATCGTTTGATCAAGCTGATGTCACACACCATGAAGATCGTTGAACGGGTATTAGGTGGCCGACTGTGAAAAACAATGCGGGTTTGTCGCGGGTAAATCAACCAAAGATGCAATCCAAAGTATAAAGATCATAATGGAAAAACATCGTGATTCCTTAAAGGATTTGCATTTTGTATTGGTTGACTTTGAAAAGGCATTCGACAGACAACTACGAGATCTGATATGAGTGGCGCTAAGACATCGAGGGGTTCCAGAAACCTATGTACAGATGATCATGGATATGTACGAAGGAGCGAAGACAAGAGTAAGATGCCCCGCTTGAGTAACCGAAGAGTTCCCAATCAAAGTCGGGGTGCACCAGGGAAGCGTTTTAAGTCCTTTGCTCTTTATTACAGTCCTTGATTATCTGCTTAAAGGTAAAGTGATGGACCCCAAGGTACATCAGTTATTCTTTGCTGACGATGGAGCCATCATAAGTGAGGATCCTACATCCCTGCAACGAGCACTTGATGTGTGGGTGGACGTTCTGGAGGGAAATGGGTATCGTATTAGTGCAAAAAAGACAGAGTACTTGTGCTGCCCGCTATCTGATCCACTCAGGCCTATTCCAGACATTTATTTAAATGGAACAGTGCTTCCCAAGTCCGAAAAGTTCAAATATCTGGGATCTATGATCAATAGCAAAGCAACTTGTGATGACGACATCAATCATCGCGTAAGCGTAGGGTGGATGAAATGGCGAGAAAATTCCGCTATCTTCTGTGACAGAAAAATGCCCCCTAAGTTGAAAGGAAGGCTCTACACCGCAGTTGTGCGTCCAGCGCTCACATACGGTTCACAATGTTGGACGATGTACAAAAAGTATGAGAGTAAATTACCGGCAGCTGAGATGAAGATGCTTCGCATGACAGCAGCAGTGACAAAGCTTGATCGAATAATAAGTTCGAAGATCCGTGGAAGCTTTCACATCAAGGAAACCATCGTACAAAAGATAAAGCGCGACCGGCTCAGCTGGTATAGCTACGTTCAAAGAAGAGATCATTTCAATTCTGTTAAAAAGGCAAAATCAATGCACGTTCCAAAGACATCGCGATGTAGGAAAGGCAGGCCTATAAACGCCTGGATCACACGAATGCGATGACATCGGCATTTCATTGGCCTCAGTAACCGAGTGATCCAAAATTTCTTATTTTCGAATCACAACCTCGCTCAAAAAGGAAGAAGAAGAACAATAATAAGTATGTAAATGACCCGTATCTGTACATTGAAAGTATTTAAGAAAAAAATACATGAGGTGTAAATAATATTAACAGAAGCCAAAACAATGGTTTTTAGAATTTTTGTCTGGCTATCTGTATGTTTGTTTGCACTCTCATCACGTAGAAACTGCTTCATGCAATTGAACGGAGTTTTCGCAGTTGCATTACTTTGAGTCTACTTAAAAAAATGGTGTACATATGTGTTATCGTGATCTGCGGCACAGATTCGAAATTTTTTCTTGATCTTGATTTTCTTTTTTCTTTATTCGCCTTACGTTGTATCTTTGCTATCTTTATGAGCGGCTGACGAAAGGGATATACTCTACCTAGTTTCTTTTCTTCCGTTTCCTTTTCTGTTTTACACACTTGACTGGTTGTGTGACTTTGTATGTGCTCTGGTGGGGATTTAATATTATATTCAAACCTAGACGAACTGACATACATATTCAGGAAACTAAATAACAAAAAGTCAAGTGGCTTAGATAACACTCCTAATATAATCCTAAAGCATATACCGGACGAAATTATACGGCAATATTGCATTATTTTTAATAATTTGCTAAACAAGTGCTACTTCCCGAGTTGTTGGAAAACATCGAAGGTTTTTCCAATAATCAAAAAGAAGAAGGATCCTTCTGATCCTTCCATCTATAGGCCAATAAGTCTCCTGCCTAATATCAGGAAGGTTTATGAAGTAGTTATTAGTAAATCTATTTTGTTCGTGTGCGAAAGAAAGGAGATTACACCGCGGAACCAATTTGGGTTCAAGAGAAACCATTCGGCAGCGCACGCTGTTACAAAATTGATTTCAGACGTGTAATACGTTAGAGGAAAGTTATAGGAGTTAGAATTTGAAAGTGACGGGAAACTAGGATGTGGATGGGATGGGACGGAAAAGGAAAGAGTGTCGGCTATGAGGGACGTGGCATGCTTGCGATGCGCAGCTTAGCTCGCCGGAAATGGGGTGGTTCTTGCCCCCGTAGCACGACCAAACCTACTACAAAACACATTTATCATGCCATTCTACTACTTACTATTTTTGTTCTACCAGACTCGGACGGACGTTACCACACCAAGAGGGCGCTGCTGGTGTCGATGCAGCGTTGCCATATCCCACCCAACCTGGAAGTTCGTTGGCCATATTTGAACTTCCCCAAAAATTGGATGCTGCAGCTGGTCACACCATCTCTAAGAGCTGCTTCAGTACACCTGTTGCACCCCCTGAAAATTTAAACTTTAAAGATCCGCGGCGCTCTTGGGCGTAACGGAAATGAAAATACTAAGTGTTCTGATAGTTTTCATTTGCAAGCACATTTTATTTCTGCTAATCCGACATAAAAAAAAATGATTAAAAAAATAATAATGAATAACTAAATATTGTTCCACTGTGCCGATTCTTTATATTGGTACCTATTTGTTTTTGATGGGGTACGATTTATCAACCTAAAAAGAGCTCTGTTTAGGCACTATGTATATATGTATATATAAAAGGGAGACAAACTCTGAAGCGAACAGCCGCGACGGGAAACCGAACTCATTACAAATATTCACACAAAAATGAGAGGCAATTAAAAATAAAAAAAATACATAAATGAATATGTACCAAAAAAAAAAAATATTATGAAGAAACAAAAAAAAATTATGAAGAAACAAAAGTAAATTATGAAGAAACAAAAAAAAATCATAAAGAAAGAAAACAAAAAAAAATTATGGAGAAACGAAGAAAATTATAGACAAACAAAAAAAGGCACAGATAGTCACACTAACACTTAACTTAAATAATAACTTAATTCATAACCGATGGTCACACTAATTTGATTTAGCCGTTTGGTAGATATACGTATGCATATTTTGTATATTGATGAATGTTACGTATCTCTGTTATTCTACGTTGATGTTATACATTTTGATATTGCATGTATATACAGTACGAACTCGGTAATCGCAACCCTTGATATACGCAACTCCTCGATTTTTGCTACACTATAAAACATAGCATTATAATCTTTACAAGTGCAACTGCTCAAAAAAGAATTTAATAAAAAAAATATTAGCTTTGTGTTCAAACCTCGCAAAAGTTACTCTATTTATCATATTGCTCATTGTATATTTTTTCCTCGTTAGGTGCAACGACCTCAGTAAATGCAAAAACCCCGATTTCTATCAGTTGCGATTACCGAATTCGTACTGTATGTAGATATGTCGTGGGCAAGTGATGCTTTTGCGGATATGACGTACGTGGTGTGCTCAAGTGCGCTGCACAAATCACCAGTTATGATTTCGCACTCAAGATTTAAAAAAATATGTGAAGACTTAAAATGTTGGCGACCACTACCTTAACTTTCAATGGTATGTGGCCGCCTTAGAACAAAAACTACATGTAAAAATAAAACAAATCTTTTAGGAAACTACCTCCCATTCATTCATTCATTCATTTTCAATGGCCCGCTAATCCTTCATGAGGGTCGCGGGGGTAGGATGCTCAGGTGGACTCTCCATCCTTCTCGATCCTCCGCCATTGACTCTTACTCATCAGGAGGAATCCCTAAGCGGCTCCAGGAGAGATGTCGAACTTGATCCAACCATCTATTTCTAGGCCTTCCGCGAAGTCGCCTACCTGATGGCACGGCAACCATGGCGCGTCTTGGAAGCCGGTTTGGGGGCATACGCACTACGTGACCAAACCATCGAAGCATAGATCGTTCCGTTCGGAGAAGTAGCTGCTCAACGTTGAGCGCCTCGCGTACTCTGGTGTTGCGCACTCGATCTCTACGAGTTATTCTAACAACACCGCGAAGGAACCTCATTTCGGCAGCTTGTATCCGCGATCTTATTCTTTCGGTCATTACCCAAATTTCATGACCATAGGTGAGAGTTGGAACATACACAGAGTTAAAAACCGATAGCTTAGCTTGAACACTAAGTTCGGCCTTCCTTATAACAGAATGGCCAAGCTCTCTCAAAATTGATCCAGCCTGACTAATTCTACAGGATAACTCGGCATTGCTCCTCCCATCACTCGTGAACAAAAACCCCGAGGTACTTAAACTTCTCCACCTGCTTCAGTGGGAATCGACTAACATGCAGAGTGCACTGAATGGGTTTTTTGGAAACGACCATTACTTCCGATTTGTTCACGTTGATCTTCATTCCAGCATCATCACAAACGGCTACAAACCTTTCGAGTGCGCGCTGAAGTTCGATTTGAGAGGATCCAAGGATGACCAAATCATCCGCAAAGAGCAGATGACTAATCCTTAGGTCTCCCACTTTGAAACATTCCCTGCCACGGCTGCGCTGTAACATCCAATCCATATATACAATGAAGAGGAGAGGTGACAAAACGCACCCCTGGCGGAGTCCAATGCCCACAGTGAAAGGTATTGATTTAACACCGTTTATCCGAACAAAGCTTGTACAGTTTGTATATAAAGACTGAATCGCCCTTAGCAGGGAACCAGCAATCCCATACTCCTGCAGAACACTCCAGAGTTTGCCTCGAGGAACCCTATCATATGCTTTTTCCAAATCCACAAAACAAGTGTAGACAGGTTTGGCATATTCCCAGGCCTTCTCAAGAACCATTCTGAGAGTGAACAACTGGTCGGTTGTGCTTCTACCGGGACGAAAATCGCACTGCTCATCCCCCAAACTGTCCTCAACCACAGCTCTGGAACGCGTTTCTAGCACCTTAGCCTTAGACTTTTCCAGGGAGACTTAAAAGAGATATACCCCTATAGTTGGCGCAATCTCTTTTGTCCCCTTTTTTAAAAAGAGGAACTATCACCCCCATTTGCCAATCACCAGGTGTTTCACCGCATTCCCAGGCCACTTTAATGACACGCGAGAGCCATTGAACTCCCTCTTTACCTAAAGCCTTGAGCATTTCTGGCCGAATTTCATCCACACCAGCAGATTTGCCAACTTTTAGCGCTATGATCGCCAAAGTTACTTCCTCTACCGTAGGACTACTTTCCGCCCAACTCTCGACCATAGGTCTGCCATCTTCGGTGCCCTGTTCGGGATTGAGCAATTCTGAAAAGTGCTCGCTCCATCTGCGTAAGATGTCCTCCTCATTGGAAAGAAGTCTACCGTCTTTGGATTTGACTCCTTCAACGATATTCAACTTTTTTCCTCTGAGTCGGCGGACGGTCTGCCAGAACATCTTATTTGCAGATCTGTGGTCACGTTCCAATTTCTCGCCAAACTCCTTCCAAGACTGTTCTTTCGCTGATTTCACAGCTAATTTGCAAGTTCTTCACGCCTCAGTGTACCGATTTTGAGAATCGGAGTTCCCCAAGTGAATCCACACCTTAAAGGCTCTCTTCTTCTCTCTGATGGCTTCTTGAACTCCGGGCGTTTTAAACCAAGCAGTTCTTTTCTCACCACCAGCCGCCACACCAAGCCGTTTCACACCACAAACATCTCCCGCAGAGACAATAACCGCTGTTGAAAACAGTTGCCATTCTTTCTCTTCATTTGATGGAACAGTTGGAATTCGTTCAAATCTCTCAGATATTTGCCGCGCAAATGTCTCCCGTATCTCATCGACCTGTAACCTCTCCCATCGTATGCGTGTAACCATCCTTGGTTTACTCTTTGGTAGGGGAGGCACTCTCTCGCTAACATACAATTTGCACAGCACTAAGTGATGATCAGTTGACAGTTCGGCCCTTCTCAATACGCAAACATCACAAACCATTCTCTTCAGACACGATGGTACCACAAAGAAATCGATCAGCGACTTCTGCTGAAGACTCTGACGGTACCACGTGTATTTGTGAATGTCTTTGTGCGGAAAGATAGTGTTCATGATGGATAAGCCATTTTCACAACAAAAATCCAACAACCTCTCTCCGTTCGCGTTTTGATCAGGATCACCGTTCCTCCAAATCACACTCCCCCATGTCATAACATCTACACCCACATGAGCATTGAAGTCACCCATCAGGACAAAAGAATCCATATTTGCAACCTTTTCAAGGGCAACATCAACTTCATCTAAGAAAGCTGCGTACTCTGACTGAAGGTTCGGTGCATACACCTGCGCCAATGCCAGAGTTGATCTTTCAAGCTTGAGCTTTAAGATCGCAACTCTCCCTCCTAATGGTATCCACTCCAATACTCTGTCTGTCAACCTGGGACTTGTGAGTATCCCCACTCCCGCCCGAGCAGACATTGAGGGTGCGACTCCTGACAGGAAGAGCTTCCACCCACCCGAAAGGTCCACAGTTTTAGAAAATCTCTGCTTTGTTGAAGAGACGCCAACTATATCTAGTCGACTTTTAACAGCCTCCCCAAAAAGCTCAAGATCCTTCCCTGTGAACGATGAGACGTTCCGTGTGCCTATCCCAAGTCGATGCCGTTGTCGAATCTCAGAGAGTCCATCTGTGCCCCTATCGGTGCACAGCGCGCTCACCCCTTGACCCCCGTAATGGTTCGCGAGACCATTGACAGGAAGCTCGTAGCCATTTCGTGTTTGACCCGGCCGGCTACTGAGCGGGACAGGCCGACCACCAGACGCTCGCATACTGAAACCCTTCAGGCTTGGCTCCAAAGGATGCCCTGCCTTACCAGGTTTGGCAATATCCGAGGCCCGTTTACGTCGTCTTGTCATCATGGGGTATGCGCTGTTAGCCATGACTGGATTGTATGGATGGGAATAACTATTTAAGTTACCCCATCCACACATCCCAGTCACATTGCCCGCCCCCCACCACGAGGAGGTCAGCTGCCAGGGGGGCAGACAGCAACTTCCTCCCAATATACAAAAAAAGAAAAACTTACGCCGCTGAGTATAGGTAATGGTATAAAAAAAATGCACTGCCTTATGTCTTTTTAAACTACTGCACTTTATTAGAAACTTGGAGACTTCTGCTCCGTACTACACTTGCACCACTTCTGATGCAATTTCATCAGTTGGTCAGACCACAGCATCCCTCTATTTGAAAAATCATCCGATCCTGGAAATGTTCTCTCAGAGATCGGAATCTGTCACCCCCTTACCCCCTGGTTCCAGTAAATTGTTCATATCTAGGTAAGTTTTAAGTCACCCTGTATCTAAACACTCTTTGATTCTGAACAAATTTACTGCCATTGTAAAATGACAGAAGGAGACAAACAGATAGAGGAAAAGGGGCAAAGGGAGTTTGGCAAAAATGTCAACAAAAGAAATATTCACGCAGAGGTAATTATTCAATAAACATCTTTTCTTTTCTTATTTTTCTCATATCATTTTATTATTTTGTCCTTTTTCCAGGTGGGTCAGATTAAGGAGTTACAACATGTAGCTTAGGACGAGAAAGGGGAACATTTAAACAAAGCAGCTACCGGTGTTGCCAGGAAGCATACTCTGGTAAGAAAAATCTCAAACAGACGTTAGTTGGAATCTTAACTGCCTGTCTGGTGGATATCGAGCGAGTAAGGGATAGTTCAGTCGTTTTAAAAAAAGAGCTAGCTTGCATAGTTTAAAACTCTCTGGTGAAGCTGCGAGTGCAGATACAGGATCCGCTTCTGAATTTCCTGATGAACTTGCTAAATTGATTGAAGAAGGTGGGTATGTTCCACAGCAAATATTTAACGTCGATGAGACGGGCTTGTTTTGGAAAAAGATGCCCGTCCGAACTTTTATATCTATGGAGGAAAAGACTCTCCCTGGCCATAAGGCATCCAAAGATCGGTTCACTTTATTACTGGGTGGAAACGCAGCTGGAGATTTCAAGCTGAAGCCTCTAATTGTGTACAAGTCTGAAAATGCGCGGGCCATTAAGGGAAAAAATAAAGCTCTACTACCCGTGATAAGGCGTTCTAATAAGAAAGCCTAGGTTACCGGTGCTATTTTTCAAGACTGGTTTACAAACCATTTTGTTCCAGTGGTGAAGGACTACTTAAAGCAAAACAATTTGGCAGTGAAATGCGTCTTGGTCTTGGATAATGCTCCTGGTCATCCACGATCGGTTGGCGACATTTTTCCTGAGTTTAGTCATTCATTTTTCTTCACCCAAACACGACCTCGTTACTACAACCGATGGATCAAACTGTCATTGCAACTTTTAAGCGCTATTACACTCGCAGATTAATGGCACACGCTATTGCCATAACTCATACCGAGGCTGGGCCAACACTCCAGGAGTTCTGGAAAAATTTCAATATATGGCACGCAACAGATATTGTCGGAGAATCATGGGCGGAGGTCAAGGCATCAACCATGAGCAGATCTTGGCGAAAGCTTTCTCCACAGCTTATAACAGAGGAACCGACTGATGATGAGTCTCTAGAAGATATCAACAACGATGTTATGCAGTTAGGTAGGCAACTGATCCTCCAAATAGACGCCGCAGATGTCGATCAACTCATTGCAGAACATGAAGACGAACTTACAAATGAGGAGCTACTTGAAGCAATTATACTCGTAGAAAGAAACAACGACGACGACGATGAAGACACAGAAACTCACACAGCAAATTCTACGGACATAAGTTTACAAAATCTTAACTTAATTTTAGAAAAAACCGAACAACTCATAGAGCTCATCAAAACCCAAGACAATAACGTAGAAAGAAGTAGCAAGGTATGCGATGCTATTCAAAAAGACGTCACATGCTACAGAATGTTACAAAAAGAGGAAAGGAACAACATCGCCCAGTCCAAAATAGATGACTTTTTTATGAAGTTGCAATGTTAATAAGATTACAAAGGAATAAATATGTTATTGAACTTATAGTCAATAAATGAATTACTTTTTTTGGTTTTTTTTAAATATTTTTTTGTAATTTTTGAGATTTAGGAACGAATTAGATGAAATGTATGGAAAATCTTACCCAAGATACGACCATTCGGGATACGACCAAGATTTTAGGAACGCATTACGGTCGTAACATGAGGTATGCCTGTAAAAGTATTGAGCACCCTTCAGGTCAGTTACTTTAAGGCATTATAATAGTGTAGTTCTAAGTTTATTTGAACTATGAATTATACTTTTATTAGTTAGGGAAAAATAAACGATTAAAAAAATAAGTATTATATTCAGTTAATATTTTTACATTTTCAGTAAATCCTAGCAATATGAGTATCTTATCTTATATTTAAAATACAATGTACACTCGTCGCTCGATTTACACGGTTTCGCTTTAACACGGTTTCGCTTTAACACGGTTTTCATTTTGAAAAATCAAATATAAAAAAATGTTGAGTTTATTTCACACATTGCACCCGTTTCAACTGAAGACTGTTTTTATTTTTCCAACTTTTTATTTTTATTTTTGTCAAGGATGAGTTGTTTACCTTTATGTGTTTTTCCTTCTTGTAAATAAAGAAATGAGTTGAAAACATAAAAATGTTACGTCTTTGAATACGTTATGAATGTACTAAAGCATCGGCTTCGTGACTTGGCATTCAGTGGAACCAATATCAGTTTTCCCATACAAGCCTTGTCCCATTTTACAAGGTTATTATAAACGTATCTGCGAATTTTCATTATATTCCTTGATTCGATTTACGCGGCTTAAAATTTAATTTCAATCCTCCATTTTTTTTTTTACACGGTTTCGATTTACATGATTTTGTGCGGAACGTATCTACCGGGTAATTCGAGGGACAAGTGTATGTTTGTTTGTTTGTTTGTTTGTATACTATGGACGTCGAAATTACCGAACCGATTGAGCTCAAATTTTCAGACAATCTTCAGTATTGGCCCGCGAGTGTTCCTGTGAAGTTGGGTCGACCCACTACTTTAGTACTAAAGTACTTTAGTACTACCTTTTTTTTTTTTTGTTAAGTGCAGCAACGCACGCCGCCGGGGACCCTCGGTGCAGCAGTCTGCCCACTCCTTTCATATTATAGTACTTTTGTACTAAAAAAAAACTGATATATGTATTTAAGATTGGACCACTTACCCACTATTGCCCGGTACAAAACTGTTCTCTAATAGATTTAGCCCCAGGCGCCTGCCTGACAATTTTTTTTTTTCTGTTGGGCGCAGAAACGCATGCCAGGTGCCTGCGAGTCTACTATAAGTACTGAAACGTCTTAGAAGAAAATACTTGTTTGTCTAAAATTGGCAGGCAAGCACGGGTCAGCTAGTCATAAGGAAAATTCTATAAAACCCCATATATTTTAGGTTTTTACAGGCAGAAGACACAGAAACTCACACAGCAAATTCTACGGACATAAGTTTACAAAATCTTAACTTAATTTTAGAAAAAACCGAACAACTCATAGAGCTCATCAAAACCCAAGACAATAACGTAGAAAGAAGTAGCAAGGTATGCGATGCTGTTCAAAAAGACGTTACATGCTACAGAATGTTACAAAAAGAGAAAAGGAACAACATCGCCCAGTCCAAAATAGATGACTTTTTTATGAAGTTGCAATGTTAATAAGGTTACAAAGGAATAAATATGTTACTGAACTTATAGTCAATAAATGAATTACTTTTTTTGGTTTTTTTAAACATTTTTTTGTAATTTTTGAGATTTAGGAACGAATTAGATGAAATGTATGGAAAATCTTACCCAAGATACGACCATTCGGGATACGACCAAGATTTTAGGAACGCATTACGGTCGTAACATGAGGTATGCCTGTAAAAGTATTGAGCACCCTTCAGGTCAGTTACTTTAAGGCATTATAATATTGTAGTTCTAAGTTTATTTGAACTATGAATTATACTTTTATTAGTTAGGGAAAAATAAACGATTGAAAAAATAAGTATTATATTCAGTTAATATTTTTACATTTTCAGTAAATCCTAGCAATATGAGTATCTTATCTTATATTTAAAATACAATGTACACTCGTCGCTCGAATTACACGGTTTCGCTTTAACACGGTTTTCATTTTGAAAAATCAAATATAAAAAAATGTTGAGTTTATTTCACACATTGCACCCGTTTCAACTGAAGACTGTTTTTATTTTTCCAACTTTTTATTTTTACATTATTTTTATTTTTGTTAAGGATGAGTTGTTTACCTTTATGTGTTTTTCCTTCTTGTAAATAAAGAAATGAGTTGAAAACATAAAAATGTTACGTCTTTGAATACGTTATGAATGTACTAAAGCATCGGCTTCGTGACTTGGCATTCAGTGGAACCAATATCAGTTTTCCCATACAAGCCTTGTCCCATTTTACAAGGTTATTATAAACGTATCTGCGAATTTTCATTATATTCCTTGATTCGATTTACGCGGCTTAAAATTTAATTTCAATCCTCCATTTTTTTTTTTACACGGTTTCGATTTACATGATTTTGTGCGGAACGTATCTACCGGGTAATTCGAGGGACAAGTGTATGTTTGTTTGTTTGTTTGTTTGTATACTTTGGACGTCGAAATTACCGAACCGATTGAGCTCAAATTTTCAGACAATCTTCAGTATTGGCCCGCGAGTGTTCCTGTGAAGTTGGGTCGACCCACTACTTTAGTAGTAAAGTACTTTAGTACTACCTTTTTTTTTTTTGTTAAGTGCAGCAACGCACGCCGGGGACCCTCGGTGCAGCAGTCTGCCCACTCCTTTCATATTATAGTACTTTTGTACTAAAAAAAAACTGATATATGAATTTAAGATTGGACCACTTACCCACTATTGCCCGGTACAAAACTGTTCTCTAATAGATTTAGCCCCAGGCGCCTGCCTGACAATTTTTTTTTTTTCTGTTGGGCGCAGAAACGCATGCCAGGTGCCTTGCGAGTCTACTATATGTACTGAAACGTCTTAGAAGAAAATACTTGTTTGTCTAAAATTGGCAGGCAAGCACGGGTCAGCTAGTCATAAGGAAAATTCTATAAAACCCCATATATTTTAGGTTTTACAGGCACACCAATGCATTTATTTGAAAACTCGACGCTGACTCCTTTGCTGCCTTCTGCACAATGTATGTATGAATTAATTCTTGTTCTTTTTTCTTATATCAGCGAGGTTATGATCCGATAATAAGGGGATCACAACCCTCCGACTTCACCGCATTTCTACTCCTGTTGGATTCGCCTGTATGAATTACTGTGCCAAAAAAATATTCAAGAGCCATTTTACCATTGTCATCACATTTTTTAATGCGATTACGTTTGTCCTTCGTTTGAATCGTCATCGATTCTACAGGCTCTGACTAATTAAGTTTTTTTTTGTTGGCTTTCTACAAAATCATTATATTAAACACATACGAGAACAAATACTTTACTTTGCCTATCACATAATATGCCCATTGGGAGTGAAGTGCAATTGATTATTTTACTGCAGACTGTCTTAAAATCCATAGTAGTAGATTTGTATATGTATGTTAATTTAAGAAATTTCGAGCACTAAGCGGTTAAAGTCGTCAAAGAACTGGACATACATAATGTACCTACGTCATGGAAGCAAGTAAGTTAATTATGCTTATTCATTTAATTTAAAAAAATATTATAAGCTGCGCCCTAAAAAACCATATCAACTAGCATTGTTCAACGTTTAAAGAAAAAAATAAGTATTTAATTATAACTCACAATGGGGTGCAGTTCCACCCCACCTACGGCAATTCTCTTCGTACGAGTTGCAGATGAAACAACGTTATTTTGAATATCTACTCACCCAAGTTTCCTTGTTGGTATCCGGTTCAACAAATATTAAATGCGTCGCAGTTAGATAAAGTGTTCCGACAATAGGATTTTTTGAATTGTAACGATCAATCATGCGTACATTCTCCACCTGGTAAAGTATAAATATTGTTATAAATTACTTCTAGATTATTTACTAAATATATAATTCTGTTATATTGCATATCTAAAACAAAATCTTATATTCATTTATTCGTTCATTTTTGAAGGACTTTAGATTCGCGAAACAAATTGACAAAAGTGATCTTGGGAGAGAAAGGGGAAAGTTTTTGAAATAAGTACAGAAGCGATTTAAGAAAGCATATTCTTAAATGTAATTTCTTCAATCGACTTAGATTTTCTTTTTGGTTTCAGGACGTAGGTCTTTAAGTACATGGAAAAAACAAAGAGTAAGTGTGGCTTTTTTTGTAATGGGGCTTCATACTTATGTATGTATAATTGATTTACACTAAAAGGATACAGTTTAGTCTTAGATTAGCATTGTTTGACGAAAAGAATCTGTGAACGAGCTGATCTCAAGAACAACTGTGACGTTTCTATGGTGAGTTAAACTTGTTTATAGCTCTTTTTTTTTTAGAAAGACTTATGAAGGATGCTCTGTTCGAGAAAATCTGACAGTTGTTTAAGCCGCTGTTAGCTACAGATACAGAAGGACACAAACAAAATTGACCGACCCACTTTTTATGAGAATAAAAAATACAAAAAAAAATGAAAAGTAGGTACCAAGATTGATTAAAATCTCGAGATTGGAGATTTTCACAAAAACATACTTGACACCTTATGCAAGTAAAAGAACATTCCCATAACTAGAATATAATACTATTCCTCGTGACAATTTGCTTGAAAAGCTGAAAGTTAACGTACTTATAAAGACATGAATCTAACATTATTGACATTAAATCTAATTGCTCACAACAGTGAAATGAAACAAATTAGTTTCATTTGAATGCAAATCCTATACATAGTAACAATCTGCTGAAACAAAAGAAACATCATATAAAATCATGGAAAATCAACCCTTAAAGCAGTAAAATGCAACAAGTTTTGAGGTAATATCCAACTCAAATTCATATTTCCTTTTCAGAAACAATGGCATATAATTTGGTTAGTGGAAGTCTAGTAGTGCTTTAATACTTTGTGTGCGTATTTTATTTAAACTACCGGAAATAAAGTAAATTAATTTTGTAAGCATTCATTAATATATATATATTTTTTTTTGCTAATATTACTGACGTTACAAGTGAAGGCAATGAAAAAGCCTATGAAATATTCAGTACACCATTAAAGGAATATATCGAGGAAAACACTCAAATCCCAACTTCGTATACTGTGTTATAGCAGGTATCATTGCATGTCAAGCATTTGTATGTGTACATACACTATGTATTGATAGGTATCGATTAAATGTGAAATGGGAAATAGGTCGGAAGCGTTGGCATTGCATTTTGTCGCCAATAAATAATGAGAGCACTAATGTAGACAACAAAAACAAATACCATGAATATAAGTATTTGCATTTACATTTTCAGCCATAATAGAAAAAATGTAGAAAACCGACTTATCAGTATACAAGCCCTAAATAAAAATGAGACTATAAGGTTCTTGATACTTCTCTAGACTACCCGGTGTTTCAGCAATCAAGAAATATGTAAAGGAATATTAAAAGTTTGATATTCAGAATTGCAGAAAGCGTATAGTCCTGTGTCATGAATGAAATAATTAAATATTTTATTTTTCAGTAAGCTATACTCGTATATTTTTGTAAGAATCAAAAATACTACCTATTTCTTCATAACTGTTCACAAGAACTTTTATTTAGCATGTTACATTATTACAAATGCTTTAATTTATCAACAATTTGAATTTTGCAATTAATTTCTTCTGATATTTTTATGGGACATATTAACATGTAGAACCATAATGATTAGAACTTCTAACAAATTATACTGATCATGCAGAGGCACCATAACTCGTTAGTGTATACCATATATCGATACTAAAAACACATTAGGACGATAGAGGGCTTCCGCCACTCACATTGAACTTTTTCAATAAGAAAAACTAGGGCAGAAGAGCATAAAATAGTGAAAAGTGTCAGTACAGATTGGAACAGAAAAGTACAGCCTTATGTTTAATGAGCCAGAACGTGTTCTAACGTGTTCCTCTTAAAATTGCATTTAATTAAATACAGGGTGTCCGCCGGGAACGTATACTACTTTGTTTTGCCGCCATTTTGGTAAACATTAGTCTTGACAGTTCATATTTGGCAGTCGTGAAGTAGACACGTGGCAAATTTATTATGGAAAAATATTCGATAAACCAACGTGTTTTAATCGCTAAAACATTTTATCAAAATCAATCATCGATTACTGTGACGATGAGAAAGTTACGTGAAATTTTTGGGAGAAACAACGGGCCAACAAAACGCACTATTTATCGTGTAGTGAATGATTTCGAAGAAAGAGGGTCTGTAGGTGATAGGCCCAAGCCCAAGTAACAGTCTGGTGTGCAATTTGGTCAGGAGGAATAATTGAACCTTACTTCTTTGAAAATGAAAACGGCGTAACGGTAACTGTGAATGGGGAGCGATATCGTGATATGATTGAAAACTTTTTAACGCCACAACTGCATGCTTTGGGCTTGTGGTATCAACAAGACGGTGCCATATCGCATACAGCCAGGATTACAATGGAATTACTGCGAGACCTCTTTCCACAACAAGTTATTTCAAAAAATGGTGATGTGCCTCCACGGTCGCCTGATTTGACTGCTCCTGACTTCTTTTTGTGGGGATATCTGAAAAGCAAGGTTTATGCAAACAAACCAGAAACGCTTGAGCAACTCAAACAAAATATTCGTGATGAAATTAATGAAATACCGCGTGAAATGTGTGAAAATGTAATGAAAAATGTGCTCAAATGGGCTCGCATTTGTGAGACTAGCAGAGGCGGACATTTACCTGATATTGTATTCCATACATAATTGCCGACATTAAATAAAACATTTATCAATATAAGATCCATTCTCTTTCATTTAATCAAAAATTATAAACAAACAAAGTAGTATACCTTCCCGGCGGACACCCTGTACTAAATAAATAAAGTACATAGGTGCTGAAAATATATGCACAATGGTTTCAAACTGTCAATAACACTTTTGATATTTTCTATTCCAGATAACACAAGACACCTTCACTGAACAATACAATTGTTCAAATCTTTGAACTTACATCTTTGCATTAACAACGCAAAATTGTATTTAACAATCTATCTTCAAATTGATCCTACATGATTCCAGGGCTAGAAAGACAAAACTGCATTAATGTCAAGTAATTTGCTTAATCTATTAAAGGATCAGCAAGCAGTAAACTCTCCTGTTAACACAGAATTTTCAATCTCTGGAATGGCAAGGGCATTGTTTAAAAGCACCGCAGTGGTAGGCTTATAAAATAAACACAGGTTAGCGTGTATCTCGGAGCTCCAGATCGACCAATCTCTCATTCTTTCCTAAGTTACCTACCATCTACAAAAATCAGACAAAAACCCTGGTAGCAGTTTTATTTACTTTTTAATAAATAATAATATTTCTGGTTTCTAATAATGAGTTTTTTAACTTAATAAAATGCACTTTTCATATAAACTTGAATCCGGCGAATTGAAATATATCATCTCAAATGTACATTTTTTTTAGTTGTAATGTTATTTTTGCCGAAGTGCGAAATGTCTTCTTAGCAAAGAAGATATACATAGATATAAATTATGAGACAAACAATATAAAAATTTAAAAATATCGCCGCCCATATGTATTTACGTAGGTTCTACCTACCACGAAAACTAGAAGTACCATAAATGATAGCTATGCACATCTAAAAAGCACTTAACGAAACAGCGAAGACCGTGAACGTGAATTTGTTAGATAATTTTCGAATTAAATGCGTAGGTACTCGTACATAGACATAAGCTAACAGGGAAACAGCACGTATTATTGTAAGAAAAATGCTTAACAGAATTACCTATGTACCTCCCAATGACATCTGCGACGACTAACCGAATATATGGAGAAAAAGACAAGAAATGATGACCCTCTTGATCAAATTGCTTATAAATTATTCTCGTTTTTTATTTCAGAGTTTCTTCAACAAATTTTATATCTAGCTAAAAATCGATACTGAACTTATATTAAAAATTTTATTTTCTTGTTTGTTTGCTCACTGAATAGATACAGAATTTGTGGAAAGTGTACCAGATGATAAGAGCATACATTCTGTAACGATTATAATAGTTAATTAGGCAAGGTGGTACAGCAGAAAGACAAAACTCAATACATCATCGCTATCCCTTTAATGTTGGCCTAATGAGTCATGAGGATTGTGTTGCATAATGCGAGTACACACACTAAACCGCCAAAAATGTTTTTCACTACAAATACAAAAACAAATAACCTTTTTTAGAACACTGTTGCCATTATAATAGATTGGTGCTTCTTGAAATTCCTCTTCAATCCATGATACAACTTTATCAGAAACAAAAGGTGGGACTGGAACACCCCATAGACGTTTATTTACATCCGGTTCATCGGTTTCTGGTGAAATGTTGTCAAAACTTAAGCGAAGTGCTGATGTAGGAGATAACTGACGTTCAATTTCATTAAACTTGTTCATGAATTTTGTAAAATCCATTTTTCGTATGAGATAATGATAGTAAATGAGCTCTCGCAATAATGGAGGGTGAGAGGTTTACACGCAACGCAATTAAAAACAATTTAAATTACTGTATTTTTTTCTTTAAACTACTATGCATAAACACCACGATATAAAACTCCTTCTATCAGGACGAAATAAACGGTGAAAGGATACTGAGAAGAAATATTATTCGCGAAAGACAAAAACACTTGAATTTATGTAGGGATTTTTTTAAGGGAGAAAGTTAAGATTTCCCCTTTTTGGCGCAGACGTAGACATTACTTTGCAGTTTGGGGTAATGCATTGCGTACGTGTTAGCTCAAAGTGGAACTACACGATATGGCTCATGCTTACAATCAGCAAAATGTTTGCTTAAAACTCAAATAAGAATCTGGTTTTACCAAACCTGTTTATTAAACGAGAAACTATAATTTCGTCAAGCCATCCTATTTAAAACTCACAAAACGTACACTCTAAGTTTCACTAAATTAAAACTGCACTAATTTGACAAACCGCAATTTTATGAAAATTGCTTGTGTTAACTAATGTCGTTTTCCATTGGGCAAAAAGGAGTACTCTTTTTGTGTTCCGCACAGAAAAAGCACTCCCAATCATGTTCCATTGGCTGTTTGGAGTGCTGTTCCGGGAGTGTTTTTCTGGTCCGGATTTCATTTAGGAGTGCTTTCAAAATGCACTCACACATATAAAGCCTTACATCGGACTACTTGTCAAAGTCATATGGTACAAGACGCATTCTTTTGTTTATTTTATTTTCTCAGTTGGGGAGTTAGGAGAAACAGATTTTACATAGATATAATTAAAAAAAATTGATAATAATATTAATAAAACATGATGGAATTGCTAATGTCATTTTCCATTAGCCAAAAAGAAGCCATTTGTTGCTTTATTTTTCTGTAAAAAATGTAAACAAAAAACAGCATTCATTCACCAACACACACAAAAGTAAGCAGAAGTCGATTTTACATGTTCCATTGGAATCAAAAAGGAGTGAAATCGGGAGTGAAACCAATGGAAAACGAAATAAACTACCACAATCCTTTAGCGAACTCGGGCATACGTCTACTGTTCGCTGTGTCGCTATTGAACTAAACATTTTTGTTCACACTACTCATATGACCGAGCTACCATCAGCAGTTCTACACTACGAAAGGTACTTAGAAGTAGTAGTAGTAGTATCCTCTGTTTACTCTTGACAATTTCACAAATCGCTCAAGTGAGTGCGATCCTCCTCGAGTGGTTTATTATCGTTTCTTCATCGTCGGACGATATTCTGATTGCAATTGATCGAACAAAAGTTGCGTTGTGTTAGCAATTCGTTTCTTGAAACGCGTTTGACAACCTTTAATCAAACTCGTGTGTGTAGTATGCAGCGCGCCTTACTTAGCAATAATACGAGTACTACCTAATACTATTCATATAAAAAATAGAATCTTGTAAAACTAGAATCGGAAATTCAGCTTCAGAATTTAGCACAGCTTCCAACGTAGATGCGTCACGATTAGTGTGACCAGAAGCTGCGTAAAAAAATATTTATCAATATTTACATTCCACTCGACTTCAAAACATACACCCATAGAAGTTCCGATAAAAGCACAATATTTGTTGAATTTTTATTACAATACTTTGTTTTTAGTGAAAAATATTCTATAAATAATTACGAATCCAATTTTCATCAAAATATATATGTAGTAGGAGTGGGTATAATAAAACAAACTAGTTAAAAAACAGTACATCTCGTAATGACGTAACCGTTTTTTTTTTCAAAAAAAAAAACAGTTTAGTTTAGTTAGTTTAGTAGTTAGTAACTACTCGTACATTTATCTCATATTCGCATTTAAAATTCAATAAAAAAAAAAACGAGCAAACGAGCCCAGCAAACTGGAAAAATAACCAAACAAAGAATACGCAAAATTCAACACAGGCATGCGAATGGATCATTATGTTGTGCACACAAGAAAAACGCATAAAGGAGAAAACGAATAACATGATTCCACCCCTGATACATTGTGTAGGTAGAAGCAGATTTCAATTACAAGCAAAATTATTAAACCAAAACTAAATATTAGTAGTGTGGAAATTCTCATAAAAACATTTTTGTTAGTTTAAATATTTTAGTTAAAAAATATTGGAAAAACATAAATCAAATCTGACTCTAGAGAACGGTAAAACGGTTCACAGCGGGGTGTAGTGTAGTTGTTTCCCAAGTAAACGAGGGAAAACTGTTGTAGTTTTTTGCATTTGGTTTTTAATTTTAATTTTTCAGTACACCTGTTTTTTTTTTTTACTGTAGGTAATGTTCAAAACCATCATTTAATTTTATTATCAGAAAAATGTAATAATTGTAATTGGGACTTGAACTGGCAACTTTGTACTTGGACAACGTACTAGAGTTTAAGTTTTAACGGTTTTCCGCAAAGGAAATACAAATGTTTAGTGTATTTTAGCTTAATACTATTAATGCATTTTGATGCTTGACTAACATAAAACCAACTCAAAATGACAAGATTTTTTGTCATCCCTACTATAACGAGTATCAATTCATCTTGAACAACATATATTTTTATGTTTGCTTTAAAAATTTAGAGCCAAATGAACTCTCTGAATTATAAAGCACCATGCGCATAAGACACTTTCTAAAAATTTCCTTTTGAATAAAATGAGAAAGGGAAATATTTGAGGTGCTATCATAAGATTCCACCCGACAACACCTCTCGGTTTGCGTATGTCACAGGAACTTTGTTGGAAGTTTCTTGCCCTTGAAAACATAGGGTGTAAGCAGTTGTATTACATTCATATTGACATAGGACATAGAATACAACTGAAGAGTAGCATCATTTTTGCAGCGATACACATTTCTCTTTAAAAGTTTGCGATGTAAAAATCCAGATAGCATGTCGTCACCCTAAATAAATAATGTCATTCCAAAAATATCGATACATACACAAAGTGTTTCCATACAACAATTACGCATCAATATCTATTATTTGTGTTTTTTATGATTATTGAGTTTCAATTTTAAGATAAGCAGATTATAATTTCTTTTTATTGCCCTTTAAGATTTTACTTAAGAGTATGACAACGATTTAGTAGTTTAATGTAATTTACTATTAATTAGTGAAAAACGAATTTGTCAGGTTACTGAATAATTACAGTTGGATGTACAAGATGGAGGACATAGACAGCATGCCACTTTGCATCCGAAGTGGAGCTTAGAAATGTGGGATTTAATATTCAGTACACTAAATCGTATTACATTACATTTTATGCTTACTATTTTTTATTTATTGATTTAACATGACATGCTTATACACAGTAAGATACAATATCTTATAAAATAGTAATAAGCTACAAAGGTAAAAAAAACTTCATCTACCATATTTCAGACAGATATATTTGAGGTTATCTTTTAAATCTTGTTGTTGTTTATTCTTCTAATATGTCACAGTAATGACCTCCTACAAACGGATACCAAAAACGAAAAACTGACGCTCGGAAGTGAGGGATGATAACATTGGATGAATAAACTGACTAGATCTGCGAGCGAAAGCCATTCTTATTTTTTCGTAGAGATAGGTAAGTTGACGTGATAACAGAATGTCGGAGAGAAGGGTTAATGTGCGAAGCTGAAGTAGACTGTCAAACGTCATATTAAATAAGCGCCAAGAAAAATTTGACACCCGGTCATATCTACGATAATGCGCGTTTTGATAGGAGTGTAAGTTTAAGAAACCCACAGAGTGCGAAGCACCCCGTAGGTTTTCCTAACAATTATATTTATATGGTAATTTCATGTTAGGCTATGACAGGTCCAAAGCTTTATTAGAAACTATTAAGCACTTTGATTTTTTAGGGTTCAACAGAAGACCGTTACTTTTGGATCAACGTGCAGTTTTATCAAGGTCCTCTTTAACACAGTCGACGTAGTGCTCAAGCAGTATTTAGTGATCGATGGGATGTCGTTTACGTATAGCAAAAATAAGAGTGGGCTTAAAATTGGCCCTTGTAGCACACAAGAAGTTGTTGGAATACAATCTGACAGGGTATCATTTATTTCAACTGCCTGTATTTTATTGGTTAAATAGGAAGAAATTAACTTAACTGCACTAGGCGAAAAGTTATAGTGCCATTGAAGTTAAGTACACAATATAGAGTGATTTAGAATGTCAACCGCCTTGGAAAAGTCAAGGAGTACTAAAAATCTCATTTTACCTTCGTCCAGTGCTTGTCGTAAGTCCTCAGTAATATGAATTAACTTCCGTACTGAATTTCTTCCAGAAACCAGATTGCTTGGATGTTAGCAGATTTGTTATATGTATAAAGCACAGTAAATACACCACTAATCTTTTCGAACAAAATGATTGACCAACGGTTAGTTGTTATCCCTGAGCATTGAAATCCAAACTTATATTTTTTGTATCTACCGTCACACAGAAATTAAACATATAATGAAAGTTGAATGTGCGTATGTACCAAAATTTATTTTAAGGATAAATTATGCCTTAGGTCGTTAAAACACAACCACACTTAAACAACACTATTTCAAAAATTAACAACGTTTATTCCAAAAAAGAATCTCCATTTACATCTATGGTGTTTTTCCAACGGTCCACTAAAGCAAATATGCCTCTTTTGAAAAAGACATTATCCTTTTGGGCCAAGAAGTCTTAAAAGTCCTGTTTTATGGTATATGGGCTTATGAACTATCTATTTTGCAAAATGTGGTAATCGGTCGGGGATAGGTCTGGTGAGTAAGGCGGGTGAGACAAAAGTTCATATCCCAACTCCGCCAGCTTTAGGAACGTTGACTGTGCTGTATGAGGTCTTGCATTACCATACAGCAGTATGGGACCATGCCTATTTACCAGTGACGACTGGTATCGATTTCTCTACAGTACGACTCGGCCGTGATTGTTTGCGTTTGAGAAACGAATAATGGACAACTCCCTCACTCGTCCACAATACTGTCTCCATTACCTTTTTGGGGTGTAAGTCTGTCTTGGCAAGTCCCCTGGGTAGCTCACTCGCGTCTACCCATTCTCCCGACCTCCTCCGATTATCGCATAGGATCCACTTTTCGTGGGGGATAGCCTGAGGAACTTTAAAGCAGAGGTTCGAAAGGCCAGACGCAAATCCTGGCGCAGTTTTTGTCAGAGCATTGACAACACGTCTCAATCCTCTAGACTGCGAAAAGTTCTCTCTGAAACATCAACTGTACCATGTGTCCTCATGAATCCCAATGGATCCTGGGCAGATGAAGCATCGCTCGACCTGCCAATAGACACCCACTACCCTGGCTGCTATCCCCAGCGATGACCATGCCCTGGTAAATGTTGCACGCCTACCGGCACCTCCTCATCTAATCAGTGAGGATAAGTTGAAATGGGCGGTGAACAGTTTCGAACCATTCAAATCCCCGGGACCGGACGTTATCTTTCCGGCACAGCTCCAGACGGCCTTCAACATTTCCTGCATTCTGAGGGAGTGTTTCGAGCTCGGAACAACGCCAACTGCCTGGACCGAGATGAGAGTGGTTATTATACCTAAAGCAGGCAAGACATCGCAGACGCTTCCAAAGGACCTTAGACCAATCAGTCTAACGTCCTCCTTTCTCAAGATTCTAGAAAGAATCCTAGACCTACACATCAAGGCGAATATTGATAGCACCTTACGGTCCACGTCACAACACGCCTACCAAATAGGCAACTCTGTTGAAACGGCCTTACACTCCATCATTTACCCTATCGAAAAATCACTCTCAATCAAAGAGTTTACCCTAGTGTCATTTCTGCACATAGAGGGAGCTTTAAACAACGTTGAAACAAATTCGATTACCAATGCCCTACGCAGGCTTAACATCTTCGAACCCATCTGTTGTTTCATAGAGCACATGCTAAAGAACAGGGTAATAACAGCATCTTTCGAAAGAAGCACTGTCAAACGACGTGCACATCTAGACATCCCTCAAGGGGGTGTACTGTCTCCAATGAAGCCCTTCTGAGAATCGAAAAAAGTGGATACAGTCACTGCCTACGCAAATACCCGTAGACGCTAGCCGATATCATGCAGTCTGCTCTTAACGAACTGCTCAGATGGACCGACAAATGCGGCATTTCAGTTAATCCGACGAAGAATGAGCTAGAAGCAATGGGCTCCACTTGGGGCCTACACCCAAACATCATGCACTGGCTATACACGTCGGTAATAAAACCGATTCTTATGTATGGAGTACTGGTATGGTTGGACGCCCTAGAGAAGAAGTCCAACCTATCCATAATGGAAAAAACTCAGCGAGTAGCATGTCTCAGCATTACCGGTGCACTGAGAACTTCTCCCATAGCCATGCTCCACCTACTTCCGATCGACTTTGTCAGTAAACAATTGGCTATAAGCTCAGCAATAGCACTGAGAGGTTCCAAGCAGTGGAAGGAGCAACACACGGGACATGCCAAAATACGTTCGATGCACCGTCATCTTCCCACTTCCACTCAATGCGATGTCCTATACAACGAATCGCTGTCAATTTTCACGTACGTGTCCAAAACACATCTCTTTTAAACTTCCAAACCATTGCAGGGTTTTTCAACCCGAAGTTACCGCTGTTAGTCAAGCCGCTGACTGGCTAGCGGCTAATACACTATCAACATCGGATATTGCTATCTATGTCGATAGTCATTCAGCCATCAAATCCCTCGCATCCAGCACTACGAGATCTAAGGCAGTGAAAGACTGCCGCGTATCTCTTAACGAGATAGCTGGCCAGTACAACCTCACCCTTTGCTGGGTACCAGGTCACTGTGACATACCAGGGAATTGTGCAGCTGACGAACTGGCCCGACAAGGCTCCTCTGGTGCAAACAGCGTAAGCATTATCGGCATCGCAGCGCCAACGTCTTATACTAAGTACCTTATTCAAACCGACGCGGAGAAGGTGGCGAATATCCGAAGGCAACATCTAGGCCAATACAACACCGCCAGACAATTTTGGTCAACACTTGACAAATCTAGGTCCATCGGGCTCTTGAAACACAAGAGAGGAATAGACCATTTGTCACTACCTACGCGCTTGTCGTGCACTCGCCAACATTAGGAAGACCACCCTAGGTGAATACTCTTTCCATGATCTTAGTAATCTCATCAATGCCTGCACGGCTAAAAGTAACGCTTTCATACAACGAAGCAAATGGTTCCCAAAGTAAGCGGATGACCCACCCACCTTACATATCGGCAGTACAATGGACCTACTTCATCGAGGGCCGATCCTAACCAACCAACCATCCACTTTTCGTCGCAGGTGACGACGCGATGCACGAAAGGATCCACACGGTGTCTGTTGGTCAAAGATATTGCAACGTCATAGCATATTTGCTGGTGTTGGCATATTTTTTGCCATCTGACAATGAAATTGTCAGGTAGCTGACAATCGTCTGAACACACAACTGTACCATTGTCAGACCATTGTCAGACATTTAGGATATTTGCTGATTCATTTGCTATTGTCAGATATGCTGTATTTATGTTGTCTGACAATTTTTTCATTGTCAGATAATTATTTCTCATATTTTTGATTTTGATTTTCGATTCAGGAAATCGAGACGCGACGCAGTTTGTGGGATGTTGGATGCGCAGAATATAAACTGCCGAAGGATGCCTTATGGCAGGAAGTCGCGGACGCCATCCATATGACCTTCAACGACTGTATCATTATTATTGTATAGGGTTATTTTGCACTGCGACCTAATGGTCTATTGTGCTCCCTGCTAAAAGCTTGGAGAGGTTTGTTCCCTCGTTAGAGTTCCCCTCGCATTGCAATTAATCTGGAATTGTGTTTGAAGGTCATACAGTCTTACTTTGCCTTGGCGAGAATAGTTCACCTTAGAGTTCTCTCTCCAAACCAGTTTCCTTTAAGAATCTGAGAATGAGAAGTGGGTCCATGGTTGGCATATCCTTTTCTGATATTTGGTATTTGCCTAAGTATTTCAAACTTTTGTGGGTCAGTGCCCCACAAGATTCCAGAAGGTGTTCCGGAGTCTCACTTGACTCATTGCAGAATCTGCAAAGGCCTTCATTTGTTATACCTAGTTTCCGTAAATGCTCCTTGAGTTTGCAGTGCCCCGTTGGGAAGCCTGTTAGGATTCGTGGGCAGATACAGGCTTCGAATCTTTTCTGGTTGTAACATCCCAGCAGTTTCTTAGCTTGCCTCAGCCCAGTGATGTTGTTCCAGGTTCTTGCCGTCTTTTTTCTCCATTTTTCTGAATTCCTCACGTATGGTATGTTCCCTTATTCCGCAGAATGGTTAAGGTCCAATGAAGGGTTCTGTAGCCCCTTGTCTCATGGCATCTGCTGCTTTGTTTTCCCTTATCCCGACATGACCGGGTATCCAGTAAAGCGTAACTTTATTGTTTCTGCCCAATTCATTAAGTTTGTATAGGCATTCCCACACAAGTTGGCCAAGTTCCCCTTGGCCCAAACACGCCTGCCCCGGTTCCTTCTCCAGTTCTCGAATCGTCTGTATACCACTTCATCGTGTGGTTGCCCACTCCGTATATCGTTGATTCGTTGCTCCACTCTTTCTTGTTACTGAACTTTATACTAAAATTCTTCCCTAAGTTAAATTTATTGATACTGTCGTCCCTGGGGACTGCCAGAAGGGGAACTACGTGATGCCTGAGTTTCTGCTGATCTTGTTCTCAGTAACTCGTACATCCACTGAGATACTGTTCTGCTAACTCCCTCTTTGTCAAGGGCTCGTTTAATAGCTTCATGCGAAGTGTTATCAAATGCCCCTTCGATGTCTAGGAAGGCGCAGATTACAATCTCTCTTGTTTCGAGAGCTCTTTGGATTGTTTCCGCCAGCTGATAAAGAGCCGTCTCAGTGGATCTGCCCGCTCTGTATGCATGCTGACGGTAATGCAGTAGGGATGTATTAAGTACAACGACTTTAAGGGCAAATGGTCGAATCTCCGCATCACATTCAACACAACTTTTACGCGACGGTTTCCCACTTTTTCAGCACACACTACAGTAAAACGCCTTTCTTCTCGGTGTGTATTAATGCTTTAAAAAAAACTTTATTGTGGTATAAAGGAAAATTAATATTAAGGTTAATTATAAAATATTTGCTGGTCGTACTTACTCTGGTCTCCGTCTCTGGCTGCTGTTATTTCCGAATGATTCAAAAATGACACAAACGTCAACAGACAAAAGGAAAAGTGTGAACAAACAATGCTGCAAATTGGAAACCAGAGACGGAAACCAAAGCAAGTTTACATCAGGTTGGCGGTTTACTTTGAAGCTGCTGCGTTGGCAACAACAACCTCGACAAATATCGCAAAAAAACAAATCACGTCAAGGTGCTAGCGAATCATTTCCTATTACCTGGAAGTATTTCAACTTCTCAGCAAACACTTCACTTCACTCAGTGCAGAATGAAAAAAACAAATTTTTAATTTGTCTGACAATGCCTGCAAACGGATCCGCCAATTTTTTTTGTAAACAAACATCTGCCTGACAACGTTGTCAGACAAACTATTTCAAGGCCAACCATCTGGCAATGAAATTGTCAGAGTTTGGGACAAAATCTAGCAACCGTGTGATCTGACAATTTAGCATTGTAAGGTAGTTCGCTACTGTCAGCTCATTTGCAGCTCATTGTCAGAACATTGGCAGACCTGACAATATTGTCAGATCTGGCAATCGTCTGAACATAACTTAAGAGCAGTCTCGCTGGATTTTCTTCAACAGCTGCTGGAAGATCTTCATTATCGATAACCCCTCTAGTCTACCTCTTGGCATATTTTCGAGCGAAAAATCTCCTTCGTCAAACTTGGTAAACCAGTTTCGAATTGTTCTCTCGCTACACGTATCCAAAGCAAAAGCACCGTTAATTCCCGAGTTGGACTGTGATCGTGTTTTTTTAATTGAAAATGGAAAATTTTCCTTTAATGTAATGGTGAAAGCATTCTCTATGGAAGGAAAAAAGCTAACTTAGTGCATTAATGGTGTAAATTTATTTTTACCGTTAAAAAAAAAAACTACTCGCGCCACACCGATCACTTTATGAATGATCAGTAGATCGACAATTTCTTATGTAACGACCTAAGATATATCGTTTAGATAGTTTTTTTTTCAGATAAATGAGAAGAAAGCGTGCCCCTCTAAGAAGAGAGACGAAAAAGCCTGTCTCGAAGTGGAATACAGACGACTCCAAGCAGAGTACGGAGGGCCTGTATAGGAAGCTGGATGAAATATTTTCCTCGGTTGCTGATATAAACCAGGCTATCCAAGATCTGCGACGGCACAATATGAAGGACGCAACCATCTTCAAAATAGCCGCCCAAAGGAGGCGGAATGCTCAGGAGATTCGTTGGCCAAAGTTTATTAACAATGATCAGGTTCAGCTTCTTGTGGATGACGACAAAATTCTGCATAAGTAGCGACAGTATTGCGAAGGACTTTTGAATGAACAGTTTACCCGGCTACATTTTCCAAGAGCCACCCCTAACTGTAAAGAAATATTCGACATTACAGTCGAAGAAGTTAGTGAGGTGGTCACTCCAAAAAAACAAAAAGCGATTGGGCTAAGAGAAATTCCCTCAGTTATGGAAAAAGATAGGAGACATCGGGTTCAGATAACTCATGATTCTCATCTCCAAATTTAGGAGAGTTGATCCAATACTGAACCAATGGAGGGGAAGATACCTTCTGCCTGTGTACGAACGCCATGATGATCGTTGAGCGGGTATTAGGTGGCCGACTGCGAAAAATAATTAGGCTATCTACTGATCAGTGTGGGTTTATCGCGGGTAAATCAACGGCAGATGCAATCCAAAGTGTACGGATTATTATGGGGAATTCCGTTACATTCTGTGACTGAAAAATCCCCCCTAAGCTGAAAGTTAGGGTCTACACCTCAGTTGTGTGTGTGTTTTGGACAATGTATAAAAAGTTTGAGGGTAAATTAACGATAACTGAGATGAAGATGCATCGCTTGACAGTAGGGACAGTGGAAGCCTTCATGTCGAAGAAACCATTTAGCTAATACTGTCATGTTCAAATAAGAGATCATTTGAACCCCATTAAAAAGGCAATCTATAAGAATGTTGTATCGCGAAATAGAGTCAGGCCTACTCCTGCATCGCACAAAGGCAAATCCAGTTTTTCCTATCGATATATATTTTCTTTTTTGCCTTGACGAAGGGAATCAATCCACGCCAGATTGACCTCATTCATTTTCCTTTAACTTTCATTCTCACCCCACCAGGATTCAGCGATACAAGTATCATCCATGGATAATGGTTGAGGGTCTTGGTTTGGCTTGAGAAGCAGAAGATAGCATTGAGTTTTGGATGCATTAAACTCCACTCTATTGATTGAACCCCATTTGGTAATGCTTGCCAGGTCGGAATTTAATGTGTTTAACATACGCTGTCGTTCCTCTTCTTCGGCCGAAGAGCAGGGATGTGAGTCGGGGAACGAATATGAATAAACTGAGGGTACTGCCATCAGCAAAGGAGCGGATTGGATTAGAAGTAGCAGAAAAGAGGTTATTTATAAAAATGAGAAAGAGAGTCGGAGCCCTGGAGAACACCAGCATTTATATGGTGAATTGCAGACTTGAAGCCGTCCAAGACAACTTGTACTGAACGGTCCAAAAGGTAATTTCTAATCCATTGAAGAAGAGACTCATCGATGCCATATGCACATATTTTCGACAAAAGAGCCTGATGCCAAACTCTGTCAAATGCCTTAGAAATATCGAGCGCAACCATCTTTGTTTCACCGAAGTGATGGAGAGATTGGTTCGACTTCTCGGTGAGATATACCATCAAATCACCAGTGGACCTGTTGCTACGAAAACCTTACTGCCGGTCATTGAGGAAACCTTGGAAAGAAGGGACGTAAGTGCAATGGGTCGATAATTGGACGGGAAGGAAGATTCGCCTTTTTTAGGGACGGGCTGGACAAATGCTGTTTTCCATCTACTCGGAAAGAGCCCAGAAGAGTAGGATAGATAGAAAAGCTTACGCAGAGGTTTTGCCAACGTAGAAGAACACGTCTTCAAAACTATGGGGGAGATACCGTCTGGACCAGCGGCTTTGTGTATGTTGAGACCTGCAACTGCACGAGTGCGAAAGTGGACTTGTCCCATAGAAAATTCGACGCTCTCAACTACAGGCGGAGACAAAGCACTGGAGTTTGGTGCAAAGTGAGCAGCAAGCAGATTGGCCTTGTCTAAGGAGCTGACAGCTGGAATGTCATTATAAATGAGCGTTGGGATAGCAGTTGAGGCAGAATTTTTAATATTTTTGACGAATGACCAAACATTTTTACTACCTTGGGACATTGTAGTATTGTATTTTTTGCCTCAATTTTTGATCATGTAAGAGTTTTACAAGTCGAATGAGAGCATTGCAGTCATTTCTGGCTTGTTTAAACTTCTTTCGGTTTTCCTCAGATTTGTTGGCTTTATAAGACCGAAAACTTACCTCTTTTAACCTGATAGCCTCTTTGCAAACCGCGAGTTTGCCTTAGATTTGATGCTCTTTATATTGTTAGAAATATAGTCATTTATACCTAAGAGGATGGTGTCAGTAATCATATCAGCGGCGGTATCCACGTCGAGGAAGAATAGCGACCAGTTAAATCTCCTAAAGAAACTATTGAGGTCGTTCCAATCGGCTTTCTCGTAACGCCGAACTTTTCTTTTATGAGTTTTTTCTTTAACTGTGTGGTCGGAGTACGAGAATTTAGCTGATACAATATTGTGGTGAGACCGGCCTAGATGCGCTTAAACATCAATGGTGTATTTATCAGGGTGTATTTAAAAGCCTTTCATCTGAAATGGACCAAAATCTACTTGGTGAGGAAAGGGAAGTAATGCTTCAAGAGAATTTAACCTATAATAAGTTTAAAGATGTTATAGAAGGATTCGTATATTATGGCGAAAGCAACAGGTCAAACATTTGTGCAAAGTCCGCATGTGTTTTCGTGATACGAAGCTTGAGCAAGTTCTTTATTCACCCCTATCGTGGAATCCGCCGGGGGAATTATTCACCGAAAAAAATATTTCAGTATCGTCAAATCCGCAAAGTGAACAGTTCCCCCTGTGGGTAATGTGAATCAGTTCCACTGTATCGTGGAAAACGTTCGGATCGAATTTTTCCCGAACAAAATGACATTTCTCATTCGCATCAAAATCATTGCGGATTTCTGGCTTGGCTGCTGCACGTCGTCTTCTTTGTTTGCAATTTTTTTAGTGAAATTAAAAAAAAACAAACAATTTTTGTTTACATATAAATTACAGGAAAAACTAGAACTGCTTTATTTAGCCGAACATTTTTGATAAACCTACGCAATATTGAACTTTATTAGAATCAGAAATAAATAAAAAATATTGTTTCTAGAAACATACATTTCATCTAAAAGTTCGATGAAATCATCCACTGTTACTCTGAACCTCTGTCGTACTCTTCTCTGGGAAGACCGCTCATCTTCTTCCTCTTCTGCTTCCAATTTTTATTTTAATCACTTTTTAAAGAAAGTTTCCTTGTACGAAACGAATGTAGCTACAAAAATTTTTAATGACAAATAAAAGACAGCTGTTTGACAGCGAAACTACCTTTCCCCAATCCCTGCCGATAAGGAGACGTACTCGGCGGATTCCACGATAGCAGTAGAAAGTGAAAGGGAATCGAATAGGTGAAGTGAAACTCAATTCCGACGAATTCCACGATAGGGGTGATTATGTAGCATGCAGTGGTAATATTCCTGCTCAGCAGTTAGAGCTTGAAATATTTAAGTGTCTAGAAATTTGTTCGGCATTAAATCTTAGTGATCGAGGAATATGCTGCGACCAAGGACCAACAAATAGGAAGCTCTATAAAAAAACTTAGTTATGACGGAAGATAGGCCCTATTTTGTGCATTAATCAAATTCCATCCGCGCATTGTGTGATATTCCTCATTTGCATTGAGCATTGAGGCGAAATTATGTTTTTCGTTCAAAAGATCAAACAGTTTGTTCATATTTTCTATGAAATTTATTGTTGGTATTACAAATTTATTTAAGTTGTCTAGAAATCGGCTAAATTTATTATATGTCTATATTCCAATAGCAACACTTCGGCTTTGTACTTGAGTAGCTAGATGCACGCAATTCACCATATAAATGCTGGTGTTTCCCAGGGCTCCGACTCTCTTTCTCATTTTTATAAATAAGCTCTTGTCTGCTACTTCTAATCCAATCCATTCCTTCGCTGATGGCAGTACCCTCAGTTTTTCATATTCGTTCGATAGAAGAGGAACGACAACGTATGTTAAACACATTTAATTCCGACCTGGACAGCATTACCAAATGGGGTTCAATCAATAGGGTGGAATTTAATGCATCCAAAACTTAATGCTATCTTCTGTCTCTCAAGCGAAACCAAGACTCTCAACCATTATCCGTGGATGATACTTGTATCGCTGAATCCGAAAGACTTGCCATTCTCGGTATGTGCATCAATAACCGTCTTCGATGGAACGATCATATATTCGAAGTCGGCAAAAATGCTGCAAAAATGTCTAGGATTCTTTAAACGTTGCAAAAAATATTTTACCCCGTCTGATCTGGCCTCCATCTATAAGGCATTCGTCTGCCCAAAGCTGGAATATAACGCCCACATCTGGTCTGGTGCACCCAAGACCATTCTGCACATTCTAGATAGGTTACAGAACCGCGCGTTAAAACTTATAGGTGATAGAGACATTATAAACTCCATAGTCTCACTCGAACATCGTAGAAATGTCTCATGTCTTTCCCTATTTTATCGTTTTTTTTTATAAAAAAAAATGCTCCAGCGAAATAGCCAGTTGCATTCCTCGTCGCCAAAACTTCACCCGCAATACGCGTCATGCTTCAAATGCACATCAGTTCACCCTCAAGCCCAACTTCGGACATACTGTCAAGCACAGGGATTCGTTTATAAGGCGAACAAGACGTTTGTGGAACGATCTACCAGGCTCTGTATTTCCTACAAACATTTGAAGCCAACGCAAACCGGCATCTCATCCGTTCTTCTCCCCCTTTCTCCCATCCGCCCGTGACCTGAGCACCAGTGGTATTAATAATCCCTTTGGCACGCGCAAATTATAAAAAAAAACCAACGATATGAGAAAAAATAAATTTCCGATCCTTTCGCTATTTCCTTGGTGGGGTGAGAATGAAATTTAAAGGAAAATGAAGTGAATAAACAAGCATGAAAAAAAAGCTTATCTGATTGCGCTTTAAGCAAAAGCTTTTTGTCGGTTAATTGTTGTCGGTTGGTATAGAAAATTAGCTCACTTTTTTGCATGGGCATGCGACATCTGTATGCTTATTATCTGTGTTAGTACCTTAAGTATAAAAAAAAAATATTTGGCGTAACAGCTCTTTAAGTGCCTGAACATAGCTCCCTCGCAAGCACTCGCGTTGTATGCGATATATTTTTCACACGAATGAAAGGGACCTATGTACAGTTTAGAGCCGTATCTGAAGGGCAATTTGTTTTGAGAAGCTCTCTCGTGACAACAATACTCTCGGATGTTTGTCAGACGTTTGCGAGAGGTGGGACCGTGAAAAAACGTTTTTTGTGTTATCTGGGATTTGAACTTGGAACCTCACGCGCAGTGGTCCGACACACTAACCACTTATGCCACGGCGCCCACGGTACCTTAAGTATAGTGGCTTTTAATGTGGCCTACTGCATCACCTCATTAACTGTGTGTTGGATGACTAAGGATTCTATGGTTTGCCCGTCCGTATTGAGCTTAAGTTCATATATATATCTTCCGTGAGTAGTTAGCCTGATTTTGTCAGACATATCGAAGAATCGAATGTTCCAAACTGGAGAATATGGGTATGATTAAAAAGTTTTTTTTTATTTAATTGCAGCTCTATTTGTTAATTTTAGATAGAAATATTTGTAGTTATAAACAGAACAAATTACATTGTATTTCAGTTGATGGAGAATACATAACTAATCCAATTGTAGGTATACATAAGTACTATCATGATGGATGGAGATAAATAAAATGTTAACAACCTAACTATAAGTTAGAATTGTTAATTTGATTCGAAGCATGTAAATAAAACAAATAAAAACAGTTGTGTATTTTTTTTTTTTTTTTTAATCAAACGATTTTCTTATTTTATTGAGTCTAAAAAAAGATGTTTGTGTTTATTAACAAAAAAGGAAATAATTAAGTACAATTTTTCATGTGAAGTTAGTCGTCTTCTGAATCCGAAGGAGCACGGAAATTTGCTGAAGAACTACGCGTTTTATAGAAACGTCAGGAAAGCTTCTGTATTAAATTCTGATCACACAATGACGAAAAATTCAAATACATTTTAACGCTTATATAGTATATAAACTTAAGGAAGGCTATTTAAAAATATATTTATTCATTCATCATCATTAGAATCTCATTCAGAATTATAAGAACAGCTTGAAAGTTGCTTGAAGTCCTCATATCTTGTACAATTCTTTATTTTGCGATTTTCTTGGCAGTACTTTTCTGCCGTGATGGTTTCGGCTGGATTCAGAAAACTAACGTGGATTATTCCGACTTTTGACCATCAAACAGTCATCAGCTTTTCGTGGAGCATAGCTTAGGGTGATGCTTTTCTCGATTCAATCACAGCACCGAACGGCGTCGGTTGTCATAAAGAATCCATTTTTCATCTCATGTCAAAATTCGATCGAGAAATGGTTCTTTTATATTATACAAAAGATGCGCAGAAGCCGTCTCGTATCGACGATTTTTCTGAAAATCAATTAATTCATGTGACACAAATTTGTCGAGCAGAAACAGCTGATTTGCTTACACCAAGATATCTTGCAAGCTCTTGCAAGTGAACCGTTGTGCGTGGATCTGCTTCAACTAACACCTTCAACTGGTCATCGTCTATGACTGTAGGTTGCCTATGGTGCTCTTCACCTTCGAGGGTCTCATCTCGACCACGAAATTTTCAAAACCTCTGTGCCCTCATTAGTTGTACCTGAGCCAAATACGCTATTGATATTCAAAGCCACCTCAGCTGTCCTACGACTCATTTTGAACTCGTACAAGAAAATAACCCGAATATAATTTTTGTTCATCATCAATTTGATCCCTAATAAAAAAAGAATTGAATTTAAAAAAACAAAATTTTTTTCACAATGTGCAACAAAACAAACATGCACTTCAAAATCGTATATAACATTAACTTGCAGACACAACCACTTCACATTGAAACAATACGTCAAATGTCAAAGAAGACAAACCGCAATAACTTTTTTGACTTAAATGCCTAAATTCGCATTCGTACAGCGACTATTGAACGCACTGATTGTCGTTGGCGTTTGTCGCTATTCGATAATTGTCGTTTTATTCATAGCTACGATTTGCTGACCGTTAAACTTGAGTAAGCAATTTATTATATTACAATTTTTTTACATTGAAAAAGTTATGAAAATGGATTTTTTATTTGACGGTTTCCCAACTTTTCCAGCACACACTTCAGTAAAACGCCTTTCTTCTCAGTGTGTATTAATGCTTTAAAAAAAACTTTATTGGAGTATAAAGGAAAAGTAATATTAGTGTTAATTATAAAATATTCGCTCGTCGTACCTACTTTGGTCTCCGTCTCTGGCTGCTGTTATTTCCGAATGATTCAAAAATGACACAAACGTCAACAGACAAAAGGAAAAGTGTGAACAAGCAATGCTGCCAAATTGGAAATGAGAGACGGAACCCAAAGCAAGTTTACATCAGGTTGGCGGTTTACATTGAAGCTGCTGCGTTGGCAACAGGATTCGTGTTACATCTGAAGAATAAAACGACAATCGTCGAGAAGCGACAAACGCCAAGGACAATCAGTGTGAATATTTTACATAAGATAGGGTTAATTCAAAACTGCAGTTTTGTGGCAACATTAAAGCAACAAGCTCAAAAAAGCAACGTTTTGGCAGTACTGTTCAAATTAAGGGTTTTTTTTTTAACACCAGCGCAATCAAACGTCAAAACAGAGCAACCTGCGCAACAGTTATTTTGCTGTTGCTTTTGTCGTTTTCCTTTGGTTTCACTCCCGATTTCACTCCTTTTTGATTCCAATGGAACATGTGAAATCGTCTTCTGGTTAAGGTCCATTCACAGCTCAGCGACCTGCGAATGCGAATAAGCGAATATTCGCAAATTTTGACATTTCTTTCACAGCTACTTTTTTATCTGGTCGCGCCAATCCGCGAATTTCAGTTGTCATTAATTTTGTAACTAATTGCCTAAACGTGAAAAATGTATGAAAACATAGCGCAGCTTTTATTCAGAAGGTGATATCTTACCTTCTTTTGGTAAATTCAACCACAATCTTACCCACCAAGAAGAAAACAAAAGAATTGTGAGGTTAAACCCTCGCGAATGTTTTGGTCGCGGGAATGTGGATTGCGTCCTACATGTGTGGAATGTGAGTAAAAGTTGACAGTTCGCAAAAATCATTCGCTTATTCGCGGAAACATTGGCGAATTGTTAATTTCTTCGCAGAAACTAATTACAATTCAACTTTTTATATATTAATCGATAGATAAATTAAGCTCCGTTCTTTTGGAATAATAAAATTACCAAGGGCGTGCTTATAAATGTGCTAAAAACTGTTTGTTCGCAGTTTGGGCATTCGCAGTTCGCTGAGCTGTGAATGGACCTTTACTTTTGTGTGTGTTGGTGAATGTCTGATGTTTGTTTACATTTTTCACAGGAAAATAAAGCGAAAAATGGCTTCTTTTTGCCTAATGGAAAACCACATTAGCAATTCTATCATGTTTTTATTAATATATTATCAATTTTTTTAATTATATCTACGTAAAATTTGTTTCTATTAACTTGCCCCAACTGAGAAAATAAAATAAATAAAAGAATGTGTATTGTACCATATGACTTTGACAAGTAGTCCGATGTAAGGGTTTATATGTATGAGTGCATTTTGAAAGCACTCCCAAATGAAATCCGGAAGAGAAAAACACTCCCGGAACAGCACTCCAAACAGCCAATGGAACATGATTGGGAGTGCTTTTTCTGTGCGGAACACAAAAAGAGTCCTCCTTTTTGCCCAATGGAAAACGACATTTGTCTCTTCTCTCTGGGTGAATTCCAAAACGTCAAAATAATGCGCATGATGAATGCATCACTGCCGTTGTGATGCGCTGTTATGATGCTTTCATTATGCGATGCAATCTTTGGCATTTTGAAAAGATATGAATTAAAATAAAAACTTTTAGTAAATTTTACAAAATTTAGTATGTAATAAATAATTTAAAACAATCATTTCTTACGAATCTGGAGAGGGCGCTTCCATTTTGGCGAAATAAAAAACAATAAAATGTCAAATGACATTTGCATCACATCAGTTCGTGATGCGCTGTTTGCTTTTGTTTGCACAGTAGATTCATTCACAATGCGTTTTGGAACGGTATACATTGCATCACGGCAACCTACTGACGTTTGGAGCGCTTGACTTCGCAGTACTGCATTTTGAAATTCAGCCTGTCTTTAAAAACAAAAATAATTTGTGTTCGCAATATCTGACGACTATCCTTCGGGTATGTAGCAGAACCATAAACTACGATGTACGAAGCTCAACAGAATTCAACTTACAGAGGACAAGAACAGTACGAACACAGAGAAGTATTCTATATAATAGACTACAGACTTTCAACATGCTTCCTGAAAATATAAGACACATAAGTAATCTTAATACATTCAATAGAATTATTTACGGGTATTCTAAAAATAAATGAACTGTTTACATAATCTAATTAACTAAAGTTTGAATGTAAAAAAAACGCAATATGTTTTAAAAATATAGTTTAAGAAATCCCTACTTAGCCAAATAAACTGTATAAACTAAACCAAACAACCCGTCTCAAACATGTCATAGCTACCAAAAGATATACAACCAAATATTAAGTCTGAAAAAAAAAATGTCACTGTAAAGTCCTGGGGTCGATACCAAGTGAACTGGTTGCGTCCTCGACCGATTACATAATACCCAAGCTTAACATCAGAAAAACCTTCTCAGCCAGATTTCCTACCGGAGAAGAATGGAAGAACGGAACCGTTATCAGTGACGATGATATAAGGATATATACGGACGGTTCGGTTCAGGCATATTCTCTGACCAACTAAATATATCGAAGACTTTTCGTCTCCCAACTGAAATTGATGCGTTTCCGTATCCTCAAAACTGGTATAGCAATACCGGTTTGAACTAAATCAACTTTGGGTCACAAGGCACAGTAACTATGAGGAAAATGTGCATGCAGATAAGCTGGCCAGGCGGCTTATCGGCTCTTTAGCGGAAAGAGTCGATATTCCACTTGGTGCCGCTAAGGGCTATATTCATCTTCACTTCCTCCAGCTAGCAAGCCGCTGGTGGAACTGTCTTACAAGCTCTGTCATATTTAGAAAGACATGGCCCAGTTACAACAAAATCAAGTCAAACGAGCTAATAGGCAAACAAGACAAGATATTGCCAGAATTGTAGCCATTTTTAGGGGACATTGGCCGATCGGAGACCATGCGGCCAAGCATGGTATTCCACATAATCACCCCTATTATGGTTAGCGAATCGAACGTTCGACTCAAGTCGAACTGTCAGCGAGTTGCTTCTGTCGTGGTATTGCTGTTAGCAAACATTTTCATTCGAATAAAGAATAAGTGCTGATAAAGGAAAGAACAAATAAATGTCATCTGTGAAGTGTATAAAGCGACAGAAGTAATTCGCCGGGAGGTTCGACTTGAGTCGAACGTTCGATTCGCTAACCATAATAGGGGTGAATACCTTTTGTAGAAGCTGCAAGAACATTGATGACAAAGAATCTCTTTGCCATTTCAATTTCAGTTGTCCGGCCCTGGCCCAGACAACACAACACAAGTCTTGGCAAACTCTTCTTCGAGGATCTGAATGAGATAGCGAACAATAGGATTGGAGAACTAATCCTCTATCTGAATTCAACGGGCTGGATTTAAGCTTATTATCCTCCCAACTAACAACACTCTCAGACAAATTGATATGCATGAGTTTGTGGTAACGAAATGGCACATATGTAGGTATAGCTGTGCGAAACGAATTTGAGTATGTTTTGGTTTGATAAATTTTTGTTATTATGAAATATTTGTTTCCCTTATTCATTTTTAACTGAATTTACGTTTATGTTTTCCTTTCATATTTGATTTAATTAAAAATACTATTTCCAAGACAAGTGTTTCATTTTATTTAAATATTCTTTAGAATATCTAAGTTCACTAGTTGTACGAATAAGAGTTTTATGCACTGTATATATCTACCATTACATGGGGATATTGTCGCCTTCATGTTTGCAGTATTTATTTTTCTAAACCCGGTAGGATATACATATGTACTTATGCTATTCATATGTATGCATTTCCATTCCAGCATTTGTGAGATCAAAAGCGAAAATTTTTAAAACCCGTATTTTCTTTCAAAAAATTGTGCAAAAAATTGGGGACCTCTGCAGATTTTTTTTTCGCTATTGCTTCCTCCCAAATATAGCACCCTATATACGATCATTTCGCACACAATAAAGTTGAAAATCCGCAACATTCTTTATTTTCTAATATTAATTACATGTATTCCATTTACGTACGGATTTATCTTTTAACTAAGACAAGTAGCATTTGAGCTCATATTTATTTTATTTGTGAATGTTTCTTGAACAGCAACCACACTACGAGTACACAATATTCAGAGCCGATATAAACTGACCTAGACGGTTGACAAAAGCCTCCTGCCAACAACATCGTAACGGTAAATCAAATACACATTATGTAAAAAATATCTATCAATTAGGTTAAGTAAAGTTATGATAGACATCATAAAACACTAGCCACCATAATGGGCCTATCGCGATACCTAGAAGACCTTTATAAAGGCACAGAGACATAAACCAAGCAGCTGAAAAGTATTCACAGTCCAGTATTGACAGTCCTAATTTCATTGTGTGCTTTCTTAAAAAGCACTGACCAGAGAATATTCCTATCGCTGTTCTTAATTGTGACCTTTCTAGTTAAAGAATCTATTGTCAGCCAAAGGGTCTTAGAGACACTCTATGTCTTTCTATGCATGCATATCTTCAGCCAGCCGTTTTAATACATTTTCTAGTGCTACACACAAGGAAAGTTTTTCCACTTTCCTATCCAATTTGTCGGATATCTCATTTCCCTCTATACCGCAGTGTTTAGGTATCTAACATAATATGGCAGGGTTCTGCGTACATAATGGCTTAAGCATTGAGCAGCAATTCTTGACTAATTCAGATTTGACGACAAAGGAATCCTAGCACATTGAACGCAACCTGAATCAATGAAGATGTCGATACCGTTTTTAGATCTTTAGATCATATGTACATATGCATTCCCTCTTTTGTATCTATCAATAACATACTGAGAGCGACTTAAGGATACACAATCTGCAAAATGTCCATACAAATCAATGTTGCGTCGACATACATATTCGATTTTTATTTTTAATTATTAAAATGTAAATTAGTTCACATTTTAATCAGAATTTCCAAAGCCAGATTTTTTTATTATTATTATTATTAGAAGGGGATACCTAAGACATCGAGAGGTTCCAGAAACCTATGTACAGATGATCATGGACATGTACGAAGGAGCAAAGACAAGAGTAACATGCCCCACTGGAGTAACCGAAGAGTTCCCAATCAAAGTCGGGATGCACCAGGGAAGCGTTTTAAATCCTTTGCTCTTTATTATAGTCCTTGATTATCTGCTTGAAGGAAAAGTGACGGACCCCAAGGTACATCAGTTATTCTTTGCTGACGATGGAGCCATCATAAGTGAGGATCCTACATCCCTGCAACGAGCACTTGATGTGTGGGTGAACGTTTTGGAAGGAAATGGGTATCGCATTTGTTCATAAAAGACAGAGTACTTGTGCTGCCCGCTCTCTGATCCACTCAGGCCTATTCCAGACATTTATTTGAATGGAACAGTGCTTCCCAAGTGCGAAAATTTCAAATATCTGGGATCCATGATCAGTAGCAAAGTAACCTGTGATGAAGACATCAATCATTGCGTAAGCGTAGGGTGGATGAAGTGGCGAAAAAATGCCGCTATCTTTTGTGACAGAAAAATGCCCCCTAAGTCTAAAGGAAGGCTCTACACCGCAGTTGTGCGTCCAGCGCTCACATACGATGGAAACTTTCACGTCAAGGAAACCATCGTACAAAAGACAGAGCGCGACCGGCTCAGCTGGTATAGCCACGTTCAAAGAAGAGATCATTTCAATCCTGTTATAAAGGCAATATCAATGCACGTTCCAAAGACATCGCGATGTAGGAAAGGCAGGCCTATAAACGCCTGGATCAGACGAATGCGATGACATCGGCATTTCATTGGCCTCAGTAACCGAGTGATCCAAAATCGGCATAAATTTTGATTTTCACGTGGAAATGCAAGTGTGAGAGAGAAAGGTATGTACTGTATCAGTGCTGTCAAAATTTTGTTTTAATTTTTTTTTGGTTACCGTTTCAGAAAACGCACCAAAAAGAATATTTTCATTCTCGCGGATCTTCACTAGAACCGTTTCTTTCCGCACTATGCTTTTTCGTCTACGCATTGTCTAGCCGTCACGAGAACAATTGTACAACTGGCTTGTACAAAACGACGGTAATTTGCATATTAACAATTGTAATGGTTTTTTTGTAGTACCGAAATTTTAGTCACTTGTTAAATCTGCATTGTTGATAAGTGCCTGTAGATTTGTTAAATTGTAGTTTTGTGGTACAGGCCCCTGGAGCTGACACGTAAGCTTGTGTATTGGCACACTATACTACAAATATTCAGAAAAACCTGTAATAAAATGTATGTATGTGTACTTTATATAATATCGCTGGGATAAAATGATATTAGTTATGAATAGAAATTAAATAATCTAATAATGTAAGAACCTTAAAACCACACTAAGATCGGTTAGGATACTTCTGCACTTCTGGTGTGTTACCGCTGACAAACCTAAAATCAACCTCGAAATTTAAATTATTCCGATTCGATTCGATTTAAATGAGAACTAATTTTAGAGTAATTATTGATGGAAGTGTATACATTGCAAATCATTAAACTGTACCTATCGCCAGGAATCGAATTTTCCATTTCAAACAGCTGTGTACCTACAAGAGAATTTTATTCCCTCATTATGTACCATACGCTATCAAGTTCCGTCCTTGAGGTTATAATCGAGTTAACTGCATTTTTATTAAAAATAAAGGACTCAAGCCAACTTATTTTCATACTTTATTTCAAAATGTGTGTCTAGATAATTTTCACTATTATTTAAATGTGTTTATAAGATAAAGGAGGCACACACAGTACCCAATATGTGGAAAATTGACGATTGGCTATTAACTATTTTAGGTGTAATACTACATTTTGAATAAGTAATTTAAATCAAACACCATTTGATAAAATTTTTATTTTATTCTTTCTTGTGGATATTTAGTTTTTTATCGCAATCTATCTGAAAACAATACATACCTTCGCCAGTTTAATGTCATCCATGTTTAGTTATTTTTCCAAGCAAATTTACTTCACAGAAAACTAATAAAATTTAAGCACCACAAACTGACAAGTTTAGTTATATTTAAGTAGTATTAGATTATCTTTCTAATTCTTAAATTGAAAATACAATAAAATTATATAGGTATGTCGACAAATTGAGAAGAAAACACAACAAATGGTATGTTTTAATTCTCTTAGGTAAATGTCAACTAGACAGACAACAAAAGAAAACCGAGAATTTGACATTTTGGATGCATTTTGTTTTTCTGGGATGTGAGTGCAGTGCAGGTTGTCGGGTCTGTATAGGAACGTTCGGCATTATATGTCGTGTGACGTCATGCACTGTGATTACGTACCCAAGTGAAAATTGTTTCACAATTTCATTTATTTTTAATCAATATTTGTCTTTATTTAACGCAGCAAGGAATTGCATTGCTTGTACTTGTCCCGATAAAAATGGAAAGAGACAAATAACAAAGTACTTGGCATGAAGAAAGAATTCTTCAATGTGGTGTGATAAAATGCTCTCTTAACGATGTTGCGCTATCACTTCGCTCCTCAAAATATGTATCCGAACAATGTGTATAATGCAGCTCCCATTTCGCGAATATAAATGGCAGTGATTGGCAATAGGTTTTGTTTGTGTTTCTAATGGTAATTCGAACATTGTAGTATGTTCTTATCTTCCAATTTCGAGGTTATGATCTGAATTCAAAGGATCATAGCCCTCCCACTTCACTGCATTACTACTGCGCTCTATTTTCCATGAGGTGAAAGCTTCCATGAACTTCTTATTCGATCAAGCTGTATTGAACACTACAGTGTACCATGCAATATAAAAATGCGAAAAGTACACTTTTATGAAAAGCGAGAACTGAAACTAGTTGACAAATAAAGTTTCCAAATCGTCTATCGTTCTTTGGACACATCTATGCTGCGTCTATATCCGTCACAGATGTGTCAAAAATATTTGTTTTACGTTTTCTGTGAACGCCTTAGTGCTGTTAGAACACCGCAATAACACGTATAGAAAGTATTTTTGACTTTTACGTGTTATTGCATTTTCAGAAATATCTCACATTATGTCGTACACAAATACTGTAGTATTGTAGCTAAACATGTATTTATGAAATCCATGTTAACACATTTTTGTAAAAGAGATAATGAATTTGATAATAATAATAATAATATACACAGCTCCAAGGCCAGCTAAATTTATTCACATCGATTCGAAATTTAGCCTCATGCTAAAATATACCCACCATTCCCATACTGCGTCAAAAAAAAACTTTCTCTTTACATGCAGTCACCTTGAAAGAAGTGACCACAATGAAAATCGAGGAAAAATGAAGTTGTTGCAAGGCAATGTCTTAATAAACTACAATACAATGAAATTGCTGGGTCAAGTGCCCAATACTTAATACGGTGTTATAAATGTCAATGTTTTAACCATAAAGCAATTGTGTGTAAGAACTAAATAGCTTGTTTGAAATGTGGAGGAGATCATTCAATTAAAGATTGTCATAGTGGCCAAATAAAACTTAAAGTCCAAACTGAAAAAATTCAATATTAGCAATCAAGTCAATTGACTTACCTGAGCGCTAATGTAGAGGGTCTTACAAATGATTTTAACGAAATCGAGTTGATAGCAAATAATAATCAATTCGGCATACTGGCATTTTCTAAAACACATATAACAGAAGATTTAAACGATAATGAAATAAGTCTTCCAAATTATTCATTACTGCGATGTGATAGTACTATCAAACATACTGGAGGAGTTGTTCTCTACATAAAAGAAGGCGTACAGTACAGATTAATAAATAAAATAAATATTGTGATGAAAATATGGTGCTCGTACGTTGAGATTTGTTCAAATAATTTTCGAGAAACTGTTGCCATGTTTTACAGATCACCTAACACTCCCAAACGTGAGTTTTGTAACGTGTTTTCCGAATAAATTGATGTTGTGTTGCATTCAAACATCACTATAATCATTTTGGGTGATTTTAACATTAATCTTCAAATAAATGATACTTACACCAAAGCGCTAAGTGAAATCTTAATCAAAAATAACCTCAAACAGTTAATTAATAAGCCAACAAGAATTTTCCAATCCTTCAGATCACTAGTTGATTTAGTTATATCTCCCAAGGAGAAAATTGTTTTGGCGGATAAAGTTCCAGACTTAAAAATCAGTGACCATGAATCAATTGTAATTAAAATTAATGTTGCCGACAAAAATGACAAAAAAAAACTACTAAATATTGTATATTAAAATTAATGTTGCCGACAAAAATAACAAAAAAAAAACTACTAAATATATCGACTTGTTTAAATATAAGAAGAATGACTTTAGGAACATTTTAAGAGAAAAATATTTTCAACATAACTATCACCATCTGGACTTCAATCTGTTATCGACAACATTACAATGAAATTTAATGTATTGTGTTAAAAAACCGTCTATCAAAAAAAAAATTACTAAGACTGCTAATAAATGGTTTACTCATGAACTTAAAACTTTGAAAAGAACGAAAATACGATATTTTCAAAAACTTGCTTTTTTAATAGGCTGGAAGATTGGGATATTTAATAAAATTGAATCATGTGACAATCAAAAATCTATCTGACGAGTGAAAAAATATATATCAGTGAAGTGCAGTTTGATAATAAACTTGAAAGTGATAATTTAATAATTGCTAACAAATTCAATTCTTATTTCATTGATAGTATAAACTCAATTACCAATTCCATACCCACAAATCATAGTTCCTTGTATATTAATCTTTCTGAAACTCAAGCTGTAATTACTATTAATATGCAAAAAAATGAATAGTAAAAATGCCTTCAATTTAAATATCAAAATTATTCTTGAAAGTTTTGATAGTATTGGTCCAATTGTACTACGAATAGTTAACGAGTCATTTATGGACGGTGAGTTTCCGCGAAACCTAAAAGAATCAATCATTGTCCCAATTCCTAAGGAAGCATCGACAAATAATTGTGAAAAATTTAGACCCATTAATATGATGCCAAATCTTGAAAAAATTGTAGAAAAGTGTGCATACGGACAATTTTATAAATATGTGTGTGACAAAAAAATATTAATTGAAAATCAATCTGGCTTTCGCCATGGTCACTCGTGTGAAATATCTCTAAATTGGCTTATAATGACTCTTAAGAAAGAAAGGCATAGTGGTAACAAAATCATAGCTTTATTTTTAGATTTCCAAAGAGCCTTCGAAACAATTGACCGAAATATATTAGTGAACAAACTCTATAAATATGGTGTAAAAGATACCGAACTTGATTGATTTCAATCATACTTGTCAGATCGAACTCAAAAGACTAAAGTTAATAGTGCAATATCCTCCCCTAGTTACACATGTTTTGGTGTGCCCCGAGGAACAATACTTGGTCCTCTGTTGTTCCTCATACATATAAACGATATATGTAAAGTGTTAAAACAGTGTAAAATGTCTTTGTTTGCTGATGATGCTTTAATTTTTGCCAGTGGTAAAAATATGAGTGTACTAATGGAAAATATTGAGAGTATTTGAAAGACATTTGCAGGTGGCTACAAATAAATAGACTAAAAATCAATACAAACAAAACTAAGTATATGGTTATAAATAGTGAGGAATCGATCAATATTAAAATAAATGGTGATACAATTGAAAAAGTACAAGAAATAAAATATCTTGGTGTCAAATTGGACAATAATTTGAATTTTAACAGCCACATGGAACACATATCGGCAAAAATATCTAAGAAAATTGGGTTTCTAAAGAGAATAAGAAAAAATATAACTATTTTGTGTGCAATCAATATATATAATACTATAATTAAACCCCACTTTGAGTTTTGCTCAACAATCTTGTTTATGGGAAATAGTGAGCATACAAACAGGCTTCAAGTGCTGCAAAATAAAGCAATGAGAACTATTCTCAAATGCAGTTTCTACACACCCATTACGTGGATGTTATCATGCCTGAAGTGGATGAACATCAATCAGCGAATCATTTTTAATGTATTCGTGTTCAAGATGAAGCAAGGTATGGTTCCTGAATATTTGATAAGAAATCTGTGATACACGAGGGACTGACAGCCATATGAATTAAGAAGTAACTCCAACCTTAGACTACAAGTTTATAGAGACTCAAGAACCCAAAACATGATTTCATACCGAGGTTTAAAATTGTTTAATGAATTGCCAAATGAAATAAAAAATGAGACTGTTTTTATTAGGTTTAAAAAACTTCTAATAGATTATGTAAAAAGTTCATTTACATGAAGCATGTTCTATAAATATATTGTAATAGTATACATTGTTGTTATTAAATTTAATTCAGTGAATCGTAATAGTAAAAATATACTAAATAAACTAATACATACATACATACAATAAAATTGCTCGTGCCAATAATCAACTTAAAATAACATAACAGAATTTCATTCAATCTTTCAGCGATGTATTTTTATTTATTAGGCGATTTTCGTAACACATTTGACAATCGATTTTTGAAGAAAGTAAAAATAATTGGATATTTAAAGTCAAAAATATTTTTTTTTTTTTTGCATGATAGTTCTGTCAGAGTTTATTTGAATTTTGGTTGATTCCCCAAAAATGTCGACGCCATCGAAACCATAGTCATGCTCATTTTTAGCCTCAAACTGTGCCTTGCGTTATATTTCGTGCAGTTAGAAAATTTTCGTAATTCAAATACACTTTTCTTTCTGACACCAATTAAACAAAGGTTTTAGTTTGAAATCGGTAAAATGTTAACAATCCGCTTTGAATGAAGTATATACCAAGTACGGGAACGTACCTATGATGTTAGCCTTGAAACTCACCTGAACACACCCAGTTAAAAGCCATCCAACAAGGAATTCGCTGAGCGCTACAGTTCACTACACTTATTTGTCTATTGGAATTCAACATGGCGATGTGCCGTGCACTTTATTGTTGCTAGTGGATCAAAAATCATTTTTTAGAACTTATCGCATTCCTGAGTGTGTTATTACTAAATTTCGTGACGTTTACTCAACTTATAGTTCAATATTAAATCATTTAATTTGTCTCTTAAATAAAGGACCCATTTTTTTCGAATTAAATTGAAGTGAAATTTTTCTTGTTATTCTCGAATCAGTAATAATTTTGTTTCCTGTACTACGAAATACCTTCGATTAGGGTCATCTTATAGACTTGTAATGCAAACGCAAAATAGCAGAGTCCAACTATTTAATAGAAGACATAAAGTGTACGCCATCGAAGTCGTCATCGCAACCCTTTTCCCGGATTTATGCTAGAAGTGTTTAGGAAAAGCAAAGAAAAAAACGAGTTAAAAGCTCTTCCGTCTTTATTAGGTTTCCGTCGTCGTCTCTCAATCGACGTTGGTGAGAGTTGTATAATTTATTGGTGCCTAATAAAAAAAATAAGCAATATTTTGACATCTTCACTCATTCCATTGGACTGTTGGGTCTGGTCACAAATTAGCTAAGTATCTACATATCTAGATTGTATGCAATTTTTTTTGCCAACCGCAACAACGTTACCTACCGTCTCACATAATTTTTTCCAAAAAAATTATCGTTCTGAAGACGTAGCGGGGTAAGTGCTGTGCTGCTGAATTCTTTTGTCATAGAGAAGAAACCGAAAAAGATTAAGGTGCAAATAGAGTAAAAGATAGAAAGAAAAAAATATTTTTTGTTTCCACAAAACTTTCTTCTACTCGAGAGACAGAAAGTCAACTGCAATTACTCATCGAACTATTTAGCTCCTTAAGAGAACAAGTAAGTATGTGCACCATTTTTATGTCAACAAATTAATTAAATTTGCGAAAATATACATAGACAGGTATCGACGCACGGGAAAGTGATTAAGAAAAGCGGCTCATCTGAAATCTCTAGTTGCGCAACATGGAGTCTATGGAGTATGAAATGGCAAGGAATATGACTCTTCTGTTCTTTCTCGAAAGATTGTTGGACAAAGGAGAACCACGTACTGTGCATGACCTAAGTTGTCAATTCGGGGCAAAGGAGTTTACAAAAGAGATGCGGCAAATAGCAGGTGGCAGTCAGTCAGGTACATGTGTTAAAGAGTTATGCAAACATTCTATTTATTTCAGCAAAACATGATTACCTATTGAAGAAACTCACTTTTAACCGTAGTTACCGAAACGAGCACCTCAACTGGGGAATAGCCACTTCTATACTGATTACACTTATTCATTCTTACTTAGTGCAGTAGAGTATCGAGTGGGAGATATCTATTTGAAAACTTTTGATGGAAGGCACCACTCACAAAAACTATATGTTGTTTAGCTGACTGAATGAGTGGATATATAAATTTTTTTTGTAGCCTTGAGGCTACAGGTTTTATTCAATCGGCACTTTTTTGTTGAGTAAAAATCGTCGGTTAAGTAACCGATATATAATATAATATATAAATTTGGCTCAACAGCTCATTAAGTGTGTCTAGGCCAAGCTTCTCGCAACCATTCGTGTTGTGTGTGTGTTATACTGTTCGCACCATTGGAAGGGACCTCCAGTTTTGTGCCGTAGGGCAATTTTTGTTTTGTTTTTGAGAAGCTTTCTTGTGAACAAATACTCTCGGATGTTTGGCAGACATTCGCAGAGGTGGGAAAGTGAAAAGACCTTTTGGTGTTTTCTGGGATTCGAACATGGAACCTCACGCACAGTAGTCCGGCATACTAACCACTGCGCCACGGCGCCCACAGTAACCGATGGTTATTGGATATGTCCCATATTTTCTGTTAAATTAAACTTCAATCTACGAAGCTATCCTAATAGAGTGGATTCGCAAAAGAGCACAATAACGTAAACGAATGAAATTGCCATGTCGTTAGAATCTAGCCGTACTTAAAGGTGGGGAATTACTTGAGATGTAAAGGGATATCTACATCTATATAGACAGTCAGCATACACTCTGGCGTTGAAATAGTGTGTCATCAAATCAGAAGTGGTTAGAAATTGTAACACAATGTTTAAGGTGTGTTTTCCTGGCACGCTGAGTTGTGCTAGAAAATATTAAATACCGAGGCACTGCGGTATAGTGTAAAATGCGCTTGCCGACGACTTGGCTTGCATAGTAAAGGAAATGGTTATAAATAAAACAGACCTAGAACGTCATATCTAAATCCTTTTAGGCAGTGCTAGTTGACAGACTAACTAACTAACTAACTAACTCTTGTGGTCACTGTCTTTCAAGAAACCAGACTAAATTTAAGATATGGATGTATGCAGATACTGTATTGACTTAAATATCGTAGAGGATTTGACGCATTCGCTTTGTGAGTGTTAGAGAATGTTAACTTAGTAAAATCGTAGGTATAATCTTTCTTCAACGAACCCTGAAGGGCTATTTTCAATAAATGCGTTCGCAAATTTTAATGTTGTTAAACTTGTAAGAACATCGCGGGAGCGCCATAAATCATTGTATGACCATATACACGGTTCTGTAGTTGTGTATTTCATGTTTTCTCTACACAATTCTCATTAAAGAAATACCTTCCATCAAGAGGCATGTTACGCTTGAGTTCGCACATCTTCATACGATTCTGGATTCGAGCTTTTTCTTAAAGACAAACAGCTGCTATAGTGTCTTTGATTTCCTGTCGACACTAAGTACATACCTCCTGTAAAAAGAATGTGTTCCACAGCACTCCAGGAGCTCTGTATTTGGTCACATGGTGTACTGGTTGTTTTTAACCAAGATGTTAGAGTATTTCGCTATCAGTATTAAATGTGGTTTGTCGGTATTCTGAGTTCCCGAAGCGAGGAATTTTCATTTATTCGGATGGCTACAGAGCGAAGGCTCTGGTACAAAGTGGTAAAAAAAAATGAATTTCGGCGCCAAATTTCCACTGGTTTTGAATAGCTCGGTATTTAAAATAACAAAAAATGTGTTTAAAATGTTCCATTTTTGATGCTTTCAGGCCTTAAGAAGTTTTTGGCGCAATATCCTTCTATTTTTTTGGTTGATGGCGATTATGTTCAAGTCAACTCATATCAAACAACTACCGATGATCCGAACGGTAGCTACAGTGGACGACGTGATTATATCCAAGAGGCAAAGGATTACTTCAAGAATAAAATGTTGCAGTACGGTATAGGTGTTGAAGTTCCAGTTAAGAGTCTTCTTGGTCATCGTAGTCAAGCGTCACCACAAGTTAGACATATCTCAGGTAAAACTATTATTGTGTACTTATTTAAGATACATATATACGCAAATTATTCCATTTCTAGGTCAACATATCAAAGAATTTACAGATTTTCTCATAAAACACCCCGACACTTTTAAAGTCGTAAACGATCATGTAATTATTGTTGGTTGTGAAAATATGGACGATCTTCCAGCATCAGAACGTTTGCACCTTCCTCAGACGTACATAGACACTAAGGGTACACAACAAATGCTTGATTTCTTCGCCCAATGCATAGAGGTTAAAGGTCCCATACTCGTCGATCAACTTTTCCATCTTGTCACCTCGAAATTTCCCCAAGAACAATGGTTAAAGATGTTTAAGACGCCTGGCGATCTAACAACGTTTCTTCGCATTTTCTCTGATTGTTTTAATATTCAAGCAAATCTAGTCACTTTGCTGCAAAAGCCAAAACTCTCTGATTCTCATATACAGCAAGCTCAAGCGAAGTCACGAGAACAATACAATGCAATAAATAATGTAGTAAACAATAATCAAATGAATTCTCAACTTAGTTCCACTTCTCCCATTCAGCAGCAACGAATCCACTCACCAGTATTTCGTAGTATAAGCAATAATGTCAATTACAATAACAATTGCAATAATAATAGCATATCGCCAAATTTTAAGCTTAATGAACCGGTTTCGAATTTATCGGCAAATAGCGTTTCAACAAATAGGAGTGATGCTAACAGTGGATTTGAGAGTTATGTGATGTGCTCGGATATGCAAATAGAAAATCTTTGTGAGAGAAACTGTCCAAGTCCCTCAACTAGCTCTTATTACGGAACTGTTGCTGTGCAGAATGTAACGAATTCAGTAGTCGGGGGAGTTCACCCTCAACAGCCATCAATCCCCGAGAGGGTTAATAGCCAGAACCAAACTCTTAAACAGCGTATAAATAATTTAGTAATTAGAACTCTGGCTGAAAACTTCGAGAAGGATAAGCAATCGATGGCTGCCCATGGGGAGCATGCCAAATCGGGTATTGGTTACGTGCCGCAACAACAGCAGCAATCTCAGCAATACAGTCCAGTTCATTCACCTAGTCACAATTATTTCGTAGGCGACACGTGGAAAATTAAGGTTCTACAAAACACTAGAGTGATTTCCACTATAAAAGAAAGTCTCTTCGTGACTGATGCAATTCTTAAATTTGCCCAGAAGAGTCAAAGTGTTGTTATTTCTGTAGACTGTGAAGGTATAAACTTGGGAGTAAAAGGAGAGATTACGTTGATTGAGATTGGCACGACCAGAGGAGAAGCGTTTATTTTCGATGTATTGACATGTCCAGAGCTGGTCTCTGACGGTGGTCTGAAAAATCTTCTCGAACACGATTGTGTAATCAAAGTAATTCATGATTGTCGCAATGATTCGGTCAATATGTACACTCAGTTCGGAGTATTGTTGAGGAACGTATTCGATACTCAGGCTGCCCATGCTGTCGTGCAGTTACAGGAGAACGGAAAGCAGGTTTACAAGGCGAAATATATATCACTGAATTCGCTCTGCGAGTTATACAACGCCCCGTTGAATCCAATAAAAGATCAACTTAAAAATGTCTATCGCCGTGATCAGAAATATTGGGCTAATAGACCACTGTCTCGTGATATGCTTTTGTACGCCGCAGGTGATGTTTTAGTGTTGATAAATGATCAGTTGTATGGTAACTTGGCAAGGTATGTTAATCTATTTGTAGAATGCCGTTCGTGCTAAACTAATTTAATTTTATTGATAAAAATATAATATTTCCCGCAGACAAATAAGACCGGAAAATCAACAGTTGTTTTCTGAATTGTGTACCGAGCAAATACTCATGCAAATCAAGCCTACGGAGGTTAAGATACGTAAGAAACAGAGAAAAATTAGTAGCGAAGTTACCGACTTAAAACAGAAACTGGGGCAGACAAATAAAAGCATTGTACTGAGTAATAGAGAAATACGTTTGCTTAGGTAAGACATATATATTATGCAGCTTTAATACGTTATAACTCCCATGAACTTCCATCTAAAAAAACAAAAAGAAAACAATTGCTGACTCCAAATGAACAGCTTTTATGTTTTTGTGCATATTCAACATGCAAACTAAGTCTGAGCCGTCGTGTTCTATGACTGATGTATTCGATACTTAAGTAAATTTAACAAAAGGGATGAGTGTTATGATGTTTAATTTAGATTTATGTATAAATACTTGCATATCATGTTTCTTATATGGTACATGCATTTCATAAATAACCCCTAGATACATGGATCTGACTGAAGACGAAAAAGAGCGTTTGAAAGGTTTCTACAAAGTTGCCAAAAAGCTTGAAAAAATGGAAAACATTAGCAACCAAAATAGGTTAATGATCTTGGTAATAGTTTTGTTTGTTTATTTATGATTTGATTTTTTTTTTAGAGATCATAGTGACTCTGACGATGATCAAGATAATGTAGAGAATGATAATTTCCCAAGCTTAGATAGTGTGCCATCGGACAATTCACTTACTGGAACCTTTTCACCACGTATGAACTCAGAACCGCCGAGTTTGACTGAATCTATGCAAATGATGGATGAAATTTTGTCGGATACTTCTATGGATCGATTGTCGAAGATCGATAAATTAGAAGCTATACTTTCGGCAGCAAGTCTTTTACCTAGTGATCAGGTAAGAAATTGAATGTGTGTGAAAAAGTCGTACTTTTAGTAAACCTACTTTTATGGCAAAAGAAAAATGCACGATCAAAAAAGAAACTCGGAATACTACATTTTTTTCTTTGCAAAATATTTTTTTCTTTGCAAAAATAAATCTTGTGTTATTTAATATAAATGCATATTTATTATTTTATTATATTTATTCCAAAGCAGATATGAATATAAGTATTTCCTTTTTTAGATCATAACATCTAATTCAATGGCGGAACAATTAGGATCTAATATTGCAACTACAGAGAATCTTCAAATTATTAGAGAGAAGTCTAAAAAGTATGTTCGATTTGTAATTTTAATTGTTTAATAATTTTAGTATAAAAATGTTGACCAAATGGTCGGTTGATGTCATATCGATTAAATGCATCGCGGTTTTGCACATATACATAGGTGCTTTAGTAACTTTAATTAGACTACAGATCAAAAGTCAGAATCAAGAAGAATAGCCTGTTCGCAAAGAGCAGACACATGCAACCGACAATTTTAGGTCAATTTTTGTCTCCTAAATCAATGTCGACTTTATGCGAAGAAAACTTTTTTTTTATGATATTTTATTTTTAACTAACCTAAAAGAAACTTATTTTTCAGCTTGAAGAATTGCAACTGTAATAACGAATTCAGCACTTCTCCCATTTCTCGTGGCATTGATCAAAAAGCTGTTCAATATGCCGATGCAGCATCGCAAACACTTAGCACTGGCGATATAGTTATAACAAAAATATTCTTCCAGGAAGAGCAAGACAAGGCCAAAGAAAAAGTTTTGACCTCTTCACCAAGGCGATCGGCAACATAGGGTTTCTTTGTAATGTCAAACTTAATAAATTATTCTTCACCTATTTTCCATTATTCCGGTTTATCTTCGCTTCTCTAAGTTCGGGTTGCACTGTCATATATGTATTTCCCTTACACAAACTTTTTCTATATCAACAAATTGAAAAAAAAAGAAGGAAAGTAGAGTTATTTTATTCGCGAAGAATGTAAGTGATATTTATTTATATTTTTGTCAAGTATATTTAGTTGTGTACCATAGATAGGCGTAATGTATCGCATTATATATTTTCCAATTACAATTATTGTATTTTGCCTTCAAGAGAATGTCACAAATTATTGAAAAACAAGGGCTAAAATTTGTTCGAGATATTATTGTAGCAACTTATATTTTTACTGATTGGGATCAAAGTTTAGTTTGTAAATTGTGTGTAGGAAAATCCAGAAAATGTGAATAAAATGATAATATTTGTCTTTGATTTTTTCTATTCGATACAATTTATAATAATGAAGTGAGAGCTTAAGATAATCAATATAGATTTATTTCGTTTTATTTAAGACAATATAAATTAATCAAAAGAATCCGATGGTACTAAGAAAATTAAAATTTATTAATTCAACTACTATGTTCATTATTGTTATAATATTTTTAAAATCGTTGCAAAATTATAGTTATAAATATTACTGGTTTTTTTTCTGAAATAAGTAAATACTTATTTAATTATTATTTTTATCAAAAAATTCATAAATCGATGCAAAGATGATTCATGAATCATTGGACCAAATACTGTTACCAATATTTATTGATTATATGTATTTGTTAAAGAAATTGTAAAAGTAAAAAAAAAGTTAACAGAAACTCTAACAACTAGCCATCAATCGCAACTATTGGTTACTAAATTTTTTTTACATAAATAAACCTTACTAAAAAAGCTTTATGAATTTGTTTTAATTATTTTCTTATTACAACCGTTTATATTTTGAAATTTCGAAATGTACCTCACGACAGTTTAGAATTAATAATCCTCTTGACATGCGCCCTCCCTTATACCCATCATTGTTTTAATGGAAATAATAAATTGGATATTCTAAATTATATGGCATCTAGGTCAGAGCAGACACGAAGTTTACCGATTTCTACATACTTCCGTTTTTCAGGTGTCGAAGAAATGACGGTATTCATTGTAAGTGACAGAGGAAACCGTGGTGTTTGTATTTTCACCTTTACCTACCTTAAAAAAAAGTCGTATAATAGGCCTCATGCACGAGACATGCGTGCATGTACAAGCAAGGAAACGCAAGCATGCCTGGAGTGGAATCCTCTAAGGTGATAGTTGATAGTCACACTTTTGACAGTCAAAATTGATGATCACACTTTGTTAGCTCTCCATAAAACGATCGCAAAGTCACACAAAAATGATCGCAAAATGGTGATGATCACGTTGATGGTCACCTTAGAGAGAGCAAAAGGGATGATTGTGATCGTCAACAGGATCCCGTTCATATCGCGTATGGGATCGACAATATAAGACGCACATAAAATAAGTACCGTTATCTAATTTTTAGTCTAGAGCTGCATATGGACGAATTTAAAAATGGAACACGGCGGAATAGTCTAATTTTGATAATTTATATTTTCGGACCTCCTCTCTCGCAATCTTAGACTTCCCTATGCTTTCAGAAGCAAGATTAACGGCACAAACCTTTCTTTTTAGTATAACTTCTAAGCTGTCCGATTTAGGCGTAAGTTATGTCAGGTCGTACGTAATGAACATAGAAAATAGTAATAATAATAATAATGAAGTAGTCGTATCAGATTTTAGAGATCGGCTTTAGTTGTTAATTACGAAATAAGAATCTCATGGTAGCGCCAAGGAAGTCGAATGTTATGAACATGACAATTTAAGCAGTTTTATAAACCAAAGAATTTGGTAAGTTTTTCATGTTTAGAAGTTAAAATTGTGTGTACAATAAATGGTACATATGACTGGAAAAATTGTTCGCTCTGTTGGATGATTGATTTGTCTATGACGTCGGTAATCGCGAAAAATATACTGTGAATCAGAAGCAAAAGCAAAAAATAACAAAAATCTTCTGGACGCCACCCCCGAAGTTTCTCTGAAGCATAAACAACTAAGCTTTAAACCACTACACCAAATCCTTCTCTCTCTCTATCTATCCTTTTCAACGCCCGCACTGTGTAAAAACATGTTAAAGGTATTCATAACCCCTTGTGTGCGCGCAATTTATAAAAAAAAAAAAAGTTGGAAGAGAAAAGCTGTTTTATTAAATATGCGGAATATGTAATTTATAGAGTTCATGGTTTTAAAACAAACCCTTCTTGTTTCATTTCTCTCTGGGTTTGTCTGCCTTTTTGCTTCTTCTCATATACTTAATTCAAGAACGCATTTTGATTAAATTCAGTTCCTAGGCTGGATGAATCATAATGAAAACCATGTAAATGGAATAAACTAGACCATATATGGGAAGGGGAGTTTACAAAAATATTGACTGTTAGTTAATTTCTTGTTACGCCCCTAACAAAATCTTCAAAAAATGGTCTTGGAATCATTGAATTTTGGTTTTAGTGCGAACTTTTATCTGGTCCTCATACTTACTCATGTAAACATTAAAGTTTACATATCAGTGCATACGTACGTGCATAAATCTATTTTTATATTGTTATTTTTTGGGAAAGGCTTACAACTTGCAGATCCGGTAAATAAATTAATTCATTAAAACTTTTGTTTTCTATTTTTCATTATTATTTTATTTTTCATTTTTAAATTAACAAAACATTACATGATATTGATTACAATAATAACATACAAAATAATAACTTCTTATAATCCTACAAATAAAAAATCAGTCAACACGTTTTTCTTTATCTAAAAATCAATTTTTAACAATTAACTTATTTTTATTTGGTTTACAATTTTTAAGATAATCTAATGTTAATATTGTAAGAAATATATCTATTCTGATATTTTACGTATATTTTGCTTTCGACATTATGATGCAGCTATGTATGTATGTGCCCGGTGTATATTAGTATTGTATTTATAAAAATATAAAAGTTACGATATAATATATTATGTTTTGTTCAGTAAAAATATTTCAATTGAAGTTAAAGAAAGATAATAAACAAATATAGTCAACAATCGTAATTTTCAACAAATATAATTTTCAAGTTTATTTTAACTGTTACTACATGTTCAGAATAAAATTCTATGAATGGTAAAATTCTATCCAAAGTGTGCATCTGAATTCAGTATTAATGCCTCTCACGATTTATGTAAATACTTAAGAATTTTTTTTTTTTTATAAAATTTTCATGCATAATATAATTTACAAAGAAAAAATGGTGGGGTTTGTGGTAGATATTTATAAGCAATTCAGTTCTAATATTTTTTTTAATTTAATCATATAATGAAAATAACGTGACAGTTAATTCCTCGCCTAGATTTAGAATATACAGAAATGCATTCATTTGGTCTAAATTGTGTTGCTTTTATATTTCATTTTAAATCTAGATGGTTACTGTTTCGACAACACCGACAATTTTAGAATGTTTCTACTTGCTTGTCTTTTTGTGTGATCTGAAAACGCTGACATCGCCTGCCTCTCGGCAAATCAGAATTGTTTGCTTATCTAACTGAACTCGACCAACAATTTAGATTAAAGGTCCTTGCATAAAACTAGTAACATTGTTTTTTTTTTTTTTGGAGACATAAAACAGTTAGAAACTTTTTTATTTTATAAAAATGAGATCATGTCATGTAGCGCATTATTTCGCGCAATGCATAGAGCAATTCAGCCTGATTTCTTGCTTCCATTATCATTAGATTAACGTGAACCTTGAATTTAAGGAAAAAAATAAAGAGAATATATTAATTGTAAAAAATGTATAATAAACAAAAAGACTACAAACAAATAATTTTTTCTAATTTTCCTTTCATTTTAGTAGTCATGTGGGCGATTGGGTAAAAAGAAACATTAATTTTGTTTAATGCGATCAGTATTCATTTCCAATTAAATTTCTGTTGGTTATAACGAGGATGGAAGGTCTTACTTTTTCACTGTCTAAGAGCTCCATGAGTATGTTATCATAGTCTTTCTTGGTAATTCTTTCAGGAAAACAACAGGCAGTTTTGATGAACATTTTTAGAGGACGATCAAGAAGCTGAAATTAATTTAAATTCATAATTACATATTAAGTCCTCATAATATACTGTATTACATGGATAATGTGAGTAAAATATGCGCTGTACACAGTATTTAATTTGCATTATTTAATAAAAACTAAGTTGTAGCCAAGGTTGGTATAAAAGTTCATATTGTGCAAGTTTATTTCATGAATACTATAAAATACGATAAGTTAATGAACTATATGTTCTAATTAGCCATTTAAGATTATGTTTGCATAAGAAAGGATATTGCAAGCTAGGAAAGTGGATTTCAAGTTTCCAATAATGGGCTTGACCTAAAGACGACCAGAAATTTAATTTTTTTTTATCTACGGTATTTAGGAAATCATTACTTTATGAACTATGAACTATAGATTGCAGATTCAATATATTGAAAATCTGGAACTTAAACACCGGCAACGGGTTTTGTAGATCCTATCCCGGGCAGAATTGACATTTTCGTTCCAATCTCAAAATTAACAGTACCTACTTTAGAACGCACTAGTGGCCAATTTCTAAAGGAAATAGATAATCACCTAGATTACTGCTTCCGTTTGTTATATTTCAACGATTGTCGTTTACTTGTTGCACTGTCCAGCCAGCTTTCAGGAACAATTATGACACTTGGTTGCCCCCTTTAGTACAATTGAAATTTTGTTTCACACTAGAAAACGACAATAGTAATCGGGGTGAAAAATAGTGAAAATAATTCAATCGATTTCCCACCATTCTTAATTTTGAATGAATGTGAGGTTCATAACAGAACTGTGTATCCACTTTAAATAACATTGTAATTGTTTTAAAACTGTTCGATAGTTGTCCAAACTTTTATCAATTTGATTGTCCACCACTTATGTACATAGATAGGCATTGTTCAGCCAGGAGTATTATGTTGTTGTTGTAGCAGCTGTGTAGCTGATGTTGACGATCCTTGGTCCAGGTATTTTCCCCGAGTCGATCCGGTACGTAGAACTGATCGTCGTGAGAGCTCGTTGGTGCTGTGGTTGGAAAAACTTCGATGATATTTACATGATAATCTAAACCAGGCTTTGCCAATCCGTTTCTAAGCTCTTGTTGTTTTTAACCTTCCGATAACAACACATTTAAAATATACATACACAACAACAGGGGTGGTAGAAAACCCCAGCCAGGAAAACAACATGGGGTGCTATACAACCCCAGTGCATATCGTATGCCCTCGCAATCAAAAACTACAGCCTATCGCGGGGACTGCTCATCAGCAACACCTGAGATATTAGTTGACAAATACATAGAACGGCAGAAAGAGAAATGAAGCCAAATCAAAAATACAGTTAAAATTACAGGTGGCAGAGCACCCCTGTTGTCATCGGAAGGTTAATGCTCTGAGCATAGTAAGGTACTACTACTTTGACAGTCAGGGAAATTTTCAAAGAATAATCCGAGACTAGAATCTATCAAATTATTCGTTTAAATTTAACATTTTCTTTACCTAAATATTTCTTTAAATACATTTTCTAACATCAATCACGAAATATTAATATTACTCACTTGATTCACCTCGCCATAATCGTAGTCATCATGCCTTATGCCATATATACACTGAATATAATTCCAAATGGCACGCCTAAATTTCGAAGTATCCACGTTTTTTATTCCTCCCATTGTAAAGTAAGTTAAATTATATGCAACGCGGAATTTATCATCTAACAAGTAACCTACATCATTATATAATCTGAAAGTTTTTAAAGTAAAACAGGAGAGTAAAACACAACCAAGGTTTTAATTACCCATTCACTAAAGAATAACCGTGATCATCCCAAGAGTAGTCCTGGATCCTAAACGTATTCGGTATATTTTCAGCGCCACGGCGTGCAAAGTCTTGATACGTAAAACCAGCATCATCAATATAATGACTTATTATTGGAGGTACTTCAATAGACTTTTCCAGTGGCACAGAAGTAAGTTCTGCAGTTTGAAGTTCCACATTCTTAAAACGACTACTCAACTCCGCTTCACTGCATTCGTCGGGCCTCTCCGATAAGACTTTCATGCGTTCCATCAATGCTTCAACACTAACTCCTGTTTGACACTGAATTGTAGCTAAAATAATAAATGTATAAGAACATACTCGTAACTCAAATATATATTTTATATATACTTACTATTAGAAGGGAACCCATTTTTACCGCCTCCACTGGCGGAGCTATTTATTGAGTTATTATTAGTTGGCAAATTCAAATCAATTACATTATTACTGTTCCTAGTAATATTACTTGAGACAATCTTTTGCGTTGCAAATATTGATTTTGGACTAGAAAGACCATCTAATTGCTGCGTGAGACCACATGAGAACACAAATGAGGACAATGAATGGAAGTGAGCGAGTAACACCATTGCATGGACCACTTCCGAGACGGACCAACTGCTTTTTCCTTTGGTGAGGCACTATAAATTCACAAACAAATAAATATATATGTATATATTGTATTTACTTTAAAACACACCTCTATATGTTCTTGGCGTAACAACCAAGGCCTGTGAGCAAGAATTTTGTTCATTTCGTATATGGCACGTAATTTGGGTGGTATGAAGTCCAATCCATTTAGCCAAACCACATCTCCTCCTTGATCAAGAAATTCTTTTTCATACATTTTAACCAAGTATGGGCACTGGTGACGAGCTGCGGCCTGAAAATTAACCGACAAATTTTAACCAGTTAAATTTGAAAGAAGTACCTAAAACTTATGAACTATGTTATTCCTATGGCTTGAATTATGATATAACGTACTGTTTACGCAAGAGAAAGTGTTTCAAAAATGAAATTGTATGCTTAACCATTGCATACCGGTGTTGAAATACAACGGTTAAAACGACTCACGTCTTATGTTACGGTTGAGATAAAGAATTTTATCTACCCTACCCCTTCGGGTAGGGGCCAGAATATACCCGAGGTAGGCATGCCTGTCGTAAGAGGCGACTAAAATCCACCCTTCGTATACTGGGGATAAAATGTATACATAATATGCAATGAGTAAAACAAATAGATATAGTACCCCAGGTGGCAGTCCAGGTTCTCTGGAAAATCCACCCTCTTCGGAGGTAGGCTCTACGGATTCTGGGGAGAGCCAATTGTTGCATTTAATAAATCCCTTTTTGAGAAATTCAAGGGTAACTCGGTCTCCACCATCAAGATCGAATGTCTCCAGAAAAAGAAGTCCGCCGGAAGCGCAAGCGCAAGAGAAACGGGACTCAGTGAAATGCAATAGCTTTGAGGAAGAAAACAATGAACTCCGTATTAAGCTAAATAAAATGGATCTACTCTACCAAGAGCTTAAGAGAGAGCTAGAATCACTAAAAGAGGAAAACAAGGCCTTAAAGAATTCACTTTTGCAAAGAGAACGCGAAGTTACCCCACCCCGTGCAGTTAGTCCCAAATATCACACGGATGAAGAAGAGCTAGCACGCGAAACAAATGGGGTCTCAAAGAAAAGACCCAGCAAAAAACGAAGAGCCGGTTCTTCACCTGAAGTCGAGCCATGAAAATAAGACAAAGAAAAAGACTTGAAACAGAAACAAACTCACGACAAATTACGTCCCCCGACTGTAATAAACGTCGTCGGCTTTACGGACTACAATAAATAACATTGCCTTCTCAAGGGAACTGTGACATCGGAATTTAAAGTAACGTCATTCCGAAACAGTGATTGGAAAATTAATGTAGTTGACTCTGGCGGCTACCGAGCAATATCGAAAAAACTAAACGCGGAAAAGATCCAGTGGTTCACCTACGAAAATAAATCAGAAAGACCACTCCGTGTTATAGCAAGGGGTCTCCACCCCTCGTGCACTAAAGATGACATTATAAATGACCTTAAAGGAAAAGGCTTGGAAATTATCGACGCAATTAATATCTTAAAGAAGATAAAGCAGAAAACGGAACAAGGCAATGAAATCTTGGTCAAGCATGGACTTCCGCTCTTTATGCTAACCTTCGATAGAAGCGAAAATATAGACGATATTTATAACGTAAAAAGTATTTTGAATATCGTAGTTAAAATCGAGCCTATGCGTACGTATACACGATCGATACCTCAGTGCAAACGCTGTCAAGGTTTCAATCACACCCAGTCGTATTGCCAAAAAGAACCGAAATGTGTAAAATGTGCCGGGAACCACTTATCAGAAAGGTGCGACTTAAATAAGCAGGCTCCGGCGACCTGCATAAACTGCAAAGGCAAGCACCCAGCAAACTATCGAGGTTGTGAAGTAGCAAAGGAGCTTCAAAAAAGGCGCGATACTCTCAAGAAACCGATACACCCGAACCCAAGCTTAAGAGATCGTAAAACCGATAAGCCTAAGACCGCTAAGCCAGTCAAAACGACGAGATAGATAAAGGGAAATAAAAAAATTGCGCAAGAAAACGTCGCTGGTCCAAATGCAGCGGAAAAACCGCCACAGGTTGACGCGAGATCGTACGCGCAAGTCGCGTCAAACGAAAACAAATTAAGAACTATTTACAACAGATCCGGTTAGCCAAATATTTACCATTATATTGGAAAAATTTGAGGAGCAAACCAGGGTTAATAAAATTATACTTGACAAATTGAGCAAGCTCGAGTTTAAACCTCACAAGACAATCAAAAAAACATGAATATGAAACAGCTACTTAAGATACTAACGTGGAACGCAAACGGCCTTCTGAAAAAATCGACGAGTTAGAAGTGTTTCTACGGAAAAATAACATTGATATATGTTTGGAATCGGAAACGCACTTAAAAAAGGGACTTAGACCCAAAATAAAAGGTTACAGCGATTACCATGCGAATCATCCTTCGGAAAATGCGAGAGGTGGGTCCTCTCTTTACTTAAAAGACTGTATTAAGCACTCCGAAAACATAGAAATAAAATTTGATTCTATGCAAATAAGCTCAGTCTCCGTAAAAATAAACCACTTAAACTACAACATCGGAGCTAGTTACTTCCCTCCGGGATATAAGCTAGTAGAAGACGACCTCGTTCGTCCCTTTGACTCGCTCGGACCTAATTTTATCTTAGGTGGTGACTTTAACGCGAAACACACTTTCTGGGGATCAAGATGCAATTCGACAAAAGGCAGATTATTGTACAAAGTCAGCATGAAACGTCGGGTGACAGGAAAGCCAACTTATTGGCCAACTGACAAAAATAAAATCCCTGACCTCGTCGACTTCTTTATCGCAAAAGGGTTAACTAAAAATTTGACGGAAGTCGAAGAATGCTATGATCTATGCTCAGATCACTCAGCAGTCACTCTGAAAATAGGTGGAAGTCTAGTAAAAAAAGAAGGACCGCCTAGGTTAATTAACTGGGACGCTTTCAGAAGAGACTGCAAGGAAAATGTTGCTTTAAATGTACCGCTAAAGACACCGTTCGAAATAAAAGAAGAAATCGACAAACTCATCGAAGCCATTCAGAGCTCGGCATGGAAAAACACTCCTTTGCGGAAGACAGAAGCGCGGAACAATAAAGTCAAATACCAGCCTGAAATCGAAGACCTCATACGAGAAAAGAGGAGAGCGCGCAAGAGATGGCAACAATCCCGCGCGCCACCGGATAAAACTTATCTGAACCACCTTTGTAACAAGCTAAAAAATGTGCTGCAGGACCTAAAAAATCACGAGACTTCTACTTACCTCGAGGGTCTGACCGCTGATAAGCAGTCAAACTACTCTCTATGGAAAGCTTGAAGTCCATAAGAAAACCTGTAATGCACTCGCCGCCAATTAGGAAAGCTAACGGAGAATGGGCAAAAGAAGACAAAGAGAAAGCAGAATTATTTGCCGATCACTTAGAGGAAACGTTCAAGCCGTTCGATGGGCAACCGTTGATCGAAGATCCGAATGATAATACGGCACCCGACAACTTTAAAGTAAAAACCGTATCCCTGTCCGAACTTCGAATGATAATAAAAAAATTGAAAAATAACAAGGCTCCGGGATATGATTTAATCACTGGCGAAATATTGAACGAGCTACCGAAAAAAGTGTTGGTTAAGTTGCTCTACATTATAAATGCTTCTTTAAGACTGTTATATGTTCCAAGGCAATGGAAAGTCGCCGAAGTTATTATGGTTCCGAAACCGGGGAAGTGTGCAAATGACAAGAAATCATATAGACCCATTTCACTTCTGCCAATAATATCTAAGGTCTTCGAGAAACTTCTGCTGAAACGATTGCAGCCAGTAATTGAAGAAAGACACTTGATCCCGGATCATCAATTCGGCTTTCGTATCAAACATTCCACAATCGATCAGGTGTATCGAATAACGAACGAAATTGAAAAAGCTCTAGAAGGGAAAAAAATATGCTCTAGCGCTTTTCTCGACGTATCGCAAGCCTTCGATAAGGTATGGCACGAAGGACTAAGGTATAAGATAAGGGTAATCTTACCGGAAAAGTTGTACAGAATATTGGAATCTTATCTTGAAAACAGACTTTTCCGTGTTAGACACGGGAGTGAATATTCGGATTTCAAAGATATCTACGCCGGTGTTCCACAAGGAAGTGTTCTCGGTCCAATCCTGTTCCTGCTCTACACAAGAGATATACCACAAGATGAAGGGACCGTTGTAGCAACGTTCGCAGACGACACGGCTATCCTCATAACAGATGAGTCAGTCGAATCATCAACGGGAAAACTCCAACGAGCTTTGAACAAAGTATGCGAATGGACAAAAACCTGGCGAATAGTCCTCAGTGAGACAAAATCAACGCATGTCAATTTTACGTTAAGAAAGATTAACAACTTACCTATATCCATTAACTCGGTGCAAATACCGTACGCAAACGAGGCAAAATATTAAGGAATGACCCTAGACGCAAAACTTAAGTGGAAACCACACGTTAAAAAGAAGCGCGAAGAGCTTGAAATCAGATTCAGAGAAATGTATTAGCTACTCGGAAGATACTCGAAGTTAAGCGTATACAACAAACTGCTTCTGTATAAGCAAGTGCTAAAACCGTCTTGGACATATGGTAAACAACTTTGGGGTTGTACCAAACCAAGCATAATGGCTCTACTGCAAGCATTTCAAAACAAAATACTAAGAGCAATCGTGAATGCTCCTTGGTATATAAGAAATAGTGATATTCACAGAGATCTAGGAATTGCTACCGTGACGGACGAAGTAACAAACTTTGCTCGCAAACTTCGTACCCGTCTTCATGTTCATTGCAATAATAAAATAATCCGTACTATGGACGTGACAAACCTTGAGCGCCGACTACAAAGAACAAGACCTTTCGACCTAGCGCCGTAAGGAAAAACCGCATGTAATGACGGTATTAGTAGGTGCCTTCACTGGAAAGCTACCTACCTAACGCGATTAACACTACAGAAGCGTAAACTACTCGTTAAGGCAACTTAGTCGTAGTCATCACAAAAATGAAAAAATGAGAGGGACGAATTTCCTACTACTATGAGTACGCGCAGCCGGTTCTCATAGTGCCTCTCTGAGGGGGTGAGGTTTAGCCCGTAGGCATATACTGACTAGCACTGATGGCATTGTCAGATATATGAATCGGGCATAACCAATGGAACGGACCATTGGTATCTTTTGAAGATTCCTGCACCTCCAGGCGCAACCAAAAAAAAAAAAAATAATGTTGTTCTGTAAACAAAAATTCCTGTCGGAAAACACGCCAAACCACATGTTACACATAGAAACTGAACTGCCTCCTTTGTACATATTCACGCTTATACTGCATACTGCAAGGCGAACCCCACAGGCGGATCAGTAGAAATGCGGTGAAGTGGGAGGGTTGTGATCCCTTGTTTTCGGATCATAGCCTCGCTGATAAAAGGAAGAAGAAGAAGACTGCATTTCCTTTATATCTTGAAAGTAATGGCGCTTCCCTGCTACCGCCTCCCACACATCGTTGCAAAGCACTTGATACATCGAAAGTCGCAATTCTTTAAGGAATGGCCCAGGTTAAGCAACCAGCACAATGTTCCTCTACCAGATTATAATCCGAAAGTTTGGAAAAGTACACTGCAAAAGCTATTGATTACTATTAAAGCTAGGATTACCTATCGAATGCTAGACCATGACCTCAAGGTGAAAAATTACTTTCACGACCGCAACAGCTTGGATAAAATTTTAATGATGTTCAAGGCCAAAGGTGAGCTGCTGAATCAAAATCTAAATCTAAGACAGGCTACACTGGGGAAAATATATGGTCTTGGAAAATGAAGTCATCCTAATCCTAAATGGCCAAGATCGGAATGTCCTGTATAGCTTCCTGAAAACCGCATGGAAATACCGACACCATATAAATAATGAAACCTTTAACAACACGCTGTATCAATATACCTAATGAATTTAGCCCAATTTTGCCAATTCTGTAAATTTTGTTAATTCTTCTCAATTCTTAGTACAGTACTACCTCGATAATGTGAACTAATTAAAACAAGGGCCTGTTCACATTTTGGGGGGGTTCACATTATCGGAACATTTTTTTCAATTAAAAATAAGAATATGTTCGAATAACGAATGTCATTCGATGATAAAACCGTTTTGCCTACAGATTCAGTTCATAAATTAAGTAATATCTCAAGATCGCCATACATTAGAACAAAATAAACTCTGTATTTGAATTCATCGTAATATTTCTTTCAGCGTAACCTTATCACTCTCCTGGGCTCGAAAAAAGTGTTATTTTGTAGAACAGTGACCTAAAATAAGGAAATTAAAAATTGAGGGTATACCTACGCGTTTAATAATTTATTGGTAGCCCAAAATACAAATACAAACAATATTTTGTAGGTAAATAAATAAATTTTCCATCTGCCTTATTCAAACGGGCGCAATTGAAATGCAACCTCATAACGAAATGTCAACGTGTTTGTGAGAGTTGTTTACTCATACATCATACTCAGCCTACGGTCCAATTAAATTAGTTGCACTACACATTTGAATTATTTTTATTTTACCCTCTCTCTAAAAATAATTAAGGCATGCAATGCAAAAACAAATTAAGGAAAATAATACTTACAATGATTGCCAAATAGTATCTGTAATCATAAGGAAGCGGTCCATTTTCCCGCATAATGAAATTTTGTGTGCGTAAGAAGTGTTCTAAGTATCGGGGATGATAGCCAATCACTCGGGATACATGATCCAACTCAAGTTCTTCCATATTATATTGCTTCACACCACACTGAAATGATAAATCAATTAATTTGAAATCAGATGCGAGACGTACGTTTTAAATACACAATTATAATAAAGGTTGAACCGACATACATTATTATTCTCTCATTAGCTTGAAAGGAAATGCTACCATTTCTATATTTTGCACGACCTTTTTTTTAAATCACAATATGAGTATCAAAAGAAAGTTTACAGAAGATATTGGTCCAATAACTTTCAGGCCAGTTCCTACTTTGTATGTTAATGGAAGTGCACACACTACAGAATTGACACTCTATTTAAGGACTATTAAGAAAAAATGCATATAATTCACGCTAAACAAAGATAAGTTATGAACAGAATTTTTACGAAAGACCGATGGCTAGATTTGATATGCAGGCTAGGTCTAAGAATGATACAAATAAGGGCCTGTCAGGTTTGCTTAGGCAAACTGAAGATGGGTACATGTAAGATTCTAAAAGTTTGTATTTTTTATGACATACTTCGAAATAAATTTTAAGAAAGAAATCACTCAAGTCCTTAGGAAAGTGACAATTGGACTTGGATACTATCCATTTTATAATAAAATTAATATTTTTCCAATGTACGGTTTTTCTTTTGCTGACGTTGAAGCCATCATAAGTGAGGATCCTACATCCCTGCAACGAGCACTTGATGTGTGGGTGGACGTTCTGAAGGGAAATGGGTATCGCATTAGTTAAAAAAAAGACAGAGTTCTTGTGCTGCCCTTTCTCTGATCCACTCAGGCCTTTTCCAGACATTTATTCGAATGGAACAGTGCTTCCCAAGTGCGAAAAGTTCAAATATCTGGGATCTATGATCAATAGCAAAGCAACTTGTTATGACGACAACAATTATTGCGTAAACGTAGGGTGGACGAAGTGGCGAGAAAATTCCCCTATCTTCCGTGACAGAAAAATGCCACCTAAGTCGAAAAGAAGGCTCTACACCGCAGTTGTGCGTCCAGCGCTCACATACGGTTCACAATGTTGAACGATGTACAACGTAAATTAACGGCAGCTGAGATGAAGATGCTTCGCATGACAGCAGCAGTGACAAAGCTTGATCGAATAAGAAGTTCGAAGATCCGTGGAAGTTTTCACATCAAGGAAACCATCGTACAAAAAATAGAGCGCGACCGGCTCTACTGGTATTGCCACGTTCAAAGAAGAGATCATTTGAATCCTGTTAAACAGGCAATATCAACGCACGTTCCAAAGACATCGCGATGTATGAAAGGCAGGCCTATAAACGCCTGGATCACACAAATGCGACGACATCGGCATTTCATTGGCCTCAGTAACCGAGTGATCCAAAATCAGCAGGCCTGCCGATATTTTCTGAGGTCAAATATGCGAACTCCACAGGCGGATCAGTAGAAATGCGGTGAAGTGGGAGGGTTGTGATCCCTTATTTTCGGATCATAACCTCGCTGATAAAAGGAAGAAGAAGAAGAATGTACAGTTTTTTCTTTCTGTTGGGTATAGTTATGTGGCTTTTTAATATAATATAATATGAAAACGCTGACAGAAACTCTTGAAAAGTGTATCATAAATAAGTAGAATTTTTCAAATATACCTATACATATAACATAATGTATCTCAGATAGCTCTCCTCTTAAGTGCATTGAAGTTTGTTTGTTACACACTAGAATTTTTTTGTTTATAGTATTGTTATTTAAATTTCATAGCTTTGTTTTTTAATCTGCATAAGTCTAAGCAAAGTCGCTACATAGAAAACGAGTTTTACCAGTTAATTACGTTAATTATTGTATTGTACACAATTGTTTTTTATCGAGTACTGCACAAGTCATACGCAAACAAATTCTACTGCTTTAAATTAAATCACAATTGAGAGTATCCAAATAGAACAGTCACACCTATTACAAGTGTGGCACTAAAATGAAATCGGGTTATCATATTTAAATAAATATAGATGTATTGTACTATATATGGTACTATATAATATGGTCATTATCACATCAATAATACTTGATGTTTAATGATTAGAGGGTGATATCATGATCAAATTCAGTGCGGTTCTATTGAATACAAGCACATTAGTTCATATTTGTAACTTTTTTATAACAACATAATTAATTTAAATGAGAAATAGACATTGTAAAGAGTAAGAATAAGCACATATATTATACATATGTTATGTATGTATGTATTATACATAAGGAGAATGATTTGTAATTTGTTGATTTGTCTATTTTTTTCGGGTTCAGTTAGGGTAGGTGAAAAATCTTCCATAGACACTATGAGAATAGCAAGCGCGTGCTCATAGAAATGTCAGATTCTTACTGACTAAAAAAACACCACCCTTCGATATAAATTTGTTAGATATCGCAACTAAGTAATAACTTATCAAGCAATTTTTCTATCACGAAATAAAAACGTTTGGCAGGTTACTTTCAACTGAACGATCCTGCATGTTCCGCAAGCTAGACGCGGTTAACCATTATCTCGCCAAGTCGAAAGGTTTCGTCCTTTGTAGTCGGCGCAACAAATTGCTCTCATCCAAAATTTGTAGGACTATATTGTTGACATGTCCGATTAGTCGGTTTCTATGCTTTCTCGCAAAGCTTCTTGTTTCAGATTCGATTGTCGGAATTCCGAGATCCCTGTGGATATCGTTGTTTCTAATATACCACGGTGCTTGGACAATTTCTCTTAGCACTTTATTTTAAAAAGTTTGTAAAGTATTAACATTTGTTTTCTTGGTACAACACTAAAGTTGTATACCGTAGGTCCACACCAGCACTTGCTTGTATAAAAGCAGTTTGTTCTCAATAGTGAGCTGGGAATGATTTCCGAGTAACCAGTTCATTTCTCTATATTTGATTTCGAGATCTTTATGTTTCATTTTCACGTGCGAATTCCATTTCAGCCTTGCGTCGAATGTCATTCCCAGGTATTTGGCCTCGTTTGCAAAATGTATTCGGGTCGAGTTTAGGAAAATTGGCAAGTCATTAGTATTCTTGTAAGTGAAATTTACTTTAATAGATTTAGATTTGTTGAGGGCGATCCGCCAGTCTCTCGTCCATTCATTTACATTATTCAGCGCATTTTTCAGTTTTGCAGCCGTTTCTTCGATTGTTTTGCCTACAGCTAGGATAGCAGTGTCATCGGCAAATGTAGCAAGGATAGTGCCATCTTCGTTCGGTATATCACGAGTATATAACAAATAGAGAAGCGGCCCAAGAACGCTTCCTTGCGGTACGCCGGCCGAAATTTCCTTGAGCTTGGAGTATTCGATTCCATGTCTAACACGAAAGAGTCTATTCCCGAGATATGAGTCACTAAGTTGATATTTTGTGCGTTTACGTATAACTCACGTAATTTTCAACCAATTTACTTGGTTTTTCTTTTAAACTATTCAGAAAAACAAAGAGAAGGACATAGGCCCTGTTTTTTTTTTTTTTTAATTACTTTTTCATTCAAGAAAATGCAAAATGTATATTTACGGACACATGTAATTCAAGACGAATGACATAAATTCTGTTAACAAAACATCGAAATACAAAACATACGACGTTAAGTGAAACTGCGTTGCAAAGAGCAGTTACACCACCAGTCACTACATTGACTGCTTTTTTGCTTTATGCCAAAGTGAAACATTCGCCAGTCATTTATTATACTCGGAACTCCCGCAGTATTACACATGGAATAAATCGACCAAAGTTTTTGCAAGACCCAAGCAAGTGAAGCCAGTTCCAGGTCATCAAAATGTATTTCAAACCGATGCATTAGGAAGACTTTATACAATTCATCCAAGACATGACGAGTGTTTTTATTTACGTCTTCTATTAATCAACGTTCATGGACCAACATCCTTTGCAAATTTGAAAACAGTAGATGGATTAGAGTGCCCAACTTATCGTGAGGCATGCCGTCGCTTACATTTGCTCGAGGACGATGCTCACTGGGATTCTACGCTCGTTGAATCGTCAATTATTGCACCGCCTCATCAGATTCGTACACTATTTGCGATAATCATAGCAACGTGCAGCTCATCGAACCCATCTGAATTGTGGACAAATTATGCAGATTTTATGACGAAAGATATTTTGAATCGAATGCTTAGAACAACATCGAATCCGCATTTGCAAACAACACCAGAAGTGCATAATGAAGCTCTCATAATGATCGAAGATATTTGCCTTACAATTGCAAACAAAGCGTTATCCCAATTAGGCATGCCATCGCCAAATCGGCAATTACAAGATTTGTATAATCGAGATTTGCTGCGTGAACATGATTTCGATCGCAATAATTTAACTCAATTTGTTCTAACAAATGTTCCAAAGTTAAACGCACAACAAAAAGATGTTTACGACATTTTGATGCGAGCAATGGCAGACAAAAGTGGTGGAACGTATTTCTTAGATGCGCCTGGTGGCACTGGAAAAACTTTATCTAGACTCGCGGCAACGTTGTTGGACAGCGGCAGAACAACACATTCTGCACTCAAGTTGCCTTTGGATATGAACTTCAACGAAAATCCAACATGTAATATTACCAAAACGTCAGGAATAGTCAAAGTGTTGCATCAATGCGAAATTGTCGTGTGGGATGAATGTCCTATGGCCCACAAGAGATCATTGGGGGCATTTAATCGTACAATGAAGGATATGAGAGGAAATCAACGGCTCTTTGGTGGCGCCTTAATATTATTAGCTGGTGATTTTCGACAAACTTTGCCAGTAATTCTTCGATCCACCGCTGCTGATGAGCTTAATGCGTGTTTAAAGTCATCCACTCTGTGGAGATATATGAGAACAATCACATTAACCACAAATGTGCGTGTTCAATTACACAATGATCCATCATCCAATGAATTTTCAAAGCAGTTGAAAATTGGAGATGGAAAAATGCCGATAGGCAATGAAACTGGCTTAATAACGTTACCAACCAATTTTTGCAATGTAGTTCAATCAAAAGAAGAATTGATTCGAAAAGTTTTTCCAAACATTGTACAACAATACAAGATACATGTTTGGCTGAGCGAAAGAGCTATATTGCCGGCAAAAAACAAAGACGTTACAGAAATTAATGAGGCCATTTTAAAAGAGATACCAGGAGAAGTGTTCACATTCAAGTCAGTCGATACCATTATGAATGAAGAAGAGGTCCCACAGAATTTTTAAATTCATTGGATTTACCAGGCCTGCCACCGCACATATTGCAATTGAAAGTTGGAGCCACTATTTTAAATGGGAAATTCAAAGGTGAAGACGTTTTAATTCAACGTATACCGATGATACCAACAGACATGCCATTCGAATTCAAACGTTTGCAGTTTTCAGTGCGTCCATCAATAAAGCGCAGGGACAATCTTTGCAAGCGTGTGGTTTAAATTTGGATAATAATTGTTTCTCACATGGACAATTGTATGTAGCCTGTTCACGTGTAGGGAAACCTGCTGATTTGTTTGTGTTCGCACATGAAGGAAAAACCAAAAATATTATTTATCACAGAGCCTTACAATTCATTTGAAAGAAAAAAAGAAATGTTTTCTAATTTAGCAAACAAATAAAGGAAACGTCTAGCGAAGCGGACAGGGTAACGCTAGTATCGTATAAGCATAGAGGGAGAACATGTCGAAGTTTGCATTTCAAGCCATTAAGGCACACCTTATCAAAGGCTTGCGAGACGTCAAGAAATACGCTTGAGCAAATCTTTTTCTCTTCAAGTGCTTTCTCGATTACGTCAGTAATTCTATGCACCTGGTCAATCGTCGAATGCTTACTTCTGAGCCCAAACTGGTGGTCAGGGATAAGATTATTTTCTTATATAACCGGTTGGAGATGCCTTAGTAATATCCTCTCGAAAATTTTGGATATGGCTAGAAGAAGCGAAATTGGTCTACACGATTTTACCACATTTGGCGGTTTTTCTGGTTTTAAAACCATTATGACTTCCGCAACTTTCCATTGGCTCAGCACGTGTTTTAATCCGAGCGCAGCATTTACAATATGGAGAAGCTTAATCAATGCTTTTCTAGGTAAAACTTTGAGAATTTCTCCGGTAATCAAATCATAACCAGGAGCTTTCTTAGGTTTTAGATTCTCGATTTCATGTTTAAGTTCCCTTAGCGTTGCACTTCTGAGTGTTAAATCTTCAGATGGTCAATCCAGCCTATTGATGTTATCGTAAACCACTTGACCATCGTACGGTTTAAAGGTTTCTTCCAGGTGGGCCGCAAAGACGTCCCCTTTTTCTTTTCTTCCCTTGCCCATTCATTTTGAATTAATTTAATTGGTGGCGCGGAGACTTTGGGCCTTTTGGTGCCTTTTACGGCTTTATAAAGTGAATAATTGGAATCTATTTTCGCTGTTAAACTTTTAAGGTAAGAGCCTATCGCACGATTCTTAAAATCCTTAATAGTCTTCTTCAACGAATTGCACAGACGATTCAAGTGTGCTTTATGTTGCGGAGCACGACTCTGTTGCCAATTCTTACTCGCTTTTCTTTTTTCCTTGACCAGTTCTTTTATTTCCGGAGGATATCATAAACCGTATCCATCCAGCGTTTTCCTTGGATTGGGAGTATTATTCCAAGAGGCGAGCTGTACGATCTCAACGAAGTGATGAACTTTAACCTCAAGTTCATAGGGTGTCGTAAGTGGACCGCTCAGTTCAACATTATCTTCAATTGCGTTCCTAAAGCCTTCCCAGTTAGTTGTTCGACCAGTTAATCTCGCTGGCTCTAGGTTATAGACTAGTTTTTTGCTTAATGTCAAAATAACTGGGGAATGATCGAACCTCTCTTTAACTTGTATGTGGTTGGTAGATATTCCTTTCACAACGAAAAAATCGATCAGGTCAGGTATTTTCGAAGTATCAGTTGGCCAGTAAGTCGGTTTACCCGTCGAATGGAAATCACAGCTGTACTCCATACTTGCCCCATAGAGCATTCTACCTTTTTTCGAGCTGTATCTTGAGCCCCAGAACGTGTGTTTTGCATTAAAATCGCCGCCAATAATGAAATAAGGTTTCAGCGATTCAATTTTAATTTTTATAATTTTAGTAATTTTTTTACTAGGATGACAGCAATTGCTAACAAAAACCATATGGTAGTATCGTATAACATTTGTTAATAGCAAATGCATTTCTTTACCACTTTATTCACCTGAACTTGTACTTGGGATTAAGTTTAAGTTAATGTGGTAAGTTTTTCTAGAAGGGCGAAATTAAAAGGGCGTTGGAAGACCGCTGCCTAAAACTCATTGCAGAATAGTTATGACAGGTGATGATGGCCGGAAAGGAAGATCTCGACAAGTTGAAAACAAAAGCAAATGATCGAAAATGATTTTCAAAAAGTTGTTTTAAAGACGAATAAAGGGACACATCTTGCTGGAACAAATACCTAATGACATAGCGCAACGGTACGTTCATATGTATCGGCCTGAGTGTCTAGACTTAATTTAATTTCATTTCTCTTATTTCTTATAAACAAGCCGCAACATTATTCACGATTTTAAGAATTTAGTTCGGTTTTCAAGCTCTATATAAGGGCTATCTATTGAGTTACAAAAGCTATCTAAATTAGAATGTGGCTCAATTTTAAGCCCAATTATTATCAAAGTTGACCCCAATGATTTTTTCCCAAATTTAAACAAAAATAAATCCCACAAAGAAATGATGCACTACAATAGAGATGCGGGTGTCTTTTTTGTAAATATTTACTCAATTTAATTCTATAAATATTTTGCTAAAAATAATCATTTGAATCTGTTATTTAGAGGTACGTATTTTCTTTTCTAACGACCTACATTTTTAATCATCAAATGGTAGAACACAACAATAATTAAATCTGATCAAATTTAATTTATTTGAAATGTACTTGTGAAGGTGTGAAATGTAGTTAATCCTTTTCTGATAATAGCATTAATTTTTTTACCGTCATAACGTATTTAATAATTTAGTTAATGCAGTTGCTAAGTTACTGAGAAACTTCTAAAGAAGTCTTATCGGTAACTATGCTGATGGTGTTAATTAAAGCAAATCACTCGCTAATTCTTTTCGTGTATTAATTTTGCATTAATAATTATCATATTTATTTATTCAGTTTATTTAAATCATCAAAGCGTTTGTCTTTTCTTTTAATACTCGTGACGAAAGTCTGCAAAATAGAGTGAAGTCAACAGATGCCGAACAAAAAAAGCTACTAATAGCTAAACATTGCACCTTATCATTATCAATATATACATATTATACAACACAAAAAAGACAAATATTTGAAAAAAAAATTTAGGAATAGTCTATTTATGACTGATAACAATTAGATTTATTTTAAAATTTTTGTTTGTCCGTTAAAATTATCCAGTAATAACGTTACTGTATAATTTGTATATAAACTGATTCTGCTGGAGTTTATAACCAAAAATAAACTAGAACTGTTGCCAAACTCGATTTTTCGATTGATTGTCATTGGATTGAGTTAAAGTTATTTCAATTCGATTGTACAGACGGACAAACACCGTGTTGAAGCCATACGTGTTCCATTTTTACCTTTCAGGTCCGGACAACTTAAAACAAAACACACAATGCACCACATGATGAGTTCTTATCTTAATCGTTTGGTGAAAAAAATCGTTCTCGATATTTTAATCAAAATTTATTTATTTAATATAGATCTTCAAATTCTGTTTGTCCATCTGTTTATATACCTGACTGTAACTTAAACGGCTGTAAGGATTTCTTTAAAACTTCATATTTGGGGTCAGTAGGGTCAAAATTCGAGCCCAAATCGGAATTTTCATTCTTACCTGATAATGAAGGGTACTTAACGTCCAATTTGGAAAACTTCGATTATCTCGAAAACAGCTGTAATGATTTTCCATAAAATTCATATTTCGATTAGTTTAGCCAATTTTTTTAAGACGACATACACACGGTTTTGGCGGAAATTTGAATATATAGTATATCTTAGAGAGGTATGACGTATGCACGGCTTTAACAATTCCTTTATATTTGGGCTGGTTTTGGAAGTTTTTTTGGAAAATTGTAAAAAGATTTTTTTTTATTGATTTTATTTGGATAGATATAAAATTAACTTGCTAACAAACACATGCCCACACATATGTACATGATGGATATTTATATCGATTTTTAATCTTTCCTGTTCTTTTAAAACATCCGTATACTTGAATGTTTTCGAAAATCCCTGATGAAAGGCTCAACAAATTTATATATCGAAATGTTCAACTACAACACCAATATTAACAGAAAGAAATAGATTTTCTCGAAAATGGCTAATTTTATTATAAACTTATCTTGTTACTCGTAACTTGATAAAAAGTAAAACCAAATCACAGAAATGTTGCACCTCAAAGTTTAAATACGAGTTTAGTTTTTAATTAAATAGACTCAGCTAGTGCCTCCGTGAATATTAGAGTATTTGTGTTTTGTTAAAAAAAATGAAGACTATATTTCTATTTAAGGTATAATAAAAATAAAATAATTGCATCCGTACTTTCAATTAGAAATTAGTAAATACTCACATCTTGACCGATCTGTCCCATTTCCGAATATTGTTCTATCACCGCCACAGACGGGCTTATTTTAATATTCGTATGGATTATTATTTTTTATTTACATATCTTCACGCTTTTTCACTAATCCTACTGTAGCTGTTTCTTTCTGGGGCTAATGTTTGTTTAATGGTTTATCTTCTAGTTATCTTCTAGTCTAGTTAAATATCTTACACATTTGAAGTAAATATAATTTTTCTGAGTCCATTTTAATTAAATTTAAGTTTTAGTAACGAGCATATAAAAGTATTTTAAAGTATTGTACATAAATTCTTTGTATACAAACAAATTGTATTTTTAAACTATTGTCTATGTTTTCAGATATGCGGTGCATATGTCAAAAATATTTACATGTACTCTTAAAAGAAGTACTCGTAATTGGTATATTGATATATTTTTTCATGGTTCGTGAAAGAGCGGTACCGTCACTATACTAGCATTGATATTGCTGTGTACTGTTGTGAGACAATTATTCATTTCAATGTATGGTATGTTCACATTAAACCCCGAGAACGGCGCGATAAAGATGATAAAGTCGATTGTTCTATTTTTTTTTTTTTTTTTTTTGCTAAATTTTTTCTTAAGTTTATTTTTGTATATTTATTTTCAAACCGAGACAGAGAGCTAATTTGTGTTGAACTTTGACACTGAAATCGAAACAAGGGAAAGAGGAAGAAAATCTTTAGTTATTAGTTTGAATGTCAGTTAGCAATACAAAAAAAAAAAGTAAATGTGTCACACTCAATACACTAAAAGATGTGTTTGTCCGCAAATGTAGTATGTGAGTGTTACCTATTATTATTATTATTTTTAGTTCGACCGGCAATTGAGGCACACATCAATTATTTGTCACACTTAGCAGTGACACGGTATGTGTTTATCTTTGTGTTTATATTGTTTACATTTTATATGCAAGTTACGATGCTAGAAATAATTGCAAGGGACTATCGGTATTATCTACCCAGAATACATTAACAGTTGAGTTATTAGCGCTTTGACTATTATAATATACATATGCACATTGTACATATACATGTACAGTTTGCTTATATGTATCCCTAGATAAAAATTAGGAGGGGTCGGCTATGTAATTGGTTGTACTTTTCTATTTTCTGATGGATACTAAGAAAATTTATTTAATTTCTTAAGTCAATCAAATAAAAAGCAGACCTCACTCGAATTTCGGTGATTGTATTAGGTCTATTCGCGTAAATAATTTATTTAAAGTGCTTTAAAGTGCACTTAAGTGCTCGAAGTGTATTCGGGTATTAAGCGAACATGACAGATAAATAGAAAAATTGAGAAGTAACGAGTAGCGAGTATTTCATGTGCTCGAAGAATTTCTGTCGGCACTAACGTACAAACTGCCAAGTGCAAACGTGGTTTGCAAACACGTAATTCAGTGCTAAAATGCTCCATACATACAATTTTCAGTCAATAGTGCTTCATATGCATAATCATTTTTCAATATTTAAATGCATCATACGAACAAAATTGCAAGCATTTTAAGTGATTTCAGTTTTTTAGATCTCAGTTATAACCAAAATCGTTTATTTTTAAGAGTTATTTTTCTTTAAAATGTTAACGTACCTTTTTTTCATAAAAATAAAGTTTTATAAAAAAAACAATGAGGAAAAAAAATAAATGTTTTAAAAAATTAGTTTTCTTTTATTTTTGTATGAAAACATGAAACATATGCATACATAAATCGTAATCGCGTTCAGTATTTAAAGGACACATAGGTTGGTCAAAAAGTGTCACATACCATACAAATCCGCACAAGTTGGAAAAAATCGTGCGCTGTATGCAATTTCCTTTTTTTCTAATTAAAATAAACAAAAGACTAATAGCCCGATTAAAAAAAAATGGGTTATAAGTAAAGCTCAGTTGTAATAAATTTTGTATATTATTGTGCAATATATGACTTTTGTTTTATTTTCATTCAAACTTCAAACGTCGTTTTCTCGAACTATGTTTTTGTCGTTTACGAGTAGATCACTCCAATACTGAGGTGACGATATATATAGTACCATATTTCATTTGATAGATGTTACGATGATCTAAAACAGATAAAAATTTATAAAATAAAAATCCATGTAGGTCAGCTTAATAGTAATTCTAGATCACATTAAGGAACATCTGGAAAGTACTCTCGCCAATGAACTAAAATCACAATACCCGATAAATTATCATCAACCAAAGAGACGAGTACAGACGTTCACCTGCGTTTTATTTATTGAACATGTGGTACTCAATCGGGTGCCTTGTCTGTAAACGAATTGCTTAAATAGATCTTTAAAGTCCGGTACACATACAGTGTCCAATGTAGGGAAAAAAGTGTACAGACGAGTACCTATGTATTTCGTACTTACGTATAATTTTTCTGTTATTCGAATATAAAATTTTAGTATTGTCATTCATTTTTTATATTTTGTATGCATTAGACTGAGCCAGATCAGTTCAATAAAAAAACACGTAGAATGATGGAATGTATGTACTAAATACATATGTACAATACATACTCATAGTTAGTTATCAATCCGCGTACTTAGATTTTGAGCAAGTATAACGGAAGTGTTGTATTTTTTTAAATTCGCCCAGTAAAACACGCACCTTCTTCATATTTCGGTGATGCTATGATCTGAACTCAATGGATCATAACCCTCCCACTTTACTGCATTTCTACTGCGCGGTTCGCCTGTTTGACCTCAGAAAATATCTGCAGGCCTCTTGATTTTGGATCACCAACCAAATGCTGGTGTGTTGCATTTGTGTGATCCATAAGTTTTTAGGCCTGCCTTTCTTTCGCAATATCAGTGCAAAGCTAATTGATATTGCCTTTATGATGGGGTTCAAATCATCTCTTCTTTGAACATGACAATACTAACTGAGCCGGTCGCGATCTATTTTTCGTGGACGTAGGATCCTCGCTTATGACGGCTTCATCGTCAGCAAAGAATAACTCGTGCACTCTGAGATCCATTACATTACCTTCAAGCAGATATTTAAGGACTGCAATAAAGAGCAAAGGACTTAAGACGCTTCCCTGGTGCACACCGACTTTAATTCGGAACTCTTCGGTTACTCCAGCGGGACATGTTACTCTTGCCTTTGGTCCCTCGCACATGCTTATGATCATCTGTACATATGTTTCTGGAACCTCTCGATGTCACAGGGCCACCTTTTTCAAAGTCAACTAATACAATATGCAAATCCTTTAAGGAATTACGAGGTTTTTCCGTTGTAACCTTGTGATCTGTGATATGCTTATCACATTATTGTACAAAATTATATTACAGGATGTTTTGGAAAAATTGAGCTGACTGTTTTCTAATGATGTTCGTCACCGTTTGTGGATTATAACGGTGATTATAGTTACTTCAATGAGCTTCTATTGGATTTAAGCACTCTATTTAGCCTGCTCCATCGAAGTCGGAAAAAACACCACCGAACTGTTCGATGTCATCATGCGATTTAGCATAGCTTTAGCATAATACTTGAAAGAATTGTATGAAATTCATAAGCCAACACCGGAGGTACAAGTTTGTACAACTAATCGCTTAAGCCGATTGACATAGTCGAAAGAACTCAACGGGCTGTCAGTGGGGCGTTTGCGAGTATTGAGATCGAGGCATCGAAGATGGGTTTAGTGGTTAATGAAAACAAAATATCGTAGTAAAAAGAAATCTATTATTTTTCCAACAGATTGTTTAGTAATTTGTATCTCACGTTGCATACGTCCTATCGGACGTACACTAAATGGCGTTAGAAAGATGACATTTCGTACAAAAAAACTTCTCTGACAGTTTTGTGATTGGTTGACTCAATTTTGTTTGAGCGCGCGCCAAAGATGGACACCAGCAAAGAGAAAATACGCCATATTTTACAGTTTTTCTTCGATAAAGGCGAAAACGACAGACAGGCGGCTGAAAATGTGAATAGTGTTTATGGTCCTGATACTGTAACAGCCAATCACGCGCAGTTTTGGTTTCGTCAATTCCGTTCCGGTAATTTCGATGTCAAAGATGCACCGCGCTCTGGAAGGCGAATTGTCGAAAATGTCGATGAAATCATGGAAATCGTCGAGTCTGACCGTCATGTAAGCACTGTTTCGATTGCCAAGGAAAGCGAAAACGGTCGAATCGCGCTGAGCCGGCCCAAACTGTGGCCAAGCCAGGATTGACGGCCACAAAGGTTTTGCTGTGTGTTTGGTGGGATTGGCTGGGAATCATCTACTATGAGCTGCTCCCCTATGGAAAAACTCTTAATTCGGACCTGTACTGTCGACAATTGGACCGTCTGAAGGAAGCAATTGCCCAGAAGCGGCCAGCTTTGACCAATAGGAGAGGAATTGTGTTCCATCAGGACAACGCCAGGCCACACACATCGATAGCGACTCGCCAAAAGCTCCGGGAGCTTGGTTGGGAGGTTCTTATGCATTCACCTTATAGTCCAGACTTGGCACCGAGTGATTACCACCTGTTCCTGTCCATCTTCCATAGACACTATGAGAATAGCAAGCGCGTGCTCATAGAAGTGTCAGATTCTTACTGACTAAAAAAACACCACTCTTCGATATAGATTTGTTAGATATCGCAACTAAGTATAAACTTATCAAGCAATTTTTCTATCACGAAATAAAACGTTTGGCAGGTTATTTTCCACTGAAAGATCCTGCATGTTCCGTAATCTAGACGCGGTTAATCCTTATCTCGCCAAGTCGAAAGGTAGTCGGCGCAATAAATTGCTCTCATCCAAAATTGGTAGGACTGTATTGTTGACATGTCCAGCGTCAGCGTCTTGGACAAAATGCCACAATAGCTGGCTGGAAGTCTGTTGGTTGAGGCGCGGGTCCATACCGGACTGTAGTGTCACCTAAGTAAGTAAGTATTAAGCATTTTAACAGTAAGGCACAACGCTTTCAAATTGAGCTACAAAGCTTATATTCTATCAGTTAGTTAAATAGGCGAATATAATTTTTGTTAATGTATAAGAAGGCATTTTGAACATGCAGCAATATTTTTGGATCCAAATATACATATATGTACAGTACACATGTACAGCACAAAAAACTAAGGCTACATGCATATAGACTTCTTCGAATGTGTTGTTTTTGTGTACTTGCATATAAAATAAGAGTTGCGAATATGCAAAAAAAAAAAAAGAAAACTTCCAAATAAGGTTCAGTTAATCATTCTACATCTTTAACTTTTTTCTATTTTTAACCTATTTTAAATGACGAAAGTTGAGTGGATCGAAACAGAGAAGATCGAAAGCATTCTGTTCGGCACTCAAATCTAAGGTATGCATGGTACATTAGTTACATACTAACAAGGGTGCCGTTATTTTATTCGTCATAAATTATTATTCGTGATTTGATTGTCTTTATGCAACTTTAATGCTTCCACAAAAGTCTAGCTTAAAAATTGTTGGGCTTTCGCTTGCTCTGGAATATTAAAACAAAAGCGCTTATAAATGATAGTTCGTCATATGCCCATTATATAGCAAAGGACCTAAGCAAGCAGTTGGCAAATGTTTAGTATTCGCCATACAGACAAACTAAATCAGGATACAGGAGATCAATAAGCAGCATATGCATATAGCATGTAGGCATATTTTTTAATAACCTACATCGATCTACAATAAATTCCACTGAACTTACATGTTTCCGATAAACTGTTTTTATTTTTTTAAGCTTTCTGTAATTTATGCCTTGTTTTTTTCTTTTTAATTGGCCAAAATATTACTCATTTTATCACTGATGCAATTTTCACAAGACATTGCCTGTTTACCCGACACGAACGAAGCAACACACTGAAAAATCGAAGAGACCAACAAAATTTCGTGTGTATCCCGCTACAAATTTCGCGAAACCAACTGGTACTGAAAAAATTTCTGAGATTCAACCTCTTAGCTATGTACAATTGTCACCGAACGAAAATAAACAATCATATAGTGTAAAAATAAACAAATTGACAATTTTACTAGCTAAGTGCACGTTACTGAAAATGCAAATGAAGAGAGTGCATTGTATGTCTGTACGAGTAGATATATCTTCAGTGAATGAACTTTTCATTAATCTAAATCGAAAACTTGTTTTCGGCATCTGGGTTCTTGCATACCATATCTCACTAAACAATGCGTGCTGTGATTGACAGAATTTACAGTAGTGGAATTACCCCCAAAATTCGTCTTCTACGAGTACCATATACCCACACAATAGCATCAGACATTTGAACCGATCGTTTCAAACACTGTGCTGCACATTTAGATAAGTAGAGATGAAAATTGCTATAAGACATAGAACGTGCCAAAGCACAAGTCATCCGACTGCAGCCTTATGCAATTAGCAATATCTAATGATGATCATAGGTACAATAAAAAGATACCTTGTCTCTCGAACTCTACAAACATCTGTCCAAACAACAATTTATATCACAGCAGTACGTAAAATAAAATATTTTTAGAACGGTCAGTGAGAGATTGGCAGAGCATTTTATATTTACTTCAGTGATTATAATTTTAATCATACATTTATGTATACACATGTGAATCATACAGAAAGCATCTTCTGAAGGTGTAATCCATCCAACAATAGTCATAAGGAAGCGCAGCAAATATGTACATAGCGACAAATGTCATCAACTGAAATGCATAAATTGATTATGAGGCAGTACATATTGCCGAGTTCCGTCAGCGCGATGTAGGGAACGTGATTAAGCTGCAAAAGGCGTTGCTCCGATTAAAATTCAGTAAATTGTTGAATTGTTTTTGTGCTTTGTTGTTTTGAATAGCTGACGTAATGCCGTTCTAGTGCCAACAGATGTAAAGATGGTGAACCAGGAAAACCTGATTTGTAAACAAAACAACAAAGAACCAGGAGAACAGCAACTTTTGAGTTTCACTAAAAACAGGTTGATGAAGTGATGAGAAAAATCATCGATCTACTTAGGAGGAGAGAATAAAGGATTCGTTGGTAAAAGTTCCAGTGTGGCCATTTCAACCATTTTAAGGCTACATTCAGAATTTTCTTTTTCTTCAACACATTTGATAATAAGTCTCAACAAAATAAATAAAGGGAATTTATTATAAAAAAAATTCAAGAAAAATTTGAAAACTGAAAATTAAATTGTACTGATTTTTCAAGTATATGGTAGTATACTTCATACATAATTTTATAAGTATAGTTATATCTCTTCTCTATATCTATATTTTAGAAGCCATATTTTGTTCGCACAAAAAAATAAGTAGGCTAATGAAACTCCAAGGTTATAATACATATATCAATCGATTGCTTGAAAAGAAGGAAGACCCGAAATAAGTCTTAAGATCCGATTTTTTATTTGTTGTCTTGTAAACGCATGTATGTCCTTTAAAACACATTTTTCACTTTAGACGCATCTATCTTCAAAATGGCTGAACTAATTTGAACACAATTAAATTAGCTGATTAGTGGGTTCAATCAGTATTCTGTGCTTCCCAGAATTATTTGTTTTTGTAGGCATACACAATCAATATAAACGTTCCTTAGGGAAAAATACTGCTTTGATTTTCATTCCTTATTCAGTAACGCTAATGCATATGAAAAAAGCGTTCTTAATACCGATCATTCGGTATATCGACATGCCTTATATTCAACGTCTGAACCACCACTGACTAAAATGTTAAAAGCGCATTTGTAAAGTACGTTACAAATCAAAAATGCAAATATGCAGACATTTTTTTCTATGAATCCAGTAAGGTAGCATGTAAAGAATCAAAAAAAGAAAAATCGTGTTGACCAACGTATCCATCGAAATATTATTTGTTTTCAAGGCGAGTACTTGTTTTTTTTTGCCCTGGCAATCCCGAGCGATATCTATATAATATGGTATATACATGTGCTATATTATGCTAAAAGTTTTATTCTTTCAATTTCTTTTTCTGTTACCAAGTTAGCAGCAGACTGATAAGAATTATAATATGCGAGTTTTCAGTCAGATAAGCTCATAATCTTTATGGAGAGCACTATCTACACCAGGCAGAGTCGGTATGTATGTAACTGATGAAAGCAAGCTCTTTGTATTGTATTAAAAGATAAAAATAATTTACTAACAGAGACTAGAGAAGTATGCCTATCATTAACACACAACCAATAACTGTAAGTAAGTAAACGATAAATAAGTAAAATAATTCAGAAATCTTTATAACAACAATTGGAAAATTAAATATTCAATATTTATATTGCACCTACAAAAATATGAGAAAAAAACTAAAGTGCTACGTGAATAAACTACAAACTTGATATAATTGTGTTGACTTGTAGTTGAGCTACAAATAAAGGAGTGAATGAATAAAGGTGTTATATGATATAATTAGATGTTTAGTATTATTAGCATAACGTTCCATTATATATACCTTTCTTTCTACTTAAGAGCTTTATTATTGTTAATTTGTTAGAGAAGTGTGGTAAAAATTTACTGAGTTATTGCTAAAGTTATTTTTTAACACGTGAATATAACAGCTTCCTCACAAGGACTATTCAATTTTTTTATTCCAAATAGCTTATCAGTTTCCTACTAACTATCGTAAAATAGGCAATGTTGTTGTGACCAGCGCGAATAAACAAGTGACGCTACACAACAAAAAAAAAAAAAAAACAAAAACGCCTACAATGGAGTCTCGCGTTTTGCATAATTGTGTTTTCATATTTGGCGTTAAAAATAATCACCCCGATCACCGTCGGCGTTTTTCGCTTTTCGACGATTGTCGTTCAATTTACACATAGGAACGACCTGCTGACCGTTAAACGTTACTAAGCGTTTTGTGGTGTAGAATACTATTACAACTCTTTCAAATTGAAAAAGTAATGAAAATGAATTCGTGGTACATCTGAGAAATATCGTCGAAAAGCGAAAAACGCCAACGGTAATCGAGGTGAATATGGTAAAAAATATTTATTTGGTTTACAAGACTACATAAAATCGATGTCGACCATCACCTGACCTATAAATATGTATATTCCAAAGAACTTCTTTCTATTTCACAAGTTCACTTTCTTAACTTAATTCTTTCATTTCCTCTATTTGTGACTAGCTTTTCACGACACAAAAATTAAACCAACCCTTACGACAACCATAACTACAATTGTGTTCGAGTTTTTGTATATTTCCACTTTTGGACAGTACCTAGGTAATACCGCTACAACTACCCTGTTTCGGCAGTTAGAGTCTTTTAAAAGCCACATTTACAACTAGTTATATACAAAGGCATACATATTTATGTACATATGTATGCACATACAAAACATATATATGAATCTAGTCCTATCTATATCATCGTAAACTATTACATTAGTAAATTAATAGTAAATTTAAACATTTCTGGAAAGAATCCACCAAAACTTACTACCCTCCTGAAAAGATGCAAAAGATGAAAAGGTCTAATTTCATAGTACGGCTCAATTTTAATAGATTATGTTGTTGCTAAACAAAGTTTTTCAGCTTTATAAAACTATTTGAACGAAAATAATAGCATGTCACGTGAAGTAAACACTTTATAGCCCACAATAATACGTACTTTACCTTAACGCTTCCGATTTGAACCGTTCGGATGTTTTTGGAGAGTGCAATTTTGGCATGGATTGCCAGAAATGTACAAGCACAATCAATGTTAATTTGGATAATACAGAAAATAAACTTACATATTTTGTATCGAAATTTGTACTTACAATATAAAAGCCAGAGACTACGTGCGCACAAAACAAAGATCTTTTCCGTAAATGTGTTATTTTTGTTTAGTTTTGCAAAACAAGAGTTGATATACACAAAAGCGCTTAAAAAGGTTCTATTATTCATCATACGTATAACGTATTTAATTTGCATTTTTCCAAATGTTTTCACATAGAAAAATGAGTGGCAAAATATAATTTGCCGGATGAGTTATTAAGACTCCAAGAATTTTTTTGCAACGCTTTTCCAAATCGGAGCGGATCGAATCAGTTGAATGCTTTTTGCTTAGCATTTTAATATACTAGTGAGAGAAGTCTGTTTTGCAGACTATAATATTTGAAAAAACAAAATTAAATATGACTATCCTATCCAAAATAATGAATTTCACAGAATTAATTGTATTATGGTATAAAGGTTTTTACATGTGTAAGTATACTATTTTTTTTTTATTTTTTTTAATGCTTCGGGGTAGACAATAGCAATACTCAACATTGATGTGTGCAGAAAAACATCTAATGAAAACGGGAGAATATGGCACAAACCTACTATTATTTATATCGTTTGTACCTACGATAGCTACATTACCATCATGTTTGAAGGAACGTCGACGATATTGTAGATATCCGTCATCACCACTTTGCGTCAACTATGCGTGGAGATTGTGATAAAGCTCACCGCAAGGTCCATGAATCGGTATCTCAACTCTTATAATATTGTAGAATCGATCTCATTAGGTTGAGTTTTCGTTGTAGACAGATCAATATACCATATGCACGTTTGGTTTTTGCCATTCAGTGGTCAACATGTAACATTTTTTGTCTCACCAAAAATTTAATTTTTATGAATAAAATGCATTATTTACTTACATATAAGGAGAAAAACCCGTGTAACTATGTCTTGTCAATAGATTTCTGTTTTGGAAAAAGCTCAGCTTTGATTACCACCCACTCTGAATCACTGTCATGAGCTATAAAAAGATCTGGACAACCGTGTTTTCTGACATACATACATACATATGTCATTGCATTTTAAGTTATTTCGTGCAGATATATCGGTGATCCAGTGAACATATGATATATATACACTTGAATATACAAAACAGGAATAGGAGAGAGAGAGCGTGCGAGAACTGCGAAATGATGATGAAATGGAACAAAGCAGCAACCTAGTCATTGCGACTGAATCGAAGTCATCTATGTAAACATGTGAAAATAATGGATGCTTTTTAAAATAATTATTTATTTCTCAGTAGGTATTCTATAATAGGTACAATTGAAAAAAGATTAGGGGCTAAAATTTGAGTATGTGGGTCAACACCAATAAAATAAGTATAACAAAATAACTATTTTTAATTTTCTTGTAAGCAAAAACCATTTAAAAAAAATAGTATAACTGGATTTCGTGCAAATAGAATATTATAAAATTTATTTTACGTTAATCGGTTCTGTATTTGCTGAGATTACCGTGGCCAATTTTTTTTAAATATTTCGTATCTATCCTCCTGGCACCGAGAGCCACAAAACGTTGTGGAGTGTTATAGTAACCCAAAGAAGAGAACCAATTTTTTTACAAAAATCCTTGGTCCTTAGAAAATGTTTTTCCAAGGTACTATCCAATAGCACTTATACACAGTGCTTTTAGTCACATTTAGATCGAAAATAATCGAAAATGTTGCGGCAACATTTTTCGAATTCAATGGGCCTTACTAACAACCAATCACTAATCGTGACTTAAAAAAGGTGTCGACTTAAATAGTAAAACAAACTTAAGTCTAAAGTGTACCAATAATGTTTTAATAGTCAGCTTTTAATTAAACTTCAGTCTTTCAAAGAATCTACTATTTTTTCATTGAAGCTACTACATTAACTTGGTTTGACGTTTTATATTCGCACTTGAATTTTAATTTATTTTTAAGTCGTGTAGAGATTTTTAATTAAAAATGGTTTCGGGTTCCGATGAGGACATCTATATAGATACTGACCTAATTGAGGAATCAGTTTCTTCCCGAAGGGTTAAAGTGTACAAAAAAAGAATAAACTCATTTGAGAAGTATGGCGAAAGAAAGACGAGATATCCACCAAGGACATCCATATCTTTCCAGATAGCCAAGCTGCAATCAAATCCTTCGAATCGATCTCTATAAATTCAGTAGTAGCCCTAAACTGTCATTCGTCTCTTAAGGAGATGTTGTAGGTGCAATTACAGGACACTGTCTAATAGGCAAGCATGCAACAGGGCTTGGCGTATATTCAAATGATTTTTGCAGAAGCTACATGGACGAATAAGAGGAAGAAACCATTCCTCACCTTCTTTGTGCGTATCCAGCTCTCTCCCATAGAAGAAAGCTTCACCTAGAAGCTTTCTACTTTAACGATTTAGGTGATCTGATAGATTTAGACATCAGGAGCCTCCTTCACTTTTCATTATTGGTACAAACATTTTGGAAAGTATGGAGATTATACTTAAGCTGTATACTTAATTTGGTTGTTAGTAAGGCCCAATGTATTGTACTATCCATAGGATGCTAGGTGTCAGGAGGCTATATAATAGTAATGATAATGATTATTGATTATTATTAAGTATGACCAGACCACCTCCAACATCTATGACTGCTTGCAAGCCCCGGCCGTGACATAGACTCAATAAATTTCTTTTTGAAAGAAGGAAGAATATGTCCTCAGGTTTGCTTGATCCTGTTTTGTAACTAATGCTTGTTTGAACAGTTGGTTTTTTTCAGCCAAGTCTTGACTTCCTGCCACAAATGCTCGATAGGATCCGGTGATTGTGGAGAAGTTTTGAGCTCTTTTGGAGGATTGTACAACAAGCATTTACGTACTATATGTGCGGTGTGCCTTCGGTCATTATCTTGTTGAAAATAAAATTCCAAAGGCAAGCTCAGTTTCCGTGCAGAATTATGTAGATTTCTCTTGAAAATATTTAAATACTTCATTTTGTCCATTGTAGTCTACGTACGTATATGATAAACTATACATGCATACATTTTCAATGGTCAGCTAATACTTCATGAAGGTCGCGGGGTGGGATGCTCAGGCTGACTCTCCATCCTTCTCGATCCTCCGCCATTGACTCCAACTCATCCCTAGACGGATCCAGGAGGGATCTCGGATTTGATCCAACCATCCATTTCTAAGCCTATTGAGGGGTCACCTACGTGATGGCACAGTAATCATGACACATCTTGGAAGCTGGTTTGGGGGCATACGCACTACGTGACCAAACCATCGAAGCATAGACTGTTCTGTTCGGAGAACTAGCTGCTCAACATTGAGTGCCTCGCGTACTCTGGTGTTGCGCACTTTATCCCTACGAGTTATTCCAGCAACACCGCGAAGGATCCTCATTTCGGCAGCTTGTATCCGCGATCTTATTCTTTCTGTCGCTGCCCAAATTTCGTGACCATAGGCGAGAGTTGGAACATACACCGAGTTAAGAACTTGAGCACTAAGTTCGGCCTTCCTTATAACAGATTTACCAAGCTGACCAATTGATCCAGCCTGACCAATTCTACAGAATAACTTGGCATTGCTCTTCTCATCAGCCGTTAATAAGACCTCGAGGTACTTAAACTTATCCACCTCCTTCAGTAGGACACCACTAACATGCAGAGTATAATGCCTTCATTTCAGCATCACCACAAATGACTACAAACCTTTCGAGTGCGCGTTGAAGTTCGGTTTGAGAAGACCCAATCATCCGCAAACAGCATAATGTACGAGTATAATCCTTAATTCTCGACTTTGAAAAATTCTCCGCCACGGCTGTCCATATGAAGAGGAAAGGTGGCAAAACGTACCCTTGGCGGAGTCCAACCCCCACAGTAAAAGGTGCTGATTTAACGCCGTATAACGTTTAACACAGCTTCTAAAGTTTGTATTTTAAGACTGAATCACCCTTAACAGTGAAGCATCAATCCCATACTCCTGCAGAACACTCTAGAGTTTGCCTCGAGGAACCCTATGATAAACTAGTCAATAGTAAACAAAAATATGAATTGTTCAGCTGCATCTATATTTATAACACTCAATATTAATCATTATCGTTGTGTTGCTAACTTATCATGATTAATTGATAATATAATCGGATAGCCACATTCAAAGTAAACAAATCAATTGCATTGTTTTTATACTGTTATATGATTAAGGGCGTTATCGCTCGTTGACACTTTCTACCATTTTTTTCATATTAAAATATAGACATGCCTATAAGTATTTAATCATCCAGTTTCTAGTAAATTTGGATTTTATTAAAACTAGTAAAAAAATATATAGTACTATTAATAAACGTAATTTCTCAAGTATTCAATTAATTTTAAATAATCAATAGGTCAATACCCATTGAATTCTCCTGTGCTATAATTTTCTTCTCTAAATAAAATTATATTGTATCTTCACTAAAAAAAACTTTATGTTCAAAGCTCTGGAGGCATGACCTACTCGTATGTCTGAGAAATCGATAAGAATAGCAGACAGAGTGGCGAAATCATGAGACAATTTTTTTAAATACTTATGTCAGAAGATACTGATTGAAATCTTCAATAAATGTGAAATTAAATAAAAGTAACTTCTTTGTAAAGGTAAATCTTTTTTTACGAAAACCATACCACAGAGCACTCAGACTCGTTGCGGTCCATTGTACTACCAGGCATGAACATTTTTTTGGTGCTGTGGCTGGAATAACTTCGATGTTATTCGTTTGCGTGGGTGGCTGTTGATTGCTGTTTCCCGCTGGAGTTTGAACCTGTAAACGTACTACCCACCGCGTAATTGCCACCATTTATACAGGTACAATGTACATAATTATTGTATCTATCGTTTTCAAAATTAGGTAAAATTAACTCGAATAGTTAGCACAACCTACAAGTAACATTACGGTAATGATAGGTGGTGCTATCAGGCACATGTTTTTGCAACAAACTCACTTGCAATTATTTTATTTAGTTTATCAATAACCAATATATCTACAAGAACAAACAGCACCAATCAGCTTATCGCCTTTCTTGCAATCAAGAAAATATTTATAACATTTTCCCTTGTCTTCCTATTATTTCGTTCGAGCGAAACAACTAGTAAGAGTATGCCAGTGTTATCATGACATACAATTTCTCTATTATAAAATGATTAGATCTATTTTTGTATTCAAACAGAGCTATAATATATTATATTTGTACGTTCATTTAATTGTTATCGTCTCTTGTCCGGAATAGGTGGCCTAATTTGTATTAGTTGGACTCTGTAGGCAAACAAAATGATTTATATTATTACAGCCCCGCATTATTAATGCAGTTTTGGTTTTTCTTTTCCTAAAACTTTACTATTTATGAAGAAAAGCATTAACTAACATGTGTATCTTATAGATTCAAAGCGAAATAAGCTAGCAATATCATGAGTAATATAGATTGCTATTGATGACTTAAAATCAAATGAGAAACGGAGCAGCCAGCTTTGGCTGGTGATAACCATCCCCAAAAGGTAGCCGTAATAATGACCACATTACAATCAATGGAAGGCACACTTCAAGCGGCCTATATAGACTCGAATTATTAACGAACTTTAAAATGACGTTTTTGTGTCAATAAGGAAATCAGTTTAGAGGAGATCAATATGCAATTAAAACTGAAAGAACTTATAGCTCCTTTCCTACAATATCTTCAATTATGATTCCAAAGTTTAGGAACCATTACAATTTGTGAAATGAGTGAAATGTTGGCCGTATGTAAGAGTAGAAAAAAATCTGTAATGAAATGAGTAATGAAAGAGCTTTCATCATCTGACAGCACTCGCACCGGTTGGTGGTTGACGTAGCTATAATTTGCAATTTTTGTTTGGATAGTTTGATCAATACGAGGTCACCAATAGCAAACTGTGTTCGGTCCTCACACCTCACCCTCACACCATTGTCTAAAAGAAACTTCAATATACTTTGGACCTGAAACTTGAGGCAGGTGTGTACCCGTGCTTCAGGTTGAGATCAATGTCGACACTGTAAATGAAAGTACATAGAGGGTGTTTTTTTAAGTCAGTAATAACTTCAGACAGTTATATCTGTAAATCCAATTGTCAGATTGCAAACTGTCAGTGTCATTTTTATTCATTAGTCTTTGCAATTTTATCGTGATGACATACATGCTTCAACAACGTTACGTTTCTGGGCGCCTAACTTATAGAGCACTTGCACCGTATTTCACCTGACATTATTTACTATCTGAGACCGCTATTCGGCGTATTGTTGACTGTTTCCGCACAACTTTTTCTTTGCAAGATGCAGTGGCACCGAGATGCATAAGAAAAGTGCGTACTAACGAGAATATTACATCCGTTCAGGAGATTGTTAAAGAAGATCCAAATTTATCGATTCGACGTCGTTCACAACAGCTTGGTCTTTGTCCATCCACTATATGCAAATTGTGGGCAAAGATATTGGTTTGAGGGCTTACAAAATACGTAACGTAACGATACGGGGATACGTAAAGTCGCTAGTCTACGCTGATAAACCAACAACAATCGATGCATTGGAAGCCAACATTATTCGTATTATTGAGGACATACGGCCACAAATACTTAAAAAAGTGGTCGAAAACTTTGCATCTCGGATGACATTCATCAGATCCAGCCGTGGTGGTGCCCGAAGTTGTGTTTACAAATTAATTGTAGAATGTATCCTCTCGATTGAACACAAATACTCGTAAATGACTATTTAATGAAATTTCATGTGTTTTGTTGAAAATCAAAGCTAGTACTGGATTAAAAAAACACCCTTTACATATATGGAACTTAATTCTGCTATCGTTAATGGAGAGAAAGATTTGAGAGGGTTGTATCGAAGTTTTCGAAAAAGGATTTCTATGGTGAATTACGTTGATTAAATTTATATAATCTCTATATTTTTAACACAGAAATGGAGGTAGGTATACAAAGTTTAACAGATAGGTAATTATCTACATACCTACATATACCATGTATTTATGTGTAAGCCAATTATAATAACCTATACGGTTTTTTTTCTTTAAATAAAGTTGTGTGCAATGCTACTGATCAACAGACATCATATGTACATACTTACGTACGTAAATATATGTATATGTTTGTATGTACATACATATATACACGAATTTTGAACCATTTCACACAAAACAAACTAAATCTTCATGAAATACCTACATACATATTAGAATAAAATAAGTTTTCATTACAACAAATAGTTGTTGATGGTTTCTTTCGAACAGGTAATTTTCTCTGACTGAAAAAATAAAAAATATTTCATCAGCTGTAATGAAATATTGCAATACAGGGAAATGCATTCTTCTTAATCTGTCACTTTTCCCCATCTCCCATTCTTCTCTCTTTATTTATACTTTACATTCATATACCTATAATATACATACTTATATATGTACATACTTTTATTTACTCGATAGATAAAAAAGTCGACTAAGTAAGCAAAGTCGACAGGGCAAATACTACTTGATATTTTAATGCAAAACACTTTGTTTTATATATATAAAAAAAACTCACCCCACAACAACCGAGTATAAATACGAAAAATCCAATTGAACATTTGATAAACGATTATAGAAGATAAAATACAAGAAAGGCACTTAGTATGTAGTATTTTGAAATTCTCTTAATAATGCAACAACAAAACTATGCTTCTTTCCAAACAACTGATTCCATTTAAGAATTATATAATAACATTCATATTTACTTTTGGGGGACACTTTTAAGCGCGAAAGAAAATGTAGGAGAAAACTGAAAAACAAAAAAAAAAAAAAATAGAAAATAAAGGTTGCCGAAGCATTTACATAAAATCACGATAGACGTGTACGGGAATACATATTATATGTATGCATGTCGCAAACATAGCAATAGATAAAAATACAATAACAACAAAATCAAAACACTGTCGCGGTCGCCTTTAAAATTTGCACGAGTAGGTAGAGTCTAAACAAAATATGATCAAAGCAGTTCAAACCATTATAACAGACTGGCTGCTGCTCCCCATGGTGCCAAATCCAAAATTGAACTGTTCGCTGGCGGTTTTACTGATCGAAAGTGAACCTCCACTCATGCCGAATGGAGCTAGAGCTAGAGCGCTCCTCAATCAAAACAACACATTCATGTACATACTTTATTATAGATACATGCACAAACTATTCGTAAGAAAAAAATTATATTGAGCGGGGGTCATTGTGTATATCTGTGTGTGCGGGAGGGAGGTGAAGCTGATGTAAAGCTGAAAGCGAAGGTCCGTCGAGTTGCAGCAGCGCAGCTTTTGTACTTTGTCAATAAAGCTATAGAATCCACCCAAATATAACTAGTAGAACTGTAAAATGTGGAGGGGTGTGCAAATAATAACGCAAACTACAATCTAAACGACACAAAATGTAGGCAATGCCATTATCAATTATTCATAAATAAAAAAGAAGTTCTGCTTTTATCAATTTTTACAGTCGATCGAGCACAGTGGGTGTTGTGTGTTGTCATACACTCTGTGCCTAGATAAACAAGAACAATTTACATACAAATTTATGTATGATGGGGTCTGAGTATGCGTATATGCATGTATTTGCTGAAGAATGAGGCGTTGAGAAGCAACGTGGACTAAAAGTTGTATCCTTTACATAATAAAATGTAATGTAAATGGGGTGGGCTGTGGTGTTTTTCTCCGATAAGCTCAACCTGAGCATCTCGTTCCGCCTCCGTGATCATTATAGCGTTTTTCAGGCGGAAATCATGGCGATTAAGGAAGCCCTGTCTTGGCTAAAATGTAATGTATTGTCTGTCAGCGATATTAGCATTTTCACTGACAGTCAAGCGGCTATCAAGTCCCAGGAATCGTGCTCTTTTACTTCAAAGACCGTCTTAGACTGCCGTTTGTCTCTTACAGAGATGACAGAGCAGTTCAACATTCACCTATGCTGGATGCCAGGTCACAAAGACATTCCAGGAAACTGTAGGGCGGACGAACTCGCTAGACAGGGTACTAATCTAAGGATTCTGCCAGATAGGCAAGCCCTTGGTATGCCCCTCGCTACATGTAAGCATCTACTGAAGCAAGACCAACCTTAGGTGGGATATTGGCTCTACGTGTCACATTTCGAGGCAGATCTGGCCTAAGCCGGGACCAGAAACGTAGTGCCGAATTGGTTAAACTAAAGCGATTACAGATCAGCTGCGTTATCGGTGTCATCACCGGACACTGTCTAATCGGCCAACATGCCAAAAGACTTGGCCTCTTTTCCAATGACTTCTGCAGGAGCTGTAGGGACGAGGAGGAGGAGGAAACCATTCTTCACTTCCTATGCACATGTCCTGCTCTATCACGCAAAAGAATGCTCCATCTAGGAGCTCCCTTCCTTGACGACCTCAGCGATTTGGCGTCCTTAGACGTCATGAACATCCATGGCTTCATCAAAAGATCCGGTTGGTTTTATTAGTCCCTGAGTGGTCTAATGGTAGATCCTTGGCATCACAATGGACCATTACTGGTCTAAGTGTGTCTGCATCGTGCTGCAGACAGCCAATCTAACCTTACCTAACCTACATAATAAAATCATCAATTTTCAATCATCCTTCAATCAAAGGACATTAAAAATAAAAAAAATAAAAATATCTCCAAGTGACTGGGCCTGGCTTCCCGCAACCCCTCGTATTGTGTGCGTTATATTTTTTTCACACGAATGGAAGAGATCTGCAGTTTAGCGCCGTATCCGAAGGGCAATTTGTTTTAAGAAGCTTTTTTGTGACAACAATACTCTCAGATGTTTGTCAGACGTTCGCGAGAGGGACCGTGGAAAACGTTTTTGGTGTTTTAATGGAACTTCACGCGCAGTGATCCGACACACTAACCACTTGCGCCACGGCTCACATTATACGTAGCAAAATTAAAACTTGCTATAATATTCTACAAAACTTATTTACGTCCAAAACAGCATTTAAAACTTAACCTTTTTTTTTATCTTTTATTGTTTATTGGTAGCAAAAATGTTTCCAGAGATATGGTTTCTAAGATTAATGTACATACAAGTAGATAGACATGATATTCATTTAATTATTTACGAATGAATGAATGCAAGCTAAATAAATAAATAAATAAATACATAGTTGAAGGAAAAAAGCTACTTAAAAACCTTCATACAAAAATATCAGTGTTTGAGTGTTGTATGCTTAACCTAAGCTAACAAATATTTATTTATAGTTAAGGCGCCTGCCTGACAGTTGCCCCAGGCGCCTACCTGGCAGTTGTTTTTTTTTTTTTTTTTTGTTAAGTGCAGTAACGCACGCCAAGTGCCCGTTAGTAACATATAAAACATATTACAAAACTTGAAACATATTAACACTAGACCACAAAGACATACAGGGTGCGCCATCTCTTATGTCAGTATGTGAATATTGAATAACTTTTAAAAAAAAAAAACGATTTCCATATATGAGGTATTTTTATTTAATTTGGTCCTTTACAATTTATTTGGACTAGTTTTTGAATACAACATCACTCAAGCGACTGCCTCTATTGACCAAAGCAAAATGTGCCGTTTTTGCTGCGTTTTCCATCACTTTTTCGACCATCTCGGCGGTATAGCCATGATTTCGGCACGAATGTTTGCCTTGAGCTCCTTAATGGTCTAAGGCTTGCTGGCGTATACTTTGATTTCAAATAACCCCAACAAAAAGAAGTCCGGAGGGGTCAAATCTGGAGATCTGGGTGGCCAGTCAACGTCGCCATTTTTTGACAGCACATGTCCAGCGACTGTTTGGCAGTATTCCAAGCGACGTGGACGGTCTGTCGGCAATATTTTTTGGAGTCCACTGCACTTTATACGGAAACAAATGCAAATCATCCTTCAAAATGCGCCGCAGGGTGGTTCCATTGGCGCCAAAATGCTGAGCGCGGTGGCGATACGATACATGTGGGTTCTCGGCAACACTCTCTCCTACCGCTTCAACCAGTTCATTGGAACGTCATGGGCGTTGATGAACGGCATGTCGACGATCTCCCACTGTCCCGTGCTTAACAAAATTTGATACCAAACGACGAATAGTGTTGTCAGACGGTGCTTGTTGGCCACGATATTTTCGACGATATGCACGTAGAGTTAACACAACTGAACGACTATTTTCAATGTACAGCGTAACTATTTCGGCGCATTTTTTCGGTGTGAAACGATTCATGGTTAAAATTGTACAGAATTGGCGTTTTAAAAACATGTCTACTCAAGTCAATCAGTTGATAAATGTCAAAGTTATGTAGGTAGGCGGCTGGAAAGAGTCAGAGAGAGCAACCAAGTCCAACCGGCAACACTTTTGGAACAAGGAGCGGAAGACAGCGAAAGAAGACCATAAATAGCTAACCAGCCCCGCGAAGTAATACATAACGGTAGTCCCGCGGGGAGAGTGGTTGAAGTGTGCAGGGTGTGGTTTAGTACGTAGGCGTATTCCTGGCATCGAGTATTCAGGTTTGCGAATCGTGCATGCCAGTAGCTCGGCCTACTGGTATCTTTAGAAGATTACACACCCTTTGGCGCAACAAAAAAAAAAAAAAAACCCGTTATGTAGGTTCATACATATATGTAATTATGTATATTTTATTCGGATAAAAACTGTTTTATGTAATTATACTTCATCTGCCAGCAACAAAAGCTACTTTCAAATGAAGAAAGTAAACCTTCTTTAGAAACCAAAGCTTAAAATACTTTCATGACAATACACGCAACGCGCAACTGAGCTGCCAGGCACAGCTGTATACTTGATTTGATTTCATTATTATTTAAATGTAGATTAGCATTATTATTTTCATTATATTTAATAAAAAAATGAACTAAAATGCATGTTTTAATTGCAAAGGATATTTTGTTTATAAAAGCTTTCGATTTAACAGTGGAAAAAAAAGTATGGATCTTTGAGGCACATTGCGCCCGTCCATGTCCATATTACTATTGCGCCCGACGGAAGTTTAAAGACATTGGTTAAACTTGTTGTAAATAGAAATGAAAAGCATCACGGTCATCTGGCACATAGTAAATTTGTTGTTGGTATTAAAACATCTACGAGTATTTTAAGAGGTCCGCCTACAAGAACACGAAATCCCTTGCTTCACCAACTAGTTTACAATAGCCCCCGGAGATAAGTACATATTAGTGGTCCTACAATTTTTGTTTTGGCGTAAACCCATTTGGCAGAAAATATACAGTCATGGGCATTAAAAAGGGACATGAAAAAGTACTTAAATAAAGACTAACCTTTTAAAAATTATATGGAGAAACTTTCTGCTTTTAATTTTTTCTACTAGTGCTGTTATTTATACAAACAAAATTTATTAGATTAAGATGTTTAAAAGATTATTATCCTGAAAAAAAAAAAAAAAATAATAAAATAAATTTAGACATTAAAATATGTAGAGACCCCTAGCAAATATGCATAATTCATCTATTTCCAATTCCATAGGTATATAATATTTTGTTATATATTAAATATGTATACTTAACCACTGGGGCACGACGGCCGATAAACATTGTAAAAATGAAAATAAACAAAGTGTCTATTGAAGGGAATGAAATATGAACTTTGAGCACATTTTTATCACTTAATTAATTGATCTTTTTTTTAACCCCACTGTACTGCAGACTTACAATAAGATAAATCTTAATCTGTGTAATAAAAATGTTTACGAAACCAATATTCACCCCTTATTGGAAATCAAATAACTACCGTTGGCTCGAAAAAGATAAGTACATAAATAAATTATATTATTTTATTTTTTCCGACCGCTGCATTATTAATCTGATTTTGTCTTTTTTCATTTATCGCATCGCAACGCACGACGAGACAGATGCATACAAGTTTACATGCAACTGTACATAAGTACTATATATGTATGTAATAATGTGTACATTCATATTACTTATCAATAATTATAGTGCTGACGACCGTCTGACTGATTACTGCCCCAGTATACATTTCTTTATAGAATGCTAGTAGGTATATATTTTCTGTTGTTTTAATTTAGAAATATTCGCAAGCTCTACGATAGAGACTTTGTTTATCATGCACTTATCATATTATCTCTATAGAAGTAGATACTAAATAATGAACAAAGCAGACAGGCAAAGTGTGTAAACTAAAAATGAGGAAAAAATTAAGTCAGAGGTAGGAGGCACATGCAAACTATAGTAGATTACCCCAGATTAAAATAAAAATGTACATTAACAACCTGTCAGATATATTAATACACACATGGGTAGTACATACATGCATACACATGTACATATGTATAATACAAACATTGATCTCTGTTATTTGGCCGTGGTGTTCATTGGCACAACGGATGAGATGATTGCGTTCAAGTGAGGCCTACACTAGAAATCTCAGAGAAAAAGTTATGCTTTATTGAAATATTCATACAAGCTTATCTGGATATTTATTTATTTTTTTATTTTATTTAATTGCAAAGGGCAAGTCATTTTTTTCGCAAATGGGCTTTCACGCGATGGGTGGGTCCAACTAAGATTGTATGAAAATTTCAGTTTTTGAAACTAAAAATATGTTCTCGGTGTGCGGCTTTCACCAACACCATTTGCGCCACCATTTTCAGATTGTGACACCATATTCGACTTTTTTAGCTGTATACATGTATCAGGCATACTTGTAGTTTAATCCAATCGACTGAGAAAAACTTGCAAATATGTGTAGTAAAGCCGGCTTTTCACTAAAAAAAAAACCATACAGTAAAAAAATAAGAATATTAAAATAGGATGCACTTATGGAAAACACTGAGCCATAAAATGAAACTCTTTTTTTATGGAACAGTAAAGGTTACTTTCAAAATTTGACTGCCACTTCTAGGCACAGTGGTTAGTGTGTCGGACCACTGTGTGTGGGGTTTAATGTTCGAGCCCCTGAAAATACCAAACAATTTTTCACGGTCCCGCGAACGTCTGACAAACATCCAAGAGAGTGTTTTTAATTTATATTAATGATATGTGTAAAGTTTTAAAAATGTGTAAAATATCTTTGTTTGCCGATGATGCTCTTATGTTTATAAGTTGTAAAAATTTAAGTGAACTTGTTGAATACATTAAGGACGACCTAGAATACCTTTGCTTATGGCTACAGCAAAACAAACTGAAAATCAATGTTAACAAAACTAAATGCATGATGATATTTAGTAGTGACATTATTAACTTGCTAATTGATGGAAAAGCCATCGAACAAGTGAATGAAATTAAATATCTAATAGTCATATGGTTTATGTAGCGAAAACATTGTCAAAGAAAATAGAGTTCCTTAAAAGGATCCGAAAAAATATATCCACAATATACGCGGTTAATGTATACAATACGATTATTGAACCACATTTTGAATTTTGTTCTACGACCTTATTTATAGGTAATAATGAACATATAAACCGTCTACAAGTGCTGCAAAATAAAGCCATGAGAACTATTCTCAAATGTAGCTTTTATACACCAATTACATGGACGGTTATCCTGTTTAAAATGGTTGAACATCAAACAACAGATCATATTCAACGTGTTAATGTTCGTGTTTAAAATGAAGTACAACCTGCTGCCTAACTACTTAACGTTAAATTTAGTTTACATCGGGGACTCTCAACCGTATAACTTAAAAGCAAATTCAGATTGTAGACTAAATTTATGTAGAGACTCTAGAACACAAAATATGCTTAAGTATCGTGGTCTAAAACTGTACAATGAACTACTTCCAGCAATATAACATAAAAGGGTATTGTTAAGATTTAAAAAACTACTTATCCCATATTAGAAATACAATTTGTATAAAGACATGCTTAGTTTTCTAATTATATACATATACCCACTTGTAAACTTACTTTAAGTTAATTATTATATATGTATAAATGAATTGTAATAGTAATATTTACTAAAATAAAAATATACAAACATACATACATACAGTATTTTTGATTTTTCGATCTTTGTAAAGAATTGTAAATAATTAGTGAATTAATAAAATCTAAATCTAATCTAAATCTAAATCTAAAATCTACATACAGTATTGTTGTCATAAAGAAGTTTGTCGAAAAAATGAATTATCCTTGAAAAATATAACGCACACAACACGAATGGTTGTGAGAAGCTAAGCTAGCCTGTACATTTTATACTAGAATTGTTTTGCTTTGACAATTGAGTTGATACCTGCAGGCCAAGCATTATAATCGTCAAGAAATTCTATCTTATTATTTTTACTTAGGACTGATCGCGAGAAATTGTAATTTTCTCAAAACGGCTGAAAAAATTTTGTTCAATTTTCATATTTAGGCTAGCTTGGATAAATGCCTTCAGATGATATACAGGGTGGCGCATCAATTGTGCTACAATAAGAAATTCAAATAACTTTTTTTTCAATCAATATATTTCTTTTTTATTGTATAGAAAATAAAATTTTATTTTATACAGGGTGTCCCAGTTAAGCAGTATAATCCCTTAAGACGAGATACCTGAAGTTCCGCCGAACAAAAAATAGTAAGGCATGGGGGGGGGGGTCTATTCTCACCACATTTCAGGTTATAGCCCCTCAAAGTGGGTGACCTCTTGATTGGAGGTGTAACCACTTTAAACGCTATAACTTCTAAATTATTATAGGTACAAAAATAGTTTTATACATTTTGGAAAGACAATTTAGTAGCGCATACAAGTTTCAAACACATTGGGTACAGCTGTGCAGCGTTAAAAAAGTTATGGCTCCTTAAACTCAAAATAATGAAAATTCGTTGTTCCATTTTTTCACTTAAAATGCATTTTTCTCAAAATTTATACTCAATATTTTTCTGTTTTATGAAATTTGTATCCCTAAAAAATGTCCTTAAAATTATGTTAAGCAACTTTTTTACGTACGATCAGTAGAAGTTGTAGTAAAAGCCATTTTTTGTCAGACAAAAATGGTCAAAAAGAAGTGTAAGTACCTACTGAATTAGTCTTAAAACAGAACAGTTTATGGAATGTTTATAACAATTGTTCGAATTGCCTTCCTTCCATTTGAATACACTTTCGTGCGCGTTTAAGCATTTCGGATGGCAGATGTATAAAACTATTTTTGTACCTATAATAGTTTAGAAGTTATAGCGTTTAAAGTGATTACACCTCCAAATAAGAGGTCACCCACTTTGATGGGCTATAACTTGAAATGTGGTGAGAATAGACTCCCCCCCTCTTGTCATACAATTTTTTGTTCGGTGGAACTTCAGGTATCTCCTCTTAAAGGATTATACTGCTTAACTGGGACACCCTGTATAACTAATTGTTTTTGAAGATGATAGATTGTAAATGACCTCCATGCTCATCCACGCATTTTTATTTTCTTTTTTTCTTTCCTCTTGTACAACCCATGCCCGCGTGGCAACGACACTGCAACCTGAAACATCTATTGTATCGGAGGGTTGGAGTTAACCTAACAGACGTACTACCTCCCTTATGAAAGTGAGTATGTTTCTAGTAGTGGAGCATTTCAGTTCCACTGAAGTGAGTATCTCCTTGTGGAAAATACGTTTCCTTAACCAGTGTAGTGCCGGGCATTCACAAAGAATGTGTTCGGATGTTTCGTCCTCCTCTAGGCATAGCCGACAGTCCTTCTCTTGGCATATGCGACACCTGATCAGAAAATTATTCATTGTGGCCTGAAGGGTTGAAGTCGGGATCGCCTCAATTATTGTTTTAATGGACTGCTTCAATTCAGTCAAATTCCTTGGTTGCGTTTTGTACATCTCTTTCTTGACATAACTCCATAAAAAAAAGTCTGGTGCAGTCAGGTCAGGTGACCTTGGGGGCCAGCGGAAAGTGGAGTTTCTGGATATTAATTTGTTTGGGAATTTTCGTTGGAGCTCCGCCATAACTGGTGTGGCTATGTGTGCAGTTGCTCCATCTTGCTGGAACCAAATGTTGCTGAAACGGATACGTCTTCGGCGCAGTTCTGGGTAAAAAAAACTCCTTCAACATCTTTAAATAACGGTCCCCATTGACGGTTACTGTTACACGGTTTTCTTCAAAGAAGTATGGCCCCACAATGCACCTTGATGAAACTGCGCACCAAACAGTGACTCGTTCTGGGTGCAGTTCCGTCTCATGAAGTATTTCTGGATTAGATTCACTCCATATACCGCAATTTTGCTTGTTTACATTGCCGTTTAGATCAAAATGGGCTTCATCAGACATAAACAAGCAATTTATCAAGCTGTTGTCTTCTTCGGCCATTTCAATCATTTTTTGGCAAAATTCCAGGCGAATAGGCAAATCCATAGGGTTTAACTTGCTTTTAATTTGGACTTTGTACGGAAACAAGTTTAAGTCACCATGCATTATCCGTTGTAATGACCGTCTGCTAACTCCAATTTGGGCCGATAAGTTTCGAGTCGAAACGCTTGGATTTGCCTGAATTAACGATGCTACAGTCACGATTGTGTCTTGAACCCGAGCATAGGAATGTCGATGGTACGGTCTTCGTGCGATGCTTCCAGATTCGGCAAACATGTTTACCAGCCTCATTATCGTCCATCTACTCGGGGGAGTGCCGCCAAACTCCCGCCTAAATTCCCTTTGGACGGAAATAAAGGACTGCAAAGCATGGTACCGCTGCGCTTTCGGTATCCCAAGCATTGATTTTAATAAATCTAAATAGTAACCTGCCATTAAAAAAAAATAAGCCGATTACTCACACAGAAAAAAAGGTATTACGTTTTGTTTTTGTAGCACGATTCGTGCGCCACCCTGTATCACGTTTCGGAAATTCGTGTAATGGTACTTTACTTATTAATCTGTTTTTCGAAAATTGGAAATTATATTTTGAAAAATTTTACAAGATTTATATTTTGTTGTTGTAAATAAAAAAAAAACCATGCCATTTTACGGATTTTATTTAAATTTCAAATGGTCAGGTGCACCAAAAACCATATTGCGCTTGCTTGATAGGATACAAAATCGCGCGATAAAGCTTATAGGAGACACTCCTCTTCCTTAATGCTTACGTTATGTATTGAAATACATTAAAAGGTTAGGCAAAACCCCTTTAGCGCGAGTAAATTATAAAAAATAAAAATAAAAAATTTACAAATAAATACCAAGCAAGAGCAAATATGTACGATCCAGTCATGTTCTTCACTTATTTACGAAAATATTATTTTTCGCAAGATTTTATCATATTGTAGGGTCCATTCCTTTACTTTCTGGGCAAAAATTCGTAAGAGAGAAGTTATCAAACTTAAGAGTAAATTTCTCTCTCAAAGAGAAAAAAGTAAAGAAACGTGTTAGACAACGAAACTTGCCCATAATTAAATGTCAACATTTTCAGCTGTTACTGTTCAGTATTCCACATCTATGAAAAACATTTTTAGTGGACTTTAAAGTTCCTTATTAGTACTTTAAAATATGAATTTACCTATTTGCTGTGAACGTTGCAGCTAGCAGATTTGCTTTCTTAAGTTTCAACAAGTACGACCAATCTGGGGTCGAATCGCCATATCTGTGAACGGATACTCGTCACGAAATTATTCGTATGGTTTATTCATTAACAATTATCAACTTCGCTTCAACACAATATTCAAATCACTTTATTCTTTATTTATTTCTTACTTACTTACTTATGTCCTTTAACCCCTCGGGGGGCATAGGCCGTTAACCACGCCTGTGCGCCATCGTGTTCGGAGTTCTGCAACGCGTTTGAGCTGCCTCCAACTCATTCCTAAAGAGCTCGATTCCGCCTCAACTGTTCTGCGCCACGTTTGCCTAGGGCGTCCCGCTATTCTGCCTGCCTGGGTGAGCGGATTCCACTGCATAGCGTATTTCGCAATGGAGTTGTCTTCGCGCCGTAGGGTGTGTCCAATCCATTGCCACTTTCTTCTTCGTATAGTAATGCTTATAGGTTCTTGGCCCGTTCTCAGATAAAGCTGTTCGTTGGAGATGCGGTTCGGCCAAAAAATCCTCAAGATGATTCTTAAGCATTTGTTTACGAAGACTTGCAGCTTGCGTGTGTTAATGGTGTCCACCTTCCAGGTACTGCACCCATAAAGCAGCACTGATTCTACGTTGGAGCGGAACAGTCGTAGCTTGGTTCTTAAGCTAATAACATTGCTTCTCCAGATTTTGGACAGCATTCCGAACGCAGCTTTAGCCTTCCCGATTCTGCTGCACACATCCAGTTCGGTGCCACCGCGATTAGCCGAGACGACACTTCCTAAATATAGAAAGTTATCAACTTTCTCGACTTGCTTTCCTGCAATGTTAAGTTGAGCGCGTGTATTGGAAGTACTCAGGGCTTTTGTTTTGGCTGTGTTTATTTTTAGCCCCACTTTGTTTGCCTCAGCTTCTAGATTTTGGGCCATCAAATGAAGATCCATTATCCGATGTGAAAGTAGACAAACATCGTCAGCGTAATCTAGGTGTTTAAGGTAAGATGTCATAGTCCAACGAATTCCAGAATTAGCTTCCGTCAATGCTGCACGGAGTACATCGCTGATAACCACCAAGAACAATAGTGGGGACAGTATGCACCCTTGACGTACTCCACTTTGGACTTCAAAGTCCTCCGACACCTTACCATTGTGCACGACGTGACACTTGCCGCCCTCATATGAAGCCTTGATAATAGCTATAAGCTTTTCTGGAATGCCTCTCCTGCGCAAGGCCAACCAGATAGCATCTCGATTCAAGCTGTCAAAAGCCTTCTCGAAGTCGATAAACAGTAAATGTAGCGGAGACCTATACTCAACGCATTGTTCGATTATGATCCGTAAGGTGTTTATGTGGTCGATGCAGGAGGATCCAGCGCGAAAGCCTGCCTGTTCGACATCGAGAGTTGAATCTAAATGATCTGTAGTGATCATGCACTCAATAGCACACTCGATCTTGCACTCAAGTACATAAACTCTCACTCATCTTCCCTCTCTGAACTAACACTCCTACTACAGGCTAAAATCCGAGTTTAGTCTAGCAAGCGCGGCCACGCAACAAGGTCAATTATTGTTAAGTAGTTTTAAGGTGTATTTTAATAAATGAATGTTAAAGAAGTTAAAGAGTTTAATTTATTGCACCGGTGTACACACATCATTGGTGACCCCGATCTACTTATAATAAAGTGTGTGGACACTGCATTCACTTGCAAGAGTAAACCAAAAGAACCATAGTGACAATACATCATACACCTAGACATAACAAGTAAAGCACATTTAGCTAACTTCAAATACATAGACTTAATATGAATATGGTACAAAAACCATAAATCTCATCAAAATCAAAAAAAAAAAAATCAAAATTCCTACAAATACATAAGTGCTTAAGTACCTAAGTGGTTTCACGTGCTGCTAAAGATCGTCACCCGACACTCATCGTGCCGCTATCTCATCTTGCCGTTATCCTCAATTTTCCCGCTTGCATCAAATCTACCGCCTGAATTTGCCGCTAACTTCAACCATCCCGCTAATTTTCATCAGTCGATTGTTCTCCACGTGGATCCACGCTAATCAAAGCAGATGAAGAAATATCCATCGAATCCAGACTACAACTTCACATAATGTATTTAACTCAATAATACTAACATATTCTAAATATTGTAAAATAATTTCTTACTAACATATAACTACTATTGATACAATTATTTTAAACGGTTATTCGATTTTGTCTGAAATTCATTTTTTTTTCTCCTTTTCTTATATTTAGTCTTTGGTAAAATTTTAAAATTAAATAAGTAATAGCCAGTATGAGTGATAACGAGGGTGTGGGGAAGAAGATAGATAAAACAGGTGATGTGAAAAGCAACTTCACCACAAGCGACGTCTCCTCGTTCTCGGTTAAACTTCCACCCTTTTGGACTAAATCCCCCGGTTCTTGGTTTGTGCAGACGGAAGCACAATTCGCGATAGGAAAAATCAAGCGTGATATCACAAAATACAATTACGTTCTCGCGGCTTTGCCCCAAGAGGTGCTCGAAACTGTCCTCGACTTTATAGAAAAACCCCCTTCCTCAGAAATATACGACAAGTTCAAGGCAACTTTAATTGACAGACACTCATTAAGTGAGGAACGTAGGATTGAAAAACTTCTGTCCAGCGAGGAAATAGGAGATCGGAAACCATCTGAATTCCTAAGATCCCTGAAGCAACTTGCTGGGGCTTCGGGAATTATGAGCGATAAACTAATTAAAAAACTTTGGCTTCGAAGACTTCCACAAGTCATAAACATAGCTCTAATTTCACAAGACGATAAAAGCGAACAGGACTTAACGTCCCTTGCAGACAAAATTTGGGAAGCGTCAATTCCATCTAGGGACATGTCTGAAATTCGAATGCAGTCGTCCAGCAATCATTCGCATTCGGTTCAAGCATCTCAGGATGCGATGAAGAATGAGATTATGGAAATGAAAGCTATGATTAGAAGCTTAACCGATGAAATTAGCAGATGTAGACAAAGGGGAAGGAGTTCCTTAGGCCGTCAACAAAGACAAAGGTCAACGAGTAGAAATCAAATGGCAGAAAATAAAATTTGCTATTATCACAGAAGGTGGGGCATAAATGCTCGTAAATGTGATCAACCATGCCAATTCAAAAGGTCAGAAACGTCCCGCTTTAATGACGCTACCGATAATAACCTAAAAAACTAAAATTTCCAGCTATAAACGCGGCAAATAGCTGGGAAAATCCACTTCCACGCCGCCTTTTTATTAGGGATCCAACTAATAACCTTACATTTCTAATAGATACAGGTGCTGATCTTTCAGTACTTCCACACTCTTCTTTTTTTAATGCGAACAGAGATCCTGCTGTTTCGTTATGTGCAGCCAATGGTACATCCATCGATACGTACGGCACTAAGTTACTCAAGATTAATTTAGGTCTTCGACGACCATTCGTCCATCAGTTCCTTGTGGCAGCAGTCAATCGACCAATAATAGGAGCGGATTTCCTCAATAAATTCGGATTGTTGGTTGATCTACGAAACCGACAATTAATAGACTCCACAACAAAGCTGCAAATAAGTGCTTCTCAGGTCATTGTCGATACACCAACACCACGGCTACCTTCTATTAATAGCGAATTTGGTAGCATTTTAAAGAAATTCCCTTCCTTAACAAAGCCTCCGAACTTTAACCTCACAGTTCGACACAAGGTCCAACATCATATAGTAACAAAAGGGCAATTACCCTTTTGCAAACCTCGTCGGTTGGATCCCTCCAAACACAAAGCAGCTCTCATGGAGTTTCAACACATGATCGAGCTAGGAATATGTCGCCCTTCATCATCCCCAGTGTCGTCCCCCCTTCACTTAACCATCAAAAAGGGTTCGGACGACTGGCGGCCGTGCGGCGATTACAGGCGTTTAAATGCTGTTACAATTCCCGACAGGTATCCTATACCCCACATTCATAATTTTTCTATGCAGCTTTATGGTTGCACAGTTTTTTCAAGGATTGATTTGGTTAGGGCATATCACCAAATACCCGTCGCTGCCGAAGATATTCACAAAACTGCCATCACCACCCCCTTTGGATTGTATGAATTTCTGCGAATGCCTTTTGGGCTAAGAAATGCGAGTCAGACTTTTCAGAGGTTCATTAATGAAATTGTCAATGATCTTAATTTTGTCTTTGCATATATCGATGACCTCCTCATCGCTAGCAGAAGCATAGAAGAGCACAAAGATCATCTTAGTATACTTTTCCAACGACTGGTCGATTATGGTTTAACTTTAAAGCCATCCAAATGTGCATTTGGAGTAGAAACTCTTGATTTTCTCAGCCACACAATCACAAAAAATGGTATTTCTCCATCGAAAGAACGTGTGGAAGCTATCAATAAGTTGATTTCTCCATCATCCATTCGTCAAATCCAGCAATTTGTGGGAATGGTTAACTACTATAACCGTTTTATTCCCAACGTTGCCGAATTGCTGTCACCCATTCATTCACATTTGGCTAACCTTCTTAAAATAAAGAAAAGTAAGAATCACTTTACTTGGCCGGTGAGCTGTGAGGAGGCCTTTGTAAAAATCAAAGAAGCTCTTTCACAAATTACACTTCTTGCACACCCAATCGAAGACACTTCCTTCAGTATTACTACGGACGCTTCCAATATCGCAATCGGAGCGGTTTTGCAGCAGCTAAATGCTGGCAAATGGCAACCGCTCGCATTCTTTTCAAAAAAGCTGTCATCAGCTGAACAAAAGTATTCTGCTTTTGATAGGGAACTTTTGGCCATATATCTGGCAACAAAGCATTTTCGATATTTTGTTGAAGGAAGAGAGTTCACAGTCTATACAGACCACAAGCCTATAACAAGAGCACTTACCTCTAAAACCGAGCGCAGCCCTCGTCAAACCCGCCATCTGGACTTCATTTCTCAATTCACGAGCGACATCCGGCATGTAAAAGGTAAAGAAAATGTTGTCGCCGACTTGCTATCTCGTGCCGATAGCTCAGATACAAGGAAAGTCAATGAGATAGCACTTGATCTAAAAACAATTTGCCAGACTCAGGAAGGTGACAACGAATTGAAATCCTTGCGATCGCGCACTGACAAACTAGGTGCAAGCATGAAACTTCAGGCAGTCCACCTGCCGACAACACAAAGGCACATTTGGTGCGAAACAAGCATGGGTATTAATCGTCCGTTTGTTCCTCAGGAGTTACGCAGAAAAATTTTCGATTCATTGCATAATCTCAATCATGACGGAATACGGGCTACTCGCAAGCGAATCACTTCCAAATATTTCTGGCCGTCAATCAACAAGGATTGCAACAACTGGTCAAAGTCGTGCATTTCCTGTCAACGATCCAAAGTACACAGACACGTTAAGTCTGCGGGTGGACGTTTTCAACTTCCATCTGGAAGATTTGAGCACATCCATATGGACATTGTGGGTCCACTTCCCCCGTCTAAAGGCTTCTCCTATATATTGACCATTGTTGATCGATTTACCCGATGGCCAGAAGCATATCCTATCAGTGATATGACAGCATCGACCATTGCCAAAACGTTTGTCCAGCAATACGTTTCAAGGTTCGGTGTCCCTATGGAAGTAACTACTGATCAGGGTACTCAGTTTGAGTCCAAACTCTTCTCAGAAGTAACGAAGTTACTAGGCACACACCGTATTCGTACCACTGCTTACCACCCTCAGGCGAACGGAATGGTTGAGCGTTTTCACCGCCAGTTGAAATCTTCACTTATCGCTCGTGAAAATACTCTCAACTGGAGTGATGACCTTCCCTTGGTTTTGCTTGGAATCAGAACAGCAGTGAAAGAAGATCTAGCTTGTTCATCAGCCGAATTGGTCTACGGACAAACTTTGAAAGTTCCTGGTGAATACTTTGTGCCGAACAATCCTGACGAAGAGATTGGTCAACCAGCAAATCTGCTGCAGGCATTAAGAACATCCATGCAGTCAGTCATTCCCGTAAGTCCTCGCGAAACTCCTCAAGTAAAGGTCAATGTCCCCAAATCGTTGCAAGATGCCGAATATGTCTTCATAAGAGTTGACAAAGTTCGGCCTGGACTGTCGCCTCCTTACGAGGGTCCCTATAAGGTCGAGCGTAAACTTCGAAAACAATTTATAGTCAAAATTAAAAATAAAGATGTCTCAATCTCAATTGACCGATTAAAACCAGCCCATTATTTACCTGACAAATCAAGAACCGTAGGTACAAAACAATCTGTAAAATTCAATCTATGATTCAACATCCGATACTAAGAGGCGCTACGCTGGTGGGGGAGTGTGTAGTGATCATGCACTCAATAGCACACTCGATCTTGCACTCAAGTACATAAACTCTCACTCATCTTCCCTCTCTGAACTAACACTCCTACTACAGGCTAAAATCCGAGTTTAGTCTAGCAAGCGCGGCCACGCAACAAGGTCAATTATTGTTAAGTAGTTTTAAGGTGTATTTTAATAAATGAATGTTAAAGAAGTTAAAGAGTTTAATTTATTGCACCGGTGTACACACATCAGATCTTTAATTCGTTCTAGAATTATTCTAGCTATTATTTTGGCTACAGCTGGAAGAACACATATACCTCTCCAGTAACCGCACTCTAGCAAGTTACCCTTCTTTGGAAGCTTAATGATCATCCCCCTTTTACACTCCTGTGGAAATTGTTCACTATCCCAAGCTCTCCGTATTAGCGGATGCAGCAAATCTGCCGATGTATTTGGCGCCGCTTGAAATAGCTCGGCAGGGGTGCCATCAATACCCACCGCTTTGTTTTTCTTGAGGGACTTGATTGCTGTTATTATTTCAGCTTTACTGGGAGGTACGGTGCGAATTCGGGAATTTGTTGCTTCGAACTGCTCATTCGAATTCAAGATCATACCGCCGTCGTCTAAGTGATTTAGCACTGCAGCAAAATGTTCTCTCCATCTAGTGAGCTGATCCTCATCCGAAATCAGAAGGTTACCGTCTAGACCCTTCACTGGATGTTGTTTGGAGTTTCGACCACCAATGAGCTCCTTAGTGATGTTGTAAACAGTCCTACTGTCGCACCTACTCGCTGCTTCTTCAGCCCTTGAGGCCAGTGAGTTGACATGTTGACGTTTGTCACGTCTCACACTACGCTGCACTTCTTTCTTCTTCGCACGGTATTGGGCTTCAAGCTCGGTTCTCTCTACTGCTGAGGCCGCTGCAATCCGAGCCTTGATTGCTGTACGCTCATCGATCCGTCTCCAGGTGTCTGTAGAAAGCCATGTGCGGTGGTGTTTCTGCTTTTTACCGACATAAGTGCGTGCCCCAGTCGCAAAAGCATTTTTCACAGCACTCCCGTCGTCATCCATGTTCTCTATGCTGCTGATTGCTTCTGCTTCTAAGGCAAGATGGTCCCTGAACTGTTGGCGCACTTGGGGAACCTTGAGCCTGTCGATATTAAACCTGGTGATGTTAAGTAGGTTTGAGCGGTTGCTGTTGACGGATGCAGTACGAAGGCGTAAATGAGCTACCATAAGATGGTGATCTCGTTCTTGTCCGACGTCAGCTCCACGTCTGTTTTGGACGTCCAGGAGACAATTTCTAAAGCGGCGACTGATCGCAATGTGGTCGATCTGGTTGGATGTTCGTTGCCTATCAGTAGAGACCCAACTGATCTTATGGCAGGTGTTATGCTTAAACAGCGTACCTCCGATGACTAGGCGGTTGGTATTGCAGAAGTCCACAAACCGCTCACCATTGTCATTACGGTCTCCCACGCCGTGAACTCCCATCACGTGCTTAAGCATGGTGTTGTCGCTACCCACCTTGGCATTGAGATCTCCCATTACCATTACGATGTCCCCATTAGGCGTTTGGTTGTAGGCGGCACCTAAGTGGCTATAAAAATTATCCTTTTCATCCTCAGTCGCGTCTAGAGTCGGAGCATAACACTGTATGATGGTAATTTTTCTAACTCTACTCTGGAACCTAGCCGTCAATATCCGGTCACTATGGGGTTTCCAGGATATGAGGCTACTACGTGCTGCTGGAGTTAGCATGAGTCCTACGCCAGAACTCCGTGCACTTCCAGCTGGTTTACCAGAGTAGAGCATCACAGTGCTTTTTGTTGGGGAGATGTATTCCCCAGCAACGTACCATCTTATCTCGCTCAGCCCTAAGATGTCGATTTTATACCGTGCGAATTCGCGCTCCAATTGGAGGAATCTGGCGTTATAAGGCCCTTCCTTGAGTGAGTCCAGGAGGGTCTTAACGTTCCAGAATCCGATCGTTGTCCGTGTCCGATAGCCAAAGGTCGTCAACAAATGATCAGTCCGTATCCGAGGCGTATGTTTTCGTTTCGGAGCAATGATTTTTTTTTATGGTTGCGGCTCGCTGGGCTACAGACCAACCGACACTTATCCTGTTTTTTTGGCGCAGGAAGCTCGCCATTCGTCCTCTCCCGTTAGCAATTTCCGAAGAAATTCCCAGATGGCACCACGAGGAGGTGGGAGTAGGGCTTACTAACAGAGCTGCTAGGTTTTCGGCTGCAGTGGCTCCTACTCGTTACTTAGCGGACCAGCACCTATCGGGAGATGCTGCCCCTACGAGGCCTTTGTTAGTCGTTTGCCATCCAAATTTATTTATTTCAACAAATTATATTGTCTCTACAAATTAACTTGCAATCACAATGTCGCTTATTTTCACCACTGAAATACTAAATACTATTCACCTTATTATCAACTGTGTCGACTGTAGTTGTGGACGGTGTATTTATACCAAATACAATAGGCTCTAGAGCATGCTGGATGTCACTGGGGATGAATTGATGACTGTGATGAAAGTGTAATATGGAGTAAGCCGATGAGCGCGATAGCAGCTTTGGCGAATAGGTGGCGTTGATACAGTTAGTTTGGTACACAAACCATGCAGCGCGGTGGCACTTTTGTCGATGCTATAATATGTTGTTGCTAGATATACCAACAACACAATACAAATTACGTGACCATTCATACGTTCACGGATGTGCCGATTCGATGCCTGGCTAAACACATGCCCATCCATACTTTCGAATAGAGCATAAACCAGTTGCCTGGTTTTTACGCATTTCTGAATGTTAAATCGGCTTAACAAATTTAGATGACATTCAAGAAGCAGTGGGCGCCGTGGCGTAAGTGGTTAGTGTGTCGGATCACTACGCGTGAGGTTCCGAGTTCGAATCCTACAAAACACCAAAAAGTTTTTTCACGGTCCCACCTCTCGCGAGCGTCTGACAAACATCCGAGAGTATTGTTGTCTCGAAAAAGCTTCTCAAATCGCCGTTCGGATTCGGCATTAAACTGTAGGGCACACAACATGAGTGGTTGCGAGAAGCTAGGCCCTGGCACTTAAAGAGCTGTTGCGCCAAATATTTATTTTTTTCAAGAAGCAGACATTCTGACTGATGGTAGAGGTTGACAAACCTGCAAACTGATATGTTCCATTTCGATCCAATCTTAAACTTAAAAAAAGAAACAAAAATATTTTCCTTCAATGTTAAAAAAAATAAATATAATACAATACTTATACACTGAAATCATTTTAAATGTTTGAAACGTCAACACCCAATTTTGTTCTTATATTTTTAAATACTGAAAAATAATCAGGCATATGAATCATTATTGAATGAAATTTGCATATATAGCGCATTTCCCACAGAATTTTGTGTTTGCAAATGAAGTATATCTGAGTTCAATTGCGCATATCGGTTATTTAAAACACTTAAAAAATTTCCAAAAATTTCATACAAATATAAATGGTTATGTGGCAGATCAATACTAAGCATTTCTTCCTAAAAGTGGGTATATGTCATTTGTAACACTGATATCTTTTCAAATAATAGAGATAGGAGGAATTTTATTGCACCAATCGAAAGATATTGTTTTATCACTACGAAAACATTCCTAACTCAAAACCGGCGAAAATGCATTTAGGTCGCTCCAATACTGAGTTGACGTCTTGTTTTCAAATGCCGTTTTATGATTATTCGCCAGAGCTGCTACTTTAACACTAATCGGATAAATTATAAAATAAATGCACATACATTATAAAGGTATGTATGTGTATCCAAACCTAACCTACACAAAACGATCCGAAATACGAGTTTTGCCCTTCTTCGCTTCTTCTTCGTCTGATGAAGAGTACATTTTCGCAAACATTGCGACAAAACTGTCGCTTTGGTGTGGACATACTAGCGAATTTCTTTGTCGTTCTCGCCGCGAAATTATTGCCGTCACGGCGCGCGGCACCGATTAAATCGCGTTGGTTTGGGGGTACCTTTATGATTATTCGCCAGAGCTGGTACTTATGTCGTTTTCCGTTTGGCAAAAAGAAGTACTCTTTTTATGTTCCGCACTGCTAAATGAAATCCGGAATAGAAAAACACTCCCGGAACAGCCAATGGAACATGATTGGGAATGCTTTTCCTGTGTGGAACACAAAAAGAGTACTAATTTTTGCCCAATGCAAAACGACATTAACACCAATCGGATGAGTTATAATATAAATGCACACATGCGTGTATGTATATCCAAACTTTAACATATACAAAACTTGTAAACCCGTAATAGTGCGTTTCCATCGATTCGAGATTCGAGTTTTTCCCCAATCCTTCAGACTTCCCCATACATTTTTCAAAATTTGGAAAATCGAGATTTATATGAAATCCGAGTTTTTATAATATACTACCTGGTACTCACTTCGCTGGGCCTTTTTGTGTGCAATTTAATGTATCTACACTTGTTCAGACCACTTTCAGTTTTCTAACAGATAAAAGCATTTGGCTCTGATTTTACCCGCCCACGTTCGTCTGCATCCAACATTGTAAGTTGTTATGTTCCCTTTGATTAAGGATTAATACTTGCAACTCCTTCAAATTTCTTACCTGGAAACTAAAAAATACAGACCTCATTTTTAATAGTGCGTCAATAATACAGACATGTATGTATAGTACATATGTATATACATATACAATTACAAAATAATAATAATAAAAAAAAAAACAAGGAAAACACGTAACTGCAGTACAAACAAATTCTTCCATGTATCTACGTAAAATTCATTTCAGGAGTACAATCGCACTTCTCCGTAGATAAACCAGAAGCAAAAAGGAAAAAAAGATCCGTTAAATAACCATAAACGCGTAACTCTTAGCCACTGGTGCTCTGTTGATTGCAATAACGTGCGACTGTTTATGATATTTCGTTTACACAAGAACTTATATTTTGGCTCACTACTCCGGTTCTAGGAATCACAGATTAATGGTTGATATCTCAAACTCTTTAGCGATTAATTTAATTATATTCAAATCGGTTCAGTCATTTTTAAGTTAGAAGCGTCTAAAATAAAAAATAAAAAAATTTTAAAAGACATACCATAAAAAGATACATAAATGTGTTCAGAAGGCAGAAAAAAAGTTTGGATTCCTAAATGTTCTTCTTTTCAAGACAAATCGATTAATATATAATAACCTTGGGGTTTCGTTAGCCAACTTACTATTTTTTTGTGGAAAAACACAAAATATGGCTTCAAGAATAGATATAGAGATTTATATGCATTATATATTAAAATATACACTTTATATATCACTATATGTATAAGTATGTGTATTTGATTTATATACAAAATAGAGTAAAATCTCAAAATTGCAACCTTCACGTAATTGTTGGCTGCATGATAAGAAATGAACAAAAGGGAAAAAAACACGCATAATGGCAATTACTGTCAATCGTAAGCATATTTTCCATCGAAGAAGGGTTGTAGGTATGCAACAACGCCTAACGCTATGTCTTAGTTAAATCAGGGCTCTGTGGTGCGCGCGTGCCTTGCGTTTTACGTTTACGATCAAACTGCTGCTGATACTCGCAAATACAGAAATCCGAATTGTTTGATTTTGCCCGCATTGACGTCCGAATTTTAACTCACAGTGAAAGTGTTAACCACCCCAATTACCGTTGGCGTTATACGCTTTTCGACAATGTAGTCAAAAGTAGTTATTGCTATTCTGGTGTACTGGCGGAATGCCTTTTCATTGGCTCGTAATTTTGGTGATGAAATCACATAGATTAATCTAATTCTCTAGATTCCATTCATATTTTGCCTATCGAGTTTCTCGTTGTGTGTTCTTAATATTTTATGTTTCACCAAACTGTTCTCTAACAATAAAATCTCACGCACCGTAGGCGAAGCCGTTGTTAGAAATTATTCGAATAAACGTAAAACGCATTGTATTTGTCCACATTTGCGTCCCCAGCAAACGTTGACGGTGCATGCACAGGCCTGAATTCAATTAGGACATAGCGTAACACCGTCTCTTATTTGCTCTCGTCTAATTTAGGTGAGACTTTTGGGGCATGTTGCATTTTTACTACATGTGCAATACAAAGGGTTAAGATGTCATTTTTCCAGTGCACTTGGATATGGATGGATATATAAGCTTAGGAATCAGTTGTATTGTTTAGTATAAAATTGCAAAACTTGTAAAGGAAGCTACGCATACCGCAATTTTAATCAATTTACTAAATACGGATATCTAAAACCGATTTCAGTTTTTCGACTTACGAAAAAGAATATTGAATAAATATTGTATATACGAGTATATACACAAAATAACATTGAACAGATTCGAGGTTTGATAGTTAATATTAACCAACATTCTGTTCTCGGGTAATTATTTACTTTCATGGTCTCCTGGCTTTTTGCCCATAAAAAATCGAAAAATTCATCAATTTGAGAATTTATTTTTTAATTGTTCGTATTTACGGAAAGTCAAGATTTCGAATACTTTTGTATATTTGAAGGGATAAATAAATAATTACCGGAACATTTTTTGTTATAAAAAATCGAAAAACCCATGTTCTTAAGTTAATTCAAGAAGACGTCTTTGAAAGATAATTAGAAAATTTAATTATTAAACTAAATGTTTATTAAACAAAACAAAAATATAATATTTTTTTGTTTTATCTTTAACACGAAATTTTCCTTCAAGAGCTTATGCACCATAAAACAAATAACAATGACGCTAAATACATGGGAAAAGATATAAATATTATTAAAAAAAATGCATTAGAAACATTTTCTTAAGAAATAATGATTTTTTCATCCCTTCAAAGATACAAAAGTATACGAAATCTTGATTTTTCGAAATTTTGCATCCATAATCATAAATCCGCCGTAAAAACAAACAAGTGAAAAAAAATTCTTAAATTAATGATTTTTTCAATTTTTTACGGCAAAAAATCCAGGTGAACGTGAAAATAACGCATTCATCCGAATTTAAACGAATTCGGACACAATTGGCTTGCCACTTAATTTTCCTTACTCAAAAGAGGTGAAACATAACAAAATTATATACGTAAAATGAATAATGAACGGTACGAATAAAACATGTTTCTTGTTAGCTTTGTTCTTGTCTTTTTGTCGTAGGCAAATTCGTTTTCTTTGGTGTGAACGCATCTTAAATTTCGTCTTCCTTTTCGAATCTACTCCTCAAAGACACTACATAAGTGTGTACTCACTTATTCGAAATCTGCTTCTGCTTTGCAACAATTTCTCAAAAGTGGCATACCTGTCTTTGACAGCATTTGACAGTTTTTGACATTTGCGGCAACAAGTATTTTTTATTTTTTTGCCAACATCCTTTATGTCCGGAGGGATGGCACCGAGGCCAAATTCAGCGCGGCAGCTCAATAAAAGGCAAAATCAACAAAACCGATCTTTGGCTCGTGTATTTCTTAAGAAATATGTAAACACAGACTTTGTTAAATACTTGCTATTCGACCCAGGAGCACTGCCAATTGTTGGTGTTCTAATTCTACTTGGAGAACTAGTTCTAAATATTCTAGTAATACTCAAGGTGCCGTACACGGAAATTGACTGGATTGCATATATGCAGGAATGTGAAGGATTCTTGAATGGAACCACCAATTATGCACTACTTAAAGGTTAGTTATAATAAGAAAAAATATGGGATTAAAAGTTTTCGGTACAAAAATAAACTTTAGGCACTATCCTTGTATTTGTAAACTATTTAAATTCTGCCGTATGGTACATTTCAAGAAAATATTTACGCTTAGCCCCATTTTGAAAATAACGAAAAATATTTATATCTAAGAGTGAAAAAATGTTGGAAAATTGCACAAGTTACGATTTTAGCCATCAACGTTCTATAGTTTGACGTAACCCCGGATATTTTCTTCTCTGGCCCTTCACGCTTATTTTTATCATTAAATTGTAAAACATATATTTGATCCAAAAGGTATTTCTATGGAGTAGCTGGCAAAGACTTCATCTGGAATCTTATTGTGTAATACGTTATAGTATAATACGACTAAGTAACCTTACAAAAGTTTATAATATAGTAATAAGCAGCACTAATAACCCTGCCTGCGAGCCTCTGGTTGAGTGCATTGGTATAAAGCATGCACCAATCCATCAACCAAATAACTATGAGCGTGCTTGGTGTATCAGCCTTACATATCTCAAGATAGCTTATTATAGCATTTATCACCTTGAGCTCTACTCAGCGATGGCTAATTCGAGATGCCGTCAAAACTGATCAAGCTACAATATATTGCATAGTATTGTAAAACACGCAGTTTAAAAAAAGCTTATATGAACTTCCAAATATACGTCGGATTCCAATGAGTGTTGCGATGTCTGATAAGATCAATTTTGTACTAGAGCATAACTAGGGAGATTCAATCGCATACTCTGAACTAAGGGGATCTGCATTGCGATTGATCGGGAAACTACTGACTGCTCAAAACTTTGCTTGGGCCAGTAGCGCTACAACCAAGTTCGTGATGAAGCGCTTGCTTTACCTCCTAGTGGTGTAGAAGGTGTACCCTTGTACGTGTAGACTAAAATTGCAAGTGCGGGTTGTCTAGGGCCTTGATTCTAGACTAGGTGACGTTGGCCAGCAACCTGCGTTACTGAAAACCGACCGCTACAGAAACCGACACTATGCCTCAGATAAAGAATGATCACATGTTGACGACATTTGGCTATTGTACCCGGACAAAGATAGGTTTCTGGAATGTAAAGACGCTCCTCGTTCAGGAAGCGAAGGACCTTAAAATGCCAGATTCCTTCCTTCCAAACTGGATATTTTGGGGTAAGTGAAATGAGATTGTTAGAAGCGGACATCGGAATTTCTGCAATGACAACCGCCTTGTAATAGGTGGCACCATGTTTGAGCACAAGACCTGCCACAAATTCAGCTGGGTGTTCAACGACAGGCAAGCAACCTCCAATCAAATTGACTATTTTGCAATCAGCCGCCGCTTTAGACGTAGTCTCCTAGACGTCCGAAACAGGCAAGGGGCGGATGTGGGTATGGTACGAGAACACCATCTTATGATAGCAACTTTCCAACTACGCACTGCTGCAGTTTGAAAATCCCACGACAACACAAGAATGTTCAGGTTCAACATCGATAGACTAAGTGATCCCTCAGTGCACCAACAATTAAGTGAGCACCTTTCGCAAAATATGGAAGCAATCAACACTGCCCGCAACCATCCAAGACTATTGGTGTGCTGTGAAAAATGTTTTTACATCTGGTGCTGAAAGAGTTGTCGGGAAGACATAGGACGTGGCTTTCCCAGGATACCGCATTGCAGCTACTCCAGCAGCAGAGAGAAGCGAGCTAGAGTCCCTATATCGCATGACGATGATAGAAGTTCAGCGTTGCGTTAGACGTGACAGGCACAACTACAAACGCGCTGGCTACAAAAGCAGGAGACGCTGCACGAAGGTGAGACAGTAGGACCGTTTACAGAATCACCAAATAGCTAATAGGTTGCAGACTTGTAAAAGAATTACATCTTTTGGGAGGATAATTCAATTAAATTCATCTAGAATTATTTGAAGTCTCTTTGCTAAAAAAGTCTGTGATTTAAAAATATCGAAGTCACCATTCATTTGAAGTCAGTGATTAGTGCAGTCAATTTTCAACAATCGTTGAATTAAGTGAAATGATTGCATTCTTTTGAATTACATTACTGAATTCACTTGATGTTAGCTGAAGTCCGCAGTGAATTCACATAAAATCAGTTGAAGTCAGTGAATTCAACAGAAAGAATTTGAATTCATTTGACTTCAGTGGATGTCTACTTCTTGACTTTTTAAAGATTCACGAGTAATCTCGCTTACGATCTTTATTTTTTCATAGTCTTACTGGTTGCAGAAGTAAATAATGTTGAAGTGAATTCACTGACTTCAAATGAATTCAAACAATTTTAGTTGAATTCATTGACTTCAACTAATTTAAAGTGAATTCACTACTGATTTCAACGAAATATATGAATTCACTGCTGACTTCAACTTACTTTAAGTGAATTCAATTGACTGAATTGAAAAGGATTTTAATTCTATGATTGTTCAAAATTGAATACCCCAATCATTGACTTCAAAAGAATGGTGATTTAAGTTTTTTTCAAATCACAGTCTTTCTTGAATTCGATTGCATCAATCAAAAATTTGAACTCTTTTTTTCGAATTCGGTGAATGCATTCCCAAAAGAATGCATTCTTTTACAACTATGATAGGTGGTCGCAGCTCCAGTCAACACCCAGTGAAAAGCCTAAACGGTTCCTTGCTCATTTCGGATAAGGACCAGGGGCAAACGGTCGTCAATAGGTGCCTGTGCAATATCATAAGAATTTTCTGGCCCAATCGTATCTTTTACGAACATCTTTACGAGAGAACGGGTCAGGAACCAATAGGCACAACCATCCAACGACGGAAGTGGCAGTGGATTGGTCACACGTTCCGAAAGGGTGACAGTTCTATAGCGAACCATGCTATGCGATGGAACCCTTTAACTCAGGATGGCAGAAGACCTGACGACGGTCCGAGGAGAACATGGCGCAGAGCAGTCGGAGAAGGAGGCACGACAGTTGGGGAAAAGTTGGGGAGAGCTCAGACACATTGCCAGAAACCGTACACGATGGCGCGTAGGCAAAGTAGAGGGCCTAGGACCACAAGTGGATACAGGACATAACTAAAACTAAACTATATTCTGAACTAAAACTCTAAACAGTAAATTGGTTTTAATCAGATGGTCGAATCGATACCTGTAATTGTTGATGTGCCATACATATTAGCATTTTGTAAACACTTTCAGATGACAAATTCTGTGCTGGATGCTTTAGCTTGCCTAGAATAGCCAGATCTGGATAAATTCTCCTCCGTTCGGTTACCAACTACAAATGTCAACCATTCGTGGATTCGATGGCAAGTCATCATCAATTCGGTAGACCAAAATACGCTACCAGCCAACATAGAAGTAGCCTGTACTGTGACGAGTTCATACAAATGACATACGAAAAATTATCGCGCCAGAAGAACGGAAGAGAAAAAATCCAATGTAGGAAGATGTGTCACCCAGTTTGAGGAAATTTCAACAAAATCTAGGAGTTTTAGAAGAAAATTCATTGCAAACAGCAGAGAACTGATAGGTAGGACGTTCTCATTAAAAATCAGTCACTTGAATAAGTCCTGTATTGTCGCATGTGAAATTCAAATGGCAACCGTGCCATCCTCAAATTCTAGCAAAACAACTGCAAGAATAAAATTCATGATTATTATCACAAAAAAATAGTCCAGTAAATCTTCCAACTTTAAGAACATTATCAGATATGTACATAAATCTTGACCAAATTTTGAAATAACTTTTGAAGTTCTGACGTTTAAGTATAAACAAAGCTATAAACAAATTCTCTTTTTCTCTTTTAGGTGACACTGGTCCACTGGTTTACCCTGCTGGGTTTCTTTACATCTTCTCCGCACTGTACTACATCACCTCGTATGGCAGAAATATTCGTGCAGCACAGTATATTTTTGCATTTATCTACTTACTGCAGCTACACCTTGTTATCCGTCTGTACAGGAAAAGCCGCAAAGTACCACCATATATTCTACTACTGAGTGTGTTTACATCTTACCGCATCCATTCTATATACACTCTACGCCTCTTCAATGATCCAATTGCAATACTGTTCCTCTATATGGCCATCAATCTATTTCTTGACCAGCGATGGACATATGGAAGTATATGCTTCAGTTTGGGAGTCTCGGTAAAGATGAATGTTCTACTTTTCGCCCCTGCAATTCTAGTTCTGTACATTACAAACCTTGGATATATAAAGACTTTGTTGCAGCTTACTGTGTGCGGAATGGTACAGTTAATACTCGGAGCGCCATTCCTATTAACTTATCCAATAGCTTATTTGAAAGGAAGTTTTGATTTAGGACGCATTTTTGAGCACAAATGGACAGTCAACTATCGGTTCTTGGATCGCAGCATCTTTGAAAATAAAATGTTCCACTTAACTTTATTAGGCATTCATATAGGACTTTTAGTGTTATTCGCATCACCGACGTACACCTTCTTTAAAAATTATTGTCGACTGCGTGAAGTTCAGAGACAGCTAGAACCCCAAGTCAAGCGGAAAAATATCGAAGCGAAGAAACCCAAAGTAAAAGCACCTGCAGTGAAAGAAGAGGAATTCACACCTGATCAGAAAAGCTTTCTAGACTCCTTCGAGAAATCACTTCAAAAATCATCCGGACAAACGAAACCACAGATTATTGAGGACGAACAAGAGACACCGACTGAGGAGTACTCAATTCAATTTGGCAAATGTACTCAACTGGCATTGCTTCCACTATTTTTATGTAATTTCGTTGGAATAATTTGCGCAAGAAGTCTCCATTACCAGTTTTATGTATGGTACTTCCATTCTTTGCCCTACCTAGCCTGGTGCACCAACTACAATTTAGGAATGCGCTACTTGATTTTGGGTTTGATTGAATTTTGTTGGAATACGTATCCGAGCACGAACGTATCGAGTGCGTTGCTGCATTTGTGTCATTTGGTTTTGTTAATTGGAGTTGCCCAAAATATGTTTAAGACAAAAACCCAAAGCGAAAAATTGAATAAAATAGAGTGAAACCAACGAAATACTAATTTTTAATTTCGGCGAAGAAAGCTCAAAGCATTTCCCCAGCTTCCCCGATCAGAAACGTTAAGCATCCACGTAAATTTAAAGAATATTTGAAATTAATAACACATTCAATAATATTTGCTTTCAAAACGATACAATCGTGATAATCCGTTTAAATAGTGCCTAATTTAATTCGACAAAATCTTGTTTCACTCCCATCGATTGAACTTTGTTATGTGCATCACTTAACGGTAGTTACTATCATTTGAAGCACTCCTTACTCCAAAACTATTGTTTCTTTGACTTGAAGTCGCTAAAATTTCCGTCATTATTAAACATATATATTACCTGTTCAATAAAAAATAATTTTATACTAGGCTGGTAACAAATAAATGCCAACATACTTTAATTTAAAAATATTATATAATAGGTATTATAATAAGCGGATAATATGTTATCATCCAACAATCTTAGCTGTAGGTACTTTATTATATTAGTCAGTGCATGAAGCAGTAGTTTGTTGATGTGTTGCGGGCTGCTGTTGCTGCAATGATGTTTGTTCTTCTTCTTGGTGCTGTTGTAGACGCTGTCGCATCTGATCCTGCGTACTTCGATGTTGTGCTGTGAAAAACTTGAGAATTGAAGTTTCACTATTTCGCCGGCTAGACGTTGGAGTTCGCTGCGTATGATGCTGCAGATGGTAGGAGTTTGAATGAGAAGATAAAGGAGACATTGGCTCACTATTATTTGAACCAGAATGCGAAGTCCTTCGTCTTGATACATTGTTCACCCTGGGACTTCCTTCAGCTGTTCGAAGGCTTTGCAATCTTGGCGACGAAATACAATTTCCAGGACTGTTTGCTCCAGCATCATCCCTATTTGACTGCATGTCATCTTGAAATTTATGCGACAGCGTAACGCTCCGACCGGACATTAGCTTTTGCTTTCGGATTTTCGTCAACCAATCGACTTTGTCCTTCACTTTTCGCTTAGGTGACATAATACCCAAGTGTGGTGCATCGCCGTCAACGACATAATTTGGCAAATTCGATGTGGGAGAAAAGATCACAGATGAAAACGTTGTGCTCGATGTAGGCGGAGATGCTGCTATACTAGAAGAACTGGTATTGGTGTTGCCCAGAATCCGTTCACTCAGTGGAGAGAGAAGTTTCAGCGAAGCGAGAGCGAAAGCACTTGTAGATGGTAGGACCTGTGAATCATTTGTCCCATTTGTACTGCATTTATTTTCTTGGTTACTATCTTCTGCATGATTACTAATTGGGCTTACCAGAAGCTCAGATCCATTTGGCCCCTCATATATGGGGCAAAGTTTCGTTTTGGTAGGTGCTGTGGGACTAAATAAACGCCTTCCCCTAGATTCAATTACTTTTGACCGCTTTTGCTCACTTCCTCCATTTTCGTACCAAGAATTTTCACCCATCATTTCCATAAAAGATCTTTTAGTAGATACCTTTTCTTCAGTGCTTGGAGTTTTTTCATTTTGTTCAACCAATCTCTTCATGGATCTTGGAGTGCACTCCAACTCTTTCAAATTATACCTAAGCGTATTTATTGCTGATTTGGTTACTTCCTCATTGGGCCGACATAATTCAGCTTGTCCTCTATATAAATCGTTATTGCTCTGGTCTATATTTTCAGGTCCAATACGCCAGATTTTATGTCTCGCATCATCACTGCATGTAACTATCGGCGTATCGCCGTAAGATCCCCATGCAACGCATGTAACTTCAACTGTATGTCCTGCAAGAGCCACCAGTGGCTCTGATCGATTCAAATTCCATACGTAGGCCTTTTCGTCACTGCTACCACTAACTATATACTTCCCATCTGGACTCAGACATGATTTAATATAGAAAGTACTATTTCGAAGGCCGTGATATACTTGTAATGGTTTTGTAGAATACGAAATAAGATTATAACAGTAGATTGAGTTGTCCATGCAGTTGGCATAAAGCTTAGCACCTGCTTCGTCAATCAAAAGATTTGTGAAACCTTTAAATGTAGATGAGCCCGCATAAGGTAAGCTATACTTTGGCAGAGGCTCTTTTTTGTAGCAAGTGTAATTTCTTCGTAAATCCCAAACTTTTATGATGCCATCTCCACCGCCACATGAAATCAGTGTTGTACTATCCTAATGAAATGAAAATTATGTTTCAGTAAAAATAATAGTAATGTTTAGAATATAGATATATCAAATAAAGCAGTTTCTACAGTCGCCGTTGCAAATTCTATCTTCTATCCTCACTGAATTACAGAACAGAGAAGTGGCTTGCTATTCTTGAACAAACAAGAACGGTCAAAGAATCCTAAACAGACACTATAAAAATAAATAGCTTACAATTTGAGGCAGTCGGGACTGACACGAAGATTTTCTCGTGCAACTCGAGTTTGTAGGTAAAAGTAAAGTTCAAAAGGGAATTGCTGATAGCTGCAAGAAAAAAAATTGTGCGCAAATCCAAAGTTAGGATTTCATCAATTCGACGCTCAAGCTTCTCCTAATAACCTTCACCTTCGTAAAAATTTTAATATAAAAGAATAGTAATGGTAAAGTTGCAATCTTTCTGCTAAATAACCTGCTATGAATATGTACGAGTACAAATTTACAAAGTATTTTTAAAGCAAATTCGCTATTCAGAAGTCCTTTGTTAGCATAAATCAATAAGAACAATTATCGATTAATTGTTAGGAGGCTATTACTCGGCATTAACTTCTCCGAAGAGGGTGGCGATGGTGTACTGGATAGTATTTGCTCATTAACCGATGCCCCAGCGGTGAACAGCGATTATCAGACACCCGAGTATAAGAATGAATACGAATAACATCAACGTTTTTCCAACCAGTGCACCAATCGAGCTCCCACGACGATCGGTTCTACGCATCGGAGCAACTTGACCAAGGATCGTCAGACCTCAGCTACACAGCTTTTACAACAACCTTCACCGACCTGTTACTTTGGTTTCATAAAAAAACATATTTTCACTCTTAGACTTACCTGGAAAACCAGTCCCGTTATACTACTTGACGTTGCATTCTGCCCTAATTTAGGAGTTCTCGTCTTCTTTTTTTGTGAAACTGGAGTGCCTGGCCCTCCAGAGTGTCCGCTGTATATACAATTGTCTGCTCTAGAAGTCAAATCCAAATTTAGATTGGCTCTCGTATCCCAAATTAAAATCGCTCCATCCCGACCACCAGTGGCAAACACCGATGAATCACTTTTGCGAAATGCCGCCGTTTTCACAGAGCGAGTATGTCCATTAAAAATTCTGCAAGGTCGTATATCGGGACCCTCGACATCCCAAAGACGAGCGGTGTGATCCCCTGAAGCCGAAACAAATTTCATTTGTCCGGGCGCCCATTCCAAATCAAACACAGCATTGTAGTGGCATTGAGGCGCGCTTAAGGCCTTCTCCTCTGGTTCAGTATTCCTCACGGTTGTGTCTTGCAAGGCAATCTGTTCAAGTACAACATCTAAACGGTTAGTTTATTTTCAAACAAATCTGCTAACAATTACCTTTCCATCCTCATTCGCAATGGCCAATATGTGCCTGTAGTTGTTACAGTTTGCAAACTTTGCTGAAAATATTGGTGGTTCTGGATTGTAGTCCGAACTGTAGTTACTCGGCGTAATGCCCCGCCAGCTGTCCTCTGCAGCGACGCACAGGCGACGAAGAGCAAAGTCATAGGTAAAATCATTCGCTGTAATCACATAAGTAAACAGTTGGATTTGTTTATTTCTATTTCGGTTCAATGGGAATTTTTAGAGACTCTGTTAAATCAGCGGAAATAAACTGATTGCGATTTCAAACATAATACTATTTTTTGGCGCAATTCAAGGAACTGAACAACTCTTGTTAACAACACTCATCCACTGAGTCTGGGAAATAGAGATAATACTTACAGATGCCGTGTTGTTTTTCAAAAAAAGACACAACTCTATTCATTTTTATTAATAGCTATTCTATACTAGTTTCACGCAAAACCATTAAAATTATTCCTCACTGTTTTTAGCGGAATAATGCAACATTTCGGAATCAGCGACTGTCAAATTTAACAAATTGCGCGCATTGTCGTCTTCAGATCTGTTTGTGTTGTACACACGTATAACAGTTTTGTGGAATATGGGTGACGGAATTCCTGATAGAATTTTTTTTTATAGCGTATCGTTCATTGACGTATAAAATTATGGACTGCCAGTGCCCAACTTTACGTATGTTACACCATCACTAGCTCTTTTGTTTCACGGCGGGAAAAACTGGAAACTAGTACTTTGATTGTCGATTCGCCAGCGAATGGAGAAAAAAAATACGTTGTGTTTTTATATGTATTTTTGATCAGGGCAAATAATTTGGAAACATTTAATTGTGAAATGAATAATAACACGTACTAAAAAATAGAATGCAGATAAAATGAAGTGCTATGGGTTGGCTGTGATTCACTATACCGATTGTGTTGCAAAGAAATTCAAATTCGTAATATTGTAACCGTAGAAAACAGCAGCGACATCTATGACAACGAATTTTGAAACTATTTGAATGTTAACAGTTTCTTACAGCCAGTACACTTGAACAAACACAGGTGGCGCAAGTTTCTATGGCGGGTATTTTGTTTCTGATTAATGCCGCTGTGAAACAAAAACTCTAGTGACGTTGGAACATATTTTTCCGCAGACAAAGTGTGAAAGTGACATTTCACTAGCAGTCCATATATTTGCTCCCATTACCGATGTTGTTATTTTATTTAGGATAAATAAAACATTTTTACATTTGCAGTTGAAATTAAAGAATCAAAATTAGTTGCAGACGCTCGTCGAGCTGATGGAGAGGAACGAGCAGTTGGCTAGGGGTTTTTTTGAAGGGGATACAGAAAAGTGATATAAAAAGGGAATGGATTTCTTATTTCATCCAACACATACTTTAATGCTTCATTTGATAATCTAAAGTACTGCTTGAATCTGTTAAAGGGTACAAAAGTTTCATTTAATAGCTACAATTTAATTTAAAATGTGAACTCACTTTGATTCAGGCAAGTCAAATGGATTTGAGTTTTGTCTTATCTGTTTCCTTTTTATAATTAATTGTGCAGTTTCAAGATTCCGCACTCCTCCTTCTTCATCCTCGTCACTATCGCTACTTGTGTAATACATTTCTGCACTTATCATTTAATAACTTATTTATTTTACTAAAAATAATAAATAAAACCACATTTGTTGTTTATTTGAGCGTCCAGCTCAAACTAGACTAGAGTTTCCTTTGATTTTGACAGATGTTTGTTAATTTTTCATCGTTTAAAAATCGGTTACATATTCGTCGCGTCGAAGAAGTTATGGAATGGCATTTGAAAAGCGACACGACAGAGAAAATGAGAGTCGTCGAAAAAGCAAGACGACATCGGTAATTACCATAATTATTACGTCGATGGTATCGTTACAAATTAAGGTGGATTTACTCTCGACGACACGTAACGACATGGTAGACATAGTCCACGAAACGGCACTAGCAAGTTTGATGCACGCTTAACGAACAGGCAACGACAGATTCTTGTACGAATTCTCGAAATCCATCCATGTTAAGTATGCCTTTCACTTCCCACTTCTGACAATGAAAATCCAACGACGAAAGGCAATCGGTAATCTTTGCAATAAATGCCACTGCCCCGATCGTTCCGCTTCAGTTTCGTTAGCGGTGAGTGTGTACTATCCCATCGTGGCGGTCGTACACTATGTGCGCATCTGTTCAACGAACTACGATCAATTCTTTATTCAACCCTTTAGTGCCGAGAGCTTGTCTAATTGTGCAATTGTGTAATTTCCTCTCAGTAACCAAGCTTGGACAATTTTGTGGACAGGACCTGGTTGCTGCAGCTGTAAGCTACGAAACGACCGGAAGTTGGAAAACCTTCGTCGTTGCGTCGGCTTACTTCCCTTATGATTCGGTAATGCCTCCACCACCGAAGGCGGTTGCCGAACTCATAAAGTACTGTGACACTCGGGAGATGGGACTAGTCATGTGTTGCGACGCGAATGCTCAGAATACAGTCTGGGGCAGCAGCAAATGTAACATACGAGGAAACCATCTCCTAGATTTTATACTATCGTCTGGCATGGTAATTAACAATGTTGGCTTCCAGCCAACTTTTGTTACGGCAAGGAGGCAGGAGGTAATTGATTTGACTTTATCTAATAGGTATTTCAAGTCAATTACTAACTGGAGGGTACTGCCGGAGGTGTCCTTGTCAGACCATAGATACATCGCTTTCCAAATCGAATGCGAGGCCATAACTTTGCAGGAGAGGAGGAATCCGCGGAAAACCAACTGGGTTGCCGTTTAGGGAAGAGCTAGACAGATCTGTCAAAACTCCAACTAAACTCAGAACGAAACGAAAGGTTGAGGATGCTGTTCAAAACCTGACTAGTGTCCTTACCAGCTGTTTTGAACTGACGTGCCCATTGACAAAAACCCCCTGCAGAACTCCGGTTCCCTGGTGGAGCCCAGAACTGCAGCGACTTAGGAAAGAATCCAGAAAACTTCTAAATAGGTCACTCAATACAAATTTAGATGGTGACTGGAATCTTTTTAGATCGAAGCAAAAAGACTACAAGAAGTTAATTCGGTTGACGAAAAGTGCTTCTTATAGAGATTTTTGTGAAAAGATCGAGACACTCGGTGAAACCAGCAGGTTGGTTAAGGTTCTCAAAAGGGGCAAGCCGACCAAACCGGAGTCACTGAGAAAATCTGATGGCAAGATTACTGAGACGAAAACGGAAACATTTAGTCTTCTGCTGGAGACTCACTTTCCTGGCAATCGGATAATCACTAGGTCGGAGCTTGGCCCGCTTACCCAGGCTGAGTTTGATCTAAGTCAGAAAACTCGGCGCAGCTGGTATATTGCATCAGCCGTGGTAACAGATGAGGCCATCAAATATGCTGTGGCATCTTTTGATGGTTTCAAATCGCCTGGCACCGATGGAATATATCCAGCTATGCTGCAACAGGGTATAGATCAGCTATTGCCAACTCTGAAAAGAATTTTCACTGCTGGCTTGGCGCTGGCATATATTCCTACACCTTGGCGGACAGTCAGAGTAGCTTTCATACCGAAAATTGGTAAGGAAGACTATTCGCTCTCCAAGAGTTTCAGACCTATAAGTTTGACATCTTTCTTACTGAAAAGTATGGAGAGACTGGTAGAATTTCACGTGCGCAAAGTTGCTTTGAAACTGCATCCACTATCGGAGATGCAGCATGCCTATCAGCGTGGGAAATCCTGTGAGACCGCACTTCAAAATCTAGTGGCCAGAATTGAATGCGCGCTTGATAGGAGAGAATACGCGATGGGTATCTTCATCGACATTGAGGGTGCTTTTGACAATGCGACTTTTGACTGCATGTGCGACTCTGCCAGACAACACGGGGTAGATGAAACATTAGTGTTGTGGATTAAGGCAATGCTAATGAATAGAACGTTGGTAGTGGATGCGGATTGTGGCCAATATGTTATGACAGGGGTAAACAGGGGCTGTCCGCAAGGTGGCGTTCTGTCTCCATTGTTATGGTGCATGGTGGTCGACTCTCTGTTGAACACTCTAAATAGTTCTAACGTCTACGCTCAGGCATATGCGGATGATGTCGCCGTACTTTCTGTTGGGCCATGCCTGGCGACGGTCTGTGCTAACGCGCAGGCGGCGCTGGACATGATCGATGAATGGTGTACTAGGAGTGGGCTTTCGGTGAATCCTCTTAAGACTGAGATTGTTCTTTTTACGAGAAGGAGGATTTTAACCGGTCTGACTCAGCCAGTACTAAAAGGCGTCACCATTCGCATTTCCAATGAAGCCAAATATCTGGGAGTGATTTTAGATAAGAAACTTCATTGGTCCAAACACGTCGAGTCGAAAACATCCAAGGCGCTCTCAGTCTTCTGGCAGTGTAAGGGTGTTTTTGGCAAGACTAGGGGCTTATCACCGAATAAGGTTCTCTGGATCTACACGGCTATGATAAGACCATTCCTCGCATATGCGTCGGTTGTTTGGTGGAAGGGGCTCTCGCGTAAATATGTGGTTGCCTTTTGTGCGAAACTCCAAAGAACGGCTTGTCTCGAGTGCTCGGGAGCTTTCCCGAGTACGCCTGGCTCTGCTCTAGACGCTTTGCTGAACTTACCTCCCCTTAATACTTATATCATGGGTTGCACTATCAAAGCCATCCATCGTCTTAGGCGAGGCGGTTTTTGGTATACTCCACACTGGAACTTTGATGAACTTGCGCGACACTTATCTTACGACTCCTGCCTTATAGATATGCCGTCTGATGCAATGACACCAGAACTCCAGCTGATGCGCAAATTCAGAGTCGACTTTCCTTGTGTCCAGGACTGGCTTCGGTCAGAGTCTGAGCCGGGAATGGAATGTAGTCGTATTTTCACGGATGGTTCCAAAACCAGTCAAGGGTCTGGTGCTGGAGTCTTCGTGGAAGTCGACAACATTAGACTTCACTTCTCGTTAGGCAAATATGCGTCTGTTTTCCAAGCGGAAACTTATGCAATCCGAATGGCCATGAACTATGTTGTGAAGAACAGATGGAAGGGACGTAGCATTTGTGTCTGTAGTGACAGTCAGGCTGCGCTTAAGGCCTTGCTTAACCCTTTAACCACTTCCAAAATAGTTCGTGAAACCAAAAACTCTTTGAACTCGGTCGCAAGGCTGAATTCTCTGTCTCTTATCTGGATCCCAGGTCACACTGGGATCTTGGGGAACGAGATCTCCGATGAGATTGCTAGACAAGGCTCAGAGGAGGCTTTCTCAGGTCCCGAACCCGCGTTGGGTCTTCCAGCGTCCTCGGTTAGGGCTTCCATTGACGATTGGGTCTCTCACGAGCACAATTGTGTGTGGCATGACTCTCCAGGTTGCAGGTTGACTAAACGCATGCTGCCGGACGTCTGTAAGAAATCAGCGGCATTCTTGCTGTCTCTCAGCAGAAAAGACTGTAGACAACTTATCGGCGTCTTGACAGGCCACTTCGCTTTTGCCAAGCACCTTAACGTGTTAGGCCTAAGTGACACTACAATCTGCGACGCTTGTGGAGAGAGCGACGACACCGCGGAACATTATCTCTGTGAGTGTCCGGCCTTTGCTCGTATCAGGTGGCAGATCTTCGGTGCGGATGTGGTGAGTGCTGGTACTGTAAGCTCCTCATCACTGAAGTGGTTGCTTGGCTTTCTTGGAAAGTCAAGGAAATTCCAATAAAATGGGTAAATCAGGGTTTGCTCTCTGGCAGCACAATGGACCACTTGTGTCTGAGTGCTCCAGTCGAGTGTTTCCTATCCCGACAAAAAAAAAAAAAAAACCCTTAATTTTACAAATGAATTTATAGCCCCATATACCAGTGCACAAGCTTATGTTGCTCGCGTTGAGCAACGCAATTCGACTTGTCGCCAGTCCTTCGGTCCGGTAGCCGATAATAAATTCAACGTCCCTTCTAACTGTTGAGAACGTTTATTTTCTATAAAATGCGTACATACAATTTAGTATAGGTAATGCTTTTATATTTCTTTTCTATATGTATTACTTGCATTTGGGTAAATCGGCTGGCTGGCGTCCAGATTCGATGGAAAGCTGGAAACAAATGGACGTGGATAAAATGACAGCTAAGAGTAATGGTATAAATGACAGCTCGCGTTGGCTGGACCAATTTCAAAGCTCTGCCAATTAAAGTCGAATACACGTAGTGGACGGTGTTTTACATGCCGTCGAGTCCTTTACTATACGAGTATTAAGCAAATTAAAAGCAGATTTTTGATTTTTCAACTGATTACTAGAGATTACAAATACCTAAGTGTTTTAGAGAGAGGAATGTCTTGACTCGCGGTGGTGCAGGGGCCCAATAACATTGTCCACATATGCGTTCATATGCTCCTCCCACAGCTCCTGGTCCAAGCATAAGCTTTTTCTGGGCGATTTCAACACAAGAACGTGTCTTTGGTAGTACAGTCGGAAAACATAGCCTACACTACACTACGAGACACCCGGCAATGAATTTAGGTTAATCGACTTTATGGCGGGTATACTCGTTGTAGTAGCGAGCACGCTGTTCCCTCCAGAGACCATGGCGGTCTAATGTTTGTTTTAAGGTGTTGAAGTGCTTTTTTATGAAATCTGGTAATCGTAATTTCCGATTAATTTCAAACTACAAATTACATGGCAACTTTTCCTACTCTGTATCTGTTCCTACTTTCCATACTACTGCCTTTCGTAATTTTTATCACATTTCGACTCATCGTTTATTCAACAAACTTCCTCAGTCGTTCAAAATTGGCTTCTTAAATTCAACTTCGATGGCATAGAATATATTCTTTCTGACTGTCTGGTTTAAATTAAATCTTAAGTTTTTTCTTGCACACTATTTAATGTTATAGAGTAAATGTGTTCTTTTTATAAATACTTCTTAATATTGATTAATAAATATACTCATTTTTGTAACTTCCTTCAAGGGTTACCCCACTCACAGATGGACTGTGGAGTTGGTGCGGGTGTGTTCTCCGAATCCTTAAACATCTCTAAATCATTTAGGCTCCCGGATTCTGCCAGTGTGCTCCGGGCAGAATTACTCGCTGCCCGGGAAGCTCGCCGTCAGATCAAAACACATACCAATATAACGCCGAGGCAAAAGATCGCTATTTTTATCGATAGCCAAGCAGCCATCAAAGCCATTGCTTCGGTTACTACATCCTCCGAGCTGGTGCTTGAATGCCAAAATGAGCTAGCTTCGCTAGATAGGCAATTCAAGCCAACCCTGATTTGGGTTCCAGGGCATAGTAACGTTTATGGAAACGAACTTGCAGATGAACTGGCTAGGCATGGTTCATCCCTCCACAGCTCTCTTGCGGAATCAGTTCAGATTCCGACTTCCTAAACAGAACGCGTAGGGACATCGCCAGGATAACAGCAACCACTACGGGTCACTGGCCTATAGGAGACCATGTGGTCAAACTAGGTATCCCTCACAACACACACTGTCGCAGTTGCAATGACGCAACTGAAAAAGAAACCGTTATTCACTTTTTATGCGCCTGTCCGGCAGACAACGAGCTTTAGGAAAACCCTTTTTCGACTCCCTTGAGTCGAAGTCTCAGTGAAAACATAAAAGATCTAATAATCTTTTTAAACTCCAAAGGCTGGATCTAGAGACTCCTCACCAACACACCATTTATATCCAGGTACACGAGTTTTGTGGTATCAAAACGGCACCTAGCGCTAATTGGGTTCTTCTCTTAAGGAGAACCACCACACCTATCTACCTACCTACCCCACCCAAATTAACTAATTTTTAAAATATCTGAAATGTATTATACCTATATTGAAGTGGTACTCAACACTATTTTTATTACTTACGTATAAAAAATACAGAATACCAAATGAATTTCTTGTACTTTATATCTATTTTAAGTTCTATTGTCATGTTAATTTTCGAATTGTGAAATAATACTTAATTTATATGAGGAATTTTGGATAATAAATCTAGATCTAATCTAAAAATGATCATGTAACCGACAATCAATTTGATCATATTGCAATAAATGCAAGGCACTCATCCAGTACATTGGATGTTCAAACATTTCGAGGAACCAACGTAGGTTCAGACCACTACTTAGTTGCAGCCAAAGTACGAATGCGGATATCCAGTGTAATGCGGAATCTGCGAAATCTCTGAGAAAGTTTGACATCGAGCGGCTGCTATCGCAAGAAACCACCAGAGCCTTTGCCGATCGAGTATCCCTCAATCATCAAAGATATACCATGCCACCAGTAGCAAGTGCAGATAACCAGTGGTAACGTTGCCAGCAAACCATAAAAGATGTCACTTTTGATATGCTGAGTTTCTCCAGGCCACCACAAAGAAATCCCTGGTTTGATAGATTAATGTATTGTTAATAATTAATAGTGGCTAAAATCCATGAATGATGTTCAGAAATGCTAAGGATATGGAAGGAACACTCCTGCAGACTATTAAACGGCGATGATAAGCAAATTTGCCTGTCAGGCAGAATAACATGATCAGTCTCAACGATATGATGGACAACACTTCCGTCCACCCGACCTTGACGAGGTGAGGATAGCGATATCCAAGCTAAAGTCAATAAAGCTGCTGAGCAGGTGACCTAGCCGACGAACTCCTTAGAGCAGCGGGAGATAATTTGGTAGACAGCACTATAAAATAAGGTCGGACGAAAGTATGTCAGATGAGTGGAACTTTAGCATCATTTTCCCGATTCTCAAAAGAGGGGACCCCCTGACCTGCCCTAATTTTTATTTTTATTTTTTTATAATTTGCGCGCACTCAAGAGGTTATGAATACCCTTAATATGTTTACACATAGCGCGGGCGTTAGAAAGGATAGACAAAGAGAGAGACAGAGGGAGAGAGAGAGAGAACGTTTTGGTGTAGTGGTTTGAAGCTCAGTTGTTTCTGCTTCAGAGAAAAGCCGAGGGTGGCGTCCAAATAACTGGGGAGATTTTTGTTATTTTTTATCTTTGCTTCTGATTCACAGTATTTTTCTTTTTCAATAATCGATGTCATAGGCAAATCATCATTTCACCCATGCCCTGAGAAGTAGTATAAGGGTATTAATAATCTCTTTGGCACGCGCAAAATATAAAAAAAAAAAACGAGCGAACAATTTTTCCAGCCATATGGCCAAGCTTCTGCCAGTGTTATGGATCCGCAGTAGTGTTCACACAAGCTTCCGCAATTGATCGGACTGACTTTATATATGTATTTCATGAGAAATAAATAAATGCTTGCTGACATCAGGATTTGAAGCATGAACCATTAGCGTGGCAATTGACAACGTGACCAATGCCGCCATCATTACACACTAGAAATAAAAAAAAATATAGTACATGTACAATATATAGGTATAAAACCCGAATGAGAAAATAAAACTAGTAAACTACAGGGTGACCAGATAAGAACGCTAGGAAAAAAAAATTTAAATAAAGTTGAAATTTCGAAGCTACATTCAAGCCATTATGTGTGGAATAACACATCATTTAAATGATCGCCTCGGCTTCAAGCGGTCGGTCCAATTTTTAATGTCTCTGTCCAATACGTACGGCATTTTTCTGGCAATAGCGTCTCGAATGTTGACCTCGAGCTCGTCCAAAAGTGTTGGCTTGTTAGCGTAGACTAAGGACTTGACGTAGCCCCAGAAAAAATAATTGAGTGGTTTCAAGTCGCATGATTGCGGCGGCCAATTGATGAACGCTCGCCGTAAGATGACCCAGTCGCCAAATTTCTCCTTCACCATTTGGACATTCTTCGACTCATACACCGGGCGGCATTCAGTTTCATATTTTTATATAATGATGATTTGCCCTTGACATCGATTATCAGGAAAAAAGTACTGTGAATCAGAAGCAATGACAATAATAACAAAAAAATCTCCCCAGTTATCTGGACGCCACCCCCGGAGAATAGCTGAAGCATAAACAACTGAGCTTCAAAAACCACTACACCAAAAATCTTTCTCTCTCTCTATCCTTCCTTTCCAAACGCCCGCACTGTGTGTAAGCATGTTAAAGGTATTCATAACCCTTTGAGTGCGCGCAAATTATAAAAAAAAAAAAAATAAAATAAAACAATTTTCTATTTCAATGCGAGATTATATTTTCGAGATTTTGATTTTGATCTCCAATAAAATAATATTCCAAATCGAAGTAAGACTTTTTTCGTCACGTCAATGTTGAAAAATATTCACAAAAATTCAATAGTTTACACAAATTACGTGGAAACATTACTTTATTTCTATCTCATGTAAAGTTTGTCTACAAAAAAGAAGTGCAAAATATTTCGAATTCTCTATAGGAAGCATGTCGCAGTTTAAACATGTTATTTCCACATTGTTTGCTGGAGAATACGCGTGCACTCTTTTATCATTTTTGCTCAAAATGGGAGAAGTTCTCTGAACCTTTCATCAATGAAACAACAACAACAAACTTTTTCAAAGATTTGATTGGGCATTTTGTAGATAAGATTTCATTCTTCAAAACGCTCTAAACATACACTCTTTTTGGACGAAAATCTTAAAAAATGTATACGATTTAAAGAGCTTACACCAGCGTATTATGTAAAGTTGTAGGAGTTGTGTAGGAGTATATGAATTTTTGTAGCCCAAATAAATAAGTAACTAGAGAATACCTTCGCTCACTAGCGCACATCGATTGTATTATGAACGCACCCACTTTGATACTGGAATACCTGAATCGAATAACCAAACCCAGTCGAACATGGAAGTAAGCTTGACTATTGTCATGTCATTCGCATTCCATTGTTGTTCGCATCAAGTCCCGCTTGTACGTTGCTTATTGAAACGGTTACACAAAGTAAAAAGTTGACATTTTCTAGTCATCACTATATTTGGGTGTGGTGTTAGGTTTTCTAATTTTGCGTTCTTTTGTGTGAAATTAAATTTAAATTTTAATATCTTTAGTAAAGCGTAAAGTTTTTTTTCTGCGATAAAATGGTGAATTGGTATTGTTTGTCAGTCGTGCTTCCCGTGTTCGCATTCTTATGTCCGTGCAGTGATGCGCAAAGAACTCCAACCATTTCCTACATCACACAAGAGCAAATCAAAGATATCGGTGGCACCGTCGAATTCGATTGCTCCGTACAATATGCCAAGGAGTATTCGGTCGTCTGGATCAAAATGGACAGTGAACCCGTTTTCCTATCCACGGGTAGTACATTGGTCATAAAAGATTCACGCTTCGCCCTTCGATATGATCCCAATTCGTCGACATACAAACTACAAGTTAAAGATATTCAAGAGACTGATGCGGGAATATACCAGTGTCAAGTGGTTATTTCGGTCGTTCATCGTGTGACTGCTGGTGTTAAGCTGTCTGTAAGACGTCCACCTGTTATTTCGGACAATTCTACGCAGTCGATAGTGGCTTCTGAGGGAAATGAAGTTCAAATGGAATGCTATGCTGGTGGCTACCCAACACCAACGATTACCTGGCGTCGCGAGAACAACGCCATCTTACCAACAGGTAACTAATATTCACTGTATGAGCATTTGCGACAATTTTAATGTAAAGTCAGCTTTAAATGTAAATTACGTAATTATACATAGGTATGTATGTACAATATCTATTTAGTATGCTCTTCCGAATTCAGAGTGCCCCCAATACGAGCAGAATTGAAATTATGCTTTAATTGATACTACAAAATGTTTGTCTGTCTCTCGATTTGGGTGCAAAGCATTGTTGTTGATTTTGAAATCGTCTTCTCTGTTCTCCGCACGTTCTTTTGCTGCTCCCCGTGTATGAATCATCCACATTGATTCACTCAGTGAGTTTGTGACTAAAGTGTTATTTATCACAGTGCAGTGTCTTCAATAGTCACTGATGGATACATTTATTATTTTCTAAGGCAACTAGAAAACTTTTATATAAATTTTTACTCTGAATAATAACTGTATATCTATTTTATAATGTTTTGAGAAAAATCGATACTTTTGTGCCGAAAAGAAAACACTTGAGACGCTTGGTTTTAAATTTAAAATGCATGGGGTAATACGAGTATTATTCTCGATCTATCTCGCATATGTGTATGCGCGGTGATGGGGTGTTGATTATTTAATTCGTCGTAGGTGTAGATGTTTTCAAAATTTGTTCTCAAATGCGCACAGTAAGGAATTTACTTGGATTTAAGAAGAAAAAAAAAAAAACACCCCACTCGAGTGAATGCTACTTTCTTCCATTCTCCATGAATGTACCTACTAAAGAAAAAAACAATTCATTTTTAATGTGTGCTGAAATGGTTATGATGGCACATTACCTGACCAGAATTACTTGCACTGAATAAGGTTTATATAAAAACAGTGGTTTAGAAAGCTTTTGCTTTTAATTAGCACTAGATGAATTAAACATAAAGCTTTTAAATAATTTAGTGCTCATTGGGTAAGGTTGAAATAATTTACACGTACCAGTAGTACGTTGCTAAATACTCGTATTTATTTTCCATATTGCATTTAAAAAAACTGTCCATTACTCAGATGCAGATCTATATTATATTATTGTAATTTGATTCTGTTCGCTGGGTGCACGAGTAAAATTAACTTGTTCGACGTACTTATACATACATAGGTCAACTTATTTATCTGCAGTTGGATTAAGAATGGACGAATTAGAGAGAGGTTTTAAATATAACTAGAACTGGGTAGATTATTTTTAGGTAAGGTTTCAATCTGACCTCGAAGTAATAACTTATTCAGGACAGCTCGATCCCTTGTAATCTTCTTCGATGTGCGCAAGTAATTTTTGTTTAATACTCTAATTGCGTATGTTTAATTAGCAAATGAAATTAAACCATTCGACGTGCCAATTGAGCACGGCTTCTGCTTTTATTAATAGCAAATTAAAAAAAAACTGGAAGTCTCAAAGGAAATATATCTGAAATTTTCAAATAATTTTGGGCGGGAATATGATGTATTCCCCTATTGAAGCAATTTGTCTATATTCATATTATCTGTAACATAAAATACCTGTCGGACGTTTTGCCTTTTGTATACTCATTTACGTTGCAGGTGAGCAGGTGCTATAAAAAAATTGATTTTACAGCAAATATTCCGTACGCATTGTAAATGATCCTCCAGCATCCAGGTATTAGCAGACGTTTTTCTGAAAAGCAACTTCGTTTTCCATTTTTACGTTTTTCGAATTTTTACCTAAATAACAAAGGATTATCTACCTGCTACTAATAACAATAACGATAGAGTAGGTAAACCTAAGGAATTTTGCATCAAATAAAAGTTTTTGAGAAATGCTTCGTGCAATATAAACAGGTATATTTAAAACATTATTGTCCTATCCTAAGAAAATATTTAGCTAGGTTGGTGGTTAGTTCTTCGTTTGCCTCATAATAAAACCTATTTGTTTTCCCTTTACTTGAATTTGCTTGCGACGTAGTAGCAGGTTAAAGTAAGTATTCTCCTATGTTAGGTGCTCTAAGGCAATGTTGGAATATACATAGGTACGATCGGTTGTAGTCGAAGTTTGCACAAATCAAGAAGTTGTTCTCACATTTCTCATCCCGCTAAATGTATGAAAGTTTTGCCATGGACGTATATAAGTAATTGTTATAAACTAACGTTAATATTCTTATACGCTGGGAAAATTATTTTGTAATTCTTAAATTCAAAATCGTCGTTAATTTAATTTTTTGTGGCAAGCCAACCCGCCAGACGAGTCCTTATTCATAATGGATGCTATTGGTCCGACGGGAGGTGGGCTTGCTGTGGATTCACCACAATTTTATTAGTATTTTGAATATAAGAGTAATAACAACACAAGTAACAATGAAACAATGATCGAAATCATAATATAAATAATAAAAAAACAGTAATAGGTAATTAATCTATATCTATATACATATAATAAAATGTTAACTAGGGTTGGGAATGGGCAGGTATCACGCAGAAACTACATCACAGAAGTTAACCAAACCGTGGCGTTTTATACCTTACGATATTGGTCCTTATCTCCAATAAGAATTATCACGATACTCCTTAAGGGGATTAAGATATTAAAAGAAATAAACATAGAGATTAAAAACAAAAAAAAAAAAAACAGACAAGACCGGGCATTATAAAACTATACATTCGAAAAGTTTGAGAAATACTGATTTTTTTTTTGCATACTTTTGGGTGCAGTATACAAAAAATAAACACATTAATTTCCTGTTGGCTGCCCAGACTTACCCCTAAAAATGTAGCGCTTTCTAAGTATGTAAGTGGTTTATTTCCTTGCCTACCTATAGACGCAAATTTATAGCTATGGTATGCATATGTGCATTTTGACTCAGGCCTTCTGTTAGCTAAATACATACATATGCGGCAGTTAAAGTTATGCTGGTGTAAACCATTTCTCAAAAATATTGATGTAAGTCCAGAAATGAATACACATGCCAAACTGTTGCATGAAAATGTGAAGTAAATTAAAATGTTACTATGTACTTCAACAACAGATGGTAGCACAAACTTTATAGATAAAGGAAAAGCTGATTGTTGAAAGTTACAGCGGTGCAAATCTTAAGTTCTTATCTAAATATGACTTACACCACTAACTTTAACCACTTTACATGAAGTTATGGTGGACCCCGCAGACAGAGTTGCGGGTATCTGTTAGTAATTGCATACAGAAACAGCTAAATTATTTGCATTTTGAATCATCTACTTCACTTGGTTAGTTTATCTTTTGTTGGTTTTATATAATGCAATGCATTTTCCTTTTTTAAAAATCCTGAAATTAGCTTCATTTTAGATAGATAAAGACCCTTATAGATAATTATATTTTGGCCTGCCGCTGTATTTTGAAAACGCATTCTGAAGTTGTTGGCATTAGGTAAAGGGTGTGGTTATATCTCTCCGACCCGTCTGACACCACTTGTTAAAAACCTTGGCGCGGCTCTGTATTTTAACCTTAAAGACAGCTAAAAGTGTATTAGGTTCAAGTCTTTGTTTTACTCTTAACCACTTAAGAGCATCCAACATGCATGTGGATTGATGTATGTATATCTATTACATTTTAAAGTGCTTCTCATCTCTTTGTCTTGAAGCTTTTAGAGCTTTTCCATCTTGATTGCAGCATGAGTATAAAATTGTGCCACAATTCAAAGATTAATGATTATTAAGGTTACTATTGATAATTAAATGTAACAAATTTTGATAATTTTCTTATTCGTTTGCTCACTGCTGAGATTCCACAAGAAAAATCTAAAATAAACATAAAAAACGTAAATGAGCCAGGCGTGATAAAGAGAAAGCGCAAGTTTTTGCCGCACCTGGAAGAAACTTTTAAACCGTTTGATGGACAAGCTCTTATTCAAAATACAAATACGTCGTATATAGACAATAGTGTAATGAGAACTGTACGAGGGAGCAAAGACAAGAGTAAGACGCCCAACTGGAGTAACCAAAGAGTTCCCAATCAAAGTCGGAGTGCACAAGGGAAGCGTCTTAAGTTCTTTGCTCTTTATTACAGTCCTTGATTATCTGCTTGAAGGTAAAGTGATGGACCCCAAGGTACATCAGTTATTCTTTACTGACGATGGAGCCATCATAAGTGAGGATCCTACATCCCTGCAACGAACACTTGATGTGTGGGTGGACGCTCTGGAGGGAAATGGGTATCGCATTAGTTCAAAAAAGACAGAGTACTTGTGCTGCCCGTTCTCTGATCCACTCAGGCCTATTCCAGACATTTATTTGAATGGAACAGTGCTTTCCAAGTGCAAAAAGTTCAAATATCTGGGATCTATGATCAATAGCAAAGCAACCTGTGATGACGACATCAATCATCGCGTAAGCGTAGGGTGGATGAAGTGGCGAGAAAATTCCGCTATCTTCTGTGACAGAAAAATGCCACCTAAGTTGAAAGGAAGGCTCTATACCGCTGTTGTGCGTCCAGCACTCACATATGGTTCACAATGTTGGACGATGTACAAAAGGTATGAGAGTAAATTAACGGCAGCTGAGATGAAGATGCTTCGCATGACAGCAGGAGTGACAAAGCTTGATCGAATAAGAAGTTCGAAGATCCGTGGAAGCTTTCACATCAAGGAAACCATCGTACAAAAAATAGAGCGCGACCGGCTTAGCTGGTATTGCCACGTTCAAAGAAGAGATCATTTGAACCCTGTTAAAAAGGCAATATCAATGCACGTTCCAAAGACATCGCGATGTAGGAAAGGCAGGCCTATAAACGCCTGGATCACACAAATGCGACGACATCAGCATTTCATTGGCCTCAGTAACCGAGTGATCCAAAATCGGCAGACCTGGCCATATTTTCTGAGGTCAAATAGGCGAACCCCACATGCGGAGCAGTAGAAATGCGGTGAAGTGGGAGGGTTGTGATCCCTTGTTTTCGGATCATAACCTCGCTGATAAAAGATAGAAGAAGAAGTGTAATGAGAACTGCAACACTAACCGAACTTTTAAGGAAGAAATAAAGAAACTTAAACCTAAGAAGGCTCCTGGATACGACCTAATCACGGGAGAGGTTCTTAAAGCACTACCAAGAAAAGCTCTAATTGAGCTTCTGTTCATTATAAACGCCGCCCTTAGACTAGAATATTGTGCCTATTATGAATCGCAACTCAACTTGGTTGTGTTGTCTTTTACACAACTCAACTACAATACAACCGAACTAATTTTTGGAATTATGGAACACAACAATTTTCAGTCGAGCTAATGCAGCCAACTTGAAATACGAAAGTGGCAAATTAACACTGACATTTCGGCGTAAACAAAAGAATTTTGAAAATTACCCGGTAATCTTTTTAATTGTAAACGAAATACAAAAATGGAAACCAGTTTTGAACTATTTTTTGATGATGGCCTTGACGTCTCAAGCCTTTGACAAGATCTGGCATGAAGGCTTAAAGTTTAAATTACGACAAGTTCTGCTAGAGCACCTATATAATATTTTGAAGAACTACCTAACGAATAGACTATTCCGCGTTAAATGTGGAAACGAATATTTAGATTTTAATGTGCCTATTATGAATCACAACTCAACCATGCGCCATGGTATAGCAGAAATAGCGATATCCACAGAGATCTTGGCATTTATACAATCGAAGACGAAATCAAAAACTACACGAGAAACCATAAAAGTCGACTAGAAAGTCACGTAAATATTACAGTCCTCGAATTTTTGGATGAAAGAAATTTTTTACGCCGCCTTCAAAGAACCAACGCTTTAGACTTAGCGCGATAAGTAACCGCGTCTAAACTGCGCAGCTAGCAGGAACTTCTAATGGGGAGGTACCTGCAAAACGTCCTTATTTCGTGAAAAGAAAACTACTTGGTTATCGTGAGTGAAATTTTCCTCGGAATGTTTCCCCCGAACAAAAACTAGGTATCTTCAAAAATGTGGAAATATTATTTTATTTATTTTATTTTATAATTTATTCACGATAACCCTGATAGGGTCTTGGTGAAGATTTTCACCTACCCTCTAAAAAAAAAAAAAACGTGCGAAATAGGTTAGCATGTATCTTTACTGTAGGTATGAACTTCTGCCAGGGGGAGAAATCTTTACTAGAGGAAGAAAAAGGGTGACGATCCCTACTGAATGACAGAGACCTATGAGTGATGACCATCTGTCTCTAACGGCTGGGTTGATTTTCTTCAAAATCAATATGTGCTTTTTCTTCCATTGAAAGACTCACCAGCTGTCTTGAGGGATGTACACAATAAACTTATCGAAAATAATTTTTAAAAAATGTTAGCAATTAAATTCAAAATACTCATGTTGTCTGCCTTAAAGAAATCAAAAATATTTCAAGTGCGAATAACTAAAACTTTTTTTATATCTGATTTATATACATACATGTAGGTGCGTTTTCATAGATCACATAATCTATATTTACTTACACGAATTACACTGTCACAATACAAATACATACCTTAATACTATTTACATAACCATTACCATTTTCATAAGCTTTCTTTTGTCAAACTTTTGCAAATTCTATTATTATTCAGGTGAGTCGTTAAGCAGTAAAGTTGTCAAGTTTCATTTATCTAATTTATCCAATTTTTCTTAATACTCTAAATTTAATTTAATATTATTTTAATAAAACCTAATTTCGGAATTAATTAAAAGACTGACTGGTTAATTTAATTTCCCTAACTCCTACATACATGTATTGGGTAGTTTAAAAAAGCTGTATACTTAGTACAATGTTGTGTTCCTAAAATATAAAAAATATTCATTATGTATGTGTATATGAGAATACTTATGCCTATGTCTTATATTTGTTCTTTGTATTCCAGATAGCGCCACGTACGTCGGTAACATTCTGAAAATCAACTCCGTAAAAAAGGAAGATCGTGGAACCTATTACTGTGTGGCTGATAATGGTGTGAGCAAGGGTGATCGACGGAATATTAACTTGGAAGTTGAATTCGCCCCTGTGATTACGGTTCCACGTCCTCGCCTTGGTCAGGCCCTACAATATGACATGGATTTGGAATGTCACATCGAAGCTTACCCACCTCCAGCCATTGTTTGGCTAAAGGATGACATTCAACTGTCCAACAATCAACATTATAGTATTTCCCATTTCGCTACTGCTGATGAATTCACTGATTCTACATTGCGAGTGATAACGATTGAAAAACGACAATATGGCGACTACGTATGCAAGGCTGTAAATAAGCTTGGACAGGCCGAAGCTAAAGTTAACCTTTTCGAAACCGTCATCCCTGTGTGTCCACCTGCTTGTGGCCAAGCGTACTATGGTGGTGCTGAACATGTGGCTGGTACAACATTTGCTATTGCAGGAATCTTGTTGGCGGCTATATTTGCTAGATAAATAACAAAACGATAGGCTGCTATAAAATAGTTTTAATATTGTTTTATAATTTTTGTTTGGAGCGTAAATTATTTTTGTTTTTAATGTAACTTGGTGGACATATTGGTTTTCTTTTTTTTTTCTAAAACATTCCCGTCCACAAGTAATGATTAAATCCGACAATATACATTCCATTGAACCCCGTCCATATTTCGTTGTTACACATACAAAAAGGAATCTCAAATTTGTGTTCAAAACAATTTCGGTTATGCATATATGTATTGCACTTTTGTGCTTGACTTTATTTAAACAAAAAAAATGCGAATATTTACTTTAAATTTTATTATTTTCAAACGAACAAACGAAAGTTGTGAGACACAATATTGCAATTCATATTACATCACAAACAAATTATTGGAAATCAAAAATACAAAACGAATTGTAAAAATAAGTTATGTCAAGTGTAGTTTTAGTAGTACTTATATTTAAGTTAAAAAATCATGTACGAAAGTAAAGAAAAATCGAAATTTTCAAATGTTTATAAAAGAAATGTACTTTTACATAGGCACATATCAATTTTACAAAACAAGATATAATTCTTTTTAGATTATAAATCCAATAAACAATAATTTTGCATACATAGGTATATACAGACATGCATAAATCTCTATAGAGATATATTTATGTAACAAATAAAAAAATATTTGGCCTTAAAATTAAACATTGTTAAACAAATAAGTAAAATTAAATTTATAGATTCGTAATTTGTATACAAATTTTTTACACTTTGCTAAATAATAAACTATTGTAAAGGATTAAAAAGTACAATTATTAAACACATATTTTTTATTAATGCTGCAACTTGCAAGTACATTGTAGAGAGCAAACGAATACAGTGGCATTATCATCGGTATTGCATTCGCACACACGCATTCCTGTAGTGCAGCCAATTTAGGAGTAATTGCTCCTTGTGTTAGTTGCAAGACGTAGCTACTTCTATCGAATATAAATTTTATATGAACTTGAATACTATATGTTCTGACTGTGCCTTATATTTATGTCAACGGGCGAGTCGTCTTTTTTCAAACACTTTCCAAGTTCGAATCTCAGAAAACACCAAAAAGTTTTTTCACGGTCCCACCTCTCGCGAGCGTCTGACAAACATCCGACAGTATTGTTGTCACGAAAAAGCTTCTTAATCGCCGTTCGGATTCGGCATTAAACTGTAGGTCCCTTCCATTCGTGTGAAAAATATAACACACACAACATGAGTGGTTGCGAGAAGCTAGGCCCTGGCGCTTTAAAGAGCTGTTGCGCCAAATATTTATTTTTATTTGTGAGTTGTTATATACTACCTTATCCACTCTGTTCAAACATTTTAACTGACTAAGCCACACTAAACAGTCCGCCCGCCCGGCAATATGTTTTTTATTATAATGCTACAATAAACTAAGCATTGTGACATCCCGAGCAGGAAAGGTAGGCCTACAAACACCTGGATCACACAAATGCAACGACATCGGCATTTCATTGGCCTCAGTAACCGAGTGGTTCAAAATCGGTAGGCCTGCCGATATTTTCTGAGGTCAAATAGGCGAACCCCACAGGCGGTTCAGTAGAAATGCAGTGAAGTGGGAGGGTTATGGTCCCTTGTTTTGGGATCATAACCTCGCTGAAAAAGGAAGTAGAAGAAGAATAAACCAAGCATTATATCCATACCAATAGAATGGATCAGGAACGTATGAACGGTATTTAAAAGAACCGAAAAAGTCTGACAATTGGGAAACAAATAATTGGAACTAAGATCCATCATAGACCTAAGCATGGTAAAATTCGAAAACCTATGAGGGGAAATTTAAGTAACAAGGCTAATGAATAAGTAAATACTCTTAACCGCGGTTGAAAAAAAGATTTATTAAACAAACTTATATTAAAAACTTATTGAATACTATTCTAACAGTTGCTTTCTTGATTTTGGGGTGGAAATCGTCTTTAACTGCACCCTTCGTGGAGTTTTTTGCTCTGGTGTTCCTTGAATTTTCTCTGATCTTTCAGTATTCTCCAATTTTTCAGTGTCTGTAGATGTTTTCTTTTGAATTTCTGATGGAATTTCTTCTACTGTTTCCTCGTATACTAAGCGAATATCTTCAGTGCATCCGCTAGTTACTTCTATTTGACTGCTTCCAGGCAGATTTGGTTTATCCTTTTCTTTTGAATAATTCGCATTTTCATGCTGCTTTTCAGAAGAGTCAGCCTTTAACGGCCAAGCGTCCATAGCTTCCTCAACAATTGCAGTCTTTTCAACTGCGGTCGGAATTAACGCTCTAGGTTGTCGACGAATTGCAATCGGAGTTGCCTTTTTCGCACTCCCTTTGTTAATAGCCGGGGCATGATGTGGCTTACTTGATGAAATCGGACTCGATTTTTCATTGGGAAGATCCGATTGAGAAATACGAGAAGATGGTGTTGTGGCGGCACTACTACTTGGGGTTCTAGGATGTCGCCGTACAACAATTGGAGTTGCTGGTCGACTTTTTTTCTCTGGAGATTCGAACTTTTCATCCGAGCTAATGATATCTTTGTCTATAATAATTTCAGCTGGCAACTTGTCTATTGCGTACCCCAGGTTCTCATCCTTACTTTGATTTATTTTCATGGGGTTATCTGATTCAAGTTTCTTATTTCCAATGTCGTTTTCTTTTTGTTTGTTTTTCATATTTTTCTTCTCTTTTGTCAACTCTATTGGCTGAAGAACACTCAAATCAGTATACTCTTCACCAAGTTCACCCTCTTCAAATGTTATTAAAGAACAGAATCCATCTGTGCTGGAGACAATCATAATCCTACCATCATTCGACCAAGTGATGTCTGTGAGGCGAGTGTAGTGAATGTTAGAGATAAGTCCGAACGGTACCTTTTGTTGAGTGTCATACAGATACACAGAGCTCTTTGTAGCAATAGCAAATATCATTCGATATGGAAGAGGTATTACAGCAGGGTTAGTATCTATTTTGCTGCGCAACTTGAACAAAATGGGACAGCACTTAACCGCCACAGTGTACTGATCTGGTGAGGGTAATACTATTGCCGGCTGCTTGAGAGAATATCGACTGTAAATGTACGACGTGTGAAGGAGGTGTGTGACACCATCATAATCGACTACCCCAGCTGGGGTAAATAGCAATTTACCATCAGGGGAGAAGCACAACCGCCGGAAGAATGTCTGTAACGTGTCATCGTGATATAAGCGGACCTTCTTGCCATGCAAGTCATTTTCTTTTGGGACAGGCAAAGCAGCTTTGCTAACTCTATGAACGACTTTTTTGGTTTGTATATCAAATATTCTTAAAAATCTGTAAGAATAGGTTTTAACAAAGTGAACAAAATAGGACAATTCTTTTCTCACCGATCAGTACTCAATGTTGCAATATACTGGTTTTTAGGATCCCATGCCACTCCCTGTACAAATCCTTTGTGATCATTTAGGATTGACGTAGATTTTCCCTTCTGTATATCCCACACTATCGCAGTGTTGTCAACTGATCCACTTACAAGAAACTGAGAGTTCGGTGCCCAGCTCAAGTCATAAATGTCTTCCATGTGGCCGCGTAATACCTTCAGTGTAATCCAAGTTTCTTTGTCGTGTTCATTTGTACTGTCTAGTATGTTAACTGGTTCACTTTCTCCTTTTTGTTTCCAAATAAACACAACACTTTCGTCGTCCCCAGAGGCCAACAGCTCTCCGCTTGGGGACCACTTAACAACGTTTACAGCCCTCTGATGTCTGGTCAAGTCGGCAGCGACATCGAGGTTAACTTCCCCAGTCTCAGTAAATACGAGGCTCCAAATAAGTACATGAGAATCTGTGCCGCCAGATGCTAAGCGATATAATGCGGATTTTTCGGTTTTTGGTTGGATATCAACACTTAGAACTGGATCACGATTATGCCATGATATTTCGGGAATTTTGCACTTCATTTTAATAGGGACGGCAAGATCTATTTCAAATAAATGCTGTGATGAAATCTTTAGAAAACACACATCCAAGTAAAATTTCCCGCCAAATTATTAATTAATTGCTCTGTTTGTTATGACAGCTTGATAGCTTTTGACCCGTTTGTAAATGCAAATGAACAATTAATTTCTGGGTTTGCAGGGAGCAGTAGCAATTTTTTTTCTTAAAGGAAACTCCCGATTTCACTCCTTTTTGATTCCAATGGAACATGTGAAATCGTCGTCTGCTTAAGGCCCAACTATAATAGTCGGAAGCTAATGTCATAATTATTCGTCAAATTTCCTTCCATACTGGCAATTGCTCAAGTTGCCCATAATAGTCGGAAGCAATTGGAAGCAACTGTCAAATCGGTTTGCCTGCCAAGCTATTATGTTGTTTTTTAGTACTTTACTACATATTTGGATGATTTTTGAATGTCGTACTACATAATACAACCTTAAAGGCCTTAATAAACACGAGTTATCTCTAACTCAATCCTTATTAATAACAAAATTCAGATTTAACTGACGTTTGTTAACTTGTGGTTAACTAACTCGCCGATTTCGCGAGTTAACGAGTTGATAACTTTGCTTGTGTGTAAAATTGCTGCAAAGAATATACAAAAAATGGTTTATCATCAAAATTTCAGAGACATGTAGGGGAATCAGGGCAGTACTAGATATATAGTAAACATTACTTTTCTATTAACACCCAAATTGTGTGCGAATCCCACTTAAGAATAAGGGATTCTAATATTGTTGCTCACTGGTGTGGAAGTACCCATGATTCTCGAATTCTCAGAAGAGCAGGATAAAAGATCGTTTAGAATGGGGGGAGTTCAAGGGTCGTATTTAAGAAGATGGTGGTTATGCATGCACCAACCATCTTCTTACACCCGTTTTAAATCCCAGAAATCCTGCAGGGCAATGCTGCAATATTGCTCTTATTGCTACTCCAAATCCAAATACCATTTTCGAACCATCTGTGCAACTATTAAAATTTTGTACGATTTTTAAATTTATTGTTCGTGAGTACGTAAATGTTGAATCAAAATGAAGTTGCCAAATGAAAACTATAGCTCAGGAAAAGCATTTTATTTGTTTTTAACTACAACTATGTATTTTTGTTGTAGTTTTTGTGAATTAAAATTATATTTTTGTTATCTTATGTTTTTTATTTAATTTTGTTAATGTTTTAATTCAATGAATTCAATAAAAAAATAAAGGGAACATATCGTACTACATTTGTGTGACTAAACTACTATACTACATATCCGTCATATCGTGGTAAATAGTTGTTGATAAAATTTGCTTTTATCGGAGAATAAAACGGATAAGAAAATAATTTGTTGCTACTTATTTGCCACTTAATTTTCCGTTTGCCGATGTTACTCACACGACAATTCAAACATTTATGACGATTTGACACAAAGACCGCTCAAAAAAGGAAACCTGCGAATATCATAACAATTTATTTTTGATTTTAAATTCTTAATTTATCATCCTCCTCTCACTGACGTTTTTCCTCTCCACATACGAGAATCATAAAAAAAAACCTGGGCTGACCCTTGGTCGAATCTAAAAAAAAAAACACTATTTATTCTAGAACGCAGTGACGGCACATAGAATTACATTTCATATCTCCCATAGCTTGTATTCACCGAAGGTACACGGGCGTGACCTTGCGCAGTGTTTTTTTTTTTGTTGCTAATGCGTATTCAATAATTTGCGTTAGTACAAGTGAGTAGTGTAAAAGTAAAGAAGGGTTGGTATCTTTTGTAGAAGCACGGTGTTAAGTGAACATTTTGTTTTTTTTTTGATAATTTCATACCAAAAAAAAAATACAAAAACACCTTCATTTGTTTTTTTTTTTTTACTAACAAAGTATTCTCCTGTAGAAGGTATTTAGCTTGACAGACAATCAGGCGGGCAATCTTAATTCCATTAGGAATAAATTAAGTTTTTTCACGTTGAACGAGAACCACCCAAATAAGAACATTAACATTTTTTACCAAGAATGGCTTGGGGGTTCGTTACTTGTGGCCCAAATGAGGCGCTGGTCGTATCAGGTAAATATTAATATGTTTTTCAATTTGGAAATTTCATACAGAACTAGGTTGTAATTCCCAATAAGTGATTAGGTTGCTTTACCAACAAAATGACGTCATTGGTTTTGATTGATTTTTTGTACATATTAAGTTCCGATCATATCTGAGGGATATTTAGATTTCGAGAGTGCCCATCTTTCTTCAACGATATAAATAAATAAAAATATTTTATAGGATAATTGTTCTATTTCCAAATGAGGTTAACCGGAGTCAACTACTGTCACGAGTCATGCTAGAGATGTTTATCTCGATTTATTTTGGGAGTGTTTAGTTAGGGGGAAAATCATTGAAAACATTTTTCATCTTTCATTCTACATACATATGTACATATGTACTCACATAGCGTCACAATCGTAATAATAAAAAAAATGGATATCATTGGAACAGATCTATGATGTAGCATAGACCCCTCAATAGAGGGTGTTTCAAAACAAAATTTATATGTATCTAAAGAAAGAAGATACCTTGGGTCAAGAAAAGAATGTGAAATGTTTAAAAATGTATCCCAAGGAGCTACTACCTGTACTTACAATTGTTGGCACTTTAAAGAGCTGTTGCGCCAAATATTTGTATTTTTTTTTTGGACTATAATGGCATTTAAGCCTTTATGTCCGTGATTAGCGTCGAAAATTACGTCTATAAAGAATACAAAATTCCTTAAGGTATTGTAGTAAAACTGACATGTTTCTCTTTAGGGGTTCCTTAAATATTATTATATACTAGCCGTCCCGGGCAGTCGTTGTCCCGCCACAGACCGCCTTTTATCTTTCGGCGCTGTTGTCGGATATGTTATGCATATAATAAAAATCCGACCGGCACTGTTCTATAGATTTTTTATTTAATTTTTTATTTCAATGTTATAAATGAGGTTAATAAAGGCTGATTCTTAAGTTTAAACAATGTTCTTGTTTTAAATTATAGGTAGTAATAAACTTAAATTTAAAGTAGTGCGATTTGGTGAACAATATTTTTTGTCAATCCGTCTTTTGCTGCTATTCCTTCATGACTCTCGTGGGGGTAGGATGCTCAGGTGGACTCTCCATCTTTCTCGATCCTCCGCCATTGACTCCAATTGATCAGGAGGAATCGCTAGATGGCTCCAGGAGACATGCCGGTCTTGGTCCAACCATCTATTTCTAGGCCTACCGGGGAGTCGCCTACCTGATGGCACGGCAATCATGGCACGTCTCGGAAGCCGGTCTGGGGGCATACGCACTATGTGACCAAATCATCGAAGCATAGATCGTTCCGTTGGGAGAAGTAGCTGCTCAACATTGAGCAACTCGCATACTCTGGTGCTGCGCACTCAATTCCTACGAATTACTCCAGCAACATCGCGAAGGAACCTCATTTCGGCAGCTTGTATCCGCGATCTTATTTCTTTGGTCACTACCCAAATTTCATGACCATAGGTGAGAGTTGGAACATACATCGACTTAAGAACCGATAGCTTAGCTTGAAGACTAAGTTCGGCCTTCCTTATAACAGATTGGCCAAGCTCTCTCAAAACTGATCCAGCATGACCAATTCTACAGGATAACTAGGCATTGCTCTTCCCATGCATGCAACGTTAACTCAATGCACAGTATTTTTGAAAAAGAGCTAACTCGCATCATAAGTGAATTTGTAGTCCTGAAAAGTGTAAAAACAAAGAATCAAAATAAATGGTACACGAGTGGTTTAAAATTATTAAAGAGGCAAAAAGTAGACAGTTATTTTAGATTCATTCATACAGGATTAGAGGAAGATTGGGACTTATATAAAATGTCAAGGAATATGTACAAAAATTCACTAAACAAAGCGAAGAGTGAACTAAACAATGCCAGTGAACAAAAAACAATGTGGAGAACGATTAAAAATCAAAAATACTTCTATTATCAATATACCATTTTTAAATAACGTAGAGAATCAACCAAATACTTTTAAATTTAAGACAATTGAATCGGTCAGTGAATTGTGGAAAATAATTGAAATGCTGCCTTCTAAAAAAAAATTTTCACGGGATAAATAAAAACATAATTAAAGATGGTTATAATATAATAGGGCCAGCACTTCTTAAAATTATAAATATGTCACTGATAAGAGGAATATTTCCCGATAGTTGGAAGACATCCGTTATTGTCCCAGTACAAAAAATCGCGAATTCGGTAAAATGTGAAGATTTTAGGCCGGTAAATATGCTTCCAATATACGAAAAGATTTTGGAAAAGGCTGTACAGATACAACTAGAGAAATTCGTGGAAATGAACAACTTATTAGTTGAGCAACAATCTGGGTTCAGAAAAAAACATTTATGTGAAACAGCTCTGAACTATGTAATTGCGAAATGGAATGAGGAGATGCATGGAAATAAGAAGGTAGCTTCTGTATTTGAAGAGGGCGTTCGAGATCGTGGATAGAGACATCTTGCTGCAAAAATTATTAAGATATGGAGTGAACAATGAGGAGCTTAACTGGTTTAAATCTTATTTATATGCCAGAAGGCAAGTAGTTAAATTTAATAATGTGTTATCGGAACCATTAAATGTTGAGTTGGGTGTACCGCATGGATCTATACTTGGTCCCCTGTTATTTTTACTATATATTAATGATAATTGCAGAAGGTAATTAAGCATAGTGAGTTGATTTGTTTTGCCAGTCTTGTAAATTCTTCATCCATGATATCCTTTGTCCTCCTACTGTTCTTCTTCCTTCGAATTTTCCTTGGAGAATTACCTGCAGCAGTTGATACTTCTCATTTCTAGTCACATGTCCCAGATATTCCAGCTTTCGTCTTTTTATAGTGTTCAGGAGTTCCCTTTTCGCATTCATCCTTCTTAGAACTTCTGTATTGGAGATTCTTTCGGTCCATGATATCTTGAGAACTCTCCGGAACAGCCACATTTCAAATGCTTCCAGTTTTTTTTATTATTGCCTTGCTTAATGTCCAAGTCTCTGCTCCATACAAAAGCGTAGACCAAACGTAGCGCTTGATTAGCCTTTTTTTTCAAAGACAACTGAACGTGGCTGCCACATAGTATAGTAAAAATGATACCAACTTAAAAAGATTTAAAAGTGAAGTAATTTCAATTGTAAGATTAAATTATTAATGTATAATCGTCTAATATATAATTGTTTAATTTATGTACATATATTGTAATGTAAAAATAGCAATAATAGCTAAATAAACTTTTAATAATAATAATAATAATAATTGGCCATGGGAAAAATATGAATTTTCTAAGTCTTGATGATCATAGCAAATGCCAACCGAATCGGAAATTGAAACCGTTTAAATGGGATTGTAGTCTCCGACGGTATCATTGGGATACGTGGCAACACAACGATTTCTCCCTTAAACTTTCTTTTCAAAATGGTTGCTTCAATAACATTTCCTGTGATCCGTTTGATGACCAAACGTGTGCCGTTGCATAATCTTGGTGGGTTTAAATTACGAAGCAGAATTATCGGCGAACCAATCTTCAATTAAATTGCAGCATCAGGGAAACGTTTAAATCAGCACAGAAAATGAAACTATGTGCATATGTTTAAGTGCGGTGTTTTCTCTAGATGCGTAAGACAGATGTCAATAGATTTGTTTGCACCGCCATTTCTTGAAAGCTTACACAACTTGAATTATGCAACTTAAACAAAGTGTTTTATAACCCCTTTTTCCTATAAAAAATCCTTGAAACCGCATTAAAAAATATTGAGAAATCTGAAAAAAAATGTTCGTTGAAAAATTTAAAAAAAATGTTACCACAAGTTTTCCAAAATTTACTAGGACACCGACAAAAAGAGGAGCTGCGCCGCTACTTTTTGCACCACGACAATGCGTCTGCGCACACTGCTGAAAAAACCAACAACTTTCTTGCGCTGTCGGGCATTAATGAAATTCGCCCAGCACCTTATTCTCCGGATCTAGCGCCGTGTAACTTTTGGCTGTTTTCGAAAATAAAAAAAGATTTGAGGGGACAAATCTTTACACCTAATGAGGAGATTATTAATGAAGTCGATATCGAAATCGAAAAGCTCCAAAAAGAGGATTTTGAAAGCTGTTTTGAAAGATTGATCTATCGGCTGAAGAAATGTATTGAAATAAATGGGAATTATGTGGAGAAATTAAAAAAAGATGAAGATTAAGTATCTAAAGCTAAAATTATTTTTGTGTTTTATTATTCAGTCAACTAATCGAAGTTTTATTAATTCCTCCGTATTGCATCGCTTTACCCAACTGAACCGGCTCAATGTGTTGATAGTTAATAAATTGAAATAAACAACAGAATCTATTTCTTATCCTATATTTTTAAAAGCTTTTATTTAACTTACTTTGTTGTCTCTCTGTCTGCTACAAATCTTGCAATCAAAATCAATCGACCACTTCTAATTGAGCTAGAGCTTTGAGATTTTGCACATGCATATAAATATCGTTCTAAATCCAAAATGGCGGGCGCCCCAAGATGGCGGATTACATTTTTCATTACAACCCCCTTCGTATGAGTATCAAATGAAAGGGTTTGACGAGTAGAACGCGATAAGCTTTATGACGTTATTCCGAACGCAATATGGCGGATTAACTTTTTCTTCAGTACTGACAGGTATCAATAGAATACGATAAGCTATATGACCCAAGATGGTGGATTACCTTCCTCTTCACAATCTCATTGACATGTGTATCAAATGAAAGGGCTTGACGAGTAGAACACGATAAGCTATATGACCCAATATGGCGGATGGCCCAAGATTCATAGATACATAGATTCACTCCGATTAAGTTGTCGTTGGTCGTTCTTCGATGATTGTCATTTTATTTATCGCATTGTCCAACTACCTCTTAGAATCGATTGTATAATCTTAATAGCATTTGCTTGTCCTATAGAGTACAATTACAACTCTGTCGTGCCCAAAAAGTTATAAAATTTGATTTAAAAATTGTCTGATAAATAAAGAAAAAGTCGTCGAAAAACAAACGACGAACGACAGCTGTAATCAGGGTGAATAGTAGAATAAGTAGCTGTATTTATCGGTACGTGGTAACGGTAGGTTGCAGTGATTTTCACTTGTACACACGGATACCATCATTTACACATCGCATTTCACATTCAATACGTTATTTGTAATTTACTTTAAAATATACAGCGAATTAAATAAAATCATACTCAGAATATAAGTTCCCGGATATTTAACAACGAGTCATCGTCTCATTAGTTATAGCACTAATTTCGAGGGTCTTTAGTAGTATAAATATCACCTCGTTTCAATAAGACTCTTCAGGATTCTGGGCCTTCGTATACCATGGTCAAAAAATGGGCTCGTTTTGGGTGAGAGAGATATGAAGACCCCCGTCCAGGGCGTCCTGTGTCAGTGGTCACTGAAGAAAACGTCGGAAAAGTCGAAAAATTATGTCAGCCGCTCCACGTACATACTTATGTATGTAGTGTGTATATGTGTGTCAACAATAAAACTGCTCCGACGTATTTTTACTAATTGTTCTGTCAAGGAGATACAATATATATGTATGTAGGTCCATTCGCGTACACAATCGAAGTGTATTCGCGTACTGAGTGAACATGACATTTAAGAGAAAAATTGATAAGTCACGAGTAGCGAGTATTTCCTCTCTGCTTGAATGTGCTCGAAGAATTTCTGCCGGCACGATCGTAAAAACTGCCAAGTGGAATCAGATGATTGCTAAATGAGTCGAAAAGTTTTTGATTCCATTTCAAATAGTCAATAGACATAAAAACTGGATGCAAAGTATTTTGAATTTGATTGATTTTTATTTTTCATCATTAACTTATAAAAACAAATCAAGATAACATGGCTTTGCCGTCTGCCGAATGACAACTATGTAGATTTTAACAGTATATATTTAGATTCTGATTTAATAAATATAAAAAATAGAAACCAGAACGAAATACACCAGTATACCAATAAACGCTTTTTTCTTCAAAAAATTTCTTGAATTATTTTCGCACGATAGGCCAAGGCGATTTTGCAGGATTCGAATAATTGAGGAACATTCAACTCATTAAGCATATCGATAACTTGTTTCGAGTTTCCGAGAGTTGGGCACTTTCCAACAAAATGTATCGTATCCTCCCGTTCACATTACATATGCCACATATGGTAGGAATGTCTTCCCTATTAGGTATATAGTTTAAATTTAGCAATTCTCCTCTCAATTTGATAATCATCGATATTTCCTCCACTTTGTGCTCGCTCCGGAAGTAATTAAGATGCCCTAGATTGTGACTTAAGCGCCTGTAGACTGTTCTTTGTAGCGAATTTGATGCCTCCTCTAAGAATTTCTTATGATACTTTATAACCACATTCGCAATTAGTTCGTACAGTATTGATTTCCAGGTCGTATAATCCGCTGCTTGCAAGTTTAATTCCATCCCACATTCTTGGGCTAGGTCAAGCCAATCGCCATACCAGCGGCTCTTAATCTCATAATGTTACAAGTTGCCTTTCTAGGCAGTCTTTCCTCTTGCATTCGTAGAACTTTAAGAACATAGTCCACCTACAGTTTTAGGGTCTTTATTGAAGAGAGCAGCTACCCCTGTTTCCAGCATAATAAGGTAGTTCGGCGTGCTAGGTGGCAGACGAAATATTATTTTTATGAAGTATCTTATATGCTTCTTCTCCGTTTCATATTTTTTAGCTCCCCATACTTGAGCCGCATAAAACAAAATCGATTCGGAGGCTGCTTTAAATATCCTGTATTTACAGTTATGGGCAATGTACTTATTACAAAAGCTTCTTCTTCAGATGCTTTTCCATGCTTAAGTTGTTGGTAAAATAGACCCCACGATAATTATACGCTTTGACTACTTATAACTCCATTTTTCGTTGCCATAATTCCTGCCTCCCCCTTTATTAAAAATCATTACTTTTGATTTCTCCAGATTTACAATCAGGCTCCACAAGCTGCAGTATTCCGAGAGTCGATTTATCATTAACTGTAGTGTTTCCGGGGATTGTGCCAGCAACACTATGTCATCGGCGAATAGAAGGGCCTTAATAAGCGTTCCTGCATACTCAATGCCTCCCGGTAAGAAGTCAACCACGTCTTCGATGAAAAGCGCAAAAAGACAGGGACTCAATGCACAACCTTGTCTCACACCAGACTGTGTTTGAAACCAATCCGAAACCTCATTACTTGGGTATCTCCATATAGGCGTTGAAGAATTTTTCCAAATTTAAGCATTATTCCCATATTGAACAATTTATAAAATAATGCATTTCGGTTTATAGAGTCAACCGCCGCCTTGAAGTCAACAAAAAATGCATACAAATTCTTATTTTGGGCCAGAAAACGTTCAGCTGCACTCCTCAGTATGAAGACATGGTCAACAGTGGAATAGCCTGATCTGAACACCGCTTGATATTCCTTTTAAATATGCTCTGTATTTACCCACCTAACAAGCCGTTTTTGTAAAACCATCGTGAACATTTTATATGATGCATTTAGAAATGAAATACCCTTGCAGTTGGACGGGTTAGATTTGCATCCTTTCTTGTGATTTGGACAGATGAGCGCTTCCTTGAACTGTTGAGGAATAATTCCATGCTCAAAGGTTTTATTAAAAACAAGGGTGATATTCCTTATCAATTCCGCAGTTCCATATTTATACAACTCCACCGGTATCCTATCCGAGCCTGGTGCTTTTCCATCTTGGAGTTCGTGTAAAGGCTCCATGACATGACTCCATAAGAATTGGGGCATCTAAGAGATGAGGTTGGAATATCCCGGTGCAGCATACTGGAAATAGCAGCCATTAATTTATGGATTTAACAGTCCTTTGAAATATCCACACAACACTGCTGCGCTAAGGTCTCGACTAATGATGAACGATCTTTCGTTGAGTTTCTTAATAGCCTTCTAAAAATCTGCCGAATTCATAGAACTTGACAACCCTACCGCCTCCAATTCAAAGGAAACCCGCCTCACACGTCTACTTTCATGTCGAACCAGGGTTCACACTTCTGTTTCGTGGTTCGCTTTGTCCCAGGATAAGCAGTTTTGATAATATTCACAATTTCGTCAATATTGATTCCTTGGAGAGATGAAAGTTCACTGTCGAGATTTGTTCTATATACGGGAGGCGAACCCCACATGCGGATCAGTAGAAATGCGGTGAAGTGGGAGGGTTGTGATCCCTTGTTTTCGGATCATGGCCTCGCTGATAAAAGGAAGAAGAAGAAGACGGGAGTATAAACCTCATTCCAAGACAATTTAGGAAGCAGCCCCAAGTATTTTGAAGAAAATGCTGTGATGTGTGAATATTCTCCCAAATCATTCCTTTTTAACTTAATATGAATCTGTTGGTTTTACACGAGTTTAATTTATTCATTATAATTTTTTTAACGACAGTTGCCACGACATAGTTAGAATTGGCTCGACTTTCATTCGCCTACTTTTGCTTGGATTTTCCGCTCTCTGAGAGTTTTTTACTCTAAATAAATATATATTTGGCTTAGCTTCTCGCAACCACTCATGTTGTGTGCGTTACATTTTTCACACGAATCGAAGGGACCTACAGTTTAGTGCCGTATCCGAAGGGCTATTTGTTTTGAGAAGCTTTTTCGTGACAACAATACTCTCTGATGTTTGTCAGACGCTCGCGAGAGGTGGGACCGTGAAAAAACTTTTTGGTGTTTTTTGGGATTCGAACTTGGAACCTCACGCGCAGTGATCCGACACACTAACCACTTACGCCACGGCGCCCACTTTTTACTCTAATCATGTCATATTTGACAACTTGTTAGTTTTTGGCTCGGAAAGTACGCGAAGGGACCTTATGTGTACTACACGCAATATCGCATTACATACGTGTATATAGATCATTAAAAAAATCAAATTCTTAAGTATTTTAAAAAACACATGTATGTATACCATATATATATTTTGTTCATTTTAAGGATGCTGCTATATGAAGCCATTGCTTGTCCCTGGAGGGCGTGCATTTGTTTGGCCATCCATTCAACAAGTGCAAAGGTAAAGCAAATCTATTATAAAATGCATTATCTTTACTATTCTTCTACAACAGAATTTCACTTAACACCATGACTCTCCAAGTGGAGAGTCCCTGTGTGTACACTAGCCAGGGTGTACCAATTTCAGTCACTGGCATTGCACAAGTAAAAATTCAAGGTCAGAACGAGGATATGTTGCTGACTGCATGTGAACAGTTTCTTGGCAAAAGCGAATCAGAAATTCAACATATTGCCCTAGTGACACTGGAAGGTCACCAACGTGCAATTATGGGTTCAATGACTGTTGAAGAAATCTACAAAGATCGTAAAAAGTTTAGCAAACAAGTATTTGAAGTAGCATCTTCTGACTTGATCAACATGGGTATCACCGTAGTCTCTTATACCCTAAAGGATATCCGTGACGAGGAGGTGAGTTCATAATATAATATCTATTATTCAAAAGCGAATAATGCATAATCAATCGCCAATAGTACCACTCAGAAACGACTAACAATATTTCATTCTGTCTGGTCTTTTGTTTGACATTACTCTCTTTCCCCTTTTTACTTTGACTTTATTATGTTTTTATAGTGATAAATTTGAGCCTATCCGCATTGGTAATCTCTAGTTAAGCTATTTATTTATTTATTCTACTACATTTTCATTATCATTAGTAATATTTTACATACGTAATTATGAATAACTTCACTTTCCATACCTATATTATAGTCATAGTTAAATATAAATATTTAGTCAAGTAGACAAACATTCTGCATTGAAGTTTACGTTCTCTTTTTTCTCCATTTATGTTTTTTGCTACGTTTATATATAATATCAAAAAGGGTGACTCAAAGGTATGTTATTACAACTATTTTTATTTAAATCTAATTTAACGTATGGTGTTGTGCATTATTATTTCAAAAAATGCTTTAAACAGTTTATTTTATATAATTGGTTGAAGAAAATGTTTTGGTAGTAAATATAATTTGTGTTGATGTTTTCGTTTAGATTTGGGATAGAGAATATTTAAATTCATTATGGAAAGCTATTCAATTTTTGACTCGCACACATTGGTTTCTTGCAATCCGTATTATTTGTGTTGCAGCGTTTTAGATATTGTTCTGTTTGGGTCATTGTGTTTATAAGGAATCAGTTATATAGTTATATTCATTTACCTGGTTTATCATTTCTTGTATGGTGCTTGCGAATTTGTTTTTGAATTACGTGTCGATCTATAACGCTTGTTTGTTTTTAGATCATATTAAAAATAAGTAGTTTGATAGCCAGTAAAAGGTTATTATTCTACGTTTATGTATGGGTTGTATAAACTAGAAGCGTAACTTGAAAAATGTAAGAATTCATTCAGAACAACAATTTTATATGTAAGAACATTAATGCAGAGATGCTCTTAAAAAATTGATCGTGGCTTGCCGCCCAGAAGAAAGTTGCTTGATCATAACTTTCTCTCTTATGTTTTTCAAGCTTTAAATTGTGGAAACGTTGTTTATTGTTATAAACCTAAAATTTTCACAATCAACAGGGTCCTCACATTGTTCTGCAAATTTCAGACAGATATTGATGGCTTTGTGAAATTGCTTGTGCTGGTTTTACAACATCGACAACCAAGTTTTCTACTGCACTGCTCTCCGAAAATGGAAGGTCATCACATCAACATTCCACTCCCTTATATCATTGAACGAAATTTGTATATGGAGCGGGATTTGAATAACAAATGGTTGATTTACAGCGGGAAAATTGTCTTCTAAATAAATTTACTTCACACTGAGATGCAAACAAATGGGGGAACCACAAAATGTAAAAAAAAAAGCAGAAAAGCATCACTTTCATAACTTAATAGCATTCGTATGAATTTACTACGAAGAATTTCGTATATCCAAAATTCTACCCGTTCATCTCTTGGAACACTGCAATGGTGAACATATTTCGTTCATCTTTCTGGGTAGTTCATCTTTCCGAGATTCTACTGTAATTGTTATAAGCAAGCCTTTCAGTATCGTCATTCGTAACTGTTAATAGAGCTCCAACTCTAATATGATAAATGTACCGATAACGTGTATCATAGTACTACAGGGGCGTTTTCATCTCTGGCATGTACAAGTTAAGAGAGTCAAATTTAAAGTATTAATTTTGTACTAAAACTTGACAAACGCTAAGTGAAATAACTAAATTCTGCAGCCTTCTCTTATTACAACTAAGGAATCGATTTTGTAGATATTATGGAACCGAGTTCTTTACATGGAAATAATATTTTTGGTATTTGAATGACTATGCTCATATGTATGTAGAATGTAGATGTACAATTAGTGGAACACCGCTTTGACAAAGGTATATTTTTGCTAATACAAATAAGGAAGTTTGTTATTATTCCCCTGCAAAATGTTAGCAGCATGTTGTTGTTCATTGACTGCGTATATAGACATAATTTGAGAAAGATCATTTATACCATATATATATTCGATTATTTCGCTAGATGAGATTCGTCTATAAAAAACGCCTCCTTATTACGGCTGTTAACCGATCTGTGCAGGTTTTTCCGAAGTGTTTTCAATCACCAAACGAATATGAATGCTCTCTCGGAATTTGAATTTGATTTTGTTAAAAAAATCAACGGAAAAACGATTCGATAGCCTCTTTCTTTTTCCTTTTTCTAAGGAGCTGATTGGTGACTGTTTAAAGGTTTTGCTGTGTTCATTTTATATTCAACACGAATGTTGTATTGAACATGAAATGGTCAACGAAAATATATTGTTCGTTGAAATTATTTTTCGTTGTACCAACCATGGGCATATATGGGATTTCTCTTGTTTTGTAGTCATCAATGCATGCACGTACATATTATGCATGAAGTAATACTTCATTGCTTTCTTATTGCAGATTGGTGAATAATACTTCGTGTCTAGACCTCTAATCTGTGGCAACTGTAATTATTTGTAGATAAATTCTATTTTGTTTTTTGGAACAGATATGTATAATATTGCTAAGAAGATGAGGTCAACAAAGTCTAAATATCTTAACACGATTATATTGACTACTTAAAAATAAAAGTAAAATCTAATTCATTAACACCGTATTTTAAAGTTAAAAGACAACTATCAAAAAACATTCCGTAAGGCTTCTGAACCAACCAACTATAAAAACTATCAAAGAAATTCTATGGCAGCAGTACTTAAATTAAGTATGAGATTAAATTGATTTGTATTCGTTGAGATGCACTTAGTTTAAGGTATTAAATACTTAATTGATAAGTCTTAGAAATTAATAAAAGTTGAATATACCAAGTAACTCTAAAATTGGCTGCATTGATAAAAGTAAGTAAAACAAGAATGATTTTTTGCTGGAATGTTGCCTTTGGGATGTTTTTGTTCCTGCATGTTTTTTTGTAAAGAGGCCATTTTTATTTACTTTATTTTATCCTCTCTAAACCATTACATACATAATACTATAGAATTATATTTTAAAAAAAATTATAGGGATATCTTAAATCTTTGGGTATGGCACGCACAGCGGAGGTTAAGCGTGACGCCCGTATTGGTGAAGCTGAGGCTCGATGCGATGCCCAAATTAAAGAAGCAATTGCTGAAGAACAACGAATGGCTTCTCGCTTCTTGAATGATACAGAAATTGCAAAAGCACAACGCGACTTTGAACTTAAGAAAGCCGCTTACGACGTCGAAGTTCAAACGAAAAAAGCCGAAGCTGAAATGGCATACGAATTACAAGCTGCAAAAACAAAGCAACGTATTAAGGAAGAACAAATGCAAGTAAAAGTTATTGAACGTACCCAGGAAATTGCTGTTCAAGATCAGGAAATACAACGTCGTGAAAGAGAGCTAGAGGCTACTGTTCGTCGCCCAGCAGAGGCAGAGAAATATCGCTTAGAGAAAATTGCTGAGGCTAACAAGTTCCGTGTTGTCTTAGAAGCTGAAGCCGAAGCTGAATCGGTATGAAAATGAATTATGTCCACATAAGCTGTCTTAAAAAGATTAAATATATTTATATATTTTTTTTTTAGATTAAAATACGTGGAGAGGCTGAAGCATTTTCCATTGCAGCTAAAGCTAAGGCTGAAGCCGAGCAAATGGCACAAAAAGCCGAAGCATGGAGGGAATATCGTGAAGCAGCCATGGTTGAAATGTTACTAGAGACATTGCCAAAGGTAAGTGTTGGCTTCATTTATAGTTTAAATTTATTCTCAATGTTTCACTTTATAAGGTCGCTGCTGAGGTCGCTGCTCCTTTATCTCAAACAAAGAAAATTACCATGATTTCCAGCGGAAATGGCGAAATTGGCGCAGCCAAACTTACAGGGGAAGTTCTACAAATTGTTAACAAAGTACCAGAATTGGTTAAAAATATTACTGGTGTTGATATCGCTAGGGTAGGTCCCAATTCAAAATATATTTAAATGTACAATTTATTATTTATTTATTCATGTTATATTTTTGTATTGCGCGTATAAATAACATGAATACACTCTAAATAAATGTGTTTATAGTAATCTACTAAATGATTGTTTTGCAACAATTTTTATACTTTAGCATGAATAAGTTTTTGACGTAAATCTTCCATGTTTAAAGAAAATTCGATTTTTAATGTTAAATCGAGAGATACATACAAATATTATATTCTTCTATTGACCGGGTTTTTTTTTGTTAACAAATAACTGGGACCATTTGATTTCATATTTATACATGAACATGTTTTTATTTTATTATGAGCAAGCTGGATACAAAGTGTTCAGTAAATATGTTATTAAGGCGTCAAGTATAGGTAGAAGCTCAGGAACACAAAGTGTCTTCTATTCATATGATTTATATTTGAACAAAAAGATTATTCAAGACCTCAGTACAATAGTTGGCTAAAGTCTTCAAGGTAGTCATATTTTTGGTATACATCGCCGTATTAATATTGAGAAAGAAAGAATTTAATTTGAGTCATTAAGCGCTTTTTGTAGATACTATGTAGTGGTTTTAGTTTTAAATGAACTTTTTTATTTTTAAATTTAGCATACATTGTTAAATTATTTTAACCTTTAATTTTTCTTTTGTTTATTTCAGTCCGTGCATGCTGGTTAAATGAATGATTACAAAGAAAACACAATCAAACAAATTCTCAATGATTATAAATAAGCAGAAATTTTAATGGAAAACAATTAAACGTACATACTAAGTAAACATAAAATTACAAATAGCTGTCTAAATAAATACGTGGTGTTCATATAAAACACATACATTCATGTATTTTCAATTATACAATATTTACATAAAACTTATATAATTATAAAATCATTCATGTGTATTTCTTACACATAAGCAATGTAATTGTAAGTACTTGATTAAGCAGATGGATTTGACCTAATTGAATATTAAAAAAACCATAATTACAGCTGTTAAATTCATTATTGATTTGAATAAATATCTTTATTGTGCATAAATTAGGGGAAAATTTCGATATTAATGATATTTGAACGTCGCTTCACATATGCTTATGAACAAAAATCATCTATATATTGCAACAAGCTTCCTTATGTGCAAGAAATACAGCAATAAGTATTTAACATGTTGACTGCCACAAAAAAATTAATTTGTTGTTAATAACAACTACACCGAATGGTACTTACTTCGAAAATAAAGTGTGCAATAAAATCGGGCTTATCACATGAAAATGAGAATATTGTTTGAATTAAATTCTTAAAAACTGTTCATCATGGTACTAAGAATATAAATTATTCCAAAAATATTTTTTAATTAGATACATGTACATACGTCAGCGTTGTTCGTTTGTGTTAAAAAGCTTTAGATTTGAAATTGAAGCATAAAATGTAAATAATATGGCAGAATATGCTTAATTTATCTAAATCACTGTCGAAGTTAATAAATATTTGAATCTATATATGGGGAAATCAATCAGAGTTATTTCGAGAAAATCTTTATTTTCCAAAATTTGGCGTGTCATTATTTTAAGAATAAACTTTAACTTGCGAATCCGTCTAAAGGTATGTCTTAATGACCAACCAGTTAGACGCCGGACTAAACAGATAAACCGACAGTCTACCACAATAACTTAAGAGATTACAGTTTTTATAAAAAAAAAAACTTGCGCTTTTCTATATGAAAAGTTAAGTAGTGTAGTAAAATAGATCACAAATTAAGAAAGAAAACTTTCTCTTATCTGGAAATGTATCCACTTTTTATCAGAAAATACGCTTAGCATTTCTATTAAATTAAATCTCTTACAGTAAAAAAAAATCGTCAAAAGTTGAATCCTTTTAGAGCTCGGTTTAAGTTGTTCGATGTAAAGAGTAGCGAAATTGGAACACCAACATTTTCCAGTTTCCAAAACTTTAAACATTGAGTTAACCAATTAGCCATTTCCAATAATATTATTAAAGCCCTGGTTCATGTACCTAGTCAATTACATATCTCTAATTTCATAGCTTTATTTTTTGTACTTGGACCCTAGTTATCTAAATCTTCAATAAACTTATGTCTGACTAAAAAATATTCACTCCAATTTCCGTTTTTCTATTTAATTTTTCGATGAATGTTGTTCTATTCATGGTACTTTTGTCTACAGAATACTGTTACTGTCGACAATGGTTTAAAAATTGCAAAATCATAACCGAAATCGTGGTAATTGACAAAAAGAAACCGTAGCCAGGTTATATTAATTTATATTTATTACTGTGTCATGGCATTCAACGTGTTAAAACTTTATACATACTTAAAAACAAATGCGCATAATAAAGAATATTCACCCTGATTACCGTTAGCTCTTTTCGCTCTTCGACGATTGTCATTTTATTCATACCTACGATCTGCTGACTGTTAAACGTTAATAAGCAATTTTCTCATGTAGAATATTATTACCACTCTTTCACATTGAAAAAGTTGTGCAAGTGAATTTGTGGTACATCTGAGGAATAAAACGGCAATCGCCAATGGTAATCGAGGTGATTATTGTATTAAATCTCAATTTTTCAAGAAAGAAAACACGGTTTTCTGATTTTAATAAAATTCAATTTGTATGTCGTAATACTTTTTTTTGACAACGTAGTTACACATGTGCGTTACTTATAAATATACAAAAATATAAATAATGACGACTAGAACCGAACCTTTCGTAATTAAATTTTTCTACATCATCTCAAGTGCACAAAATACTCCTACCTATGTATGATGCTTCGAACTTTTGTTTAAAACTCTTTTTTCAGACAGTTCGATTTTCGTATTTTATTTGTATGAACCAAAAACATAAACCTAAACACTTATAAGGTGTTCTTATATTTTTTAAAGAATAAGTAAAAATTTAAATATACATAATAAAATATATATTCAACAGAGTGTGTAAGCAAATAAAAACACTTTTTTTTTATTAATCAGTGTACTGAGGCATTTTTAAAACTATAGACAAAATATATATTTGGTAATACCGAAATTATTGCATTTTAATTATTTAATTATATACGTAGGAAAGCTACTGACAACTGTCTCAAACCTAAAAAGGGAAAAGCTAGAAACAGCACAGAACAACGTCCTCAGAATAATTGCAGAAGTAGTCAAAACACCAGTGAAAGCATTCGCAGGAAACTCGACAGTAAAAACAGAGCGCAATATACAAGCAGCAGAATTGTACGAGTAAACTACAAGAAAACTTTTCCTGGTTGAATAATAACCCTTCTACGTTCCACTTAAAGACATACCCACAATTCTCGCAAACAGCCAAAAACATACTCGAACAGATTGGACCCTCGCCAAAAATTGCTCTAATACCACCACGCACGAACCCTCTAGACCTCATATCCATAGGAGTATATAAAAGCCTCGTATTACCAGTCAATAAAAATCACACAACAGTAGAAGCTGCAAGACAAACCGCACTTGCAACAATCAATGAAAAGTTCCCAGATTGACACTGCACCAAACTACTGGGAAATTAAATAATCGACAGCCTAGCCAAAAAAGGAGCCAGTGTCATAGGCAGAACCCCAAAAACGACATCACTGATAAGCAGACTTCAACGAATGAAAACACCGCTCATCTATAAAGAAACCAACAACGAACAAGCATCAATTGCAGGGAAGTGCTGCGAAAACATACAGGTGCCTATCACGAATAAAATACCCCCGGACTTTTTCTCTCATCGGCAAACCTGGTAGTAGCCGTGTGATCCTGATCAGATCACACGACGAAAATAAAACGATCTGGATCTGTCGTTTTCCATTGGGCCAAAAGGAGTACTCTTTTGTGTTCCGCACAGAAAAAGCACCCCGAATCATGTTCCATATGCTGTTCCGGATTTCATTTGGGAGTGCTCTCAAAATGCACTCACCCATATAAGCCCTTACATCGGACTACTTGTCAAAGTCATACGGTACAAGCGCATTCTTTTGTTTATTTTATTTTCTCGCTTGGGGCAAGTTATTAGAGACAAATTTTACATAGATATAATTAACAAATTATAATATATTAATAAAAACATGATGGAATTGCTAATATCGTTTTCCATTGGGCAAAAACAAGCCATTTTATGCTTTCTTTTTCTGTGAAAAATGTAAACAAGAATTCAGACATTCACCAACACACGCAGAAGTAAGCAAAAGAAGATTTCACATGTTCCATTGGAATCGAAAAAGGAGTGAAACCAGTGGAAAACGACATAAAGGTAGCAAATATTTTTTTCCTTCTTTTCCATTTCCAGCCTGTAGAATGCACAGCTGAGTTCCTGCAAGTGGAGTTGCCATGCCATTTATCTTCCCTTATAAAATTCAAAGAATATGCGATCTTTTTCTTTTACTGTATGTTTTCCCGATCATAATTCATTCAAATGGTGTGTATTCAGTCAATAATTATTAATTTTAAATCATTAGAAGTAACTGGGATAAGTATTTACTTTCAGATACGCTTTTATCTGCAAAATTCCAATGCAAAGAAAACAGAAATCATAGAATAATATTTAAAGTGCAGAAAGTATTTCATATTCTAATCTGGCAACAGGAGTTTTGAAAATTGTCGACAAAAGTGCGGCCTAGCAAGGAATAGGCGAACTAATTTTTGGATCATGAAAATAAATCCAAATAAAAAGCAATATCTCGTATTGTTATTGTAATGCATACACACCAATGCTCTGATCTGGATCGTGGGTGATAATAAAACATGGCTACCAATGATCTAATATAGATCATGGATGATAATAAAACACGTCTATTACTACGTCCATATGCAGGGTTGAAGCTGGCACCAAATCAAGTTCAGAAAAATTATGTATTTCGTAAAGGTTGATAGCCAGCGATTATTTGACACACTATTGGGGTGTGTTTGTAGATATCTGCCTTTTCCGCAATTCACTGATTGGTTAAAATACACTTATTTTATATAATGCTTCAGCTTTTAATCAAATAAATTAGACAATTATTGCATACAGAATTTAGGAATAACAGATTATAAAGGAATTAGCGAAATTCGTTTTCAATTGTGGATGCTGAATAAAATGAGTAAATATCCAAAAAAGAGCGTGAGTAATATCAAAAGGATATGCAATAGGAAATGTGTAGTTAAAAAAAAAAAATATTATTTGGCGCAACAGCTCTTTAAGTACCAGGGCCTAGCTTCTCGCAACCGCTCATGTAGTGTGCGTTATATTTTTCCCACGAATGGAAGGGACCTACAGTTTAGTGCCGTATCCGAACGGCGAATTGAAAAGCTTTTTCGTGACACCAACACTCTCGGATGTTTGTCAGACGCTCGCGAGAGGTGGGACCGTGAAAAACTTGTTGGTGTCTTCTGGGATTCGAATTTGGAACCTCACGCGCAGTGTTCCGACACACTTACCACTTACGGCATGGCGCTGCGGAAATATATAGTTACTCAAACGCATATTTCCTATGTTTTTCTTTCTCTCTTTCTCTGAATTTTCTTTTTAGCCCCTTTTTAGTCGGAAAAAAAGATAGTGTCATAACAGCATTCGGCAACTAAATTAAATTATTTTTTTTTCTTGATTGTCCACATTCCAACCAACAAATGATTACCGGAAGGAAAAATCCAACATATGTTTAGGTGCAATAAAAACAGGTCCATAAAAGGAACTGTAGACAAAATGCGTAAGAAAAACTCGCAAAATTGATCATAAAATCCCTGCTACCTACCTAAAAAAAAAGGCAAGGGATTTTCTTAGAGCCTGGCTGCATTATCATGGGTTGTATCGCACGAGACGGGTAGATTTTATATGGATAAAAAGAAGGCAGACATGAAAATAAAGGACAAATCTGAAATGAGGGGAACGGAAATATGCACCACCTAGAGATATATGCAATTTACTAATTACATTAGGAAAATCCATATAAAACCTAATTGCAGACCGGAAAAGAAAAAAAAATCATAGGCATACGAACGGGTAAATATCGAAATTTTATCCGTGTCCCAAGCTATGTAGTGCAATTCAGCGCAAGATTTTGCTGTAGACACACCTTATACCTACATCTCTTGTGACAAAAAGTTTTTAAACTACCTACGTTTGACAACTTCGCAATAAATTTATTTTTGTGTGGCCAATATACGAGTACCTACTTTGTGAACGTAGCCATGCAATCCGCCATTTTGGCATCTAATGCCATGAAGGTACCAACTTTTGAAATAAAAAAGTAAATTGAGCAAGATATTATTCTCAAAAAAAACACGCCTAGGATTGGAACAGGTTGGGACACGATCCGATCACAAAATGTTCTCGGATCGAAAGATTGTGTAAGAGATAGAAGGCAAGAAATTTCTTGTTGTGACGTGTTTCTTTGTTTGGTTTATCATTTTGTAGCCTGATATTCACTGTGTGGAATAAAGCTAAAATGGCGGACAAGAGTAAATAGTTTGGCACACTTTAATTCAGACGCAGGGAAATGAGTTTCAACCTCAATCATCTTTCGATTCGAATCCAACTCGTCCCTTCAATTCGGTCGCAGCAAAAATGCCGACTGAAACTCGATCCGATCATATAAACGTAGAATTGTTTTGACTCCGCTTTTGGTGCCGAGTCGAGTCGATATAATGCATGTGTTCCTGGGTTGAGTAGTCAAACTGAATGATCTATTTTGTTTGTGAATTTAGCTTGCATTTGTCACTCACACCGTTTATATGCAGAGTCGAGTAGTCGAGTCAGGTTCGAGTTCAGATTTCGATCTGAGTATTTCTACAAACCGTGTCGAATGGTCCAAAAGTCCAAATGTGGTCGATCTGACAGATGAGTATAGCAGACACATTGGTTTTGATTGTGTTAGTGTTCTCTTTAGTTCTATTTTTTTGGATTTAATAAATATGAAATAACTGAACAGACAACTGTACCCGCAGCTAACCATGAACTCAATCAAAACAAAGCAATTTCCCTCCCCGAACAAAAAAAAAAAAAAAAAACAAGAAAGAGATCTCACACATACAGAGGCAACATGTCAGTTCAACCACTCGACTCAGGTATGCATGCATTTTTCGGACTCGACGCAGCTCTGTTAGCTGAGTCGAGTCGACTCGAACCCATTTGGACTCGAGTTGGAACCAGTTCCGACTCTGCATATAAACAGGGTAACTATTGCGGTGGCTGTCGAGCAATATTCATCTGTCACTTCAACTGCGTTAGAACTCAGCCTTTCGACTGGGTGTACTGAAATACCCAGTTCGAAATCTCAACTTGATCCGTTGACTCTGCATATAAACGTGGTATATGTTAAGAAATCCAGTAAAGAAGATCTGCCATAAGCAGCACACCAGTCAAACAGTCAAGTTTTCATATACTTACATATCTGCCTGAACACAGGTGAAGCTGAAGCTGAAGTACGTGGCGCTACACAATGAAGCTGAAGCTTGTCGCTGAAATAGAAGTGGAGTAACTTCAGCTTCACTGCAGCGCGCTTTTTTTTTTTTTGATATTTCCATTCCAAACAAAAAAAGCTATGGCACATCATATTCTCACTATAAAAATATAACAAAAAAAAAAGCCAAAGTGTGAAAAAAAAAATTCTGAAGCATTTGGATTACCAAAAACAAACACCCGTGCAGCGCTTTACCATAGTGTTCGCATTCAGCTATATCAGTGCAGCTTCAGCTTCACCATTGTGTTCGGGCAGTATAAATTGCTGGGCTCGTATACGTTCATCGAAGGGGTTTCACGTTCGTCATTTTTTTTTTTTTTTTTGCGATGATGAATTTCACTCCTCAAAAGCTTTATTTCAGTTTATTTGTTATTGCTTAATAAATATCATCAACTGGTTTTAGTTTATGAACAATGTATAAAGCGCTGATGAATACCGGCTTTGGTCTCAACTAATCCAAACATGAAATCGAAAATCTATTACAATTCCTGTTTTCCATTTGCATCAGCCTTAAAATTCATTTGTTTTTGAAGTGTGTCATAATATATTTTTAAGATCTGCGATTAAAGTAAACGGAGAATTTCTACTATTTTCGAATTCCGTAAAGACAAAAGAAATGTTGTCGTTTTTTAGTAAAAAGAAACAAAGCCCCGAAACTCCGACTGGGGACATCATTAAAGGACCATCTGAGGGCAATGGAGAGGACTTTATTATAGTCGACAACCAACCAGGTGGACCTGCACCATTCAGTCACACAGACCCTCGCGGGCCCATGATGCCACTGTATCCTTATCCACCTTCAGGGTATGGTCCACCACTGCCAAATAGCAATAATCCATCAAATATGAATCAAAATTACGTACCATACCTACTGGGCATACCGTTCAATCTTTCTCCTCAACTCTGTAATAAAACAAGCTTTGAGGTCACACAAATGGAAGTGGATGGGATTCTTGCACTTATGACGAAACAGATGCAGTTTGAAAGCGATTATGATTTCAAGTTGGAGCGAGGGATACTCAGCGAGTGTTATTAGCACTTTCTTTCAATAAGAAAAGGTATTTTATTTGCTTTTAATCTAAAAGTTACTAATGGGACTGACAACAGCTCGACGAATGACTCACCCTGGATTTTGAGTGTAAGCAGCCTATTTAAACTAGTGATGTGACGAAATATACAAAAGATGCGGATACAACATAACACATACAATTTTGGTCACCTGTATATATTGATATTGAAGGAACACATGTAATCAACCTCCCGGGCGTTTTCTTTGACGGGGTAACAAAAAACTAGTTGCTTCAGCAATAAGTTTTGTTACAAATTTCACATGGAATAAGAAACAGCCGTTGAACTGCCCGAAATAACAACCTGTCTCTATTCAGAGGAAGTCCTTCAGCAATTTTCTTAACAAGTTAAAAAAAAAAAAAAAATTAACCACTGCTGGAACGAATAAATAAATAAACGGCACCAACTAAACACGTTCACTAAAAAAAAAATAATAAAAATCGCTTGGTAGCTAAACTGCATTTATCCCCTTATCTGCAATTTGTGAATTTTAGGTTTTTATTATGTATTATTAAAAAGAAAGCTTTAAAGTCTAAACAAAATATGTAATATTGTTGTTTAATATCTTAAGAAGGTTAGGAGATCGCACCACGGTGTCAGGCTACGGGTGCTTCTTTTGCTATTGATTTAGAATTAAATCTTAGGATTCACAGAGGTAAAGCAAACTTTATGGAATCGGAAATATGGCTGTCTAAAGTATTAATACACAGTGGACCCCCGGTAATCCGTCCCCTGACTCATCCGGCACCCACTGTAATCCGACATGCCTATCGCTGTACATAAAATTTATTCCAACAAATTTTCACTAATGCATGATTGACCAGCTTGTAACTCGTACGCGCCACCACTATGTATTGTGTTCGATAAGTGTTGTCTCAGTTTGAATTTGACTACGATAGCGGCCTAGCGTACGTTCGTTGTTCATTCATATCTATATATATATATATAAACTAAGTTGGTACTTTGTGCGTTTACGTATAACTCACGTAATTTTCAACCAATTTACTTTGTTTTTCTTTTAAACTATTCAGAAAAACAATGAGAAGGACATAGGCCCTTTTTGTTTTTTTTTTTTTTTTAAATTGACTTTTTCATTCAAGAAAATGCAAAATGTATGTCTACGGACACATGTAATTCAAGACGAATGGCATAAATTCTATTAACAAAACATACGACGTTAAGTGAAACTGCGTTCCAAAGAGCAACTACACCACCAGTCACTACATTGACTGCTTTTTTTGCTTTATGCCAAAGTGACACATTTGCCAGTCAATTATTAAACAGGGAAGTCCCACAGTATTACACATGGAATAAATCGACTAAAGTTTTTGCAAGACGCAAGCAAGGGAAGCCAGTTCCAGGTCATCAAAATGTATTTCAAACCGATGCATTAGGAAGACTTTATACAATTCATCTCAACGTTCGTGGACCAACATCCTTTGCAAATTTGAAAACAGTAGATGGATTAGAGTGCCGAACTTATCGTGAGGCATGCCGTCGCTCATGTTCACTGGGATTCTACACTCGTTGATTATTGCACCGCCTCATCAGATTCGTACACTATTTGCGATAATCATAGCAAGGTGTAGCTCATCGAACCCATCTGAATTGTGGACAAATTATGCAGATTTTATGTCGGAAGATATTTTGAATCGAATGCGTAGAACAACATCGAATCCGCATTTGCTAACAACACCAGAAATGCATAATGAAGCTCTCATAATGATCGAAGATATTTGCCTTAAAATTGCAAACAAAGCGTTATCCCAATTAGGCATGCCATTGCCAAATCGGCAATTACAAGATTTGTATAATCGAGATTTGCTGCGTGAACATGATTTCGATCGCAATAATTTAACTCAATTTGTTCTAACAAATGTTCCAAAGTTAAACGCACAACAAAAAGATGTTTACGACATTTTGATGCGAGCAATGGCAGATAAAACGTATTTCTTAGATGCGCCTGGTGGCACTGGAAAAACTTTATCTGGAATCGCGGCGACGTTGTTGGACAGCGGCAGAGCAGCACATTCTGCACTCAAGTTGCCTTTGGATATGAACTTCAACGAAAATCCAACATGTAATATTACCAAAACGTCAGGAATGGTCAAAGTGTTGCATCAATGCGAAATTGTCGTGTGGGATGAATGTCCGATGGCCCACAAGAGATCATTGGAGGCATTTAATCGTACAATGAAGGATATGAGAGGAAATCAACGGCTTTGGTGGCGCCTTAATATTATTAGCTGGTGATTTCCGACAAACTTTGCCAGTAATTCCTCGATCCACCGCTGCTGATGAGCTTAATGCGTGTTTAAAGTCATCCACTCTGTGGAGATATGTGAGAACACTCACATTTTTTTTTTTTTTTAGGTTGCGCCAAGGATGTATAATCTTCATAGATACTAGTAGCCCGAGTGCTACTAGCATGCACGATTCGCAAACCTGAGTAATCGATTCCAGGAATACGCCTACGTACTAAACACACACCCTACACACTTCAGAACACTCACATTAACCACAAATGTGCGTGTTCAATTACACAATAATCCATCAGCTAATGAATTTTCAAAGGAGTTGTTGAAAATTGGAGATGGAAAAATGCCGATAGGCAATGTAACTGGCTTAATAACGTTACCAACCAATTTTTGCAATGTAGTTCAATCAAAAGAAGAATTGATTCGAAGAGTTTTTCCAAATATTGAACAACAATACAAGACACATGTTTGGCTGAGCGAAAGAGCTATATTGGCGGCAAAAAACAAAGACGTTACAGAAATTAATGAGGCCATTTTAAAAGAGATACCAGGAAAAGTGTTCACATTCAAGTCAGTCGATACCATTATGAATGAAGAAGAGGTGGCTAATTATCCCACAGAATTTTTAAATTCATTAGATTTACCAGGCCTGCCACCGCACATATTGCAATTGAAAGTTGGAGCCACTATTTTAAATGGGAAATTCAAAGATGAAGACGTTTTAATTCAACGTATACCGATGATACCAACAGACATGCCATTCGAATTCAAACGTTTGCAGTTTCCAGTGCGACTGCAATGACCATCAATAAAGCGCAGGGACAATCTTTGCAAGCGTGTGGTTTGAATTTGGAAAATAATTGTTTCTCACATGGACAATTGTATGTAGCCTGTTCACGTGTAGGGAAACCTGCTGATTTGTTTGTGTTCGCAAATGAAGGAAAAACCAAAAATATTGTTTATCACAGAGCCTTACAATAAATTAATTTGAAAGAAAAAAAGAAAAGTTTTCTAATTTAGCAAACAAATAAAGGAAACGTCTAGTGAAGCGGACGGGGTAACGCTAGTTAGTATATATAGTATGATTTATAGTTCAGATAGAATCTTATTTGTCGCATTACAAGGTACACTTTTCACAAAATTCCGGACTATATGGGGTCTGCGGCAGTACTGTATAATCCGACAAATTCGATAGTCCAACACCGCCCTACAAAAAGTTTGTCGGATTACCGGGGGTCCACTGTATTGTGAATTCCTTCTTAAAGGGTTGAAATATAGTAATAATAATTAGAGCTTATTGGGGCTAAGAAGAACGGACAAGTTTTACGTATAAGTTGCTACGTAGATGACGATACTGATGTGGGTATAAGGGCATATGCAAATTTCGGATGAGCCAATATAATATTACTCCTTCATATAATGCTTATTCATTCATTGTGAAAATGTTAGCTTTACAGAATTCTGACAAGTTTAACTGTTACTATAAACGGTTACATTTATTAACTAAATTGTAGGTGTATAATAAGTATAATACCATATAATCAACCACCCGTCTGTACTTCGGTTCGTTGACTGCCCCTCACTGCATCGATAGTTGTTTGTAGGGGTTCGATGATATAATATATTTGCCTGGCGAACATGTTGGTCCTTCTTCATCCACCGCTGTTTCCTCGGTTCGCGTTACACAAATATGAATTGGTTACATTTTTTTGTTTTTTTTTTTTTAATTGCTTCCTAAATGAACTAACTGTTAACTAAATGAGTGGTTTGATAGAGGCCTTACAGATTTGAGAAAGAGAAAAGTGATTTGCTAAAAAAAAGCAATATTTCATCTTATCGTCTTCGCCTGCAAATAACACTTGTCGTTCAGCGTCTTCAACTTGCTCTACTTCTCCATTATTAATAGAAGAATATCATTTAAAAAAATGATGTCAATGTTGTTTAAGAAGCTTCCAACTTTTTTTTTTTTTTTTTGTATACTTGTAACAAGATATATTTTCTAAAACCAAAAATGGGACCTTATCGTTTCTGTCTTTAAATAAATAAATAAATATTTGGCGCAATAGCTCTTTAAGTGCCTTTGCCTAGCTTCCCGCAACCAATCGTGTTGTGTGCGTTATATTTTTTCACACGAATGGAAAGGACCTATAGTTTAGTGCCGTATCCGAAAGGCAATTTGTTTTGAGAAGCTTTCTCGTGACAACAATACTCTCGGATGTTTGTCAGACGTTCGCGAGGTGAGACCGTGAAAAAACTCTTTGGTATTTTCTGGAATTCGAACATGGAACCTCACGCTTCTGTCTTTATATTCAGGCCCCTTTCCATGTAATCTTAAAATTCTGCTAACTGTTTTCAAGTTAATACATACCATATTTTAAAAAAATTCGGAACGAATACGTCTCCTCTCTCGCATCATGTCATTTAGATGGTAGATAAAATTCCAAGCTTTTTGGCAACCATATTTCACGCATCCCAAATATTTGGATCAGTCTCTGGAGAGCAATTGTATTTAATATTATTATGACTTTATTAACTTATAAAATAAATTACAAAGTTAATATATAACTTGCACTAACTCGAGGATTTACGGCTGTTTATGGAATGCAAAAGGAAAGAAAAAAAATAAATAAGTACAGGTGTATACTGGAATGTGAGCTAAATTTAAATTAAATTTCATTTTCTAACTTTAAAGATGACAATTGCTTAAAGGTATTAGTTCTGAAGGGTTGTTGAGTAGATCAGCAAATGTAGCGCTGGGAAAAAGTTGTTTTGTTGTTGTTTGGATCTCTGGAGAGCAATTGTATTTATAAATTCAAAGCTGCAAGTAAACTTTGTCCGTCGTCTATGGTTTTAACGTTATAAACCTTTTATTGAAATAGAACAGAAGTCTTATGCTTAGTATGGAAAAAAAACTATAAATGGGGAAAAGGTTTTCTTGCAAATATATATTTATCACATAATTTCGATCTAGAAAGAGATCGAAACAAAGAAATATTCCAAGTACATCGCATATAGCCGTTGGTAAATTGCAAATACTACAAAAAAAAAAAAATTAGAATGTAGCAAACACAAATCGCATGTAAACGTTTAGCAAGATAAAAAAGTTGTGCTGGCAGTATTAATTGTAATATGGCAATGCCAACAAAGTTACTTATCTGACACTAGTCAAATGCAGTGATAAATCTGCTGCAAATTGAAAAATATTATTAATAAATACAGCTTTCGTTACCTAAAAGTTGATTTATAATTATAATCCGTCATAAAGTGCTCTAAATTTCTGCTGTATAACAATCCAAAACTTACCCTTTGGTTGTATAAATGTCAAAAGAAAGTAAGCGAATTGTGCATGTAATGAAAGTTTTTTTTGTTAACTTAAACAAACATTCTGCTTGGTCAGTCTCAAAACACGACTAAAAATAATTTATAAATTCTATAAAGTTAAATCTTTGATGATTGCATATGTTTTAAAATGAATATGTCTTTAATTAGAATGATTATTTAGGAGGCTAAATCGTCATGTACATATGTACATATAATGTGCTGTGCTTTGAGCAAATTTGTGTAACAACTCATTTCACTGATAGTAGGGCCCGTCCCGATATGTGGGGCATTGGTAAGGTAGCCGGCACTAGACAAGATATTTTAAACCGCACTTCTAGAAAGAAAGAAGAGATTAGACTTGCACATGCACAGCTGTTGTTCTGAAATCTACTCCAACCGCTGCACGCGAAACTATGCTCCACCCATTTCCTATTGATATTAATCAATATCCAACACTACATTTGGAATATACGGCGATCTTAACAGCAGCTTGACTCCGATGTTGGTATGCAATCTATATAAGGCCGCGCTATCGTAGTAATATCAATAAAGACCTTGATCCTACCTGCCCCTATTGACTCGATTGAAATAATGTGGTCTCCTAGGTTTTTTCTGAATAAATATGGCTAAGGCATGACAAGAAAAGCAACTATACTTACTTTATTTAGTAAGAAGAAATAACAAAAGTTTTACGGTCGGTGGTCTCACACATCATTGTTTGATGACATGTAAAAAGAATTAGTATTCTCCAACAATTTCTGCAGAAACTGTGGGAGACGTTTACACTGCATTTCTGCTGCGCTATCCATTCAAATAAGGAAAGTCGTGCGTGAGTATTGTAACTATCAAAACGAATTGTCACATCTTGAAATCTGTCAGATCAGGAGATTTTTCTTTGAGTCCAAAATACCTCGTCTTTTGCAGACATGCAAGGTCCTGGCTTTTTCTGCAAGTTGAAATTATTATTTTACATAGTCTTCGTTCTTTGTTTGGTTAAGCAAACTTGTTTAGTTATAAAATAACTTATTTATTAAAAAAAAGCTTACGATTAAACGGCTGCATTACGTACGTACTTAACTTTACGGTTTACATTTTACCATTGCAGTGACCACCAAAAATGGAATTCTATCCTTGTCGTCGGAATACGATGAAAAGACTACATGCTTCGATGGAGACGATGGAGTTCGGCGTTTTTTCAAATGGTCGGCGGAAAGCACAAAACTCCTTCTCACACTGCGTTTCCGCCAGGATTCAGCTTTTAGTAATCCCAAGTCGAAGAAGAAACAACTATGGGATTCTTTAGCTGATGACATGTACCGAATTGGTGGGTATCAAGTAAGTGGTGTTATCTGCGATTTAAAATTTCGAAATATGATGCACACATTCAAGAAGAACCGGCAAAAAGAAAATAGTGGCAATTCAAGCCTTATCGTGTGGGAATACTACAAACTGTTTAAAGATGCTGTTGGACACAGATTCAATGAAAGCCGAATAAAAAATCTCCCAGACTCAATGTTGTATGAAGACACAATGTTGGAAGCACCTAATGAGACAGTAGAACTGTCAGACACAGAAGACACGGGCAGGCAGATACAGACACGGACACAGACTCAGAATAATACAGATAGAAATGCGGAAGAAAATAGATTAAATCAGGATGAAGGTAGTGTCCTAGATTTTCAGGCGCACAGTTCGAGTAAAAGAAAAATGTATGAAAACAGCTTCAATGAAGACGGAGATTGCAATGACATAGTAAATCATGCTACTGCGGAATTGATGGCACCGCCACTCACTGAAGACGAACGAAATGAATGCACAGCGTTCGGAAATAGCGTTGCCTGCCAACTACAAAATATAAAAGATTCTTATTCTCGAGCGCTTACCAAACTTAAAATGCAAAAAATTTTATTTCTAGCCCAAACTGGACGCTTAGCTTTAAATAATGAACGTTTGTAGTTTTATTTTTTGTTTTTTTATTTTTTTTCTATCTTTGCTCTTTGAAAAATAATTGCACTGTATTGTTGTAAAATATGTTAGATAACTTTTCCAGGGGTTCCTCTTTTGTACCAGCAATTACTTCCGTAACTTGTCTGTAATGAATTGAGTATATAATAATTTTAATGAATAGTAATGTAATTTTTCAGTTAATAAGTATTTTGTACATTTTTGACATTATTACTAAAAGGTAAGATGCAATCCTAATACCTAAGTCGTTTGTCGAAAGTCAGCTCCTTCCATTAACATACTTCACAAAAAACATGTTTTCCGATTGTTATATTAGTCCATTCTACCTTCACCCACTTTAAACAATCCGAATGTTTCCATTTGGAAGCATATGGCTTTGAACAAACGACATCAACTATATATGGTTGAACAGCAACAAAATACACTAATTACAACGTATGTTAAAAATAAGTGGTCATGCTACAACTAATATCGATATTTAGATCAAATAAAGTTGAACATATACGTATTTTTAAACTATGGTGAACATGATTTTATTTTTAGCTAGCTGGCCCGGGCTTCGCCCGCATGCCACTTTTAAAACAAAAAAGTATTTTCTTCTAAGGCTTATAAAATTTCTCCACAGATATCCATATTGCTAGGAATTACTCAATTATAAAAACATCCCCAGTGGGAATCATTAATCATACATTAATGAAATACAGTGGAAGTCGGTGAAGGGACCGATCAAATGTGGTCGTTATATCCGACTGCATTCCTTAAGTACATATAATACATATAAAGAAACCAACCAAATTAAAGGAAAGTCGTCGTTATAAGCGACTTCCACTTCCACGTATAATTGCTGACTGTATACATATGGGGATGGTAATGGTGTAATGGTAACATCATCAATTACCACGCTAACGGTTCATGGTTCAAATCCTAACCCCCCAGTCTCCACTGGCAATAATTCATTGCCAGAAATATGTCAGGCAATCGAAATTTCCAATGGAGATCACAAATTGAATTATTTCAAGAAATTTGCGGTCTCCATTGGAAATTTCAATTGCTTGACATATTTCTTGCAATGAATTATTGCCAGTGGAGACTAGGGGTAACGTCAGCAAGCATTTATTTATTTCTCGTGAAATATAGGTAGATACACCCTATCGTGGAATCCGTCGGAATTGAGTTTCACTTTACCTATTTGATTCCGTTTCATTTTGTACTGCTATCGTGGAATCCGCCGAGAACGTTTCCTTATTGGGGAAAGGTAGTTTCACTGTCAAACAGCTGTCTTTTGTTGGTCAATAAAAATTTGTGTAGCTACATTCGTTTCGTAAAAGGAAAATTTCTTTCAAAAGTGATTAAAATAAAAATAAAATAAATAATGTTTCTAGAAACAATATTTTTTATTTATTTTTGATTTTAATAAAGTTCAATATTGCATAGGTTTATCAAAAATGTTCGGCTTAATAAAACAGTGTTATTTTTTTTTTCCTGTAATTTATATGTAAACACAAATTGTTTGTTTTTTTAATTTCACTTATAATCCATTTTTGCAAACAAAGAAGACGACGTGCAGCAGCCAAGCCAGAAATCCGCAATGATTTTTATGCGGATGAGAAGTGTCATTTTGTTCGGGGAGAATCAGATTCGAACGTTTTCCACGATACAGTTGCCGTGTTTTTTTGAAACCTAGCCAGCCAGTCGTTTATTTAAACGATTTGCCAGCCTGCCGATTTTAGACGAACATATCTCTAGGAACCAAGCAACCTCGCAGTGACAGCAACAACAAATAACTAAAAACATTCGTTTTTGCGCCGCCTGAAATTAGGCATCACGAAATTCCCAGCCAGTAACTTTTTGCTGGGGATAAAATCAAGAGTAGTAGCCAGCCGGTTGTTGTATTTGTTTTATGTGTATAATTTTACTTTACTAGCAACTGCTGGCTGGCTAGGTTTAAAAAAAACACGACTAGTGGAACTGATTCACATTACCCACACGGGCAACTGTTCCCTTTGCGGATTTGACGATGCCGAAATATTTTTTTCGGTGAATAATTCCCCCGGCGGATTCCACGATACTGCGAAGGCATAACACTGGCAGTAGCGGTCATAATTCTGGAAAAATTGTTCGCTCTGTTGATGATGATTTGGCTGTGACATCGGTTATCGGGAAAAAAATACTGTGAACTGTGTGAGAAGCAGACAAAAAAATAACAAAAATCTCCCCACTTATCTGGACGCCGTGGCGTAAGTGGTTAGTGTGTCGGATCACTACGCATGAGGTTTCAAGTTCGAATCCCAGAAAATACCAAAAAAGTTTTTTCACGGTCCCACCTCTCGCGAGCGTCTGACAAACATCCGAGAGTATTGTTGTCACGAAAAAGCTTCTCAAATCGCCGTTCGGATTCGGCACTAAACTGTGTAGGTCCCTTTCATTCGTGTGAAAAATATAACGCACACAACATGAGTGGTTGCGAGAAGCTAGGCCCTGGCATTTTAAACTGTTGTGCCAAATATTTGTATTTGTACTTATCTGGACGCCACCCCCGGAGCCACCCTAATAGTTTCGATGAAAATCGGCTATTAGATACATTTGTCGCACATCGCACTTCCCTTGCGTCTGGCAGGATGTTGGACCCGTGATTTTCGTCTGGCAGTTGTGAATATATACTCACGGTGATCTCAATTAACGATTAAAAAAAAAAATTGGTCTTGCCATTATGACGTTACCGACCAGCCACCAGGTTCACCAGCTGTTGGACTTCTTCTTCCTTTTATCAGCGAGGTTATGATCCGAAAATAAGGGATCATAACCGTCCCACTTCACTGCATTTCTACTGATCCGCATGTGGGGTTCGCCTATTTGACCTCAGAAAATATCGGCAGGCCTACCGATTTTGGATCACACGGTTACTGAGGCCAATGAAATGCCGATGTCGTCGCATTTGTCTGATCCAGGCGTTTATAGGCCTGCCTTTCCTACATCGCGATGTCTTTGGAACTTGCATTGATATTGCCTTTTTTACGGGGTTAAAATTATCTCTTCTTTGAACGTGGCAATACCAGTTGAGCCGGTCGCGCTCTATTTTTTGTACGATGGTTTCCTTGATGTGAAAGCTTCCACGGATCTTCGAACTTCTTATTCGATCAAGCTTTGTCACTCCTGCTGTCATGCGAAGCATCTTCATCTCAGCTGCCGTTAATTTACTCTCATACTTTTTGTACATCGTCCAACATTGTGAACCGTGTGTGAGCGCTGGACGCACAACTGCGGTGTAGAGCCTTCCTTTCAACATAGGGGGAGTTTTTCTGTCGCAGAAGATAGCAGAATTTTCAGACAGCGAAAGGAGAATAAAGAAAAACACATAATTTTCCCCATGAGTGCAGATTCGAGATCACGAACAAGAAAAAATTTATTAAATTCTGAATTTTCCAAAATATATTTTTGATTAGATCTCAGCTTCTGGATGTTGGATTACGCTAAAACATACACCATTTTAAAAGCTAGACTCTAAACACTGCAAGGATTAAGCATTTAGCTCGATTAAGCGTTTGACAACCGTCAAGAACACCAAACGGAGATTATGGTGCAGTGCGATTAATTTAACTTTTTGATATATCAAATCAAGTGTTTAAATTTTAATTTTGGTGTAAAAATATCGGAAAGCTGTGCTAACAACACCGAAATATAAATGAAAACTATTTAAAAATGTCTGAGTGCCATAAATGTGGGTTTGCGATTCTAAGCGAAACTGGTATAAGATGTGCCGGAGTATGTAAGGTGTTCCACTCGACAGTTAAATGTTCAGGTCTGGATAAATTCAGCAGTGGAATCATTGGAACAAAGGATATAGTAAGATTTATTTGTAAGGATTGCATTATGTACATACAGTATGTGGACCTCTTGTTGTCAGAGAGATGCAAGAAAGCGTTTTGCAAAATACAAGATATCTTAAGTTATATAAAGAGGAATTTGAAGATTCCCTAAAGAAAAATGAAGAAGAAATAAAGAACTAACTGGAAGCAATGGAGACTCGATATATGGCAAGAATACAAGAAATGCAGAAGGCTCAAGAAATCTGTTCAAAAAATGTCACAGAAATGAAGAAAATGTGTAATGTCACCTAGAATTTTAGAGAGCAAGGTGAAAAAATATGTAATGAACTAAAAAACAACATAAATGCATGCAGTGAAGTGAAAAAAATTGTAGACCGCCAAACAAAGGCAGCAGGTCAAGCGTAATGTACATCACAGCTGTGATAGTATACAACACCATAGTGAAACCACATTTTGAGTACTGCAGCACAATTTTATACTCATGCTATAATCAAGCACAGCTGGAAAGGCTCCAAAAGCTTCAAAATAAAGCGATGAGAAGCATTTTGAAATGCAATAGATATACACCAATCAGATGCTCTTAAATGGTTAAGTAAAAAGCAACGATTTGAACTGAATACACTTTTAGCTGTTTTTAAGGTAAAATATGAAGCCGTGCCAAGGTTGTCAACAAGAGGTGCCAAACGTTTAGGAGATGTACAACCATACCCCTTACGTAATGCCAACGACTTCAGAATGGGTTTTCAAAATACAACGGCAGGCCAAAGCACATTGACATAATGACATAAAAAATGAAACTTATCTCAGAATTTTTAAAAGAAAATGCATTTTCACCAACACGTGAAATATTAATTTTCTCTGTTATTGTGATTTTTGCTATTATGATTCCGATTGTTTTTTTTTTGTCTTTATTGTTTCTTATTATTGTTAGTAATATTAGCCGCGTTTTGTTTTTCCCGTGAACTGAACTAGTTCATCTCAAAATAAAAAAGCTCACAAGTTCGTAGCAGCAGCTACACACTGATGTTTATTATCGATTAAAAAATGGCGGAAAAATAGCAATCGAAGTGAGAAAAGTGCTTAATATTTTTATATTTGGTTAATAATTAAGTGTTTTTAGATACTTATGTCAGAAAGTGAGGATACAACAAATAACTATGATTTACTTCTGCCATTCAGCAGAGCTGCCAAGCTTTACATATCTTCTTTTTTTTTTTTTTGTAAAAAGCCATCTAGTGGTGAGGTATGGGATAGAAATTCTGGTTCACGAAAATAGAACCAGCTCAAGTGCTGCTGCAACCCCTCATGTTGTGTGCGTTATATTTTTCACACGAATGGAAGGGACCTACAGTATAATGCCGAATCCGAACGGCGATTTGAGAAGCTTTTTCGTGACAACAATACTCTCGGATGTTTGTCAGACGCTCGCGAGAGGTGGGACCGTGAAAAAACTTTTTGGTGTTTTCTGGGATCCGAACTTGGAACCTCATGCGTAGTGATCCGACACACTAACCACTTACGCCACGGCGCCCATTTCCATTATGCGAACTCACAAATCTATACATTACTATCTTTATAATGTGAACTTTGAAATGTTCTCACCTCCATAATGTGAACTTTTCCTCAATATTTCGCATTCTTCTCTTGTTATTCTTCTGATATTTGCAGTTATTTGTCTAGGCATGTTTTCCCATTTCGTAACACCTGTTATTTATTGGGGGAAGAACCTTTTTCATCTTATATAAGCATTCGTTATTCGAAAATTCTCCTATTTTTAGTTGAAAATAATGTTCCAATAATGTGAATAAGCCCTTGTTTTAATTAGTTCACATTATCGAGGTAGAACTGTACTAATTAAATTGTGGTGAATCCGCAGCAGGCTCACCACCCGTCGGTCCAATAGCTTCCATTATGAATGAGGCCTCTTCGGACGAGTTGGCTGTGGTTTCAGCCACAAAAAATGAAAAAAAATTTAATTAAATAATTTATTAAATATGTACATCGGACAATGAGCAACGTGGGACCGCTGCAAAACAGGCATATATTTACAAAAGGGGAAAATGATAAAAACACGTCGTTGAAAATTGCCTATATTCGACTATAGACATCACCCGGTAAGGCAGATTGTTCCAAAGACGAACAGCAGGAATAAAAAACTGCCTGCGAGATGTCAAGCAAGTATGTATAGCTGGTCTTATGGTAATACAACGATTGGACCGAGAGAAGGAGAGTTTGTTGTAAAGATACTCTGGTTGCTGTCTGTGAATAATCTTAAAGAGCAAGACACAAGATCGAGTTAAACCGAGTTACATTTATATCAACCCGAGGTTGCAAAACCGATGGAACGAACCGAATAATTAAATGCCAAAACAGCATTAAACCGAGTTAAACGCACCATTCGAGTTGGTTAGGATGAGTAAACACAATGCACTAACACATGAATGTACCAGTATATTAAGTCGAGTTGGAAAGCAGTCTACTGTTTTTATACAAAACATGTTGCACTGCTCAGTTCCATACCCATTTGGAATTCGGTTTCGGTTCGGTTTCTCATGAGACGGTGGCACCTGAACTAATTGCTCCTGCTTTCTCTCATTGTTGGTTTTTTTCACATAGTTGTATTCTTTTTTTTCAATTGAACGTATATTTACATACCGAGTTAAACCGAGTTGCAAACTGGTTCAATATCTATTTTGAATTTGTCTTCAGTTCTGTTTTAGTTTCGGTGACGGTGGCATAATTTTGTTACAAACCGAGCTAGCCAACCCGGGTTGCAACTAGGTTTGCTTAAATTCCAACTCGGGTTAACTCGGTTTGAAAAATTTTCAGTTTGGTACATCACTAATGCCTACATGCGAACACGACACTATCTCATGCATCTGATGCCAATGTGCATTTTTTTCTGATTTAAGTCTTTATATTACTTACATAATCTGACAGGGTTCGTTACGGGAATCAATAAGCGTAGTTGGACTCCATTTTTCTTTCTTTTTTACTACGGGGAACTGGGTTTGAATCAATTTGGAGCCCGCATGACTCGGACGAATCCCACACCAAGGACAATCAGTCTCAATCATTATTTTATCATTTGGAATTGCTTTTATTGTTTCTAGGTTTTCTTTAGTCTTGAGAGAACACCCATTGAGTCCAATATAAAGGCCAAAGTCTATTATGCTTTTTGCTTCCTCCAAAGTGCCATCGAAACTGTGAACAACTCCGCCACTTGACAAAACTTTATCCTTATTTCTTTCAATAATTTCCATAAAATCTTTATGGGAATTCCGGCAGTGCAGAAAAAGTGGAAGCTTATATTTTTCAGCCAAACTTAACTGCTTTTCAAAGTAAATTTTTTGAATATCTTTTTCACAGAAATGTAGACGATCATAGTCTAAGCCACACTCTCCAATTGCAACAACTTTTGTGGGATTCTCCTCTATTTTTTTACATAACTCAGCGTAGTATTCATCAGGATTGGAACCAAATTCGTTACACCGTGTAGGATGACAGCCAATGGTAACGAACAGCCGATCTAAGGGAAATGGGAATTATTATTTTTTTATTTCTAGTTCAACATACACAGTCCACTTGCCATCTTTTTCAACCAACTTAAGAGCAGTATCGGCTTCAGTGAGAGTACTCACAGTTATGATCATCTTGCTTAAACCTTGCTCCCAGGCGCGTTTCAGCACTATGTCCAAATCCGGCACGTGTTTTTGGGAACCTCCATATATTCCTTGGAACATGGGATCAGTCAGATTAGCACCGATGTCTGCTGCCACAAGTTCAACATTTTCGTAAGTTTATAGCTGGTTTCATGAAAAAAAATATTTGATTTAACTTGCCAATAAATTTTCTTTCCATTTTGGATAATCGTAAAATGTTGTTCATGTAGAATTTAAAGAAATATCCAGCTGCCACTCTCAGAAATAATAAATTATATTCCCAATACCTAATCGACCGCAGGAAGAAAAATCAAAAGTCCTATGTGTAAAAAAAAACCCCAGACGTGTTTTGTGACATTTTGAACGTCACTTGTTTCTAGTGTATAGGAGTACCCTTTTACAGCGGCGATTTTTACAACAACTGTTGTCTAAGTGGAAAATACACGATACAACTCTTGTCCCAACGGTTTGACAGCCTTGGTGTTGTATACGATAATTGTATCGTGCATATTCAAAACAACCGACTGTTGTACCGATATCGTATGGGCGCATGTTCTTGACTGTACAACCGCTGTCTCATGCACAGATTGTATGGAAATTATATCGTCACCTGACTTCAACTACTAGGTAACTTGATTTTTTACATTTGTATGAAAATGAAATTAAAAAACAACCGTAGTCATATTCCTTCTCTGCTAAGATTTATTGGGGAGTGAAAAAACTAGACAAACCAAATAACCGTTGACGGTCAGAGCAAGACGAAACTTTAATGTAAAACTCTCTTTGCCTAGGTATATCTCAAAATAAAAAAAAAACAAGAAATTCGGTGAAGTGGGAGGGTTGTGATCCTTCATTTTTGGATCATAACCTCGCTGAAAAAAAAGGAAGAAGAACAAAAGCAACCCAGGGTGAATACTTCTTTTTTTTAAACAATAGCAGATACACGTTTATAAGCAAATGCTTTCTATGAAAAGTAACTGGTTGAAGCAGTTAGAGGAATATACAATTATCCGTCTACATTCAGCGACAAAACAATGCCCCTATTGTAATCTACATGTACCTCATTGAGGGTAAACCAACCAACTTCTGATAAAGGAAATGCAAATCATGATGGCTACTGTTCGATTCTAACCAACTTTTTGCAATGAACTAGACGTAATGGCATGAATGGAAACCAGTACGATGCTACGAGCAACATAAGATATAGAAGAGGATTTGTAGAATTCTTTGATTAGTGAGGGTTTAAGGTTCAAATAATTGATCGGCTTGTGAAAAAGAAAAACGTTGCATTTTTGGAACTGATATCGCTTTCAGATTGGAATTTTAATTTGCGGAGATCGGGGATTTCGAGGTTTGCAGCCGGATATAAAGGACGAATGATCATCTTAATATTTAATATTATTATATTATATTTAAGTCCTTTCATTAAGATTTAAAAAAAATTGGGATTTAAAATACTATTCTCTATTTTAGAAGTTAAATTTAGAAGTTCATTACCGCAATGTTGGAATTAAATCACTCTCCATAAGATCGACTGGTTACGTTTGGACTGTAAGTCCTATAACTCCCATTGGTAAAATATATTCACCGACCCAGAGATTCTTTTGTTTGCTTGCTGAAATAAGGTTTTATATTAAACATTGTTTGAGTTTTCTTAGAACGCATAATTCTATTAGGCTTTTAAAACCTTCTTAACTGAATACCAATGTGTAAATATGGAGTTAAGGTCCATTCACAGCTCAGCGAACTGCGAATGCCCAAACTGCGAACAGTTTTTAGCACATTTATAGCACACCATTGGCAATTTTATTATTCCAAAGGAACGGAGCTTAATTTATCTATTGATTAATATATAAAAAGTTGAATTGTAATTAGTTTCTGCGAAGAAATTAACAATTCGCCGATTTTTCCGCGAATGAGCGAATGATTTTTGCGAACTGTCAACTTTTATTCACATTCCACACATATAGGACGCAATCCACATGCCCGCGACCAAAACATTCGCGAGAGTTTAACCTCACAATTCTTTTGTTTTGTTCTTGATGGGTAAAATCGTGGTTGAAATTATCGAAAAAAGGTAAGATATTACCTTATGATTGAAAGCTACGCAATGTACTTATGCATTTTTTACGTTTAGCCAATTAGTTATAAAATGAATGACAACCCAAATTCGCGAGTTGCCGCGACCAGATAAAAAAGCAGCTGTGAATGAAATGTCAAAATTGGCGAATATTCGCTCATTCGCATTCGCAGGTCGCTGAGCTGTGAATCGACCTTTAGGAAAAAGCTTTACAGATCATCTCGGAAAAGTTTTAAATTTTTGCTACGTATTCACCAAGCACTAATAGGTTTTCGTCCATGCTAATTCGAATATGCGAAAAATTAATTTTCGGATTTCCAAACGTGTTCTAAAATGAGTTTCCGAACTCTCTTTCGAACTGGAAGAAATGTCAAAGAAAAAGAAAACATTGTATTTTCCTTATTTTAGTCAGAATTAATCACTGCTCATTTTATTTTTTATTTGGTTGGCAGTTCTTTTGACGGAAATGCTTGAGGCATTAAATTCGTCGGCGTTTCTTCTTTTGCATTGCGCCAATGCAGCCTGTCCTTTGTTTGGTCTGAGTAACAGTTCACAGCTGATTTCGAAAATTTTCGAAATTCCTAAGCTACGAGCTCTCTTAACTTAAGAGTGGTTGGGACCACTTATAAGTCTTATGAGTGCTAATAAATCTGCACAAATATTCGTTGGTGAATAGTTTTATGAAGCTCTTAGTTTAAGATTGGTCGGTGAATATCGGCCTTAATATTTAAAGCGCTTTATATACCATTACTCTTTTTTGTACCTAATTAAATAAAATTAAAACAGTTTAATTTGCGTTTAGTAAGCTGCATAAAAACTGACGAAATTCTGAGTTTGTTGTGATTGAAGAAATATTTAAACGAGTCCACTACGAATAGCTTTGAAATTTAAACTCTTATTTTCTGTCCACCATCACAAAAAATTGAAAGAACAATTTAATTTTTTGTCAATATTGTGCGCATATTTTTGCCCCCAAATTAAAAAAAATGATCTGTACCATGATTATGAAGATGACACGTGGGACGTACGAGTATGATACTAGAATTTTGACATAGCAAATTTTCAGACCAAGCATTTCCGATTTAGCAACACCATAATGCATAACAATGCATTTGCCATACCTGGATACCAAAAGTCTCTATTGAAACAATTCCCGAACACTTCCTAGTTTCTAGAAAACGCGAATGACAAGCACCAAGAGGAAAACAAATGTCATTTTTTCATACAGGCCTCCAATTTTTCTTAACAAAGGCAAAATTGTATTTATAAAATCTCAAAATCATCAAACTACTTTTAGTTAAATAAAATTCGGAAGAACAAAAATGTCAGTTCGCCACGACTGGTATCAATCTGACTCGAAAGTCGTCATAACAGTGCTGCTAAAAAATGCGGTCGAAAAAAATTATTCTGTGGAAATCGAAAGGGAGAAAATCACAATGACTGCCGACAACTACAGTCTTGAATTAAATTTGTTTCGTCCTATTGTTCCTGAGAAATCATCGCACAATAGCACACCCTCCAAAGTAGAAATATCGCTGGCAAAGGAGTCTGGCGAACGTTGGGACAGCCTGGAAATGAAGAATGTTCGCGTGGTATCTGCGCCACCACCAATTCACAAACAGAACTGGGATAAGTTTGCGAAGGAAGTGGAAAAGAGTGAAGAGTCTGAAGCTCAGAGTGAGGAGGCCCTTAATCAACTCTTCAAAAAGATATACAGTAACGCATCTCCTGAAGTCCAGAAGGCGATGAATAAGTCCTTCTCAGAGTCAGGCGGAACCGTTCTCAGTACAAATTGGGATGAAGTCAGCAAGGCTAAAGTTGATGTCAAACCCCCAGATGGTACTGAGTTTAGGAAATGGGATTAAATGAAATTAATATATGCGCACTTGTATCATGAGGTTCTTGTTTTTCTTATTTTACGATTGTATTTTTATTTTTAATTATCTGACATCACATCTTTGTAAAGCAGTCGAATAAAATGTTACTAATCAAATTGCAAATTAAACAAGGGTACGTGGTTGTCTCTTTGGTCGGGAAGTGAGCTTACGGTCGTTGCAGTTATGATGAATTTTATAGATTGTGAGGCTGCTTTCCTATATTTTTGATAAGCAGAGTTCAGGTGGGTATCATGTCACTTTTATTGCAAGAGTGGTATTACATTCAATGTTAGGTATGTGCAAAGAAATTAATTGCAAGGCGCTTATAAAATAACGGGTGGGTTGGGTAAGTAATTTCATAGTAGATCTTGTGGTTTTTTCTGATTCAGTTGGCTGTCAGCTGTTTGTACTGACATTTTCCCGAAATTCAAAGGGTACAGCAACTTACCCGTGCGTAATGTTTTTTATAACACGCTGTTCTCTTCTGTACTACTTAGGACATTGCTTCGAATCAATTTCAACGCAATCGCGATGTTTAATTTTTTCCTGAGGAATTTTTTCTATATTTTTGAAGATACCTAATTTTTGTGAGGGGGAAAAATTCCGAATGAAAATTTATTCATGATAACCCCAAATGGTGTAGTCACACACGTATATTGTTATAGCAAATCGTATGTATTCGTTACTTACACCGACATATTTATTTCAGACTTTATGTCAGACTTCATGCCAGACATTTTTATTTTTTATTCGGCGGGCAAATTATGTCAAGATATTACCGTTTAACCAATTCTTGCCTTGACACCATACACAGGATACACATGATACAATTATCGTATACATCACCAAAGCTGTCAAACTGTTGGTACAACAGTTATATACGTATCTTGTATTTCCCACTTTATTCATATGCCATCGTTACTTCGGCATGATTCTGTTCGAGTGTGGGTTAGATTGTGAATGTAAATAGAATTTCGCGCTATTCTTCATATCTGACAATTTCATATGTATGATTTATGAGTGCGGTATTAAACTCTGCATGGTTCTGCGTTTGTGTGTCTATTTTGTGTTCTTTATCTCTTTTTGTGTTATATATTTTATTTAGTGTGTTTGACTTACACATATACAATAATCATGCGGAGGATAATTTGCTGCACAAAGCAAAATGTAAATTATTTTTCCTTGTTCCTTAAGAGTGATTATAGGGAAAAGAAAAGAAGTAAATTGAAGAATATTTTCAGTCAACTATGGGGAGATGAAATAAGTTAAAAAGTGACTTATGCCAATCGTCATAATCAGTTAAAAGTGGTTTCAAAACGAATATGAAAAAAAAAAAAAAAAAATAAAAATAAAACGGGTAGTCGGATCAAAAGCAACGAATACATACGGGTACACATTTTTTCGTCACTTTTACAACTCTAACGTGTATTATATTTGACTTAAGACTAATAAAAAAAAAAAAAATTGAAAATTAGTTTGCGAAATGGAACATAGGAATCTAATTACGCACACTTCTTAGTAATAAATCCAAATATACATGTCAGGCCATGCAAACAACTTGACATTATCCGTAGTCTCTATTGGTAATAATTCATTACAAGAAAGGTATCATGCAATTGAAATTTTCAATGGGAACTGCAAATTTCTTAAACACATTTATTTCGTGACATCAATTTCTACTTCTATTTCTTGCCATTTCTGTGCACATACACCTTGAAATAAATTTGACAGTGATTGTCAATTTTTACTTTACTACAAAGGAAATAAGTTAACATTAAGTCTGAAATAAATATGTTTCGCAGAGATTCTGTGTAATGAGTTCTTCATGAACCTGTTACTTTTTGGAAAAATCTGAGGTTTTTTGACACTTCGGAGATAAGGGTGACAGCTATCTTTTCTAAGTCGAACACACCTCATTATAGGTCTTTTCCAACGAACTATTATATTTTTCCGATTTAAAATATGTTATTGATCATGAATTGAATTCCATATGCAATGATCCGCACAACAGCAAATGCGCTATTTGACAAAAAAAATGCTAATGTATCTCTGTCTCTGTCATATACTGAATAGGCGACTTTGTCCCTAGTTCGTGCAGTATACTCACTATACAAAGTTTTTTTCGACATAGCTAAGCCAACTACACCCAAATGTCATCATTTTGACAGCGTAATATAACCACTGCGTACTTCTTGCTGCTTTGCCTGAACTTCGTTGTTATGTGATTCGCCCAAAAAATGTTTGTTTTGCTCCACTCAGTTGTTATCTGTGTTCAAATTAAAAGTGAGAAACCTACAAATGTTAATGAACAAAAGAAGTACGATAACATTTTAGTTTAGAACAAGTAACCAATTTATCTACAAAAAAAAAAAAACAAAATCAAATCAATTCGCCTTATTGTCCGTCTATGGGCTTTGAAGAGTAAAGTGTTTTGTACGAATGTACATATCTGCAATGAGTTTATTGAATTAATACAAATGGTGCCGTTTTGAAGCAAAAAAAATGCGAATAATTGAAGGGAAAGTCGTAATCTTGGGATCCAGAGGTAAATATTGTTCATTCTTGTTATGGGAAACAAAGTATGGGGGTGTCCCGTCCTTGGTTTCTGTGTCAATCGATATCAAAGATATTGAATTTTAGCGCTTATTTTTACGATGTTTATTGAGTCATACTCGTATGTATGAAGATTCCCTATTTTCAAAGTCGATCCAATGGAATAGATTTTAATAAATAAATTTCCTGGTACTAAACCAGACGACGTTGACGTTATTAAGAAAAAAAAAAGGCATTTGTTTACTCTCGTTATCGGAAGATACCGTCTATTGATTGACATATTGAGGAGTTCCCAACTTGGAATATTTCTGTGGCCAGAAGGTAAAATCGCCTAAGTCGAATCAGGATAAAATTGAGTTAATGATGCCAGATGCTCTACTATTCGAAGCTTATGCTACCAAATTTGTCCCTTATTACCTCTTATCCTTACCGAGTTATAGGCGAATTCCAAATTCCCATACGTTTTCGGGAAAATCAAAACTTTAAGCTTGTGGCCACAGATTTGTGCACCCTAAATGGTCCCTTTAACATTGCAAATTTCCTTGTCAAGTCAAAAACTAAATTAAAAAAAAAAAAAAAGAATTTTAAAGAAGGACTGCTGTAACATACTTATCACTCAGACGACACAAACCCTGTAGATGTGATGATCTGAATTTCAGCGATCATAACACCCCCACTTCACTTCATTTCTACTTATCTACCTGTGCGATTCGTCTGTCTGATTTTGGATCACTTCGTCACTGAGGTAAACCAATTGTTGGTGTTTTTGCATTTGTGCGATCCAGGCGATTTTAGATGTTCATTGATATTCCTTTTTTGACGGAGTTCAAATGATCTTTTCTTTGAACATGACAATACCAGCTGAGTTGGTCGCGATCTATTTTTGTGAGATGGTTTCTTTGATGTGAAGTATTGCTTCAAATTTTATCCGAATCTTCAAACTATCCGGATATCCAGATATATAAGTATGATACAGTTGAGATTCGTGTGGATGCGCGAATGAGCTTCGCTACTGACCATAGATTCCAGGTATTTGAACTTTTCACATTTGGGAACAGTACGTTCCATTTAAATAACTGTCTAAAATAGGCGTGATTGGATCAGAAAACGGGCAGCATAAGTACTCGGCGTTTTTTGGACTAATGTAGTACCTATTTCCCTCTAAAATACCCACCCATACGTCAAGCGCCTGTTCCAGGACGTAGCATCCTCACTTATGATGGCTCCATAACCAGCAAAGAATAATTGGTGCACTTTGTGGTCGGACCTTAATGGTGTGTAACATCAGCTTGGTCGAATGGTAATTATCACAGAACTTCAAAAATAAAGATCTGCTGTACATATCACTCTCAGACGACATAAACCATGTAGATTTCGGACGTATTATAAAATACAGAGATTCACCCCAATTCTTCAAGTCAAATGCCTAGTCGTATTTAAAGTCGTATCAAAATTAAATTCCTATTCCTCGATGCATAAGACAACTAAAAAAAACCAACGCGTATCATCACAGTTATGCAAATGTCAAACCATTAAAGCGAATGAAACGACAATGTAAAAATATAAGTTTGGCGGTGTTTTTAAAACAAAGTAAAGTTTTTGGTGAACAAAATAAATCAATTTGATAGACCTATTTTTCGATGAAGAAGAGGACGAAGTGGTGCCTGTTGAGAATTTGGCAGCAATTCGGAAAATTTTTTGGTCTACTTACGCCAAAGACAATAACATGCTGAGTATCAGTTCTCGTCCGATCACCGAAATCAAGCAGCGTCGGGACCGGTTAGTACTTAGATGGGGAACCGCTTGGGAACACCACGTGTTGTTGGCATAGCAGAAAACGGCTAGCAGAAATTGGCTATGATTCAAGTACAAACTTAGATATTTCTAGTGAAAATACATGTACTAAGATATGTTTATTTTCCATTTTCCTTCACGTTGAAGCCGAGTTTGGTGTTACGGTAAAGTTACTCACAGAAGAATCCATAATTTTAGCTCACAATTCTCTCAAAATGACATTCCGGGAACCGCATAGGTAGCATACCATGCAGCAGAGAGTGGATAACTCTTGTTTTTAGCAGAGAAGAAGTTTAGGAAGGGCCTAGGCCTAGTTTCCCGCAACAACTCGTGTTGTCTGCGTTATATTTTTGGTACGAATGGAAGGGTCCTACAGTTTTGTGCCGTATCCGAAGGGCATGTTTTATTTGTTTTTGAGAAGCTTTCTCGTGACAATAGCCGCGTTTTGTTTTTCCCTTGAACTGAACTAGTTCATCTGAAAATAAAAAAAAACGCTCCTGGTTCACCTAGAAATTTCATTTTCACAAGTTGGAAGCAGCAGCTACACACTGACGTTTAATATGGATTAAAAATGGCAGAAGAATAGCAATCGAAGTGAGAAAAGAGCTTAATATTTTTATATTTGTTTAATAATTAAGTGTTTTTAGATACTTATGTCAGAAAGTGAGGATACAACAAATAACTATAATTTACTTCTGCCATTCAGCAGAGCTGCCAGCCATCAAGTCAGCAATTGTTGTTTTTGTACAAACTGTGTAAAAATATGAACTGAACCAGTTCACGGGGAAAACAAAACACGGCTAATAATACTCTCGGATGTTTGTCAAACGTTCGCGAGAGGTGAGGTGAAAAAAAAATGCTGGTGTTATCTGAGATTTCAACATTGAACCTCACGCGCAGTGGTCTGACACACTAACGGTGCCACGGTGCCCACCTAGCTAGACAATATACCTGTTCTTATAGCAAGAAGTCGTGGAAACAAAGTGATTATCAGTCAGCGTTCTGACCTACACCCAACTGAAAAGGTATAATTCAGGGATGTAGAAGTGCTTGAAACTCAAATAATTCAGACGCTAAACGAGATCAAGGTAACATTTCTTCAACGGTGGGTAAATTCTATGCCGAACAAATTTTTAAAGGAACCAAAAAGGCTGTGCTAAGTAGTGAGCTAGGACTTTATATCTAAAACTGAAAATGGATATGATAATAAGGAGATCATATGGTTTGTATTCTATAATTTGATCCATAAATTGAGCTGAAATTTCATTTCCTTTTTTAATAGGATCGTATCGAATGTTAGCAACGTTCTTGTATTTAATCTTGTTCCACTACTGCATGTTAATACATCCCTGAATTCCCTGTGTCTTCTTTCGTTATTACTATATTTACCGAATCTTTATTTTTTTATTTTTTTTACTAATTGACTAGTAGATTTTAAAACAACCTCACAGATACACTACGGTTGTATTAACAATATACGTTCATAACTATGCAATAATGAATTGTTGCTAATATGAGAAACTGTTAAGCCTTTTAAGTTGGGATGACTGTTTAGAGTGCATGCACTCCTTCACTATTTCTTTGTACTCCTTACTTTTTTCATAATGAATTCTTTTATTCTCGTTTTTTTTTAATGTAAGATTGCATGTTTAATATTCTGTTACTGAATATATTCAGGAGTATTCAAACTGATGACACATCCGTGTACAAAGGCTCATATGATTATGTTAAAAATACAAACAAAAAAAAAAACAAATATTTGGCGCAACAGCTCTTTAAAGTGCCAGGGCCTAGCTTCTCGCAACCACTCATGCTGTGTGCGTTATATTTTTCACACGAATGGAAGGGACCTACAGTTTAATGCCGAATCCGAAGGGCGATTTGAGAAGCTTTTTCGTGACAACAATACTCTCGGATGTTTGTCAGACGCTCGCGAGAGGTGGGACCGTGAAAAAACTTTTTGGTATTTTCTGGGATTCGAACTTGGAACCTCATGCGTAGTGATCCGACACACTAACCACTTACGCCACGGCGCTCACATGTTAAAATTACACCTACTATTTAATTTGTGTCGGTTAATTGTGGAAATTGTGAAAATATTTCATATATTTCATATTTCATATTTCCATCATTATATTAGTACACACATATGTATGTATATTTCGAAATAGCCGTTTCTTCTGCCCTTAAGAGCAATTGAATACTTAAGATTAAACACATTACTATTCAAAGCTTCAAAACCCAGCCATTCAATAAAAAAACTGGATTTTACATGTTTAGAAATTTTTTATTCATAGATACATAGTTTATTAATTTACAAAAAATATTTCAGGTGTTGGTAAAACGTGTCTAGTCACTAAGTACATAAAGAACTCACTCCACAAAGACATTGGACCCACCATAGCAGCCTCATTTTTCACATGTAAAGTGTACTTGACTGACGAAAAAATAAAACTGCAAGTAAGTACGGCGTTTAGTCGTTTGCGAATTCACTTTTGAAAACTGATTTAAAATATGTATGTACGCAAATGTGTACAGAAAATACGATGCAAATATCTTCTGAATGTTTCTTTATGGAACTGCTGCTTTTTTAAATACGTGTACGAAGTCGCAAATGAACAACTCCATGTGCACTGAAATTATTTAATAAAAAAAAATGAAATTTCTAGAATAAATATTCTATTTATATACACGTTTCTCGTTGTTACCAATTGCTGTTCAATCAAAATAAGAATGCGTTAACATAAGTTTTACCTAACATTTTTAATAGTTGTCTTTTTCACTTAAGAATAGCAGTAATACACCTATCTACTGACGAAAGAAGACAAATATGTCTTTAGTTTATTTTAAATGTTATTTGAAAAAAAAAGAAAGTTGAATGCATCAGTTTTTAGGAAGCATTGCTCAGAAATCGTAACAATGTAGAGTAAGTGTTTTTTTTAATTAGTAAAGACGCATGCGGTTTTTTCTCTGACTAATTAAGAATATTTAATAATATCAGCCCAGTGTTTTTATCATGACGGGGAACATTTTTCTTGCGGTGTGATCTAGAAAATGACTAATACATTTAGATTTTATCAGTGCAGTGGTGTACCAATAGCCTTCTAGGCGAATTATATTATTATATAATTATATTATTCCGTGCTTAGAAAAATTGTAACAAAATTTGTGTTAACATGATTTTTTTTTTACAGATCTGGGACACAGCAGGGCAGGAACGTTTTCGCGCTGTGGCTCCAATGTACTATCGAAATGCTAATGCTGCCATTCTAGTGTTCGATTTATCTCAGCATAAAACATTTACAGAAATCAAATCATGGATTCAAGAGCTACATCGAAATGTTCAGGATCCAATGATATTAACGTTAGTTGGAAATAAACTAGATCTCGCATCAGCAAGAGCTGTATCTCGTGACGAGGCTTATCTCTTTGCATCATCCATTGGAGCGAGTTACTTTGAAGCATCAGCTGAAAAAGATCAAGGCCTGGAACAGGTTTTTCTTTCGACAGCTTTAGGTCTTGTCCGTCTAGCAGATGAGGGTAAAAGTCGGAGTTTGCGACAATTTGATTCATGCGATTCTATTACAGCCTATACGAATAACAATACTGCGTTAAGTCATAGTAATAGTTCAACACAACTTTCATTTCATCTGCCTTCTGTTCATATTGGCATCCCGGTCGATAACGATGTGAAGGTTGATGATGTTGGACGTCTAGAAAGGCCATCGTGGAGTATAGAGCATATTGCATTTGGTGATGAAGAACACGTTGGTTGGTGTTGTTTCTAAAACTTTCGAATTTACTTACATAATCGCATTGTTTGTATATCTTGTTAACGTTTTTATAAGGTTTATTGTTTTAATCGTGCTCACAGAATCATCTAAAAGAAGAAATATATTTATTTTACTCTATATTGTGTTATTAAGTCAATTAAACAAAGTCATAAGTAAATTTAGTAGCATTTTGAAACACATGTATATAGCTTGAAAATTTGTAATATTGCATTTAAATAATTTAATTTTATCTGCGATTCTCGTTTATGTTATAACATCAAATCCACAAATAAATTCAGGAATGGTAGAATTTTATTTATTTTGCTTATTATTTTTTTCCTCCCACTGGTATTTTATAAATCTGGGGTCGAATGGAGTTGAGTTGAATCGAGTTGTCACGTAATTTGTATTGTGTTGTTAATAGATCTAGCAACAACACACGTACATGCAAATTACGTGGCGAGTCGTCCATTCACGGATACGGCGATGACCCCTGTTCACCCTTCTGATACACACACATATTATTAATTAAAAAGTCTGTCACCGACTATCCTCTGAGCCGATATGATCCTTTCTCTGTTCTAATCGCTCTCTCTTCAACGTCAGTTAAATTCCGCTACTTCGATAGCATACTTCATTTCTTTCTTCATTTCATATCCGTTAGAAAGGAAAAAAAAGAAACTAATCAAGTGATATGTGTGTTTGCCATGCCCCCTGGGTCAACTAACCGGTTTAGCGGGCTAGAGTTAGACCCGCCGGCCGAACCCAATTCTAAAAAAAAAACATTTTCTCCTATTGAACTGATTCATACCAGTGAATATAAAACGTCTACCAACCCTAATTTTATAATTATCTCTCCAACAGACGACAATAGTGATCGACGTGTAAAAATAAAAAAAAAACAGCGCACAACCGGCCTCGTCTTACTCACTTTCGACCTTTTCCGTCCACCAAGTACAGTGAACGGTGGTTGGTGTAACCTCAAGGTCGAGGAATATTTCCTGAACCCTATGCGTTGTCGTAACTGTCAGTTGCTGGGGCACACCACCAAGCGGTACAAGCGGTGCACTGGTAACCCTTCATGCGTAACTTGCAGTAAAACTCCTCATGCCCCGCGAATTGCGAACGCGTGTCATGTGCTAACTGCGCAGAAGAACATCCATCATCCTCCAAGCAGTGCAAACGTTATTTACAAGAAATAGAAAAAATCAAAACAGTAAAAAAATGCAGCCTAAGCGAAGCCAAACAAATTTACAGAAATCAAAATCCGATTCCCGTTTTATCTACAGCTTACTCTCAAGTCGTAAGAAATTCAGCACCCCAAGAATACACAATCCAGTCACATCTGCATTACCAATTAAAGAGAACAAAAAAAAAAATCAATATACTCAGTCACATAATTTATATGACTAACTAATATAATAAATAAAAACAAAAACATTACTCAGCTCCCCAACTCACTCTCACCTGTCTCAATCGCCACTTAAGCACTTATAGAAATTGACAAATATTACCTCACTTCAATTGATGCAAATGATGATGAAATATAACTTTCAAATTTCTTCCTCTAAGACAGACTCTGCCGTTCAGGAACTAAACCAAATAAACCTAGGAGTAAAAGCCACAGTAATCACGGTATACATCCCACAAGACCAACTGTTTTCCCTCAAGGACCTTCAGGAAATTATAAATGGTATCTTCTTCTTCCTTTTTCAGCAAGGTTATGATCCGAAAATAGAAAAAGATCCTCCCACTTCACCGCATTTCTACTGATCCGCCTGTGAGGTTCGCCTATTTGACCTCAGAAAATATCGGCAGGCCTGCCGATTTTGGATCACCCGGTTACTGAAGCCAATGAAATGCCGATGTCGTCGCATTTTTCTGATCCAGGCCTTTCCTACATCGCGATGTCCTTGGAACGTGCATTGATATTGCCTTTTTAACAGGGTTCAAATGATCTCTTTGAACGTGGTAATACCAGCTGAGCTGGTCGCGTTCGATCTTTTGTACGATGGTTTCCTTGACGTGAAAGCTTCCACGGATCTTCGAACTTCTTATTTGATCAAGCTTTGTCACTCCAGCTGTCATGCGAAGCATCTTCATCTCAGCTGCCGTTCATTTACTCTCATACTTTTTGTACATCGCCCAACATTGTGAACCGTATGTGAGCGCTGGACGCACAACTGCGGTGTAGAGCCTTCCTTTCAACTTAGGTGGCATTTTTCTGAAGATAGCGAAATTTTCTCGCCACTTCATCCACCTTACGCTTACGCGATGATTGATGTCGTCATCACAAGTTGCTTTGCTATTGATCATAGATCGCAGGTATTTGAACTTTTCGCACTTGGGAAGCAGTGTTCCATTCAAATAAATGTCTGGAATAGGCCTGCCTGGATCAGAGAACGGGCAGCACAAGTGCGTTTTTTGAACTAATGCGATACCCATTTCCCCCCAGAACGTCCACCCGCACATCAATTGCTCGTTGCAGGGATGTAGGATCCTCACTTATGATGGCTCCATCGTCAGCAAAGAATTACTGATGTACCTTGGAGTCCATCACTTTACCTTCAAGCAGATAATCAAGGACTGTAATAAAGAGCAAAGGACTTAAAACGCTTCCCTGGTGCACCCCGACTTTGATTGGGAACTCTTCGGTTACTCCAGGGGGACATCTTACTCTTGTCTTTGCTTCTTCGTACAAGTCCATGATCATCTGTACATAGGTTTCTGGAACCCCTCGATATCTTAGCGCCACCCATATCAGTTCTCGTGGATGTCTTTCGAATGCCTTTTCAAAGTCAACCAATACAATATGCAAATCCTTTAAGGAATCGCGATGTTTTTCCATTATGATCCTTATACTTTGGATTGCATCTGTGGTTGATTTACCCGCGACAAACCCGCACTGACCATCATATAGCCGTATTATTTTTCGCTTTCGTTCATGGTGTGTGACATCAGCTTGATCGAACGGTAGTTATCACAGTTTCGCGTATCACCCTTCCCTTTGTATACAGGAAGAAGGTAACTTTCCCTCCATTGATTCGGCATTGGATCACCTCTCACAAATTTGGAGATGAGAATTCTGAGCCATCTGAACCCGACGTCTCCCATCTTTTTCCAGAACTCACAGGGCATCTCGTCTGGCCCAACCGCTTTTCGTTTTTTGGAGTATTTGACCGCCTCACTAACTTCTTCGACTGCAATGTCGGGTATTTCTTCAGAGTTACGGGTGCTCTTGGAAAGTATAGCCGGGGAAACTGTTCATTGAAAAGTTGTTTACAATACTGCCGCCATTTCTGGAGAATTTTGTCGTCATCCACAAGATGCTGGCCATGAGCATTGTTAATGAACTTTGGCGAACGAATCTCCTGAGCATTCCTCCTTCTTTGGGCGGCTATTTTGAAGATGGTTGAGCTCTTGTTCATATTGTGTCTTCGCAGCTCCTGGATAGCCTGGTTTACATCAGCAACTGGGGAACATACTTTTTCCAGCTGCCGATACTCACTTCTCTACCAAAAAAACGTTCACTAATATCGACCTTACAATAGTTTCACCGTCTCTCATACCCTCTCTAAAGGGAACGTTGCCAATGACCTTCATGGAAGTGATCACTTCCCTATTATTACAACAGTTTCACTCGACCATAACTGCAACCACAAAAATCTGCCACTAAAAAATTCCTGCTTCACAAAGCAGATTGGAACTTATTTCAATCTAAAGTTTGCAGTGAACTTCACAACCGAGAAGTTTCCGCTAATGTGAATAAAGAAGCTGCCATCGTACACAAATTGGCACGCTCCGCAGTAAACACAACAATCCCTCAATCAAGGAACAAATCCTACCAGAAAACGGTTCTATGGTGAAATAAGGAAATCAGTTCACTTCGACATGAAAAACGAAAAGCATGACACCTTTTTAAGAGATATCCGACCGATCTTATCTCATACACTATCGCAAACTTACTTACTTAGGTGGCGCTATAGTTCGGGGTGAACCTGGGCCTCAACCAACAAGCCTCTCCATTTAGCTCGGTCTTTAGCTAATTGCCTCCAGTTGCGCACTCCAAGTTGGTCGAGGTCCCCTTGAACTTGTGCGCGCCACCTACGGCGATAATTCCCTCTACTGCGTCGTCCCTCGGGGTTAGATTCGAAGACTCTGCGGGCCGGAGCGTTGGTGTCCATTCGCTCTACATGTCCTAGCCATCTCAGACGTCCAATACGCAGTTTTTTGACTAGGTCGATGTCGCTGTACAGCTCGTATAGTTCGTGATTGAATCTTCTCCTCCAAAACCCGTCAACGCAAACGGGACCGAAAATCTTACGAAGAATTTTTCTCTCGAAGCGACCAAGGATATCTTCATCCTCTTTTAATAAAGTCCATGTTTCAGCGCCGTAAAGCAGGACTGGGATGATCAAGGTCTTATATAGAGTCTCCTTAGTTGTTCGAGAGAAGGCTTTACTGTTGAATTGCCTTATAAGCCCAAAAAAACAGCGATTGGCAAGAGTTATTCTTCCATTGATTTCTGCGCTGATTTTGTTTGCTGAATTTATAGCAGAGCCAAGGTAGACAAAGTCCCTTACTACCTCGAAGTTATAGCTGCCCACGGTGACGTTTTGTCCAATTCGTCGATGTTGGTTTTCCCTTCTAGTTGACAGCATATACTTGGTTTTGCCCTCGTTTATCTCCAAACCCATTTTGGCCGCTTCCGCCTCAATGCTACTATCGCAAAGCAAACGCCAAATTCCGAAAAGCTGCGAACTCTGGAAAAATTGCCAGCTTCCAAAGATTCACGGTTAATATAAGCCACTTTTCGACGATTGTCGTTTTATTCATAGCTACGACCTGCTGCTTGGTAAACTTTAATAAACAATTTATTTGTCATGTAGAATACTATTACAACTCTTTTACATTGAAAAAGTTATGAAAATGCATTCGTACATCTGAAGAATAAAACGATAATCGTCGAAAAGCGACAAACGCCAACGACATTCAGGGTGAATGTCCAGCTGGTTCGAGTCAACAATGGGAGTGAAACAGAGTTGCCTCCTGAGTCCTTTGCTTTTTTCAATATTCCTAGATGACATTACAACCGAACAAACCAATCAATTCTAACTGGAAAGGCATTCTAGGGAAAAAGAATATTACCCCTAGTGTGAAATATAAACTGTTTGAAGCGGTAATGAAATCCATTATGTGTTACGCGGCTCAGGATTGGGGAATTTCGCAGTACGAGGATGTTGAGAAGCTGTTGAGATACTTCATCAAGAAAATATTTCGTCTACCGGTAAACACACCAACATACATGTTGCGTCTCTAAACTGGGTTACCTCCGCTATATTTGTTCACCCTAAGGATGCACTTCAGTTAGTGGCGAGCAAGATGTCCCAATACTGGAAGAGAACACTTCACACTGGAAAAGCGCTCTACAGGCTTTTCTGGTCAAGATCGATGACTCCATACGGGATAAATATATAGAAAAAGCGCGACAAAGCGAAAGCAGAAGCATCTACCGAATGTTTCCATATGACATCAGAGAAAATAATTATTTTATTGATCTCAATAGTCTAGATGCAATATAGAGAGAACTATATTTAAGGCTAGAAGAGAGCTCCTACATCTTAACTACATGCGCCGTAGAACAGTGCACAATATAGAATGCTTGCTTTGCAACCTACGGGCGAAAGAGGATGTCTTTCACTTTATAGGAATCTGTCCGGTACTAATGGAGATAAGAAGACATCATCTGGGGAAAAATATTCTGCCGATAAGTGAAGTTATTGCAATACTAAATGGACATCAAAATTGGACAGCACTAATTGGCTACATAAAATCAGCTCTAAAATATAGGCAACAAATCGTACATGAAGTTTTTTGAATAATATCACATTAAGTAGAAAACTAATTGGTTGTGTTATGTTCTATTTGTATATTATCTAAATTTTCTATAAGACTCTCTTCCTGGCTGAAGGCAACAACCAATGTCCAAATTGTGAAATTTGTAAAATTAAGAAAATGTAAAAAAAAATCACATTTTAAATCTAAATCTAAAACTAAAATCTATAAACCCAAATTCGTCTTCATGGAGATTGTGGGCAGATATAAAAACCCTTGCACGCAGCTACGTTCCATATTCGATCAAGACAATTATCATATCCTTCAAAAATCGTCAACTACTTTGGAGCATGTTAGCAAAATTGTGCTAGTTATTCGAATTTTAACCGGGAATTTGTTGAAAAGAAAACAAGCTTCGAAGTTCCTGAAATGCTACCGTATCAAATTGGTCCATCTGCTGTACTTATTGAATTACCCATACAAATTATAGAGTTAGAAAGTTGTTTAAATTCTGTTAGAGGCAAAACTCCCGGTTTCGACCGTATTTCATACATAATGTTCCCAAACCGGGAAAGGATACAACGACAATATCCGGATACAGATTCATATCTCTTTTACCATGCCTAGGAAAAGTCCTAGAAAAAATTATCGCTCGACGCCTTTCTTGGTTCCTGGACAAAGAACAACTCATAGATACTAACCAAGTTGCTTTTGGAAAAGGTCGTAGCACGGGTGATGCTCTTCTACACCTTGTTGAGTTTATCTTCACAACCTTATCCGTACGGAATCACGTTTCGGTCTTGACTGTAGACTTTGAGAAGGCGTTTGATAGGATTGACATCAACGTAAAATTTGTAAAAACATTCTTTCATTTCCGCATAATACAATATAATACATAATACAATCTCAGGTATTTACAAGTAGAAAAACGGCATCGCGCAAGGGTTGCCCTTATCCGTCGTGCTGTTTAAAATTGTATTTAATAAAATAAGTTCAATTATCAGAAACCAGAACCATGTCTATCACGTCTTTTACGCAGATGACCTTATTCTTTATTCAAAGTGCAATTTTTATCCTTGGGGACCTGCATTGCGATTGATCGGGAAACTACTGACTGCCCAAAACTTGGCTTGGGCCAGTAGCGCAACAATCAAGTTCGTGATGAAGTGCTTACTTTACCTCCTAGTGGTGGTCCCCGGGCAACTATACGTATAAACCCTTATACGTATAGGCCAAAATTGTAAGTGCGGGTTGTCTAGGGCCTTGATTCTAGGCTAGGTAACGTGGGCCAGCAACCTGCGTTACTGAAACCAGCTCGCTACTGAAACCGACACTATGCCTCGGATAAGGACTGAACACATGTTGACGACTTTTGGCTATTGTACCCGGACAAAGATAGGTTTCTGGAATGTAAAGACGCTCCTCGACTCGGGAAGAGAAGGTCCTTACAATGCCAGATTCCTCCAACTGGAAAAGGAATTCATGCGATATAAACTGGACATTTTGGGGGTAAGTGAAGTAAGATGGTTAGAAGCGGGCGAGTACCAGTCTCCAACGCGTAACACTGTACTACTCTATTCTGGAAGACCATCCGGAAGTCCGCGGGAATATGGAGTCGGACTACTGCTAACAACAACAGCACGCAAGGGCCTGATTTCCTGGCAGCCTCATGGTGATAGGATTTTGACGGCCAGATTCCGGACTAGAGTACGACGCGTCACCATCATACAGTGTTACGCCCCAACGAATAGTTCGTCTGAGGACGAAAAGGAGAGCTTCTACAATCTCTTAAGCGCCGTCTTCAACACAACACCAAATGGAGACATTGTCATAGTGATGGGGGATTTGAATGCCAAGGTAGGCAGCGACAACGAAGGGCTCAAGCATGTAATCGGGAAGCATGGACTAGGCAACCGCAATGACAACGGCGAAAGGTTTGTGGATTTCTGCAATGCCAACCGCCTTGTGATAGGTGGCACCATGTTTGAGCACAAGACCTGCCACAAAGTCAGCTGGGTTTCCAATGACAGGCAAGCAACCTCCAACCAAATTGACCATTTTGCTATCAGCCGCCGCTTTAGAAGCAGTCTCCTGGACGTCCGAAACAGACGAGGGGCAGATGTGGGGATAGTACGTGATCACCATCTTATGATAGCTACTCTCCAACTACGCACTGCTGCAGTTCGAAGATCCCACGACAACACAAGAATGCCCAGGTTCAACATCGATAGACTTAGTGATCCCTCAGTGCGCCAACAATTAAGGGAGCACTTTTCGCAAGGTGTGGAAGCAATCAGCAGCTCAATGCCCGCAACCATCCAAGACCATTGGTGTGCTGTGAAAAATGTTTTTACATCTGGTGCTGAAAGAATTGTCGGTCGATCGCAGGGAAGACATAGGGCGTGGCTTTCCGAGGATACCTGGAGACGGATTGACGAACGAAAACAGCTAAAAGCTCGCGTTGCAGCTACCCCAGCAGCAGGGAGAAGCGAGCTAGAGTCCCTATATCGCATGAAGATGAGAGAAGTTCAGCGTAGCGTACGACGTGACAAGCGCAACTACATCAACGCGCTGGCTACAGAAGCAGAAGAAGCTGCACGGAGGTGCGACAGCAGGACTGTCTACAGAATCACGAAAGAGCTGACAGGTGGTCGCAGCTCCAGCCAATACCTAGTGAAAAGCCTAGACGGCTCCTTGCTCATTTCGGATGAGGACCAGCTCAAGAGATGGAAAGAGCATTTTGCTACGGTTTTGAACCGTGTATTCGCTAGCGATATGCTCCCAAATCAGACTGAGATGCCCGAGGTGAGAAGTTCCCGAATACGCACCACGACTCCCAGTAAAGATGAGATCATTACCGCGATCAAGGCACTCAAAACCAACAAGGCGGTAGGACTTGACGGTATTCCAGCAGAGCTCTTACGAGCAACGCCAACAACATCGGCTGAGCTTCTGCTTCCAATATTATTCCTATTGGTGATTAGCGATGTGCTTCATGCAGCTTTGTCGACGGGAAACGGAGGAATTCGATGGACTCTTACATCTCAACTGAAGCATCTTGACTACGCAGACGATGTATGCTTACTCTCCCACAGAATTATGGACCTCCACCAAATGACAGCAGATGTGGAGAGGGAGGCAGGTGTCGTCGGGCTGAAAATTAATACGACAAAAACTAAAATCATCAGCCTTGGAACTAACTCATCGGCTCAAATATGCATTGCTGGACAACCGGTAGAGAGAGTAGAGGATTTCCAGTATCTTGGGAGTATTGTCTCGACCGATGGTGGAACCGAACTGGATATAGCCAACAGGATCGCCAAAGCAAAGTCCGCGTTCGGGATGTTGTCCAAAATATGGCGAAGCAATGCAATCAGTTTGAGCACCAAAATAAGACTGTTCCGCTCCAACGTTGAATCCGTGCTGCTATATGGTTGCAGCACGTGGAGAGTGACCACTACTATCACCAGAAAGCTGCAAACGTTCGTTAATAGGTGTCTGCGCAATATCTTAAGGATTTTCTGGCCCAATCGTATCTCTAACGAACACCTTTACGAGAGAACGGGTCAGGAACCAATAGGCACAACTATCCAACGGCGGAAGTGGCAGTGGATTGGTCACACGTTCCGAAAGGATGACAGCTCCATAGCGAACCATGCTATGCAATGGAACCCTCTAACTCAGGATGGCAGAAGACCTGGCGGTCCGCGGAAAACATGGCGCAGAACAGTCGAGAAGGAGGCACGGCAGCTAGGGAAAAGTTGGGGAGAACTCAGACACATTGCCAGAAACCGTACACGATGGCGCGTAGGCGTAGTAGAGGCCCTAGGACCCACAAGGGGATACAGGACATAAGTAAAAGTAAATATCTCCACAGAAAAATGTAAGATATTACACATTTGCAAAAAAATAAAAAAACAGTTGCCGGAAATGTATTTCAATGCACTTAGAAGATAAGTTATTACATAATGTTAATTCTGTTAAGATACTGGGAATTTTATTCGATTCCAAATTTAACTTTAAGGATCACTGTATATGTCTAAAAAAAAAGCTTACTACCAGGGTGAATATCATTATATCTTTCTCCCAATAAAAGTAACTGTAACATTAGCACGCTTATCAAAGTAGTTCAATCTATAATACTAACAAAAATTGACTATGGACTGGCTATTCATGGGAAATGCCCCAAATCAACCATTCAAATTGTGGAGACAGCATACAACGAAGCTATCAGAAGAGTCATCAGAAGTTTTCGGACAACACCTATAGCTAACATACTCAGCGAAACTTAGCAAAAGAGTTGACTATCTTACTTCACTTATATTGCTAAAAATTAACACTTCGGAACCTTCTCCAATTCATGCCCATGTCAAAAAGATACTTAGACACAAGAAAACCCAAGATTTCCGTCGACAATTTTCAATGCAGTGGCATTGGCGAAAGACAACGATATTCCCATCAAGACCATCAACAAAAAAAGCAGAATACACCCACCTTGGAATATACCTGATAACTCCGTTTGCACATGAGGTATTCAATGGAACATTCGGCGCAACCTCCAACATATACAAACTCCTAGGATGGCGCTTCCTATTCACCGACGCTTCGAAAACAAAGGATGGTGTAAGTTATGCTGTTGTCAACGAAAATGGATTGGATATAGCTAAAGTTATTCTTCTGCCTTTCACTTCAATATTTACAGCCGAAGCTTTTGCCATATTAAAAGTGCTTCAAATACCAGATAATGGGAAAACTATCATTTTTACAGATAGCTTATCCTCACTGCAAATGTTAACAATGACACAGAAATCGTCAACAAAATTCGTGATGAGTTAATCTCAAAGAAAAGCACATCGGGATGAAAGGGAATGAAGATGCAGATGCCGCCGCAAAAAAGGCGTTAGTTAAGCTACTGATAATGTGCTAAGTCTACAACAAGAAAGACCTAAGAACACATTTTTTGCCGTGTTTTTTTGAAACCTAGCCAGCCAGTCGTTCATTTAAACGATTTGCCAGCCAGCCAAAGCCAGCCGACACACAAACACTTAATCACGAAAGAACCACCGCGACTATGTTACTTCTGCGAAGCCAAGCCACAATTTACAGTTAGCCACCTACTAGAATGCAACGAAGCCAACGAAATTTTTAAAAAAATATCTAGTAAAGAACTTTGAAATTCTTAGGGAAATTTCTGAAAAAAAGAAAAAAAAAAAAAAAATTAAGTCTGTACATCTAATTTTGTTAGCTCTTAAACTGGAAGATAAGATCTAAGTTTGTATAAAGCCGAAAGCCTTGGTGGCTAGTGCTTATCTATTTAGATGTAATTTATTACAAGTCAACCTTGACTTGAAACAGTACCCACGTTATACGTAAATGCAACGGTATCTATAGAAAGTCTAGTGAACGGAAAAAAATTACAATAAAATATGTTATATCCATTCTTACTCAAATTGACCCGGGGTTGCAGTTTTACTAAGGAAAAATATGTTAAATACTTACTTATGTGGCGGTATAGTTCGGGTTGAAACTGGGCCTCAACCAACAAGCCTCTCCATTTAGCTCGATCTTTAGCTAATTGCGTCCAGTTGCGCATTCCAAGTTGGTCAATGTCCCCTTACACCTCTGCGTGCCAACTACGGCGAGGAGGTTCTCTAGTGCGTCGTCCTTCTGGGTTAGATTCGAAAATTCTGCGGGCCGGAGCGTTGGTGTCCTAACCATCTCAAACGTCCAATACACAGTTTTTTCACTAGGTCGATGTCGCTGTACAGCTCGTATAGTTCGTCGTTGGATCTTTTTCTCCGAAACCTGTCAAAGCAAACGGGGCCGCTTTATAACAAAAATATGTTTACTTTTGTTCTTAATGGTATACCTACATGTGTATGTGTAGTTAAAATTAAGTTGAGATCATAAACGATTTCACATCTAAGTAGATTTTGTAGGTATTTATATCAACAAATAACAAATATTTTTCCTCTCCATCGTCTGGTACATGAGTTGATTGAAGAACAAAATTTCTGATAAAGTATGTTGAAGAAAAAGTCTTGGAAACCATTGCGAAAACGATGCCACCTTCTACCACCGAATGCATTACCCCCAGTCTCCACTGGCAATAATTCTTTGCAAGAAATATGTCAAGCATTCCAAATTTCCAATGGACACCGCAAATAAAATGAATTATTTCAAGAAATTTGCGGTCTCCATTGGAAATTTCAATTGCTTGACATATTTCTTGCAATGGATTATTGCCAGTGGAGACTAGGGGTTAATAAGAACAATTTTATATACTTACATACTCGTAAGTAACCATAAGAAGGTCACACATGTCATCTCATCGACTTCGAACTACCTAAACCTTACACCACAGATAATATAGTTACGTAGACATCGCATCCAGCACAAAAAAAAAATGTCCGATTTTCAATCGACTGGGATTTACTCGTGGGTTCGATCGATCTTGGTTGCCACCCTAGTAAAGGAGATTAATCGAACTCTTTCAGACCAAACGAAATAAAATTATGTTGCAGGACCATGCAATAATCTTGCTCTTCAGTGTGTCGTAGAAACACAAAAGCAAACTTCTGTCATACAAAAACCAGTTTCTGTTAAAGAACAATATCTATGTACATACAACAAACTGATGGTATTGTATGATTCAATAGCGATCATGTCATTTTCATGGCTTGTGTGTATCTTAAGTCGCGTCGTGTTGTCTTAGAAGGGTTGCATGGCATTTATGTACTTGTCTAGATGCGTATTTCTTGTTTCTTTTGGTAAACACATGAGTTTGAAATTTCTGTATCATTTATTTGAGATCGAATTGCGACAGCGCTTGGTTTTAAATAAAAATAACAAATGAATGATAAAAGGAAATCAGGAGTTTCTTGCACGACATGCACGAAATCGAGAAGGAGTTTTCCTAATTTAAACATTTTTGCATGCCCTTAAAAGAAAAAATTAAATTTTAAATAATTTGTGGAAAAAAGTATGTAGTTTTGATGGCGATAAGATTTTTTTGTTTGCCAAAATCATTTTTAGAATGAGTTTGTGGGCAGGAAAATGCTATTCCCACACTCAAATTGCAAAATAATATTGATCAATTTGAAGAATTAGAAAATCTTTCTTCTTCGAATAGTAAGAGAAGAAGAGAAGTTCAAGTTCAGATCTAGGCTGCTTGAAATGTAATCAATCGAGAAGCGGGAAAAAAAACGTTTTTCAACTAAAAAAGGTATTGCTTCTTTCAGTTTGAAAATTAAAACTTTAAAGCAAAAACTTAAATTAAAGAACAGAGCTGATTCTACATTAAAAAATAAAGAAACTAAATAGGTATTCAGCTTTGGTATCCCAAATTAAGAGCATGGATACGTCAGAGCAGTCTAAGTTATTTTGTTTTATGTTGATGGGGCTTTCTAAATCAAATTTGTATAGCACAGAAGAAAAATAACTTGCACAAAATGTTCTTTATCACTCGCAAAATACATATACATTTCTACGCGATTGGTTGGGCTTTCGACTTCCTCATATATCTTCATTATATCGTTGGGCTCCTGTGAACCCAAGCCTGTGTACCAAAACATGGCTCAAAATATATTGAAATCTAAAATTGCATCAATGAGTCATCGTCAAAAGTATGTGGTGTTGGTTTTTGATGAGATTCGAATCCACCGAAATTTGACCTACAACGCTAGCAACGACTTAATTGATGGATTCGAAGATTTAGGTTCAGCAAGAAAAAAATTAAATGCTAATGAAATTTGTGTATTTATGGTTTATGGTCTTTTTGATTCATGGAAAAGCGTTGTTAACTATTTTGTTTCAGAAAATGGAATAAAAGGGGATGACTTAAAACAGTTGATTAAAAAGAATTTTGAAATATGCAACAGGAAAGCGTATCAACTTTTGAATGTGACTGAGAAAAACCCATTTACGACATTTGAAAACCAAAAAATATACTGTCTACGATTTTCTTCATTTACTTAAATCAGTGCGCAATCTGTTACTCAAATCGGATCTAAACACCCCGATGGTTTAGTTTCTTTCGATGTCTTCAGAGAAATATATGATTTAGAGATCGACAACGTTGCCAAACCTTGTTTAAAATTTACTAGCTCACATATATGTAGCTCCTAATGCTTTTGAAAAAATTAGTGTACGCCTAACGACTCAAATATTTAGCAGGACATCTGCTGCGTCTTTGTATGGACGCAGCAGATGTCCTGCTGCTCAACACCTGAATTGTTTAAAATTTACTTCGCAACACGCTCAAGCAACGCAAGCCTTTACGCTGGCATTAAACAATACCTTTGACTGCATGAACAGTGGCCCACAATACGACAAAAAATGCGCTTCAACGTGGAGTTACTGTTGGAAATGCTGCATACCAACAGATAAAATATTTTGTAATATATTTGCAAACGATGCAAAATTTTTCGAATGTACCCAAAAAATTTTTATTTCAAAGGAATGGAACAGACACTTAAAGCAGTTTTATTAATAAGCGAGGACATTAACAACCGTACGTTTGTTGATGCTGATTACTTGCTGACAAAGAGGGTACATCAAGACATCTTAGAGAACCTGTTCTCAATTGTCAGAATAAAAGGTGGGAATAATAAGAATCCATCTGCTTATGAATTCAGTGTACTAATGTCAAAAAGTCTTTCGTCAAACCTTATTTCCTTCTCACCTTACAGTAATTGTAAAGACGATGATGTTCAGTTTTTGAGCTTAGGTATAGTCCAAACAACGGGCACTCATGTTAGAAGCACTCAAACTAGAAACAGAAACTGATTTTACACTTGAGACTGTTGCAATACGATACTTTGCGGGATATATTGCTTACAAAATGCCTTCAAAGAGCCACTGCTCAAATTGTTCAGAAATTTTTTGAGAAAAGATGAAAAAATAACATGCCCTTCTGAGTTTTTTATATTTGGCAAACATTTTTCTCAAAATAGTGATTTTGGCAGTCTTTTTGTACCATCAGATGAATTGTTTGACGTTTGTAAGCTTCATTTTAAAGTTTTCCATGGAATGTTCCGGGTTCGCCCTCATATAAGAAAAATAAGAGAAACAGTGGCCTCCGAATGCATAAGAATAACAAATATCCGTGACAGCAGCTTTGATGAGAAAAACGAATGTTTTTATCATCGCAAGAGTTGCTTAATTCTGCCCTTCTTGTCTTATTGTGCAAACACTGCTCATGGGAATTTAAAAAGCGAAAAATCAGCAAAAATCAAAATGTGCAAAATTTATCAAGAAAATAAAAGATGTAAATAATACTCATCATCATCATCATCATTTGAATAAACATAAAATAAATCTATACTTATTCAAATGAGATAACTAATTTCAACCGTTTTCATTACCTTACAAAATGCTTTTAATAATAAAGTTTATTCAGAAAAAAATCAAATAATGAGACGACATAATTTCACAATTGTACCAAGTTCCTACCTTATCATACTCGTAATTATTTATAAAGCAAACATAAATAATTTAAAAATCGAAAACCTTTTTCTGAAAAATGTATGTGACTGTGTCACCTACATACATATGTACCTACGTAGATATTTATTTTTTATTTGATGAAAATTGCTCACACATAGAATCATCCTTTCATACATCTCACAAAACGTGCTACTCAACTCACAACCGTTTGAGCATGGTATACATACAAGATCGATCGAACTGGGACCCACGAGTAAATCCCAGTCGATTGAAAATTGGCCATTTTTTTGTACTGGATGCGATATCTATGTAACTATATTATCTGTGATACCATGCTCAAACGGTTGTGAGTTGAGTAGCACCACAGATAAGTTACGTAGACATCGCATCCAGTACAAAAAAAATGTCCGATTTTCAATCGACTGGGATTTACTCGTGGGTTCGATCGATCTTGGTTGCCACCCTAGTAAAGGAGATTAATCGAACTCTTTCAGACCAAACGAAATAAAATTATGTTGCAAGACCATGCAATAATCTTGCTCTTCAGTGTGTCGTAGAAACACCAAAGCAAACTTCTGTCATACAAAAACCATTTTCTGTTAAAGAACAATATCTATGTACATACAACAAACTGATGGTATGGTATGATTCAATAGCGATCGTGTCATTTTCATGGCTTGTGTGTATCTTGTGTCGCGTCGTGTTGTCTTAGAAGGGTTGCATGGCATTTATGTACTTGTCTTATAGATGCGTATTTCTTGTTTCTTTTGGTAAATACATGAGTTTGAAATTTCTGTCATCGCGGTTAAAAATTATATGTATCATTTATTTGAAATCGAATTGCGACAGCGCTTGGTTTTAAATAAAAATAACAAATGAATGATAAAAGGAAATCAGGAGTTTCTTGCACGACATGCAAGAAATCAAAAGAAAAAATATGAAATTTTAAATAATTTATGGGAAAAAGCATGTAGTTTTAATGGCGATAGGATTTTTTTTGTTTGCCAAAATCATTTTTGGAGTGAGTTTGTGGGCAGGAAAATGCTAAAAATGATGCAGTTCCCACACTCAAATTGCAAAATGATATTGATCAATTAGAAAATCTTTCTTCTTCGAATAGTAAGAGAAGAAGAAGTTCAAGTTCAGATCTAGGCTGCTTGAAATGCAATGAATCGAGAAGCGGGAAAAAACCATTTTTCAACTAAAAAAAGGTATTGCTTCTTTCAGTTTGAAAATTAAAACTTTAAAGCAAAAACTTAAATTAAAGAACATAGCTCATTCTACATTAAAAATAAAGAAACAAAATAGGTATTCAGGTTTGGTATCCCAAATTAAGAGCATGAATACGTCAGAGCAGTCTAAGTTATTTTGTTTTATGTTGATGGGGCTTTCTAAATCAAATTTGTATAGCCCAGAAGAAAAAGAACTTGCACAAAATGTTTTTTATCACTCGCAAAATATATATACATTTCTACGCGATTGGTTGGGCTTTCGACTTCCTCATATATCTTCATTATATCATTGGGCTCCTGTGAAGGTCTACAGCCTGTGTACCAAAACATGGCTCAAAATTAATTGAAATCTAAAATTGCATCAATGAGCCATCGTCAAAAGTATGTGGTGTTGGTTTTTGATAAGATTCGAATCCGCCGAAATTTGACCTACAACGCTACCAACGACTTAATTGATGGATTCGAAGATTTAGGTTCAGCAAGAAAAAAATCAAATGCTAATGAAATTTGTGTATTTATGGTTAATGGTCTTTTTGTTTCATGGAAAAGCGTTGTTAACTCTTTTGTTTCAGAAAATGGAATAAAAGGGAATGACTTAAAACAGTTAATTAAAAAGAATTTTGAAATATGCAAGGATCTTGATCTTCAAGTATGCGCTGTTGTTTGTGACCAGGGTCCAAACAATAGGACAGCGTATCAACTTTTGAATCTGACTGAAAAAAACCCATTTACGACATTTGAAAACCAAAAAATATACGGTCTTTACGATTTTCCTCATTTACTTAAATCAGTGCGCAATCTGTTACTTAAATCGGATCTAAACACCCTGATGGTTTAGTTTCTTTCGATGTCTTCAGAGAAATATATAATTTAGAGACCGACAACGTTGCCAAATCTTGTTTAAAATTTACTAGCTCACATATAGCTCCTAATGCTTTTCAAAAAATTGGCGTGCGCCTAACGACTCAAATATTTAGCAGGACATCTGCTGCGTCCATAAAAACAGCTCCACACCTGAATTGTTTAAAATTTACTTCGCAACACGCTCAAGCAGTGGAGTTACTGTTGGAAATGCTGCATACCAACAGATAAAATATTTTGTAATATATTTGCAAGCGATGCAAAATTTTTCAAATGTACCCAAAAATTTTTATTTCAAAGAAATGGAACAGACACTTAAAGCAGTTTTATTACTAAGCGAGGGCATTAACAACGGTACGTTTGTTGATGCTGATTACTTGCTGACAAAGAGGGTACATCAAGACATCTTAGATAACCTGTTCTCAATTGTCAGAATAAAAGGTGGGAATAATAAGAATCAATCTGCTTATGAATTCAGTGTACTAATGTCAAAAAGTCTTTCGTCAAACCTTATTTCCTTCTTACCTTACAGTAATTGTAAAGACGATGATGTTCAGTTCTTGAGCTTAGGTATAGTCCAAGCAAAGGGCACTCATGTTGTTTTGCTGAATGAGGAACAAGAAGAAGAAGACTGTGATGAGTTTTTGTACACAGAAATCATAAACAAACTAGAAACAGAAACTGATTTTACACTTGAGACTGTTGCAATACGATACTTTGCGGGATATATTGTTTACAAAATGCCTTCAAAGAGCCACTGTTCAAATTGTTCAGAAATTTTTTTGAGAAAAGATGAAAAAATAACATGCCCTTCTGAGTTTTTTATATTTGGCAAACATTTTTCTCAAAATAGTGATTTTGGCAGTCTTTTTGTACCATCAGATGAATTGTTTGACGTTTGTAAGCTTCATTTTAAAGTTTTCCATGGAATGTTCCGGGTTCGCCCTCATATAAGAAAAATAAGAGAAACAGTGGCCTCCGAATGCATAAGAATAACAAATATCCGTGACAGCAGCTTTGATGAGAAAAACGAATGTTTTTATCATCGCAAGAGTTGCTTAATTCTGCCCTTCTTGTCTTATTGTGCAAACACTGCTCATGGGAATTTAAAAAGCGAAAAATCAGCAAAAATCAAAATGTGCAAATTTTATCAAGAAAATAAAAGATGTAAATAGTACTCATCATCATCATCATCATCATCATCATCATCATCATTTGAATAAACATAAAATAAATCTATACTTATTCAAATGAGATAACTAATTTCAACCGTTTGAAATTTTTAAATTATTTATAATAATTACGAGTATGATAAGGTAGGAACTTGGTACAATTGTGGAATTATTTCGTCTCATTATTTGATTTTTTTCTGAATAAACTTTATTATTAAAAGCATTTTGTAAGGTAATGAAAACGGTTGTAATTAGTTATCTCATTTGAATAAGTATAGATTTATTTTATGTTTATTCAAATGATGATGATGATGATGATGATGATGATGATGAGTATTATTTACATCTTTTATTTTCTTAATAATATTTGCACCTTTTGATTTTTGCTGATTTTTCGCTTTTTTAATTCTCATGAGCAGTGTTTGCGCAATAAGACAAGAAGGGCAAAATTAAGCAACTCTCTGCGATGATAAAAGCATTCGTTTTCCTTATCAAACCAGCTGCTGTCACGAATATTTGTTATTCTTATGCATTCGGAGGCCATTGTTTCTCTTATTTTTCTCATATGAGGGCGATCCCGAAACATTCCATGGAAAACTTTAAAATGAAGCTTACAAACGCCAAACAATTCATCTGATGGTGCAAAAAGACTGCCAAAATCACTATTTTGAGAAAAATTTTTGGCAAATATAAAAAACTCAGAAGGACATGTTAGTTTTTCATCTTTTCTCAAAAAAATTTCTGAACAATTTGAACAGTGGCTCTTTGAAAGCATTTTGTAAGCAATATATCCCGCAAAGTATCGCATTGCAACAGTATCAAGTGTAAAATCAGTTTCCGTTTCTAGTTTGTTTATGATTTCTGTGTACAAAAACTCATCACAGTCTTCTTCTTCTTGTTCCTCATTCAGCAATACAACATGAGTGCTCTTTGATTGGACCATACCTAAGCTCAAAAACTGAACATCGTCGTCCTTACAATTACTGTAAGGTGAGAAGGAAATAAGGTTTGACGAAAGAATTTTTGACATTAGTACATTGAATTCATAAACAAATGGATTCTTATTATTACCTCCTTTTATTCTGACAATTGAGAACAGGTTCTCTAAGATGTCTTGATGTACCCTCTTTGTCAGCATGTAATCAGCATCAACAAATGTACCGTTGCTAATGTCCTCACTTAGTAATAAAACCGCTTTAAGTGTCTGTTCCATTCCTTTCAAACAAAAATTTTTGGGTACATTTGAAAAATAGTGGGCGCCGTGGCGTAAGTGGTTAGTGTGTCGGATCACTACGCGTGAGGTTCCGAGTTCGAATCCTACAAAACACCAAAAAGTTTTTTCACGGTCCCACCTCTCGCGAGCGTCTGACAAACATCCGAGAGTATTGTTCTCTCGAAAAAGCTTCTCAAATCGCCGTTCGGATTCGGCATTAAACTGTAGGTCCCTTCCATTCGTGTGAAAAATATAACGCACACAACATGAGTGGTTGCGAGAAGCTAGGCCCTGGCACTTAAAGAGCTGTTGCGCCAAATATTTATTTATTTTTTTTTTTTGAAAAATTTTGCATCGTTTGCAAATATATTACAAAATATTTTATCTGTTGGTATGCAGCATTTCCAACAGCAACTCCACGTTGAAGCGCATTTTTGTCATATTGTGAGCCACTGTTCATGCAGTCAAAGGTATTGTTTAATGCCAGCGTAAAAGCTTGCGTTGCTTGAGCGTGTTGCGAAGTAAATTTTAAACAATTCAGGTGTTGAGCTGTTTGTATGGACGCAGCAGATGTCCTGCTAAATATTTGAGTTGCTAGGCGTACGCTCATTTTTTCAAAAGCATTTGGAGCTATATGTGAGCTAGTAAATTTTAAACAAGGTTTGGCAACGTTGTCGGTCTCTAAATTATATATTTCTCTGAGGACATCGAAAGAAACTAAACCATCGGGGGTGTTCAGATCCGATTTGAGTAACAGATTGCGCACTGATTTAAGTAAATGAGGAAAATCGTAGAGTCAGTATATTTTTTGGTTTTCAAATGTCGTAAATGGGTTTTTTTCAGTCACATTCAAAAGTTGATACGCTTTCCTGTTGCATATTTCAAAATTCTTTTTAATCAACTGTTTTAAGTCATTCCCTTTTATTCCATTTTCTGAAACAAAATAGTTAACAACGCTTTTCCATGAATCAAAAAGACCATAAACCATAAATACACAAATTTCATTAGCATTTAATTTTTTTCTTGCTGAACCTAAATCTTCGAATCCATCAATTAAGTCGTTGCTAGCGTTGTAGGTCAAATTTCGGCGGATTCGAATCTCATCAAAAACCAACACCACATACTTTTGACGATGACTCATTGATGCAATTTTAGATTTCAATATATTTTGAGCCATGTTTTGGTACACAGGCTGTAGACCTTTCACAGGAGCCCAAAGATATAACGAAGCTATATGAGGAAATCGAAAGCCCAACCCATCGCATAGAAATGTATATGTATTTTGCGAGTGATAAAAAACATTTTGTGCAAGTTCTTTTTCTTCTGGGCTATACAAATTTGATTTAGAAAGCCCCATCAACATAAAACAAAATAACTTAGACTGCTCTGACGTATCCATGCTCTTAATTTGGGAAACCAAACCTGAATACCTATTTTGTTTCTTTATTTTTAATGTAGAATGAGCTCTGTTATTTAATCTAAGTTTTTGCTTTAAAGTTTTAATTTTCAAACTGAAAGAAGCAATACCTTTTTTTAGTTGAAAAATGGTTTTTTCCCGCTTCTCTCGATTGATTGCATTTCAAGCAGCCTAGATCTGAACTTGAACTTCTTCTTCTCTTACTATTCGAAGAAGAAAGATTTTCTAATTCTTCAAATTGATCAATATCATTTTGCAATTTGAGTGTGGGAACTGTATGTCTTTTTAACATTTTCCTGCCCACAAACTCACTCCAAAATGATTTTGGCAAACACAAAAAAAATTAAAACTACATGCTTTTTTCCATAAATTATTTAAAATTTCATTTTTTTGAGGGGCATGCAAAAATGTTTAAATTAGGAAAACCCCTTCTCGATTTCGTGCATGTCGTGCAAGAAACTCCTGATTTCCTTTTATCATTCATTTGTTATTTTTATTTAAAACCAAGCGCTGTCGCAATTCGATCTCAAATAAATGATACATATCATTTTTAACGTGCGATGACAGAAATTTCAAACTCATGTATTTACCAAAAGAAATAAGAAATACGCATCTAGACAAGTACATAAATGGCATGCAACCCTTCTAAGACAACACGACGAGACGTAAGATACACACAAGCCATGAAAATGACATGATCGCTATTGAATCATACCATACTATCAGTTTGTTCTATGTACATAGACATTGTTCTTTAACAGAAACTGGTTTTTGTATGACAGAAGTTTGCTTTGGTGTTTCTACGACACACTGAAGAGCAAGATTATTGCATGGTCTTGCAACATAATTTTATTTCGTTTGGTCTGAAAGAGTTCGATTAATCTCCTTTACTAGGGTGGCAACCAAGATCGATCGAACCCACGAGTAAATCCCAGTCGATTGAAAATTGGCCATTTTTTTTTGTACTGGATGCGATATCTATGTAACTATATTATCTGTGCTGTTACGGTTTGTGAGTCGAATAGTTTTCAATCGGCTAAATCATCAAAAGACAAGCAATTCCACGCAACTCGATACTTTGACCTGCCATATTCTAGTTCACGGATTATTTACTATATTCACTTCAGTTCAAACCTCATACTTAATCAAATCGTAAAGGCGCGTCCAACATGTCCACATCATGTAAGTTATACTCGTATAACTTGTTACAAAAACTGTTAAACAAAATTTTATATAACACTAGCTGGGCCCGTGCTCGCCTTGCTTCGCCTGCCTGGCACATTTAAATTGCACTCATAATACACGATAACACGAATACGACTCACGTCTCTGCACTTCTACATCTGCGCTGACTACTCGTAGGTAGTGTGTACGTACACACGTAAATGTACATAATGTATAGAACCAAAAGTAAAAAATACACACTGACAAAACTTTTACATTTGAGCAGACACAAATAAGGATGACTCAACTAATGACGACCCCAGCAAACGAAATAAGGACAACGACCTTCGGATCTGTAGGTGGAATGTTCTGTTCCCTTACAGACCACGTGCAGCCGAACAACTAGCAGAGACCCTAGACTGCTATAAAGCAGATATTACCGCCAGGAAGTGCGATGGGATGAAAAACTGTGACATCTACTACGGTGATTGCTACAAAGGCAACATGCAACGTTTATTCGGGTGCGGATTTGTCACACGCGGTAGACTTAGGCAAGAAGTCTTAAGCTTCCGACACGTTAGTGAGCGTATTATGACTATCCGGATCAAGGCTAAATTCGCTAACATAAGCCTAATATGTGTTCATGCCCCCACGGAAGAAAAGGACCCTGCCACCAAAGAGTGTTTCTACGATCTCCTCGACAAAACATACGAGCAATATCCTAAATACGACGTTAGAATCGTATTGGGCGATTTTAACGCCAAAATAGGAAAGGACGATGTCTTTGGTAGGGCAGTCGGTAAGCATAGCCTACACGACACCACGTCTGATAACGGACTAAGGCTAATTGATTTCGCTGTGGAGTGAAATGTCACCATAGCAAGCACATGGTTTCCTCATCTCGATATTCATAAGCAGACATGGCGGTCCAATGATCATGTAACGATCAACCAAGTTGATCATATTGCGATCGACGCAAGGCATGCCTCCAGTATTCTGGATGTCCAGACTTTCCGAGCGGCCAACATAGCCTCGGATCATTACCTTGTTGTAGCCAAGGTACGAATGCGGATATCCCAATCTGAAAAACAAAGAAGAATCACTGTGAGAAAATTTAACGTCGAAAAGCTACAATCGCAAGAGACCACCAGACTCTTCGCTGAACGCGTATCCCGAAATCTCTCAATCACCCCTATGCCGCCAGCATCAAGTGCTGAAGACCAGTGGCAACGCTGCCAACATGCCATCAGAAATGCCGCGACTGATGTGCTGGGTCTCGCTTGCCCACTACAGCGAAACCCCTGGTTTGACGAAGAATGCCGGCGAGTGCATGCAGCAAAACAAGAGGCATACAAAGCGGCGCTGCAAATGAAGACGAGAGCTGCTCGTGAGCTCTACGAGCAAAAGAGACGAGAAGAACATCGGCTTCTCCAAAAAAAAGAAGAAAGAGCGTGAGAAGCGCGCGTTTGAGAATATCGAGAGTTTATACTCCAGGAAAGGATCAATGTACGGAAGTTTTACCAAAAGGTAAAAAGAACGTGCCAGAGAAGCAATACCCGTACAGAAACTTGTAGAGATGAAAATGGAAACCTCGTAGTAGAATCACAGTCGGTGCTGAGAATATGGAAAAACTACTTCTGCAGACTGTATAACGGCGACGAAGACCAACAGCTGTCAGGCAGAATGAACCATTCAACATAGACGATGATAGTCAAAATTTCCGTCCACCTGACCAAAACGAAGTGAGGATAGCAATATCCAAGCTTAAATCCAACAAGGCTGCTGAACCTGACGGCTTACCGGCCGAACTTTTCAAGGCAGCTGGGGATGAATTGGTAGAGTGCATAGACCAACTCATCTCTAAGATTTGTTCAGACGAGTGTATGCCTGATGAATGGAATCTCAGCATCGTCTGCCCGATTCACAAGAAAGGAGACCCCCTCAACTGCGCCAATTATAGAGGCATCAGTCTCCTCAACATCGCATACAAGATCTTTTCTGCGATATTGTGTGAACGCCTGAAACTTTTTATCAATAGCCTGATTGGACCCTATCAGTGCGGTTTCAGGCCAGGAAAGTCCACCGTCGATCAAATCATCACACTTTGGCAGATCCTGGAGAAAACCCAAGAATTCCAAATCGCTACTCACCACCTCTTTATCGATTTCAAGGCCGTCTATGACAGGATCTATAGAGAAGAGCTTTATAAAGCCTTTTTAGTTTTAACATCCCTGCGAAACTAGTCCATCTGTGCAGGCTGACGAAGAACGGAGAGACGGAGAACGCTCGCTGCTCCATCAAGGTTGGTAATGACCTCACCGAGACCTTTGATATCAAAAAAGGTTTTAGACAAGGTGACGCGCTGTAATATTATACTTGAACGGATTGTGCGGAACTCACAAGCCAACATCGGAGGCACAATCTTTTACAAGTCTGTACAACTGCTTGCATACGCCGACCATATAGACATTATCGGAAGAACTCAGCGGGCTGTCACCGGTGCGTTTGCAAGCATTAAGGCGGAAGCGGCCAAAATGGGTTTAGTGATAAACGAGGGCAAAACCAAGTATAGGCTGTCAACAAGAAGGGAAAAGCAACACCGACGAATTGGCCAAAACGTCACAGTTGGCTGCTATAACTTCGAGGTAGTAAGGGACTTTGTCTACCTTGGTTCTGCTATAAATTCTACAAACAAGATCAGCGCAGAAATCAATCGAAGAATAACTCTTGCCAATCGCTGTTTTTTTGGGCTTATAATGCAAATCAACAATAACGTCCTATCTCGAAAAACTAAAGAGACTCTGTATAAGACCCTGATCATCCCAGTCCTGCTTTACGGCGCTGAAACATGGACTTTATTAAAAGAAGATGAAGATATCCTTGGTTGCTTCGAGAGAAAAATTTTTCGTAAGATTTTCGGTCCCGTTTGCGTTGACGGGTTTTGGAGAAGAAGATTCAATCACGAACTATACGAACTGTACAGCGACATCGACCTAGTCAAAAAACTGCGTATTGGACGACTGAGATGAGGACATGTAGAACGAATGGACACCAACGCTACGGCCCGCAGAGTCTTCGAATCTAACCCCGAGGGACGACGCAGTAGAAGGAATCATCGCCATAGGTGGCGCGCACAAGTTCAAGGGGACCTCGACCAACTTGGAGTGCGCAACTGGAGACAATTAGCTAAAGACCGGGCTAAATGGAGAGGCTTGTTGGTTGAGGCCCAGGTTCACCCCGAACTGTAGCGCCACCTATGTAAGTAAGTAAGACACAAATTCACTCAAGATCAACCGCGTATGTACAGAAAAAAGAGAAATAATTCGCTCTTGCTCTCTTAAAACAATACGATTAGGCCTCAAAAGAAAACTAAAAGAAGAAAACACCACTGAAATTGATTTGAAAATCTTTGCTTATTAAGAATTAAAAAAAAAAACGAATTTTGCAAGATGTTATTAATATTGCTCAGCTTTTAGAGCACGTAGAAATATAATTTTGGACTTAAAGAATGCGTATTTTAGAGCTTTAAAAACTGAACTTAGTTTCATTGAAATAGAAGAACGAGAAACTTACTTTTTTTGAGTTTAAAGTTTAATTACTGAATTTCTTGGTCTTTTACAATCAAAATTAAATATTTTTTGTACGTACGAACCTGCTCCTTATCAAAATCTAATCAACAAAAAAATTATCAAAATCCGTTCAGTCGTTTGGTGTGAAAGAAATATTCGCTTTCTTTTATATTATTAGGGATAGATAGATAGAACGTTTTATTTTAACCAAAAGCCCTCATTCATATCAACAGTAGAAAATGAGCTAGGTTCCTTCTCTGAAAGTTTGATTCTTTTTTCTTCCTGATCTAAATTCCAGAGCGAACATCTCCTGCTTTCTCCTTTTCTAAACTTATTGGCTAACATTCAAGGTTATCGTGAATATTTGTGAATAATTTCTCCTTCAGAATTTTGCCCCCGAACAAAAATATTTTGAAGCTACCTAGCTTTTGTTTGGGGGGAAAATTCCGATGTAAAATTAATTTATCTAGCTCCTGAATATTGTACAATACTTTTTGTGTTATACAACAAGTTGGAGGCGGTCAAACCGAAGTGCATGCGATTATATGAAAACACAAGCGTTTTCACTTATGCTAGGCCTATCAATTCCTACTCTCAACCTTCACGTAGTGACCGCTGCTGGGTGCCTAGTACCTTGATCCGAGCAACCCCTTTGGAAGATTTCTGGGGGCAGTAGATGAGAGAGGGGGAAAAGTGCTTTTACACGAGAGCACTTCTTGTTCCAGACGGTAGCGGATGAGTTCCCTAGATGGAGTCAACGGTGGCATCTACAGTCCCAATTAGGTTGAACATAGCAAAGACCTTGCGCGAGCTGCTTCGACATATTCGGATCACAGGTCGGTAAGGAATTTCCAATGTCTATCAGGACCTTGGAATAGAGATGATGGCGGCCCCTTAATGGGCCAACGGCACGCTCACACTCCTGTAGTGGACAACTGACACCGGTGTACCCGGCCCACGTCCTAGTGGTATGATAAAAATAGCAGGCCCTCCAGGTTGTGGGTTCTGCCGTTGGGGTAACTTCCCTACAATATAAAAAAAATACTGGTGCAGAAACAACCACAAGCCTCGGATAAGGAAGATGCAACTGATGACGACCCCAGCAAACGAAATAAGGACAACCACCTTCGGATCTGTAGGTGGAATGTTCGGACCCTTAACGGACCACGTACAGCCGAACAATTAGCAGAGCCCCTCGATTGCTATAAACCAGATATAATCGCAATCCAGGAAGTGCGGTCGGATGGGCCGGCAAAAAGAGGATGAAAAACTGTCAAATTTACTACGGTGATTGCTACAGAGACAACAAGCAACGGTTAATCGGATATGGATTTGCTACATATATGTACGTGGCAGACTTAGGGAAGAAGTCTTAACCTTCCGATAACAACAGGGGTGCTCTACCACCCCCGTCTATTTCCTGAACACAGGAAAGAAATTTGCATCAATTGCATTTAATTATTTTTTTCCTGTCAATATATTTTTTTTTTATGAATTTCGTTTTTTCTGTTTTTGTTAAAGTCTATGAATTGTTTTGTTTGAATAAAAAATGTATGTTATCCTTAAAAGTATTTTTTTTAATTTAATCCTGGCTGGGGTGTTCTACCAATCCTGTTGTTGTGTATGTATATTTTAAATGTGTTGTTATCGGAAGGTTAAGTTTCCGACACGTGAGCGAGCATATTATGACAATCTGGATCAAGGCTAGATCCGCAACATAAGCCTGTTATGTACTCATGGTCCCACGGAACAAAACGACCCTACCTACAAACATTTTTTTCTACGAGCTCCTCAACTAAATATAGGAGCAATGTCCTCAATCGCTCAATACGAATTGAACGCTAAAATAGGAAAGGAACATCTTTGGTAGGGCAAATCAAGGTTCTGGTAGCGGACTAAGGCTAATGAATTTTGCTGTTGAGCGTTTCCTTATCTCAATATTCACAAGCAGACATGGCGGTCCAATGATCATGTAACCAAATTGATCATATTGCCATCGACGCAAAATATGTCTCCAGTATTCTGGATGTCCGTACCTTCGGAGTGACCAACATAGACTCGGATCATTACCTTGTTGTAGACAAGGTACGAATGCGGATATCCCAAACTGAGCAATAAAGTTCTCTGTGAGAAAATTTAACGTCGGAAAGCTACAATCGCAAGAGATCGAAGAGTCTTCGCTGAACGCGTATCCCGAAGTCTCCCAATCAACCATATGCCAGCATAAAGCGCCGAAGACCAATGGCAGCGCTGCCACCATGCCATCACAAACGCTGCATGATGTGCTTGATGTGGTGGATTTCGCCCAGGAACATCGGCTTCTCCAAAAGAAGAAGAAAGCGCACGATCGAGAATACGAGTATTGAGAGCTCATACTGTAGGAACAATGTACGGAAGTTTTACTAAAAGGCACAAAAGAACGTGACAGAGAAGCAAAACCCATATCCCCGTAGAGATGAAAATCGAAACTTCGTAGTAGAATCACAGTCTGAGAATATGGGAAAACTACTTCTGCTTCCATCCACCTGATCAAAGCGAAGTGAGGATAGCAATGTCCAACAAGGCTGCTGGACCTGACGGCTTGCCGGCTAAACTTTTCAAGGTAGCTGGTGATGAATTGGTAGAGAACACACACCAACTTATCTCTAACATTTGGGCAGACGAGTGTATGCCCGATGAATAGATTCTCCACATCGTTTGCCCGATCCACAAGAAAGTAGACCTCCTCAGCTGCACCAATTATAGAGGCATCAGATTTCTAAACATTGCATACAAGATATTGTGTGAACGCCTAAAGCCTTTTATCAACAGCCTGATTGGCCCTTAACAGTGCGGTTTCAGGTCAGGAAAGTCCACCATCGATCAAATCTTCACACAGATCCTGGAGAAAACCCAAGAAGTCCAAATCGATACTCATCATCTCTTTATCGATTTCAAGGCCGTAGCGTTGCTATATTTTTTTTTTCAAAAACTGTCCCGGACAGAAAATATAATTTTTGTAAACAAAAAACCAGCAATATGAATTCAATTCAATGAACAAAAAAAAAAATTTATATAATAATAACATACATTATTAAAGAGTACTAATTCAACACACAGTGGACGCCCAGTATAAAAAATTCCGATATAGCGAATTTTCGATATAACGAACGTTTACTAAACTCCTATTTCTAAATAGCGAATGTTCGCACGAACTTGCTATCCGATATAACGAACATATCTATAACTGCACATTCCTTTCCCGTCTGTTCTTCTTTCATGCATTATTGTTATTCTCAGTATTTTTTTTTTATGTATGCGGGAAATGAGGGAATTTTGGCAATGCAGCGTATATTAAGTGTATTATAAGTAGACGTTGTTCTTTTTTAGTTCAGAGCAGAACCTGAGTTGTCAAGAAAGTTCGTGTTTCTTTTTTAGCTCGGACACATCATCGCTTTCAGTTTGTATTTGTTTTTTTCGTTCAGATGTGGCGGTTGACGTCTTATGACGTTCAACTCTCGATAACACACGTAGGTGTGGAACCTGCTCGATTAATTTTTGGAATACATCGAGTAGTCTTCGTTTCTTAATTTTCGAATTGAAAAATTTTCATACAAAGTATAGTCGACATAGAAATTTCAAAACAAGCGCTTGCACAAGAACTCATTCCAAGCTCAGCGACTTCTTCGATTTGACAGACTTCTTCGACTCCCGATTTCTGCACTCAAGCGCTCCATTCTTCCTCAAGCAAACTCAAGGATTCTATTATACAACCAAGAAGAAGAAGAAGTTCATTTGGTTCCGTATTCCAACCGGAATTCAGGATTTCTGCAATCAAGCCTCTTCAAGAAGAACTTCGTTTTGTTTCATCCTTAAGAAGAAGTTCATTTGGTTCCATACTCCAACCGGAATTCAGGATTTCTCCAACCAAGCCTCTTCAAGATGAAGTTCGTTGTGCTTCATCGTTAAAAAAGAAGTTAATTTTGTGTTCGTGTTCCTGTTTGTTTTCTTTCAAGAGTTTTTTTTTTTTTAATTTTCTTCAATAAAGAAACTAGTCTTTAGTTTCCTAATCCTACATTGTGCATTTGTGTCCCATGTTTGATAGTAAGACGGCGCTCAAAGCGGCACTAACCTCGCTAAAACTGGACCCAGACGTGATTCGTTGGAAGCAGATGCCAATTTCACTTAGCTTAGCCATCCCGAATCTACGCCTTCACCAGTAAATGATCCAGCAGTGCTTGAGGCTTCCGGTCAACAGGATCCTCCTAGACAATTCCTGCCGAGCCATAGACAATAACGACAGCAGCTGCTAACAACCCGACGCACATTGGCTCATTTTGACTTTTTTGCTTGCCGAAATCATAACTCTTAAACGAATAAAGATATCGTGACATGTTTTTTTCTGCTTAAAGGAAATTCCCAGAGCTATGAAATTCATGAATTTTGAGAAAAATGCTTTACAGGGTGTCCCAGAATCTTCTGTTGAAATAAGACTGTGTCTATTTTTTATAATGGTGAGCAATTTCAGAGTCGATCTGAGCAACATTCGTGGGCTCAGATCGAATTTCTTTTCTGTGTCTTCCACGCTGCCAAATATAAAGTGGCTGTTTTGGCTCTTTGCGAAACACAGGTGAGTCAAAATTCCGATCCTTCGGAATTCGAACTGCCTGGCATTGCATTGCATTGAGCCATTATTCTTTTACCATCATGGTCTCCTCGTTTATATACGTAGTAATGTAGCCTACCAAATTCTCCCACAATACGGCCAATGTTCAAATTCAGAATTTAATTTTGTGGCTGAAAGACAGTTCATCCACTACTCTTTTATTTATAGAAGTCCAAACATTGACAGCAATTCTACTTATAATGAGTTTGATGTGCTGTCAGATTCCATCCTTAGAATTGTATCCCTGTACCCACATTTTGAAATCGTCACAATTCTAATTGGCTTCGCCACTCTGGACAGATAACAACCGAAGAGAGATCTTTGCTGAGGTAAATAACCTCACCCAGCTTGTAAATGAGCCAACACGTGTTCCGGACATTACTGGTCATACCGCCAACACTCTGGATTTGTTCCTTAGTTCCCATCCCGATAAATACATGGTAAATATATCATCGCCTCTAAGTTCGTTATACCATTATCGTTCGTCATATCGGCCAATTTCTCGTACTCCAACTACAAAGTTAAAGAACAAACTCCGAAAAGAACAATTTGGCTATACGAGAAAGAATTAGATATTATAATATAATTAGATAAGTTCTTTAGGAATTTTAATCGGTCACTATGATTCCTCGATAGTGACGCGGACGCCGCGGCTGATATGGTCACTAATACAATTCGCCTAGGTATGAGAACTAGGAAAACGCTCGAGCTGTAAGGAGGCTATTAGGGTAAAGGAATGAAGTTATCGGTCTTACTAGGCCAACCTAACTGAGGAAAACCGAAAAAAGTTTATACGAGCCAGAAATGACTGCAATGCCCACATTAACCGTGTTAAATTCTCCCACGACCAAAAGTTAAGGCAAAAAGTACGACATTGTCCCAAGGGTATTAAAATTTTTGCTCGTTTGTAAAAAAAACATTAAGAATTAGGCCTCGTCATCTATTCCGACGCTCATTTATAATGACGTACCAACTGTCAGCCCCTAAGACAAAGCTAATCTGTTCGCTGTTCACTTTGCAGCAAACTCCACACTGCCAGATAGTACTTTGTCTCCACCTATACTTGATAGCGTCGAATTTTCCCTGGGACAAGTCCACTTTCGCACTCGTACAGTTGCAGGAGTACTTTAAGGTCTTAACATACACAAATCCGCTGGTCCAGATGGTATACCCCCTATTGTTCTGAAGAGGTGTTCTTCTTCGCTAGCAAAACTACTGCGTAAGGTTTTTCACAGATCCTACACCTTAGGTCTCTCCCGAGTAGGTGGAAAACAGCATTTGTCCAGCCCATACCTAAAAAAGGCAATTCTTCTTCTCTCTCCAACTACCGACTAATAGCACTTACGTCCCTTCTTTCCAAGGTCATGGAAACACTGATAAATCGTCAGCTAATAAAATATCTTGAATCGCGAAAGCTCCTCAATGACCGACAGAATGGCTTTCGTGGCAATAGGTCCACTGGTGATTTGATGTCATATCTCACCGATAAGTGGAACCAATCACTGCACCTGGTGAAAACAAGATTATTGCGCTTGATATTTCAAAAGCATTTGACAGAGTTTGGCATCAAGTTCTTTTGTCGAAAATGGGTGCATTTGGAATCGATGATACTCTTCTTCTATCCAAGTTGTTTTGGATGGCTTCAAGTCTGCATCTCATCAAATAAATGCTGGTGTCCCCCAAGGCTCTGTTTTGTCTCCGACTCTCTTTCTCATTTTCATAAATGATCTTCTGTCTGCAACTTCTAATCCAATCCATTCATTCGCTTTTTCATATTCGTTCTCAAACTCACGACCCTGCTCTTCGGTCGTGGATGAAGAACGGCAACGTATGTTAAACACATTAAATTCCGACCTCGACAGCATATTTAAATGGGGTTTAACCAATAGAGTGGAATTTAATGCTTCTAAAACCCAATGCTGTCTTCTATCATTAAAGCGAAACCCTATTTATCAGCCGTTATCCATAAATGGCACTTGCATCGTTGAAAGCGAAAAACTTTCCAACAACAAACTCTGTTGGAACGGCCATATATTCGAAATTGCCAAGAATGCAGCGAAATGTTTAGGTGTCCTAAAGCGGTGTAAGAAATATTTTACCCCTTCTGATCTGGCTTCAATTTATAAGGCGTACATTCGCCCTAAGTTAGAGTATAACGCTTACATCTGGTCAGGTGCACCAAAAACCATATTGCACTTGCTAGATGGGATACAAAATCGCGCGATAAAACTTATAGGAGACACGAGTATTGCGAGGAATTTTGCTTCGCTTGAACACCGCCATAATGTCTCCTGCCTTTCTCTGTTTTATCGATATGCTCAAATGAAATAGCCAATAGCATTCTTCCCCTTCTTCGTTTTAACGCAATGCTCGCCATGCCTCGAATGCTCTTCAGTTTACCCTCAAGCATATTTTCGGACGTACCGTGAAATATAGATTCTTTTATGAGCAGCACAAAAGATGCTCTCCCTGAGTCTGCCTTTAACCTACCGCCATTTAAGACCAATGTGAATCGGTGCCTCCTTTCTCCCTAACCCCTCTTCCTTAATGCTCACGCTATGTATCAAAATACATTAAAAGGGTAGTCATAACTCCTTTAGCGTGAGTAAATTATAAAAAAAAAAAGACTTTCAGCCCAATTATAAATATTATAAATATTCGCGGGGAATTTTTCCTCAAGAACTTTATTTTTCTCGAGAATTAATTCCTCCTATTCTGAATCAACGGGGAAATAATTTCCACTTCGAATCCGGAAGAACGAATTTCTCGAGTTTCGAAATTCACTGTTTAGGGGAATTAAGTGTAATTTTGCGAATTCTGTCAAAAGAATAAAAAGTAAATTGTTATCTTTGTTTTACTGCATGTTTTAGCAATTTTGTTAAGAAGGAGATGCGGAATATCCACAGTTTGTTTATTTTCTACAAATTTTCGTTTTTGGTTGAAAGAGCATAAGCCAATCGTTTGGAAAAATTGTAGTCAGCATTTGGCCCACCGCCGGTGTCGGTTTTATTTTTAAGATTTATGGCTGCTTTTTGGCGTACATATTTTTTTATTGGCCCACTCGCAAAAAGATTTTGGTGGCGGCCCTGCTGAGTTGAGTTCTGCTTCTGCCCTCTTCCAAAAGCGTATCACTTCTTCTTTGCTTCCTCTGTGATGTAACGCACGCAATGACGCGATGAGCTTCCATAAAAATTTTCAAAATCTTCGCTTGCTCCTTGTTGACAGTTTTCGTCCTTAACATTTAAAATTAATTACTTACCTACTTAGGTGGCGCTACAGTCCGGGGTGGACCTGGGCCTCAACCAACAAACCTCTTCAGCCAGCACGGTTACGAGCCAGCTGCCTCCAGTTGCGCACGCCAAGTTGGTTGAGGTCCTCCTCCACTTGTTTGCGCCATCTACTGCGAGGTCGTCCTCTACTGCGACTTCCATCCGGGGTGGATTCGAAGACTTTCTTGACGGGAGCGTTGGCTCCATCCGCTCTAAATGACCCAGCCATCTTAGTAGCTGTATGTGAACTCTTCTGGCTAAGTCGATGTCGTTATAGTATAGGCCGTATAGTTTAGCATTGTACCCTCTCCTCCACTCGCCGTCTATGGAGACGGGACTAAAGATCGCTCGCCCATATCTCTGCGCCATACAGCAGGAATGGGATGATTAGTGTCTTATAAAGAGTTACCTTAGTAGTTCGAGATAGGGCTTTGTTACTCAATTGCCTTCTTAGCCCATGGAACTAGCGATTGGTAAGAATAATTTTTCGTTTGATCTCCCCACTGATGTTTTTTACTACTTCAAAATTATATGTCTATTGTGGCGTTCTGTCCAAGACGCCGATGTTGGGTGTCCTTTTTGTAGACAGCATATATTTTGTTTGGCTTTCATTGACTGCTAAACCCATTTTGCAAATTAATTAGGAGTATATTTTATTACTCAAATGTTAATTTTCAGCAAATTTCTCGCTTGGATTGTTGGAGAAAAATTTTGAGAAATGCGATTGCATTCCGCTAATTTTAAGACGTCTGTGATACCTTCTTTTTTCGTACGGATTTTTTTTTTCACTTTTTCGAAGTTTGTTAAGGATAGAAAGAAAGTGAACAAGGAAAAATTTCCCGCTGTCATATTATTCAGAATAGGAGTAGAGAAAAGTGAAATTGGATTAATAATAGGGTGTCTCCGAGCAAAACAGTGGTGAGAAAAGTAAACAAACAATTTTTAAAATGTTTTTTTTAGGTGTATCAAAATAATTTTTTTTTATTTTGTGGCACGTCAGATTGCATAATAAAATATTTCAGTGATTCATTTCAAGTCAAACAGTGGAGAGAAAAGTAAACACAAAAAAAAAAAAGAAAAACAGATTTCTTGGAAACTTTCATCAACATCTTGGGTAATGTCTAATAAACTTATCATTTCTAGACAGTATTGTACTTTGAGATCTTTTCGGTTCTGACATGCCTTAACGAAGAAATGAGTGGGTCCAATGAGGCTGCAAGCATGTTAAAAAGGTCTTCATTCTGCCGTACGTACGTTCTTTGATACGGATTTTTGGATTTCTGGGGTGGAATCGGCTAAGGTGATAGGTGATAGTGTGATTGGTGATAATTAAAAGCGATCAGAAAAATTGGTTGCTCTGTGTATATGTAGTGATCACCAAACAATTTTGAGGAGCTGCCAGCAATTGACTTCTCAAAACGTCAAAATGCTGTCATTGTTTATTGTCCTGCTTTTATTAACGTAAAGAAATTCAATTTCAATTTCATTTATTCAAGTGTTTTGTATTTTTCGCAAAAAACTGTTTGGTGGTTTGGGATGGTAGGAACTCTATATGCTAGGGACATCATTTTAGCTGCATTGTTTTTATGACTTTAGCTGTGATTTTATCTATGGTCCTTTGCCCCATTGGCACCACTCATTCGACGCCAACTTGTCTTTAGTAGCCTTCATCTCGAAGAAGGTTTAAAGTTGAGGCCAGCTGAAGAATGGACGGCATGTGCAAAGACCTTATTCCAGCTGGCAGCTGACAACATGATAAGAATCAGCCAAATCCCTGTTTTACGCAAATTAGAAAATATTCACACTTACATTGCATTTGGTATCCCAATGATATTTGATTAATTTCTTAGTTAGGTCCTTACCTTAGAGACGCGCACTCCTATAACTTTCTTTATCCTCATCATCACTGCTTGAACTCAAAAATAATTCCATCGAGGTAAACATTTTGTTGGTCTCTGCACCTAAGACAATCATAAAAATAATTCAATTGTATGAAAGTGACACCTCTCCAGCTGTCACAAGAAAACGATCATTAAAATGCGATTATCAAAACAACTATCACCTTACATGGAGCAAAAACTAAAAATATGACTATCACTTATCACAAATCACCTTAGCCGATTCCACCCCTGAGCTTCTTTTGACAATTCTCCAAGTGGTAACGATTGATACTCGATTATATTTTGGCTATAAGCCAATTTTATCAAAAGTAGGTGTTAGTTGTTTTTCGGGATATTTTTACTTTAATAACTGTGCTGTTTTCATGGCATACTCCCCAAACCTGACAGTGTTAACCTTTTCCCTGCAATTCAAAACATTAAGTATGACTTCAAGCCTCGTTATTATCTCTCTATTGACTTCAGTTATACAAACTGTTGTCTCTAATTCTTGAAAAATCTTCTCGAAGTATTTCTATCATTGGTATTTCCAAATTCTTGTTTTGGTCTATCCACATCCAGCCCAATCTCATCGCGAATATGCTTTTGGATCTCTTGTTTTGTTCTTTGTTCTGCCTCCTTGATTCCAATAGATTCATCAATATCCTCTCCCTCTTTTCGAAGTGTATATGCAAGTTTCAAAATAAATTCCATGCACCTGATTCTTGAATGTAATGTAAGTAAAATCACTCCTTTGCACGAATGATAAAAAAAATACTTTTTCTAGGGAACTTCAACTGTTCCCAAATCAAACACAAGATTTAACACGTTATAATAATTCCATTTATTCTCCTAGACCGTCAAACCAAGAATGAATCTGAACTTAATCCGAAATACAATCATTCACTTAATTCTATCTAAACCTAAAATGCTGCGTTGCAGTTCCCACACAGGCCCATCGATGCAGTAAGGTTATCCACCTGTCCGACGAATGCGCGTGTACCTAGCGGATGCGCGTGCACAGCAAATCGCACTGCTTGCACTTTTATTTTATGCGGTGGAAAGCTGAACGTGTTAACTGCCGCCTCTTCAAATATCTGCGCCCCGCATATTAACCGCTGAACATGTGGAACAGCTCAGATTACTGTCAGGTTGCTGAACTTCCGTTGAGCGTGGAGCTGGTCGAGGGATGTGTTTCCGGCGAAGAGACAGACGAACTTCCGGGATGTTGACCTTTCCGTAGATCTTTTTCCACAGTAGACAGATGGAGATAACTATGGCTATGGCGATAGGAACTTCTGTAACGATAGAAAAGTTAAGGTTTTCTTTTAAGGTTTTGATAAGCTCAATGTTTTTGACACTGATGTCGTGCACGGCGTCTAGGTTAGGCTTGACCCTTTTGCTGGTTGCGTTGGTCAGGACAGCAGGAAGCGCTTGCCAACTTGAAGCTGACCTACTGTAGTATGTCTGTTCCTTGATGGTGACTGTATCATTGTCCAGTTGAATGAGGTAAGTGCCTACTAGAGGAATAGAAGAATTTTTATTTAGAATTGAACCATTAAAATTTGTCACAAATATTGTATTCTCCCCAATCAGTTCGACGACCTCTTCGTTAGTGCTTTTAAAATCGCATGCTGCGGTGCCACCCTTAATGATCCTAGGTAGGCATGTGTCTTCTGCTAGTTTCTTTAAAAAGCTATCCTCACATACTGATGTGTTAATTATATGGAGGCAGTCACCCTTGAGTCCGTAGGTTGTGTCATAGTTGACTAGTAGTTTCGAGTAGTCTAGATCGATTTGTTTCCCATCTCTAATCGCAGCGCGAGCGTTTACCACATGGAAGATGTTGGTCCCAACCTTAGGGATTGATAGGACATATACCAATAGGGTCCCATTGCTATATACAGAGGGTCGTCCATATTCAACTGCTTCTACGGCGTTATGGTAAGGTAAGGTTTCCAGCTCATTTATGACAGTGTTAATCTCCTCAGAGTCTAATATGTTGCTATTAATTATTCCAGTCTTGGCCATCTGACAGGCCCTTATTATTTCATTTACCGCTTCCTTCAGTATAAGTACTTTATTTAGTAAGTCGTGTCTTAGTCTTTCCGTTTCTCCTTCTCGTATAGCGTTATTATAGCCATCAATAATCTTGTTAACCTTGCTCATAACCTCGTGCGTCGTCTCAAAAAGTCTCTCGTTGATCTTATACTGGTCGTTATTGTTCTCTACTATATCCGCCTGCGTCTGTAAAAGTTTACTCCAGTCAGTTGCATCAGGGGTACCGGCCAGCCATTTCCAGGCGGTCCCTATCCAGTTTATAGATCTACCCCGTCTCGTTTTTGGTTCGCCTAGCTCTTTTAGTCGGTCTTTTACCTGGTTCAGAAACATTGTTTCTGAAATGTTTCTGAAATGTTTCTGAAATGTTTCCCGATTGTTTCCCATTTGCTTCAGAAACATTTCAGAAATGTTTCTAAAATGTTTCTTTTGGTGTGGACGCCAAATGAAACATTTCTGAAATGTTTCTGAAATGTTTCTTTTTATCCATTTTTGCTCTTGAAGATGATGGGCTCAGAAGAGGTAGTATTAATAGCGTCGTGCTTCATCATCATGAAAAAAATAGAAAACGATAAGAAGAAGAAAAAAAAACAGTGGCAAAGATATATTTTTAAAAATAGAGAAAATTATTTTTTTGTAATTTTCGTTTTGGGGATCCCATAAAACTCTTTTAGTTTCATACAATTTAATTAAAGAAATTGTATCCTCATTACTCCACGCCTTTCTTGACATTTTTTTTATTTTTATTTTCACAAAAAAACACTCACTTTCTGCACGTGGAGCTTGAGAAACAAAAATAGTTTTCCGTCGCGAATGGGAAACAGAGAAACATTTCAGAAACATTTCAGAAATGTTTCATCGGCGTCCACACCAAAGAAACATTTCAGAAACATTTCGGAAACATTTCAGAAACATTTCAGAAATGTTTCTCTGTTTCTGAAATGTTTCTGAAATGTTTCTGAAATGTTTCTGAAATGTTTCTGAAATGTTTCTGAAATGTTTCTTTGGTCTGGACGCACCTTTACGTGCTTCGTAGCCAGCTGTTCAGTTTGTTCAATGAGCGCGTTATACTTCCTTAAGTCAATGACATGGACCAGCTTAAAATAGCCATTTATCACCCAAGCGTTGCCTTCCCCAATGGTTACGATTGGCGACCTATATTCGAAGATGTGCAGGGCCTGCACGGGAACCAAGGAAGCTAGACTGCAATATAAATTCATTACTTTATTAATTACTTTAGAATTATAAATCGTTTTACAAAACTGAACTTATAGTACGTTGGACACGTACAAAAAAAATTTTTTTATTGTACATAGGCTAGGGAATCATCCCCTTCTTTTTTTTAAAAAAAAAAAATTTTATTCTTTTTCGTTTTTTGATTTGTTTTTCATTTATACTCTTATTGTGTTCTTTAAATTCTTTTTCGTTTTTTGGTTTTTGTTTTTCATTTATACTTTTATTGTGTTCTTTAAATGGGCTTTATGAATTCTTTTACCACTTTTCGTCGTTATCGTCACGCGATTATCCTTTGCGACAATTTCTTTTCTGTACAAAGGTTTGCTTTTTCTTTTTATGCATTTTACTGCGGCGAACACCACATCACCCGCACGGTACTTCCTAGGCGCAGTTCTTTTCAAATTTAACCGTGCATTTCTCGCGTCCATGTTCCGCTTGATAATTCCCCTAAGGTCCTTATTGATTTTCGAACGAATGTTTAGGAGGTTCTGGAAATTGACCCTCTGAGACCTATTGAAGAATACGTCCGCGGGTTTACGTTTGATTACCGAATGGATGGTGTTGTTATAGCGATCTACCGCTATGTGCACAAGTTCTTTAACCTTAAGGTCTGGATTTTCAACCTTGAGACACCGGTAAATCTCTAATATAGTGGAGTGGACCCTTTCTATTTGCCCATTCACCTCGCTTCTGTAGGATGGAGTTAAATAGAGCTTAATGCCTAACTTTTTTATGAAATTTAAGATAATTGGGCTGAGGAAGCCCCTTTCATTGTCCGTCACTAACATTTGTGGGACTGTGAAATAATGCAAAATCTTGATTAATTTCGATCTGATGTAGATGGTTGATTTCTCTTTAATATGGAAAAAATTTGGAGAACTTGGAAAACTTGTCAACCACCGTTAAGAATTTTTCGTTCTGGATTTCCATTATATCCATGTGGAGAATTTCACATGGGTACTTGGGGGGTGGTGTCGTTTGCAATTCGGGAATTATCGGATGCCTGTCGTATTTGTTTGTATTGCATACTTCACACAGAGCAGAGAATTTCCTAATCTGAGCCATCATATGGGGGAAATAAAACTTTTCCAGGATTTGCTCCCTGTTTTCCCTAGGTGCGCGATGGGCTCTTCTGTGTTCCCTTTCAATAATAAGAAATCTTCGCCCCTCATCGGCGACATCCTCAACGACTCTTTGCGTTACCCGCAACCTGAGTTTTACAAAACTCTCGAGATAAACTTTCTGAAGCATTCCAAGATAATTTTCCGGGATTTTTATCCCGTTTACCACATTTGGGTTGAGTTTCTCTCTCAATACTTCCACAATGCTTTCGCGGCTTAGTGTCCATAGCGAGATGTAATGGCGATTATAGCCGGGATGCGGCTCCTCATGAGAGCGTAAATCAATGCCAATCTTAAAGATCAGCTGATTTTTGAAGACATTGATCGGCGCTTCCACGTGTGGTATGAGATCTGAGTTGTCCTGATCAGCACTGTGCACAGTACCGGATTCGGTGTCACTAGGAGAGAGTTCACAAAGTCCTTCTTCAGCAGTGTCAGTTCGATCTTCCATGGGGACTTGACCTTCGCTTGCAGTGTCCGTGGCCCCCTCTGAAGGCGAGCTTACTAGGGCTTCACTAGCGGTTTCGGTACTAGTATCTGACAAGTGATTGACTTCCGTCTTAAGTCGTGAGAGAGCGTCAGCCACAGAGTTTGATTTACCAGGAGTGTAAATCAACTCGTAGTTGTACTCTTCGATCCTCGCCTTCCAGCGCTTAAGCTTTGCGTTATGATTTCTATTGCTCAGCGCAAAGGTCAGAGGCTGGTGGTCTGTAAAAATTCTTATCTTCCTGGCTCCATACAGATAATTTCTCAAATTATCGAGAGCCCAGACTATGGCAAGCATCTCCTTCTCGTTGGTGGCATAATTCTCTTCTGTTCGATTAAGGGAACGGGAGATGTATGCTATTGGCTTTTCCTTGCCATGCTCACCTTGAGAAAGGACTGCGCCAATGGCGTAATCGGAATCATCTGTGGTTAGATTAAAAGCTTTGGAGAAATCGGGGAATGCAAGAACACCCGCAGAGGTAAGTAGTTCCTTCAAATTCTCGAAAGATTTTATTGCTTCTTCGTTGAGGGAGATTGGAACGTTCTTTGACTGGTTGGCACTAACATGCGAAAGGTCCCCACGTGTTATGTTGGTTAGGGGCTTTGCGACCTTAGCATAGTCCTGAATGAACTTCCTGTAGTAGGAGGTTAAACCAAGGAAGCTCTTCAGTTCTTTAAGATTAGTTGGGGGAAGGATATTTTCGATCGCCTTGACCTTTTTTTGGTCCGGGAGAATGCCATCTGGAGTAACCAGATATCCGAGAAATTCAACGCTAGTGGCCATGAACTTGTTTTTTTCCAAGTTTACCTTCAATCCAGCCTCATTAAACTTGGAGAATACGATCTCGACGTCCCTCAAGTGATCCTCTTCAGATTTGCTAAAGACGATTATGTCGTCGATGTATACGTAGCATATCTTGCCGATCATTTCTTTGAGCACATCATCTATCATCCGCTGGAAGGTAGCTGGAGCATTCTTGAGGCCGAAAGGTAGCCTCAGATACTCGTACTTCCCATTCATAGTTGAGAAGGCCGTTTTTGGGATATCTTTCTCGTTCATCAATATTTGATGAAATCCTGAAGTAAGGTCGAGTGTTGTGAAGAGTTTTGCATCTCCAAGACTAGCCAGCGTTATTGATATCCGGAATGGGATACGTATCCGGAATGGTTACAGCGTTTAGACGCTTATAGTCGATTACCATTCGGTACTGTTTTTCACCGTTAGGTTTCGGTTTTTTGAGAACAACCCATATAGGAGAATTGTATGGGCTATTCGAAGGGCGGATGATGTTTTCTGAGAGAAGTTCTTTAATCTGCCGCTCGACTTCCTCTCTCATGCTAGCCGGATAGGGGTAACTTTTTGCATAGATGGGTTCGTCTGTGTTTGTGCGGATTCCTGCTCTAACGTTAGTTCTTACCTTTTCGTTGCCCACTGGACCGAAGAGATTATCGAATTTTTTACAAATAGTTTCCAGTCTAGATCTTGCAGATATTGAAATATTCCCAACGAAGGTCAGCATTTGGTTAATAGCATTTGAAGGGCTATTCTTTAGGATAATGACTTTGTCGGATTCGATGGTGAGTGTATTTTTGTCTCTATCAATCACGGCTTTTAATTGTTTTAGCGTGTCATCGCCGATTATGCCATCGAATGATGTTAAACCCGGGAGAACAAAGAATGTAATATTTAACTCACAGCCTAAATCAGAAAAGAATTTCCCACAAATTTTGTTTTCAATGCGAATCTTCCCAGCAGGGCTATTCACATAAAATGGTTTTTGCGCAGGATCGGGGCGTGGAACCAAACTTGGCCTAATGAAATTTTTATTAGCACCGGTGTCCACTAAGAATTTTAGCATGCCCCCTTCCCGCGTAACGTACTCTATATATGGTACGCTGGAAATGAGGCCCCCATCATAAAATTTTCCGATGTTGGCTCTTCGTGTGGGAGGTCGGAAGATTCTTCCCCATTTGGTGTCTCAGAGTCTACGGTTGTGAAATGGTACAACCGCTGTTGTTTCCGAGGGTTATAATTATCCGACCTGGGTTCCCGTTTGAAAGGGTTTGGTCGGTTCATGTAATTTACGTTCGTGGATTGGACTGTACCGTCCACTTCCATTTTAATTGGCGGTTTGGGAGCCCACGGCCTTGGAGGCGGAGATTGTTGTTGGAACCTTGGATTCCAATTAGGGCGTGGCCTCTGAGCAAAGTTATTTCTTGCAACGGGTGGCCTATCGCTGTTGCCATAGGGTCCTGCATCGTCCCTGAAACTGTAGTTTACAGGGGAGGCTATCGTATTAGGTGCCTTTATGTGCACCGAGTTGCTTCGAAAATTCAGGTTCTGCATCTCCAGACAGGCTGAATAAGCTTCGGGCAGAGTTTTCGGCTTTTGAATGACTAAGAGCCTTGAGAGATCCCCGCTTAAACTTCGTACGAACACATCTAGTGCGCGATTTCGATAAGTTTCTACCAATGCGTTCATTGTTTCGGTGGAGTAATCTTCAGCCTTAATTTTACTAATAATCAATGAAAACTGATGATTTACGGTTGCGTAAAAATCATCGACTCTCGAATTACCTTGTATTAGCCGATTAAGTTGATGTTCAAGTGATCGGATGTCCCTTTTGTCAGCGTAGTGGAGTGAGAGAACCCTTTTGATTTCGGACCACTTATCGTCGAATATATTGTATGAGATCAAGGCAGAGTCTGCCTTGCCTCTAACCTTCTGGCAGATATGTTGAAGTATTGTCCTGTAGATGGGCTTATTGCGAACTATTTCGTAATCCTTCAACACCGTCTCAACACTGTGGACCCAAGACACGTAATGCACTGGGTTTCCGTCAAAGGTTTGAAGTTCCTTAACGCAATCAGGAAGTTTGGAAATATCTTTCAAGTCTTGTTCACTGGTCGGCCCACACAATGTCTCTACTTGCTCCGATTGCGGAATGGTAATCCTTTCTAGATTTAATTGTTGTAAAGCTAAAAGGCGATTCGAGATGTCGGCTAACTGATCGCTTACTGTTTTAATTACTTCCTGGGAATTGGATTGTTCAATCCTACTTATTCGGCCTTCAAACCCACGGAGTTGTTCAAGGACACTGTTAACAGCGCCCGTGAGCTGGGTTACCGAGTTCTTTAGTTCGTCCATTATACCTAAGCGTGTGTAATTTCGCAACAGAAAAAGATTTAAAATAACTTAGCGGACCCAACGACGGAAGTGGATTTCAATACAATTTGAATTCTATATTTTCTTTGCCCGTGAATTATTATTTTTACAATTTTTATTAATATAATTTTAATAATTTTTTTAATTTTTTGATTTGACTTTCTTTTTTCTTTCAACGCATATATCGTTTTTATTCTTTTTCTTTGTAATAATGTGTGTTTTTTTTTTTTTTTTATCGCTCAGCACAACTATTAATTTCCCTAGATGCCCGCTGGACACTCTTCTTAAACTTTCGGGGTAGTCATCTCTGTTTGAAAGGCTCGTATGTATCCCTTTTAGTCGTTAATGCAATTAAATTCGCAGCGACCTACTAAGGTACGAGGATCTTTACCCCAGAATATTAAACTTAATTAATAGTATAATGAACCGGCCCCTTTATTCTCGAGTTAGTCTCAAGGCATAATTTGGTAAGCTAAATGTGTTACTTGTGTGCTGAGCTATCGTCTATTTTGTGCAACAGTATTTCATTTCACAAATTTCTTTTAATTTTAACATTTATTCAACATATCTAATTTACAAATCTTAACTAAGTTCTTACTAAAGTCCAAGAGTCAACGGCATCTTTCCTTTTGGTTCTCCTTCGTCCCTCTTTTGTATCCGCATTTCACTGCTAGGTTCCTGGTTCACTCACTTGAGTTTTTGTATTGTTTTTTATTATATAATTCGGGTTATCTTATTTCACTTTTTATTTATCCTAGTTTATGTATTGCTTTGCACAATTTTACATTTCAGAAAATTTCTGCAATTTTCCTTTTTATAGCGTTCACTTGCACTTGAAATATTTCTTTCGGTTTTTTTCTTTATCTTATCTACCACTTATGATCTTTTTTATCTTGCTTTTCGTTATCTCATCTCACTTTCTCGTTTCACTTCTGTATTTCTAATTTTCACTTAGGTTTCAGGGACTGTATTATAGTTTGACTCTTAAAAAGGACATATTTTTCATGTCCCTGCTCGGGCGCCAGTAAAATCACTCTTTTGCACGAATGATAAAAAAATACTTTTTCTAGGGAACTTCAACTGTTCCCAAATCAAACACAAGTTTTAACACGTTATAATAATTCCATTTATTCTCCTAGACCATCAAACCAAGAATGAATCTGAACTTAATCCGAAATACAATCATTCACTTAATTCTATCTAAACCTAAAATGCTGAGTAGCAGTTCCCACACAGGCCCATCGATGCAGTAAGGTTATCCACCTGTCCGACGAATGCGCGTGTACCTAGCGGATGCACGTGCACAGCAAATCGCACTGCTTGCACTTTTATTTTATGCGGTGGAAAGCTGAACGTGTTAACTTGTACTTTCCGTGCTCGCTATTGTAAATCCAATACACTTGGGTTTTGTCTTAAACAAATCCCTTTGCTTCGTAAATCGGCAATATCTGGCAGCTGCAATTTTGCACAACGCTTAACAAATAGCTAAGGTCTAAGAACCTGTTGAATTGTTTCCCTGCCTTAGTTAACTTTTTTTTTGCAGCTCTTTGATAAGTTAAAAAATGTGCTTAAAAATATGTTATAATACAAAATTTATTAAAAATACTAAGCAACATTTTTTTTTTCTTTATTTAATATTTAAATTTACTTAAAGAACAACACAACCGAACTGTAATTAAAGAAAAGTATATTGCTTGGTGAATATGTGAAATTTGTACGGGGAAATATGAGACACCATACCATATACTTTTTTACCGAAGTCGTCCAACATCAAACAATTTTTTCTTGTGTTTGAAGCTCTGTTTATTTTTCTTTGGGAAACCAATTTTTTTTTTAATTAACACATCGAAAATTTGAATTTTGCCACGACTTTTAGCATTTGGCGCCACAGTGCGACGTACGGTCAGTTCCTGCCGAACCACAGTCAGCTAACGATGACAGCAGCTGTTGACTTCCCGACGTATGGTCAATCCCAAGCAGCCGTAACCGTTGGCTTGGTCCATCATGCTTCGACGGCTGAAATGGTGCCCCAAGAACTTTTACCCAACGACTCCAGCTACCAAAATTAGGCGTTCGTTACCCACAGTTGTGGTTGGCTCAGGTGGAAATAGCCTTCCAGCTGAGCGGGATCTATACCGATACTGAGCGATTCGCACATTTTTTGGTCAGCCTGGCGGGTGAAGCTCTACGGGCAGTCGAAGACATCGTGACCAACCCATCTTCGACAAACAAGTTTGCGGCGCTTAAGGAGCGACTCGTTCAAAACTTTGCGCCAACCCAAGAGTCGCAATTACGTCGCATGCTAAGGGGAGAAGACACCGAATGGAAAAAGCCCACTGCCATCCTGGCGCACATGAAGCATCTTGCTTCCAACCGGTATGATTCTACCGTCATGCGCACGCTATTCTTCGACCGCTTGTCGAAGAGAGTGTTGCGAGAGTATGCGCACCGTGCTGATAGCTGGGCAAGAGGACCTGGACATACTGGCGGAAGTTGGGGACAAGATCTTCGACATGTCCAATGCACACTTGTGTGCCATCGCATCCCCAGCTCCAACTTCAGCACCAGAGGTCCAGGCTCTGTCGCAGCAGAAGACAATCATTCTGGACAAGCTGGTTAAGTCTATCGAGGCTCTGCAGAAGGACGTTAACGCGATCAAACGCAATGAGTCAACAACTAGTCGATCTTCGTCACGCTGCAGGTCGATGAGTCGAACTAGACCCACCGAGAAGGGCGATGACCTATGCTATTACCGCAGCAGATTCGGTGACGAGGCCAGGAAGTGTCGGCATGGGTGTCGAGAAGGGAAGGCGTCAGTAAATTAGGTCTGCCGTTGAGCGAAATGTAGGTCGCACACGGCAACGAACGATTCTGGGTCCAAGTTACCGACAAGAAGATGTACATGAACTTCCTAATCGACACCGGTGCTGATTTGTCCGTCTTGGCGAAAGACCACACCTGCATCAAAAAATTGACTTCTGCCAGCTACCATCTCGACGTATGGGACCAAGACGATCGAAGTGGACCTAGGACTTCAAGGACAATTCCGCTGGTCTTTCACTTTTGCTGAGGTTACACAAGCGATCATTGGTGTAGACTTCATTCACCACTATGATCTCACCATTCGCTTAAGTCAACGGATGTTGTTCGACAACACAACGCAGATGAGGATTGACGGCCTCGTCGAGTCGCATCAGCCCAAGGTGCGTACGATCGACAACGGCAACCCATATACCGACATCCTGAAGAAGTATTATACATCGAGGTAACTCGCGACAGCAACAACAACGTCTCCGAGCATTCTGTGCAGCACCACATCATCGTTCGAGGGCATCCAGTAGCAGATCGCGCTCGCTGCCTGGCAGGTGACAAACTTGCGATAGCCAGAGCCGGGTTTCAACTGATGAAGCAGCGAGGTATTTGCCATTGAGCTTCACCACTCCACGTAGTCGAGAAGAACACTGTTGGTTGGATGCCAACGGTGACTACCGTCGGCTTAACCAAATCGCAGTTCTAGACCGGTATCCGATACCACACCTGCAAGATTTCACGCACAAGTTGGCAGGACGCACGATCTTCTCAATGCTTGATCTCAACCGGGCGTATCATCAGATCCCGCTTGTTTGTGCAACGCTGCGCAAACTATGCAGCGTTTCATGGACACTGTTCTGAGAGGGTTAAACTTCCACCACTGCTATATTGATGATATACTGATCGCATCAGCCAACGAGAGTGACCATCGGCAACATTTCCACATCGTCTTCAGTCAGTAATAGCTGTGACGATATTAAACCTTCGGCTGACCGGGTTATAGCTATCGCCGAATACCCAATGCCAGATACGATGGACAAGCTCACGAGATTCCTGGGATCCTGGAACTTTTACCGCAGTTGTCTGCCAGGCACTGCCGACACACAGGCTCCCCTCGAGCAACTGATCCTTGGAGCGAAGAAGAGAGACCGACACCTGGTTGGATGGACACCTGATGCTGAGAAGGCATTCGAAGTATGCAAGGCGAAGCTAAAGGAGTCCGTCCAACTCGCTCAGCCCAGGGCAGATCTCCCTTTAGTTTTGTGATGGACGCATCAGACACCTCGATCGACGTCGCTTTGGACCAACGCATCGGTTACCAGCTGCAACCTCTTGCCTCCTTCTCCAAGAAACTCAATAAGAGAACTCAGCAAGAGAAGCCTGCTACAAGGTTTACGATCGGGAGCTGCTGCCGACTTATCAAGCAGTCAAGCGCTTCAAACACCTCATCGACGGAAGAGAAGTGGTCATTCTCACCGACCATAAGCCGCTAATCCATGCTTTCGACAAGAAATCGGACTACGCTTGTGACTGAGTAGCACGACAACTCGAAGAAATCGGCCAATACTCCGCGAATGTTGTGCACGTCTCAGGAGAAGACAATATCGTCGCTGATGCACTATCCCGCATCCATATAATCAACATGTCCGTCATCGTTAGTACGCAGGAGCTAGCAGACATGCAAAGAGAAGACGACGAACTGCAGCAAGTCATCGTTGCCCCAACGACGACATCACTCCAGTTTCGATGACTAGAGATGTATGTATATGTATATGATGGTGAGGTGGAAGTGCACTGCGACCTATAAAAGATCTATTGTGCCCCCATAGAAGGTAAATCCGTTTCTAATAGAAGGTATGCACCTAGGTGATTCCTTCTTTTGTGGATCAGTGCTTCACATTCCATAAGAAGGTGCGCTGGTGTTTCTGCGAAGTCCCTGCAGAATCTGCAGTGTCCGTTCCCAGTTTCCTAAAGTGCTCCTTAAGTCTGCAGTGACCTGGTAACATGCCTGCCAAGATGCGAAGTCGATTTTTACTAACTCTTAGGCAGACCCTGCTTCTTTTCTGGTTGTATTTCTCCAGAAGTTCTTTTGCCTGTCTTATTTGGGGGATATCGTCCCAATGTTTGACCTATTTGTTCCCTTCCTCTTTCGTTAAGTCTTCCCGTATTTTGTGGGGTCCTATCCCACAAAAGGGTTCTGGTCCAAGGAACGGCGTGTCTGATCAGCTTCTAGCTAGTTTATCAGCTGCTTCGTTCCCCTCCACTCCTACATGCCCTGGTACACAGTAGAGAGTTACTTTGTTTGTTTCTCCCAGTTTGTTGATCTTGGTGAGACATTCCCTTACCAGTTTGGATCTGATCTCGTGCGAGGTCAGTGCTTTAATAGCGGCTTGGCTGTCTGACAGTATTGCGATGTCCTGCCCGCGATATTTCCTGTCTAGGTTGAATTTCGCGCATCTTTCGAAATATACTGGGGAATACTCCCAGTGATTCTGAGTATCTAGTCCTTGGCCCGTACACTCCTGCCCCAGTGCCAGTAGAAGTTTTTGATCCGTCTGTGTATCATTTAATTGTGCGTTGTTTGAGTTGGTATTTATCGGATTCGCAGCTCCAGTGTCTTTTGTTGCTCAGCTTTCAGTCAAATTTCCTTTGAAAGTAGTATTCCTTGACCATATCATCTCTGGGCCACTCCAGAAGCGGCATCGATTTGAATAGGGTTACGCGCTCTTTATTTCCGATGTATGCTCCTTTCCCGATGCCGTCTTTGCTGATTCTCAATATGGTCTCCTTGTCGATTCGCTCTAGCACTATGTGCTGTGGAGGTATATCTACGATCAGTTCTAGTGTTGCTGTGGGACAGGCTAATCTTTGCACTTTGTTGAGGGATGTCCTCGACGTGGTTAGCCTAATTCTGTTAACCCATGCCACAGCCCCGTAAGTGATGATGGGTCTTACTATCATCAGGTACATCTATCTCAGTGTGGCTGGGCTGCAACCCCAGGTTTTTCCTGAAATGTTCCTGCACACCATAAGTGTTCTGGTGGGTTTGGTTACCACAGTTTTCACATGTTCTCTCCAGAGGAGTTTGCTGTCTAGTGTTAGACCTAGATACTTGACCTGTTTCTGTGGGTCGACCTTAATCCCTTCCAATAGGATAGGCTGCATACGCTTTAGCTGTCTTTTCTTGGTGAAGGGTATCACAGCGGTTTTGGTTCACTTTAAGTCCTACCGTTTTACACCACTTCTGTGTGATTCGTAGACCCCTTTGAATGATTTCGCATAGCGTTTCTTCAAATTTTCCTCTTGCGACAATGACTATACCGTCGGCGTACCCCTGGCACGTAATGCCGGCATCTGTCGGTTTGTGAAGTAGTTCATCTCCTACTAGGCTCCACACCAATGGTGATAATACCCCTCCTTGTGGACAGCCTGTAGTGGTGCTTATTGTGATGTTTTTTTGTCCCACTTCTATCTCAGCAGTCCTAGTTCTTAGCATCTCACACATCCAGTCACTTGTTGTGTGATTTACTCCTTTTATTTCGATACCCCTAATAATTGCTTCATGGGATGTGCTATCGAAGGCTCCTTCGATGTCTAAAAATGCGCAAACTGCCGCTTCCTTACTCCCCAGGGTATCCTGAACCCAACTTGTCAGCTAGTAGACCGCAGTTTCGGTGGATCTTCCTGCTTTGTAGGCATGTTGATTGTGGTGGAGAGGTATTCTTTCCAGCACAGTCATTCTTAGGTGATTATCTATGACGTTTTCTAGCGTCTTTAACATGAATAAGGTCAGGCGAGGACTACGCATCGATGGTACAGATGCGGTTGTACTCTACAAGAGCAGTGGAATTGACATTCGTCCCTTTGTACCCAGACTTCTGCGCAGTAGGGTGTTCGACCACAGCCACAATATGTCACACCCAAGTGCACGATCAACTCGACTCTTAATCAATCGTTTCCTCCTCCTCGTCGTCCTTACGGCTCCTACAGAAGTCGCTGGAGAAGGGGCCAAGTCTTTTGGCATGTTGGTCTATAACACAGCGCCCAGTGAGGACACCGATAACGCAGCTGATCTGTGATCGCTTAACCAACTCGGGACTATGTTTCTGGTCCAGCTTAGGCCAGATCTGCCTCAAAATGTGGCACGATGAGCCCTTTTCCCATCTGTGGTTGGTCTTGCTAATAGGGGCATACCTTGGGCTTGCTTGTCAGGCAGAATCCTTAGAGTTGCACCCTGTCTGGCGAGCTCGTCCGTCCTGCAGTTTCGTGGAATGTCGCTGTGGTCTGGCATCCAGCATAGGTGGCTATTGATCTGCTCTGTCATCTCCGTAAGAGACAAACGGCAGTTTAAGATGGCCTTTGAACTGATTCCAGGGACTTGATTGCCGCTTGACTGACAGTGAATATCTCTGACACAATTTTTATTTTTTTTCCTCTTGTACAACCCATGCCCACGTGGCAACGACACTGCGACCTGAAAGATCTATTGTATCGGAGGGTTGGAGTTAATCTAACAGACGTACTACCTCCCTTATGAAAGTGAGTATGTCTTTAGTAGTGGAGCATTTCAGTTCCACTGAGTATCTCTTTGTGGAGAATACGTTTCCTTAACCAATGTAGTGCCGGGCATTCACAAAGAATGTGTTCGGATGTTTCATCCTCCTCTAAACAACAGTTCTTCTCTAGGCACAGGTTCATCTTGTTAATGTGGTATCTCAGGTTGCAATGGCCAGTAAGAAAGCTCACGAGCTTCTTAATGCTTTCCCTATCTAAGTTAAGGATTTCCTTATAGGAGTAAGGCTTGATTAATCGTTTGGATTGTCTTAGACCTGGCCCATTAGTTCAGTGGTCCAGACGAAGTTTGTTTTTCCATTTGTTAATCAGCGTTTTAGCTGTCGCCTAGTTGATGCCACAATAAGGTTCAGGACCTATGACCGCAGATTCTGAGCCAGTCCTAGCAAGCTCATCTGCAGATTCGTTGCCCACAATCCCTTGGTGTCCAGGGACCCAACCGAGTTTTACTCTGATGTATTTGGTAAGGTCTTGTAATGCATCATAGCACCATTTCACGGTTCTGGAGTGCATTAGGTTGGACGATAGTGCCATAAGTGCTGCTTGGCTATTTGAGAAGATATATATTCTAGCGCCCTTGATCCCCTTGTGGAGATTGTGTCTGGCGCCGATCTCAATGACATGGATTTCAGCCTGAAACACAGTGGGAGTCGTACCCATAGGTACCGACATCTTTGTGTTGGGTCTAAAGACCCCAGCTCCAACTACAGAATCCATTTTCGAACCGTCGGTGAACAAGACCTGACTTCTAGGGTCCAGTGTTGAAGCACCATTGGACCAATTTCCAATATTTCAACCTCGAATAACCTACCGAAGCAATGTTGCCTGGTAAAGTACAGGACATGTCTCTTTTAGGGATTGAGGTGAGTATCTTCAAATGTCCAACAAGGTCATCTGGTTTATACTCATGATCTAGCTGCAGCTTGATGACATATCTTGCAGCCATCTTCCAAAGGAAGATTGGTAGGGGTGTTAGCCCGACAATAGCTTCCAGAGGTGTCGTAGGGCAGGTGTGCATCGCACCTGTAATGCCAAGACAGGCAATTCTTTGCAACTTGTTTGCCGTTGTCTGCTGGAGAGTTTTTGGCCACCAGACGATGGCCGCATATGTGATAATGGGTCTAACCATCATTATGTACAACCAATGTATCGTCTTAGGAGAGAGAACTCAAGCTCTGCCGTATAGGCGTTTACTGGCTCACAGTGTTCTAGTAGCACGCTCTGTGGCGGACTTGATATGTGAATTCCAGTTAAGTCGTTCGTCAGCCGATATTTGACGGCGCTGAAATAAACTAGTGTGGTGCCTCTGATTGTAATAGGTTCAAGGTTGACCTGTGTCTTCCTTGTAAACGCTAGCAGAACGGTTTTACTAGGATTGATGGATAATCCTTCTTTGTTACACCATTCTACAACTTGAGATATTGCACTTTGCATGACGTTGGAAATTGTCGTGCCGTGTTTACCTCTAATAAAAACCGCCAAGTCATCAGTATAACCGACGGTGGTGTAGCCAGATCTATGAAGATCTACTAACAAAATGTCGATGACTATTGACCATAACAGGGGGAAAAGAACTCCTCCTGCAGCTGCAGCTATAGACACCGACACCCACCCAGAGGAGGAGGTAATGAACCGACTTACCAGCATGGCCCTAATCCATTGGTTGGTCGATTCTTCGATACCTCTGCTACTAATAGCCCTTACGATCGAGTCGTAACCAGTGTTATTGAACGCTCCCTTGATGTCAAGAAATGCCCACAAGGCTATATCTTTTGAACAGAGTGTTCCCTCTATCTTTTTAACGAGATAATGAAGGGAACCTACTGTAGATTTGACTTTCCTGTATGCGTACTGATTCGAGTGCAGAGGGTTAGACAGATCTAACCGGTCTCTAATATGAATGTACATATATGAGCCTCTCCATTGTCTTAAGGACGAATGATGTTAGACTTATAGGTCCGTATAATTTAGGCAGCTCGCTATTCCTATTGCCCGGCTTAGGAATGAAAACCACATTTACCTGTCTCCAGGTGGGTAGTATTTGTATTTGAAATAACACATAAGCCCAGTGAAATTTTTGTGACAGGGCGAGTAGATGCCGCCCGTAAATAAGCATCCTGTCCCTAAGGCAAGGCGTTATGCGACCCGTACAGAGGCCTGAATGGTGCTGGGGACGTAAAACCCATACAGCATCGCTAACGGAGCCCTCCAGATAACTGGTGCCCTCTGGTTGTAATATAGCCTTACCACATTACAGGGGTCTCTGATGTGGTGGACCTTTCTTTCCCCCATACTCGTGGGATCCAACTATGAATAAAACAAAAACAAATACAAATAAAACAGAAAAAAAAGAACAAAAAAAAGTACAAAACCCAGGAGACGAAAGTACAGCGGAAAATCCGTTCAGGAGAAGCTCGGTACTGATGCGATCACCGCCGTTAAAAATAGCGGATGGACCGACGCAAGATGATAACACAAACGCGGAGATGCCGTCTGAACCAATAAATGAACAGACAACCTCGCAAATGCCGTCGAAATCTCTCCCCAGTGAAATATTAACTGGTAGTCTGAAGTCCGAAACCAACACGGAAGTAAAGGCCAAAGAAACCAGCGAAGAGAGAGAAAAACGTGAAGCCATGCATTCCCTGGGAAAGCACATCTCGGCACTCATGGAATTCATTAAGGGAAAAAACAATGTGCATCATGAGATCAGGAGACTGGCTAGTGCAATTCGTAAACACTACAGCTGCGCAGTAGATTGCGAAATAGATAAAGTGGTATGCAGTAGAGTGTCTAAAGCCACTCAAACCATCCACTCTCCAGAAATGAGTGAGTTGGCTTTCCCTTCTTCGTTGGAACAACTGCCAGACCCAAAGCGAAAAAGGACGAGATATCCAAATACCGAAGAACCCTCCACACTGTCATATGCCGAAATTGTTGCGGAAAAAACGGAAATGGAGGTGAAACAAATCGTGCATAAGGACCAGAAAGAGAAAAAAAAAAAGGCCGCAGGGAAAAACCATGGACAGACAGTGAAACCCCGGATCGAAGAACCAGGTGCAGAAACTACTAACAAAGTCGTTTGGACAAGAGTAGAAAAAAGTCGAGGCAGGATATATGCTAAGCCTGACGCACTGGTGATTAAAAAGATCGGAGAAATTTCCTATTGCGACATACTCCGAAAGGTGAAGACCAACCCCGAGTTGAATAGATTGGGGTGTGATGTAACCCGCATAAGAAGGACAGCCAAGGGAGAGCTACTGCTTGAGCTCAAGAAAGCAGCTGATGGAAGAACATCAGAACACCAAAGTAAAGTGGGAAAAGTTCTCGGTGAAATAGGGGAAGTGAGATCCCTAACGCAAGAGGTGCTCATTGAGTGCAAAGACCTAGATGGCGTCACCACAAAGGAAGAGATCTGCCAAGCTCTATCCGAGCAGTTCGAGGAAGCACAAGGCATACAGATCTCATCCATCAAATCTATGAGGACAGCCTATGCAGGGACGCAAACTGCTGTCATTAGCCTCCCGATAAATACTGCCAAAAAAGTTCTGGAGGTTGGAAAAATAAAAATCGGATGGACTTGGACTTCTTGCAAAAGTCGCAAGAAGAATATGAAAGTGCTGCAACTAAACTTAAACCACTGCGAAGCGGCACAGGACATCTTGACACAAACGGTTCGCGAGTTAAAGATAGATGTTGCCGTATTATGCGAGCAGTACAAAAATCTCGATGATACAGTTTGGGCTGCGGATGACTCGAAAAGAGCTGCTATTTGGGCCTGCGGAGATTGGGCCTTTGAAGAAAAAATGATGACACCCGGAACAGGCTTCGTGCGAGCAAAGGTCAAAGGAGTGCATGTCTATAGCTGTTATGCATCTCCAAACAACATCATTGAGGAGTTCCAAAGTATGCTTGATAGGCTCGTGGATGATGCTAGAGGTCGTAGCCCAACGATTATAGCTGGAGACTTCAATGCATGGGCCACTGATTGGGGCAGCGCACGGACCAATAGAAGGGGAGAAGCTCTCCTAGAAGCCGTATCGTCACTAGACCTAATATTGCTAAATACAGGAAGTGAGTACACTTTTAGTAGAAATGGTGTAGGCTCCATAGTTGATATCACCTTTGCAACTAGTTCCTTATCGAGAGGCGCCAACTGGAGAGTCAGTAATCAATATACTCACAGCGACCACCTTGCCATCCTGCTTGAAGTACAACCTAGGAGACCAACCCAAAGAAGGCACAACGAATGGGGTGGAAAATAAGCACCATGGACAAAGACACCTTTGCCCAGGAACAGCAAACGCTATGATCGCTGAGGTTACCAAACAAGTAACTAGGGCTTGCGACGCATCCATGGCCCAGAAAACGTCAACAAATCGCCGGCCACCAGTATACTGGTGGAACCAAGAGATAGCAGAGCTACGCAGCAAGTGCCATAGAGCCAGAAGACTATTCCAGCGATCCAGAGGTTTGTCCACACATCAGGACCTACGGGTGCAATTCAAAGATAGGCGAAGAGAGCTAAAACTAGCCATCCGCAGAAGTAAGAGCAATAGCTTTAAGGAACTCTGCGAGCAAGCAGATGTAAATCCTTGGGGCACCGCCTATAGAACAGTAATGGCAAAACTCAAAGGCACTAGGGCACCCTCCCCCTCATGCCCTCTTCTTATGCAGAAAATTGTACAGGGGTTGTTTCCACCTCAAATACCAGCAGAGCGTATAGAGCCACCTCCGGAAGTACAGGACATCCCAACTGTCACACAAAGGGAACTCCTGGATGCATGCAGACGATTCGAGGATACCAAGTCACCTGGATTGGATGGCATACCGAACAAGGCCCTTAAATTAGCCATTAAAACAAATACGCAACCATTTGTGGAACTCTACAACAAGTGTCTAACAGAAGGAGTTTTTCCAGACCAATGGAAAAAGCAACGTCTAGTGCTGCTGTCTAAATGGAAAAAACCACCAGACGAGCCCTCGTCATACCGTCCCATATGCCTGTTAGACACAATGGGTAAAATACTGGAGCGAATCATATGCAACCGATTAGAAGTGGCAATTGATGAAGCCGGGGGACTCTCCAACCATCAGTACGGCTTTAGGAAAGCTCGATCTACAGTAGACGCAATAAGAAGGGTAACTACAAACTTGGAAGAAGCTATTCAGCGCAGGAGATGGAAAGGCGGTGCAAAGAAATACGGTGCCGTAATAACATTGGACGTCAAAAACGCGTTCAATTCTGCGAATTGGGGACTCATAGTGCAATCGCTTAGGTCAATGATGGTGCCATGGTTCTTAATTAAAATAATACTGAGCTACTTCAAGAAACGGTTTCTGCTCTTCGATACCGACGATGGAGTAAAGCAGTACCACATATCTGGCGGAGTTCCACAAGGATCGGTATTAGGCCCTATCCTTTGGAACATTATGTATGATGGGGTTCTAAGGCTTGGAATCTCAAATGAGGGAAAAATCATAGGCTTCGCCGATGATATTGCAATTGTCGTGGTTGCAAAACATCTAGAGGAAATAGAGGATATTGCAAATGAATGTATCCGAAAAGTCAAACGGTGGATGGCAGCAGTCGGGTTAGAGCTCGCCGAACATAAAACAGAGGCAGTATTGGTAAGCAGCCGCAAGAAAAGAGAGGAAATCACCATCAGAGTAGGAGATCATAATATGACTTCAAAATCGGTTATCAAATACCTAGGTGTGATGATCGACGCGAGGCTCACTTACAAGGAGCACCTTGAAAGAACGTGTGACAAAGCGGCTCGGGTGAGCGGTGCCTTATCAAGAATAATGATAAATATAGGAGGACTTAGGCAACAAAGGAGACTTATTCTATCCAGGGTGGTGCAGTCCATCCTTATGTATGCGGCACCCTTATGGGCCAAAGCTATGATGAAAAAGACCTACGCAAGAAGGATAAACTCTGTCAACAGACTATGTGCGCTGAGAGTATGCTGTGCCTTCCGTACGGTGGCAGACGAGGCAGTATGTGTCATCGCGGGAATGCTACCAGCGGATATCTTGGCTATCGAGCTACAAAGGACCTACGACGCCAAAATTCAGGAACCTCAAGCGTCAGCCAAAAATATCAAGCTGGAAGAAAGACAGCGAAGCATTAGAGCATGGCAGGAGCGATGGAACCAGTCCTCAAAGGGAAGATGGACCCATCGACTTATACCGGATATCCAAAAATGGATGGACCGGAACACGGAGAGGTAGATTTCTACCTTAGCCAGTTCCTAACCGGACATGGCTGCTTTCGAGCGTATCTCAACAGGTTTGGGCTCGATAAATCTCTCAACTGTCCAAATTGCGGAGAGGCCTCAGAAGACGCTCAGCACGTATTTTTTCAGTGCCCACGTTTTCATATAGAGCACAGAGAACTGGAGGAAAAAATTGGAGAAATACCAACCCCCGAAAACATTGTGCACCATATGATAGCATCGAATGCAATATGGGACGCTATGAAACAAGTTGCAGCGATAATCGTGCAGGAACTTAGGTGGCTGGAAGAGTCAGAGAGAGCAACCAAGTCCAACCGGCAACACTTTTGGAACAAGGAGCGGAAGACAGCGAATGAAGAGCATAAATAGCTAACCAGCCCCGCGAAGTAATACCTAACGGTAGTCCCGCAGGGAGAGTGGTTGAAGTGTGCAGGGTGTGGTTTAGTACGTAAGCGTATTCCTGGCATCGAGTATTCAGGTTTGCGAATCGTGCATGTCAGTAGCTCGGGCTACTGGTATCTTTAGAAGACTACACACCCTTTGGCGCAACCATAAAAAAAAAAAAAAAAAAAAAGGTGGGTAGTATGTATCCCCAATTATAGTTGGCTCTAAATAAAGCTGTCAAACTCGGCAGGATGAGGTCAATTGACTTTGAAGAAGTGCTGGAAACAGACCGTCACCGCCGGGAGATTTAAAAGGTTTGAATGTGCCCACTGCCCATTCAACTTTCTGTGGACTGAATATTTTTCCAGATAAACTATTAACTCTACTGTCCACATAAATCCTGTGGTTAACTGAGTTCGAGTACACATGAGATGTGTTAAGAGACGAGCCTGGGATATGTACCTGAAGTAAGGTTCTAAGTGTATCCACATGCTCCGTCGTGTAGGTTCCATCATTCTTCTTCAATAACCCTACACAATTGACATGATCGTTTATGAGCGATTTATGGATTCGTGCCGCTGTAGGCATATCAGCAATGGTTTCGCAGCATTTCCTCCAAGCAGCTCGTTTAGATCGTCTCAATTCTAGCTTGTATTCTGTGAGAGCAAACCTGTATTTGTCCCACCACTTCGTTCGCTTTGCAGAGTTGAAGAGTTTTCGGACTTTCTTCCTAAGTTTCGCCAGTTGGTCATTCCACCAGGGCACTTTACGTTTGCTAGCATAGGTTTTGGTAGGAATCAAGCAGTATATTATTGAGCTGGTATTCAGCTTCATCCAAGTCCTTTATGGACTCGATAGATGTGAGAAGCATATCTTTTTTTGAGAACACAAGTTCACGATAGCGATGCCAATCCGTAGATTTGGGATCGTATCTGTTAGAGACATATGAGAGTTGACCAGGTATGTCAAACCTGATGTGCTGATGGTCTGACAGAGAGGCCTCATCTGATACGTGGCAATTTTCAATAAAATTAGAAATAAATGGACTAGCGAATTGCATTTATGAAGGTGTGTTTAAAGCCTTTGTTTAAAATATCTATATGACTACTTACAAGGTATTCTAAAAGACACTCACTCCTTCTGTTGATGTTGCTACCACTCCAGACCTCATGATGTGCGTTGTCATCGCAACCGATGATTTAGTGGAGGTTGTTTTCCTGACAGTAGTTAACGAGGCTCTGGACGTTTTTCGGCGGGATATCACCACTGTCGTGAGGGAAGTACGCTGAGGCACACACGATGTTCTGTGTACCTCTTTCAGTGGGGATTTTCAGTAGTAGGGCCTATTGTTATAAATTCTGGAATAGGAAGAAAGTTCGAATTATTGCCAATTAAGCAGGCCGCTCTCCACACTTGGAAACTAACTTACTTGCTCTATTCCAGAAACCTTTAATCTGTCCGCAAATAACCCAGAGTTCTTGAATGAGACCAAGGGTTATATCTTCTTTGGCGAACCGCCAAATGTTTGAATTATTCAATGAAAAATGTCAACATTTATTACTTAAAGATTACTAAAGTCTATTATAAGTGCCGAGGGTCGAGCTTGCCGGAGTAATTGGGCCTTTTTGGGACCATTTCCTCTACGGTCTAGCGGTCAGGTTTGTCTGAAAAAGAGTGCTCCTTAAAGACTCTCCAGTCCCTTACCAAGTTAAAAATATGATCAGAGATAAGGGCTATATCCAGGACTTCTTGTCGGCTACTAGCAAGGAAGGTCAGCTTAGACCCTCGGTTACAGATTAGGAGGTGAGTACTAAGCATAAAATCAAAATGTTGATCACGTCTTTCAATTATGTCGGAACTCCCAGTTTTTGGTCAGCCGGAGAATAAGGGAGGTCGAAGCCGTGATGGAGTGACGTAGGTTAATCTGAAGGAACCGCAGCATTAGAGCTACTTCCCTGTTCAGATACCATTATCACGCCTCGCTTAGTCACCGGCTAAGAATCTGTATCCTTTGGGTTCTGGGTCATAGCAACATTAAGGGGAATGAGCGGGCTGATGAACTCGCGCGGCAAGGATCTGCCCTTGATGCTTCCCTAGCAAAGGAGGTGAACGTCCCGTTGGGGGTCCTTAAGGGAGGCATCTTCGCGCACTATCTGCTAAAGGTGGATATTAGATGACAGGGAGTGCGTAACTGTGTCACCTCCAGGCAGATGTGGCCCAAATACTCCCTGAAAAGAACGCAAGACCTACTAAACAGAAACCGTACAGATATCGCAAGAACTCTGGCAGTTAGTACTGCCCACTGGCCCATCGGGGTTCATGCGGCCAGAATAGGCATTGCATTTAATGCACACTATCGCAGCTGCAATACTGCTGATGAAATATGTAGAAACAATCTTACACTTCTTCTGCAAGTGTCCGGCTTTAGGCAAGGTCAGACAGCGCACCTTAGGTAAATTCTTTTTCGACAACCTAATAGAGCTAGTGGAGATTAGCATTGGGGTTATTATCAGCTTCCTCAATGCAACGGAGTGGATTTGAATAATCCTTATCCGTTACGTCACTTGAGTTGTGGTAATAAAACGGCGCTTTTGCGCTAATTAAGTGTCTGCATAGTTTGCTGACAGAACCACTCCTACCTACCTACGATTATCACGGAATTGTTGGCTTCCTCTGAATCTGATGACAAGAGGTCATCCTCGAGAGAAAGGCTACTAGGGTCACTGTCCATGTCCGTGTCCGTCAAGCCGAAGCTGACCCGAACGATAGATTGTGAGGGAGAAGGAAGACCAGAAAAGTCCAGTTTTAAAAGGGCGTCAACCATATCCGTGTCCGCTGATGAGGAGTCGACCCCCAAAAGAGATGGAGCGGCGCAAGGGAGCGAGGGAAGGGGCTCGGAAGGAGAGATATTTATACCCGGTGCAGAAGAGATTACATCCTGCTCGAGAAGTACTCTCTCGGGCTCTCTCTTATCGCATTTGTAGATTTTTAGAGTGATGGAATTGAAGTCATAATTTACTACTTCGTTAGAAGATGCCAAAGGGGGCCATAAACTCTTCGTTGATAACAATGATGACGCTTCTAATGTCCCCTCTCGACTCATCCACTTTTGCAAACTTCCAATTGTGCGTAGGAAGGGAGCTGTTACTGACCCTTAGGATTTCAAGGATCACCTTAGGATCGGAGGGTTCGACCGGAATGGTGGCACGCGTCGTAGGTGGGCTTGGAATTCGGTCTTTTCCACGACCTGCAACTGGGCACCTGGCTAAACCTGCTCCAATCTGGAGACAACAATTTTATAGAGATCTTTCGATCTCTGGTCTGCGCAGGCAATTCATTTTACGTTCCCTTGATACCAGAAACCATCCCTGCAGAAAACATCAGGGCCGGGATGGTCACGTAGGACTTGGAGACAGTTGGTGGCGAGTTTTATCTCCACCTTTCTTCATTTGTCCGCCGTAATGCTGCCAACCGGGTCGCTGTGGTCAACGACTGTGATCTCCAAGTGTTCCTTAAGCACTTGATTGCGTTTTTTTTTTTTTCCCGACGGTAGGTGAAAAATATTCCATAGGCACTATGAGAATAGCAAGCGCGTGCTCATAGTAGTGTCAGATTCTTACTGACTAAAAAGACACCACCCTTCGATATCAATTTGTTAAATATGGCAACTAAGTATTAACTTATCAAGCAATTTTTTTATCATGAAATAAAAACGTTTGGCAGGTAACTTTCCACTGAAAGATCCTACATATTCCGCAATCCAGACGCGGTTAATCCTTATCTCGCCAAGTCGAAAGGTTTCGTTCTTTGTAGTTGGCGCAGTTTAGTCAGTTTCTACGCTTCCTCGCGAAGCTTCTAGTTTCAGCTTCGATTGTCGGAATTCCGAGATCCCTGTGGATATCGTCGTTTCTAGTATACCACGGTGCTTGGACAATTTCTCTTAGCACTTTATTTTGAAAAGCTTGTAAAATATTTGCATTTGTTTTCCTGGTACAACCTCAAAGTTGTATACCGTAGGTCCACACCGGCTTTAGCACTTGCTTGTATAAAAGCAGTTTGTTCTCAGTACTGAGCTGGGAATGTTTTTCGAGTAACCAGTACCAACATTTCTCTATATTTGATTTCGAGTTCTTTACGTTTCATTTTCACGTGCGAATTCCATTTCAGCCTTGCGTCGAGTGTCATTCCCAGGTATTTGGCCTCGTTTGCAAAAGGTATTCGAGCCGAGATTAGGAAAATTGACAAGTCATTCGTTTTCTTGTACGTGAAATTCACGTGAACAGATCGCCCGCCAGTCCCTCGTCCATTCATTTACATTATTCAGTGCGTTTTGCAGTCATTTCTTCGATTGTTTTGCCTACTGTTACGATCGCGGTGTCATCGGCAAATGTAGCAAGGATAGTGCCATCTTCTTTTGGTATATCACGAGTATATAACAAATAGAGAAGCGGCCCAAGAACGCTTCCTTGCTGTACGCCGACCGAAATTTCTTTGAGATTGGAGTATTCGATTCCATGTCTAACACGAAAGAGTCTATTTCCGAGATATGATTCTAGAATATCGTATACGCACACAGGGAGAACTTGAGAACATCATGCCACACCTTATCACTTGGTTGAATGGCTTGGTAGTAGCGACGGAAGGTACTTCCTTAGTCTTTTTGGCGGCGCTTGATTGCCCAGTTTAGGGAGGTCTTGTGTCTTTGGGTCATATCTAAGGTCATATCATATAAGCTAGATGGCGATCTTGGCGGCAGCGATATTCCGCAAGCTCGAAGCAGATCTTGCGGGTGCGCTAGGAGGCTGGACGACGGTTTTTCAACAGGGCCGTCCGCTTTTTTATTTACTTTTTTTGGTTGTTTTTTTATTGTTCTGGTTATCTTTATTTTTGTTATTCATATTTGGACCGACGAGTGGCGAAGAATGGAGAGTCCACCTGCACAGGGATCCGCATTGTGTAGGAAAGGCAGGCTAATCCGAAGGTCGCCAGGTATCCGGATACTTCGTTAGCGACTGGGCTATTTTTTAAAGTGGATTCCCAGCCAGGATGATCCTCGACACGGGTCGTATGACACCTTGATCCAGCCTACCGGAAAGGAAATAGGAAAGGATAGGACCTGATAGGGAGGGACTAGGACGACTACATCTTGGCTTCATGTCTCATCTGGGGAGTAGTACCCGAGAACCCTTGACCTTTACTAGTCCCCTACACCGCGGCGAGGTGTGTAGTCAGGTAGGGGACGTGAAGCGCGTTCAAATAAACAAACAGATGAAATGTATGAGTACAATTTTATTATATGTATAGATAAATAGGCGTTTTTATTTTTTAGTTCAGAGCAGAGCCTGAGTTGTCAAGAAAGCTTGTGATTCTTTTTTAGCTCAGCCGCATCAGCGCTTCCAGTTTGTGTTTGTTTTTTCTTTCAGAGTATATTCAGAGCGCGCTCTATGAGCTCAGAATAATTTGACGGAGAAGTCAATGACAGGGGGGAAAAACAATTAAAATTGCGGACGACGCGTATTGTTCTGGCGTAAACCTTAGTAGGTACAGCCTAAAAAATAACTCAATAGATATTCTATTTGTGTATAAACTTTAACTACAAGCTATAGGTAGCGCAAATTCATAGCTAGATAAAACCCATTTTTCATTTTTGTAACCATCTAGTTAAGTTAAAACCGTTTTTTTGCTATTCATAGTTGTCATAAGGTCCATATTAAACCTAGAAAGCCATTTTAAATTTAAAATGAGTTAAACGTCATTTTAAGTAAATAAAATCGGCTCTTTTTAGTATTCATTAATGAAGGAAGTTATTAAAATGTTTCCGAAGGATCATGATTTCCAAATTTTCGAAGATTTTAAATTATTAACAAAGTCAAAAAATCCGATCGAACCCATTTGAGGAATTCATTTCATTTTTTTCATTTCATTTTTAAGTCTTTATTTCATTTAAGCTCGATATTACACTAATTTAGATTCTTTACATATGAAATAGCTAGGGACATTCTATTGTTCGGAAGAACAAGAGGCGAATGTACCATAAATATAAATACAAAAGCAAAAAAAATATAACTAAAAGTGAATTAAATTTCAATAAATACAAAACATTATTATTTGTTGTGGGGTAAGTTCAAAGATTACCTAAAAGTATAATTTTTATATAAAAAAAAAGAAAAAAAGAATAAATATGATATAAAAAGTAAGTAAAATAGAAAATACAAATTCAAATTATCGGATCAATAATGCGAATAATCTGAGAATGAGGAAACGAAAAAAGCCATAATTTTACTTTACTTAAAAATTTCGATTCAACTCTCTCGCATCTGCAATCATAAGGCAATTTATTAAACAACCGAGGTGCAACTATTGTATAAAAATGACAAAACTGTGATTTGAAAATTCTAGGAACTCTAACAATGTTTCTAGTGTTAATGCGTAAGCTGTAATTTTCATGTACTCTGGTAGAAATATAACCAATGCTCTTAAAAATCAACTTTAAAACATTAAAAAAGTACAGGTGTTTAACTGGAAGGATACCAAGTCTAACAAACAGATCAAAGCTGGGTTCTCTTCTGTTTGCATTGGAAATTATGCGAATGGCATGCTTCTGTTTAATAAGTAGCTGTTCAATTTTATAAGAATGCGTGCAACCCCAACAGCTAATTGCATACTGAGGCTTTGATTTCATTAATCCATTGTAAACAAGAATTAAAATAGAAGGAGGACAGTATAAACTTAGGTGGTAAATTTGACGAACTACATTGTTAAGATACTGTTTTAGAAGAGATGTATGATTTATCCAACTAAGTCTGCTATCTAATGTAATACCTAAGTACTTGAAATTATCAACCCGCTCAATAGCAAAACAGCCATCACCACAATTTGAAATGGAGTTAAACATTTGAGGAGATAGTTGAAATCTTAAGCAACAAGGAGCATGGTGCGTCAGGGATAAGTCATGAGGAAGTAGACCCATAGCGTTAAAAAACATGAATTTGGTCTTGCTACTAATGACTAGTCTATGTAACCCAAACCAACGACGCAGAATTTCTAAATCATGATTTACATCCACAATAGCATCAAAATAGTCCTTATTGGAGTAGGAAATAGCAGTGTCGTCCGCAAAAGCTGTTAACTTGCCTTTAAAGGGCTGAATAAATAAAGAATTTACAAAAATTAAAAATAAAATGGGACCCAGAACGGAGCCTTGAGGAATACCCATTTTAAGGTAACTTTCAGAACTAAGAAAGTTTCTAATTCTAGTTTTTTGCTTACGGTTTGATAAGTAGGAGCAAAACCAATGATAAACAAAGCCTCTAAAACCCGCCCTAAAAAGTTTATCCAACAACAGCTGATGGTCAACCATATCAAAAGCTTTAGTTATATCTACGAACAAAGCTGCTGGGATTTGCGACTCGTTTAAGGATTCATAAATTTCACTGCAAAATTTCAATAGCGCAGCTTCTGTTGACATCCCTTTTCTAAAACCAAACTGTAGGTTACTAAAATATTCATTTCCATTTAAAAAGGACATGATTCTGGTTTTCATTCCCTTCTCAAAAACTTTGGAAAATACAGATAATAATGAAATTGGTCGGTAATTGTTTAGATTCATGGCATCTCCCCTTTTATGCAATGGTATTACTATTGCAGTTTTGAGCGCTTCAGGGAACATACCTGTTCTGACACTGAGGTTGAAAATATAGCATAAAACATCAGCTATCAAGAAAGAAATATTTTTAAGAGTATTACTTGAAATAAGGTCATATGAACATGAATTGGTAGCTTTAAGGGAAAAAATCAACTTTTGAATTTCAAGAGCAGAAAAGTCGTAAAAGAAAAAACTTCCTGGATAAAAACAGTCCTTCTGTATGACATTATGACAATTTAAGTTATAATTATTGGTATCTTGGAAGGTATAAGGAATTTTAGAGAAATAATCATTAAAAAGATTTGCTACGTCATTTGGATTCGAGATAACAGTATTATCAACATTAATTTTAATATTAGCATCTGGTTTGTTTTGATTTAAAATTTCATTAACAATCTCCCATTCTTTTTTAGTATTACCCATGTTTTCTACCAGCCTATGTGTGTAGTAATTATCCCTGCATCTGGGTATATCAGATTTTAGTTCACGGCATAATTGTAAAAAGTAGTTCTTAAGACGAATATTATTGGGATGCTTCTTAATGGAAGCATGAAGTCAATTTTGTTTCCTTATTTTTTTTAAAAGTGAAAAGGATAGCCATGGTTCAAGACACTTGAATTTGTTATTTCTCTTAACTATATTTTAATACAGTTTGTAATATGAGCCTGCAGTTTTTGAAGAAACAAATTGAATGCAGTTGATGGATTATTTGAATTGTAAACTTCTTCCCAGAATTCAAATGTCAAAGCTGATCTGAGTGAAGAAAAATCAACATTTTTAAAATCATTAAAAACAAAAGTATTAAGCCTAGAAAACGTAAGAGAATGATCGGTTACCCTAAAATCATAAACAGCTGTCTTATAATTGACTGAGTTATTTCTATGCAAGCGTAAATAAATATGATCTAAACACGAACTAGATCTTTCAGTTTCGCGCGTGGGATCAATCAACAAGGAACTGAAGCCAAAAGCCGAAAAAGTGGAAAGAAAATTATCTACTGCAGATGAATTTGATAAAAGATTTATATTAAAATCACCAATAAGTACCATATTTTTACAAGCCTTGTCTTTTAAGAACTCAGAAAATTCATCCAGAAATACGGAAATACAGTATTTATGAAACCTATAAACACCAACAAAGCAATAGTGCAAGCCATGAATTTCAAACTCAACAGTTATCAAATCAGCGCTTTTTAGACTGATATTACTTATTTTGCAACCAAGATCGGTTCTATAAAAGACAACAATTCCACCGGCGGAATAAGAATTATTACAATTCGCTGCAAAAGTGTAATCAGGAATACACGTATTAAAGTATGAAATTTCAGCGTCATAAATCCAAATTTCCGGAAGAAAAATGATATCCAGTAGATGGTCAAGAGAAACCAGATGAGAGTTAAATGAATCGAAATTTTTCCTCATACTCCTAATGTTTTGGTGTATAACAGAGAGACCATAGCAATTAGATAGAGTGATTTATACAAAGACAATTAGATTCATTACAATTGAAAGAAGAAAAAGTGTTATAATGAAACTGTGGGGATGATAAAAGTTATTCGATACCATTAAGGAGTATTATGATCTAGATTCTTGCAAGATCATCACAGTTTTTAATTGTTAACACTTTTTCTCCATCATTAATTCTAACAAGCACTGTTGTGTTACGTATCCAAACATATTTACATTTATCGCTATTCTTAAGTGAAATTGATTTCCTAAACAGCGACCGAGTGAAGCTTGTAAGACTGTCATTGATGAAAATTCTGCCTTTGAAGTTGTTGTTGCTGATGTTGTTGTTAGAATGCGAGTCAAATATATTTGAAGACAATTTGATTTTATTTGCATACATCTTTCCCATAATTCGTTGTTTTGTCGGAAACGAAGAGAATCTGACACAAGCTATGCTTACTGCATTTTTTTTCTTATCAGGCTTATTTTTAATGTAGCAAGACTCAATATCATGTGTGCTTATATTTTCCCCAATCCCTTCGGCAACTAATTTCATGACACTTTCTTTAATATTTGCACTGGTGATAGATGGAATTCCTACGACGTCAACGCAGCATTCTAATCGTTTTTGCTCCAAGACATTAACCTTATATTCAAGGTTATCCACCTTTTTAGTGAGAGTTTCAGTCCTCTCTTCTAAAAAATTTATTCGACTTATAGCCTCAGAGTTTAGTTTTTGTAATTTTATTATTTCACTGAGCAGCATAGACATTGTAACTGGAGTTGATGATTCACTTACAGAAGCAAGAACATCGGATGGTGTAGAAACAGAAGGAGCAGACGGAGAAGCGATTGATCCCAGTTCAAAAGTATTGGCAGTAGAACAGGGAGCAGGGGAACGGGTATTACCTGTAGAGCTGCACATGCTTGTTGATGGTTTTGTTGCCAATACGGAGAATGGAGCCGACCTTTGATCACCCACGAATGATTTTCTTCGCAAATTGGTGCAGCTCTCACATTTATAACCTTGCTTACTCTTCTCAAAGAATTCAATGTCTGTTTTCTCTAGTTTGGCACACTTGGCATGTATGTATAAACTGCAAAGTGAGCATCGAATTTTTAGATCCACTCTTTCGATTTTTAAAGTACATAGATTGCACTTCGTATTGACTTTTAATTAATTTAATAGTTTGATGAATTTGATTTTTTTATTTAATTTTTAATTTCTTATTTTTTTTTTTGTTTATATCTTAACTTGAACGAAAAACTTTTCTAAAGAAAATCTAGCAGAGAAAATTCTCAATGATTGTACCCCACAAACTTTCAGAGAGAATGAATTAGATGAGGAAGAATTTTATTCGAGGTATAGGTTCGACAAAACACTACTAAATTTTTAATTGATATCCTTGATATGAAAGAACCTCAAACGAATCGTGGGCTACCGATTCCAATACATATACAAGTGATAGTAACTTTGGAGTCGGTGCGGGTGTGTTTTCCGAATCCCTAAACGTCTCTAAATCATATAGGCTTTCGGCCAATGTGGTCCATGCAGAATATTCGCTGTCCGGGAAGCTTGTAGTCAGAACAAAACACACACCAATATAACGCCAAGGCAAAAGATGGGAAAAGCATGTCTATGAATAACAAAACTTACGGCCATATTATTCACTCCGGGTGTAAAACAGGTTAAAGTGAATTTTAAACCCGACCATTTAATCCTCATTATTTAAACCTATGTTCATAATATTCACTCCAAAACACGCATTAAGCCCGCTGGATTAAAGATGCATTTAACATGGATTTAAAATAGTTTAAACTGGTTTTTAAACCGTTTTAAACCTACGTATGTATTGTCAAATTTCACGGAAAATTACATTTGACATGTCTTTACAATTTTGATTGGGCTTGTTGATTGCACTCTTCACGCATGTCACCCGAAATTAATTTAAAAGTGAGAAAATTGAATTCAAAATTGATGTGATTTGTATGTTTTAATTCACGAGTATTTGTTTTTGAGTATGAATGCAATGCGACGTCTATTACCATACAATTCCTGTCCAATAAACGAATATAGTCGCCAAAATGATTCTTTTTCCAGGCGAAAATTCTTGCGGAAATGCACTTCATCGTAATCGTCGACGCAAGCCAGCTTATTCGATACATTCGACGAGGGGGAGGGTGGTTCGCCATCTGCTGTTCTATCAGCTCTTCCAGACATTCGTCTTCTGACGATGAACACATAAACAGGTCCGGTCGCGTACACTCCCTAAATAGCGATTTTTTACGAAAAGTTACGAATTTTTACGAAAACCTGTTCGAGTACGGAGAATTCGTAGTTTTTCACAGAAGAGAGCGCTCTCGAGAGAGTAAGAAATTTCTCCATGCTACGAATTTTAGGCCAAGAAATTTCTTTGGGCAGATTTGTGAAATCTGTCAAATTGATGTCATTTTCTGTTGGCTTGTACCTTCTTTCTTTCGCGTACAATTGGGCTTGAGGTTTGATGTTTAAAAATTGGTCAAATTCTGTGGTTCAACGCGTTCGTTTACTTTTTCGTAATTTTACCGCTCTTTGAGAGAATTTCAACCCCACTCGTTGAAATTTGGCAAACTGCGAATTTTGGTGCAGAAAGTACGCGAACAGACCTACCATTTCATCAATTTCACGAATGAAATCCATTTTTATTTTTTGGTTCTTGCTACTTCTTATATTTATTCCACATTTCCTGCTTCCTGCGAACAAAGAAATGTTAAATGTGACTCGAACAAAACTAGTCAATATTATGAAATTGTGTTTTAATCCGAGTTAAAGTACTTAAACTGGTCTCCGGAGGCAGTTTAAATTTGATCGGGTTAAACGCCAACCAGGTTTATACAACTGGGTTTAAGTTCGGGTTTAACGAGTGAATATTATGGAATTGGGTTTAATTTTCGGGTTAAACTCACTTTAACCCGGATGTACATTTTAACTCGGGTTAGAAGAAAGCATACAAGTCGACTATAAAGTTACGTTAATATTACAGTCCTCCAAGTTATGGATGAAATAAATTTACTACGCCTTCCACAAAGAACTAAACCTCTAGACTTAGCGCGATAAGTAACCGCGTCTAAACTGCGGAGCTAGCAGGAACTTCTAATGGAAAGGTACCTGCAAAACGTCATTATTTCGTGAAATGAAAGCTACTTGATAATTCGAATACTTTACATTGTTTAAGTAAAATAAAAACAAGTTTGTTTTGAAGGGATGTTTTTTAGTGGGCAAGAATCTCACACTACTATGAGCACGCGCTGTCGATCCTCATAGTGTCTTGTTGAAGATTTTCACCTACCCTCGGAAAAAAAAAATGTTAACTCGGGTTAAGGTGAGTGAATAATATGGCCGTTAAAATACGGTTTTAAATCAGGGTGTCCGCCGGGAACGTATACTACTTTGTTTTGCCGCCATTTTGGTAAACATTAGTCTTGACAGTTCATATTTGGCAGTCGTGAAGTAGACACGTGGCAAATTTATTATGGAAAAATATTCGATAAACCAACGTGTTTTAATCGCTAAAACATTTTATCAAAATCAATCATCGATTACTGTGACGATGAGAAAGTTACGTGAAATTTTTGGGAGAAACAACGTGCCAACAAAACGCACTATTTATCGTGTAGTGAATGATTTCGAAGAAAGAGGGTCTGTAGGTGATAGGCCCAAGCCCAAGTAACAGTCTGGTGTGCAATTTGGTCAGGAAGAATCATTGGACCTTACTTCTTTGAAAATGAAAACGGCGTAACGGTAACTGTGAATGGGGAGCGATATCGTGATATGATTGAAAACTTTTTAACACCACAACTGCATGCTTTGGGCTTGATTAACATGTGGTATCAACAAGACGGTGCCACATCGCATACAGCCAGGATTACAATGGAATTACTGCGAGACCTCTTTCCACAACAAGTTATTTCAAAAAATGGTGATGTTGATTGGCCTCCACGGTCGCCTGATTTGACTGCTCCTGACTTATTTTTGTGGGGATATCTGAAAAGCAAGGTTTATGCAAACAAACCAGAAACGCTTGAGCAACTCAAACAAAATATTCGTGATGAAATTAATGAAATACCGCGTGAAATGTGTGAGAATGTAATGAAAAATGTGCTCAAAAGGGCTCGCATTTGTGAGACTAGCAGAGGCGGGCATTTACCTGATATTGTATTCCATACATAATTGCCGACATTAAATAAAACATTTATCAATATAAGATCCATTCTCTTTCATTTAATCAAAAATTATAAACAAACAAAGTAGTAAACCTTCCCGGCGGACACCCTGTAGAATCGGTTTTATACCCTAGTCAAAGGCTGACTATGAATTTGCGCCTATGTTTTTTTTTATCTACGAAAATCGCCCGGGTGAATTGATATTCAAGTTTCATATTTTGGCAGCTCACCATATGGTTGCTAATCATATGACAGCTAAGTGCTCAAGTGTGTTTGATGAACAGATCAGATCGCTCTGAGTGAGTTCGGTTCAGAGCATGCGCGAGGTGTCGAGCTAGGTTCTGCTCTGCTCTGAATGAAAAAAGAACACCGAATCGCATATCATTACTGACTTACACACATTAATACATGTGTATATATGTATGTATCACATAACAGCCCATGAAGGGCATAGGCGTAGCTTTTCGCAATCACTCGTGTTGCGTGCGTTATTAAAAAAAAAAATTTATTTTCATAACTGCTTGTTTCATTTAAAAAAAAAGTTGTGACGTTCCTACAAAAACACCAATTATAACAAGTTTTCAAGTGTGGATGAAATAATATTATGTTATACCTATAAAAAATATATCTATGTAGCTTGTCAATAGTTATGTACTTTTTTTTATCGAACGTACTAATGGATGCCACATATCGTAAATTGTTACTTACTTAGGTGGCGCTACAGTTCGGGGTGAACTTATGCCTTAACCAACAAGCCTCTTCATTTAGCTCGGTCTTTAGCTAATTGCCTCCAGTTGCGTACTTTAAGTTGGTCGAGATCCCCTTGAATTTGTACGCGCCACCTACGGCGAGGAGGCCGTCGTCTCTCCGGTTTAGATTCAAAGACTGCATGCCGGAGCGTTGGTGTCCATTCGCTCTAGAGTCCTAGACATCTCAAAGCCGTGAAGTAGGACTGGGATGTTCAGATTCTTATATAGAGTCTCATTAGTATTTCGGGATAGAGGTTTATTGTTAAATTGCCTTACTAGCCCAAAAAAGCAGCACTTGGTAAGAGAAGAAGAAGAAGAAGACGGTAGGTACCTTCCATTCGTGCGAAAAATATAACGCACGTAACACGAGTGGTTCCGAAATGCTAGGCCACTTCATAGGCTGTTTGCGTCAAATATGTGTATGTGTAATAACTCAATAGTCTAGCCGCAGTATGACATATTGCGCCATCCTGTTAAAGGCACATGTCTTTCAGTTCAGTCTCGCATAAATTTGGAAACAAATAATCGCTTATCATCGACCGGTAACGGGCTCCATTGACGTTAAGGCGAGCTCCATCCTTTTTGTTTTTTCGAAACAATATACATATACGCCTCTTGTTTTGCCACATGTGCTTGCCGGCATTCTTTATCAAATCAGGGGTTTTGTTGTGGTGGCCGAGATCTACTTAGTACATCAGAGGCGGCTCTGATGGCTTGTTGGCAACGTTGCCACTGGTATTCTACATCTACTGCTGGAACTATAAAACTACGATTGCGATTAAAAGAGACTCAATCGGCAAACACTCTGGCAGTCTCTTGTGATTGTATTTGGTTGGTTTCGCTCCGTTCTGGATATCCGCATTCATAGCTCGGCTACAACTATGTAGTGATCCAAGTCCACGTTTAATTCTCCAAAAATCCGGACACCCAGAATACTTTAAGAGTGTCCTGCGTCGGTCGCAATGTGATCCATTTGGTGGACAGTTTTTCGATCAAAAGACAGCCATGTCCCAAGTCGACTAGCCTGAATCCGCTGATGGATGTGGTATCGTAGAGGTTGTACTTTTTGACCACGCTTCTTAAGTGGTTCTTCTCGTGACGAGCGTGAGTGCATATTAGGCTAATCTTGACGAATTTGGGTTTGATACGGACTGTCATAAGGAGCTCCTTCATATGCTGGAAACTCAAAATTTCTTGCATAAGTCTGCCTCTAATAACAAATCCGTACCCGAATACGCGCTAGCCCTGTTATCTGTAGCAATTGCTGTAGTAGATGTCGCAGGGTTACTTATGTCCTGCATCTATTACGCCTACGCGCCATCGTGTACGATTTCTGGCAATGTGTCTGAGCTCTCCTCAACCTTTCCCCAACTGCCGTGCCTCCTTCTCGACTGTTCTGCGCCATGTTCTCCTCGGATCGCCAGGTCTTCTGCCATCCTGAGTTAAGGGCTTCTATTGCATAGTATGGTTCGCTATGGAACTGTCATCCCTTCGGAAAGTGTGACCAATCCACTGCCACTTCCGTCGTTGGATGGTTGTGCCTATTGGTGCCTGACCCGTTCTCTCGTAAAGGTGTTCGTTAGAGATATGATTGGGCCAGAAAATCCATAAGATATTGCACAGGCATCTATTACCGAACGTTTGCAGCTTACTGGTGATAGTAGTGGCCACTCTCTACGTGCTGTATCTATATACAGCACGGGTTCAACATTGGAGCGGAATAGTCTAAGCTTGGTGTTTAGACCGATTGCATTGCTTCGTCATCCTGTTGGTTATATCCAGTTCGGTTCCACCACCGGTCGAGACAATAATCCCAATATACTGGAAATTCTCTACTTCCCCTATTGGTTGTCCTGCAATGCATATTTGAGCCGATGGTTTTTCCAAGGTTGATAATTTTAGTTTTTGCCGTATTAATTTTCAGCCCGACGACGCCTGCCTCCCTCTTCCCATCTGCTGTCATTTGGTGGAGGTCCATAATTCTGTGGGAGAGTAAGCATACATCGTCAGCGTAGTCAAGATGTTTCAGGTGAGATGTAAGAATCCATCGAATTCCTCCGTTTTCGTCGACAAAGCTGCACAAAGCACGTGGTTAGTTCACTATCAAATACCTATCTAGCGGGCTCAAGGAGGAGGTGGTGATGCGATTTTGCTCCTTTTTTGTGTATAAAATGAAAAATGTTTTATAACAAGTTACATACAATTATTTCTTCAAAAAGTATCTTTGTTATATAGCAACGCTATGAACAAAATTGTGGGCGCCGTGGCGTAAGTGGTTAGTGTGTCGGATCACTGCGCGTGAGGTTCCGAGTTCGAATCCCAGAAAAACACCAAAAAGTGTTTTCACGGTCCCACCTCTCGCGAGCGTGTGACAAACATTCGAGAGTATTCTTGTCACGAAAAAGCTTCTGAAATCGCCGTTCGGATACGGCACTAAACTGTAGGTTCCTTCCATTTGTGTGAAAAATATAACGCACATAACATGAGTGGTTACGAGAAGCTAGGCCCTGGCACTTAAAGAGCTGTTACGCCAAATGTGTAAGTATGCATGTATGAACAAAATTTGTTTTGTGTAGTCGCGAACATGTTATACAACAAATTTATATAACCTTCTTTGGTCCTTACCTACCACTGACGGATAACTTGTAACTTGTTGTGTGTATACCAAGAAAATGTTTCATAACATCATGCTATATAACACATTTGCCACAGTTTTTTCAACAAGCTTTATATTTTTGTTATATAACGTGTTTTCTTTTATTCGGGATCATTCGGTTTCGTTAATTTTTTGGTTGTGATTTAACAGATACCAGAAATGTAGCTAACCGTTTTCGGCCCCGAGTTTTTGAGACTAAGGGTGCCGAAAAAATCTTAAAACCCATATCTGAGAACAAATGTTAACAGACTGATAACGATAACGGCGATTAATATACCTTTTAACAGTCTAAGTACCTATTTACTTTTACTGCAACCAAAAGAAAACCAACCTTAATTGGTGGAACCGATTATGTAACATTCAATTCAATTGGAATTAAATTGTTAGTTTTAAGATCCGCAACGAATGGGAACAATAATTTTTCTTTAATAAAGTTGAAAGCCTTCTTATTTACCAAGTAATTGACCCATTACGCGAAAGGAGCAGAATCTAGACATTAGACTTTTTTTTCTATGCGATGAACATTAACCTTTTTGGCTAAGAGAAAAAAAAATATTCTTAGGGTAAAAGTCAATTGAATCAAGGATGAACGTGCCCAACAACAGTGATTTTGCTCACAGAGTCGATTATGGTTGTGCGTGATTGTAATAATGTCCTACAGGTATACATTGTGGAAGGCTAACGTTCCGCAAATTACTATTAGGGAATGGAAGGGACTTTTGATTGTCCCCGTGGAGATGTCCCTTTTCCTTTAGATGTCTACGGTTGTTGCTTAATGATGGCATTCCAGTGAAAGAGAACGTATAGATCCTAATTCACCACGGAGGCAGCCATAAGTGATATCAGCAGAAAGTCAGTTGAAATTCCTTTTCATACTGAAGGGCAAATACTGTTTCTTATACGCCATTAGACCCATATTACTGAAATAGTTTCTCGTAGGAAAAAGAATCGTGTGTTATCGCTAAATAGTTGGTGAAGAGGTAAGAATACGTGGACAGAAACTAAGGGTAGGTATATTATCAATTCCTCGAGATTAAAAGAACATTCTGTGCAAAAGAATTTCTTGATAACAAAAGCTGTAATAATGAATAATGTGCTTGGGCAGGATTATTCATTAAGTTAATGGCATGTGAATGAGACGACGTACGACATGGTTGGGGATAAGAAGTGGGGTCGATAAATACTAGTCCGTATACATTTCAATTCAACTTATTTACTCAAAAAATCATTTTGCCATTCCATGTTAATACGTACACTAGGATTACGCAGTTATAACGTAACTGTTCAAATTAGTTACACATGTGATTAGAAACACTGTTAGATGCTATGTCTCCTGGCAATCCTTGTGAAGTATGTAAGTGTTATAGTCAAACACCGAAGCTCCGGCGCTCCTAGGTTTGGCTAGTCAAACCTCAGGTCTGACATAAAGTCTTAGTCAAAGTCCAAATCAATAGCATTTTTACACCTTTGACTAATGAATTTTTTCTAATCCTAGGAGAGACTAATTTGGACAGTCAAAGCCGAAACTCAATTTGAAGAAATGATCAAACGTATTGTGCAACTCAAAATGCCATAACGCATCACCTTGTCAAAATAAAGACTAATTTTTTGATTAATTATTGTCATAATACAAAATAACAATAAAAAATTTAATTACCTACTTATTCTGATTAATTGTCAATCCATTCTTGTAATACTGAAACAATTAACATTAAAATTAAAAAATATGCTTTTATATATCTAATTAGGTCTGACTGGTCAAACCCCGATTTCTTCAAAATTTACTCGTAAATAAAATAACACGCCCTGGCCTATATTGTGGTATTGTCATTGTGGTTGTTCTTTTGGCATAAAACTATTCCCCTGTGTACAGCAAAACACATATTTGTCGAGTTTGAGTTGACTAGTGTCATCAGTCATGGCAGAAATAAAAGGTCTGTTCCTTTACTTTTTTGGGCAAAAATTAAAAGAGAAATTATCAACTTTAAGAGTAAAATTCTCTCTCAAAGAAAGAAGTTTCAATAAAGTAAAGGAACGCGTTAGATTGTCTATAATTAAACGTCAACGTTCTTAGCTGTTTCTTCTGTACTCCACATCTATGCATGTACAACATTTTCATTGAACTTTAAAGTTCCTTTTTATTGCTTTTAAATATGAATTTACCTATTTAAATGGGCAGGAATGTCCTAGGAGAACATTCAACTTTCATTTGGGTCCCTTTTTGTTCATTTTTTATTTGGCCTTTTGCAGTAAATCTTAAAGTTCAAAGCGGAAAGTCTTAAGTTTCGGCATAAGGCATGCTAAACTTAAGATTTTCCGCCCCTCTGGTCCTGATGACGATTTAGGTGAAATCGATGGTTCCGACAGAATGTCGGAGGACATGGGGATGTCATTATTCCACCTACCACCAATGCTGACCATCATTCAGATTAATCTGCACCACTCGAAGAGTGCGTCAGATAATTTGCTTGTCTTCCTCGGCGAGGAGGATATAGATATCGGCATTGTGCAGGAACTCTGGGTGAAGGGTACATCCATAAAAGGGCTCAAGGACAACCGTTACAAGATCTTCTACAAGACCACAAACCAGGTTAGTAAGAAACCTAGGACCTGCATCCTAGCTAAAAAAACATTTGAATTTATTTCAATGTCCTGATTTTAGCTCTGTCGATTTAACTGTAGTTAAATTGGATGTTGCAAATAACACTCTTTTTATATACTCAGTTCACATGGATCGTGATAGGCCATCAACACCGGAGGAGGTACGCCATTCAACATTAATGACAACGGCAAAAAATGACAATCTGCTTTTGTGCTGCGACGCAAATGCCAGGCATACATTATGGTGCAGCTCTGAAATCAACAAACGCGGTGAGTTCTTGTTTGATTTTCTAGTGATGTCCAACCTTTCTGTTTTTAACGTGGGTAACTGTGATTTTGCTGATAATCCTCTTGTAAATAATTTAAAAACTAATTATGTTCAACTCAATAGTTGACAAGCATGATACTGTTGTTATGTTTAATTTTTCATTTTTATTTTGGCTTCCAAGACGCGCCATGGTTGCCGTGCCATCAGGTAGACGACTTCGCGGAAGGCCCAGAAATAGATGGTTGGATCAAGTCCGACATCTCTCTTGGAGCCGCTAAGGGATTCTCCCTGATGAATTGGAGTCAATGGCGGAGGATCGAGAAGGATGGAGAGTCCACCTGAGCATCCTACCCCCGCGCCCCCATGAAGGATTAGCGGGCCATTGAAAATGAATGAATGAATGAATTTTTTTTTGTATTTATACATGTCACTTTTGTTAATAAAATTTATTAAACTCTTTTTCTTATGTATTCCTGTATTAATGTTATGTTTTTTTGGTTTTTGTATATATTATTTAGTAAATAATTCATTTATTTATTTAACCAAATTATTTATTTATTAGTTTTTGTTACATATTAATTTATTTATTTATATATTTGTTATTTATTTATATATATATCTACTTTTTTGTTTAAATGTTATTTATTTATTTATTTATCTATGTATGTAGTTCGTTATTCACTTATTTAGTTATTATCTAGTCATTATTTTTAGATTTATACTTGTTTAATTTATTTATTTACTTATTTATTTATTTATTTATTAAATTATTTATTTATTTATTTGAATTATTTATTTATTTATTTATTTATTTTTTATTTTTTTTTTTTTCTATTTCAATTGAAGGTTTTTGTTTGTATTTTTCCTTCAGCATTATTATTTTTCATTTCACTTTTTCATTTTAATTGCCTATCAAATAATGTTTCAGAAGAAAGATAAAAATTATCATATCTCTGTATTGTAAAATGTGTGGTAACAAAACTTTTTTGTAAATTTATGTACGAAATAAAAATCTATCTATCTTAACGTGGGTAACACACCAACTTTTGTCTTTCCGAGTACGGAAAATTTCAGAGGGTGGGAGGAGGCTTTAAACATCACTCTTAAAACCAACAATAATAACCTTAAGGTAGTTAACTCGCGAGTATCCGATCGAATGTCCTTCTCCGACCACAGATGGTTTCTCTACAATGTGTGCCTCGGGGTTGAGGCTCCCAAGCCATTTAGAAACCCTGAGAGAATTGACTGGAAGAAGTTTGGTCAGGTTATTAAATTGAAACTTCATAGAATACCCGACTTGAAAATTGAATCAGTCTAGGAACTAGACGCCAAAATCAGGACCTTCAAAACAGCCATGGGTGCGGCTTTTAAGGTTTCGTGTCCTATTGAAAAAATTCCCCCCTTGGTGGAACAAAGATCTATCTAATCTGAGGAAGATAACTAGAAAGACTACTGTCAGTCCATTGAGACCATAAAAACTCTGCCAGGCTGAGTAAAATTCTGTCCAAGGAGCATTCTAGTCCGTCCTTTATTAAATGGCCGGATGGGACTTGGACGGACTCCTCTAGCGAGTCACTGGAACTTTTAATGCAAACACACTTTCCAGGGTGTAGTAATGAGATTGGCCTCCCACCAGTTTCTCAGGTCACGCAATCTTCTTTCTGGAATGACATTTATACAAAAATTACAGCAGTTAGCACCTCCTGGGCTATTAACAGTTTCTCTCCCTATAAATCGGCCGGCCTTGACGGTATTCTCCCTATTATGCTGCAAAAAACATTGGACCAGGTGGTCCCGTGGTTAGTTCCGATCTACAGAAGCTGTATTCTCCTAAACCACGTTCTCCTGAGCTGGAGACGTGTTCGCGTTGTGTTTATCCCGAAAGCTGGAAGCGGGGTCATGGATTCGCAAAGGATTTCAGACCCATTAGCTTATCCTCTTTTCTTTTAAAGACGTTGGAACGCATCTTAGATACACATATTCGAAATACCCTAGATAAATCCCTTTTATCCAAATCTCAACATGCGTACACTAAAGGGCGATCGACAGAAGTTGTGCGAACGATAGAAAAGACAATCCACTTCAAACAATGTACCCTTGCTACCTTCTTGGACGTTGAAGGTGCCTTCAATAACGTCAGTACGGAATCGATTCAGGAAGTTCTGATCCAACTGGGTGTAGAAGAGTTTATTAGCAAATGGATATTGACAATGCTAAAAACTAGAATCATTCAATCGACTCTCGGCAACAGCAGCTCCACCATATCTGTTGTTAGAGGAACTCCTCAAGGTGGGGTCTTGTCTCCTCTTCTATGGCATATGGTCATCAATAAAATTTTGTGTAGACTTGAAAGGGATGGAGTTAAGGTTGTCGTGTATGCGGATCACGTGGTCATACTGGTATCGGGGATGTTTCCATCCGTAATCAGTGAGATTATGGAAGGTGCCTTGGGCAAGATTAGCTCATGGGCCACTGGATGTGGACTCAGCGTCAACCCAAGCAAAACTGAACTGATGCTCTTTACCACTAAAACCAAAATACCGACGTTTACGCTTCCACGGCTAAACAATCATCTACTCTCCCTATCCTCCAGTGCCAAGTACCTAGGTGTGGTACTTGATCCAAAACTAAGCTGGAAGCTTAATATTGAGCAACGGGTAAAGAAGGCCTTTATAAAGTGCCAGGGCCCAGCTTCTCGCAACCACTCATGTTGTGTGCGTTATATTTTTCACACGAATGGAAGGGACCTACAGTTTAATGCCGAATCCGAAGGGCGATTTAAGAAGCTTTATCGTGACAACAATACTCTCGGATGTTTGTCAGACGCTCGCGAGATTTTATATAAAGAAGGCCTGTGTGGCTTTCTATGCCTGCAGCAAGACCTTTGGCAAGAAGTGGGTACTTCGCCCGAAGATGGTCTTATGGATGTACATTGCCGTGGTGCGTCCCATTCTTTCCTATGGATCGCTAGTCTGGTGGCCTGTGCTAAGGAAAGTTTATAGCATCAAACTTATCAACAGGGTACAAAGAACTGCGGCTATAGGCGCAACGGGTGCCATGAGGACATGTCCAACCGATGCCTTGAACGTTATTCTGCACCATTTACCACTCGATCTTCACATTATGCAGCTATCATCATGTAGTGCGGTCAGGCTAAGGGAAACAGGATGCTGGTGCACCAATCCGTATGGTCACAGCAGTATCCTGAATTTGCTAACGCAGGATCTGGTGGCTAATCTGACGGACTATATAACTCCCACAGTGAACTTTAGAAATGACGTAAGTAATAAAAATAGTGTTGAGTACCACATCAATATGTATTTTAGATAATTCAAAAATTAGTTTATTTGGGTGGGGTAACCCTTGAATAAAATGACAAAAACTAGTATTTTTTATTAAACAACATTAAGAAATATAAAAAGGAAACATTTACTCTAAAACATCAAATAGTGTGCAAGAAAAATTAAGATTAAATTTAAACCAGATAGTAAGAAAGGATAGATTCTATGCCATCGAAATTGAACCCAATAATCCAACTTTTTACTAGTTTTTTTTTACTTTTTACAACATTCCAGATGAAGTGATTGTTCTGAAGGACTGAGGAAGTTTGTTGAATAAACGATGAGACGAAATGTGATAAAAATTACGATAGGCAGTAGTATGAAAAGTAGGAACAGATAAAGAGTACGAAAAGTTTCCACGTAAGTTATAGTTTGAAATTAATCGGAAATTACGATTACCAGATTTCATAAAAAAGCACTTCAACACCATAAAACAATACAAATGACGAACAGAAAGAGTTTTGAGGTCACAGAACAAAGGGTAACTATGATGTCCCGTAAAGGGTAACTATGATGTCTTGGGGACCTGCATTGCGATTGATCGGGAAACTACTGACTGCCCAAAACTTGGCTTGGGCCAGTAGCGCAACAACCAAGTTCGTGATGAAGTGCTTACTTTACCTCCTAGTGGTGGTCCCCGGGCAACTATACTTATAAACCCTTATACGTATAGGCCAAAATTGTAAGTGCGGGTTGTCTAGGGCCTTGATTCTAGGCTAGATAACGTGGGCCAGCAACCTGCGTTACCGAATATTGTCCGCTACGGAAACCGACACTATGCCTCGGATAAGGAATGATCACATGTTGACGACTTTTGGCTATTGTACCCGGACAAAGATAGGTTTCTGGAATGTAAAGATGCTCCTCGGCTCGGGAAGAGAAGGCCCTTACAATGCCAGATTCCTCCAATTGGAAAACGAATTCATGCGATATAAACTGGACATTTTGGGGGTAAGTGAAGTAAGATGGTTAGAAGCGGGCAAGTACCAGTCCCCAACGCGTAACACTGTACTACTCTATCCTGGAAGACCATCCGGAAGTCCGCGGGAATATGGAGTCGGACTACTGCTAACAACAACAGCACGCAAGGGCCTAATTTCCTGGCAGCCTCATGGTGATATGATTTTGACGGCCAGATTCCGGACTAGAGTACGACGCGTCACCATCATACAGTGTTACGCCCCAACGAATAGTTCGTCTGAGGACGAAAAAGAGAGCTTCTACAATCTCTTAAGCGCCGTCTTCAACACAACACCAAATGGTGACATTGTTATAGTGATGGGGGATTTAAATGCCAAGGTAGGCAGCTACAACGAAGGGCTCAAACATGTAATCGGGAAGCATGGACTAGGCAACCGCAATGACAACGGCGAAAGGTTTGTGGATTTCTGCAATGCCAACCACCTTGTGATAGGTGGCACCATGTTTGAGCACAAGACCTGCCACAAGGTCAGCTGGGTTTCCAATGACAGGCAAGCAACCTCCAACCAAATTGACCATTTTGCTATCAGCCGCCGCTTTAGAAGTAGTCTCCTGGACGTCCGAAACAGGCGAGGGGCAGATGTGGGGATAGTACGTGATCACCATCTTATGATAGCTACTCTCCAACTACGCACTGCTGCAGTTTGAAGATCCCACGACAACACAAGAATTCCCAGGTTCAACATCGATAGACTTAGTGATCCCTCAGTGCGCCAACAATTAGGGGAGCACTTTTCGCAAGGTGTGGAAGCAATCAGCAGCACAATGCCCGCAACCATCCAAGACCATTGGTGTGCTGTGAAAAATGTTTTTACATCTCGTGCTGAAAGAATTGTCGGTCGATCGCAGGGAAGACATAGGGCGTGGCTTTCCGAGGATACCTGGAGACGGATTGACGAACGAAAACAGCTGAAGCTCGCGTTGCAGCTACCCCAGCAGCAGGGAGAAGTGAGCTAGAGTCCCTATATCGCATGAAGATGAGAGAAGTTCAGCGTAGCGTACGACGTGACAAGCGCAACTGCATCAACGCGCTGGCTACAGAAACAGAAGAAGCTGCACGGAGGTGCGACAGCAGGACCGTCTACAGAATCACGAAAGAGCTGACAGGTGGTCGCAGCTCCAGCCAACACCCAGTGAAAAGCCTAGACGGCTCCTTGCTCATTTCGGATGAGGACCAGCTCAAGAGATGGAAAGAGCATTTTGCTATGGTTTCGAACCGTGTATTCGCTAGCGATATGCTCCCAAATCAGACTGAGATGCCCGAGGTGAGAAGTACCCGAATACGCACCACGACTCCCAGTAAAGATGAGATCATTACCGCGATCAAGGCAATCAAAACCAACAAGGCGGTAGGACTTGACGGTATTCCAGCAGAGCTCTTACGAGCAACGCCAACAGCATCGGCTGAACTTCTGCTTGAACTTATAGGGCGAGCTTGGGAAGCTGAGAGCTTTCCTAACGAGCGGAAAAAGGGAATGATCGTCAAGTTTACTAAGAAAGCAAATTTAATGGAGTGCGGAAACTGGAGGGGTATCTGCCTGCTGCCTGCTGTAGCTAAGATAATAGCTAAAATCATCCTTGAGCGAATCAAACAACATCTTGAAGACACACTCGATGCCGAACAAGCAGGTTTCCGCTCTGGATCCTCCTGTATCGACCACATCAACACCCTGCGAATTATCATCGAACAGTGTGTTGAATATCGATCGCCACTGTACCTGCTGTTCATCGATTTTGAGAAGGCGTTCGATAGTGTCAACAGGGAGTTTATTTGGCGTGCCTTACGCAGGAGAGGTATTCCCGATAAACTAGTTGCTATTATCAAAGCTACATACGAAAGCTCCAAATGTCACGTTCTGCACAGGGGAAGGTTGTCTGAGGAATTTGAGATCCAAAGTGGGGTAAGACAAGGCTGTATCCTTTCACCAATATTATTCCTATTGGTGAGTAGCGATGTGCTTCATGCAGCTTTGTCGACGGGAAACGGAGGAATTCGATGGACTCTTTCATCTCAACTGAAACATCTTGACTACGCAGACGATGTATGCTTACTCTCCCACAGAATTATGGACCTCCACCAAATGACAGCAGATGTGGAGAGGGAGGCAGGTGTCGTCGGGCTGAAAATTAATACGGCAAAACTAAAATTATCAGCCTTGGAACAAACTCATCGGCTCAAATATACATTGCTGGACAACCGGTAGAGAGAGAAGAGGATTTTCAGTATCTTGGGAGTATTGTCTCGACCGATGGTGGAACCGAACTGAATATAGCCAACAGGATCGGCAAAGCAAAGTCCGCGTTCGGGATGTTGTCCAAAATATGGCGAAGCAATGCAATCAGTTTGAGCACCAAAATAAGACTGTTCCGCTCCAACGTTGAATCCGTGCTGCTATATGGTTGCAGCACGTGGAGAGTGACCACTACTATCACCAGAAAGCTGCAAACGTTCGTTAATAGGTGTCTGCGCAATATCTTAAGTATTTTCTGGCCACTCGTATCTCTAACGAACACCTTTACGAGAGAACGGGTCAGGAACCAATAGGCACAACTATCCAACGGCGGAAGTGGCAGTGGATTGGTCACACGTTCCGAAAGGGTGACAGCTCCATAGCGAACCATGCTATGCAATGGAACCCTCTAACTCAGAATGGCAGAAGACCTGGCGGTCCGAGGAGAACATGGCGCAGAACAGTCGAGAAGGAGGCACGGCAGTTTGGGAAAAGTAGGGGAGAACTCAGACACATTGCCAGAAACCGTACACGATGGCGCGTATTCGTAGTGGAGGCCCTAGGACCCACAAGGGGATACATGACATAAACAACATGATGTCTCGCAGGTTTACGTCATAATTTTTGCAGGATATATTTCTGTAAGCTCAATAGAGGATATATTTGGTTCTTGAAAAAGCAATACCATTTTCTAATTTTGAGTGAACAATACCATAATAAATAATTTTTAACAGCATACTTGAACAGATGTTACGCAAATGGAAAAAATAATTCCCCAAAGCATCTACATGATTCGAGAAGCTCATTTTCGAGTCAATGACAAGCCCCAGATATTTAAATTCACTGACGTTTTCGATCAAAAAACATTTATCATTGCAGCTTAGGATAAGCCGGAATTACAATTGAAGACATGAAGTTTGAATTTTTTGCACTCTGGTGAATGAAAGTAGATATTAACTTCAAGATCCGGTATAGACGACAAACTAAAAAACATAATCTCAGTCTTGGGACTTATGACCAAGTTGTGTTTGGAGAACCAGATTCTTAGAAGATGAAGGTCCATATTAATGTCTGCAATCAGGTCTAAGCGGCTGTCTGAACCATATGAGAAACCTACATCATTCGCAAAAGCAGTTGGTGTGCCTTTGAAATTAAGTGCAAAAAGAGAGTTGATGTAAATCAGAAAGAGAATAGGACCTAAGACAGAGCCTTGAGGTACTCCTAAGTTCAAGACCATGAGATCGCTCCTGATTTCGTCAATCTTCACTCTCTGCGACCTATTTTTCAGAGAGGACCTGAACCATTCTAACATGAAGCCGCGAAATCCTGCTTTTTCAAGTTTATTGAGAAGAATGAGGTCATCGACCATATGAAACGCTTTGGTGATATCAATAAATAGACCAGCAGTGGACTTTTTACTATCAAGGTTAGACATTACATTACCACAAAACTTCAGAAGTGCATCTTCGGTTGATTTTCCTTTTTGAAAGCCAAATTGAGGTAAATTAAAAAATTTAGTTTTTGAAAGATAACTTACTATCCTGTTTTTCACGTGCTTTTCAAAGCGATTCAAAATATGTGATAGTACGTCCATTAGATAGCATGCAACTTTTTTAAGAAAGATATTCGAAATACCGTCAGCACCACAGGAGTTTGTATTTTTTAGAGCACCGATGACTTTTAACACTTCAAGTGAAGTTATGGGTTCAAATACAAAATTGTTACAAGTGGTTGGGTCAGCACAGCAACCAGTTGTCATACAGGTGAGACAAGAAGGTTGGACAGGACCTGGTTGTAAACTGGTGGCTATCTTAGTAAAATAGTTACTAAAAGCATTAACAATGACTAGTTTGTCAGATACAACACTACAACACATTGAATAGGAAGTTCACATATAAACATATTCCCAAAACTCACAAGAAAGGCTGTATTTGAGCTTCCTGTAGTTAATCTTCACTACACTGCTTGGAGACTTCGAACTATAATTACTAATCTTACTATTGGAAATGCTAAACAAAAACCCAGTCATACAGTGATCAGTAATCATAAAATCTAGTAAACATTTCTTAAAATTACTGATCGAATCATTTCTAAACCTTCCATAAATATGGTCTAAACAAATACCTGAGGCAAGTCTAGTAGGTTCATTGACAAAGCTTGCAAGGCCATGTGAAGCTAACAATGCCATATAGCTAGAAACAATTTCACCATTTTCTAAAATATTAATATTAAAGTCCCCTAATACAATTAAATTTTTTGATTTTTCATTTGCTAGGAGACAAATTCTTCCACAAACTTAGAAACATTAAACATATGCAATCTACAAACACACAAAAAGACATAGATCTCATGGTTCATTTCAATGGAAATTTTTAATACATCTGCACACAAAAAATCAACACAAACAATTTCGTGAATAAAGTATTCCTCTTTCTCTTTTATAAAACAACCAACACCACCTGCAGCGTAATTTTCATTAGTGTTTGCATAAAATGTAAAACCGGGCATAAAATAATCTCCTTTTTCAAACCCATAAATCCAAATTTCAGACACAAACACAATAACTGGAACGCACAAAAACGAATCAACATGAGTGACAAGAGTGGCAACATTTTCTCTAAGACTTCTGACATTCTGGTGTACAATAAAGAATCTATCTTTGCTACAGAAACTATCAGTAACATCAATATCAGAGATGGAGTTACAAAGATTAGCGTCTACTGCCGCCCAATCCAACGACCCCAATTACGTGTGTGTTGAGTTTGTTTTTGCACTCATTATTCCCTGCTTCGTATGTACATCGGAGAATCTTACATAGATGATTGGTTTAGATGTTGATGATGTCGCATCGCTGTTGGTTTTGGTTTGCATTTTAATGTAGCATTTTTCAATTTTGTTGTCCGGAACATCAATGGACAGTGCTTCATTAAAGAGCTGCTTCGCCTTGGACATAACATTCTTCTCGTTGACATCTGATACTCCAACAATGTCAATACAGTTGCTGAGAAGATGTTGTTGCTGCCAATTCAGTTTGCTCTCCAAAAAATCAACTTTCTTCTTGAGCTCCGTATTCTCTGTTTGCAGCAAAGTTAGTCGCTGTAGGAAACGATTGTTAGTTTCCTCTAAGTTAGAGAGCTTCTTTTAATTAATTAAAGTTCTAGGAATCAAGATGTGTACCCCATGGCAATCCAGAGAGAACTGGTACTGGCCACTGGCCCATCGGGGTTCATGCGGCCTGAATAGGCATTGCATTTAATGCACACTGTCGCAGGTGCAATACTGCTGACGAGATAGAAACAATCTTACACTTCCTCTACAAGTGTCCGGCTTTAGGCAAGGCCAGATAGCGCACCTTAGGTAAACTCTTTTTCGACAACCTTACAGAGCTAGCGGAGATTAGCATTGGGGACATTATCAGCTTCCTCAATGCAACGGGGTGGATTTCAATAATCCTTACCCCATTTTTCTTCTTCTTTTCCCTAGTAGTTAACGTCCGTGTTACATCCGTTAGGTCACTTGAGTTGTGGTAATAAAACGGCGCTTCTGCGCTAATTAAGTGTCTGCGTAGTTTGCTGATACAACCACTTCTACCTACCTACCTTTGCAGCAAATTAAATTGAAATGAAAAATAACCCAAAACAAAAGAAAAATTAGAACATCAAAGTAACAGCTGACTTTGACAGAGAGTACACTTCTTACCGACAGGAGTTTGTGGAGTAAGAATTCGAATTTTACTCTCTCGTTGCCTCTCTCTTTTATGAATTTTTTGAGTAAAGGAACGCTATTGGGCGAGAATTCGTATAGTTCGTTCCAAATCACTTGATCGGGCTTCTGCGCAGGTCTCTTTTATTTGTACGAGTTTTACTCATTTTTATTCCTAAGAGATAAAGCAACAACAATTACAGCTAAAAAAAAATCACAGCTAAAAGAAGTATAACAATACATACTTAATAAACTAATACAATAAATAAATGAATTACAGTGGAAACTCTTTTATCCGGAACTCCAATAACCGGCAACCTCTAATATCCGGCATTCTATTTAGCAAGTACTTTGTTAATATCCACTCTATTATCCGGAGAAACCTCTAATATCCGGAACATATACACACTCATTCAGATATCACAAAAATGTGTGTTTTGTTAAAAACAAACAGTCAATTTATTTTTCTTTTTGCGAGTATCTTCTGCTTATTGGCATTCGTTGCATTTGTTATTGCAGTGTGTACGGATATTTATTCAGATGATTTTTGTTCAATTTTGTTTCAACCTCTAATAACCGGAAAAATCGATTATCCGGAAGGCCTTTGGTCCCGAGTATTCCGGATAAAAGAGTTTTTATTGTAATACATAGTAAAACATACCACTTTAATTATATTTATAAAATATTTGCTCATAACTAACGCTTTCTGCTTTATAAAAAACGAAAAGAAGTTTTATCAAACTAGAAAAAGAACATCATACCACGGATAATAAAGTTACATAGATATCGCATGCAGAGTAAAAAAATATGTCACTTTTTCAGGCGAATGGGATTTACTACTACGTCCTAGTTTGATTGAACTCATTCGAATCGTGCATAAGACATGATGTTCTTTCAAATTCGGTTGGAACAACAAATTGCTTGTTGCTTTTGCTTATTTCTCTTTGTGTTTTGTTTTTCATTATTTCGGTTTTTGTTTTCATGTACCTTGTGCGTTTTTTTTTGTATTTCGGATTCTGATTGTGATTCAATGGAAGAAATTTCTTGTTTAAGGTTATTTCCTTTTTTTTTTTAAGAGCAGTGAAAGGGGATTAGCAGGAAGGTATATCTTGCAATAGCAACAATTTAAGAGGCAAGTGGCCTACAGAAGTGGATTATTAAATTATTTCATTTGAATACATAGACGGAAGTCATAGTTTGGATTCACCAGTGTAGGTACGAAGGCCTTGAACTGAGTTTGTCTCAAATTTTTGGTAGGTGAAAAATCTTCCATAGACACTATGAGAATAGCAAGCGTGTGCTCATAGTAGTGTCAGATTCTTACTGACTAAAAAAACACCACCCTTGGATATAAACTTGTTAGATATCGCAATTAAGTATTAACTTATCAAGCAATTTTTCTGTCATGAAATAAAAACGTTTGGCAGGTTTCTTTCCACTGAAAGATCCTGCATATTCCGCAATCTAGAGGCGGTTAATCATTATCTCGCCAAGTCGAAAGGTTTCGTCCTTTGTAGTTGGCGCAATAAATTGCTCTCATCCAAAATTTGTAGGACTGTATTGTTAACATGTCCGATTAGTCGGTTTCTATGCTTTCTCGCGAAGCTTCTAGTTTCAGATTCGATTGTCGGAATTCCGAGATCCCTGTGGATATCGTCGTTTCTACTATACCACGGTGCTTGGACAATTCCTCTTAGCACTTTATTTTGAAAAGCTTGTAAAATATTTGCATTTGTTTTCTTGGTACAACCCCAAAGTTGTATACCGTAGGTCCACACCGGCTTTAGCACTTGCTTGTATAAAAGCAGTTTGTTCTCAGTACTGAGCTGGGAATGTTTTCCGAGTAACCAGTACATTTCTCTATATTTGATTTCGAGTTCTTTACGTTTCATTTTCACGTGCGAATTCCATTTCAGCCTTGCGTCGAGTGTCATTCCCAGGTATTTGGCCTCGTTTGCAAAGGGTATTCGTGTTTTTCACTCTTGGGGTGCTGGTTTATAGTGAGGTCCCCGTGCTTTTCACTCTTGGGGTGCTGGTTTATAGTGAGGTCCCCGTGCCTCTCACTCTGGCGGACTTGGTTCAATTTCGTGATTGTTTTGCATTTGTTTTCCTGACAAAATTTTAATTTTACTGGTAATTCTTTTTTGGATTTTCCAGGCACAATGTTTTCGCAAGAGAATAAGAAGTGCAAAGTAAAGAATTACTACTACAGTTCGGGTCTCTAAGGTTTGTTATTCTCATGCATTCCAAGGCCATTCTCTCCCTTATATTTCTAATATGCGGACGATCTCTAAAAATTGTATGGAATACATTGAAATGGAGCTTACAAATATGAAAAAATTCATCAGTTGGTGCTAAGAAACTTCCAAAATCACTATTTTGGGAAAAATTCTTAGCAAAAATGAAAAATTCTGACGGACATGTTATTTGTTCATCACTTTTTAAAAATAATTTCGAACAATTTGCACTCTGTTTTTTAAAAGCATTTTAAATGCCAGATATCCCATAAATTAACGCATTGCAGTCGTTTCCAATGAAATTCCATTTGTAATTTTGATTTCATTTATCACTTTTTGGAACAAAGTATTATCAAATACAGATTCCTCGCGTGCTTCAGGTAATAAAAAGTTCTTGATGTGTGCGGTTGAGTCTGGGAGGTATCTAAATTCAAAAATTCTACATCGTCATCATCACAATTACTATGAGGAGAGAAAGCAATTAGATTTGAGGACAGAACTTTTGACACACAGTGATTTTTGTTATTACCGCCTTTACTGCGAATAATGGAAAATAAATTTTCCAAAATATCTTGATGAGTTCTCTTTGTAAGCAAATACTCAACTTTCCCGAATAAACCATCACTTATATCTTGACTAAGTAATAAAACCCCGTTTTTGACTGTTCCATTCCTTTTAGACAAAAGTTCATTAGAAGATTAGTCGCATTGATCTTAAGTAAGACAAGAATTGTTTAAGCTCATTATAAGCTGGATTTCCGACCTGAACTCCACGCTTTAAAATTTTTTTATCGTAATGAGAACTTTTATCGTAATGTGAACTTGTAAATGTCGAGCAGGTTTTAGCCACATTATATCTTTCTAAATTGAATATTTCTCTGAAAACATCAAAGGAAATATTACCATCTGGAGTTAGCATATCAGATTTGAGTAAAACATTACGCATGGATTTTAATAAATGAGGAAAATCATAAACAGAAAATAGTTTTTCATTATTGAAAATTGTAAAAGGCATTTCTTCCGTAACACCTAATAATTGGTAAGCCTTCCTGTTGTTAGGGCCTTGGTCGCAAACTATAGCGCACACTTTCAGACCAAGTTCTTGGCAAATTGTCAAATTATTTTCTAAAATAGATTTCAGGTTAACCCCTTTGATAGAGTTTGCTGAAACAAAATAATTTAAAATACTTTTCCAGCTATCAAAGAGGCCATTTACTATGAAAACACAAATTTGGTTGCCGTACAATCTTTTTCAATCCACTCCTTGATCTTTAAATCCATCAATTAAGTAATTTTTGATATTGTACGTGAGACTTGGACGAATTCTAATTTCATCAAATATCAGTACCACATTCCGTTCACGTTGGCTTATTGATGCAAACTTTGCTTTCAGAAAACAGTCGGCATTGTTTTGGAATCCAGGTTGTAAGCCTTTAACAGGAGCCCAACGATAAAATGTGGATACGTGGGAAAGCTTAAATCCCATCTCGAAGAAATTTATAAGCGTTCTGAGAACTGGAAAAAATGTTTTCGGAAAGTTTTCTTTCGGCGACATTATATTTTTTGGACTTGGACAGCCCCATCAATATACCACAAAAATTTTTTGAATGCTCTGAAATATCAAGTACTTGAATTTGCGATGATAAACTAGTTGATATTTTGCTAGTTCGTAGAGCGTTATGCGTTTTAATTCTAGAGCGAAGCTTAATATATTTTTTTTTAATTCAGAATTTGTTTTCTCCTCTTGTGCGCAATTTTCTAATAATTTTTTGCATCTAACGCAAGAAATATTTGAACTACTAGAAGTCCTTCTCCGTTTTGGCAGCAAAGATGAAAGATTTTCTAAACTTAAGTCTAGATTTAAATTACAATTTAGAATTAAGGAGGGAACAGCGTCCCTTTTAAGCATTTTTCTGCCAATAAATTCAGAAGAAAAAATGATTTTTTTTTTTTTTTTTTACGCTGGGAGGTGGTAATCTTGGAAAGACGAAACTGAGCCCGTACTCTAGTAATAGTGTGGGATTTTTACCCACTAACCCCTTCTCCCTTCTTCCGTTTCCCATGCGGTAATACCATCTTGGCTTTTCATCCCAGGGCGGGGAGGAACCAGCTTAATTGCGATCTAGTCACTTGGACTAATAAGCAATTTTTTCCTGACATCTACGTCTTTGAATGAGATCCACCATCTGGTGTATCTTTTTTTCTTCGGATGTGCTATGTTATGCATCTATATATACTTTTTTTGTTATACTTCGAAGTTAAGTTAAATCGAGAGGTTTTATTCTTTTGAGCCTTCGTAATTGATTTTCATTATTCAAAAGTTTTCTCGCGTCTAAGTTTATATGCTCTTCTAGCTTTTCTTTGTGTTTTTTTGCATGCTTAAGAATTTCCGAACTTAACTTTCTATCTTCAAATGAAGATCCGTGTTCCTTATGAACCAAGGTGCATTTACTATATTTCTAAGCACCTTATTCTGGAATCGTTGTATTATGTCTACGTTTATTTTTTGGCACAACCCCATAGTTGGATTCCATATGTCCATGTTGGTTTCAGAATTTGATTGTATATTAGCACTTTATTTCCAATTGATACGGTTGAGTTTCTTCCTATCAGCCAGTGCAATTTTCTATATTTCATCTCTAATTCTTCTTTTTTCTTTTTTATGTGCTCTTTCCATCGCAGCTTAGCATCTAGTGTCATACCTAAATATTTCGCTGTATTAGCGTATGGAACTATTTTTTCGTTTATAATGATTGGTATATGTTGAACCTTTTTATTAGTAAAATCAATATGGACTGACTTGGACTCATTCAATTTGATTCGCCACTTTTTTGTCCATTCACAGATTTTGTTTATGCCTATTTGGAAATTTTCTGTGGATTCTTCATTAGTTCTTCCTTCTGCTAGTATTGCTGTATCATCTGCAAATGTTGCCATAGTATGGTTTTCTAGTTCCGGAATATCACTAGTACATAATAGGTATAACATAGGGCCCAGTAAACTTGCGGTACGCCTGCCTTTATTTATCTTAGTTTTGAATAAGTATTCTCTTGTTTTATTCTAAAATGTCTTCCATCTAGATAAGATTTAAGAATGGAAGCATACTGATTTGGCAGCGTACATCTCAGTTTATAGGTAAGTCCTTCGTGCCATACTTTATCAAAGGCCTGCGCCACATCCAAGAACACAGCCGAACAGACCTTCCTTTCTTCTAATGCTTTTGACAAACAAAATATTTTCCTTCGCTCTTAAAATCGCATGCCTGCCTCCACAAATTACTCAAAATTTCATTTTTTTTTTTCATTTGAAGGACATGCAAAAATTTTCAGATCGGGGAAATTTCTTTTCGATTTTTTACAAATCGAACAAGAAACGCCGCCAGACTTCCTTTTACGTGTATCACACATTGCTAAATATTTAAAAAGTATGCCGCTGAAAAAAAAACGCTCAATCATAAACCAAAAACAGCCAAATCCCTCAAAAGTTGATGGGGAATGAAAATGAAATTGTAAAATAAAATCGAACAAAAGCGACATTGACGTCCTTCTCAAAATATATACATATGTATATGTACGATGTGCCTCCTCAATAAATATATACACACAAACACACCACAGTGTAGCGATCCAGATAAACACCAGCTACACAGTCAGTCATTCGTATATGTTCGTTTGCAAGATCGATTGAGACGTAAAACAAAACAAAGGGTTGCAGCAAACCGAAATATGAAAAAAATGTGTGTATATCGAAGTTACAACACACTGGAGGATGATTGATATCCACGACTATACAACTTAAAATAGTTTCTTACCGAATTGATGCAACAACCCTTAGGTTTGAGAATTTTATTGTCGTTGAAAAAGTGGTCATTTTTTTTTGCTCAGCATGCGATATCTACATATGTAACTTTATTATCTGTGATCAGACAGAGTAAAGTGGAGAAAATCATTAACCATTCTTAGAAGAATTAAGTGAAATTTCATCTTTTTCATTATTTTTTTTTGGGAAATTTCTCTCTGCGCACATTGGGGTATTTCAAGTGATTTGGAACAGACTATACAAATTTGTACAACAGAACTAAAGGAAAAATGCTATTTGTAATGAGTAAAAGCCACCAATTTTCGCTATTTATTGTATTTTAGACATATCTTAAGCCAAGCGCACAATAAAATAGTATAAGTACATACATAAATAAAAATAATGATGACAGTAGGTATGTAAATAGATAATAACGTACATATGTACATATACATGTACATATATTTCCTATTTTTTGTACTCCTCAGGACAAGCGATTTGGTTTAAGAATTGGATCACTGTTCTAGTAGGTCGTCCAGTCATTCTGTTTGGCAGAAGGTAAGGTATGGATCGAGTTCGTGTTATAAATCCAACATTAGTTATATCTAGGTGTATCCAATCAATACAAGGTACAAATTGCTATAAAATTAATAATTCAATTTAAATTTAATCAGATTTGATGGAAAACTAACATTCAAGACTGCTGCACCCAAACAAGACGTTGCTTCTCCCTCACCCATGTTATTTATGTCGTAGGCAACGTTTTCTAAAAATGTATCAAAAAGAAAACAAAATATGCAAAACTCGTTGGGCAATATACTAATTTTTAATTTACCGGCCACAAGGTCGCGATAATACTTCCAAAGAGGCATTCTCCAAACCCTATCTCCGGTTACAGTACCTGCCTTGTACATTTCTTTCCATATATAGTCAGAATTAGAGAAAACGCCACAAGCAGCTCCCCCAAAAGCATGTCGTACACCATTGTCCAGTGTAGCTATATCAAGTATTAGTTTTGGTTTGTAGGTGTTTTGTCCATATATTATTGGATCTGCCATAGCCACCACTCCAGCTCTACTCGTGTCCTGCATAAAGAAAATAAAAAGCTTGATCTAATGGTGCATACGAATTTACAATATTTTAGTAATATAGTTAGTAATTCTAAAGAAGCAATTTTCCACTTTACTGCTTTTTGTTATATATAAGATTACTTTATTTATACAGGGATTCAAAATCTTTTCAAATTCTTTTATTTTTTTTTTTTCTTGGTTTTCTGATCCTTATATTCCCTAACAGATAGACACATTACACTTTTTTAAAAAAAACTTTCTCCTCTCTGGCATTTTTTTTTTTTTGTTTTTACAGAAAGATGAGAATTAGAGAAAACGCCACAAGCAGCTCCCCCAAAAGCATGTCGTACACCATTGTCCAGTCTAGCTATATCAAGTATTAGTTTTGGTTTGTAGGTGTTTTGTCCATATACTATCTGTCTTGGACGATCAAATTTTAAAATGGTGACATACGCGTATATAGGTACTCGTACAGACATATGGATAAGCGAATAGATGGACAAGTAATGCACAAGTTAATCGTCATTCATGGATGCATTTTTAGATTTCGTAGTAAAACTAGTTTGTCTGCTTTAAATTGCTTACATACATATGTATGTAGTTTTTACACTCTTGAAAAAAACGACAACCCTATACAAGTGGGCGCCATGGTGCAGTGGTTAGTGTGTGAGGGACCAACAAGTTTTTTCACGGTCACACCTCTCGCGAACGTTTGGCAAACATTCGAGGGTATTGTTGTTCTCTCGAAAAAGCTTCTTAAAAACAAAATATAATAAAAACAATTACCCTTGAGATACGGCACAAACTCTTCCAATTGAGCGAAAAATCTAACGCGCACACAGCACGAGTGATTGCGAGAAGGTAGACCTAGGCCGTTCGTGGGCTGTTACGCCAAATATGCGTAATACATGTATGTATGTTATACGAGTACATATTAAGCACATAGTCAAGTGGTTGATCTCCCCGTGCAGGGACGAGTTAAGAATATCACTACCCCCATGGTAGATTTTGGGTAGATTTCCACAATCTCCTTAAGAACATCCCAAAGGAAGAGTTTGTTTGTTGGAGGAGATTTGAATGGACATGTCGGGAAGTCAAACGAAGACTATGAAGACTGCCATGGAGGACTAGGATACGGCACCTGGTGAAGACATCCTAAGCATGTGCAAATCACACGGTCTTATCGTGTTAAATACCATGTTCATCAAACAAAGCCGGCACCTGATCACTTACAGCAGTGGTGGAGATGAAACTCAGATTGACTACCATGTGGTAGCCAGTTTCATGAAGCCTCAGGTAAAAGATTGCAAAGTGACCCTGGGAGAGGCAATCGCTCGGCAACACCGTCTCGTGCTAACAGAAATTTTTATGAAAACACCAAAGAAAAGCAAACAAACAAGGGTCTCTGATAAAATCAAGTGTTACAATCTGGACAAAGAAAAATGCGAGGCTTTTGCTTTCGTAATGAAAAATTATCTCTCTCACACCATCAACGGAGCTGAGGATGAAGAGTGCAGAGCACAAAATATGTGGGATTCCCTACAGCGAACTTGCTTAATAAAGGCCAAATCACTACTAGGAGCTTCAAAAGGCCACCATCAACACGCCAAAGAAACATGGTGGTGGAGTGATGAAGCTAAGGAAGTGTTAAATGAGAAAAGCTTTCAAAGTTTGGCCAAAGTGCTCCTCTAATATTAGAGACGAAAAAGCTCACCTCGAAATGGAATACAGATGTTACAAGAAAAAAGCGAAGAAGAAGTGCGCCCAGCTTCAAGCAGAGAGTACGGAGGACCTATATCGGGAGCTGGAGAAAATATCTTTCCCAGTTCCTGATGCAAACCAGGCTATCCAGGAGCTGCGAAGACACAATATGAACAAGAGTGCAACCATCTTCAAAATAGCCGCCCAAAGAAGGAGGAATGCTCAGGAGATTCGTTCGCCAAAGTTCATTAACAATGCTCATGGCCAGCTTCTTATGGATGACGACAAAGTTCTGCAGAGGTGGCGGCAGTATTGTGAAGAACTTTTAAATGAACAGTTTCCCCGGCTATACTTTCCAAGAGCCACCCCTAACTGTGAAGAAATACCCGACATTACAGTCGAAGAAGTTAGTGAGGCGGTCAAATACTCCAAAAAACGAAAAGCGGTTGGGCCAGACGAGATGCCCTCTGAGTTCTGGAAAAAGATGGGAGACATCGGGTTCAGATGGCTCAGAATTCTCATCTTCAAATTCGTGAGAGGTGATCTAATGCCGAATCAATGGAGGGAAAGTTACCTTCTCCCTGTATACAAAGGGAAGGGCAATACGCGAAATTGTGATAACTACCGTTCGATCAAGCTGATGTCACACACCATGAAGATCGTTGAGCGGGTATTAGGTGGCCGACTGCGAAAAATAATACGGCTATCTGATGATCAGTGCGGGTTTGTCTCGGGTAAATCAACCACAGATGCAATCCAAAGTATAAAGATCATACTGGAAAAACATCGTGATTCCTTAAGGGATTTGCATATTGTATTGGTTGACTTTGAAAAGGCTTCGACAAACAACCACGAGATCTGATATGGGTGGCGCTAAGACATCGAGGGATTCCAGAAACCTATGTACAGATGATCATGGACATGTACGAAGGAGCAAAGACAAGAGTAAGGTGCCCCGCTGGAGTAACCGAAGAGTTCCCAATCAAAGTCGGGGTGCACCAGGGAAGCGTTTTGCTCTTTATTACAGTCCTTGATTATCTGCTTGAAGGCAAAGTGATGGACCCCAAGGTACATCAGTTATTCTTTGCTGACGATGGAGCCATCATAAGTGAGGACCCTACATCCCTGCAACGAGCACTTGATGTGTGGGTGGACGTTTTGGAGCGAAATGCAAATGTGCTGCCCGTTCTCTGATCCAGTCAGGCCCATTCCAGACATTTATTTGAATGGAACAGTGCTTCCCAAGTGCGAAAAGTTCAAATATCTGGGATCTATGATCAATAGCAAAGCAACTTGCGATGACGACATCAATCATCGTGTAAGCGTAGGGTGGATGAAGTGGCGAGAAAATTCCGCTATCTTTTGTGACAGAAAAATGTCCCCTAAGTTGAAAGGAAGGCTCTACACCGCAGTTGTACGTCCAGCGCTCACATACGGTTCACAATGTTGGACGGTGTACAAAAAGTATGAGAGTAAATTAACGGCAGCTAAGATGAAGATGCTTCGCATGACAGCAGGAGTGACAAAGCTTGATCGAATAAGAAGTTTGAAGATCCGTGGAAGCTTTCACATCAAGGAAACCATCGTTCAAAAAATAGAGCGCGACCGGCTCAGCTGGTATTGCCACGTTCAAAGAAGAGATCATTTGAATCCAGTTAAAAAGGCAATGTCAATTCACATTCCAAGTCATCGCGATGTAGGAAAGGCAGGCCTATAAACGCCCGCATCAGACAAATGCGACGACATCGGTATTTTATTGGCCTCAGTAACCGAGTGATCCAAAATCGGCAGGCCTGCCGATATTTTCTGAGGTCAAATAGGCAAACCCAACAGACGGATCAGTAGAAATGCAGTGAAGTGGGAGGGTTATGATCCCTTATTTTCGGATCAAAACCTCGCTGATAAAAGGAGGAAGAAGTCAAGTGGTTGATCGAAATTGAATACAAATTAAGTGGGTAAGATGTAGAAAAAGAAATTACTTACATTAACGGCTAATGTTTTTGAATTGAGAAGGGTTATTACATCGCCTGGCTTGACAGACATTCCTGAAGGCACGTTCTCACAAAGTGGAATTATAGCTGCAATGTTAATAGGCAGAGAAAGGGCTGCAGCTGCTCGAATGGCAGCTACAACAACGCCGGCTCCAGACATGGCTCCACGATACACAGCCATATTTTTTGTCCTGCGTAAACCTAGACCGCCACTAGAAATTTCGACATTTCTTCATGAATGAACGATAAAAAGGAAATTTGAATGATGATATATACCTGTCGAAAGTAATTCCACTTCCAATTATCAAAACGGGCTTGTCCTCAGGAACAGTACCGCAGTAGCTGATCTCCAGAAAGATTGGTGGTTCACAGGAGCCCTTAGCAATGGCTAAAAACGAATTAAGATGATTGGCTTCGATCCAGTTTATTGTCCTTACTTCAACTGTTACCCCGCATGGACAGAGTGCGTCAACCGCAGCCTATGCGAACTTAAGTATACAATTTAAAGTAACTAGATTAAGATTATATTTCTGTACCTGGGCAAATGTTGTAGGCGTAATCCAATTGGCGGGAGAATCTGCAAGCCGCCTGGCTAAGTTTTGAGCCTCCGCTTTAAACAAGCCTCTTGTCCAAGTATCGATGTCTGGCGACTCATATAATTCCAACGTTGGAATAATCATCTTGTCTTGCTTTCGTTTATTGTCCTGATAACGAAAAATGGCAATTGAACTGCCTTCTGCCGCCTGCTCAGGGTATTCCATACTATCAACGTGAACTTCTGTACAACCATATTGCTGCAGGAATCGTGCACCAACTCCAGCTGCCACTCTAACGTTTTCCTGAAAAATCGTATCAACAATAGATGTCTATAGGTACTTATCGCGCACTGTAGCAAAGAATTTTTTTTAGCTCTCTGCAGCTAGTTAAGCATATTTACATGGCTACTCAAATTGAATTGTACAACAATCTTAAAATCATGCTTCATAAGTCGGCAAACATCATAACAAAATTGATCATTAGTGTAATGCTTAACGTTGTTATACCAGTTATCGCATAAAATTCCTAAGGTCATAGGTCCATTGGCCGTAGATCGAAAATGGAGTTATATGACTCAAATATCCAGGACCAGAACTAAAAACCTACGGATTTTCTAGTTTTTTCGTTTGTTTTATTACGCACGCTTATTTTTTGTAGTTAATATTCGATGTCAAAAATCGATAACATTTTAATACGCACGTCGTCAATATGTTCCAATTTCAATTTGTAAACTGAATCAACTATATATTAGTATTACTATCAGACCCGACTGGCTTCGCCAGTGCATACACTCTTGTATTAGTTATATGTGGGACATGCATATAAACAGGAGTAAGTGTTTAATTACTTCTACATCTTGGGCTTAATTCTAAAAGTATATATTTTTACTCAGCTTTAGAAGCCTTCTAAGTGATGTGCCGCTTGACCCTGCTAGAGAAACATATATTGCCGGGTCGCATAATTATAATGGAATGCATCGGTTGGGGATATTAACTGTCAGCCATACCTACATTCAGATTCAGACAAATTTTTAGTGAGAACAAAAAATGTTTACTGACGATGAAGCTAATTTACTATTACATATACTCGTACTTCTGAGCTATTTAAAAAAAAAAGCTTTATTACCATCCCCTCATCCAAATTCTCTGCACTGTTAAAGCATGCTCCCTCAGGTCCAAGGCCAATAATTGCAACTGAACGAAACTCGTTGTCAACATTTTGAAAAACTTTACCAGAGCCCAAGATGCCAGTAATGTTGGTTCTGCAAGTTACAAACTACTTTATTTTGTCCGCACTAAAATAGTTTCTTCCTACTCTTTAATTAAGGCAGTCAATTTTCCCTGTACGCGGTCGTCAAATTTTTCCGCTGTCGGAGTTAGCCTTGGTTCTCCTTCGCTTTCTTTCTGATAAACTCCCAAGACAATGCCTTTCTATAAAATAATTTTATTCAGGTAATGCATAAAAAGGATTAATCTTTAAAACTTACCACAACCTTCTTTTGATCTTTTTTTGTGAGCGTCCTTCGAAACACAGTCGATAGTTTTGGATATGGGAGTTTAGTATTAATTATTGCTAAGGGCATTGTAACAGCAAATTGCTTAAATATCACAGACAAAAATTGTGCTTTTATAGCAAAAAATAATCACAAATGCAAAAATAATAAAATTATGATATACTTAGTAGAATTAAATCAACAATAAAACTGAGAGAAAAATGACGGAAAACTTTTGTGATAATAAATATGTAAATTAAAATCAGAGTTTACCACACGCCTGGAATTTACTTGGAGACTAGCTTTTTCTGTGGCACTACTTTCTAATAGTTCAATGTTTTCCAAACATTATTCAAACTCGGTAAAAGTTATCTGCTATCACATTTTTTATAAGAGCACTCCTCTGTGAGTAAGACCTTAGCGAATTAAAAATAAATAGCTTGTGGTATCGGCGACGCTTCTTCCATATTATTAAAAGCCAAGTAAAGAGTTTACGATCAATACAAGACTTTACAATGAAAACCCATTTAAAGGAGGACAAATACTCATAGAATTTCTCCTTTTATGTTTATTACATATTATACAATATGATAGGTCCATTCTACAAGAGGTGTGCGCTGAAAAACGATTTGGAACGAATTATAGGTACGAGTCAGTATCTCAGATTGCTATAATTATTAGCTTCAAAGATGATTCAGAGTGTACAAATTCTATTTGTAAGGTCCAATTATGGATGTAACAGAATTTCAATTAGTTAACAAGAGAGTTGCACGCACTCTCAAAGCCCTGTAAGCGAATTTGGCTCCACAGAAGCCACGTGTATTAACTGGGATGGTCAAATTGTTCTTACAATCAATGCAATCAAATAATTTAATTCAAGTACAGCACTTTCTTCGGGATACAACAACTTCTACATGCTCTTCCCTGCAAATGAATGAAATTTATGTACATAAATTTATGCAGAACTTCAGGTGTAAATACAGAGAACTACCTTAAAAACTGTTCGCATGCACCTAGACTGCGAAAGTAAATTATTGATTCTTATAGTTTCTTTCAATTAAGGTTGTTTGCAGAATGAACTTTGAATAGGCTTTAGTTATAATCATTTTTGTATGAAAGTCTAAAACGCTTTTCTTCATACTAGTCTGCGGTAAAATAGTTACGTAACTCGGTGTAGTTTTTAATGAATAGTCATTTAACTACAACTCCAATTCAAATGAAGCAATTAGATTCATATTTATTTATAGATAAGGATTTTCCTTGAGGTAACAAATGGTTTGTTTGCCTTTATGAAATATGAAGTTAATCTTTAACGGGTTGTATATTTGATAAATGAAAAAGGTTATTGGCTTGTCGTATTTGCATATAAGGGGAATTTATTGTGTACTATTACACTATTAGGTTAGGTGTCAAATATTTAACCTTAATTACAACTAACGGTTATTCTGTTAGAAATCGAAAAGATGCGGAGTAAGCAAATACTTTATTTTTTCCCGATCTCGATACTTAAATAAATATTCCTTTCGAGATAGTGTTGATAAATTTTAAAAAGCTGCATATGGTGTCTCTCAAATAACTAACTTTTTTTACGTCGTAAGGAAGTTACCCTCAGGTCATAATCCCTAACCTGAAGGACCAGATTCATGAGTTTTAACCCCTTGGATGAGGGGCGGGATTGAGAACTGACATCAGTATTCCGCTTCGGGGATATGGCGCTGGCGTTGGCCCATTTAGAGCTCATCCGATACCATCTCTATTCAATAATGTGGATGATGTTATTGTAATCCTTACAGACCTGAGCTTCGAATTATCGAAATAGCTCGAGTAAGGTGTCTGTCAAAACCGTCTATGGATTCCGCCTTTGATTCCGTCGAGAGAATTCTCCCACTGTACTTCCTCCTTTTGAGGGCTCTTGTTAGACATCTAAAATACATTTAGGCCATTCAGGCCTGTAGCGTCACCTAAGTAAGCTCAAATGGCAGTGCATTTTTAGCATTTTTAGCGCCATAACTAGATGCCTCATCTGGTCCCATAAGTCTGTCAAAGTTCACCCAGCTATGCTCGCGCAGCTTGAGTGTTCAGTTACAAATGTATAGATGGATTTGACATACGCTCATCGTTAGTTCACTACTAGGTAGCTATCCAGGGGGCACCGCGTAGATATGATGATGTGTAGTTTGGCCGCCTGCTATATGCACACGCCTGAAGACCTTGTCAAGGAGGAATTCTATGACCTCCTGGAAGGTGCTTACGGAGCCTGTCCGAAGTATGACGTAAAACTTGTACTCGGGGAAAATCAGTAAGGCAACCATCTTTGGCAGACTAGTCGATAAATACAACCTCCACGACAAGACAACAGATAACGGTTTTCAACAGGCTCAACTATAATAGTCGAACACAATCGTCAAAATTCTACGTTAAGTTTTCTTCCTGTTGTTTGCGCCGCATAAATCAAGACCGAAACCGAAATGGTTTCTTTAATGTTTCATTTACAAAAATGAAAAAGCAAGAGATAGTGCTCAGTTTTTTATTTACACAAGGACGAGTAAAGAACTTTATACAGTGTTACTAAATTTAATAAAACCGCTCCTGACAAAAGCATCAGAGTATCCATTAGTCCAGAATGCCGATTGGCTGTAATTTTACTGTGAGTATGTTTATTTAGCTCCTTGAATAAACAAGTAATTTCGTTTTCTTTCACCAGTTATTTATCACAAGGTATATCGATACAGTCGCTAGCTTAGTCCAGCTTAGTCCTTTAAGTTGTAGAAAAAAACTGTGCGGTGTATTATATGGGAAACAGCAGGAATACTGTGCGCACCTCTTTTCCCCATTTATGTGTCCGAGCCAAACACTGACGATTACAGGCAGATTTGTTCCGAATTTTGGAATATGTGGAGTATGCCCCACTGTATCGGCGCAATCGATGGCGAACACATTGCAATTAGGTGGAAGCAAATTCTCCAAAAAGTGGAAGCTCATTTTTTTGCTATAAGAAGCATTTTAGTATCGTTATAATGGCCGTATGTGACGCTAAATATCTGTTCACATACGTAGATGTCGGCGCATATGGGAGTCAAGGTGACGGAGGTAAGGAATATATTTCAATACGCTTTCAATCTCTTCTTAACGTACTTTTTAAATCGTATGCAGGTATTCTTCAAGTAAGTCGATTTGGAAAGAGGCTTTTGAGCAATGATCTTCCAATTCCTGCCACCCAAAACATGATGCTGCCTATCCTCTGGGATTGAATTTAATGCGACCACATTCAGTTGTGCTGTTGCGACCAGATAAAGAAAACTTTAACAAACGGTTGTTGAGAGCTCACTGTCATTGAGCACAGTTTTGGAATCCTTATCTCACGTTGGCACGTATTGCTCACAATACTGTACATGTTCCCAGAAAATGTGGAAAAAATAGTTTCAGCTTGTGTGTTGTTACACAATTTTATAATGCTAAACAAGGGCAATACTTCATCTTACTGTTCAACAACTACTATGTGGATTGGGAGGACTCAGATGGCCAACATCATGATGAATTGTGGCGAAGTGAAGTCCGAAACAACATTCCGTCAATTGTTACTTCAGATAATATTTATCAGTATGGTGGAAGATCATCAACAACCTTACGAAATATTCTCACCGAATTTTTAAACAAAGATTAAAAACAATATTCATTTTCATAACTTAAAGTTATGCACGCAAAATATGGCAACAAACTCGCGCTCCCCAGCATAAAACCCAATCGAATTTCCTATGCAATAAGCTTAAAAAAGCGATCCAAGACCTAAAAAACAGAGAGACTTCAGCTTATCTTGAAGGTTTAACCGCCGAAAAAACCACTAATTACTCGCTCTGGAAAGCTGTCAAAAGAATTAAAAAACCCCAAATACATTCGCCACCGATAAGAAAAAACAACGACGAATGGGCAAAAGGTGACAAAGAAAAAGCGGATCTATTTGCCGAGCACTTAGAAGAGACTTTTAAGCCATTTGATGGAGAAACATTGGTAGACGATTTTACCGGTACGACTACGACATCTGACAACCTTAGAATAAAAAGTGTGTCACTTATAGAACTTTGCCAGGCAATAAAAAACCTGAAAAATAATAAAGCTCCTGGCTATGATTTAATAACCGGACAAATCCTCAAGGAATTACCAAAAAAGGCACTATTAAAATTGCTTTATTTAATAAATGCTTCCATTAGATTATTATACGTTCCAAATCAATGGAAAGTGGCAGAAGTCATAATGGTTCCGAAACCGGGGAAATCTCCAAATGACAAAAAATCGTACAGACCGATATCGCTACTACCAATAATATCGAAGGTATTTGAAAAACTCCTTCTGAAACGGATTCTTCCGGTCACTGAAGAGAGACGCCTAATACCTGACCACCAATTCGGGTTCAGAATCAAGCATTCCACAATTGACCAGGTTTATAGAATAACCGACGAAATTGAAAAAGCCTTTGAGAAGAAAAAGATTTGTTCTAGCGCTTTTCTTGACGTATCTCAAGCCTTCGACAGGGTTTGGCACGATGGATTGAATTATAAGCTAAGACGAATCCTTCCGGAGCAACTTCATAAGATCTTAGAATCATACCTTAAAAACAGACTTTTTCGTGTCAAGCACGGAACTGAATATTCTGATTTTAAAGAAATCGCCGCCGGAGTTCCGCAAGGAAGTGTCCTTGGGCCTATCTTATTCTTGCTGTACACTCGGGACATACCACAAACTGAAGGTACTATTGTAGCTACGTTCGCGGACGATACGGCTATTCTGGCAACGGAAAGTTCAATCGAGTCAGCAACCATAAAACTCCAACGAGCCTTAGATAAAATCTGTGAGTGGACAAAAACTTGGCGCATTGTTCTTAACGAGACCAAATCGACGCATGTTAACTTCACCTACAAGAAAATAATAAACCTTCCCGTTTTCATTAACTCGGTACAAATACCGCATGCAAACGAAGCTAAATATCTGGGAATGACACTAGACGCGAAACTTAAATGGAAACCTCACGTCAAAAAGAAACGTGACGAAGTCGAAAATCGACTTAGAGAAATGTATTGGCTAATTGGAAGATATTCCAAACTAAGTGTATATAACAAACTGCTTCTGTATAAGCAAGTGCTTAAACCCGTGTGGACGTACGGTATACAACTCTGGGGTTGTACCAAACCAAGCAATAGGTATCTCATACAATCATTCCAAAATAAAATTATAAGAATAATCGTGAACGCTCCCTAGTATATCAGAAACAATGATATCCACAGAGACAATGATATCCGGAGGACGAAATAAAAAACTTCGCTCGCAAGCTTCGTATTCGTCTTCATGGCCATTGCAACTGTGCCATACTCCAAACTTTGGATGTGACAAATCTTACGCGCCGACTTCAAAGAACGAAACCGTTCGAATTAGCGCAATAAGACAAAAAGCCGCATGTCATGACGGTTTCAGCAGGTGCTTTTATTGAAAATCTACCTGCCTCACGCGAATATAAATCTGAAGCTTAAACTACTTGTTAAGGTCTTACTTAGTCGTAGTAAACAAAACGAAGGGAAGGGTGTTTTTAGTCAGTAGAAATCTGACACTACTATGAGTACACGGTCTCATAGTGTCTCATGAAGATTTTCACCTACCCACGAAAAAAAAAAAAAAAAAAAAAAAAAAAAAAAATTAAATACATTTCCGAAAATTAATTTTAGTTTATTTGAAGAACAATAAAACAAGTTAATAATGACGAAATATTGGCACTTTATTCTTTGTTGATAGTAATAATAATATGGTAAATAATAAAAACAAGATTATAATAATAAACTATTTGCACTTACATGGTGGTTGCAAAGCGAAATAAGATCAAAGGTACACAAACTTACCGTCTGGTCTTCATGGAATCTTTTAAAAAGAGCTGTTCGGAGAAGAATCCCCACTCAGTCGCCTCACAGCGTCCACTACCAGACTTCCTTATGCAGCTCTCGACCGAATTTCTCCCTGAGATGTGTCCATTTCGTTTTGCATTTGGAAGCTTTAAGAAATCATCCAATTGATAAACAGTTGCGTTTGGAATAGAGTATATTTGGATGCATTTAGTTACCTGCTTTGTTGGTTTATTTAGCTATATCTTCCCACACCTTTTCTTTCTTCAGCCGATTAAAATAAAGAGAATCCTCTTTTTCGCACAGCAATTAATTTTGCTGAACAAGATTTATCAGTTGGGGATTCTTCCTCTGCGCAAGCTATTTTTATTTAACTTCGACGTATGTAAATGAAAAATAATTATTCTTTCAAATGATAATTCTCTTAACTGCAAATACACTTACCTTGCTTTGCTTTAGATGGCGCTACAGTCCGGGGTGATGCCCAACTTGGTTAAGGTCCCCCTCCACTTGTTTGCGCCACCTACCGCGAGGCCATCCTCTACTGCGCCGTCCATCTGGGGTGGATTCGAAGACTTTCTTGGCGGGAAGGTTGGGCTCCATCTGCTCTAAATGACCCAGCCATCTTAGTCACTGTATGTGAACTCTGGCTAAGTCGATGTCCTTATATAGGCCGTATAGTTCGGCATTATACCTTCTCCTCCACTCACCTTCTATGCAGACGGGACCAAAGATCGCTCGAAGAACTTTTCTCTCAAAAGAACCAAGGGCATCTGCATTCGGTTTGTCAAAGCCCATGCCTCGCGCCTTACAGCAGGACTGGGATGATAAGTGTCTTATAAAGAGTTTCCTTACTAGTTCGAGATAGGGCTTTGCTATTCAATTGCCTTCTTAGCCCATAGAAACAATGATTGGCAAGAGTCATTCTTCATGTGATCTCCCTACAGATGTCATTTGCGGAGCTCACCATCGAGCCTAGGTAGACAAAACCCTTTACTACATCAAAATGATATCCCTCTATTGTGGCGTTCTGTCCAAGACGCCGATGTTAGGTGTCCTTTTTTGTAGACAGCATATATTTTGTTTTGCTTTCATTGACCGCTAAACCCATCTCTGCTGCCTCGACCTCAAAACTAGGAAAAGCCCCATTGACGGCCCGCTGAGTTCTTCCGATTATTTCAATATCATCGGCGTAAGCGAGTAGTTGTATTGGCTTGTGAGTTTCGTACAATTCTCCCAAGTACTATGTTAAAGAGATCGCATGATAGCGCGTTATCTTGTCTAAGACCTTTCCTGACATCGAACCTGGAGGACAAGATCCTTTTTTTTTACCCCTAAGACAAGAGGCCGGATACCGATGCCAGTAACCCACTTCGGAGATATGAGCGCTGCCGTTTGCCCATTAAGGGTTCATCCACCACCACTTATTTTTCAGTACCTTGACGCAGTATTGAAAATCCTTACAGACCTAAGCTCCAAATATGTCGAAGTAGCTCAAGTAACATATCCGCTGGCCTGAAGACGTCACCGTTGATTCCACCGGGAGAATTCATCCTTCTGAGGAGGTCTTGCTAGACTTCTACTTACTTACTTACTTAGGTGGCGCTACAGTTCGGGGTGAACCTGGGCCTCAACCAACAAGCCTCTCCATTTAGCTCGGTCTTTAGCTAATTGCCTCCAGTTGCGCACTCCAAGTTGGTCGAGGTCCCCTTGAACTTGTGCGCGCCACCTACGGCGATGATTCCCTCTACTGCGTCGTCCCTCGGGATTAGATTCGAAGACTCTGCGGGCCGGAGCGTTGGTGTCCATTCGCTCTACATGTCCTAGCCATCTCAGACGTCCAATACGCAGTTTTTTGACTAGATCGATGTCGCTGTACAGCTCGTATAGTTCGTGATTGAATCTTCTCCTCCAAAACCCGTCAACGCAAACGGCACCGAAAATCTTACGAAGAATTTTTCTCTCGAAGCGACCAAGGATATCTTCATCCTCTTTTAATAAAGTCCATGTTTCAGCGCCGTAAAGCAGGACTGGGATGATCAAGGTCTTATATAGAGTCTCCTTAGTTGTTCGAGATAGGGCTTTACTGTTGAATTGCCTTATAAGCCCAAAAAAACAGCGATTGGCAAGAGTTATTCTTCGATTGATTTCTGCACTGATTTTGTTTTTCGAGTTTATAGCAGAGCCAAGGTAGACAAAGTCCCTTACTACCTCGAAGTTATAGCTACCCACGGTGACGTTTTGTCCAATTCGTCGGTGTTGGTTTTCCCTTCTAGTTGACAGCATATACCTGGTTTTGCCCTCGTTTATCGCCAAACCCATTTTGGCCGCTTCCGCCTCAATGCTTGCAAACGCACCGGTGACAGCCCGCTGAGATCTTCCGATAATGTCTATATCGTCGGCGTATGCAAGCAGTTGCACAGACTTGTAACAGATTGTGCCTCCGGTGTTGGCTTGTGAGTTCCGCACAATCCGTTCAAGTACAATATTGAAGAAGTCACATGACAGCGCGTCACCTTGTCTAAAGCCTTTTTTGACATCAAAGGTCTCGGTGAGGTCATTACCGACCTTGATGGAGCAGCGAGCGTTCTCCATCGTCACCCTGCACAGACGGACAAGTTTGGCAGGGATGTCAAAACTAGACATGGCTCTTCTAAAGCTCTTCTCTATAAATGCTGTCATAGGCGGCCTTGAAATCGATAAAGAGGTGGTGAGTATCGATTTGGAATTCTTGGGTTTTCTCCAGGATCTGTCGAAGTGTGAAGATTTGATCGATGGTGGACTTTCCTAGCCTGAAACCGCACTGATAGGGTCCAATCAGGCTGTTGATAAAAGGTTTCAGGCGTTCACACAATATCGCAGAAAAGATCTTGTATGCGATGTTGAGGAAACTGATGCCTCTATAATTGGCGCAGTTGAGGGGGTCTCCTTTCTTGTGGATCGGGCAAACGATGCTGAGATTCCATTCATCAGGCATACACTCGTCTGACCAAATATTAGAAATGAGTTGGTGTATGCACTCTACCAATTCATCCCCAGCTGCCTTGAAAAGTTCGGCCGGTAAGCCGTCAGGTCCGGCAGCCTTGTTCGATTTTAGCTTGGATATTGCTATCCTCACTTCGTTTTGGTCAGGTGGACGGAAATTTTGACTATCATCGTCCATGTTGAATGGTTCATTCTGCCTGACAGCGGGATGTTGGTCTTCGTCGCCGTTATACAGTCTGCAGAAGTAGTTTTTCCATATTCTCAGCACCGACTGTGATTCTACTACGAGGTTCCCATTTTCATCTCTACAGGTTTCTGTTCGGGTATTACTTCTCTGACACGTTCTTTTTACCTTTTGGTAAAACTTCCGTACATTGTTCCTGGAGTATAGACTCTCGATATTCTCAAACGCTCGCTCCTCATGCTCTTTCTTCTTCTTTTGGAGAAGCCGATGTTCTTCCCGTCTCTTTTGCTCCTAGAGCTCACGAGCAGCTCTCGTCTTCCTTTGCAGCGCCGCTTTGTATGCCTCTTGTTTTGCTGCATGCACTCGCATTCTTCGTCAAACCAGGGGTTTCGCGGTGGTGGGCGAGCGAGACCCAGCACATCAGTCGCGGCGTTTCTGATGGCATGTTGGCAGCGTTGCCACTGGTCTTCGGTACTTGATGCTGGCGGCAAAGGGGTGATTGAGAGATTTCGGGATACGCGTTCAGCGAAGAGTCTGGCGGTCTCTTGCGATTGTAGCTTTTCGACGTTAAATTTTCTCACAGTAATTCTTCTTTGTTGCTCAGATTGGGATATCCGCATTCGTACCTTGGCTACAACAAGGTAATGATCCGAGTCTATGTTGGCCGCTCGGAAGGTCCGGACATCGAGAATACTGGAGGCATGCCTTGCGTCGATCGCAATATGATCAATTTGGTTGATCGTGAAATGATCATTGGACCGCCATGTCTGCTTATAAATATCGAGATGAGGAAACCATGTGCTTGCTATGGTGACATTTCGCTCCACAGCGAAATCAATTAGCCTTAGTCCGTTATCAGACGTGGTGTCGTGTAGGCTATGCTTACCGACTGCCCTACCAAAGACGTCCTCCTTTCCTATTTTGGCGTTAAAATCGCCCAATACGATCTTAACGTCGTATTTAGGACATTGCTCGTATGTTTTGTCGAGGAGCTCGTAGAAACACTCTTTGGTGGCAGGGTCCTTTTCTTCTGTGGGGGCATGAACACATATTAGGCTTATGTTAGCGAATTTAGCCTTGATCCGGATAGTCATAATACGCTCGCTCACGTGTCGGAACCCTAAGACTTCTTGCCTAAGTCTGCCGCGTATGACAAATCCGCATCCGAATAAGCGTTGCCTGTTGCCTCTGTAGCAATCACCGTAGTAGATGTCACAGTTTTTCATCCTCTTTTTGCCCGGCCCATCCCATCGCACTTCCTGGATGGCGGTAATATCTGCTTTATAGCAGTCTAGGGTCTCTGCTAGTTGTTCGGCTGCACGTGGTCTGTAAAGGGACAGAACATTCCACGTACAGATCCGAAGGTCGTTGTCCTTATTTCGTTTGCTGGGGTCGTCATTAGTTGAGTCATCCTTATCCGAGGCTTTGGTTGTTTCGGAACCATAGATTTTTTACGTGGTAGGGAAATTACCCCGACGGCACAACCCCCAACCTGGAGGGCCAGTTCCTTAATTATTCCCCTAGGACGAGGGGCCGGGTACACCGGTGCCATTGGCCCATTAAGGGCTCCTCCGCCACCATCTCTATTCCAATGTCCTGACTAACATTGGAAATTCCTTACCGACCTGTGATCCGAATACGTCGAAGCAGCTCGCGCAAGGTATTCACTAAGTTAAGTTGCTAGACTTCTGAGACGCATATTTTAGCCAATCAAGTCAACAAGAGATGCCTCGTCCGGTTAAATATATGCGTGTTGAAGTTCACACAGATATGTTTACGCAGGTCTGAGTATTCAGCTACACATATATCGTCAGACTCTGTATACGCTCATCGTTGGTTCACTATCAAATAGCTATCCAACCACCGCGAGGAGGTGATGATGCGATTTTGCCACGCCATACACTTACCTAAGAAATAAATAAAACGACATTTCCTTATTCATGAACTTCCAATTTGAAATTTTCAGAGCTATTAAACTCAAATGTCAAATTTTCGTACAAAAGAGCGAATGGGTTTGCTGTTTTCGTAAGTGAGCAAAAGTGAACGAAAACTTTACGAATCCAACCAAGAAGCTATTATGGTCGTAAAATACAAGTTCCATGTGTTCGCATAGTTACATACGTCGACATTCTACTATTATAATTCGTCTTTACTGATTTTGCAGCAGCTCGTAATACGGTGATAAGTAGCACTAGGTTTCCTGGACTAAGAATCCACACAGCAACCTGGTTTTCCTTTGATGGTAGAACATGCAATCATTTTCTTGTTGCAGGTAAAATTCAGAACCAGACTGTCCAAGGAGAAGAAGCTGGAAGCCACCCAGAAGAAGAAGATTAGCGTTGCACGACAGAAGGAGTCAAAGCCCACAAAGAGCACCTGTCCGAGAAACTCTCTGCAGTGCATTCACCAACCACAAACGCAAACAACCAGTGGACCGAACAGCTCAACATCATCAATGAGGTGGGCGTGACCACCCTTGGCTACCAGCCATCACCAAAAAGGAGCCCTTGGTATGATGATGAGTGCGCTCAATGGAAGAAGGTGACAGAATATGCACATAAGAAAGCGCTGTAGCGCAAGATAAGAGCAGCAAGAGAGGAGTACCGGATCAGAAGAAGGGAAGAGAAGAAAGTTCTGTGAAAAGAAAAGGGACCACGTAGCTTCCCAGCTCCAGGATATCGAAGAGTCACGTAAGTGCAACAACGTCCGGAATTTCTATCGAAAAGCCGAGCAGCTGGCAGCTGGCTTCAAACCCGAAACGCAGGCTCTTCGTAACAGAGAAGGCAACCTAGTCACCGTAACGCAGGGAGTTGTTTGTATTTAAGCAACACTTTCAACAGTTGTTCAACGGGCAGCAAATAGAAGAACAAGAAGAGAACCCGCTTTCAGTCAATGACGAACCAATACTTCTACTCAGTAGTGAAGAAGTTAGCGCAGCTATCAGAAAACTGAAAAACAACAAAGCCGCTGGTTCTGGTGGCCTCCCAGCTGAACTTTTTAAACATGGAGGTAAGATCTTGGTAGGGCGCAAGCACCAAGTTATTAATCAAGTATGGTTGGAGGAAAGCGTGCCCGGCGAAGTATAAGCTCTATATGCCCCATCTTCAAAAAAGGTAATCCCATGTCTTGTAAGAACTATCGAGGCATATTCCTGCTAAGTGTAGCATATAAGATCCTATCCAACCTATTGTCTAAAACCTTTCTGCAACACACTAATTGGCACGTACCAGTGTGGCTTCCGGCTCGGCAGATCGACAATAGACAACATTTTCACACTGAGACAAATCCTGAAAAAGACCAACGAATATCAAGTCGAACCTCACCACCTTTTCATCGAATTCAGAGCCGCTTATGACATCTTGATGAATGGCCTAATTCGGGATACCGTAAAAACTTATCCAGATGTGTCGCGTAACGCTGGAAACACATGATGCTCCATGCAACTTAGAAACAGCTCTTCCGAACTCTTAAAAACATGCACCGGATTATGACAAAGAGATGCGCTGTCATGTGACTTTTTCAATATTGCGCTAGAGCAGATAGTGAGCAGGGCAGATGTAAATACGGAAAGCACTATCTCTCATAAATCCATCCAACTGCTGGGACAGGCGAACGATATTTAGACATCGGAAGATTTCACCAAGCCGTTGTAGAGGCATTTACGGTAATTGAATAGCAGGCAAAACGAGTAGGTCTTGAAGAAAATGAGGACAAGACTTAAGGCTGAAGTATAATTAAATTAACACTTTGTACGCTACCTTACGCAATGATGCGAATACTCTGGATTTGTATATTGCACCTATGATTACTTTTTGCTTAGGCGAACCCCACAGGCGGATCAATAGAAATGCGGTGAAGTGGGAGGGTTGTGATCCCTAGTTTTCGGATCATAACCTCGCTGATAAAAGGAAGAAGAAGAAGAAGAAGATTACTTTTTGCTTAGTTTCGTCAAGTTTTCGTTGACTTTTGGCTTCGTACGTAATGAGCGTTTCATTCGCTCATTACATACGGAGCACTGAAAAAAAGAGGAAAACTTTTATATACCTAGGCAATATTGTGCTTTTATTTATGTTTTATAAAATTAAATACAAATTTTGTTTTTCGTTATTCGAAAAAAAAAACCAATTAAATGAGGCAGACAAAACGATTTGACAAACGGTGGCCTTTGCTTAATGCAATTGTGGGTACTGCTTGGTTTTGACAGTACGCGCCCTGTCATTAATTTTTTTCACATAATTCGTTGAATTATGACACTAGCTAACACACGTTCAATACAATTATGGTTGGCTCTTAAGTAGATGTTGTCAACAAACAATAGATTATTTGCTCAAAACCTTGGACAGAACCTCACTGTTGATGACTACAACTTCGAGGTAGTTAAGGAGTTTACCAAACTCGGAGCAAACATAAACCCCACAAATAACTCCTTCATGAGGATACGTCGAAGAATTACCTTAGCAAACCGCTGCTACTTTGGTTTGGCAAAACAAGTGGGTTCAAAACTACTAACTCGAAGGACCAAATCCATCTTATATTATCTTAAATACTATAAAAGCAAAGTGGATTTTCCTTGTGAACACCGTTTCTCGAAAACTACTAGACGTAGGTACTTGAAATTTTGCACAGTTATTCCTTATTTTGCCGAGATGCGACATAAGAAGGTATTTTCCGAAATTCAAGGTCTAAGTGGCACAAAGGGGTTTGAGATCGAATTTTCCATCTGTAGATATGATTCCACAGACGTAGCTCAATACTGGATTAAAAAAATACAAAATAGATGAATTTAGTAAATTCGCCGCTGATTCATTTAAGGTATAAAACGTCCTTCCGCGTTGTCCTGAAGCTGAGCAATGCCAAAAACAATTAATCAAATCATCGCCCACAATTTTCCTTCAGTGAAGAATATGGCCAGCAATCATGCAGCAGTGGCTATCGTTGCAATAGTATGTGTGTGTGAGTATATGGGCGCGCTATCCCATGATAATGTTTTGATCTTCAGTGCGCGATATCTTCTAGAGTTAAAATTGGAAAAAAAACATTATCAGCGCCAAATCGAAGATATTGTTAATCTTATTAATTAAGATATCCATGTGCTATCAAAACTTCATGCAATTAAGAGACTTGGGAATATACGCGAAGGTTCATATGTATATGCATATGCATGTGTAGACATAGAACTATTACAACATTTTTCCATTTTGTTAGATGAGATGTTGTTGATCGTTGGATTTGTCCATATTTTAGACTGTTTTAATAAATTTAAAATAAATTATTAATAGGGTGGCGTAGGCAGTATATTGAAAGTTGAATACTCATACTTTGAGTCTATTTTCCTATGTTTTAGACAACAAATGGAAAAAGTTAAAATGTTGGAAATTACGCAGAAGAACACTAATACGGAAAAGTACTAAGCCGCAAAAGTGGCACACCTATGAAAACTAATTCGAAACGCAAGTATTGGAAAGAATATCAAAGCTGATTTGACAAAAGTAATTTTTTACTGTTGCTTTCTGTTAATTTGTACCAACAGAAATAGTTGGGGTACAAATTGTTGATGATTGCATTATTGGCAAGTTTTTTTTGGAATATTATTCAGACGTTTTCTGCGTGCGATTTATACATTAAGAACTAATTTCGGTTATATTGCGTTTAGTCCTTATAAAACTTAAATTAAATCAACATAAATAATAATTCAAAGAATTCAAGTGAGTTAAAACAAGTTATCGTATATTGTGAAATTTTTGAAGTGAAGCTTCTTAGCTACGAGTAATACGTTATCGAGTTTTACGAAAAAAATTGAATTATGAAATGTGATCCCGGTATTTTGGGTTTTTTTTCTGAATTTATTGTTAAAAGCAATAATAATAAAGTAGTGTTTAAGTTATAAATAAGGGCCAAGGGAAAGGTAAAAACAATCAGTGTTGTCAGCTGAAACACCTGTTAACTACAACTAAAAATCAGCGATCTATTTTGGAAAACTTATACTTCGCTATATCACGCAAGGGACAAACGAGGCAATAGATTTAACTAGCAGATACAACGTTTAAGGATCTACGAATGAGATATCGACTGAATTTTTAATTGATTTACAAAGAACTGACAAGTTTTCTGGAAAATTATTGTAGAAGCTTTCATTTGTTACAGTTTCAGGAGTATACAAAAAAATGTTTTTTTAAACAATTTTTTTTTTCCAATTTTTATTCCCTTAATTGGATTTTTGCAAAAACGTATTGTAGAGATTCAATAAAATAAATTAATGGTACGTACGATTAAAATACTTAATCAAATTAAATGTACATATATAAGACTTTGCAATTAAAATAGTCTATGGCCACGAGAGAAGCCGGGTGTGTCAGATAGTTCTCTATACAATGCTCATCTTACCAGTCTTGCTTTATGGCGCCAAGTGCTGGACGATAAATAAGAAAGTAGAGCAAATACATATTGTGTACCTTTGAACGAAAAATACTTCGTCGGATATTAGGTCCCATATGCGAGAAGGGCGAGGACAAGATACAACCGCGAACTCTATGAGTTGTACCATGATGTGGATGTAGTCCAAATAGACAAGACACTTCGACTACATGGGCTCGACCACATCGAGCAAATGGACAACAATGCTCCAGCCAAGAATCTCCGGTATAAAGACCAAGCTGTCGCGGATGCCAGAAAACTTAGTCTTCACAATGGATGGAAGGCAGGCGTGTCTCAGGCAGAGACTCTTCAAGGGTCGGGAGCCCTTTATGTAAGTAACTAACATATATGTGGGTCACTTGAATCTTTATAGGTCCATAGAAAACGAAACTTTTTTGTGTTATGAATATGCCCTTAAACATCAGAGAACTAAATACATACATATGTATACTTACATTAACTTTGATACAAGAAAACAATATTTATGACATCCTACTTTTACTAAAAATATCTATAATTGTAATAACAATCTTTGCTAGAACCTGCACTTAATATTATAACTCAAACTTGTACAGTTTCACGCAGTCGATCATAGATAATAACATTTTAAAGTTCCTGATATACTGTTACTATTAACGTAGTAAGATTACTAAGCGTTTTGGCTTTTATATATATTTTTGTCATTAGGACACCTAAATTACTAGTAAGATTTAATTAATTAATATAGTGTTCAATCGAAATAGAAAATATATAATACGTAGTTCCCGACCCAACAGCTTTAACGTGTTCACTAGCTCATCTTCAAAGGAGGCCCAACAGACAAAGTTTCCTTAAGCATAAAACTTCAACGTCAGGCATAAAGTATTTGCCTACCATTCAATTCATAAAAAAGAAAAACAAAAATAAACAAATGACAAATATTTCCAAAAATAAACCTCCTAAGCACCTGAAACTTTGCATTTATATGAGAAAGTAGGTGGGCTACCCTTAGATGACTATACCTATATATATACACATCAGTAATTTATAAAATTTTCTGACATGAAATAATTAAGTTGAAGTCCTGATTCCATTATATGTCGTTAGAATTTCTTCCAAGATGTCATTACAACTATTTTTTTTTGGTTATTTACAATAGTAGGGGTACATTTATTTCATGTTATGATAGTAAGTTTTACCAAGCTTGTTAGATGGTCGGTTGCGTAGCTACTTTCTTTTTATTATCTTTGTTGGGCGAGTTGTTCAAATGAGATATTAACTCCTTTCTCCTTCAATTGAAAGTTCGCCAACAAAAAAACCTTATTAAGAGCACATGGAGTGTTTCTATGAGATCTCCATCCTAGTTCTTTTTGTTGTCACAATGAATTATGTAACGCAATACTTCGTAGGTATCTATTCTTTTATCCAAATCTTTTCGGATACTCTCATAGATTAAGTTTATAAACCTACACAGATGTGCATATAATACATACTCGCACATATACGTACCAGCAAATTAAGCTGGGAAATTTCCATAGAATTTCATTAGTTTCTAACTGGATTCCAGTGCATGTACCCGTAAATTGAATTAACATTCATCTACGAAGGCATGTACATAGGTAGCCACGCTTCTACTTAAAATTCCCTTTCTTAGTAGACCTACTCTCATCATAAATTCTTATTTTTTTAATATGTGCATTCTGGTCAGAAAATAGAAAAAAATATATGCCTCTTGAGAGAGCAAAATAAAAATATCCAAATAAAGGTTTTATTATTGTACTTACAAAGCTTGCTTTCATTTTCGTCATGAAAATGTACATTTAGTGCCAAGGGATAGCAATAAAAGAATTATATATAGCTCGCACAAACACATTTTAATGAGTCCTTTCTGAATCCTCTTTCACGAAGAATGAATTAATAATTCATTCAAAGTACGTAGATGAAGTTGTTCTTGAAGTCGGCTGTCAAATTATGTTATGTATAATACATACCTATACATATGTAGTTCTTAGAGGATCAATTGTGAGCATTTAATGCTAGGAATAACTACTGGACTTCTTAATCAAAAGTATATACATTATGTACCTATATACACTACGGATACGTGAATACATGTATTTTATATTTTTATGAAACGTGTTTCTTCAGTACTTTTCACTTTTTATTGTCTATAGGAAAATAATGAAGTACATATGAGGTGATTAAAGTCACAGTGGTGTAAGTCATATTATTTAGCTCACGTTAAGAACTTGAGATTTGCACACCTATTGGCTACCATCTGCCGACGGAGTAGTGAAATTTGAACTTACTTCACATTTTCATGCAACAGTTTGGCATGTGTAGTATCATTTCTTGACTTACAACAACATTTTCGAGAAGTGACTTTTACCACTATGGTAAAGTCATATATCGTCTAAAATAGTACAATTGAATCATAATTATTTAGTATTTTATTAATTTTTAGTTAAAGTTTATTTTTATTTAATTGTATAGTTATTATATCGTAAGAGGCTAGATTTGAGTGAAACTCTGGCGATTTAAGGCAACACAGTTCGATCTGCTTAGTTTAAACAATCACCGCTGGTGTATGAAATACAACAGCGCATTAACGAACATTCTGACGACATTCTGACGGCAGTGGCTTCTGTTAAATTCATATTTAACTTCATAACAGAATGTTTCTGTCCCTTGTATAGATTTGAATAAATTGTTATAATTTTACAGTAGTTCGGTCAATCCACAAATGTGTTACTCGTACCATCAAACCTTTTTACGCTCCTGTAAAACAGTATTACATGTGCTTTGATTATTTTTTTTCCTAAAAGTGCTTCTAAATGATGTACCAATCTGAGGAAAGCGTTTTGTTTTTTGTTTTCATTATTTTCATTTCATAATTCATTTTCAAGTTATAGTACATTGCATTTGATTTCAACCCTAGAAGCCTACCCATATTTTTCCCAGAGTGTTTGGGCACTTTGTAAGTACTTACAGACGTTTTCACTTAAAAAAAAAAAATTGAATTTTTCAAAGAAACAGGGTGCTCAGGTACCCTTCTGAACTGAAAACTGAATTTGTAGTAGGAGTAGTAGTGGTAGTAGTAGTAGTAGTAGTAAATTGCTTTAATTATTTTCAAACTAATTTTACAAAACATTAACACTTGACAAATACCTTCTGTTGGAGGGGTTGAAATACAATAACAGCTTAATATAAAGCTAGTGTACATTTTATGAGTTGTACTCATCGTATTTAGCGTATGGTTTTCGGTAATATAAATCTTCTTTAATATACTCTCCAGCAGATTTTAGTTTCTCCGTTGAGTAGGCTAATCATTTTATCCTCCCGCAGTACTCGCTTTCCGAAAAACTGTAGCCGAAAACATTTCAAAAGGACAGTATCTTCCTCCCCATGTTCACCTTCCTGACACCTATTTGCATTTAACCCCAAGATGCCGGCTCACTGTTTAAAGCTCCACATTATTACCTGTTTGTCATTGCCATCATTGAAATACGATTGGCCTATTGGAAGATTACGTTTTTTTGCGTTTCCTATCATTTGTGTATTTGCAGATTTGTTTGGATTTGGCTGTTTCATAGGTATCTTATCTATATTCAGTTAAGTCCAGCTCCGTTCATCTTATTCCTGCATTTTCTCCCATGCTGCGCTAGGTATCGATCCACTATATTTTTTTTCTCCATAATTTGCTTTGAAAGTACGAGTATGTGTAGCAAATGAGCGACTTCGTATTTAAACAAGGTCTCGTGCATGTACGAGTATATTGGTATATGCATGTCAGGAACTTTTGTTTCTAGGTTAAGAGCGTAATTTCGAGTGAAAGCTGGTAGGTCAGATATGGCATCAGGATCCTATAAATGATAGCATCTAGGGACAGTACACCCCCAAAAAGTTCATAAAATAGTAAAGCAAGCAGTAGAGGCCTCAGAAGGCACCCTTGCTATACACACCCATAGCAGTAACGAAGTAGTCAGAGACATTTCCCACGACCTATACTGCAGGAACTGTGTTCGCGTACACAGACTTTTTATCAGAGCTGAGAACTTTTTTGATATCCTCATATGGCTTACTTTGTAGCGCTTCGATTGATGCTACGAGTATCAATGCAACTTTGAACTTTCCAAAAAAAACTTATATTGTACTTTCTTCTTATCGCTATTTTTGATATTAATAATGCTGCATAAGTTATATATACGAGTATTATCTACGGTTAAATCATTTTCGTGTGTTTCTTTTCCTATTTTGCTAGTTTGTTGTGCACTATTCCTACTAGTATTTTAGTTATACAATTCATAAATGATATTGTTTTATAGTTCTTTATTTCGCTTGCATTCCCCTTTTTGTAGATGGCAAAAATTACGGGTTTTATAAAACTTTTTTACATTTTTCCTTTGTCAGACATACTTCTGAGCCCTTTAGCCAGAAGCTCAGTAAAACTATTTAGAACGTTTATAAATACTTTGTAGGGTAGTCTGACTTCTCCTGGCACCTTGTTTTCTTTAACTGTTTTAAATATTTTATGGATATCGTCGGCCGTTATCTTGCTGTCTACGTCATGATCTCGCGTAAATAGTTCTGCTCACTGCACAGATTTAGCTAATACACTTAGTAAAGAGTTTAGTAATTCCACAAAATATGCCTTAAATTCTTTTATTTATAATCCAGATCCGATTTTGAAATTCGTTTGAAGTAATTCATTTGCGAAACTCCACCAGCTTTTTAAGTCCTTTATGGTGTTTAGGTTTTCTTTCCCAAGTATTTCTTTTGTTTCTTTCTACACAAATGTTTGTACACCTTTTATGACTTTCTATCGTTAGCATGGCTCCATATGCGAGATTGACAATTTTCTTCTCTCTGTTTTTTCTTTATTATTTACAAAATAACGTTTACAAAAATAAAAAAAAAATCCGGAGATAAAAGCTGATATATTATCTCCACCCCACAACTCAAACACCAGAAGCTAATAATTTTCCGAATGTGATTCAATTACCCACACTGAAAAACATGTAATCTTGCCCTCTAATTATGGTGGGTCCAGTTATTAATGATCCAGCCCGTCCCTAAAAAAGGCAGGTATTTTTCTCTCCTTCTTTCTAAGGTCACGAGAACGGTAGTAAATTGCCATCTTACGAAATATCTTTAACCACAAAGTTTAGTTGATATTTCTAAGTCATTTGACAGAGTCTAGCATCCATTTCTCTTGTCAAAAATGCGTGCATTTGTTACCGATGAAGCTCTTCTTCTTTCAATGGATTAGAAATTTCCTTTCGGGTCGTTCAATTCAAGTTGGTTTCAAGTCTGCAATCCACAATATAAATACTATGTTCTGCAAGGCTCCGTTTTGTCTCTGACTCTTTTTCTCATTTTTTTTAGCTCCTCTGATCTGGCTGCGATATATAAGGCAAACATCCACTTCAAGCTCGATTACAACGTCCATTTTTAATTTCATTTTCAATGGATTTTTATTTGTAAATTCAGAATATCTTACGTGCTAACAAAAACGCTTAAAACTAGCTTAATTAACTTAGCTATCTTACACTAACTTACTGACCCCATGCGGGCGCTCTAAGCTAATCCTAACATTTAATCTATATCTTTTGACGCAACCTAACTGATTTTATTTAATATCTATATTAACTTTCTAAAAAATTTATAAAAAAAACTAGGAAAAATCCAAGAAAAATTTAAAACTTATGAAATAGTATGATTGTGGCCACACAGTCGCTGAGCGAAAAGCGACGTTTCTGAGCGGCAGAGCGGCGTCGCTGAAATTTAAATTTCAGAAGTACAAAGCCGTCCTGCATTATGGCAGGATAGGCTTAAAGATTTCAAAATTAAAAATATTACTGATAAACTGTGGAGTGAAGCGGAAGAAAAATGAAAATATAGCGGAGATGCTATACACCACCCTGTGCGACGTCTCGGTCGTAGTTGAGTCGCCTATCCACAGCTTTTCTGCCGACGTGGCGGAACCGCTAACTTATCCTGGATCAGACCTCTCTGATTAATTTATAGGAACGCTTCTGGAGGGATAAATCCATTAAGGCACACACTCTCGTAATAGAGATTGTTGGGGTAATAAGTCAGATTCGCCCTGTTGTACAGAAACTCATTATGATAGAATTTTATGTACTCAGACTCTGGTATTCTATGCAAACGAAGGCAAGCTCTAAGGCAAACCCTATGAAACACCTGCATCTTTCCAACAAGCTTGGCCCCACGTTGAACCACACGGACATCCATATGCGAGCATAGGTCGAATGAGCGCCATGTAGCAGAATACGTTCACCCTCGCATCGAGTTGGCTGCTGTAAAACAGTCTCTTTGTGAGGGCAAAAGTAACTTTGGCTCTGGCCAGAATAGCATCAATATGTTTGTTAAAGTATAGATATTGATCTAGCCAGACCCGAAGGTTCCTGACTATACTTCGACTCCCAAGTGGCTGCCGTGCTGCCCACTATAGAGAGCTTTCGCCAATTGTTTCTGGTTTCCCAAGAGGCCCCAGACAACGGCGTTCTGAACAGGATGGTCTCCGACTTCTGAAAGTTGATTTTCAGCTTTCAGCCGTCGCAGTACCTCTTAATCTTATCGAAGTCACGCTGCAAAAGTAATGCAATGACCTCGATCTCAGGCCCTGACCTGTACGCGACCAATTCGTCTGCGTGCGCTATGGCATTACTTACTTACTTAGGTGGCGCTACAGTTCGGGGTGGACCTGGGCCTCAACCAACAAGCCTCTCCATTTAGCTCGGTCTTTAGCTAATTGCCTCCAGTTGCGCACTCCAAGTTGGTCGAGGTCCCCTTGAACTTGTGCGCGCCACCTACGGCGATAATTCCCTCTACTGCGTCGTCCCTCGGGGTTAGATTCGAAGACTCTGCGGGCCGGAGAGTTGATGTCCATTCTTTCTACATGTCCTAGCCATCTCAGACGTCCAATACGCAGTTTTTTGACTAGATCGATGTCGCTGTACAGCTCGTATAGTTCGTGATTGAATCTTCTCCTCCAAAACCCGTCAACGCAAACGGGACCGAAAATCTTACGAAGAATTTTTCTCTCGAAGCGACCAAGGATATCTTCATTCTCTTTTAATAAAGTCCATGTTTCAGCGCCGTAAAGCAGGACTGGGATGATCAAGGTCTTATATAGAGTCTCCTTAGTTGTTCGAGAAAGGGCTTTACTGTTGAATCGCCTTATAAACCCAAAAAAACTGCGATTGGCAAGAGTTATTCTTCGATTGATTTCTGCGCTGATCTTGTTTGTAGAATTTATAGCAGAGCCAAGGTAGACAAAGTCCCTTACTACCTCGAAGTTATAGCTACCCACGGTGACGTTTTGTCCAATTCGTCGGTGTTGGTTTTCCCTTCTAGTTGACAGCATATACTTGGTTTTGCCCTCGTTTATCGCCAAACCCATTTTGGCCGCTTCCGCCTCAATGCTTGCAAACGCACCGGTGACAGCCCGCTGAGATCTTCCGATAATGTCTATATCGTCGGCGTATGCAAGCAGTTGCACAGACTTGTAACAGATTGTGCCTCCGGTGTTGGCTTGTGAGTTCCGCACAATCCGTTCAAGTACAATATTGAAGAAGTCACATGACAGCGCGTCACCTTGTCTAAAGCCTTTTTTGACATCAAAGGTCTCGGTGAGGTCATTACCGACCTTGATGGAGCAGCGAGCGTTCTCCATCGTCACCCTGCACAGACGGACAAGTTTGGCAGGGATGTCAAAACTAGACATGGCTCTTCTAAAGCTCTTCTCTATAAATGCTGTCATAGGCGGCCTTGAAATCGATAAAGAGGTGGTGAGTAGCGATTTGGAATTCTTGGGTTTTCTCCAGGATCTGTCGAAGTGTGAAGATTTGATCGATGGTGGACTTTCCTAGCCTGAAACCGCATTGATAGGGTCCAATCAGGCTGTTGATAAAAGGTTTCAGGCGTTCACACAATATCGCAGAAAAGATCTTGTATGCGATGTTGAGGAGACTGATGCCTCTATAATTGGCGCAGTTGAGGGGGTCTCCTTTCTTGTGGATCGGGCAAACGATGCTGAGATTCCATTCATCAGGCATACACTCGTCTGACCAAATATTAGAAATGAGTTGGTGTATGCACTCTACCAATTCATCCCCAGCTGCCTTGAAAAGTTCGGCCGGTAAGCCGTCAGGTCCGGCAGCCTTGTTCGATTTTAGCTTGGATATTGCTATCCTCACTTCGTTTTGGTCAGGTGGACGGAAATTTTGACTATCATCGTCCATGTTGAATGGTTCATTCTGCCTGACAGCGGGATGTTGGTCTTCGTCGCCGTTATACAGTCTGCAGAAGTAGTTTTTCCATATTCTCAGCACCGACTGTGATTCTACTACGAGGTTCCCATTTTCATCTCTACAGGTTTCTGTTCGGGTATTACTTCTCTGACACGTTCTTTTTACCTTTTGGTAAAACTTCCGTACATTGTTCCTGGAGTATAGACTCTCGATATTCTCAAACGCGCGCTTCTCATGCTCTTTCTTCTTCTTTTGGAGAAGCCGATGTTCTTCCCGTCTCTTTTGCTCGTAGAGCTCACGAGCAGCTCTCGTCTTCCTTTGCAGCGCCGCTTTGTATGCCTCTTGTTTTGCTGCATGCACTCGCCGGCATTCTTCGTCAAACCAGGGGTTTCGCGGTGGTGGTCGAGCGAGACCCAGCACATCAGTCGCGGCGTTTCTGATGGCATGTTGGCAGCGTTGCCACTGGTCTTCGGCACTTGATGCTGGCGGTATAGGGGTGATTGAGAGATTTCGGGATACGCGTTCAGCGAAGAGTCTGGCGGTCTCTTGCGATTGTAGCTTTTCGACGTTGAATTTTCTCACAGTAATTCTTCTTTGTTGCTCAGATTGGGATATCCGCATTCGTACCTTGGCTACAACAAGGTAATGATCCGAGTCTATGTTGGCCGCTCGGAAGGTCCGGACATCCAGAATACTGGAGGCATGCCTTGCGTCGATCGCAATATGATCAATTTGGTTGATCGTGACATGATCATTGGACCGCCATGTCTGCTTAGGAATATCGAGATGAGGAAACCATGTGCTTGCTATGGTGACATTTCGCCCCACAGCGAAATCAATTAGCCTCAGTCCGTTATCAGACGTGGTGTCGTGTAGGCTATGCTTACCGACTGCTCTACCGAAGACGTCCTCCTTTCCTATTTTGGCGTTAAAATCGCCCAATACGATCTTAACGTCGTATTTAGGACATTGCTCGTATGTTTTGTCGAGGAGCTCGTAGAAACACTCTTTGGTGGCAGGGTCCTTTTCTTCTGTGGGGGCATGAACACATATTAGGCTTATGTTAGCGAATTTAGCCTTGATCCGGATAGTCATAATACGCTCGCTCACGTGTCGGAAGCTTAAGACTTCTTGCCTAAGTCTGCCGCGTATGACAAATCCGCATCCGAATAAGCGTTGCCTGTTGCCTCTGTAGCAATCACCGTAGTAGATGTCACAGTTTTTCATCCTCTTTTTGCCTGGCCCATCCCATCGCACTTCCTGGATGGCGGTAATATCTGCTTTATAGCAGTCTAGGGCCTCTGCTAGTTGTTCGGCTGCACGTGGTCTGTAAAGGGACAGAACATTCCACGTACAGATCCGAAGGTCGTTGTCCTTATTTCGTTTGCTGGGGTCGTCATTAGTTGGGTCATCCTTATCCGAGGCTTTTGGTTGTTTCGGAACCATGCGTTTTTTACGTGGTAGGGAAGTTACCCCGACGGCACAACCCCCAACCTGGAGGGCCAGTTCCTTAATTATTCCCCTAGGACGAGGGGCCGGGTACACCGGTGCCAGTAGTCCACTACGGGAGTATGAGCGCTGCCGTTGGCCCATTAAGGGCTCCTCCGCCACCATCTCTATTCCAATGTCCTGACCAACATTGGAAATTCCTTACCGACCTGTGATCCGAATACGTCGAAGCAGCTCGCGCAAGGTATTCACTAAGTTCAACCTAACTGGAACTATAGACGCCACCGTTGACTCCGTCTAGGGAATTCGTCCACTGCCGCCTGGGACAGGAAGAAGTGCTCTAGTGAGAAAAGCACTCTTCCCCCCCTCTCTCATCTGCTGCCACCAAGAATCCGCCAAACGGGGTTGGTTACCCATTTCTTGGATTAAGGTACTAGGCACCCGGCTGTCACCGCGTGGAGGTTGAGAGTAGGAGTTGGTAGGCCTCAGCTGAGTGAAAACGCTTGTGTTTTCATATGATCGCATGCACTACCGTTTGACCAGCTATGGCATTGCTTCTTGCTTTTATTCCACTGGATATCCGAGACCAGTTTCGACGCGGCATGTATAGTATCATGCGCCGCCTTGAAATCAAATTGGTTATCCGGAATTATGTGCCTGTCGTCAACCCACTTAGTTAAGGCTCTATGGATCACTTTTTCGAATACCTTGCTGATGTTCGCAAGGAGACTTATCGACCGAAGATTCCAACTCCCCATTGGAGCTATCTTTATTTTTCTTTAGAATGGGCTCCACCACCGCTGTTTTTCAATGCGCTGGGTATTATTCACATCATTATTGAACAGTATAGTGTAGATGTTCAGTATTCTGGAGGAAGATGTCTCAGTATAATGTTGGGTATGCCATCGATTCCCACGGTTTTTTTTTTTCTCAGTGATTCGAAGATCGTTTGGAGCTCTGCTTCGAAATGAACAGGGGAGAGCCCCTTCATCGGTGACGGCATTGTTTGCTATATATCAGTATATATATACCAGTGTTCTCAGATCGTCAGTGCTCCATGCCATTTCGAAGGTAGAAGTTGTACACAAGGACCCGATTTTCCAGGTCGTGGTTCGGGCAAACACTATCCTTCACCTTATACACGTCCTGGAAAGTCGCTCCTACAGCCCCTACCTTCTCCTGCGGATCTTCGATCACAAAGAAACTGTTATCCTCAGCTGCGTTATCTGGGTCTATACCTAGTATTTGTATATTGTTCGTAGTTCGGGGGATTTCAAGACGCGGAAGATCATTTTGATTATTCCTCCGAAATATTTTGTTTATTTGCGGGAACATACTAGGATTGTTTGATTTACAGCCCGAATTTTCCTGTCCCAGTGCAAATTTACAGAAAGACTGTAATTTTCTTTAATTAACTTCGAGAGGTTTCTAATCAACGACTTGAGTGTCCTAAGCTCCTCCGAGTTCTGTCTGTCAGTAAACCATCTGTACAAAGTTTTTAATATCGACAGCAGTCTACTTTTATGTTCTTGCAGTGCGTCAATCGTTGCATTGCGGTATATGCCCACGTTGTCAGTGTGTTGATACCGAGGTATCGTTGTCCATCGTTCGTTTTATTGTCCCGTCTATTTGTTCTAGATATCTATCAATCTTCTCGTTTGACAGATTCCTATTGGACGGTAAGTCGAGCAAGTTCGAGGAGAGTGCTCTCGTCAACTGTCTGGAGAAGCGAGTCCAACGCGTTGTACTGTAATTGTAGGCGTGCAATTGGACAAACTCCTCCAATTTCGCAATTTCGTTGGGAATCGTTATTTCGGTAAGGAGTCCGCAGTGGTCACTGTCATACACAAAAGTATGTAAGCAGTTTAAAGTTTGTCGGTCCATGTCGGTCAGTTGTAACCGTACGTCGGACAGCATTAGATTCAGATAAGATCCGCTTCTGGGATACGACGGACTATCCGTTGCTTTTAAATCAAGTCGACACTCAACACTGTGCAGACCTCACCAATTGAATAGTAGGTTAGGTAGAATTTGGTGTGTTAGGGAATGTTTTCCGAGTAACCAGTACATTTCTCTATATTTGATTTCGAGTTCCTTACGTTTCATTTTCACATGCGAATTCCATTTCAGCCTTGCGTCGAGTGTCATTCCCAGGTATTTGGCCTCGTTTGCAAAAGGTATTAGGGCCGAGTTTAGAAAAATTGGCAAGTCATTAATTTTCTTATAAGTGAAATTCACGTGAACAGATTTAGATTCGCTGAGGGCGATCCGCCAGTCCCTCGTCCATTCATTTACTTTATTCAGTGCATTTTGCAGTTTTGCTTCTTCTGCTGTTGTTGTTGCCGCTGCTGCTGCTGTTGCTTCTGATGCTGTTTCTGCTGGTGTTGTGGTTGCTGCTGTTGCTGATGTTTTTGCTGCTGGTGTTGCTGCTGCTGTTTTTGTAGCTGTTGTAGTTGGAGCTGCTGTGGTTGCCGCTTTTGCTGCTGCTAAAAATGTGGAACGCTTTACGATTTTGAATGTTATACCTGCGCAGGGGCCATGCTAATCTTCTCTGTATCGTTAAAATTTTAGTATATGTTCTGCCGAAGCAAGAACGAGCACAACGCCCATCTCTGGTCCGGTGTACCTAAAGCAACATCACACCTACTGGATCGGATTTAAAAGCGTGCGTTAAGACTAATAGAGGACAGAAGCATTGCGGAGTCAAATATTCCCTGTCTCTTTTCAAACAGTGGTCCAATGAAAAAGCCATCTGCATTCCGCCTTGAATGCTCATTTGTTTACCGTCAAGCCTATTTTCGAGCATATAGGGAAATATTGAGATTCCTTCCTGTGCCATACAGCATGGATGTGGAATGCTTGAAAAGCTCTATTTTCCCTCTGATTATAACCCACAAACATTTAAAACAAATGTGTATCGGTTTCTTCTCTTATTTCATCCTAATTTTCCTACCAGCCGCGCTGTGCCTTAACATTTTGAGGGCAGCCGTAGTCCCTTGTATAATCACGTTAGAAATAACATGAGTTGAGTTTCCCTTACTTTACCTTGTGGGTGATGGAAAGAGCTGTTTGTAGTTTTTAAGATATGTATAAAATAGTTTATTTATTTAAGTCACAGAGAAATAAAAAAGTTGTTAAAAATGTTTAATAGTTTTGTAAATAAGTATGTAGTTAGAGTAAACCTTTGCAAATTATTGAAATGTAAAAAATAAGCTTTTGATTTAAGACAACGTTTTCCTTTAATGTTTATTTATTTCATATGCAGTCGTTTTACTTGGTTTGGTAATATTCGCATTTAATTTCAGATGTGTACTTGTATTATATTATACGAGTACGTAGCGTAAGAAAATCTACGAACACAAGCATTTAATTACTTATTCATCTCGTGAGACCTACATATTATATCACTTATGAAATCCAGGCGCAATTCAACTTTGTCTTTAATGATGTGACTTTGACTCATTTTCAAGGGGAATATATTCTGTTACGTGTCTATTATTATCACCTAAATAAAGGTTGCAGGGGCTAAGGATGTAGGCATTTTTAGTAACAACGTCAGGTATTTCGTAACATTCCATTGTATGAAAAAAAAAAAAAAAAAATATTTGGCGCAACAGCTCTTTAAGTGCCAGGGCCTAGCTTCTCGCAACCACTCATGTTGTGTGCGTTATATTTTTCACACGAATGGAAGGGACCTACAGTTTAGTGCCGTACCCGAACGGCGATTTTGAGAAGCTTTTTCGAGACAACAATACTCTCGGATGTTTTTCAGACGCTCGCGAGAGGTGGGACCGTGAACATTTTTTTTGGTGTTTTGTAGGATTCGAACTTGAAACCTCACGCGTAGTGATCCGACACACTAACCACTTACGCCACGGCGCCCACCATTCCATTATATGGAAGAAACAATGAAATAAGCATGTTAGCAGTTATATATTATATATATTTAATCTAACTAGACCAGAATTTTTCTTTTTTACTAGTACCTATGTCATGTATGCATTTTAGGCTGATAAAATGCAAAGCAGAAGAAAAAAACCGATGCACATAAGAACTCTTGTATTATTGGTCGAATTTAATATTCATGATTTTGATTTACTTACTCGAAGGGTGTATGTAATCATTATCATATTTTTTAAGGTGGCGATGGCGTAGTGGTTTCATCATCGAATGCCATGATAATGGTTTCCGGTTACTACCCTGATGTCAGCAAGCATTTATTTATTTATTTCACACAAAATATACAAAGAGTCAGTGCGAAAAAAAAAAAAAAAGCTTGTGTCAACACTATTGCGAAGGCATAACATTGACAGTAGTATATTAGTCACATGGCTGGAAAATTTGTTCTCTCTGTTAGATGATTGATATGCTTACGGTTTCAGGTATTCGGAAAAATGCTGTGAATGAGAAGCAAACATAAAGTAACAAAATAAGTCTCCTGTTATTTGGACACCAATCCTGACTTTTTTGAAATCTAATATCTGAGTTTCAAACCCTATCTATCTTTTTCAACGCCCGTACTGTGTAAAATGTTTTAAGGGTCTCCATAGCTCCTTGAGTGTGCGTAAATTATAAAAAAAAATATCGAGTTAACATTAATTGCAAGGTCAGTTACATAATTCAATTTGTCTTTCAATACGAAGGTACGTACATACATATACGTATGTATGTATGTATTTGCTTGCAGTGGATAATATAAACCTTTCACTTTCTCTAATACTACGACGTGACTCATAACAGCTAACCTGCAGGTATAAAATCGACCAATTATGTAGACAAGTAAAATACTGACATAAAATCTTTTATATTACTTTTTTCGTTCTTGGAATATCTCGTAATAAGATATCGAAATTTGTAGCAAAATAAATTTGCAGAGAGTCAAAGCTCAAACGAACCATTTTTTTGTGAAGTTTTACAGCATAAAACGCTATGCAGGTTTATATGCTTTAAGGAAGATTTTCTGCTTGTTACCGAAATAATAAAAAGAAATTCATTCACTTTTAGTAAACGTGCATGACTGTCACCACTTTAATGTGATACCCATAAATCAACTGCTATAAAGAATTTATTATTTTCCTTGAATGAATTTGCGAGTATTCTATTGTTCAAGATTTGTAAAACTTATTTTATTTGGGGTTCTTATGGTGTACTGCTGACTACATGTAAAACAAAGTCGTTAGCTTACTGCAATGCTTCATCATTATAACCTGCTGGTAATAATTCATGGTTTATTTCGAATTTAATATATATAAAAAAAAAATAAAAATACATTGCGGTCTCAAGACACAAAAGGTTTACTTAAGTACGCCGATTATTCTTCATAAAAGAAAAATACTATTAAGTTGCCAAAAACTGATACAATAATCCAAAATAGGCAAATATGCCTAAATGTGTATGTTTTCGTGGCAGAATAATAGAAGTTATTTTATAAGCCAGACTCGAGCCGTGCCATTAGCCACAAGCTTCAATCTAAAGAATATTTTAAATTAAAGAAAACTATTTGCATTCGGTTGTACGTAAATTTAGCTAACGTGTGGCGTTTTGTATCTATGGAACCAGGCAAGTGCAATTGATTATATTCTTGCTCTTAAAGAATTTGAAGTTAATATAAGAAAGAGAACAAAAATTTTCTTATGAGTAAAACTTTCTCTAAAATAGAAACTAGGGATTTTCTTTGATGAATGTTCTTGCTTTGTATTGCTTTTGTGAAAGTAGCAATAGATTGTCGATTCACTTCTATGGTTATACATTTTTTTCTCAGCAGTTAGTGCCACATCAATGGACACAAGCAATTTTCTAATAAATGTAGGTATGTTAGCTTGAGAGAAATTCTTCAAACTGATCAAAACGAATAATAAAATGTGTTGGCTCCATATTATTTTTTACTTAGGCATGCTATTTTTCGAGGAATAAAAGATATAAAGTACTCGCATACGTGATCAACGTAATGTAATTGTTGTAATGCTATGGACGCAAATATGCAGAATTTATTCATTTATTTTATCTAACATTTAAAATATGTGAGGGGCGTAAGTTTTAATGTAATAATTTTGTTGCAAGCTACATATTTGGATTGCTACGCATAATATGTTAATGTGAGATATTACTGCAAGTTATTGAAATCAAAATAATGCATATTGGAATAGGAGAAATATAACTATATTTTTTTAGTTTTTTTTTTACAACTGAACATTTCAAAATGACGACCCATATCACTGCGGTTTGATCGCGTTACCTATGTACTGTACATAGACATATGCACCAATTGAACAGTTTCGTCAGGTAAAATACAAAAAACAAGCGTCTGACTCTTGAGAATGTTATGGAATTCCTTGGGAATCTTAAAATGTCATAAGAAATATAGATGGAAAGGACCTTAGAGCGCATTATTTTGGATATGAAATGTGGGCGTATGTAAACTGTAATCCATTCCAAATGCAAATCTTTTAATCCAACGGAGGCGTATACGTAACCTATTTTGTGGCCAGCCGAGCCTAGAAGTAGATGTGCCCTTACTTTATTTTGAAATAACTTTCTAAAGTATGCTTTTAATATGCAAAAACATTTGTGCGTAATATTCGATTTACGCACGAATGTATAAGCTAACTGTAGTTTCAATACAAATATATCCACTTGACGCGGTTAAAGTCATAGTCATAGTCCACTTCTCAAAAATATTGGTGTAAGTACAGAAATTATGCCCCACACGCCAACATGTTGCATGAAAAAGTCAAGTAGGTTATAATTTCACTACTTCGTCGACAGATGGTAGCATACGTTTCATAAATAAAAGAAAAAGCCGTTATATTGTAAGTTACAGCGGTGCAAGTTTCAAGTTCTCAAAACAGAAACCAATTTTAATTTTTTCGACATGTACACATATTGCAGTATATAACTGCATCCTGCATTATTTTTAAAGGGAATGTGTACTTAACTTAATTACCTTCTATAATAGAAATCTTCAAAATCGAAACTTGTGTAGGTAAAACTCTTAAAGGCTGTCAGAACATACTCCTATCTGCTTTTCTGACGAAGGAACTATTCGATGCAACGTAAAAGAATCGGTAATAACAGGTAAAAGTCAATAAAATGATAAACAAAATAAGCAATGAAAGCCTTTAGTAATCTTTTTTAGCATCTCGTTAATGAAAATATGAACTGCTTATGTGGGTTTTGATTAGGAAGTTCACATTATTCAGATTCTACGCACCTTGACCTACATGTGTTACATATTATCTTTTTGTCAAGCAATGCCGAGGCCATAACTTATAAAAAAAGCCCATATTTACCCCAAACCATAACACAAAAAAAGACAACTCCTTTTATCCACAAATGTCTCATTAAGAAAGTCGCTGAAAAGCATCATAATTTGCTGCATACATCATTTAGTACAGTCATCCAGGGAGAAAAGGAACAACTTTTTCACTCAACTCGAACAAGCAACGTTTTTCATTACCTTTGCCTATGTGTCGGCAGAACACAATCCCACGGAAATTGTTTCCTAGCATACCTACATAAGTACTCTCTTATGTGCGTTCAAAAACTCTGCAGAAACTTTTCGGATTGAAAGTCACTCATGCATGATATCAACGTGTGTGTGTATGTATATGTAAGGTGTAGTATGCCCTTTTGTCAAAGGATCATTTCCGATTTGCACCTTGTTTCTTTTATATCCTATAGGGTATATTCATTTGAATTTATGCTTTGTAACTTAGAAAAGTAATGTGAGTGAACTGCATAACCATAAATGCTCCACTTGCTTTCTACTCTTGGGAGCTATAAGCTACTATCACGTATAACAATATCGTGTGTAGATGTGAGAATAACACAACATGTGTAGAAATTCAAAATATTTACGTCGACAAAAGCTTTGAGCACTGCAGTAACTCGAAGAGCTTAACCAAGTTTATTGGTATATTTTAAAGCGCAAAGGGATAAAACTGTTGTATTAGAAATGGGCAATAAAAATTACATAAAATACTATTCATCCGATGCAACCTGTCACATATTTAGCTTGCAGCATAGCATTATAGACCCAGTTTCTGGATTATTGGATTGCATTTTTTTCTTCGAGATTCTAATGCGGTCTCAAGACCTGTAAGTGATTATGCAGCTTAAAGGTAAAATAAAATCATGGTAAAATATCAAATTGTTTGTAAGTTATACGCACAATAAATTACTCTAGAACGAAAGACATTTTCAAAAAGCAGAGAATCAGTAACCTAACTTGGTTTGTCCAAGAAACCTTAAAAAGATTCATCGAATATTTTCCGCTATGTCCCATGTCGTTACTTTCAAATTTGTGGTTAGAGCTCATTTTTCCCGTGTATACTCGCATATGTATCTTGCTTTTATTATGCGATATCTGAAATGGAAACTAAGGTACCGCTAGGTGACAGGTTTGGGGTATAAGTCTACAGGCTTCATATATTAACTTTAAAGTACATCCGCCTAGTTGTTTACTTTGTTTCAGTTTCTCTAATATAAATGGTAATTAACCGAAGTATCAGTTGATCTACAAGTATTTCATGAAAAAAATACTTGCCCTACATGTAGGTGGAAGTAAATACATTTTCTTCATGATGTTTGTACTAATCTCTTAGTTTGTCATTAGAGACAATTATTATAACATGCTAAACATCTTTAAGAAACACCCAAACCGAACATTATTTGTGAGTTTGTTTCGATGAAAGCGATAGGGTATCATGTTCTCTTTTTAGAATGTTAATCGATTTTTTTATGTGTACATTTTACTCCCTCATGTTACGTTCGTCAATTATACGGTCGACAGAAAGCGCAACGGCTGCGTTATACAACGCTCAGTTAAACGTTTTAAAAGGACAAAAGCAACTAACCTGCAAAGACGGATTTGCAATCACCCTCAAGTCAAATACACACTTAAAAAAAGAGGTTTTTGCTGTTTCCTTATTTTGATGACAACATTGTCGTCACTTTCTATTGCGATAAGAGATATAAGCCGTTTTTAGATAAAATGTGTAGTATGCAGAAGCAAGCACTTGTGTTAATTTATGTTAATCAAATGATTGAAATTTGTAACGAAAATATAGATATTTTATGTATGTAATTTAAGATGAATAAAGTAATTTTCAGAATATCTAATTTACATAAACAGACTATCCCGAATTAAGATCGAACGCGAATAAAGTTCTTTTTATAATAAAAAAAAAATGAAAAACTAAAATATACTCGCATCTGTATTGGCCCGTTTTATTGGATTTATGTACTTAATTCTTAAAAACAATTTCATTCTTAAATTTTTCATAGTATTTTGGTCGGTTAGGTTAAAGAAGTGGAATTTTGGGATAAGAGTTGTGGAATTAAACCCATTCGACCATATAGTAATTGTGTATCTCATAATCAGGCCAACATAAAAGAACCACAACAATTAAGATATTCTTTGCATTGCGCTTTCGCTCATAATTAAGTGGAATAATAGAAAAAAATCGTAGTGGTATATACGAATCCCAATACAGTAAATAAAAATCTTTATATTTATGCAAATTTCCATCATCTTGTTTTAGGACATTTAAATTATATTTCAATTTAAATAATATTTAAAATGCTCTTGAAGTATGATTATGCAAGAATATCTCAATTAAAAAACAGTTTTCAGATTTTTCCCAGGGCAATTGAAAAGGAAAGTATATTGTAATGAATCTACTTGCGTATTTCGTAATCATTCCAAAATAAAGAAAACAACAACAAGAAGATATTCTTTGTATTGCGCTTTCATTCATCATTAAGTGGAATAATTAAATAAATTCCTAGTGGTATATACGAATCCCAATACAAGAAATAAAAATGCCGATATTTATACAAATTTCTACCATATTAACTCTCACTTCAGTACATTTAAATTATAGTACAATTTAATTAATGTTTAAATTGCTCTTGATATATAAGTATGAAAGGAATAGATCAATTAAAAAGCAGTCTTCGCATTTTATCCTCGACAATTAAAAAGGAAAGTAGATTGTAATGAATCGCTCTGTCTTTCGTGGTTGGAATAAAAAAGGAATACCCGTAAGGAATTTGTTTATTTTTTCCTATTTTTTTTTTTAGTGCGTGAGTGGATTGCAGTGATGAGTGATTCAATGGCTTAATTTCAATTTTCAATTTATCTAAAAAAATATTTCGGGTGTACATGAAGACTTAGGCTTAAAAAAAAATAATTATAATAATAGTAATATATAACAAAAAAAAAAAAAAAAATAATAATAATATTATGAAGAAAAAAGAATCATATAAAAAGAAAAAAAAAGGGTTTATTCAAGAGATACTATCATATACTTTATTGCTGCATTGCGTAATATTCAGTAATACATTTTTCGAAATGCGATGGGTTATTAATTCTTTTGATGTACATGGGCACATCAGAAGAGCCTGATAAAGTGAATAAAGAATAGTCGGGAAGAGTTTAAGCATCTGAATGTAGGTATATTGATGTTAAGTGTTTTATGAGATCGAAAAAAAATTAGTTTGCACTGAGCACTGTTTTTTTAAATATGAAAAAAGGATGGATTTCATTGGGAATTGATTGCAGTCTTGGCAGTTTTTGAGTTAAATTGAGTGCTCATGCGAATAAGAAATTTTGTAAGTCAGTCGTCGTTAAAAAAAAATTAATATTTGCGTCATATTTTGCACAAGAATGGAAGGGATCTACAATTTAATGCCGTATCCGAAGGGCAATTTGGTTTGAAAATCTTTTTGAAATAACAATACTCTCGGATGTTTGACCTCACGACCTCACGAGTAGTGGTCCGACACACTAACCATTTACGCCAAGGCGCCCACAAGGTATCGTCGTTAAGGTATGTAAATACTCAACCTCAATCAAAAGTACCTCAATAAATAAATTAACAATATGAATGAAGACAGAGAACAAAGAACAGAGGTAAATAAAATAGAATATTCATTTAATTAAATGAGCATATGGTTTGTTTTAATTCTTGGGAAATAGACTGGTTGGTTCCCTCAATAGGAAGAAAGAAGAGAGCAGCGAACAGTAATTCTTCTTCTTCTTTGTATTCCTCCAAGATTATGATGATCCGAAAACAAGGGATCATAACACTACCACTCCACCGCAACTCCACTGATCGAATGCCTTTTCAAAGTCAACCAATACAATATGCAAATCCTTTAAGGAATCACGATGTTCTCATATTATTATCCTTATACTTTGAATTGCATTTGTGGTTGATTTACCCGCAACAAACCCGCACTGATCATCAGATAGCCGTATTATTTTTCGCAGTCGGCTATCTAATACTCGCTCAACGATATTCATGGTGTGTGACATCAGCTTGATCGAACGGTAGTTGTCACAGTTTCACGTGTTACCCTTCCCTTTGTACACAGGGAGAAGATATCTTTCCCTCCATTAATTGGGCATTGGATTATCTCTCATAAATTTGAAGAAGGAAATTCTGAGCCATCTGAACCCCATATCCCCAATCTTTTTTTTTTTTTTTTTATAATTTGCGCGCACTCAAAGGGTTATGAATACCTTTAACATGTTTACACACAGTACGGGCGTTGGAAAGGATGGATAGACAGAGAGAGAGAAAGATTTTGGTGTAGTGGTTTATTGAAGCTCAGTTGTTTATGCTTCGGCTATTCTCCGGGGGTGGCGTCCAGATAACTGGGGAGATTTTTGTTATTATTGTCTTTGCTTCTGATTCGCAGTACTTTTTTCCCGATAACCGATGTCAAGGGCAAATCATCATCAACAGAGCGAACAATTTTTCCAGCCACATGACCAAGCTACTGCCAGTGTTATGCCTTCGCAGTAGTGTTCACAAGCTTTCGAGAATGATCGGACTGTCTTTATATATTTCATGAGAAATAAATAAATGCTTGCTGACATCAGCAATTGAACCATGAACCATTAGCGTGGCAATTGACGACGTTACCACTACACCACTGCCACCTCCAACCCTTTTCCAAAACTCAGAGAGCATCTCGTCTGGCCCAACCGCTTTTCGTTTTTTGGAGTATTTGACCGCCTCACTAACTTCTTCGACTGTAATATCGGGTATTTCTTCACAGTAAGGGGTGGATCTTGGAAAGTATAGCCGGGGAAACTGTTCATTCAAAAATCGTTAACAAAACTGCCGCCACCTTTGCAGAATATTGTCCTCATCTACAGGAGCTGGCCATGAGCATTGCTAATGAATTTTGGCGAAGGAATCTCCTGAGCATTCCTCCTTCTTTGTGCCCCGATTTTGAAGACGATTGAGCTTTTGTTCATATTATGTCATTGCAGCTCCTAGATAGCTTGGTTTGCATTAGCAACCGGGGAACATATTTTCTCCAGCTCTCGATACAGGCCCTCGTACTCTCTCTCTGCTTGAAGGTGGGCGCAATTCTTCTTCCCTTTTTTCTTATAACATCTGTATTCCACTTCGAGGTGAGCTTTTTCGTCCCTATTATTAGAGGGGCACTTTGACCAAGATTTGAAAGCCGTTTTCTTTATATTTATCTCTTATTTAGCTTCATAACTCCACCACCATATATCTTTGGGATATTGTTGATGGCCTCTTGAGGCTCAATCAGCATTGAAAATAATTTTTACACTCAAACATTTTATTTAGTGTTTCGGACCTGAATGGTAAAAATGGAACACGTATGTCTTCAACACGGTGTCTGCCCACCTGTCTGTCATACGCTTGTAACTTCTGAACCGTTTGACCAAGAGACCGGACATTTTTTGTGCATACCCATTATACTTATGCCAGTACAAAATGCTGATAGTAAAATGTAGTTTGGGTGCTCTTTTTTAAGCACCTTGTAACAAGGACAATGTGTAAAGCAGGACTGGGATGATCAGGGTCTTATTCATAGTCGCCTTATTTGTCCGAGATATGACTTTACTGTTGAATTGCCTTATTAGCAAAAAAAAAACAGAGATTGGCAAGAGTTATTCTTACGCAGTTAGAGGCATCCCCGATAAACTAATTGTTATTATCAAAGCTACATATGAAGGCTCCAAATGTCACGTTCTGCACAGGGGAAGGTTGTCTGAGGAATTTGAGATCCAAAGTGGGGTAAGACAAAGCTGTATCCTTTCACCAATATTATTCCTATTGGTGATTAGCGATGTGTTTCATGCAGCTTTGTCGACGGGAAACGGAGGAATTCGATGGACTCTTACATCTCAACTGAAGCATCTTGACTACGCAGACGATGTATGCTTACTCTCCCACAGAATTATGGATCTCCACCAAATGACAGCAGATGTGGAGAGGGAGGCAGGTGTCGTCGGGCTGAAAATTAATACGGCAAAAACTAAAATTATCAGCCTTGGAACAAACTCATCGGCTCAAATATGCATTGCTGGACAACCGGTAGAGAGAGTAGAGGATTTCCAGTATCTTGGTAGTATTGTCTCGACCGATGGTGGAACCGAACTGGATATAGCCAACAGGATCGCCAAAGCAAAGTCCGCGTTCGGGATGTTATCCAAAATATGGCGAAGCAATGCAATCAGTTTGAGCACCAAAATAAGACTGTTCCGCTCCAACGTTGAATCCGTGCTGCTATATGGTTGCAGCACGTGGAGAGTGACCACTACTATCACCAGCAAGCTGCAAACGTTTGTTAATAGGTGTCTGCGCAATATCTTATGGATTTTCTGGCCCAATCGTATCTCTAACGAACACCTTTACGAGAGAACGGGTCAGGAACCAATAGGCACAACTATCCAACGGCGGAAGTGGCAGTGGATTGGTCACACGTTCCGAAAGGGTGACAGCTCCATAGCGAGCCATGCTATGCAATGGAACCCTCTAACTCAGGATGGCAGAAGACCTGGCGGTCCGAGGAGAACATGGCGCAGAACAGTCGAGAAGGAGGCACGGCAGTTAGGGAAAAGTTGGGGAGAACTCAGACACATTGCCAGAAACCGTACACGATGGCGCGTAGGCGTAGTAGAGGCCCTAGGACCCACAAGGGGATACAGGACATAAGTAAAGTAAGTAAGAGTTATTCTTCGTTTGATTTCTGCGCTTGTATCATTGTCAGAGTTATTTGTAGAGCCAAGGTAGGCACAATCCCTTACTACCTCGAAGTTATAGTTGCCCACTGTGACGTTCTGTCCAATTCGTCGAAGTTGATTGTCCCTTCTTGTTGACAGCATACACCTACTTGGCTTTGCCCTCCTTTATCGCTAAACATAGTTTGGCTGCTTTGCTTCTGTGACGGTGTTTTTTTGGTCGAAGGCTGAGGTAAGCTCGCCGGGCCCGGGGTTTACCCAAAGAAACACCCTAAAACTTCGAGAAAGAGTTGTCTTGTATTGACCGAGACTGATTTTACACAATAATCATAATATGGTATATGTTACATATAAAATATAATTTATTGGCGGGTTGAAGGTTAGCTTCCGTTCGGTGCACTCGGTCTGGGGTTGATTCGTCAATTGTCCTGGCCTACTTTAAGGGCGAAGGGTTGTACTGCAGAGGGTACGAACGGTCGCGGCGCACCCCCTTTCCCGGAGGGTCGTGCTTACTTTTCCAAATAAATCAAAAACTGAGCACAAGTGTTTTCCCAGACGGGGAGAGACCTAATCGGGACGTCAGGTCAGCTATGGTTAGTAGCGGGCCTGAAATTGGTTGCCCAATCACCGAGGTGAAGGCTTTCAAAATTTGGAACCGAAGCTCCTATGAGAAAATGCTCGCAGTACACAAGTTTGGTACCCAACCACGGCTGTTCAGACTCTGCTGACCACGTCTCTCAATCTCCCTCTTATTTAAATTCCTGCAACAAGCAGGTGTGAATTCTAACAATGAATTCAATTTATTGTCACACACAACTTGGTTGAAGAGATTGAGCGAGATGGTCATGCTCTGACGGCGTGATCATCGTCAGATGTTGTTGTTCTATTGCAGGTACAGTAGTGGTCGGAGGTTTTCATCCACGAAGTAAACTCCTCGTCTGTCGGAGGTATGCATCGACGAAGTAAGCCACTCGTCGGTCGGAGGTATACATCGACGAAGTAAACACTTCGCACGGTGGTGGTAGGGAAATATGTAACACTTCGTTACACTTCAATGATTGCAAACGCACCGGTGACAGCCCGCTGAGTTCCTCCAATAATATCAATATCGTCGGCGTATGGAAGTACTTGTACAGACTTTTTATAGATTATGCCTCTGGTGTTGGCTTGTGAGTTCCGCACAATCCGTTCAAGTATATATTAAAGAAGTCATATGACAGTGTGTCACCTTATCTTAAAGCTTTTTGACATCAAAGGTTTCGGTGAGATCATTATCGACCTTGATGGAGAAGCGAGCGTTCTCCATCGTCATCCTGCACAGACGGACAATTAGACATGACTCTATATCACTAACGAATTCTATTGGAACATTTTTGAATTTGGGACAGCAAAGGCAACTTATAATTATTAAAACCAGAAATTGTTAACAATTTATTTTTATTGGCGTTTCCCGGGAGAAGTGCGCCTATTGTACTTCGGCAGCGCCTTGGAATACTTGCAGATGCCTATTGCATTGTAGCTTGTCTGGTAGGGTATTCCAATCTCGCATTTCCATGCGTTATCACATTGAATTCGTTAAAACATCTTCCATTACAGTATCTACACGTATATTACAGGTATAAGTCGGCCTTACTAAATATATCTGCGATGGGCCAACGACTGAAGGCTAGTTGTTAATGCTGCTTCGATTTCTATAAGCATTAAAAAATAGTATAAATATTATATATCCTACTATTACTGTAATTATAATTAAATTTAATAAAGTATGATCATGAAAAAAAGTTAATTGTTCTATTAAAGGAGAAGCTCTATCTTGTAAACCTAAATTTGCTCATATAGACATTTTTCTAATAAAAGTAAAATATTTTATATATGAAGCTTAAATCCATTGCACTCCCTATACATTGCAACTCCCTACGAGAAGAGAACCTTAATAAGCGTGCTTTAAAATTTCTGATGCCGCGGTTGAGACACATGAAGAACTATCCAACTGCCTCACCCAAATGATGGTGACCCAAGAAAATTGAAAAACTAAACGTCTAAGGTATTTTTTATTGTCTTTCTTGTTATATTGTACAATATTATTGCTATACTTAAATAGCACGTATGCAGGGGGGTAGTTTTCATTGAAAAGTAGGCAGGGTGCAATGTACTCAAACTATTTCAATGTGAAAAAGAGGAAAAAAAAATTTACGTTTTCCAAATATAACATTAACATTACATTGACAGTAACATTAACCAGGATTTCGATATCAAAAATATGCCAAAATGGAATTCTCTTATAGCAAGGTACTAATACCAAATAAAAATCGTATTAAGTGTACTATACATACTCGCACATAAACATTTTCACCATATTCACCATTGACATTTCGTTCTTTTAGTGCTCATATTTTGGCGAAAATTTTCATATTTTTTCTTGGCTTCTATCGGTTAAAACGTCACGGAGTACTAGACGATAGAAGCAAATGATGTATTAGTTTAAAAATAAGATTCTAAACTTCTAATTTATGAGGTTGAATTTCAATTATGCTCGACTAATCTAATAACAAAAAATTTAAATGAAAGGGAGGAGGATTCCCTTTAGCCGATATTGATTTCCAAAGGAAAGCGATTAGACCTTACACTACTCAAAGAAGAACATCTTGTAACTTCTATTGGTAAATTTAAGCCTATCAATCTGTTATTGCTTAAGATTGTGCTATAAGTTTAAACAATACTCAAAATCTTTTACTTATCATATTAATTTCTAAAACTGTGTATCATATCTGCACAGTTCTTCCATATTGCTTCATAGTGATAGAAACTAAGACCTAAATCCGATTATAAGCCTAACGCAAAAGTAAATTGTGACAATTGCAACATCATTCACAACCTAAAACTCGATTGGCTTTGTTATTGGTGGAATGTTTTTCAGCCGACGGACAAATATTGAACCTTTCCAGTAACAATATGTGTCGGATGAAAAAATCCAACAGATGAATTGAAGTAATGATAATGCCAGTGCTTCCGGCTTACTTTCAAATGTCCTCCTTCTTCTGCAATGCTAAGGCCTCCATAGGTTTAGTTGGCTTCGGTTATTGTTTACCCATATCTTCCTTCAGTGTGTCCAGCTTTCGCAAATTGAATGTTCTTTATTGGACCTGCAATCTTGTCCACAGTCAAAGCATTCGGAATAATCTGCTTAGCATTCTACAAGCGCTGGTGATGTGAACGGATGTGATTTTATTGTTTGCAAACGACATAGATTATAGTCAAGGGATTGGCTAATAGTATACAATATTGCTCGGCAAAATCCTAGCGGACATAATAAGCTTATCAATAATGCGCTATTGCCACATACTAAATATAAATGTTTTTTTTTATATATACATACATACATATATATGTACATACTTCGAACCTACAGTGTACATACTGAGTTTCATAAGTATTTGTTTGCCTTTTTTCTCTCTATTTCCAATTTGTTGGGAATGTAGGATTAAATGTTAAATGAAGGATTCATTGGCGAAGGAAAATTTGTATTTCTTGGTGCGATACATGGAAGTCAACATTTCTAATGACAATAAGTTTCCCTAAATGTGGTCTAAAATTTTCCTTTTTGTCACACGTGATGGTTACATAGCCAGGACTTTTTTAGGTAAAAAGTTCACTTTTGTTTTTTTTTTAGCTGGTATACTGCACATACAAATTATTTTTAAATGAATCCAATTAAGAGTTATTAGCAAAAAAAAAAATTCAGCAAATTTACAAAGAGCTAACTTTGCCTGGTTTCTAGCAGAATTATTCAAACAAGTAAACAATTTATATCGAATTTACTTTGTATATGCCCTGGCGTTCGCAATTCTACGTGCAGTTATATTATACAGTCTGAAATTGATCCTACTTGCAGTTCTTTGTGCATGGAGAAAAATATTGCTATTATTTTTCGTTTGTCATTGGGAAAGAATTTGTGCTACATCAAACTTTCGGTAATCGAACACGCTATGGGCATAACATTTTTGCTTAAAATAACTTTGTACTTTTACAATGAAATTATTCAGATATCCTTGGGAAAAATGCAAGTGCACTTGCACTTTGCAGTTTTTTTTTCCCAAGTGTGGTATATTTATTTAAAAACAAGCTGTTAGTTCTATGAACTAAGAGTTTTGCATTTGCATATACGTATATGTATAATAGCTTTGAGATTTCGGACAAGCTATGCTAGTACAGGTAAACGTAAAAAAGGAAAATTATGTGCGGAAATACAAGCATCATCAACCTTCATTTCAGATATCTGAACGGATTTTTGTCAAACTAAATGCTTAATTCATAGTGGTTAATTTTTTTTTTTTATAATGAGGATATCATTCTAGCGAATAAATTTTCGATGTAATATACGAGATTTACTAGCGGTTGTTTTGGCTAGGATACTATATTGTGGCTGACCAAGAGCTTCAATGTCGAGGTCTTCAATACAAAGACTTTTGTATCATGTATAACATTTGTGAAAATGCGTGCTATGTTTAGGCGTTGCATTTGCCAAGTTATATGTGCAGACCGTGCATAAAACAGACGTTTTAGGCTAACTGAAGTGGAACGCATGTTTGCATGTAAATAAATGAAAATGATAGGACAATTTATAATAAGGAACCAAGCAACTGCTTTTAACAGTTGCCTTTATGTGTCAAAAAAGTAATACATAAGTTGTAGTTTATTTTATATTGGATAGCGCAATCAACTGAGAATTGTCCCTTAAAATGAAAGGAACTGAAATATTTGCTTATACGTTAAGTATTGTCTGTTATATGGGGAGGTGATTGCAAAGAAATATAGCCCTGATGCCAAATTTAAGTCGTGTCTGTTAGATGGAATAGCCCGAATGCGTTCAGATACATTGCATTTTTGGTCTAAGCTGCACTTTAGCTCATTGAGTCTGTTAAACGATAGTATCATACGAGCAGTGTATACATTAACACTAAACTATTAAAATCAACTGAATAATATGATTGGTGTTCGAAAACGATAGTACAAATCACGATCGCGCAAGAAGGATGGTTTTCTATCAGACAATTCAGTCAAATCAAATTTTCTGAAAATGATTCACAGTGGTGGTATTTTTAACTTGACCTGGAATTACTTAGACTTTTAACACGATAGGCTCTCGGCAAAACTGGGCAATTTTGATTGCATATGTTGGCTGTGATATCCATATACCGATGTAGTGTTTTCAGCTTTACTCTTATGTCTGAGTTTTTGGATATAGTAGTAGTAGTAGTAGTAGTAATGTGATTTTATTAATACTTAATTTTACTAGAGTTACAATTTCACAAATTATAGCATTGGCTTTTGCCGTCAGCCAGAGAAAGAAAGAGTTTGCTATCAGTTAAATACGTAAATATTCGTAGTAATAAAATCAAAAAAAAAAAATAAAAAAAAAAGAAGAAGAAAACAATGTATATACCACCTTGATCAAAAAGTTCCCGGAATTTATTCAGAAAATTAAAAATACAAGTTTATTCATCTAAATCTATATTGTCCCCTTCAAAGTAATCCCCATCGACTGCAACACACTTATGCTAGCGCTTGATCCAATCTTCTAAACATTTTTTATATTCGGTTTTCGGTATGTCCATCAGTGCTTCCTGCGATTTTTCCATTACTTCCTCTCGGCTGCTGAAACACGTTCCCCGTAATGGTTTTTTAACTCGATTGAATAGAAAGAAGTCACAGGGAGCCGAATCAGGTGAATTCGGTGGCTGTTGGATGGTATTTGTTGCATTTCTCGTAAAAAAATTACGAATAATGATGCCACTGTGCGACGGTGCGTTATCATGGTGCAAAATCCACGAGTTTTCTGCCCACAATTCTGGTCTCTTTCGGCGAATTGCTACACGCAAACGTTTCATAATGCCCAAATAATACTCTTTGTTTACTGTCTGGCCTTCTGGCAAAAATTCATGATGCACTACACCGTTGTAATCCATGAAAACCGTGAGCATTGCCTTCTTTTTTGACTGAAAACGTCTGCCACAGCGTTCATCATCTTCGATTGACTCACAACCACTTTTGAACCGCTCGTGCCACTAGTAAACGACCGTTTTCTTTAGAGAATCGTTGCCGAAACACTTTTCAAACATTTCCAACGTTCGCGCACCATTAAATCCGTTTTTTACGCAAAATTTAATACAAGTTCGTTGTTACAAATTTAAATCCATTTCTAAAAAATCGCCAACACATATAGAGATAGATGTACTCTTGGCTACGTAACTTTTGCAAATGTCAAGCTATGCCGCTAAGATTTAGAGGGAATATCAACAACAGATGTACCAACTTAACAAAGGAAACAGAACTTAAATCGGAACGATGGGAGCGCCACACGGTTTTTATTCCGGGAACTTTTTGATCAAGGTGGTAAGCTTAATAGTTTCAATAGGAAAGTTTTAGATCTTAGCTTAGTAGTTAATTAATTTCAATCGAATTTAAAATGCTTCATAATAATAATAATAATTTGTTGACGATATCGCAGAGCGGACTTTACATAGCTAAGCAGTACCGCCCAGTCCTGGCCATTTAGTGTGTCTATAGTTTCACTTGTAGATAGAGTGAATTTACCCCAATGAACTCGCCTTATCTCACCCAAAATGGGACAGATCCCAACAAAGTGCTCTACATTTTCTTTCTCCCTGAGATTGCATAAACTACACTCTGTGTTTCGCTCAGGGCCATGTGGGACATAGTTTAGATGCAAAAGCTCTCCCCTGACTTTGGAAATTCAAGAGATAGTATCTAGAGTGTAACGGTAATTGAAGTAGTTTTTTACTCCGAGGTCATGTTGGAGTATTCGATGCATGTTTCTAGACTCACTTTGCTGCGCTCTGTCTGTAAAGTTTTGGAAGCTAGTCTTTTCGATTTCGCCCAGAATAGTTTGAAAATAATTTTTCCAAGACTCCGCGCCTCCTTCCTCGAGCCTGAACAGTACATTGTGTTGAAAAGCCAGCCTTGACCATTCCTCGAAGAACTGTAGTTTTCGCCGAAGAAGGTGCTCTGTAATCATATGGGGAAGTCGGTGACTTGGGAGTGACATTATTTTTTCCACGTAGCTGAAGTGCATCCTAAGGGTAAATATGTATAACGGACGAATCCCAGTTTCTAGGTGTAACATATAAGTAGGGGTGCTTTCTGGTAATCTGAATATTTTTTTGATGAAGTACCGCAGCAACTTCTTCACCTCTTCATACTGAAGAAATCCCCATATCTGAGCCGCATAACACATTATTGACCGCCTCAAAAAGTTTATATTTTGCACTAGGGGCTACATTTTTCTTCCCCAAGATTCCTCTCCAATTGCAGTTGAAGATGTTTTCGAAACGATAGCCTTGGCGTGATGATGACTACAAGGTACCTTTATTCCTTTACTATCTCCAGTTCCTCGCTTTCCCAGGTCCACTTTTCATCTCTTGCATACCTCCCTGTCCCGTTTCGAAAAACCATTATTTTGGATTTGCTCGTATTAACTTTAAGATTCCACAAACAGCAATACCGCTGCAATCTGTGTATCATCATTTGCAACACGTGTGGAGTCTCCGCCAGTAAAACGATGTCATCCGCATACAGGAGCATTTTGATGATCAGCCCGACGAACATGAACCCGCCTGATAAATTGTAAGCTCATCTAAAAAGAGCAAGAAAAGTAGAGGACTTAGTAGGCAGCCTTGCCTTACTCCCACTTTCGTCTGAAACCACGCGGATCCTTCATTTCCATGCCAGACTGAGGTCTTGTTTTCATCTTAAAGGCTTTGGATTACTTTGAGCATCTTTGTTGACATTCCCAGGTTGCTCAGCTTGTAGAAGAGGGCTATCGATAGAATCGAAAACCTCCTTGAAATCCATGAAGAATGCATATAACTTCTTTCCCCTAGACGGATATGATTTTACGATACTCGTTAATGAAAATATGTTGTCCACAGTTGAATATTTCCTTCTGAAACCAGCTTGAAACTCCGAAAGCAGGTTGTTTTGCTGTATCCACTCTGTTAAACGACCAAGGATGACACCCGTGAATATTTTCATGACAGAGTTCATGAATGAAGTCCCGCGATAATTATTTGGGTCGTTAAAAAGGGGAATATTATATTTTTTCGAAAATTGTCTGGCACTTCACCCGAGGTGAATATGAAATTATATGTTTCCGTAAGTTTTTCCATAAAATCTTCAGCGGCATATTTAAAAAAATTCATGTGGTACACGATCATCCCCAGGCGCCTTGTTCAGGGTGCATCTATGGATGACCTTGATGACTTCTTGTACTGTGATTGCACGGTCAAGTTGAATATGTTCCAAGTATGGAAGGGCATATTGCAATTGGTTTGAGCGAGCTTCTTGATACATAAATTTTGCAAAGTTTGAATTTGAATTTCTTACAAGTCGCAGGAATGCAAACGATTTCTTCCTAGCCGATTCGCACTCTGCGTCGTACCAAGGCTCTTTCCTCATCCGCCTTCCCGCCGATTGAAATGACTTTGCGGTCATCGAAATACACGAAATTAGTTTATCAGTGCCATAACTGGAATTAAGGTCGTTCCTGCTTACTGAACTAAGCATACGGTTAAGATTGACTTTGTATGTGTCACGATAGAAATCTTTCCATTGCAACTTTGGTAATAATTTCATTACTGCGGTGGGTCCTTTAGGTACAGTATCCAGCCTCAATACAACTATCAATGGCAAGTGGTCTGAGTAAGTCAGCTCATTCACCTCAAGATCCTCCACGTATTCTAGCCATCTTCCACTCGCTAAGCAGTAGTCAATTGTTGAGCAAGCAGTTCCTCTAATAAATGTCATATGCCTTTGGTGATCACCTTTGGTTCGCCCGTTCATCATCTTCGGATATAAATATCTTCAAGAATTTGAAATGGTTCCGCACTTTTTCTTTATGTGCATTTTTGAACTCTCCCAAACAAATTCAACAAACGCTATCAAACGCTATCAAATCTGGTCTTCCTCCTGTAAACCGAGAAAAGAAAAGTATAATCTACTCCTTAGTACTAGTACTTGAGTAGGGTGTATGAGTGGGGTGTTAGATGTTGTTGAGTTCAATATCGGCACGCAACAACGTTAGACATATGTCCGAGTTGACTGCTTGGCTGCTTTAATTTATTTTCTTTTTAAAAGTTTCTCTTATCTTTTCTGTTTATACTCCGAGATCTCTACCTAAGAAACCTTAAAGCAAAAACATTGTTAAGGTGATGGATGGGTCTAATGACAACCTTCAAAAGCAAATAATGCAATTTGCATTTTGTTGATCGACAACAATAAAACAAGATAAAATTATGTACATTTTGCTTTTAAATAGCGAACTTAGGTTAGGTTAGGTTGGCTGTCCGCACAGAGTGCAGACACACTTAGACCAGTGAAGTTCCTTTGTGATACTATGGATCAAACCATTATGCTACTCAGAGACTAACAAAACCAACCGGAGCTTTTGATAAAGCGATGGATGCACATGAAGTCTGTGGACGCCAGATCGCCGAGGTCTTCAAGGAAGGGGGGCCCTATGGAGCATCCTTTTATGCGATAGGGCTGAACAAGTACATAGGAGGTGAAGGATGGTTTTCTCTTCCTCCTCGTCCCTACAGCTTCTGCAGAAGTCTTTGGAGAAAAGGCCAAGTCTCTTGGCATGTTGGCCTATAAGACAGTGTCCAGTGAGAACACCGATGATGCGCACAAGCGAATGTAAGGCTGTCTCAACCGATTTGCCCTTACAGTACCCATGTGGGACGGCGAGAACACCGACAACGCAGCTGATCTGTGATCGCTTTAGCTTGACACAACTCCGTACTACGCTTTTGGTCCAGTCTAGGCCAGATCTGTCTCAAAATATGGCCTGACAGCCAGCATAGGTGAATGTTGAATTGCTCTGTCATCTCCATAAGAGATAAACGACAGCTTAAGGCGGACTTTGAAGTGAAGGACCACGATTCGAGGGACTTGATTGCCGCTTGGGTGTCAGTGAAAATGCTAATATCCAGATAGTACATTACACTTCAGCCAGGACAGGGCTTCCTTAATCGCCATGATTACCGCCTGAAAAATGCTACAATGATCAGGGAGGCGGAACGAGATGCTCAGATAGAGCTTTTCGGAGAAAAAACCACAACCCACCCCATCCTCGGTCTTAGAGCCATCTGTAAAAAATTGAACTGAACTACCATCGACAGAGGGAGTCTCCCTGGTAGGATAGCAGGTTGAACAAAATATTCAGTGCCGCGGAGAGAGTAGTTTTCAGTGCACCACTGACGCAAATGCATGCAGATCTTTGCACCTAAGCTAGTTGAGTGAGGTGGACAGCCCCTTCATACCTCAGCTCCTACTTATAGCCTATTTACAGGAATAGAAAGCTACATTGGCTTTCCTGACGCGTTCAAGGTTTCCAGTTCAATTTTCTATCCAAAATAAGACCCAGATATTTTGCGTTATCAGTAAAGGTGAGACTGGTGCCATTTATGATAGGAGAGTCTATGAGGGGAACTTTGTATTTTCTCGTGAAGAGAACGAGTTCCGTGATTAACCCCTAGTCCACATTTGGAGCACATCTGGTGAGCAAAGGAGACCATATTGGAGGATTTTCCTGGGTCCTTATCGGGGGCAGCAATAGGCGATCACTCTGCAGCTTGACGTATACAGGTCCACAAGTAGCTCAGGTTCCACAGAATAGGTGACAAGACCCCACCTTGGGGTGTACCGCAGCGGGCAATTCTTCTGGCCGATGCTTTACCCAGCTGTGTGCTAAAAATCCTGTATTTAAGTAATTGATTGATCAACACTTCGAGCGAAGAATCCACTTTCCGATTTGCAAGTGCGTCGGTAATCACCTTTGATGTCAAGGAAAGCATCCATAGTGTATTCTTTAATGCTCAAAGATTTTTCAATGATGCGCACAAGCGAATGTAAGGCTGTCTCAACCGATTTGCCCTTGCAGTACCCATGCTGGGACGGCGAGACAAAGCTGGGCTAATACTTTGCCGAAGGTGGATATCAACTAACCTTTCTATAGTTTTAAGTAGAAACGACGATAGACTGATAGGTCGGAGATCTTTTGGTTCCACGTGCGAGCTTTTTCCTGCCTTAGGTATGAAGATGACTTTAACCTCGGTCTGTAGTTTGGGCATATAGACCAGATTTAGACAGCCCGATATGATGACTTTGAGACATGGAAGCACAATGTCCGCGCATTGCTGAATACCGCCAGGTCCTGGAGACTTGAAGGGTTTGAAACTGCGATGTCAATGGATCAATTAAATCGTTGAAATTGTCGGCACTATTCTTTCCCGATAATTTAAAGCGGTTTTACAGTACTGCTTATGTCCTGTATCCCCTTGTGGGTCCCAGGGCCTCTACTACGCCTACGCGCCATCGTGTACGGTTTCTGGCAATGTGTCTGAGTTCTCCCAACTTTTCCCTAACTGCCGTGCCTCCTTCTCGACTGTTCTGCGCCACGTTCTCCTCGGACCGCCAGGTCTTCTGCCATCCTGAGTTAGAGGGTTCGCTATGGAGCTGTCACCCTTTCGGTACGTGTGACTAATCCACTGCCACTTCCGCCGTTGGATGGTTGTGCCTATTGGTTCCTGACCCGTTCTCTCGTTTCCCGTCGACAAAGCTGCATGAAGCACATCGCTAATCACCAATAGGAAGAATATTGGTGAAAGGATACAGCCTTGTCTTACCCCACTTTGGATCTCAAATTCCTCAGACAACCTTCCCCTGTGCAGAACGTGACATTTGGAGCCTTCATATCTGTGGCAATACGACAAAATAGCTTAAGTCGATTTGTACGATTTTTCAGGAGAAGTGTTTAAAGTTGTGGCTTACGCGAAAATCGTATGAAATTTTTGAATTGCACCTCTACTCTAACACCCATAACTCAGCAGTCTTTACAGGTATGCAACTAAAAAATTGCGGGAAAATAATTTATGTAATTGGCAACATTTTGCTATAATTAACTCACTTTTGACTTAAGTCGACTTAAGCTACTATGTCATATTGCCACAGATATGCAGCTTTGATAACAGCAATTAGTTTATCGGGAATACCTCTCCTGCGCAAAGCACGCCAAATTAACTCCCTGTTGACACTATCGAACGCCTTCTCAAAATCGATGAACAGCTGGTGCAGTGGCGATCGATATTCAACACACTGTTCGATGATAATCCGCAGGGTGTTGATGTGGTCGGCACAGGAGGATCCAGAGCGGAAACCTGCTTGTTCGGCATCGAGTGTGTCTTCGAGATGTTGTTTGATTTGCCCAAGGATGATTTTAGCTATTATCTTAGCTACAGCAGGCAGCACGCAGATACCCCTCCAGTTTCCGCACTCCATTAAATTTCCTTTCTTAGGAAGCTTGACGATCGTTCCCTTTTTCCACTCGTTAGGAAAGCTCTCAGCTTCCCAAGCTCTCTCTATAAGTGGAAATAGAAGCTCAGCCGATGTTGTTGGCGCTGCTCGTAAGAGCTCTGCTGGAATACCGTGAAGTTCTACCGACTTGTTGGTTTTGAGTGCCTTGATCGCGGTAATGATCTCATCTTTACTGAGAGTCGTGGTGCGTATTCGGGAGCTTCTCACCTCGGGCATCTCAGTCTGATTTGGGAGCATATCGCTAGCGAATACACGGTTCAAAACCGTACCAAATTGCTCTTTCCATCTCTTGAGCTGGTCCTCATCCGAAATGAGCAACAAGCCATCTAGGCTTTTCACTGGGTGTTGGCTGGAGCTGCGACCACCTGTCAGCTCTTTCGTACTTCTGTAGACGGTCCTGCTGTCGCACCTCCATGCTGCTTCTTCTGCTTCTGTAGCCAGCGCGTTGATGTAGTTGCGCTTGTCACGTCGCACGCTACGCTGAACTTCTCTCATCTTCATGCGATATAGGGACTCTAGCTCGCTTCTCCCTGCTGCTGGGGTAGCTGCAACGCGAGCTTTCAGCTGTTTTCGTTCGTCAATCCGTCTCCAGGTATTCTTAGAAAGCCACACCCTATGTCTTCCCTGCGATCGACCGACAATTCTTTCAGCACCAGATGTAAAAACATTTTTCGCAGCACACCAATGGTCTTGGATGGTTGCGGGCATTGAGCTGCTGATTGCTTCCACACCTTGCGAAAAGTGCTCCCTTAATTGTTGGCGCACTGAGGGATCACTAAGTCTATCGATGTTGAACCTGGGCATTCTTGTGTTGTCGTGGGATCTTCGAACTGCAGCAGTGCGTAGTTGGAGAGTAGCTATCATAAGATGGTGATCACGTACTATCCCCACATCTGCCCTTCGCCTGTTTCGGACGTCCAGGAGACTACTTCTAAAGCAGCGGCTGATAGCAAAATGGTCAATTTGGTTGGAGGTTGCTTGCCTGTCATTGGAAACCCAACTGACTTTGTGGCAGGTCTTGTGCTCAAACATGGTGCCACCTATCACAAGGCGGTTGGCATTGCAGAAATCCACAAACCTTTCGCCGTTGTCATTGCGGTTGCCTAGTCCATACTTCCCGATTACATGTTTGAGCCCTTCGTTGTCGCTGCCTACCTTGGCATTCAAATCCCACATCACTATGACAATGTCTCCATTTGGTGTTGCGTTGAAGACGGCATTGAAGAGATTGTAAAAGCTCTCTTTTTCGTCCTCAGACGAACTATTCGTTGGGGCGTAAGACTGTATGATGGTGACGCGTCGTACTCTGGTCCGGAATCTGGCCGTCAAAATCCTATCACCATGAGGCTGCCAGGAAATTAGGCCCTTGCGTGTTGTTGTTGTTAGCAGTAGTCCGACTCCATATTCCCGCGGATTTCCGGATGGTCTTCCAGAATAGAGTAATACAGTATTACGCGTTGGAGACTGGTACTCGACCGCTTCTAACCATCTTACTTCACTTACCCCCAAAATGTCCAGTTTATATCGCATGAATTAGTTTTCCAATTGGAGGAATCTGGTATTGTAAGGACCTTCTCTTCCCGAGTCGAGGAGCGGCTTTACATTCCAGAAGCCTATCTTTGTCCGGGTACAATAGCCAAAAGTCGTCAACATGTGATCATTCCTTATCCGAGGCATAGTGTCGGTTTCCGTAGCGGGCAATATTTGCTAACGCAGGTTGCTGGCCCACGTTACCTAGCCTAGAATCAAGGCTCTAGACAACCCGCACTTACAATTTTGGCCTATACGTATAAGGGTTTATACGTATAGTTGCCCGGGGACCACCACTAAGAGGATGAAGTAAGCACTTCATCACGAACTTGATTGTTGCGCTACTGGCCCAAGCCAAGTTTTGAGCAGTCAGTAGTTTTCCGACCAATCGCAATGCAGGTCCCCAAAGTACTGGGATAGCTTTGACACGTTAATTTCATAAGAAAGTATTAGGACTTGATCCGCTGACAGGACATTACTTTTAAAACTATGCCTCCTTATTTCTTTTAAAACTAGGCACTTCCCAAAAAAATGTATGATGCAAGTATCTTCCCTCTCCGCCAAGTTGCATAGGTTGTACAGCAATGGCAGGCTTTCTCTGTGTGGGACATAATTAAGTTTCAGAAGTTCTCCTCGCAACTTAAACGATTCTCTGTATCGCAGCTATTTAGAAAGAGCTAAGTCGTTGGCTTCTCGACCTACCTATAAAAATCGAAACCACTCGCTCGGGTCGAACAACTACTTCAATGATGGTTTATCGGTAAATCAAATAAGTGTGATATTTAAGGTGTGAACTGAGGAATTAAGAGTCAATTATATTCTGCACACACAACATGCTCTTTTAAGGATGTATTTCACTTCATAACAATGTGTCTAATTTTGCTGGAATTACGTAGAATATATTTAGCCAAGCCATTCTCTCATTAAAAAAGACCAAATTAGTCCTCAATGGAACTCAGGGTTGTAATCTACTTTACATGCTCCAAATATATGGTATATTCAAGTTTTTTTTTTAAGAGTTTTAATATTCAAATATTTACTATTGCAAATATTTACCTTTTGCAAATATGAAAGATAAATTTTTTATCCTTTAAATTAAAATTGTTAAAAATGTAGATTTTCGGCATGCCACGTTCTTAAATTTTCTTTTGTAAATGAAGTAAGTAGCTTATTTTCTGTTTTATAATAATAATAATAATCATGTAAGAGTAAACATGCAGAATATAATCACATAATCCGTCTAATCGCATGATACCCTATTTCTTATGATTTCACACTTGAAGAAATTACTTAAAATCCTTTTAAGTAAGAAAACGCTTCCAAGAAGTGGGTATAATTATACCCGCCATAAGTTCTGTTACAAGTGCATACTTTTATAGATACTGAACAACAAAAAATGTTTGTATTAGTATTTACGAGTATAAAAAAGGCGAATTTGCTGTAAAGCTGGCCCTCAATCGTTATGGCCAATACATACATGGGCAGAACATACTCTCCGACACTGATCACAAAAAATAATCTAAAGTATTAAAATCTGGGCTTCCGGAAGGCCGGACTTCAGATGAAATAAAAGCAGGAATATTGATTCTAAGCAACTGTTGAGAGTTTTTGGCTTTATGTGCTGGAGCAGAGTCTTGTTGGGAAACCCATCTTGCTCTACTAAAAAAATATTCGTTAAGCTTTTAACGACGCCTTCTAGGACATCTTCTTGGTACACCTTTACCCCAGTGCGACTCCTTTTTTTTTTTTTTTTTATACAAAAATTGAGAACAGACGAGATACCCTCCACCACACTATTACTGAAGCAGCATGATTCCCGCTAGGAACTGTATTCCTTACAGCTATATCCCCTAGATGTCCTTACATAAATTTCATATCACTCTGGATAACTTGCTTTACTCGTAAACCAGCGCTTGGTATGCTTGCATAAGGATAGGTATGCGAGATTCTTGGTTCTTGGAAGCCAGATGCAGCAAAAGGAAAAAAACTGCATGCCAAGACTTTTTCACATGTACAGGGACACCAGGCGGACACTTCTCCAATCGAAAACATTAGACCGCGACGCAGCAGGTGATCGGTTGCCTTGAGTAGGTACATCGTTCACACCCTATTGCACAACATGCACACCTTGACAGCCGCGTACCCAAATATTTTAGAAGCTGTCCCTTAACGAATGGAAATTCACTTTCTTCACTGCTAACCTGAAAGCACCTTTCCACCACACATAACCCCCAAAAAAAAAAAACTAGCATTTAGCGCATTCAATGTAAATTCACTGTTTATTAATCGCATTTAATAATCGCACTCTATAAAAGGCCTTTTACAGGAAACTCTAAACAGATACACGCCCCTTATTATTTTTTTTTAATTTATAGCATCAATTAACTAGTAATTAGAGCAAAAAAAAAATTCCGGATATTTTCTTTTGGGATTTTCAGCATTAAACTTTGCCTAGCTTGCATAATTATAACCGCACCATATAAATACTGCCATTTCTTTTCAGTTTCATTCAGTCTTTTTGTGAATTTGACAATGCCGCGTGGTACTCATTTAACGTAGGTTGAAAAGGGAAAAATTCTGGCTTTTCGCGAGGCTGGTTGGGATTTAGAGCAATCGCGAAGAAAATATCAAGATCAGACCGTGTCATTCGAAATTTTTTACAAGATCCGGAGTCTCATGCCACAATAATCCGACCTGGACGTCCGCAGAAGCTTATAAGTCGTTATCAAAGGCGAATAATAAACGCTTCGTCCAATTCGGTGCGTTCTTTGTCGGAAATTCGGAATGAATTAGATTTAGATGTTTCGGTTTCTACGGTTTCGCATTATAAAACGGAGCGGAATAATTGTGGAAAGCCTGCTCCATGTCTAACTGCAGCCCACAAGGAAAAAAGAGTGGAATTCGCACGAAATAACATGGATCGTAATTGGAAAACCGTGAGTAATATTGTGTTAATTTACTCCTTTTTTTTCAATTTGAAATGTCTTAATCTAATACAATATTTTTTTGTAGATTCGTTTTAGTGACGAAAAGAAGAATGCGGGTCTACACCTGAGTGCGTGGCACTATGAGAAGTGGAGTAGTCTTACAATCGTTGAATTAGGTTTGGGGATTGCAGGTACCCCGCCGATGTGAACAAAACAAAATCTCCCTCCTTGGTAGCTCCTTCAAAGATGGATGAGTGGCCACAACAAGAAATGAAAGATTGGTTAAAATTTTAGCTTCCCCATGAGTCAGTTGGTACTATTTCCGCTCATGGTGTGCTCAGCGCTTTCGAACCCCAACTTCGAATTCCGCATAAGCGAACAGCGTAACACAGAAACGAAAAGTGATTTCCCATCACCCGTAACACTTTATTTATGAAAAACTTCCTCGACGATAAAAATCTGTTCGTCGCAAAAATAATATTTTCGTAGTCGGTATCGCCGTGTCAGTGCAAGAGTCGTTTGTATCTTCTAAGCCTAATTTGCTTTGAATTAGTCATCAATAAATGTCCAGTTGACAGACGAAAGACTTTCATATTGAGATCAATCCAAATGAGCCTTGACATGTTTTTGGTGGATGCAATCAGCTCAAGCGACATAATTTCCTGTTTTAGAAGCCGATTTTTTCGAATTTACTCGCGTACATCTCTTACAACTGCGCTCATACAGACAATGCGCGGACGACGACTTCTATATCTATCTTCTAATTGAGAAATCCTTTTATAGCACGTACACAAACATTTTTTATATCCCGACCGGATTTAGTAGTTAAGAAATTTGGTTAGCATTTTTTCCACAGCAACGGAATGCTATGACAGCAATACGACTTTGATTCATACCCCACGTGATATACAGTGGAACAACGCGCAAAATTTAAGGAAAAACTTTTAGGAAAAAAGTCGTTCTGCAAGAAGTCCATTTCGTCGATTTAAAAAAAAAAAAAAAAACGATGAAGCACATTTCCACCTAAACGGATACGTTAAGAAGCACAACTGCCACATTTAGCTACATTATCTATGTACCTATACTTTACTATGAGTAAAGTAGAAGTGCAACCACAACCGCACAACAGAAGACGAACATGTTGTTTTGCTTTAAAATGTTGTTTACGTAACCAACATACAGTAATACCTACAATCGCGCACCTAGCAACAACAAATTTGCTAGCATCACACCATAATTGAAGTAAACATGTTTTTGTCGGGGTCTAGTTCACCCAACAGTACTGTAATCACGGCTTGGACACATGGTCGATGCATGATACGATAAAGCTGAAGAGAGTTGGTGGAACACACACATATTGTTGGGCTGTTATTTTTCATTTTCTATGTTTCTCTTTTATGTACAGCAAATGTTCTCAGATTTTTTGTATGTTAAGTAGGAGGTAAGATTGAGGAGTAAGAATTGGAATATAGAGTCAGTTAATTTTTGGAGTCCAATTAATAAAGAACTTTTAAGAAAAAAATAACTTCAAAGTGTTTCATTTGTGAAAAAATAAATTGAGCGTGGAAAAATAAATTCACTGTTTGGAGTACTCGAAACCCACAAGTCATTTAAGAAAAATCTATGCACCCACAACGAGTCACTGTAGGAAGAAGTGAAGTTAAGAAACTTTTTATGGCATGAATCACGCTACCCGTCATTCTGACTTGGTGTAACGCTTCGAGAATGTTCCAATGTATCTGATGCTTCTCATTGTTGCCATTCACAAAAACTATCAGTTGCTTCAGGTTTTAGAGTCATCTAATCGTGCATGTGCAGTTGCAAATTCCCTCACATTCCACAATTTTAAAAAATATATTTTAACGTTTTTTAAAGAGTTTCTATAGAAAAAGGCATAATCGATCTTCGCAGATTTAAAGAACACGTGGACCCGACACCTATTAACTTAACCTACACAATATGCAAATATAATTCATATCTTAATAGCTGGATTTATAGGCCCATCTATTTTCAAATGTTACCTTACTAACCATAGACTTAGAATATACGCTGTACTATGTCAAGGAAAACCGTTATGCAAATTTTTGAAGAAAATTTATGCGAATATTATTTTTACCACCCAACATTTCTTCCAGCACATAAACTCTCTATGTATATCTTTTTGGCGACTTTTTCAGAGAGTGTCAGATATTTGTGTATGTTGATGAACTATGAACTTTTGGATGTTTTTAAATGGACATACACTCAAATATATTATGGAATATTTTGTAAGAGTTTGTTTTGAAGCTGAATTGCCTTAGCTAATTGATTTAGTATGTAAATTCAAAATAAAATTAATCTGTATCAATTGTCTTATTCTTGTGATGGCATTATGCTTTAAATAATTCAAAGCACCCTTTTAGCTATGAGTTTGTATGCTATATTAAGTGGTTTCGAAATCGGGCACACATTTCAGGACGAGTTGCAATCCATTTTCAATAACAGAATCTGACAAACTCATCCTCCTGGAATATTTTTGAAATTAGTTTGGAGACGCATTTTGCATATCCTCCGACAAGTATTTGATGAGAAAAATGTGGTCATCTCAGTTAGCAATTTTTGATTCAATAAAAATGGCAATTATGATTATGGGTCAAAGAACATCTTATTTACTTCCGAAATTGACAACACCAATTACTATTTGCTTGCATCTGTTCGTCTTTATTTCATAGATGGGATTTCGGAATAACAAGCAACGTTTATAGAAGAAAAAAGCGAAGTAAAGATGTCGATGTACCATAATTCCAATTGGATAAACATTTTTTATTTGATACAAATTGACGTAGAAAACGATTATAAGGTCGCCCCGAAAAAATAAATATCGGCGGAATTTCCGGTTATCCTTCAAACGCATGAATTGGTTAAAAATATTTTTCCTGCAATTTAAAAGCAAGTAGATCATCCGCATTTTTACAAGAGGTAATATGTTTTATTAATTAATACTGATTAAATAATATAAGTTATAGCATCGGTTCACTGTATACAAACACACTACCAGCAACTGTTAATAAGGCGAACGATTAAACGCATTTTTTTCTATAAACTAACTTTAAGCCAAAGTGGCGCCGTGGTGTAAGTGGTTAGTGTGTCGGACTACTGCGCATGAGGATCCAAGTTCGAATCCCAGAAAACACCTAAAAGTTGTTTTCACGATCCCACCTCTCGCGAACGTCTGACAAACCTCCGAGAGTACTGTTGTCACAAGAAAGCTTCTCAAAATAAATTGCTTTCGGATACAGTACTAAACTGTAGATCTCTTCCATTCGTGTGAAAAATATAACGCACACAACACGAATGGTTGCGAGAAGCTAGGCCCTATCACTTAATGTATGTCTGAAAGACAATAGCGCCTCGACTTCGGCTTCGCCTGATGTCTATGAGTTGAACTATAGGAAATCAATGTATCCTATCACAATGTCGCTTCCACCTCGACCTCGCGTTCTCCATTTGTAAAGAAAAGCGTAATGCTACGTAATGACACTCTAACCCAAGGTAGAAGTTGAGATGAGTCGAACTTTTGCTTTGCTTTGACATCTAACAGCTGACATCTATTCAACACGCTCTCGAGGTGGATGAGACGTAACGGAAGCGAACCCGAGGTCGAGGTGATATTGAGTTTTAGGCATTAAAGAGTTGTTGCTCCAAATATATATATATTTTTTTTACTTTAAACCAAAAAAGTTATCTCAAAAAGATATATCGACATTCTCTGAATACTTATACCTACAACTTCTCTTGAAATGAATGAAGATTTTTATTTATACAATATTACTTAGGATGCTAGTCAATAATACATAAAGTTTCCGTTAGAGTTTGGTGTGTAAATTTGGCCCATAATAAACGACAACCACGCCTACTTTGCTTCGATGCAACGGTAACTTGCTGGTATTGTTGGAAATCGATAAAAGAAATGTAACTATGATAGCTATTCTGCTTCAATTTTTTCACACCATATTCAAACTTATTAGATACAAATTAAGCAAGTGTTATGAGAACGATTTTATATTTTCAGAAAATTATAAAAAAAAAAAATTAAATAAGCCGTTAAGATTTAAAGAAAAAAAATTTAAAATTATTTGCTTTCAACCACTTAGCTTATCACTTAAGAAATATCTGCTGCCGGCAATTATTGGAGACTATTTATTATGGTTTGGTTCAATCTAAGCCACAATATGGTTTAGTTTGTTGGGTAGGTAGTTTTAAAAATTATTTACAGCCCCTGCTAGTTATTCAGAAGTATATAATAACATCTATTTGGAAAAAAGAACACCTGATCACAGCTTTTCGTTAATTGCCACCTCTGGTATACTCCCGCTAAAGCATCTTTATTTTTATAAAGTATTAAAAATATTTTTTTTGAGAAGTGGTTATGCATTGAATCGCACCGCATCTGCGTAACACTACGCAGTAGTGAGAGAAATCTTGCATACGTTTCAGTCCATAATGCTCAGCACTTTTTATATTTTTATACATCTGTGGCACCTAGATTATATAACACGCTACCTTTTGAATTTCGGCGCATTCGCTCAAGTTATCTTTTTTTAACAGGAAGATTAAAAATTGGTTTTTTAACTTTAACTTTGATGAAATTATTGAATTAATCCGAATAGTTATTTAAAGTGGTATATTAATTAAATATCTTCTGGTTTGTTTGGTTTTGTTTTCCTTTTTTCTTATTTTTCTTGTTTCCGAACATCCAAACTCCACAACATTTTTATTTTATTTTGAATTTATGCTTATGACTTGATGAATTTTAGCTACTTGGATACTTTCGACACTTGTCATTCTGACAACAGATTGTATCCCTTTATTCCTTCTTCAATTTATACTGTAGTGAAATACACTTAGTAAAGAATATCTTTGACTTATATGTGATTTTGTGAATAAAGCATGCATAAAATTTTGTTGTTATTTTTTAAGATGAGCTATGCAACAATGTATTTTTTAATTGAAGAAGAAATATATAAATAATTGAATTGAATTGAATTGAATCTTAAATCATTCAACGCCTGAATTCATTGCTTATATTACTAATTAACACATAACAACAGAATAAGGTGAGTTGATAGTTTTTAAAATACCACAGCTGGGCAGAGTTTGCGTTCAAAAAACTGCATTACCATTGCGGCTATTTTGATATCATAAACATCAAACTTGGGGCAAATTTTGTTTTGATGCTGTGAGGGTGTTTCCTCAAAGGCTGATGTTTCGCGCGTCGGATCCAGAGTCAACCAAAGAAACACCCGAAACTTTGGGAAAGAGGTAAAGTTCAGATTTTATTGAGGACTTTATGGAATAATAATATAGCTTCGGCTAGCCTTAACACTATTCCAATACTTTACAATCTTGGGATACTTGGGATGACAGGATGGCCTTGATATATACGGTCTCTTAACAATTCAATAATACTTAACAATAAAAAGCTACGCACTTAGTCCTTGTTTACTTAGGTGCTATGTCTTAACTAGAGGGTAGCGACAGGCTTTTTAGGGTCGCCTGCTTGGCAGCCACAGGCTTTTTAGGGCCATCTGCTTGGCAGCGACAGGCCTTTTAGGGCCTAGCGAAATCAATGTTGCAGAAGTTACGTTCATAAATGTTTTCAGAATTTCCTATGGTAAATTTCCAACAATTCTTTGCAAATTTAAGTTACCCATAGTCCGTTAAATTTTTTGACAGAACATAATTTAATTTCAGGCGTGTTCACTACAGCCATTAAGTGGTTATCAATATTCTTCTACCTTTTATCAGCGAGGTTATAATCCGAAAATAAGGGATCATAACCATCCCACTTCACTGCATTTCTATTGATTCGCCTGTGGGGTTCGCCTATTTGACCTCAGAAAATATCGGCAGGCCTGCCGATTTTGGATCACTCGGTTACTGAGGCCAATGAAATGCCGATGTCGTCGCATTTGTCTGATCCAGGTGTTTATAAGCCTGCCTTTCCTACATCGCGATGTCTTTGGAACATGCATTGATATTGCCTTTTTAACGGGGTTCAAATGATCTCTTCTTTGAACGTGGCAATACCAGCTGAGCTGAGCTGGTGGTTATCAAAGTTGTATGTATTCTATCCGTGGAAATCTGTATGAAAAAGCTCATGTGATCGGCTTGAAAATAGGAAGAACTGGATGATCATACTAACGATGCATGTAATATAACGTCCTCACTTAGACAAGCGAAAGAATAGGTTACCTTTATGAGAATGGGAACATTTCTCTATAGCAGCTCAAAATCGCGTGGTCAAACCTTTAATGAAAAGATTAACAGAGTAAAAGAAAATAAATCAGCTTAAAACATTCAATAACGCACCTTTTAATAATGCTCAACAAGTGAATATTGATTCGCCAGGCTTCTTTGTTCCCTTTAACTTCATTATCTACTGTTAATGTGCAGTATTTCACTTTCGTGACATATATATATCTAATTAACTTTAAAGAGGGCTTTCGCTCAACTGCAGCTCACAGACGCAACTAGCCCATTGTACCAAATAAAGTCCGTTTAAATTAATATTTTTTTTTTTTCAAAATAAAAAATCAAGAAATTATAATAATTATTCAGATGACAAGCGAGCTTCATTAAATCCTCCCTTTCCGTTGTTGATTTTTTAATTTCTCATCAATTAATACGCAATTCAGGTGACCTTATCCATAACAGCCACCAATTCACCACCTCCCGATGACACAACAGGCATTGTTGTTGCTATGAGACACCCAAGTTCGCTTTTAACGATGAGTGGGTTTAAAAGCAGACCGCGATAAAATTTAAAAACAAATTTGTCTGTCACTCTGTACAAATTTGAAAAGCAGGAAAAAGTACTTTCGGATCTGGTAGATAAATTGTAAAATGCGCTGTTAACATTTCAACAGTGTGATACGATTTTATTGCTTTGTGCTACGGTTCTATGCCATTAAAAGTCGTTCTTGCTCACCTAGGTATGTATGTACATTCAGCCAAGTTATCGAGATTTTAATTTTCACATTCCTCTAAATTACGCGACACGAATCGTTAGTAGCATGTGTTGTCCTCCTAAGGATTGAATTTAGTTTAGTTTCTGTTGATAAAATCAAGGACTGAAGTGATTTTATCACATTGTGAAAATATCACGTATGCTAATATGCGTGTAAGAGAAAACAACCTTTATGGCAACGGGCCAGTTTTAAGAAGTTGAATTTATATGTATAATACATAATGCTAAGAAATTCAGAAAAATACATAAAATTCAGGATCAAAATCAATAATGTTCTGCCGTCATTTTAATTTCACCGAATTTTGTTTATAGTCTGCACGGAGAAGCTAATCTTCGATAACTTTAATTTTAAGTAATCAAATAATTGAACGCAGTTAAACAATCACACGGACAGGTGGCTCTTATATGATATGATCATACATATTTAAATATGGTATATATCAAACATCGCAAAATCATTACCCATTTAGTGACGCAATTCCTTTTTCTGTACAAAGCGAACGTTAGATGGGATAGAGTATTGCAATATACATTGAATATATATTTCAGTTTTGTTTGAAGCCATCAAGTATAACCGATCAATGAGTCTTTGTTTTTGGTAGACTACCAGGCATGCCGCTAGGACACTTCCATGTTTACCTGGTACCGGCAACTAGATCCCTTTATCAAATATATTTTGTTACCAGAATAGCAAACGTATTGCTATTCTATTCTTATTCGAATAAACCTGTTAGTGAAGCGTATTTGTTCGTTGACCGAATGTTGCCGGTTCACTTGCTAACCAATTTTGCCACTGAGAACTATCAAGACACAAATCAAATCAAAGCAAAATGACCACCCAGCTTAGTGCTTCAGAATATCAACAAAATTGAAAGTTTTTTGCTAGGTAGGACAAATCCGCATTGTAACACCAACATCTTCAAGAGATATGCGATAAATACCTACATGAAATAAAATTAAACAAATAGAAACAAAAATCACGCATATCCAATGTCCCACTTTGGAGGAATACTTTACTTCTTAGTCTTAAATTTTTGGAAACTTCTTATTTTTGTTTTTAAATCTGGTATTATAATAATGAGTTAAAGTTCTATATGTAGATAAGGAAATTAAATTTACATGGCAATGGCAGAAATGGTATACATCTCTAACCCATCATCATACCAATGATAAAGAACATAATGCCAACCAAACTATTGGTAGCTTTAAAATAAAACACTTCTGATTATTGAAATCCAACGAAAATATGGGACCACCCTTCAATACTATCCAGAGCATGTTTAACCAACATTGACAGAAGTTAATATTTCCGCTCATCAAATTATATGGTGCTTGACCATAACTTTATTTAACCTATACATATGTTTTCGCACATAATTACTAGACAATAACAAATGTGTACTTCCGACAAAGATAATCAAGTTTCCTGAAGCCGTCACGTAAAGAGCTAACATTTTATTTGCAGAACGCAAAGAATACAGAAAGTATACGAGTACGAGTATATAAATATATCGGAATATGTATGTAAGATTATGGGTATGATTCGTGTTAAGGTTTATTGGATAACTGGCAGCAGCTAACTAATTCAATTATAAATCCGCTGGAGGTTGGTATTGAACTTGTTATACTTTCGTCGTGCAGTGTGGGCCCCTAACAAAAAATTCAAGGTATTACTAGCAAAAATTAAATTGTATTCGGCTTAAGGAAAATTGCACTCGCTACAGTATTTTTTAGATGGTGTTGAATTAATGTAATATTTCTAATAATAATGTCGAAAGCTGAATAGATTTAAGGAATTTTCTTATAAGCTTCTACTTCTCACATGCGGGATTCGCTAGACATTTATCCGACTGTAGTAATTGCAGTAGAAAACGGTTCATTATTTCATAATAAAAATTTAACACTATTTTCAACACACTATTTAAATTCTTCTATTAGTAATTTTCTGTACGAAAGCATTGATAAGGTTTTTTTTTTTTTTAGATTTTCCCAAATATTTTCTAAAAATATTTGTATTTGAATATTTGAATTGAATTCGTTAAGAATAACTTCTATCTAAGAAGTTTTGAATGTTTTTGATTTCTTTGAGACTTCATATTGAATAACTTTTTGATCTGTTTGCGTTAAAAATTGTTCCGTTTAGTTGTATCAACTCGCAACGAGACAGTGCACTGTTGGTAATAACCGAGATGAGCGGAGATTGGTAAGTGTGTAAAAAAGGGAGTATTTAGAACTAGAATATGGTATGAAATCTTTTTAATTTATTATGGTTTAATTAATTTATGGTTTTCACTTAAAGCTCACAGTTTGTAAGTTAGAGCGAATAAACCTTAAGCGACTAAGATGCACATTTATAAACTTTTTTTTTGATAGAGTGTTTTGTCACAGTATTCTTAACAAAATTTGTAAGCTTATTATAAGCTTTTATATAATTGAGTTAAAAAGTTATTTTACTATGTATGTTGTTCAAAGAATATTAATTTAAGAATGAACAAGAAAACCCAAAAAAATTAAGAAAAAAAAACTTTGTTGCTTCAAACTGATAGTCAAATTATCTCATAATGTTTTATAATTTTATCTTCTTCTTCTTCTTCCTTTTATCAGCGAGGTTATGATCCGAAAACAAGGGATCACAACCCTCCCACTTCACCGCATTTATACTGATCCGCCTGTGGGTTTGGCCTATTTGACCTCAGAAAATATCGGCAGGCCTGCCGATTTTGGATCACCCGGTTACTGAGGCCAATGAAATGCCGGAGTCGTCGCATTTGTCTGATCCAGGCGTTTATAAGCCTGCCTTTCCTACATCGCGATGTCTTTGGAACATGCATTGATATTGCCTTTTTAACAGGGTTCGAATGATCTCTTCTTTGAACTTCATATTGAATAACTTTTTGATCTGTTTGCGTTAAAAATTGTTCCGTTTAGTTGTATCAAGTCGCAACGAGACTGGTAATAACCGAGATGAGCGGAGATTGGTAAGTGTGTAAAAAAGGGAGTATTTAGAACTAGAATATGGTATGAAATCTTTTTAATTTATTATGGTTTAATTAATTTATTGTTTCCACTTAAAGCTCACAGTTTGTAAGTTAGAGCGAATAAACCTTAAGCGACTAAGATGCACATTTATAAACTTTTTTTTTGATAGAGTGTTTTGTCACAGTATTCTTAACAAAATTTGTAAGCTTATTATAAGCTTTTATATAATTGAGTTAAAAAGTTATTTTACTATGTATGTTGTTCAAAGAATATTAATTTAAGAATGAACAAGAAAACCCAAAAAAATTAAGAAAAAAAAACTTTGTTGCTTCAAACTGATAGTCAAATTATCTCATAATGTTTTATAATTTTATCTTCTTCTTCTTCTTCCTTTTATCAGCGAGGTTATGATCCGAAAACAAGGGATCACAACCCTCCCACTTCACCGCATTTCTACTGATCCGCCTGTGGGTTTGGCCTATTTGACCTCAGAAAATATCGGCAGGCCTGCCGATTTTGGATCACCCGGTTACTGAGGCCAATGAAATGCCGGAGTCGTCGCATTTGTCTGATCCAGGCGTTTATAAGCCCGCCTTTCCTACATTGCGATGTCTTTGGAACATGCATTGATATTGCCTTTTTAACAGGGTTCGAATGATCTCTTCTTTGAACGTGGCAATACCAGCTGAGCCGGTCGCACTCTATTTTTTGTACGATGGTTTCCTTAATGTGAAAGTTTTATAATTTTATATATGGACCAATTTAGCTAAGGCTACAAAATATTATTCAAATTGATGCATATTTGATAACGATATAATCACTTATAGTGAAAAACACTGGTAGTGAAAAACCGAAAACCCTTTAACTTGTTAACGGTAGAAATGAGAAAAAAAACTGTGATATATTATATTGTTTGCCTGAATAACTTCTACTACATATACATACATATATACATGGTTTAGTTGTTGATCCATATTCTCGATACATCGTATATACATATATGTAAATTAGAAGTTTAAAGGTGCCAAGTAGTTAGCAATAAAAATGTTAAATGAAAGTTGTTTTTTTCTTTTTCTGGTCTAGTTATTGAACTGTTGTTAGTTCCTTTTTATTCTGCCAATCCGAAAATAAAAATAAGCTAGTTAAAGTCCAGCTACGAGAAGTAAAATATTACCTAGTACTATCATAAATACTGTTACAGATGTAAATACTCGTAGCTATACAAAAATAAAGACAGAGTGCATTCATTTAATTTTTCCAAAAATGTTTATTGGTTTATCCCAAATATAAAAAAAAAACAATTTATTCAAAATGACATCCATTTACTTTTATACATGCCTTGAGACGAGTTGGCCACTCATCAATCGTAGCACACACGATTTCTATTGCAAAAGTGTCGACTGCTTTTCTTAGCTAATGTTTAGCGACTCCAGGTTTGGGTGTCTTTTCGTACAAATCATGCCCTCCAAAACGAACCATAGCTTGTAATCCAAAGGATTAACATTCGGACTTGCTGATGGCAATGGTTATGAAGCGAGGAATATGCGCAATAACCGCAATCCTGTTTTCCTTATCGCTCCACTCCATGTTAAAAACTTATGGAATCTTAATTTAAATTTGCGTATAAACTGACCACAAACATAAGACCACAAATGACACAAGCCAAAACAAGGGTGCGGGTAATACAAGAGGCTGTAGGAAACCGTTAAAAGTTGTAACAGTATTTATGATAGTACTATGTATATGTGGGATCACCCTGTGACTACCACGGTTATTCACCACGGTTGGTCGACACGTTTACCTACCACATGAGATGAAGGAACCAGAAGGCAGTAAGAGAGAATCCGCCAATCGAGCCAGTCGCGCCCAGAATTGCTTTTTTTTCTTGTTTAAGCTTTTAAATTTACTTAATAAACCTTTTTTGATTTAACCCTCTTTGTATTGGAACTCATTTACACTCATTTAATTATCCCATATATATATGCAAATAACGTTTCAATAAAGGAATTAACCTTCCAAGATGGTCTTATAGGTTAGGTTAGGTAAGGTGGCTGTCCTGATAAGGTCAGGACACACTTAGACCACTTGGGTCCATTGTGATACCACATACAGTAGGACCGGAGGAATCACCTTAACCTTTCTCAGGAGGATACTGGCTGAGAATAGCTGAGCCTGAAGTGGCTGAAAAAGGGTGATTGACTCAATCAAGCCGAAAGTCAAGGTATACCGTATATATAGTGTACAGACAAGTAATGGGGGTGATTGATTCATTCGAACTCCCTGTACTATTGTATAAGTTTTAGGCAAGTATGGGCCTAGGTGAACAGTGCAGGTATAGAGATGCGTAAGCGTAATAGAGTGACTGATTCAATCGAACTCTAGTACTGTTATACATAATGTGTTGACTAGGTAAGGTGACTGTTTCAAACGAACCTTTCATACCTAGGTGGACCGTGGAGGTAGTGGAGGTGCATAAGAGAAACGAGGTGACTGATACAATCAAACTTTGCACTATTATGCAGTCGAACTATGGGTAATTGGTTTGGCTGGTAGGGTGACCGAATCAAACGAACCCTTACTACCTAGTTGCAAGGTGAAGGTGGGGTGCACGGGAGTAATAGAGTTGATTGACTCAATCAATCTCTGTTAGTCTTATGCTTATAATCTGCATTTATTAGTGTTAGTAGTATTTGCGAGGGTTACCTATCGATCTTGGGGGGTGTCTGTTACAGTAGCTCTTGAATATTAGCTGAAACCATATATATACAGGGTGTCCGCCGGGAACGTATACTACTTTGTTTTGCCGCCATTTTGGTAAAAATTAGTCTTGACAGTTCATATTTGGCAGTCGTGAAGTAGACACGTGGCAAATTTATTATGGAAAAATATTCGATAAACCAACGTGTTTTAATCGTTAAAACATTTTATCAAAATCAATCATCGATTACTGTGACGATGAGAAAGTTACGTGAAATTTTTGGCAGAAACAACGTGCCAACAAAACGCACTATTTATCGTGTAGTGAATGATTTCGAAGAAAGAGGGTCTGTAGGTGATAGGCCCAAGTATGGGCCACAACGTACTGCAAGATCGGCTGAAAACATTACTGCTGTTCAAGGAAGTGTTCAAAACAATCCATCAACCTCAATTCGTGCTCAGGAGCTTGGTCTTCAAAGAACAACTTTGGCCACAATTTTGCACAAGGATTTGCATTTGTTTCCATTTAAGATTCAGTTGACACAAGAGCTTCTTCAAGAAGACCATTTACGCCGCCGTACATATGCCAATACGATGTTACAGCTAGCCCATGACAACCCCGATTTTCATGAAAAAATCATAATGAGTGACGAGGCACATTTTTATTGGAATGGATATGTGAATAAACAGAATAGTCGGCCTCCACGGTTGCCTGATTTGACTGCTCCTGACTTCTTTTTGTGGGGATATCTGAAAAGCAAGGTTTATGCAAATAAACCAGAAACGCTTGAGCAACTCAAACAAAATATTCGTGATGAAATTAATGAAATACCGCGTGAAATGTGTGAGAATGTAATGAAAAATGTGCTCAAAAGGGCTCGCATTTGTGAGACTAGCAGAGGCGGACATTTACCTGATATTGTATTCCATACATAATTGCCGACATTAAATAAAACATTTATCAATATAAGATCCATTCTCTTTCATTTAATCAAAAATTATAAACAAACAAAGTAGTATACCTTCCCGGCGGACACCCTGTATTATATTTTATGATTTACATAGATTTATATTAAAATATAATGTCTATGTTAGACAGATCACTAAGGTCTTCAAAGAAGTACTCACCTAATAGTTTCTTCCACAGAATAACTAGCGCTGCGTATGTGCCGAGGAGGTGGAAACTCTTCTCCTCCTCCTCTTCATCTCTGCAGCTTCTACAGAAATCATTTGCTGGGACTCCCATTCTAGTGGCGTGTCTACCTAACAAACAGTGTCCTGTGATTATTCCTACAGTGAGGCTTATATTCCTTCTATTTAATGAAAAGAGATTTTTGGTTTTCCTTTCGTCTAGTAGAGGCCAGATCTGGTCGACATAAACATAGCTAAATTAGTTCATCTATTGTTTACAATAGCTTGCGCTTCGTTAAACATGCGAAGTTTCATCGTTTGTATTGGGGATGCCGGTACCTCTCTATTGGCAGCTAGAGGTAGTACGGTGCCCTGTTTAGCTAGTTCATCTGCTTTACAGTTGCCTGGAATATCTCTGTGTCCCGGGACCCAGAACAGAGTGATATTGTATCTGTCCGCAATGTTGTTAAGAGATTCGCGGCAATGTTTGACCAACTTAGATCTTATTGTTGGCGTTTCCAGAGCTTTAATCGCTGACTGCCTGTCTATGTAAAGGACGATAGACTTACCATCTATCAGGTATAAAGGAAGTATGCACGCTGCCTCACGAACAGCCGATATTTCCGCTCTAAATATACTGCAGAGGTCTGAAAGCCGGAGAGCTGAGTTCATCAAAGGTACTTCGGAAAATATACCCAATCCCGTCCCCTCCGATGTTTTGGAACCATGTGTGTAGATTTCGATTGCGGCGTCATTTAGAATGATTCCGTTATCCCATGCGGATCTGTCAGGGATGGTGGTGTTATATTTGATGTTGAAATCGATAAATGGGGAAATGTAATCTGTTTCTCTAAGATTGGAATTTTGTGGAATTTTCATGTGGCCGATTTGTGAGCTTGACCACTGGAGAGATTCTCTAAGTCTTAAGGCTGCATTAGATGCTATCATTTTCCCGAAGATACCAAACGAAAAAAATGTTAAGTAGAGTCTTTAAGGCGGCTGTGGGAGTGGACTTGAGAGCCACTGTGATACGTTGTACTCGTTCGATAGAGTTTGTGTTGCAACTTGTTTCAAGTGCAGGCCATCAAACAAGAACGCCATAAAGCAGGATTGGTCTAACCACTGCCAGGTACAACCAATGGACTAATTTTGGTTGAAGTGCCCATTTAGGACCTATAGCCTTTTTGCAGGTGTAGATGGCGATTTCTGGTTTCTTGGTTCGATCTTGGATGTTCTGTTTCCAGTTAAGTTTGTAAAGGTCTTTTTTGTCGAAGGCTGAGGTGAAGCTCACCGGCTCCAGGTTCAACCCAAAGAAATACCCTAAAACTTTGGGAAAGAGGTACTTTATTAGAGAGATGTCAAAGATCGTTACAATGTAATTTTTAACAATGCAAGGTGGATTTTTGTTAACACTTTTTATACCTAACAATCTTTAAATAATACTTAATATCGCCTTATAATACTTAATGCGATGGTGCTGGATACGGCTTGATGATGCTTAAGATCAAGCTCAGGCTCGGGCTGGCACTCCTTAGCTGGTTTCTGGTGTCGCAGCGTCTCGTGGTCGGGTTTGCGGGCGTGCGGTCCACACGCTAGATCGGCTAAATGGTAGTCCGGCGGAGGAGCCGGGCTAAGTGGCAGTCCGGCTGGGGAGAGCCGGGCTAACTGGTAGTCCGGCTGGGGGAGCCGGGCTAACTGGTAGTCCGGCTGGGGGAGCCGGGCTAACTGGTAGGCCGGCTGGGGGAGCCGGGCTGGCTGGTAGTCCGGCTGGGGGAGCCGGGCTAACTGGTAGTCCGGCTGGGGGAGCCGGGCTAACTGGCAGTCCGGCTGGGGGAGCCGGGCTAACTGGTAGTCCGGCTGAGGGAGCCGGGCTAACTGGTAGTCCGGCTGGGGGAGCCGGGCTAAGTGGTAGTCCGGCTGGGGGAGCCGGGCTAAGTGGTAGTCCGGCTGGGAGAGCCGGGCTAACTGGTAGTCCGGCTGGGGAGCCGGGCTAACTGGTAGTCCGGCTGGGGGAGCCGGGCTTACTGGTAGTCCGGCTGGGGGAGCCGGGCTAACTGGTAGTCCGGCTGGGGGAGCCGGGCTAAGTGGTAGTCCGGCTGGGGGAGCCGGGCTAACTGGTAGTCCGGCTGGGGGAGCCGGGCTAACTGGTAGTCCGGCTGGGGAGCGGGTAGGCGGGGCAATCCGTACAAGGGTACGGCCTTGCTAGCAGTCGGGGAGGGACTGCTTATCGATGGGTAATTTTAAGCGTAAGCTCAAAGGAGGACTAGCGGCAGAATCCGCTAAAAGTCAGGTAAGGTCAACCCCAAATCGGGGAAGAAACTTAATCGGTTCTTGGTCGGTTCTGGTCAGCAGCGGACCTTTAACTAGGTGTTCACTCACAACTGTGAACAAAAGGGAACCAAAACCAAAGTATGACTTTGGTTGCCGAATTCGGGAGAGTCTGTTGGCACGGTGTTACCACTGAGCAAGCTCTGTCAACTGCATCGAATGTCCTCCTCTATATGCATAATTCCCGTAGGAACGAAATGTGAATTTTAAAAATTCCCTTGTCTTTTGTTGTTGTTTGTATCTCTCGGTCTTTTGTTGTTGCTCGTGTCTCATATTCCTTGCGAAGTGCCTGAGAGTATGCAATGCTCCGCCCCTCTACCTAATGGTAGTCTCCGGCACTCGCACAAGTGCCGGAAGGTATGCAACTCTTATTATCGCCGTGGGTCGGCCTACGCAGGATGCCTGGCTGTATACTAACTTTCCTTTTACTTTTCGTCTCGGCTGGTAGAGAGGAACATGTCACTTCGTTACATTCCCCCTCTATTTCGTCAGACGAGAACCTTCTCGTCGTCACTCTGTTCTTTTTGTAAGGAGAAAATTTAAATTACTTCATAAAAACGTTAATTCAAAAAAAAGAAAAAATGGGTGATTAAAAAGAATAAGGCTAAAAAAAAACTAATCATAGCACTAATGATGACGGTTTCTGCAGGAATTCAGGTGGTCGGGGCTGCGACCATCGTAATCGGATGTACGTTGGTGACGTCCGTGTTAGTGGTGGCGACGGTGAGAGGAATACTTCGACCTTAGGCCATGGCGGTGGTTTTGACAGTGCCGGTTTGGCCATGGTTAAGTTTGAGCCTATTGATGGTGAGGGCTCGCTCTCTTGTGTCGGCAATGGTCTCACTGATCCTGTGTTAATAATCGGCATAACGGGTAACGGAAAACTTGCTGGTGGAAATGGCAACAGCATTGATTTTTCGTCTGGCTGTGTTTGTGTAACATTTCGCAATGACGGCGGCGGTATGACATCTGACGGTGGCGACAAGTTGGCATCTCTCAACTCTGGCGGCACTGATGTCGACGGTAATGACGGTTCTGGTATCGGTGACGGTGGTTCTGGTAACGGTGATGACGGTGACGGCGGCGGTATGACATCTGACGGCACTGATGTCGACGGTAATGACGGTTCTGGTATCGGTGACGGCGGTTCTGGTAAAGGTGACGATACTTCTGGCAACGGTGATGACGGTGACGGCGGTGGTATGACATCTGACGGCGGCGACACTTTGGAGTTTGACAACTCTGACGGCACTGATGTCATTCGTGATAGTGGTGACGGCGGTGGTTTGACATATGGCGGGTGCGACCAATTGGAGTTTCGCAACTCTGGTGGCACTGATGTCGACGGCGATGACGGTTCTGGTAGCAGGGATGACGGTGACGGCGGTGGTATGACATCTGGTGGGTGCAGCCAATTGGAGTTTCGCAACTCTGGCGGCACTGATGTCATCGGTAATGGAGGTTCTTTTAATGACTGCGGCGTTGACGGCAGTGACGATCTCAGTACGGGCGGGATCCGATGCGGTTGCTTCATTGGTCGCGTTGATAGGTCGCACTCTAGCAGCGGTATCGACTTACTTATGTCCTGTATCCCCTTGTGGGTCCAAGGGCCTCTACTACGCCTACGCGCCATCGTGTACGGTTTCTGGCAATGTGTCTGAGTTCTCCCCAACTTTTCCCTAACTGCCGTGCCTCCTTCTCGACTGTTCTGCGCCATGTTTTCCGCGGACCGCCAGGTCTTCTGCCATCCTGAGTTAGAGGGTTCCATTGCATAGCATGGTTCGCTATGGAGCTGTCACCCTTTCAGAACGTGTGACCAATCCACTGCCACTTCCGCCGTTGGATAGTTGTGCCTATTGGTTCCTGACCCGTTCTCTCGTAAAGGTGTTCGTTAGAGATACGATTGGGCCAGAAAATCCATAAGATATTGCGCAGACACCTATTAACGAACGTTTGCAGCTTTCTGGTGATAGTAGTGGTCACTCTCCACGTGCTGCAACCATATAGCAGCACGGATTCAACGTTGGAGCGGAACAGTCTTATTTTGGTGCTCAAACTGATTGCATTGCTTCGCCATATTTTGGACAACATCCCGAACGCGGACTTTGCTTTGGCGATCCTGTTGGTTCTATCCAGTTCGGTTCCACCATCGGTCGAGACAATACTCCCAAGATACTGAAAATCCTCTACTCTCTCTACCGGTTGTCCAGCAATGCATATTTGAGCCGATGAGTTAGTTCCAAGGCTGATGATTTTAGTTTTTGTCGTATTGATTTTCAGCCCGACGACACCTGCTTCCCTCTCCACATCTGCTGTCATTTGGTGGAGGTCCATAATTCTGTGGGAGAGTAAGCATACATCGTCTGCGTAGTCAAGATGTTTCAGTTGAGATGTAAGAGTCCATCGAATTCCTCCGTTTCCCGTCGACAAAGCTGCATGAAGCACATCGCTAATCACCAATAGGAATAATATTGGTGAAAGAATACAGCCTTGTCTTACCCCACTTTGGATCTCAAATTCCTCAGACAACCTCCCCCTGTGCAGAACGTGACATTTGGAGCCTTCATATGTAGCTTTGATAATAGCAATTAGTTTATCGGGAATGCCTCTCCTGCGTAAGGCACGCCAAATAAACTCCCTGTTGACACTATCGAACGCCTTCTCAAAATCGATGAACAGCAGGTGCAGTGGCGATCGATATTCAACACACTGTTCGATGATAATCCGCAGGGTGTTGATGTGGTCGGCACAGGAGGATCCAGAGCGGAAACCTGCTTGTTCGGCATCGAGTGTGTCTTCGAGATGTTGTTTGATTCGCTCAAGGATGATTTTAGCTATTATCTTAGCTACAGCAGGCAGCACGCAGATACCCCTCCAGTTTCCGCACTCCAATAAATTTCCTTTCTTAGGAAGCTTGACGATCATTCCCTTTTTCCACTCGCTAGGAAAGCTCTCAGCTTCCCAAGCTCTCTCTATAAGTGGAAACAGAAGCCCAGCCGATGTTGTGGGCGCTGCTTGTAAGAGCTCTGCTGGAATACCGTGAAGTCCTACCGCCTTCTTGGTTTTGAGTGCCTTGATCTCGGTAATGATCTCATCTTTACTGGGAGTCGTGGTGCGTATTCGGGAACTTCTCACCTCGGGCATCTCAGTCTGATTTGGGAGCATATCGCTAGCGAATACACGGTTCAAAACCGTAGCAAAATGCTCTTTCCATCTCTTGAGCTGGTCCTCATCCGAAATGAGCAAGGAGCCGTCTAGGCTTTTCACTGGGTATTGGCTGGAGCTGCGACCACCTGTCAGCTCTTTCGTGATTCTGCAGACAGTCCTGTTGTCGCACCTCCGTGCAGCTTCTTCTGCTTCTGTAGCCAGCGCGTTGATGTAGTTGCGCTTGTCACGTCGCACGCTACGCTGAACTTCTCTCATCTTCATGCGATATAGGGACTCTAGCTCGCTTCTCCCTGCTGCTGGGGTAGCTGCAACGCGAGCTTTTAGCTGTTTTCGTTCGTCAATCCTTCTCCAGGTATCCTCGGAAAGCCACGCCCTATGTCTTCCCCGCGATCGACCGACAATTCTTTCAGCACCAGATGTAAAAACATTTTTCACAGCACACCAATGGTCTTGGATGGTTGCGGGCATTGAGCTGCTGATTGCTTCCACACCTTGCGAAAAGTGCTCCCTTAATTGTTGGCGCACTGAGGGATCACTAAGTCTATCGATGTTGAACCTGGGCATTCTTGTGTTGTCGTGGGATCTTCGAACTGCAGCAGTGCGTAGTTGGAGAGTAGCTATCATAAGATGGTGATCACGTACTATCCCCACATCTGCCCCTCGTCTGTTTCGGACGTCCAGGAGACTGCTTCTAAAGCAGCGGCTGATAGCAAAATGGTCAATTTGGTTGGAGGTTGCTTGCCTGTCGTTGGAAACCCAGCTGACTTTGTGGCAGGTCTTGTGCTCAAACATGGTGCCACCTATCACAAGGCGGTTGGCATTGCAGAAATCCACAAACCTTTCGCCGTTGTCATTGCGGTTGCCTAGACCATGTTTCTCGATTACATGCTTGAGCCCTTCGTTGTCGCTGCCTACCTTGGCATTCAAATCCCCCATCACTATGACAATGTCTCCATTTGGTGTTGTGTTGAAGACGGCGCTTAAGAGATTGTAGAAGCTCTCCTTTTCGTCCTCAGACGAACTATTCGTTGGGGCGTAACACTGTATGATGGTGACACGTCGTACTCTAGTCCGGAATCTGGCCGTCAAAATCCTATCACCATGAGGCTGCCAGGAAATCAGGCCCTTGCGTGCTGTTGTTGTTAGCAGTAGTCCGACTCCATATTCTCGCGGACTTCCGGGTGGTCTTCCAGAATAGAGTAGTACAGTGTTACGCGTTGGAGACTGGTACTCGCCCGCTTCTAACCATCTTACTTCACTTACCCCCAAAATGTCCAGTTTATATCGCATGAATTCCTTTTCCAGTTGGAGGAATCTGGCATTGTAAGGACCTTCCCTTCCCGAGTCGAGGAACGTCTTTACATTCCAGAAACCTATCTTTGTCCGGATACAATAGCCAAAAGTCGTCAACATGTGATCAGTCCTTATCCGAGGCATAGTGTCGGTTTCAGTAGCGAGCTGGTTTCAGTAACGCAGGTTGCTGGCCCACGTTACCTAGCCTAGAATCAAGGCCCTAGACAGCCCGCACTTACAATTTTGGCCTATACGTATAAGGGTTTATACGTATAGTTGCCTGGGGACCACCACTAGGAGGTAAAGTAAGCACTTCATCACGAACTTGATTATTGCCCTACTGGCCCAAGGAATCGGTATCGACGGTGGTGATGAAAGCTTCATCTTGTTGACAGCTTCAGGCTGCTGTTTCGGAGGCGCCCTCGGATAGGTATGTCGGCTTTCTGCTGCGCAGCGCAGTGTTGTTGGCGTTGGTGCACTTGGTGTATTGTGACACGGACAGTCCCTCGTCATTCTTCCGTCCTCTCCACAATGGGAACAGAAGAGGCGGAACGGTTGGCAGCATTCTTGCTGGCGGTGCCCATGTTGCTTGCAATTCCAGCAGTGCGTGTTGCGATCGTAGATGATCTGGGCAGGTAGAATCTCGACGGCTTGGAGTCTCGAGGGATGGTTTGGAACGGCCGGCGGTCTGCTGGCCTTTTCTTCGCTCCTTACGAACTCATATTCCTCTGCGAGTTCCATCAGCTCTTCCAGCGTCTCAAAATCTCGGCGCTTGATATACAACCGGTACTCGGGCCGGAGGTTATCGTAGATTCGGTCTACCCTCTTAGTACCCTCCATTTGGGGATGCTGCCGGATAAGGTACTGGTATGCCCGTATGTACTCCTTAGCCTTCTCCCGTGGCCCTTGCCGTCTCCGCATGGTTTCGTCTTCTAACTTGCTGACGAAGCGGGCTGGGAGATAGTACCGGAGGAAAGCCTGCCGGAAATCTTCCCAGGTCTTCCAATTTCCTTGGTAAATTCGGAGCCACTCCAGGGCCGTCCCTCGGAAGATCTCGGGAAGTGTACAGGGTAAGTGGTCTCGCGGAATATCATAGCACTGTGCCAATTCCTCGAGTCGTTCAATGAGCTCGTGCGGGTTTCCTGACGTGTCAAATCTCAGGCCCCACTTGCGGACAGTGTTCATTATTTCTGCCTCATAGCTTAGGACCAGCTTATGCTGTGGCGCGGCTTGCGGGGGACTCGGTGTCGCGAGGTTGGCCGGCTGTCCTGTCGTCGTTGGCCCGCTCAGTCCTTCGGGCTTGGCGGACGATTCTGGATACTGCACTTGGCTGACCACCGGGACCGGGAAACGGGTTTCCGTGTATAGCGGTGTAGGCCCTTTGACCTCGGCGGTTGTCCCGATGGTCGCGGTCTTGGCGTACTCCCGTTCCTGGACACGGTCTTCCCACTCCGCGCAGAGGTTCTGGGTTGACTTGCGGGTTCGAGCATCCTTTAGGTATTGGCTCATACGTTGCCGTAGCTCCTTTAATGTCCCCGTGGTTTCCAACCCTTTGTCGGCCATTGTGGTCGTAAGCTCGGTCTTTTTTAGCAAATAGATCCACCCGATGTTCATAGAAGCGAGCTGGTCATCCGCTGGTGGCTCTCGGAGTATTGGGGTGTCATCTAGTCCAGGCGCCATGGTTCTGGCACGGTCCGGTTCTGGTTTCAGCTGGTCTGGATCTGGTGGTACCTCTTGTAGAGGTCGGGTTCCGGTTCGGTCTGTTTCTGGTGTGGTCAGGTTCCGGCTTGGTTCTGATGGTACCTCTTGTAGAGGTCGGGTTCTGGTTCGGTCTGGTTCTGGTGTGGTCAGGTTCCGGTTTGGTTCTGATGGTACCTCTTATAGAGGTCCCTGCTCGGGCGCCAATTGTAAAGGTCTTTTTTGTCGAAGGCTGAGGTGAAGCTCGCCGGCTCCAGGGTCAACCCAAAGAAATACCCTAAAACTTTGGGAAAGAGGTACTTTATTAGAGAGATGTCAAAGATCGTTACAATGTAACACTTTTTATACCTAACAATCTTTAAATAATACTTAAAATCGCCTTATAATACTTAATGCGATGGTGCTGGATACAGCTTGATGATGCTTAAGATCAAGCTCAGGCTCGGGCTGGCACTCCTTAGCTGGTTTCTGGTGTCGCAGCGTCTCGTGGTCGGGTTTGCGGGCGTGCGGTCCACACGCTAGATCGGCTAAATGGTAGTCCGGCGGAGGAGCCGGGCTAAGTGGCAGTCCGGCTGGGGAGAGCCGGGCTAACTGGTAGTCCGGCTGGGGGAGCCGGGCTAACTGGCAGTCCGGCTGTGGGAGCCGGGCTAACTGGTAGTCCGGCTGGGGGAGCCGGGCTAAGTGGTAGTCCGGCTGGGGGAGCCGGGCTTAGTGGTAGTCCGGCTGGGGGAGCCGGGCTAACTGGTAGTCCGGCTGGGGAACCGGGCTAACTGGTAGTCCGGCTGGGGGAGCCGGGCTAACTGGTAGTCCGGCTGGGGAGCCGGGCTAAGTGGTAGTCCGGCTGGGGGAGCCGGGCTAACTGGTAGTCCGGCTGGGGAGCGGGTAGGCGGGGCAATCCGTACAAGGGTACGGCCTTGCTAGCAGTCGGGGAGGGACTGCTTATCGATGGGTAATTTTAAGCGTAAGCTCAAAGGAGGACTAGCGGCAGAATCCGCTAAAAGTCAGGTAAGGTCAACCCCAAATCGGGGAAGAAACTTAGTCGGTTCTTGGCCGGTTCTGGTCAGCAGCGGACCTTTAAGTGGGTGTTCACTCACAACTGTGAACAAAAGGGAACCAAAACCAAAGTATGACTTTGGTTGCCGAATTCGGGAGAGTCTGTTGGCACGGTGTTACCACTGAGCAAGCTCTGTCAACTGCATCGAATGTCCTCCTCTATATGCATAATTCCCGTAGGAACGAAATGTGAATTTTAAAAATTCCCTTGTCTTTTGTTGTTGTTTGTATCTCTCGGTCTTTTGTTGTTGCTCGTGTCTCATATTCCTTGCGAAGTGCCTGAGAGTATGCAATGCTCCGCCCCTCTACCTAATGGTAGTCTTCGGCACTTGCACAAGTGCCGGAAGGTATGCAACTCTTATTATCGCCGTGGGTCGGCCTACGTAGGATGCCTGACTGTATACTAACTTTCCTTTTACTTTTCGTCTCGGCTGGTAGAGAGGAACATGTCACTTCGTTACAAGTTTACTATCAAAGGTTAGCCCTAAGTATTTTGCTTTGTTCGTTAAGCTGAGTTCCGTATTTCTAAGCTTAGGTGGAGCTATGATCGTTACTTTGTATTTCCTAGTGAATAGTGCTAGTTCAGTTTTGGACGGATTTATGTTGAGCCCAACGCCCTCTATCCATTTCGCTATTAAATTCAGCGCCGAATTCATTAGATCTCTTAGGGTTTGGCTGAATTTACCTGAAATGGCTTTGGCGATGTCGTCAGCATATGCTACGACCTTGTAGCCTATATTTTCTAGTGAAGTGAGTAGTTTATTTACTACTAATATCCAAAGTGGGCGCCGTTGAGTAAGTGGTTATTGTGTTGGACCACTGCGCATGAGGTTCCAAGTTCGAATCCCAGAAAACACCAACAAGTTTTTCCACGGTCCCACCTCTCGCGAACGTCTGACAAACATCCAAGAGTATTGTTGTCTCGAAAAAGCTTCCCAAACCAAATTGCCCTCCGGATATGGCACTATAACGCACACAACATGAGTGGTTGCGAGAAGCTAGGCCCATCCAAAGTAGCGGAGATAGAACACTCCCGTGGGGTGTGCCTCTGTCCGCTAACCTTTTGGTTTAGTAGTACCCGAGCTCGGACAGAATTTGTCTGCTGTTCAGCATTCGTTCTATCCAGATTCGTAGGCAGCAATCAACCTCCAGGTCAACGAGCGCTCTTATAATGGATTCTGTATTAACGTTATTGAAGGCACCTTTTATGTCAAGGAAAGACACCATAGTATATTCTTTAACGACAAGAGATCTTTCAATGGTGCCTACTAAGGACTGTAGAGCTCTTTCCACTGAAAAGCCTTTCCAGTAAGCATGCTGGGAGTTAGATTAGGTTTGTACCTTAAGTGTTGAACGAATATAGTTATCAACTAGCCTTTCTTAAGTTTTTAGGAAGAAAGAGGAGATGCTATTTGGTCTGAAATCGTTCGGAGTGTAGTGCGAGGTCTTACCGCATTTCGGGATGAAGACCACCTTAACTTTTTTCCATGCGGATGTATAGCCGAATTTAAGGCAGCTATTGAAAATCACGTAGATGGCCTTATACTTTTTGAAGTTTTTGAAGAGATCTGTGGCTTTGAATTTATGCTGATTCTTATCGAAGATAAGCAAGCTCTTAAGAGTTTCCATCTTAAATACTATAAAAGCAAAATCGATTTTTCTTGTGAACACCGTTTCTCGAAAACTACTAGACGTAGGTACATTGACATTTTGCACAGTTATTTCTTATTTTGTCTAGATGCGAGATAAAAAGGGAGTTCCCGAAATTCAAGGTGTAAGTGGCATAAAGGGGGTTGAGATCGAATTTTTCATCTGTAAATAAATAAATATTGATTCCACAGCCGTAGCTCAGTACTGGCTTTCCGGATTAAATAAATAAAAAATAGGTGAATTTAGTAAATTCACCGCTGATTCATTTAAGGTATAAAACATCGTTCTGCGTTATCCCGAAGCTGAGCAATGCTAAAAACAGGTTGGGTGTCAAATCGCCCAAAACCAAATCGCCCAAAACCAAATCGCCCAAAACCAAATCGCCCAAATCGGAAAAATGTCACATCGCCCAAAAATTATGGGCGATATGACACAACGACACATCGCCCAAAAATTAAAAAATTACAAAATGATCAAGAAAGTGGGCGTTTTGTCAGAATTCATTAATAGCCTTGCTTCCGATCGCTCAAAACCAAATCGCCCAAAATGCGAAAAAATGCAGAAAAATGTCAAATTGGCCAAAAATCTTTTTGGGCGATTTGACATTTTTAATTTTGGGCTATTTAGCATAATGTCAGTTACCGTTTCGCGTCGCGTCTCGTTGCCCCACGCAACCACGCGTGGACCCCCCTCCCCCCAACCGAGCGATTTTGTTTTTCCGTAACTGTAAGTATGAGCCTGACAAAGCAATCAGCGCGATTGACGTCGTAAGTAAGGCTCGATGCAGCTTACGTTTTTTTTGGCAATACATCCATTTCTTCAATCCTTCATTTCCGATTATTAATGAATATAATATGAGCGCAGGGACATACATATGTATGTCAAAAAAAAATACATAAGTCCACAATGCATAAACATGCAATGTGTAAAAAGTGATTTTGGGCGATTTTGTGTTTCGGCTATTTTAAGACGGATCTGTGTCATATCGCCCAACAACAAATCGCCCAAATCTGGAAAATGTCACATCGCCCAACATTTTTGGGCGATTTAACACTATGACAAATCGACCAGGAAATGAAATGTCAAATCACCCAAAGCAGAAATGGGCATTTCATCGCAATTTGAAAATACCAACACATAGGAAGGTAAAAAAAGACGACCAAATTGAAAAAGGTTGAAAACATTTATTTTCCGCAATTTTGGGCGCAGGGACATTAGTCCCCGGGGCATAAGTCCCACCGCATTGGGACATAAAATGTTGGGTCTTATGTCCCACCTACAAACCTCTCAAGGAAAACAACGGCCAAATAAGATGGCAATGTATAAACAGTGCCATGTGTAAGGGGGGGCATGCTGCCCCCCTGCAACCCCCCTGCTTGGGGTCACTGTTGGATTTGAGGTGGGTGCGAGGATGCGTGTATGCAAAGTTTCTTTATATCCATGTTTCGCACTCAACCTCGCACCCGCCTCAAATCCAGCAGTGACCCCAAGCAGGGGGGTTGCAGGGGGCAGCATGCCCCCCCTTACACATTGCACTGTTAATACGTTGTTTTCCTTGAGAGGTTTGTAGGTGGGACATAAGACCCAACATTTTATGTCCCAATGCGGTGGGACTTATGCCCCGGTGACTAGTGTCCCTCCGCCCAAAATTGCGGAAAATAAATGTTTTCAACCTTTTTCAATTTGGTCGTCTTTTTTGACCTTCCTATGTGTTGGTATTTTCAAATTACGATGAAATGCCCATTTCTGCTTTGGGTGATTTGACATTTCATTTCTTGGTCGATCTGTCATAGTGTTAAATCCCCCAAAAATGTTGGGCGATGTGACATTTTCCAGATTTGGGCGATTTGGTGTTGGGCGATATGACACAGATCCGTCTTAAAATAGCCGAAACACAAAATCGGCCAAAATCACTTTTTTGGATGTTTTGACATCATGTCAAATCGCCCAAAAAATAAAAATGTTAAATCGCCTAACCTGTTTTTTGGGTGATTTGACATTTTTTTAGTTTTTTGCATTTTGGGCGATTTGGTTTTGGGCGATTTGACACCCAACCCTAAAAACAATTAATCGAATCATCGCCCACAATTTTCCTTCAGTGAAGACCACGGCCAGCAGTCATGCAGCAGTGCTATCGTTGCAATAGTATGTGTGTGTGAGTATATGGGCGCGCTATCCCATGATTATGCTTTGATCTTCAGTGTGCGATTTCCATTTTGTTAGATGAGATGTTGTTGATTGTTGAATTTGTCCACATTTTAGAATGCTTTAATGGATTTGATATAAATTGTATGATATGCTGTGAGCAGGTTTGTGTGTGCTCTGGTGGCGATTCCCACGGGGGAAGTTATAATTGAGTTTACACATTTTGGTATTGCACTCAATTGGCAATTACATTTCAACAACTAAAATACGGGCGAAGCAAGGCGAGCACTGGCCAGCTAGTCTGCTACTAAAGGGTTGTATTTCTTGGGTTTCTTCAGGGTTGTTCTAATTTGGTGACTGGAATTTGTTCTTTTTCTTCTTTCCTGTTTTCTCTCTTTCCCATCTATTATCATCTTCAACGTGAGGTTTTATATTCCCTTCCATTTATCCAGCTTCAAAGAAAACCATTACATAGCTTTCCACAGAAAGGCCCCAAAGGTGAGTTTGTATGAATTAAGAATACTATAGCAATTTACATATGTTTTTAGCCACAATGGTGGTCGTATTATACTTTGTTGCGTACATACATATGTTATTTTCTTTAAGGACACAGTATTAGGGGTACACGTGCTGTGACTGAAACCATATAAGTCCTGTAGCAGTTCGACGATATCTTTCAACATGTGCGGATATAAAATCGAAGCATCTTTATTTTTATAATTCTCAATAAACTTATTTATGTGATTCAAATATAAGATCTAAAGCACAAGTTTTTTTTTAATTTGTATTGGCAGGTGATTTACTAAGGGTAACGACACGGTGTATATCAAATACATATGTACATACATGCTTTTTTTATTATTATTTTTGGGTTCCATAGCTCTGCGTTCTACATTCTATTTTTTGCCATTTTAATGTACATACTCGTTCATACAACTATATGTACACACATGTAGAAAATTAATTTGATGACCATGAATGACGCAAACACTGCACGATTTTCCTTCTTGTTATTGGACAACAAACGGCTTTAATATCTTTGAAATAAGTAGTTCCTAATCGGGTAAGCAATAAATTCGTTTATTTCATGTCAAGCAGACGTATCGAAGGTTCATGGAAACGACTCGGATATGCTTCTTATGTGTATACAATGGCATTAGATACATGTATACAGTTGCGCTTTTGGCTTATCTATTTTTACAATTGGCTTAGCAGAAGCTCTATTTTGTGCTGGAGTAAATTGAATTCAAAATATTTCTTTATTTGTTAGCTACATAGTGAACCCTTTCAAAATACGTTTAAATCAGAAACATACATATGTACTTTAGTACTTACTTGTATTTGTTATGGGTGGAAAAAGCAAATAAAAATAAATTTCAGCTAGAAATATATAAAATCGAGTTTTAGATACAAATCAATTTTGTTTTTTGTTTTGTTTAATGATGGGTGTCGGTATTGCGGATACTTTAAAAGGGACTTTTATATTATGTTCCCACCGAACCGAAACCTAGAAGTCTCGATGTACTTTTACTAAAATCTCAGTAGCCATTCCCACCGAGTTGAAATGATTTCAAACGTTAACAACTTATGTGGCTGGCATCTAATACTTTGACATCTATAGTGCGTTCCAAGTCAAGCGAAAATTACGAAAATCGCCAAAGTATCTGTTATTTCGGATCAGCTGAATTACCAAATTAATCATGTTCGGGAATGGAGGTTTTTACACACGCCATCAAAGAGATGACCGAAAGCCGAACAGTCATGACGCGTGTTCCACAGACGGAGGAATTCGAATCATTTACTAGTCGTTTCTTTGTAAGTCGAACATGCTTTTGCTCACATACTCGTAGAAAGATAAATGACAAATGCTTTTAGCTGATGAAAAATTAGTAAATTAACTCGATCGAGTTCGAAATCCAATACCGAGTTAGTTTCGTATTTTTCACAAATTTCGCTTGACTTGGAACGCACTCTTAATATTTTGACATTTATAAATTAACACCAAAATAAACCAAAGTTCATGTTGCGCTGTATGATTATTCGGTTTGACAACCTTTCACAGATGGATGAACTCAAGGGGATTTCATCTAGATTTCGCTGAAATCACGTATGGCGAAACTTCGAAGGTTTGGAGAAATTTGGCGAAAAATTGCCAATTTGGTGGGAACATGCTATTAAGGGATTGCTAGAAGTGAGAAGTGAGTAAATCTGAGGTAAATCGTATCAAAGAGTCAACCCGAGAAGACGGTTTCAAGCACATATTCTAGAAATACTAATGGAGTAAGTTCTGCGAGCTTCATTCGTATAGATAGAGAAACCGAGCCAGAAGTAGGTGAACAAATTTAGTTAATGCTGCAAAGCACAAACAACAAAAACGAGAGAGCCGAGTGTCAATAACCTTACCATTTTTCCACCTTAAGGATATAAAGGGTTTTCCAATAGGGACGGGTAGATGTTAAAATTGAATAAAACAAGTTGTGTGTGGGATCTCAACGAATTTTTGAGTTTATTTGAAAGGCCTATCAATGACATTATATGCGAAATATAACATGTTCAAATGCACGCTGCAGCTTCGCTGGGTGGTGCGCATTCGAGAGGTCCAATTTTCGATGACTCTGGCGCATAGATTATGCTGAATTTGAGAGAGTTATGTTGACTTTGAGGGCACCGGTGATTTGCGGCTTACTGGCATAAACCTGCGACTTAAGGAAACCCCACAAGAAAAAGTCTAACGGGGTCAAATCGCACGTCTAACTATCCCGCAATTAGTTTGTGCAGAATGTCCATTGTGGCATTAGCTGTGTGGCACGGAGCGCCGTTCTGTTGGAGCCACATGTCGTAACATCCATATCATCCAATTTGGGCCAAAAGAAATTGGTTATCATCCATTGGTAGCGCTCTCCTCTCTATTGATAGTGATGGCAATACCATCAACGTTTTCGAAGAAGTACGGATCCATGATGCCGCCGGCCCACAAACCACACTTTTTGCGGATGCATTGTCACTTGGTGGACTTCGTGTAGGTTAGCATCGTCCTAAATCCGGTAATTTTGCTTGTTGACTTGCCCGTTCATCAAAAAATGGGCCTCGACGCAGAAGATGATTTTTTTGCTGAAATCGGGGTCCGCCTTTAAATGCTCCAGAACCCAGTCAGCAAACACACAGCGTTGTCTATGGTCCTGGGTCAGTTGGATTTTGTACGGATGTAGCCCTATGTCCCGACGCAAAGTTCGCCAAGTTGATGTCTGCGAAAGGCCGAGTTCTTGTGCGCGGCGCGGAATTGACTGCTTCGGGTTCTCCTGCACACTCTCACGGACAGCGGAGATGTTTTCAACAGATCTTGCGTTTCGTTGACCCACGGGTGTTGGCTGATTATTTACTGAACCGGTCGACTCGAATTTGGCCACCAAACGTTATATAGTAACGCTGCGGTGATTTGTCTTTAGTGTCTGAAAAAAATAACGGAAAAATTAACAACAGATAAAACAACATGGCGGCCATGAACTGTCAAAATCTACCCATCCCTATTCAAAAACAATTTATACGGATTTAATAATATACCCATTTGCTCGAAATATAACATTAGAGAATAATCGATGAAGACACTAATGGATGGGGTTTTGAAAGCGAAAAATTACTTTTCCATGCAAAACATCCTTGCAGCCTCCATGCTGTCGAAGAAATCTTTAGTAATGTTTGAATTATATGTAACAATTAGACACTCTTTGCGCTTCATGAATAAATTATTGTAATTATTGTTGGTTGAGTAAATGTATTGACAACCCAACCACAATACGGACGTAACACCTCCTTTTACCAGTTGCGTCTGAGTGCTCCAGTCGAGCGATTCCTAAAAAAAAAAAAAACACCTTCGTGCCAATGTGGAACACCCGCATATCTTCATGGTCAATTATCAAAATTAGTCGACTCCATATTTTTGAACGAATAATCAAAACTATTGTATATTGAACTGCATGAATGGAGAAAATAAAGTTTGGAAAATGAAAACTAAACGAAAGGAACAAATTTTAAAAAATTCAAAAATGTCACTTCGTGGCTTAATTTCCAAATGTTGGGTTGAATTTTGATTTCAGTTTACGTAATACAATGAAAGGAATTTTATTGCGTTACAAATTCATTAAAGGAAATTCTATAAGAATGTGAAAAGTAACCTTCTGGTCAAATCAAAGTTTTTATCTTTAACATACCTATTAAATTAAATATTTTTTTTAGAACTTTTGTATTAAATCAAAAGTTTAATCCACTGTAGACCCTAGTTATCAGAGAAAAAGGAACGAATAGGCCGAAACTAAGCCGAAATAAATCTCTCTTAGTGACAGGTGTTATGCCAAAATCCGAAAGTTTGTTCGCATACAGGTGAATTATTATTCCAGAAGCAAAACCAGCACCAATTAATTTTCTTCATCAACCATATAAATATGGCTATGTAAGATAATAACTCGGTTCTAAATCGTCTTTCTGTTATTATCACTATCGTTCAGCAGCAGAAGCACTTACACGTAGGTATACAGATATTTCTTGGCCCACTGTAACTCCAACACCAATAGCAGCTGCACCATCATAGAAACTAATTAAGCATCATCTGCCAGCACACTTCGTTAATTTTATATGGGAAGTGGGATGGTAGCAGAACGCTCCATAAACTGTTTGAAGGGAGAGAAACTTTTAACTTTTTTTTGTCTGCGAAAAATACGAGAGTAGAGTACTGATAGAAAATATCGTAGTTGCCTTTTTGTTAGGGAGCATTTTTCAGAAATTTAATAACGATACCTCCATTTTTAAGTACACACTGTAAGATCTGTAAGGATTGGAAATTTATATGCAGAATGGTAATCATGCGATAGGTTGTAATGCACGCTATTTAAGTTCAGTAAAAAGTTCGGATATGAACTTACTTTTATACAAAATAATAGTATAGAAAAAACAAATAAAAGTCTAGTGCTGACGGTAAAATATTGCTATATTAAAATTGTTCAGTCATTCAATTATGTACCTTAAGCATGTAGCGTTACTCAGTCGTTTGAGAAAATGAAAGATTTTCAATTTTTAGGAACCTTTTTTGTCTCGAGTACCATCATTATTAGAATTAGAATATGCATTCCGGACGGAGTGGGGTTGGGAAGAGTGTTTCAAATAATAAAAGTGTGACTATTTGACATGATGTTGAATTCATTCTGCGGTATAGTAACTTTTGAGATAAACTCGGTATATGTATACATACATATGTACGTATGTATGTACAGACCTTGATCATCTCAGTCTTGCTTTACGGCGCTGAAAAATGGACTTTATACTCGTAGAAAGCGGACGAAGATATCCTTGGTCTCTTCGAGAGAAAAATTCTTCGTAAGATACTCGGTCATTCAACGACCGACTATACGAGATGTACAGCGACATCGACCTAGTCAAAAGCTTCGTATTGGACGCTGGATAGGACATGTAAAGCGGATGTACGCCAACGCTCCGGCCCGCTGAGGTTTTGAATCTAGCCCAGAGGGACGACGGTAGAGGACCTCCTCGCCGAAAGTGGCGCGCACAAGTTCAAGGGGACCTCGACTAGCTTAGAGTCCGCTACTGGAGGCAATAAGCTAAAGACCGAACTAAATGGAGAGTTCACCCTGAACTGTAGCGCTACTTAGTAAGTAAGAAAGAAAGTATGTACATATGTATGTACAAGAATGATTGTAATCGATGTAATGAAAAGGAAGATTCCTTGGTTATAAGAATGAAATGCTGAAGGTACCAAAAAAGTAGAAAGCAATTTTCTTGCTGTTTGTGAATATCTTCTTCGGTGTCGGTTGTAGATAATAGGTATCATGTATTTTCGGTAGTAAATGATGGTTTCTACACCGTAAGGTTTACTGAACTCTTTTCAGTCATGCATTCTTCGGTGTTGGAAATATAGGCTATTCAGACTTATCTCGTCATACAACAAGTGTCTTTACAACGTCAGGAATACGCCTACGTACTAAACACATACCCTACACACTTCAACCACTCTCCCCGCGGTACTGCCGTTAGGTATTTCTTCGCGGGGCTGGTTAGCAATTATGCTCTAGTCTCCGAGGCCGCCTCTTGGGCTCTTCTTAGGGCTTCTGCTCTTCGCAGCGCATTCTGCACACATACTATGAATGAGCAGATCTCCATCCACTCGCCCTCTGATCGTGTCATGTGACCAACAAAATTTTCTGGACTTGGCAGGTTTGCTCTGTCTTCTGCAAAGCGTCTGCAGTAGAACACTGCATGCTCCGCGTCCTCCTCTTCGTTTGGGCATATTGGACACAGGGGCGAACTATCGTGTCCAAATCTATGGACAGGAACTGTGTGAGGTGGTAGTTAAGTTCCCCCTCGCTCTCTCTGTCCATGATTTTATTGTGGGAATGAGCTTGTGGGTCCACCTGCCTTTAGTAGAGCTGTCCTACCTGGTTTGCCACAGCGTTGCTGATGCTGCCCTTTCCTCCTCCTTAATCATTTTTGCCTCTTGCCGGTTCGAGGGACGTCTAAGGTATACCCTCTGCATCTCTTCAGCGAGGATGTCGATTGGGACCATCCCAGCTAAAACGCAGGCTGCATCGTCGGAGATAGTTCGGAAGCCGCTGATCACTCTGATTGCGCAGAGGATGTGAGCTGATGATAGCTTCTTCCTGCACTCATTTGTCGCCAGTGCACCTGCCCATATCGGGGCAGCGTTTAGAAGTATCGAGCTGACCACTCTGGATAGCAGGATCCTGCGGGCATATCCAGGCCCGCCGATGTTCGGGAGCATTCGGGAGAGTGCTGCCTGCATCAGCGATGCTTTCTTACTAGAATACTCGTCGTGGGCTTTGAAGCATGAAGCACCGGATTGTCTGGTTTCCGACCCGGAAGCTGGCGTATTCCACCTTTTTGCGGCTGGTTATTAGGACAGCTTCGGTCTTGTGGGCAGCTCCGTTTTCCTCCGCCACCGCAAGCAGTCTGTTATAGATGATACGCTCTAAGATCTTTCCCAGCGTATCGAGCAGGCATATTGGGCGATACGATGATGGTTTTCCGGGCGGCTTATTGCCCTTTGGAAGCAGCACTAAATGTTGCAATTTCCATGGTGTAGGGAATACCTCCTCCTCTATGCACCTTTGCATCGTTGTTAGAAAGATGTCCGGTCTCGTCTTAATAGCCGCCTTGATTGCCCTATTCGGGATGCCATCCGGTCCAGGTGCTTTGCTGTCTTCGATTTTTCTGCATGCCCCAAAGAGTTCTTCTGACGTGATTGCCGGGATATGCTCCATGCTAATCTCCCTCGTGATGGAGACCATAGTAGTTGGTCTATGGGGGAATAGGTGCTCTAGGTGCATTGCTGCGTCGTACGCTGTGTTTATGACCTGGATCAGCTGATGCGAAAGTGCCTCAGCCGATCCATTATTTGTTGTGGCGCTGGTGTTTAACATTTCTTCGAGCATGTGTTTGTCGAAGAGCGTGTCCTTCCACTTTGGTCCTGTTAGGGTGGGACGCAGTCTACGTTTCTCCTCGCCGACATTAAATATAATTGCCTGGTGGTCACTGTGGGTATAGTCTTCGCTGATCCGCCATTTGGTTTTCCGCAGGAGTGAGTTGCTCATGAAAGTGATGTCAATGATTGACCCTCTGCCTGCCTTTCGAAACGTTTCCGCTGTACCGTCGTTGGCCAGATTAATGTTCAGTGCTGCGAAGCATTCGAGGAGAGCTCTTCCCCTTGCGTCTGTAGTTCTACTGCCCCAATCAGTAGCCCAGGCGTTGAAATCTCCAGCAATAATCACTGAGTGTTTCCCCCGCGCGTCAGCTACGATATCGTCCAGCAGCTTTAGATAGTCCGCCAGTGTTATACTGGGGGGCGCATAGCAACTATAGAAGTGCACACCATTTATCCTTGCATATACGAAAAGGTCAGCCTGGTGGTCGACTAACTGCAGAGCATAGCTCCCGCAGGTCCATATCGCGGCTTTTTTTCGTGGTATCGTCTATCCAGCTACTTCCATTTATGGGCTAGTACGATTCGCTTCGATCCTTTTCTCTCGTACAGTTTGCGCCAGAAGGTCCTGTGCGGCGGCGCAGTGGTTTAGGTTTATCTGGACGACATTCAACATATTAATTTGGCCAGTGCCTTCTTGAGTACCGGGCACTTGCTGCTACTTGTCCGGCGTTTTCTGGCGTGACCGTCTTACACCAGAAGTATAATGCGTCCTTTTTGCATTCTTTGGCTATGTGGCCCACCTCTCCACAGTTTCTGCACTGCTTGGATCGGTCATGCTCGCTCTTGCATTGACGCGTCGTGTGGCCAAACTCCGGACACCTAAAGCATTTGGTGAGGGCATACGGCAGTTCACCCAGCCGACTTTGATTTTGCCGGACTCCAGCAGCTTGTTCCCCTTCTCTGTCGGTAGCCCCACTGTCGCGATTTGCGTGCCACCGTAGGTCTTCCTAAGGCTGAGCACATCTGCTTCGGCAACCTCAATGTTGTACTGAGCTTTGATAGCTTCGCAGATGTCTCTAATAGTGGTGACTTCGTCAAGGTCTTTAATTTCGACCGTGGATCTCTGTATTAGAGTGCGGATCTCCGCCTCTGCGCCAAGGTTTTCACCGATGATGCTCCTAAATTGTTCGGTGCTGTCACCAGATTCGCGTAGCTGGAACAGCAGGTCGCCTTTCTGGGTTCTCCTTATCTTTGTGACCGATTCACCCAGGTTGTGGAGCTTGCGGTCCGCTTTGACCCTGCGTAGTATTTCGGCGTAGGAAAGTTGACCCTTGGTTGCCACCACTATTGCGTCCGGTCGCGTTTTTTCTTTGGCGGTCTTGCCTGGCTTCTTCTCATCCTTCTTGTCCTTTTTGAGAACTTTCGACCAGGCACTGCCGCGGCCTATAATCTGCTCGTTGCTCGCCGCACTGATGGGCTTTTGACTCTTTGTGGCTGTGTTGGCGACCTTCTTCCTGGAGGCATTTAACCACTCATTTTCTCCTGTTGCCCGCTGCTTGCTTGTTGCGTTTGCCCGCTTATCTGTGGCCACTGGGGTCTCAATGCCAGCTGCGGCATCCTTTTGCTTGGTGTTTGCCAAAGGTGGATGTTTCTGTTTCCGCTTTGGCTCCGGACGTTTCCTCTCTGTAGCACCATTTGCCGGATGTACCTCCTTCCGCTTTGGCTCCAGGAGTCCGCTGTCGCCTACACCATCTGATGGGTGTTTCTGCTTCCGCTTTGACTCCGGGGTTCGCTGGCTGCAGCCTGCCTTCTCTTGGGTTCTAAAGTTGACTTTAGCCAGGGCGAAGTTTGTGAGAAGTTGTTCTGACGAATTACCTCTTTTGCCTTCTCGTCGTGCAGCTGGATGGCCGAGAGCTCATAGAGAGCTCTGATGCTTTAAATGGCATCTCGCATCGCTTGGTGAATTGAGCGCCTTTTTCCGTCTTCCAGCATTTCTACCAGCCCCCTAATTTGCTCACCTAGTTTGTGGAAATCAGATTGCTGGGCGGATGGTTCGACCGTCACGTTTCTTTTTGCAGGTGACTCGCGTCGTTCCGTGTGTCTTTGTGCTGATGCTACTTGGCCAACTGGTGACCTCAGCATCCTTGAGCTCCCCTGAAAGGGGTTTTCCTCGTTCTCCTCTGTATTTTCTCCGGTGTTTTTGTTTGTTTTGTTTGTAATCATTTCTAGTACGTCCCCACTCAAAGCCGCTATCAATGCTCGAATGTGTAGTCACTCAGGGATCCCATGGCTATCTGTGCAAGCAGGGAGGCCATGCGAGGGTTGGCACAACCCCTTATGAGGTATTGTGTCAGAGCCGGATCGGTGCTAAGCAGGAATGTTACATCTACACCTACACCACCAACTTAATGGTGACGAAACATTGAACGTACTTTGAGGCCTGCCAAGGATTTAACGGGACGGGGGTGCTCGTAGCATTAGCCTGAAAGCCATTTCAACCGGATTTCACTCCAACTTACTCAGGTAACAGAATACTACAAACGTCAGCCCTCATAGCTCTCATTCCAATTCGTTATCCAGTATGCCATAATTAAGACCTTACTGGGCTCGGTCTTAATTTTTCTTGTTTTTATTGGTTTTGGTACTGATGACGAAGTCATCGTAAAGAAAGAACAGTTTGTAGTTCTTCTCGGTATAATGATGTATAATATATGTATAATATATGTAACCTCTCATCCATGGCAGGAGGCTGCACGTTTCACGGTGTGGCGGGTACATCCGGATCTCGCCATTTTCTCCATTCTGTATCCCTCGTAGCCACCGTATGGGGTGGGGAGCACTTACATGGAAGACGGTGCTTATTCGTCTTGTTACAGAAAGTTCATAGGGGTTCCTTTGACCTTTTCAGCCACGCCCTCCTTCTCTGCCGCTCTTGGTCGGGGACTGCTTATTGGGTATTCGCAGCTAACCTGCATTTATGCAGGCCGTACACTATCCGCCACCTGTGACCCCCACAGTTGCCTGAGCTTAGCTTCACCAGCCCGTTCGACTTGCTGCTGTGCCAAGTCGGCTTTGCGTTAGTTTCTCGCAACCACTCGTGTTGCATGCGTTATACTTTTAGCACGAATGGAAAGGACCTACAGTTTTGTGCCGTATCCAAAGGGCAATTTTATTATAATTTTGAGAACCTTTTTCTTGACAAGAATACTCTCGGATGTTTGTCATACTTTCGCGAGAGATGCATAGGTATAGTTTATATTTGATTTCATCTGTAGTTTAGAATAAGGGCGGTTAAGGTGCTGTTCGCCTTAACTCTTTTCTACCTATCATTTATTCTATCACTCCTTACCGGTCAAAATGATTGCGATCTATAATACAGTTTATTCCGTAACTGATCCTGGATTTGATATCCGAAAATGTATGTCAGTTATTTCTTATGTTTACATTTTTTTAAACATAGGTCCCCCGCCGTGGATCCGCATTCCAATATTTTGAATAACTTAGATGCTATTTGTGAGGAAACGTCTCCAAAAGTGCGTGTAATTGATCGTTACTTTTACCAATACAAGTTTTCTTAAAAACAAAGAAAAAATATTACAAGCCATCATATCCAGAAAACATAAAGTTATTTAAAAGTGTGGCCAAAACTGCAGGCAATTAAATTTGGCTATTCAAAAATCACTTAAGAAAAATACCATGCGAACGCATATTATGGACGGAAATGTTTAGATAAAGCACATCTATATCTACATCTATTTGTACCTCAATTACAATAGAAAAAGAACCATTTTCCCAACACAACAGAATTCACTTATCTTCAATGACTGCATTTGAACGCATTCGGCTAGGTTTCCATATATGTAATTTAGTTTTATTTTTTGTTCTCTGTTTCCTACGAGGTTTACAAATTTTCATCGAATTAATTCCGTCAGAAACAGTCGTTGTAGAAGTAGAACATAAAATGCATAAGATAATGTTCCACTAATTTGTTCCTTCCGGCAGTCACTACCGTAAATCACATGAGAAAGAGAGCTTTCCTGCCAATATTTGCTCTGCTTCAGATCCAATATAATTGTTTTATGGTATATGCGGTTATTTCTTCCAAGATAGGAGTATTCCTTACGCAAGCAATTACCCATTCCCCCATAAGCACCCGCAACACAAAGCAGGCAATCCCTAGACGATAACTTTTGAGCACTTATTCGTACTTAGCAGATGTAGCATTTATTTATGTTTGCTACTGTATCAATTTACGACTTGTTGGTGTTTCTATGTAGACATCTAGAAGTACTCGTCAGTGTACCACAATAATGAAAGTTTATACCGCCAATGTGCTCCTTGAGCGTAGGGTCGGCATTGGTGTACAATTTTTGAAATTATTAGCTTTGTTAGGCAGCTCAATTTCTGCGAGAATATTTGAAAAATTTGGGTGAGTAAAATGTTCTTGAACCATGTTCGTTTGGTCTTCTCTCTGAGGAGATTCACTTTAAGTTTTCTTGCGATTTGGCGTAACAAAAACTTCTGGAAAAGTACGTAAACAGACCTATTGGCTGAAGTGAAGTTGTATTTCGGACAAAGAGCCAAAGAATATTTGTTATTTTTATTTATGTTTAACGAAATCCGTTTTTCTTATTGTTCTTTCCCTTTGGTGAGTTTACTGGATTCACTCTGTTGGTTGCCTGATATGTCTATAAGTTACAAGGTCCAACAGGGAGTGTAGATTTATGGGTGTTCGATTAAGAGCGCCGGAAACTATACAAGAAAGGTTTTATTGCGTGCTGTGCATTGAATGATAAGTGGAATAGTGATGTGATTTAGGTCAGCTAAGATTGGATTTTATTTTAATTATACATATATGTACATTATGTACATACCTATGTACATGCATAGCTTTGTGGTGAAATTTGAAGATTCAGTTATGAAAATGCGTGAAATTTAAATGTGTATGCAGATTATATGTATGTGTGAATTACTTCAAAATAAATTTGGTTGTTTAATTTTAATTTTATTTGATTTTCTCCTCAGTCTTTAATATCTGTGCCCTGAGCAGCAAATTATGTCAAAGACACTTTCCCTGGAACTACATAAATCCCTGAAAAAAATCGACAAACGTAAAATTTTGTTTACAACTCTTCTATTAAACAAATTTCTCTTTACATTTTCCATTATCATCTGAAGCACCACTATATATGACCTTCTTTTTATGTTTTTTAAAATATTTTGTATCGCGAGAGTTTGGAGCAAAAGAAGAAGTCGGATTATAGAACCGTATAGTTTTTTCGTCTGTCGTTGATTTACACTACCTACTTGCTATCCAGCAAACATTTTTTAACCCTCATTTTAACTTTGGTTTTTACTTTCCGACAATGGGGGCTGATATGAGGGCTAACTTTGTTACATGGCAATTTTTTTTGCCAAATACCTACCAGAAATTCTTGCGAAGAGAGAAGGTTCATTGTCTTCCACAGAATTCTACCGGAACCCTGAAAACTGAAAATTCCAGTTTCTCCGTAATTATTTCAACAGTTGTTTTTTAGCTAACCTGCATGCATAAATTCATTTAATAAAGGAGTTAGCAACATTTAAGCATTCAAATTCGCCCAAGTAATATAAAAATATGAAAATGGTGTAAGTTCAGCATTCAATTGCCGAGGGGCACTATAAACTTACACTATGCGATTTCATTCGAAGAAATCACTTATGACCTCTTATACGAGTATCATGAATTCAAGTGCTGCGGTATACATTTCCAAAATAACTAATTTGTTGCCGTAATGTAGGTATTGACTGTCAAGGGCTATCGCAAAACGATAAAATGCGGTCGTAGAACAACAGTGCAATCAATCTATTATACAGTGACAATACTCTCGAATCTGAAGGGCATTTCATTTCACACATTTTGTGTTTGTACGACTATATACTCGTATGTATACATGTACCATGAACAATTTTAAAGCCAGATATGTATTCACAGTTAGTTGCAAATCACTTTATCATTTACGGGTGCGCATTCTAAACAAATTTATTAACAAATTGGATGATTCGCAATTGCAATAAGGAGAAAGGCTATTATGTGCCCTTTAAGTAATATTTACATCGACTGGTCGGGCACCTTTGTAGTCGATTTGCTATAAGAGTTGGTATACCTGTATATTTCGAGAAGGGGTTGGTGTTGATAATTTATTATGAATGGTTCGGTTGCAAATAAAAGCAATATCGTATAGTTGTTCATCCATGCGGATGGTACTAGATCCCAGGACGATACTTCCAAAACCCCAAGAATACCGAGTCGGTGCTCAGGCCCCACAACGCGGTGGCGAAGGATTACCTGGTGTTCCGCGACAGCGGAAACGAGGAGGGCCGTATCAGTGGGGACAACTGGAGGCTCCTCAAAGCAAGGCTTGCGTTAGACGTGCTGGCGCTTTGTCTTAAATATCTGACGGCTACACCACCGACCTTTTCGGACGCTGGTTGGTATCTTAACGGTGCAAAGCTCCTGAAATGTAGCAATAGCAGCTCCATCGCGTTCCTCAAACAGGCAGTGCCCAAATTCAACCACCTTTGAGCTGACCTATCAGTCTGTCACTGGAGCGTTATTAAGGTTCGTCCAAGAGCCAGAACCTGGATTCCTCCAGGATCATGTAACGAATCGGATATCGTCAAATTTATTCGAATTCAAAATCCAGACCTCCCAACCGCCAACTAGAAGATCATCAAAGCAGACGAACCGGTAGAGGCAGGAAGGTTAGTTTCATTCCTCCTCAACCAAGAATCCCTGTAGCTTTTAAGCAAAAGGGATTATACAATTTTCTACGGCATGGAAGAACTGGTGCTGAAGGTACATGAGAAAGACGAAAGACTCATCTCAGGTATGGTTCCCTCTCTAAGCAGCCTTGGATTGGATACCGAACCAGATAGCCTTCCGTCTCACTCACAACCGACGGCTCCCACTTCGACCCAGGTCGTAACGCCAACTGAGTCAGCAGGCGCAAAAGAAACAACTGAACCGGTCGGCACATCAGCTGAGTCAGCAGGTGACATAGAGGTAATTGAGCTGCCAAAGCACAACAGTGGTGAATCTTCCGAGTCGGAGGATGGAGACACCATAGTAATAGAGGCATCTGTACCAGTCAGGAATGATGATCCGACTGGAACAGATTAATCTACACCACTCGATAGCAGCTTCTGCTAACCTTTTGCTCCGCCTGCAGTCAGGAGGAGAGGGCATTGCCCTTATCCAGGAACCTTCACATATGACAAGCGACAACCGCATAGCTGGATTAATGGCAAATAACTATTCCTTGCTTTAGGCCAAAGGATCAGGTAAGCCAAGATCCTGCATTTTAGCGAAAAATAACTTAAGAGCCTTCTTCTTACCAAATTTAAGCGATCCGGACTTCGCATGTGTGGAGTTAGACCGCGATGGGAAAGACAGGCTATGGATATCGTCAGCGTATATGCCTTATGATGATACAGGCCCTCTACCAACACCTAATATATGCGAGACGATAAAATCAGCCTAAGCAAGCAACATTCCCCTAGTGATAGGCACTGACTCCAATGCCCACCACAACCTTTGGGGAAGCAGTGACACAAACAATCGAGGTGAGCGTTCTTTTGACTTTATCATAAAAAATAACCTGGTAGTATGTAATATAGGTTCTGAACCTAATTTTACTAACAGAATTAGGCAAGAAGTACTAGATATTACTTCAGCCATCAACTCCCCAAAGCTAAATATTAGTAAATGGATGGTATCGAAAGAAGTCTCTTTTTCGGACCCCAAGTGCATACAATTTAGTTTGGAATTTACCAAACCTCCATTAAAGTCCTTTAGGAATCCTAGGAATACTAACTGGCAGGTGTATAATACATTTTTAAATAAAGAACTCAACACCGAGATAACTCAACCTTGTTCACCATCTGAAATCGACCAGATGGTTGATAAAGTATCCAAAACAATGAATAAAGCCTTCTTAAAAGCTTGTCCATTAAGCAGGCACAGAAATGGCAATAAACCACCTTGATGGAATACTAACATAGCAAAACTCCGAAATGATAGTAGAAACAGTTCAATATAGCTAAGTCTTCACGATCTCCAGAAGACTGGGACAACTATAAGAACAGCCCCAGTGTTTTCAAAATCCACAAGAAAGGAGACCCCCTCAACTGCGCCAATTATAGAGGCATCAGTCTCCTCAACATCGCATACAAGATCTTTTCTGCGATATTGTGTGAACGCCTGAAACCTTTTATCAACAGCCTGATTGGAAGCTATCAGTGCGGTTTCAGGCCAGGAAAGTCCACCATCAAATCTTCACACTTCGGCAGATCCTGGAGAAAACCCAAGAATTCGAAATCGATACTCACCACCTCTTTATCGATTTCAAGGCCGCCTATGACAGTATCTACAGAGAAGAGCTTTATAGAGCCATGTCTAGTTTTGACATCCCTGCCAAACTTGTCCGTCTGTGCAGGCTGACGATGGAGAACGCTCGCTGCTCCATCAAGGTCGGTAATGACCTCACCGAGACCTTTGATGTCAAAAAAGGTTTTAGACAACGTGACGCCCTGTCATGTGACTTCTTTAACATTGTACTTGAACGGATTGTGCGGAACTCACAAGTCAACACCGGGGGCACAATCTATTACAAGTCTGTACAACTGCTTGCATACGCCGACGATATAGACATTATCGGAAGAACTCAGCGGGCTGTCACCGGTGCGTTTGCAAGCATTGAGGCGGAAGCGGCCAAAATGTGTTTAGCGATAAACGAAAGCAAAACCAAGTATATGCTGTCAACAAGAAGGGAAAACCAACACCGACGAATTGGACAAAACGTCACCGTGGGCAGCTATAACTTCGAGGTAGTAAGGGACTTTGTCTACCTTGGCTCTGCTATAAATTCTACTAACAAAATCAGTACAGAAATCAATCGAAGAATAACTCTTGCCAATCGCTGTTTTTTGGGCTTATAAGGCAATTCAACAGTAAAGCCCTATCTCGAACAACTAAGGAGACTCTATATAAAACCTTGATCATCCCAGTCCTGCTTTACGGCGCTGAAACATGGACTTTATTAATAGAGGATGAAGATATCCTCGGTCGCTTCGAGAGAAAAATTCTTCGTAAGATTTTCGGTCCCGTTTGCGTTGACGGGTTTTGGAGGAGAACATTCAATCACGAACTATAAGAGTTGTACAGCGACATCGACCTAGTCAAAAAACTGCGTATTGGACGTCTGAGATGTCTACGACATGTAGAGCGAATGGACACCAACGCTCCGGCCCGCAGAGTCTTCGAATCTAACCCCGAGGGACGACGCAGTAGAGGGAATCATCGCCGTAGGTGGCGCGCACAGGTTCAAGGGGACCTCGATCAACTTGGAGTGCGCAACTGGAGGCAATTAGCTAAAGACCGAGCGAAATGGAGAGGCTTGTTGGTTGAGGCCCAGGTTCACCCCGAACTGTAGCGCCACCTAAGTAAGTAAGTGTTTTCAAAAAAGAGATAGGGAAAGCTCAGCGAGAAACCTGGAGATTATTCTGTAGCAATATAGAAAGGACAAACGATTAGTAGATTGAGAAAAATACTTTCCATAAAACCCTTAGCCTCCTGGCTCTATGTTATTTTCAATAGCTGCCTTAAATTCAGAGAAAACGTGAAAATTGATTTTAAAAAAGCAGATTATACTGCAATAAATAATTTTTTAAGTTCAATCAACTGGCAGAGCATTCTCGAATGTCCTAGTTTAGATGTAGCTTTCACAGTATTTAGAAACATAATTGAATCTGCAATTTCTAGGTTTGTGCCGGTTAAACGTGTGATTAATTCTAGTAAGCCTATCTGGTTTAGTAAAAGCTTATGTAGATTGAAGAACGTCATGAATAAGGTGCATAAAAGAAGTAAAATCAATATACTTTTGCAAGGCGAGTTTCGTCAATTAAGAAGAGAATATGAGTTCTTAAAGAAGTTCGTGTATAGGCAATACATTTCATTAATTGAGTAATTGAGTCGAATATAAAACTTGATTCTAAAACTTTCTGAACGTTTATCAATATCAAACGGAAATCGCTTGGCATACCATCTAATATGACTTATAATGGAGTTACTAGTGATGATTTAAAGCAAGTCTGTGACATGTTTGCGTGGTTTTTTCAATCAAATTTTTTTGATAATTCCATTGATTGCAATTCATTAGTTCATAATGAACCAATTACTGATTTAGGTTTCTTTTCCTTAACTGAAGATGAAATTCTGATGGAATTGTCCTCCCTCGATTCGAGCGCAACTGTTGCGCCTGATAATTTTCCACCTTTACTTTTTAAAGCGTGTAAGCTAAGTCTTGTCCAGCCTTTAAGAATTATATATAATATGTCTTTGAAAAGTGGTGTATTTTTAGATTGCTGGAAGCATTCATTTATAATACCCATTCATAAATCTGGGTCTAAGAGCAAAGCGGATAACTATAGACCTATAGCCAAGCTACAATTAATTCCAAAAATGTTTGAAGCTGTTGTTAAACGGAAGTTATATGCCGCTGTGCGAAGTCACATTTCGGAGTGTCAACATGGCTTTGTTAGTGCTAGATCGACTTCTACTAATCTAGTCATTTTTACTAACTTTTGCCTTCTTAATATGGAAAAACGCCTTCAGGTGGACTGCATATACACTGACTTCTCTAAAGCGTTTGATCGGGTTAATCACAGCGTTCTTGTTAAGAAACTGGAATTACTTGGTTTTCACTCTAGTCTCTTGAGATGGCTTACAAGTTATTTATTTAATCGCAAGCAGCATGTGAAGATAGGTCCTATACTTTCTAAGGAGATCCTGAATTTCTCAGGGGTACCCCAGGGAAGTCATCTCGGCCCGCTTCTCATTCTCCTTTTTATCAATGACTTACCAAATTTTGTTTCAAGCTCTAATTGCCTTTTATATACAGATGACGTAAAAATGTTTAGGTCAGTGAGATCCGTTTCTGATGCCTTGGGCTTACAAAATGATATCAACCGTCTTAGTGAACGGTGTTATTTACACGGCTTATTCTTTAACATTGATTAATGTTCGGTTACATCTTTCAAACGCATAAAATCGCCTGTTATCTACGAGCATAGGATTCAGAATTCCTTACTGAATAGAGCTTCTAGTCAGAAAGATTTAGGCGTTGTTTTTGATGATGAGCTTACTTTCTCCTTGCATTTTGATTATGTTATTTATAAAGCTAACCGTATGTTAGGCTTTCTGTTTCGTAACTCTAAGGACTTTCAGGACCCATATACTCTTAAGTCCCTTTATATTTCGTTAATACGTTCTGCACTTGAATACTGCTGCGTAGTTTGGAATCCCTACTACTGCAATACTGAAACTCGTATTGAGAAAATTCAAAAACGGTTTACGATATTTGCTCTTCGAAAGATGTTGTGGAATGGTGAAATGCTTACATACGAAGCTAGATGTGCGCTAATTGATTTGAAACCGCTTAGTAAAAGAAGAATTTATTACTCTGTACTTTTTGCTCATGATGTCTTATCTGCACACATCGATTGTCCGCTTTTACTTTCAATGTTTAATGTTTATGCACCATCTCGCAATCTACGACCTAGACAAGAGAGTTTCTTTTATGTTTCTAGACATTGTACTAATTATAGTCAGAATGACCCTATAACTACGGCTTGCGTTCACTACGACAAATACGAAAATTTAATAAATTTCAATATGAGCAGAATGCGTTGTAAAAGTGCTATTTTGAATTCTCTTTAAACTTTAATGTTTCTTTTTTTTTTAATTTTTGTATTTTATATCTTACTTTTATTTTTATTTTATATTGTTTAATACTACATTTTGTAAATATTATATTATTATATTCTATAATTGTTAAATACTTGTACATTGAAAGTTGTCTAGAAAAAGTTTGTACGCTTTAAGACGAATAAATTCGGTTATACCCCATCCTCATGGAAAAGAGTTAAGGTGGTCTTCATCCCGAAATGCGGTAAGACCTCACACTACACTCCGAAAGATTTCAGACCAATTAGCCTCTCCTCTTTCTTTCTAAAAACGTTAGAAAGCCTAATTGATAACTATATTCGTTCTAAACTCAAGGTACAAACCTTATCTAACTCCCAGCATGCTTAGCGGAAATGTTTTTTAGTGGAAACAGCTCTACACTCGTTAGTAGGCACAATTGAAAAATCTCTTGGTGTTAAAGAATATACCATGGTGGTGCCTTTAATAACGTCAATACAGAATCCATCATAGGAGCGCTCGCTAACTTGGCGTTTGATTGCTGCTTACGCATCTGGATAGATCGAATGCTGAACAGCAGACAAATTCTGTCCGAGCTTGGGTACTGATCAACCAAAAGCTTAGCGCACAGAGGCACTCCCCAGGGTGGTGTTCTCTCTCCGCTACTTTGGATATTAGTAGTGAATAAGCTACTCACATCACTAGAAAATAAAGGCTACAAGGTCGTAGCATGGGGGGTGGGCGCCGTGGCGTAAGTGGTTAGTGTGTCGGATCACTACGCATGAGGTTCCAGGTTCGAATCCCAGAAAATACCAAAAAAGTTTTTTCACGGTCCCACCTCTCGCGAGCGTCTGACAAACATCCGAGAGTATTGTTGTCACGAAAAGGCTTCTCAAATCGCCGTTCGGATTCGGCATTAAACTGTAGGTCCCTTCCATTCGTGTGAAAAATATAACGCACACAACATGAGTGGTTGCGAGAAGCTAGGCCCTGGCACTTTAAAGAGTTGTTGCGCCAAATATTTGTATTTGTATTTGTAAGGTCGTAGCATATGCTGACGACATCGCCATAGTCATTTCAGGTAATTTCCCCCAAACTCTAAGAGATCTAATGAATTCGGCGCTAAATTTAATAGCGAAATGGATGGACAGCGCTGGGCTTAACGTAAATCCGTTCAAAACTGAACTAGTACTTTTTACTAGGAAATACAAAATCCCGATCATAGCTCCCCTAAGCTTAGAACCACGGAACTCAGCTTTACAAACACAGCAAAATTCTTACGGTTAACCCTTGATAGTAAACTTACGTGGAAACAGAACATTCTAGACCGTACCAAGAAAGCAGAAATCTCCATCTACACCTGTAAAAAGGCTATAGGTCCTAAATGGGTTCTTCGACCTAATATAGTCCACTCGTTGCACCTGACGGTGGTCAGACCAATTCTGCTTAATGGTGTTCTCGTCTGGTGGTGTGCAAGCAAAACAAGGTGCAACACAAACTCTATAGAAAGAGTACAGCGTTTAGCATGTAGGTGCATCACAGGGGCTCTCAGGTCCACTCCCACAGCCGCCTTAGAATCCCTACTCAATATTTTTCTTATTGATATCTTTGGTAGCATCTAAAGCAGCCCTAAGACTAAGAGAATCTCTCCAGTGGTCAAGCTCATAAATCGGCCACATGAAAATTCCACAAAACTCCAATCTCAGATACACAGATTACATACCCCCATTTATCGATTTCAACATCAAATATAACACCAAAATCCCTGACAGATAACGGTGGCGTCTATTGTTCCAGTTAATTTGAACTTAGTGAATACCTTGCGCGGGCTGCTTCGACGTATTCGGATCACAGGTCGGTAAGGAATTTCCAATGTTAGTCAGGACGTTGGAATAGAGATAATGGCCGAGAAGCCCTTAATGAGCCAACGGCAGCGCTTATACTCCCGTAGTGGACTACTAGCACCGGTGTACCCGGTCCCTCGTCCTAGGGGAATAATTAAAGAACTTCCCTACCACGTAAAAAGCCTATGGTCCCGAAACAACCAAAAGCCTCGGATAAGGACGACTCAACTGATGACGACCCCAGCAAACGAAATAAGGACAATGACTTTCGGATCTGTACGTGGAATCTTTTGCCTCTTTACAGACGCCGTGCAGCCGAATAATTAGCGGAGGTCCTAGACTGCTATAAAGCAGATATTACCGCCATCCAGGAAGTGCGATGGGATGGGCCGGGTAAAAAGAAAATGGAAAACTGTGACATCTACTACGGTGATTGCTACAAAGGCAACAGGCAACGCTTATTCGGATACGGATTTGTCATAGGCGGCAGACTTAGGCAAGAAGTCTTAAGCTTTCGACACGTGAGCGAGTGTATTATGACTATCCGGATCAAGGCTAAATTCGCTAACATAAGCCTAATAAGTGTTCATGCCCCCACGGAAGAAAAGGACCCTGCCACCAAAGAGTGTTTCTACGAGCTCCTCGACCAAATATACGAGCAATGTCCTAAATACGACGTTAAAATCGTATTGGGCTACACCACGTCTTATAACGGACTAAGACTAATTGATTTCGCTGTGGAGCGAAATGTCACCATAGCAAGCACATGGTTTCCTCACCTCGATATTCATAAGCACACATGACGGTCCAATGATCATGTAACGATCAACCAAGTTGATCATATTGCGATCGACGCAATGCATGCCTCCAGTATTCTGGATGTCCGGACCTTCCGAGCGGCCAACATAGACTCGGATGATTACCTGGTTGTAGCCAAGGTACGAATGCGGATATCCCAATCTGAGCAACAAAGAAGAATCACTTTGAGAAAATTTAACGTCGAAAAGCTACAATCGCAAGAGACCGCCAGACTCTTCGCTGAACGCGTATCCCAAAATCTCTCAATCACCCCTATGCCGCCAGCATCAAGTGCCGAAGACTAGTGGCAACGCTGCCAACATGCCATCAGAAACGCCGCGACTGATGTACTGGGTCTCGCTTACACGCCACCGCGAAACCCCTGGTTTGACGAAGAATGCCGGCGAGTGCATGCACCAATACAAGAGGCATACAAAGCGGCGCTTTAAATGAAGACGAGAGCTGCTCGTGAGCTCTACGAGCAAAAGAGACGGGAAGAACATCGGCTTCTCCAAAAGAAGAAGAAAGGGCATGAGAAGCGCGTGTTGGAGAATATCGAGAGTTTATACTCCAGGAACAGTGTACGGAAGTTTTACCAAAAGGTAAAAAGAACGTGTCAGAGAAGCTATACCCCTACACAAACCTGTTGAATCACAGTCGGTGCTGAGAAAATGGAAAAACTACATATTCATACATCCCGCTATTAGGCAGAATGAACCATTCAACTTAGACGATGATAGTCAAAATTTCCGTCCACCTGACCAAAACGAAGTGAGGATAGCAATATCCAAGCTTAAATCCAACAAGGCTGCTGGACCTGACGGCTTACCGGCCGAACTTTTGAAGGCAGCTGGTGATGAATTGGTAGAGTGCATACACCAACTCATCTCTAAGATTTGGTCAGACGAGTGTATGTCTGATGAATGGAATCTCAGCATCGTTTGCCCGATCCACAAGAAAAGAGACCCCCTCAACTGCGCCAATTATAGAGGCATCAGTCTCCTCAACATCGCGTACAAGATCTTTTCTGCGATATTGTGTGAACGCCTGAAACCTTTTATAAACAGCCCGATTAGACCCTATCAGTGCGGTTTCAGGTCAGGAAAGTCCACCATCGATCAAATCTTCACACTTCGGCAGATCCTGGAGAAAACCCAAGAATTCCAAATCGATACTCACCACCTCTTTATCGATTTCAAGGCCGCCTAGGACAGCATCTATAGAGAAGAGTTTTGACATCCCTGCCAAACTTGTCCGTCTGTGCAGGTTGACGATGGAGAACGCTCGCTGCTCCATCAAGGTCGGTAATGATCTCACCGAGACCTTTGATGTCAAAAAAAGGCTTTAGACAAGGTGACGCGCTGTCATATGACTTCTTTAATATTGTACTTGAACGGATTGTGCGGAACTCACAAGCCAACACCGGAGGCACAATCTGTTACAAGTCTGTACAACTGCTTGCATACGCCGATGATATAGACATTATCGAAAGATCTCAGCGGGCTGTTACCGGAAGCAGCCAAAATGGGTTTAGCGATAAACGAGGGCCAAACCAAGTATATGCTATCAACAAGAAGATACAACCAACACCGACGAATTGGACAGACCGTCACCGTGTGCAGCTATAACTTCGAGGTAGTAAGGGACTTTGTCCACCTTGGCTCTGCTATAAATTCTACAAACAAGAACTCTTGCCAATCGCTGTTTTTTTGGGCTTATAAGGCAATTCAACAGTAAAGCCCTTTCTCGAACAACTAAGGAGACTCTATATAAGACCTTGATCATCCCAGTCCTGCTTTACGGCGCTGAAACATGGACTTTATTAAAAGAGGATGAAGATATCCTTGGTCGCTTCGAGAGAAAAATTCTTCGTAAGATTTTCGGTCCCGTTTGCGTTGACGGGTTTTGGAGGAGAAGATTCAATCACGAACTATACGAGCTGTACAGCGACATCGACCTAGTCAAAAAATTGCGTATTGGACGCCTGAGATAGCTAGGACATGTAGAGCGAATGGACATCAACGCTTCGGCCCGCAGAGTTTTCGAATCTAACCCCGAGGGACGACGCAGTAGAGGGAATCATCGCCGTAGGTGTCGTGCACAAGTTCAAGGGGACCTCGACGAACTTGGAGTGCGCAACTGGAGGCAATTATCTAAAGATCGACCTAAATGGAGAGGCTTGTTGGTTGAGGCCCAGGTTCACCCCGAACTGTAGCGTAAGTAAGTAATATGCGGTTAAAGGTACAGTCAATCCATTTAAAGCCGAAATCGGAAAAATGTTCGAAATACTAAGACTCGATAACTTAAACAACTATTTCGTCTTAGCGGGAGATTTGATCGCGAAACACTCGGCCTGGTTGAACTCAAGGGCGAACGGAAGAGGCAACTTTCTAAGCCGCTTTATTGAGGAAAACCAGGTCGAATATAAAATCAAATTATTCAGCCTAGTTGCACCAAGTTTTCCTTCTGGAAATTCATATTTTGATCTCTGCATTGCGGACGCGCGATTGGAAATTCAAACGGTCCACGATAATAAACTTTGTATATTGCCGTATGATAGCGACCATAATGCAATAGTTATGCCGATGATATTTGTAGCGATTCTACGTTTAGCTTCGTAACGCAGCACGAAGTCTCTAAGTTGAATTTTAGGCAGACTGATTGGTGCAAATTCTAACGTTTTGCCGTCAGAAAATATAGGAACTGCCCTTCCTCTTGGAATGCTCCTAGTAATAAGAACCTTTCTTATGAGGAGTGCGATTTCTATATCAGGAATTTAAATACGGTGGTATAAAAGCTATGGAGTCGTCAGTTCCGAAAATGAAATCCAAAGACGGAGTTGAATGTTATCTTAACCGTGACATTAAAATTCTACAAACCTATGAAAGCTTTTTAATTACTCAGATAAATCGAATACGACGTCAATTCCAAGAGGAATCGTCCAATTTAGAACTACTTACTTACTTAGGTGGCGCTACAGTTCGGGGTGTACCTGGGCCTCAACCAACAAGCCTCTCCATTTAGGTCGATCTTTAGATAATTGCCTCCAGTTGCGCACTCCAAGTTCGTCGAGATCCCCTTGAACTTGTGCACGACACCTACGGCGATGATTCCCTCTACTGCGTCGTCCCTCGGGGTTAGATTCGAAAACTCTGCGGGCCGAAGCGTTGATGTCCATTCGCTCTACATGTCCTAGCTATCTCAGGCGTCCAATACGCAATTTTTTGACTAGGTCGATGTCGCTGTACAGCTCGTATAGTTCGTGATTGAATCTTCTCCTCCAAAACCCGTCAACGCAAACGGGACCGAAAATCTTACGAAGAATTTTTCTCTCGAAGCGACCAAGGATATCTTCATCCCCTTTTAATAAAGTCCATGTTTCAGCGCCGTAAAGCAGGACTGGGATGATCAAGGTCTTATATAGAGTCTCCTTAGTTGTTCGAGAAAGGGCTTTACTGTTGAATTGCCTTATAAGCCCAAAAAACAGCGATTGGCAAGAGTTATTCTTCGATTGATTTCTGTACTGATTTTGTTAGTAGAATTTATAGCAGAGCCAAGGTAGACAAAGTCCCTTACTACCTCGAAGTTATAGCTGCCCACGGTGACGTTTTGTCCAATTCGGCGATGTTGGTTTTCCCTTCTGTTGACAGCATATACTTGGTTTTGCCCTCGTTTATCGCCAAACCCATTTTGGCCGCTTCCGCCTCAATGCTTGCAAAAGCACCGGTGACAGCCCGCTGAGATCTTCCGATAATGTCTATATCGTCGGCGTATGCAAGCAGTTGTACAGACTTGTAATAGATTGTGCCTCCGGTGTTGGCTTGTGAGTTCCGCACAATCCGTTCAAGTACAATATTGAAGAAGTCACATGACAGCGCGTCACCTTGTCTAAAGCCTTTTTTGACATCAAAGGTCTCGGTGAGGTCATTACCGACCTTGATGGAGCAGCGAGCGTTCTCCATCGTCAGCCTGCACAGACGGACAAGTTTGGCAGGGATGTCAAAACTGGCTCTATAAAGCTCTTCTCTATAGATGCTGTCATAGGCGGCCTTGAAATCGATAAAGAGGTGATGAGTATCGATTTGGAATTCTTGGGTTTTCTCCAGGATCTGCCGAAGTGCGAAGATTTGATCGATGGTGGACTTTCCTGGCCTGAAACCGCACTGATAGGGTCCAATCAGGCTATTGATAAAAGGTTTCACGCTTTCACACAATATCGCAGAAAAGATCTTGTACGCGATGTTGAGGAGACTGATGCCTCTATAATTGGCGCAGTTGAGGGGGTCTCCTTTCTTGTGGATCGGGCAAACGATGCTGAGATTCCATTCATCAGGCATACACTCCTCTGATTTTAGCTTGGATATTGCTATCCTCACTTCGTTTTGGTCAGGTGGACGGAAATTTTGACTATCATCGTCCATGTTGAATGGTTCATTTAGAACTGCAAAGGTTAAAATCTCTCCTGAGAAATGTGAAGACACTGCTAAGACAGCAGTTTCGGAATAGTGTCAACGATTATTGACGGCAACGCGCCTAAAATATATTGAAGTCCGATTCCAGGAACATGTTTCCTAAAATTATCAGATGTTCTAGCCACTGTTTTCCCAGTCTCTTCTCACCCAGGTGGAGATTAATAGCCAGTACTGCCCCATTATGGATAAACATTTCGTTATAGATAGTGGAGCAGACAACCAAACCTTATTGGCTCTCATTTTGAATCAATCCATGCTAGGAATCTTCCAAACTGCCAGCAAATGACAAACTGTAGAGGTTTCGCTACAGCGAAACACGAACTCTTCTGAGATTCTCTGAGCGATTAAAAACGGACCAAAAAACAGATGAACAGACTGACAATAACTTTACAACACTAGATGAACTGACATATATATTCAACAAATGAAATAACAAAAAGTCCAGTGGTTTAGATAACATTCCTAATAAAATCCTAAAGCCTATACCGGACGAAATTATACATCAATATTGCGTAACATTACAATAATTACATTATAATAATTTGTTAAACAACTGCTACTTCCCGAGTTATTAGAAAATATCGAAAGTTTCTCCAATAATCAAAAAGAAGAATGATCTTTCTGATCCTTCCAACTATAGGCCAATAAGTTTCCTGGGTAATATCGGGAAGGTTTATGAAGTAGTTATTAGAAAATCTATTTTTTTAGTGTGCGAAAAAATGGAATTAGGGTTTAAGAGAAACCATTTGGCGGTGCACGCTGTAACAAAATTAATTTCTGACATTAGTTGGAGTCTTAACGCCAAAAGATGTATAGCTGCTTGTCTAATGGATATCGAGAAAGCCTTTGACATGGTTTGGATCGACGGACTCTTCTATAAACTTATCCGATATGAATTTCCGCATCATGATAAAGATGATTACACCAATGGTGTAAGTTGGTGCTCCTCTTCATCATCTTCATCATTCTGAATCTTGTGAGGAACCATTTCGCGTTGTCAGCGAGCGATACAGAGAACGAGCTGGTGTCGGGTTTATTTTATCCTAACCTCGGGTATTTCCAAAGTAATATGATGAGTGGGTTCATACCCACTGAAGCATTCTTGTATCTAGATGCGCATGGTTACTTACCAGATTCGCTGAACGTTCCATTTATTTACAAACTTGCTAGAAGGGCGACAGATAAATGTATACTCTACGAGCCGATAGACTCAGGAGAAGGAAACGTTGAGTTCAGATACTGCGTAAGCATACCTGACACAGACATACCTGACAACGACAGGTTGGATAAGGAGAGATATTGGTGGCAAAACTGGGTTGATACTAGCGTCTACGGTAAGCAGGGCCGGACGCCGATATGTGATTTCTGGCATACCACTTTAACTGTTACTAACTTTTAACTGTCTTTTGATTAGTCTTCTCAGTGGCGATTTGGAAATCACATATCATGGTCCGGCCCGGGATTTAGGTTAAGGTAGTTTTGGTTTTTTAAGTTTAGTTTTTAGATTCATTTAATAAAAAAAATAATGTGTTCTAAAGGGTTTTTCCACGTTTTTCCTTAAAGTGAAATAAAAAACGTATGTTTTAAAGAAAAATATGGACTGAAATAAAACAAACGAATTAAGTTTTCAAAAAAATTTTAATATATGTAAGTATTGAGCACCCCTCAGGTCAGTTACTTTAAGGCATTATGATAGCGTAGTTTTGGGTTTATTGGAACTATAAATTATTGTTAGTGTATGAGTGAAAAAATAAACGATAAAATTTTATTTTAAAGTAATTTGGCATGCAGGCAATACGCATAAAAAAAAAAATTAAAAGGCTAATATACTTCATTAAATGTCCGTGACTTTAATCACACCGAATATGTAACTGAAATAGTAATTAATAATAAATAAACGATAGCAGAACATACACCGTATTATTTTGATTACGTTTAATATAACGAAGCTTCCCTGCTCAACGACACATTGGCATTTATTTATAATGCTCCTCTACGAAATGTTTGACTCTGTAATTTTCGGGAAGGCAGCAATTTCTGAAGCATATGAGTGTTGATAGCGAAAACGTTTTCACTTCCATACACACATAGTCTCTGTCGAAGAGTTTTTTTTTCTCCGAAGGTGCCATTAAAAGCATTGCGTTGTCCTCCGCATGAAAATACATTTTAAGGTTTTGTTATATCAGGCTTAGAAATCATTCAGTCCTTCCAACAACGCTCCCATTGTGACCATAAATAGAAGAAACTACTTCGAGATATACTCCTATGTACATAAATACATACATATGTATGTACAAACAACTCATCGACCCGTTCAATGTTGGAACGACATTTATAAACTGATAAGACTACATCCAAAGCCATGAATTAAAGTAACACTCCCTGCGAAAACGACCAATTGAACGTAGCACGATTATATACTCGTACATCCGTTTTATTTTGCCGATAGCAAAAATTAAGAGGATTGGCCGCAAAAATAAAAACCGAATTGAGGAAAGAGGAACGTGTTCTTATTGCTACGGTGAAGCCACTCAATTCGAAATCCATCAATGGGTAACAATCAAATTTATTGAACAATTTGAATGGCTTAAATGACGAATTCCCTTCGAGTCCAGTTTGCTGTTTATCTGATTGCGAATTGCTGACGGCGCGAGGGAATAACTGCTCTGAGGCTGCTGATGTTCATGCCAAGGGCCTTTAAAGGGGGATAATATTCGGCTCGTCCTAACTTTTATACGCAGTTTATTGAAGTGAAACTTTGGTATTGAACACTTCAAATGAGGAATCATTCGTTAGTTACTTTTGGGGTACTACACGAGTGGTTGATTATATGCACATATACATATATACATGTTCATGTGAAATACATATATCTATGTTTATTTCTTAGATAATGATTTCATGATGTGTAGTATAGAGCAAATACATATCGTATATTTATGTAAGCAGTGCACATGGTTGAACTATTGAGTAGAATTACGAGAAGATTAATGACGTTCCCGAAAATCTCGTCAGGGTATTCGAATAAATAAGATCCTTAACCCACAAGCCATAAAAAAAAAACAAATGGCTGAGGCTACATATGCTGACAGAGACATATGCATACATAGATTTGTGGAACATAGTTTTTAGTTTAATTTAGATTGATTATAGAAAGCGCATATTTAGCTCAGTACTGGTGGAGCGTATAAACACATTTTTTTAACAAATTCATTCGAATTGTGAAAAATAGTCATATGCGTCATTAATTCGTATTCAATTTTAATGGTCTTTTAAAATCAAAAATTCATTAGAAGTTTTAGAAGGTAATAAATCGAAGAGTTGAGATCCAGTTCAAAATGTTTGACTCAGGGATTTATCCTATCTGCACAGCCCTGCCACTGTTTATATGACTGTATGATAATGATAATGTTTACTACATACGCATATGTAGCTTAATTTGATTGAAAAGCAGCACACTTTTGCTGCTGCTCAGATGTTTTCTAGTTACTAATACATATGTATTACCATTTACATATTTAGGGACCTGCATTGCGATTGATCGGGAAACTACTGACTGCTCAAAACTTGTCTTGGGCCAGTAGCGCAAGAATAAAGTTCGTCATGAAGTGTTTATTTTACCTCCTAGTGGTGGTCCCTTGGCAACTATACGTATAAACCCTTATACGTGTAGGCTAAAATTGTAAGTGCGGGTTGTCTAGGGCCTTGATTCTAGTCTAGGTAACGTGGGCCAGCAACCTGCGTTACTAAAAACCGACCGCTACAGAAACCGACACTATGCCTCGGATAAGGAATGATCACATGTTGACGACTTTTGGCTATTGTACCCGGACAAAGATAGGTTTCTGGAATGTAAAGACGCTCCGCGACTCGGGAAGCAAAGGTCCTTACAATGGCATATTCCTCCAATTGAGGGAAAAAAAATGCATGCGATATAAACTGGATATTTTGGCGGTAAGTGAAATAAGATGGTTAGAAGCTGGCGAGTACGAGTCCCCAACGCGTAACACTGTACTACTCTATTCTGGAAGACCCCCCGGAAGTCCGCGGGAATATGGAGTCAGACTAATGCTAACAACAACAGCACACAAGGGCCTAATATCCTGGCTGCCTCATGGTGATTGGATTATGACGGCCGGACTGGACTAGAGTACGACGCGTCACCATCATACAGTGTTACGCCCCAACGAATAGTTCGTCTGAGGACGAAAAGGAGAGCTTCTACAATCACTTAAGTGCCGTCTTTAACACAGCACCAAATGGAAACATTGTCATAGTGATAGGGGATTTGAATGCCAATGTAGGCAACGACAACGAAGGGCTCAAACATGTAATCGGGAAGCATGGACTAGGCACCCGCAATGACAACGGCGAAAGGTCTGTGGATTTCTGCAATGCCAACCACTTTGTGATTGGTGGCACCATGTTTGAGCACAAGACCTGCCACAAAGTCAGCTGGGTTTCCAATGACAGGCAAGCAACCTCCAACCAAATTGACCATTTGGCTATCAGCCGCTGCTTTAGAAGTAGTCTCCTGGACGTCCGAAACAGGCGAGGGGCAGATGTGGGGATACTACGGGATCACCATCTTATGATAGCTACTCTCCAACTACGCACTGCTGCAGTTCGAAGATCCCATGACAACACAAGAATGCCCAGGTTCAACATCGATAGACATAGTGATCCGTCAGTGCGCCAACAATTAAGGGAGCACTTTTCGCAAGGTGTGGAAGCAATCAGCAGATCAATGGCCGCAACCATCCAAGACCATTGGTCTGCTGTGCAAAAAGTTTTTGCATCTGGTGCTGAAAGATTGCAGGGAAGACATGGGGTGTGGCTTTCCGAAGATACCTGGAGACGGATCGACGAACGAAAACAGCTAAAAGCTCACGTTGTAGCTATCCCAGCAGCAGGAAGAAGCGAGCTAGAGTCCCTATATCGCATGAAGATGAGAGAAGTTCAGCGTAGCGTGCGACGTGACAAGCGCAACTACATCAACGCGACGGAGGTGCGACAGCAGGACCGTCTACAGAATCACCAAAGATCTGACAGGTGGTCGCAGCTTCACCCAACACCCAGTGAAAAGCCTAGATGGCTTCTTGCTCATTTCGGATGAAGACCAGCTCAGGAGATGGAAAGGCATTTTACTACGATTTTTAACCTCGTATTCGCTAGCGATATGCTAGCGATATGCTCCCAAATCATGTAAAGTTCCCGAATACGCCGCACGACTCCCAGTAATGATGAGATCACTACCGCGATCAAGGTGCTCACAACTAACAAGGCGATAGGACTTCACGGTATTCCAGCAGAGCTCTTACGAGCACCGTCAACAACATCGCCTGAGCTTGTGCTTCCACTTATAGAGAGAGTTCGGGAAGCTAAGAGCTTTCCTAACGAGTGGAAAGGGAATGATCTTCAAGCTCCATAAGAAAGGAAATTTAATGGAGTCCGGAGACTGGAGGGGTATCTACGTGGTGCCTGCTGTAGCTAAGATAATAGCTAAAATTATTCTTGAGCGAATCAAACAACAGTAGAGTATTTCCAGTATTCTGGGAGTATTTTCTCGACCGATGGTGGAACCAAACTGGATATAGCCAGCAGGATCGCCAAAGCAAAATCCGCGTTTGGTATGTTGTCCAAAATATGTCGAAGCAATGCAATCAGTTTGAGCACCAAGATAAAACTGTTCCACTCCAACGTTGAATCTGTGCTGTTATATGGTTGCAGCACGTGGAGAGAGTGACCACTACTATCACCAGAAAGCTACAAACGTTTGTTAATAGGTGCCTGCGTAATACCTTAAGGATTTTCTGCTCCAATCGTATCTCTAACGAATACCTTTACGAGAGAACGGGTCAGGAACCAATAGGCACAACCATCCAACGGCGGAAGTGGCACGAAGGAGGCACGGCAGTTTGGGAAAAGTTGGGGAGAACTCAGACACATTGCCAGAAACCGTACACGATGGCGCGTAGGCGTAGAGGCCTCTAGGACCCACAAGGGGATACAGGACATAAGTAAGTAAGTACCATTTACATATATAAGATGTACTATACATATGATCTCCAATTTAAAGAAAACCTGCTGAGGAACGATTTTTGGGTTAATACAAAATTCGCACCTTACGAGTACATGGAATTATAGCCCAAATAGTTTATATCAGGGCTCAAAAACATACGGTCTCTATTAAATTCGTTATCAATACAAGTTCATACTTACAACAATAGTAATAAAATTAAGTAAAGAACATATGTGTCCATACAACAACTGACTCGAACTGAAAAATCGAAAACTATAATAGTAATATTTAACTAGTTTTCCGAGTTGACTCTTTACGTTACTAACGTACTTTGGAATAATTATGTTAGATTAATTTGTGATAACCTCGCTTTATGCAAATAATATATGAACCATATTCGTAATAACTTCCCTTATTATGTATTTTCATATTTTTTAATTGGTAAATATAGTATCGTGTGCCTTGATATTATTAAGCTTCAATCATATCATATTAATATTTAACCTTTGTGATGTAAGCATTAATAGAGTCAGATATAGATTTGCATAAAATTTAATATAAAATGCAATTAAACTACATATGTAAACAAACATCCAAACCTTAATAATGTCTGCAATGCATAAATAATATATCAGATATCAATTACCCACTCATAAATTAAGTAGCACAATTATGTATGTGAATAAGGTTCGATAGCCGCTCATTTAATTAAATTACATATAATTTGGAATACCTTAAATATTTACTTAATGTTTATTTACTCAAAACAAAATAAAGCTATTGAGTATAAAAACTATAAACTTACATAATTAAATGCTTACATTTATGTAGATATGTGTATGGCAAATAACTCAAAATCATTTGAAAACGCCCTAATAATTTTAAATGTTTTATTTATAAAACAACTTATTTTTTACCGCACAGCATGAGTACAGACTTGTTCTCAAATATTTATTCGCGTACCATGCTGTTTAAGTATACATTTTCAAATTAAATCCACAATCAATTTGCCAAAATGTAATTTTTGAAGAATACCTTCTCAGAAACACAATATCATTCATTCACCCGCTGAGATATACGGCATAACAACGCTCTGAAAGTAGATCCTTGATAAGCTTCCACCTCTTGCTATGATATCGACAAATACGACTAAGACGACAACAAACTGTCGAAACCTTTCCAACGCGACAGTATGGGAGAGAAATTGATGATGCAAATCTCTATTTATCCTACCGTTTAAATCGAATCTTGCCAACAATAAGTGAATCGAATATGTTCAATTGAATTGAAAAATAGGCAAAACAAAGGGGAAAGTAAAGCCAATATAAGTTAAGTCGAGTAACTTCACTTCAACGTTAGGATTATTTTTCCTTTCTATAAAAGTCAATACTGATAATAAAACAATGAAAATGGAATCCAACAAAATTGGGCAAGTACAAAAACAGTACGCGCGCCTCCAGTGCAAATAAGAACGATGAATAAACGAGATTTCAAATCTGTAAATAAATATCACTCCTCCATTAAAAAAAAATATATTCCCGCAAACGATGTATTTATAAGGTTATTACGAAAATAAGCATGTTTTGCTTCTCAAATTGTCAGTTACGAGTATAGTGTACTAATTTTTATTTTTAAAAACAAACGCGTTTATTCTCTTTATGTATAGGTATGTAGGTATGTACATTGTACATACATTGTTTTAGGTATGGGATGCGAAACACACCGTAAAAGAGTATTTTATCATTGCATCCTTTTTCGTCCGTGAAGACATTTTATATGTATTTGCAGGGAAAAGGCTTCCTTCCCTCATGTTAAGGGAAGGAAGTCTGGGAAGAAATATATGAAGTGCTGGTTTATATTGGAAGTAAACGTTTGGTAAATATGAAGGTATTATGCGAATGAATGTGTTGCGTGAGTATAATAAATAAATCATGTATGGAGGTTGATAATATCGGGAGTCTGTGATTTCCGAAAGCTTTTGGAGAAAAATCGACGGATTTGACTTCAAATAGATGTGGTTGTATTAAAAAAATTAATAAAAGAGACACATTTTTCAAACTGATTGAACGCATTTTTATGGTAATCGAAGCCAATTGAATTCATGATTCTATGAAAGTCGGTTTGTAGCTATGCTGTGTGCTTTAAAAAAATAAAATACAAAAGTAAAGTACTCCTACAGGACCGACTGTTTCACAAATTATCGTAATGAAATCTTGTATAGTTTTGTGCTAAAGTGGTTCATTCTTATGTACGTATACGTACTCGTATGTAACCATACCTTCTGTCTGTATAGACAGCAGCAATGACTTTATTTATAGTCCTTAAGGCAATGCCGTGTCATTTTAACGGAGAAATGTTTCTTCTTTCAGATATTCCTTGCCGATACTTCAGATCAGTAGGTTTTTGCTTATATATGTGTAGGTACATATATACGAGGGGCGGCTGATAAGTTCGCTGCCTGAGAAACTCAACAAGGAGTCATCTTATCATTAGTGATAGCACTAACTGTGGCACTCTTTAGTAGTATAAATGTCACCTTTCTTCAATAATAATCTGATTTTATTATTATTTGTGGTAGGATAAACATAACCATTTCAGGCTAAATCGGAAATTCTCGCAATTTTGAGCGCCGCTCCGTGATAAGGTACCTCGTGAAACGAAATTCGCCTAAAGAAATGTTCGAAGACTTGTGACCGACTCTTCAGGATTCTGGGCCTTTGTATACCATGGTCAAAAAATTGGCTCGCTTATTTCAACAAGGGCGAGAGACCTGTAAAAACGACCCTCACCCAGGGCGTCCTATGTCAGTCGCCACTAAAGAAAACGTTGGAAAAGTCGAAAAATTTCGGCCGACCGAAGAATAAGAGTGTGGCAGATAGCGGATGAGTTGCACATCAGCAAAAAATGGATTGGAGAGATTTGCACGAACATTTAAACATGAAACAAATTTGTGCGCGCTGGGTACCGCAAATGTTCACGCCGGCCATTCGACAAGCAACGACGACTCGAGTGCGGGTTTTGAGGCAGGCCTTAAAAGACACAGGTTTTTAAATGATAAACCACCCAACCTAAAGTCCAGACTTAGCCTCAAGCGACTTTTTCCTTTTTCCCAATTTCGAGAAAGGAGCTACGAGGCCGGAGATTTTAAGGCAAAAAAAAATAAAAAATATTTTTAGAAATTATAGCAAAAGACCCCAAACTAAAAGTGAAATAGGGTAAAATACAACTTTAATGTGAGAAATTCATATCATTAAATGTTAAAACTATTCTAAATTTATTTCAAAAACATTTGTGATTCCTAATGTTTTTGTGTATTACTCTTGGGTGTAGAGGGTGGTTACTTAAAGTCAACTAGGTCTGCGTAAACTCTATATATATATGTTCATAATATATGTCCATATGATAATATTATGAAGTGTATGTGATAAGATATCTACACTCATATCAAGAACTTAAACAAAGTTTTCCTAATCGAATCCAGGAAATAGCGTATCTATAGCATATAAAAAAGCAAAAAGCAACAATTGGAGGAAATTATCTGCGATTATTTTTTATCTTCACTTGTTTGACTTCGTGCCAATCGTTGGAATTAAAACACAAATAATGTTGTTGGAAAGGACACAGAGAAATATGTTGCGTCTTGTAAGCTGTAGTTATTGTACTCAATTGATTATGAATGTGAATATAAATTCAAAACAGATATAAAAAAAAAATCTAAAAATAATTGTACTTGTATGTACTCGTACATGTTGTATAGATAATCGCTAGAATTCTAGGAACAACTTGAACTAATTAACGAGAAATAACAGACAACGTGCACGAGCATGAGCCACATATGATTGCTTCGACGTTCAACACAATAATCTGAATTTGCCGTACGAAGCAATGGAAATGTGCTTTCTGTTGCAAATTTTGGCCTTCACAAAACGCATGTAAGACCTGTTTTTAACGAGTTATACAATCCTAGCCTAGTCCTAGCTTCTGGCAACCACTTGTGTTGCGTGGGTTATATTTTTTGTACCAAGAGAAAGGACCTACAGTTTTGCGCCGTATCCGAAGGTCATTTTTGGTTTTCGAGAAGCTTCCTCGTGACAACAAGTACTCTTGGATGTTTGTCAAACGATCGCGAGAGATGGGACCCTTTTGGTGTTTTTCTCGGATTCGAACATGGAATCTAAAGCGCAGTGGTCCAACGCAATAAGCATTTCACCACGAGTAATGAAATTAGCATAAAAAAAAACACTTTTTACTCGTAGGCCCGTTTCATCTGCTTCACTTATATCTGGTACCGGAAACACATGTTTCAATAGCTTGTACTCGTACATATCCGTTGCCGGATGTACGAGATGTATTGAACTTAATCAGGCTTTTCGTGAATAAATTTCCCTCGGAATTCATCCCCCGAACAAAAATTTGGTATCTGATTCTTGATGGCTATTAATGTCTTTCGGATTCAGCGATGCAATTACTGTTCATGGATAATGGTTAAAGGTCTAGGTTTCGCTTGAGAGACAGAAGACAGCATTGTATTTTGGATGCGTTAAATTGTACTCTATTGGTTTAACCATATTTAGTTATGCTGTAGAGGTCGGAATTTAATGTGTTTAAAATACGTTGACGTTCCTCTTCTACGGGCGAAGAGCAGGGACGCGTGAGTACGAATACGAAAAACTGGGGGTGCTGTCATCAGCAAAGGAATGGATTGGATCAGAAGTTACAGACAAGAGGTCATTTATAAAAATGGGAAAGAGAGTCGGACAGAAAATGGAGCCCTGGGGAACACCAGCATTTATATGGTGAATTGAAGACTTGTATTAAATGACCCGTAAAGTAGTTTGTAATCCATTGAAAAAGAGACTCATCGATGCCATATGCGGATCACAGGTCGGTAAGGAATTTCTAATGTTGGTCAGGACCTTGGAATAGAAATGGTCCCGGAGGAGCCCTTAATGGGCCAACGGCAGCGCTCATACTCTCGTAATGGACTACTGGCACCGGTGTACCCGGCCCCTTGTCCTAGGGAGTAATTAAGGAACTGGCCCTCCGGGTTGGGGGTTGTACCGTCGGGGTAACTCCCTACCACGTAAAAAGCCTATGGTTCCGAAGCAACCAAAAGCCTCGGATAAAGATAACTCAACTAATGAGGACCCCAGCAAACGAAATAAGGACAACGACCTTCGGATCTGTACGTGGAATGTTCTATCCCTTTACAGACCATGTGCAGCTGAACAACTAGCAGAGGCCCTAGACTGCTATAAAGCAGATATTACAATTTCTTAGTAGATACTGGGTCAGATATAAGTCTAATAAATGAGGATGTATTGGACATGAATTCGATCTTAAATCAGAGTGATGTCATCGATATTAACGGGATTTTCTCCAAGGTCACTACCTGGGTACTATAAAAGCTAATATATTATTAGATCAACCCATAAAGTGTAAGCTACATGTCACGGAAAAAATTCATGCTTTGGATTGCGATGGTATCCTTGGCCAGGATATATTATTTAAATATACAAACATAGAAGGCCCAAACAGATTGTTGAAATTCCTTCACACGGAATGCCAAAACCAACCTCTGAATACAACAGTACCAAAAAATTCTTTACCCCTTGTGAGAGCCTCTCAAGTTTTACCCTCGCAAGGTGATGCGATTCTCAAGGGAGCCGTAGATTCAGTAAATTCTGTTTCTAATTCATCTTCGCACGATGGCGGTTCTATTAAAACAATAGGATTAAATAAAAATAATACTGTTAATTGCAAAATAACCGCTGATATACCAGCCCGAAGTGAAATCTTTCTCAAATGCCCAATTAATCTAGCTGAAGGTACTGAACTCTTGTGTCATTCTCATGAAATAAGTCCACAAATTTATGCAGCGTCCTCTTTAACTGAAATCAGTAACGGTTCTATTATATTAGGTATGATCAACGTTAGGACATCAAAGGCATCTTTGAAAGATATACATATTCAATTACATTCACCCAAGTTATATACTATAAGAAATCTGAGAAAGGAAAAGTCGAATGCGCCACAGAAATTCCTATCTTAAATACTATAAAAACAAAGTCGATTTTCCTTGTGAACACCGTTTCTCGAAAACTACTAGACGTAGGTAATGGAAATTTTGCACAAATATTCCTTATTTTGCCTAGATGCGAGATAAGAAGGGATTTTCCGAAATTCAAGGTCTAAGTGGCATAAAGGGAGTTGAGATCGAATTCTGCATCCGTAAATATTGATTCCACAGCAGTAGCTCAGTACTGGCTCTCCGGATTAAAAAAATAAAAAATAAATGAATTTCGCAAATTCGCCGCTGATTCATTTAAGGTATAAAACATCCTTCTGCATTGTCCTGAAGCTGAGCAATGCTAAAATCAATTAATCAAATCACCGCCCACAATTTTCCTTCAGTAAAGACCACGGCCAGCAGTCGTGCAGCAGTGGCTATCATTGCAATAGTATGTGTGTGTGAGTATATGGGCGCGCTACCCCATGATTATGTTTTGATCTTCAGTGATCTCTTCTAGAGTTAAAATTGGAAAAAAAAAAACATTAGGGTCAAAGGGGGTAATTGTAAACGATTTTGCATTTTCGTTTTTTTCTAAATTTTAGTGCTTCATCCAGCTTAACTATGCGATATTGGAAATTGGTGTTGGTTACACTTACATTTAAATTCTTTCATCTTTTAGAAAAAAACTAATTGTAAGTGTGTAAGTTTATTAGTTTTTCTAAAAATTCGTGTTTACATTTACCCCCGCCTTTTTTTAGGAAAAAGAGAAAAATGAAATGAAAAATTTGGGCTAAAAGCGAATTAAATCAAAATGAAAACATTTGATGAAGAAAAGAAATCGAAAATGCAATGTTCACAATAACCCCAAAGAAAATTTAATAAGGAATAAGCATAACGGGAATACATCGTATTTTCAAATGATGGCATGGCATGCCTCAATGGAAAACCGGTTTTTGGAGAATTAATGCGTTTACAATTACCCCCCTTGATTAAGAGACTTAGGAACATATGCGTAGGTACATATGTACATGCATATGCATGTGTAGACATAGAACTATTGCAATATTTTTCAATTTTGTTATATGAGATGTTTTTGATCGTTGGATTTGTCTACATTTTCCATTAATTAAATTTAATTCTGTGTTGTTAGTGGGTTTGTATGTGCTCTGGTGGCGATTCCCACGGGGGAAGTTATAATTGAGCTTACACATTTTTGGTATTGTATTCAGTTGCTAATTATGTTTCAACAATCAAATAACCGTCAACTAAAATGCGGCCGAAGCGAGGCGAGCACTGGTCAGGTACTCGTAGTATTCAATAAGCGCAAAATATTCAAATAAACATAATGAACGAATAAAAAAGCTTTTTAAAGTATTTAGTTTACAAGATCTTAATCCCGAGGAAAGATCAACAATAGAAGAAATTTTGTGAAAAATTTTCTGGAATTTTCCAATTAGATGATGAAAAACTACCATACACAAACGCAATATACCATAAAATTCGAACCGAATATAACAAAGGTCCTATAAATACGAAACAGTATCGACTACCAGAAGCACATAAGCGAATTATTAGCGAACACGTTGAGCAAATGTATAACGACAATAGGCGTTTTTCGTTTTTAGTTCAGAGTAGAGCCCGAACTGTCAAAAAAAAATTCGTGTTTCTTTTTTAGCTCAGACACATCAGAGCTCTGAATTCGTTTTTCTTTTTTCGTTCAGAGCATGCTCTGAGCGCACTCTACGAGCTCTGGACTAATTGACCGAGCGTTCAGAGCAAAATCCTGAGCACTGTTGTTTTTCGTGTGAGGAGAGGACAAAAAAAAAAAAAAATGCAAAACAATTGAAATGGCAGACGAAATTTGTTGTTCTGGTGCAGAAAGTAAATATAACATAAAAAGTAACTATCAATAGATATTCTGTTCATATTTTGACAGCTCAAGCTCTAATTACTAATCAAATGACTCAGAGTGTGTTTCATAAACAAATCTGAACGCTCTGAGCACGCTCGGTTCAGAGCACGTTCAGAGCGCGCTCGATGTGCGAGCTCTGCTCTGAACGAAAAAAGAAAAACGCCTAATATCATATCGGATAGCAAAAGTTCTTGGAATAGTCCATTGTTAGTGGTTCCTAAGAAGGCCGACAAGGACGGGGTGCGAAATTATAGAGTGGTAGTTGATTTCCGAATAATTTTTCAATTTATGAAAAACAACTCCGAGATATCACGCATAAAGACAAAAATTAAGCTGGAACGCCGAAATCGAAATTGCTTTTAAAATGTTAAAGGAAATTATAACCAAGCCGCCTATACTAATCTGTCCCGATTTTTCTAGGGATTTCAATCTCTCTACTGATGCTAGCGGAATTACAATTGGAGCAGTTCTGTCTCAACAAAAAGATGGATTAGATTTGCCCATCACTTTTGCTAGTAGGATTCTAAGTAACACAAAATGTCTTTATTCTACTATAGAAAGAGAAACATTAGCTATGGTCTGGGTAGTTAACAATTTTAGGTGTTATCTTTTAGGTCGTAAGTTCACTTTGTACACTGACCACAAACCTTTAATCCATTGTTTCAAAACCACTAATGAATCGACAAAAATATCAAATTTCAAGTTTAAGCTCTCGGAATACGATTTCGAAATTAAACACAAGCCAGGGAAATTCATTGTAGTGGCTGACGCCTTAAGTCGTTTAGGAACACAGAATAAACAGAAACAAAAAACCCTTGTCCTAACTAGAGCCCAGGTGCATAATTCTCAGCATGACGCAATTAGTCCAAGGATTAATACCAACAAAGAAGAAGTAAAAAAAAATATTCAAAATAATGAGGAAGTGACTTCTATGGAAAACAATAGACTAAATAATAAATCTATTCAACATACATATAAGGAAACAGATTTACAGCATTCTTAAGAACTACCACAATACCCCCTAGGTGGTCAAGGAGTCCTAAAAAGGTATCTCCGCATTCGACCACATTATAGATGGAAGAATATGTTTGAGATTATCAAAAACTATGTCAAATCCTTCAAAAAATGTCAAATGAATAAAAAGGTCAAACGCGCTATTAGGCGCTTAAAAGCCATTTGACAAAGTGTTTATAGGCATTGTCCATTACCAACAACTACACGAGGTAATAAATTCATTCTAACATTCGAAGATGATCTTACACGATCTATGGATTGTTATCCACTTCCAAACGCTGAAGCTGGAAGAGTTGCAAAAGTTTTCTATGATGAAATTATAAGTAGATATAGAATTCCTAAACTGCTGCTAACTGATCGTGGATCTAACTTTTGCAGTGACCTTTTCAAAAAGACATGCAAATTTCTGCAAATCTCTAAGCTCGAAACAACTGCATATCACCCGTAAAACAACGGAGCCCTTGAAAGAAATCATGGTCCACTAATAGAATATTTAAGATCTTCATCTATCAAATGATAATCCAGCAGATTGGGATGACTGGCTTCGTCAGGCTATGGATGTGTTATTTGGTTTTACATCTGAGATCCCAAGTAGTATAAAGAAACCACCTTCTCCTATTAATGACCATGAGAACTACTTTTATGAACTTAGGCATAAATTGCAAAAGGCGTATCAAATAGCAAGAACTAATCTAGATATTAGCAAGGTAAAGACGAAAGAATACTATGATAAAAAAAAGTCGACCATATACTTTTAAGGTAGGAGAATATCTTTCTAGCCATATCTTCTTGAAGATATGCCTAAAAAAAACAAATAGTACTCCCTATACATAGGTCCTTTTGAAGTCAAAGAAATACACAACAATGTTAACACAAAAATTTTACGAGGAAAAAAACTAGAAAAAATTTGTAATAATAGGCTAAAACCATATTATGTAAATGACTAAACCAACTTTACCTATATCCGTAGCTTTTGTCGTCAAATCATCCTAATTTTGTTTTTATTATTTTCATTATTATTTAGTTCTGGGGAGTCAGTTGGGCGAAAGCAGTGACATCGCAATGTTCTCAAAGCAAAAGAAAGAAAAATTTAACGAGAACCGACCGATACCAATGTATATTGTGGAATTGTTGTTATTGCTAAACTTACCCACAATGATGGCGGAAGAACCTGAACGAGCCAGCATAAAGATATTGAACAGCGCAGTAGGAATATATTTTGAAAATATAGGGAAAGTACAAACTACCAATAGCCATTGGAACATATACATATATATATATATTATAATTTAATCACATATTGGTTTAAATTGACTGAAATCGAAGCATATATTCATAGATTGGAGCAATATTGCTCAGAAAAAGTTCTTCATCAGAGATACTGTATACCGACAGTCGAGCAGTTCGACATAGACTCGATGTCAAACGGGATAATAATATCCTTTTGCTAAACTTTAATGCTGATAAGTACAATAAAGCTAGAATTGCACGATCTCCCTTCGACATAGTAGGGAGCTTGGCCCATGGTCTTCTAGATAACGATTACGCTAAGCATATTGAAGAACAAATCGCTAGCGTTAAGGCAAATGAGAATCATTTATCCGCGCTTATCCAAAAACAAAGTTCAATTGCAGACTCTACCGCAAATATTCTGAAGCGAAATACAATAGAGTTAAACAAACAGTTCAAGATTTTGAATGTGTACTTAACCAATTCATCGAATATCATGGAACTAGGACAGGAATTGGCATCTTAACTTCGTATTTAATACTAACAGCTACCAATTTTGAAAGGGTGCAGAGAATTTTATTAGATGTTCTTCTTGATCTTAAACACGCTAGATAAGCCCTTTACTAACAACCCCAAACCAACTTAAGGAACAGCTACAGGTTGTAAGGAATCACATGCCAAATTCTTTGCATTTGCCTATGGGCTCCTCAATGGATATGCGTAAACTAGATTCAGTCAAAATTCGTATCATGGAAGAAGCTATTGTATTTGAAATGCGTTTACCACTAATCAGTCTTGAGGAATATCAACTATTTAGTTTATATGTTGTATAATAATAGCTGCACACAAAATGAATCAACTATTCTTCTTCGATTCCCAAATTCATCTCGACTCTCTACTCAAAAACGAAGTCGAATGTGGTGTCGTCGTAGCGATCAGGCAAACACACATCGTGGGAACTTAAAAATTCGCACGGCATGGTAAATGCATCTATGCGTTTCTTTACCTGTATCGCGTGCATACAGGTCTAGACGGGATACAGTTGCACAGGTAGAATTTGGATGTGTATAGTGCATACTGTTCCAGACGAGATCCAGTAGCGCAGACAGCCCCCACGGAAGAAAAGGACCCTACCACCAAAGAGTGTTTCTAGGAGCTCCTCGACAAAGCATACGAATAATGTCCTAAATACGACGTTAAAATCGTATTGGGCGATTTTAACGCCAAAATAGGAAAAATCGACGTCTTTGGTAGGGCAGTCGGTAAGCATAGCCTACACGACACCGCGTCTGCTAACGGACTAAGTCTAATTGATTTCGCTGTGGAGCGAAATGTCACCATAGCAAGCACATGGTTTCTTCATCTCGATATTCATAAGCAGACATGGCGATCCAATGTTCATGTAACGATCAACCAAGTTGATCATATTGCGATCGACGCAATGCATGCCTCCAGTATTCTGGATGTCCGGACCTTCCGAGCGGCCAACATAGACTCGGATCATTACCTGGTTGTAGCCAAGGTACGAATGCGGATATCCCAAACTGAGCAACAAAGAAGAATCACTTTGAGAAAATTTAACATCGAAAAGCTACAATCGCAAGAGACCGCCAGATTCTTCGCTGAACGCGTATGCCGAAATCTCTCAATCACACCTATACCGCCAGCATCAAGTGCGGAAGACCAGTGCTGGGTCTCGCTTACACGCCACCGCGAAACCCCTGGTTTGACGAAGAATGCCGGCGAGTGCATGCACCAAAACAAGAGGCTTGCAAAGCGGCGCTGCAAAGGAAGACGAGAGCTGCTCGTGAGCTCTACGAGCAAAAGAGACGGGAAGAACATCGGCTTCTCGAAAAAAAGAAGAAAGAGCATGAGAAGCGCGCGTTTGAGAATATCGAGAGTTTATACTCCAGGAACAGTGTACGGAAGTTTTACCAAAAGGCAAAAAGAACGTGTCAGAGAAGCAATACGATATTCCAATAATGGAAAAACCACTTCTGCAGACTGTATAACGGCGACGAAGACCAACATCCCGCTGTCAGGCAGAATGAACCATTCAACATAAACGATGATAGTCAAAATTTCCGTCCACCTGACCAAAACGAAGTGAGGATAGCAATATCCAAGCTAAAATCCAACAAGGCTGCTGGACCTGACGGCTTACCGGCCGAACTCTTCAAGGCAGCAGGGGATGAATTGGTAGAGTGCATACACCAACTCATTTTTAATATTTGGTCAGACGAGTGTATGCCTGATGAATGGAATCTCAACATCGTTTGCCCGATCCACAAGAAAAGAGACCCCCTCAATTGCGGCAATTATAGAGGCATCAGTCTCCTCAACATCGCATACAAGATCTTTTCTGCGATATTGTGTGAACGCCTGAAACCCTTTTACCAACAGCCTGATTAGACCCTATCAGTGCGGTTTCTGGCCAGGAAAGTCCACCATCGATCAAATCTTCACACTTCGGCAGATCCTGGAGAAAACCCAAGAATTCCAAATCGATACTCACCATCTCTTTATCGATTTCAAGGCCGCCTATGACAGCATCTATAGAGAAGAGCTTTTTAAAGCCATGTCTAGTTTTAACATCCCTGCCAAACTTGTCCGTCTGTGCAGGCTGACGATGGAGAACGCTCGCTGCTCCATCAAGGTCGGTAATGACCTCACCGAGACCTTTGGTGTCAAAAAAGGCTTTAGACAAGGTGACGCGCTGTCATATGACTTCTTTGATATTGTACCTGAACGGATTGTGCGGAATTCACAAGCCTACACCGGAGGCACAATCTATTACAAGTCTGTACAACTGCCTGCATACGCCGACGATATAGACATTATCGGAAGAACTCAGCGGGCTGTCACCGGTGCGTTTGCAAGCATTGAGGCGGAAGCGGCCAAAATGTGTTTAGCGATAAACGAGGGCAAAACCAAGTATATGCTGTCAACAAGAAGGGATAGCCAACACCGACGAATTGGACAGACCGTCACAGTGGGCAGCTATAACTTCGAGGTAGTAAGGGACTTTGTCTACCTTGGCTCTGCTATAAATTCTACAAACAAGATCAGCGCAGAAATCAATCGAAGAATAACTCTTGCCAATCGCTGTTTTTTTCGGCTTATAATGCAATTCAACAGTATCGTCCTATCTCGAAAAACTAAAGAGTACAGATTCTCTAAGACCATGATCATCCCAGTCCTGCTTTACGGCGCTGAAACATGGACTTTATTAAAAGAGGATGAAGATATCCTTGGTCGCTTCGAGAGAAAAATTCTTCGTAAGATTTTCGGTCCCGTTTGCGTTGACGAGTTTTGGAGGAGAAGATTCAATAACGAGCTATACGAGCTGTACAACGACATAGACCTAGTCAAAAAACTGCGTATTGGACGTCTGATATGGTTAGGACATATAGAGTGAATTGACACCAACACTCCGCCCTATAGAGCCTTCGAATCTAACCGCGAGGGACGACGCAGTAAAGGGAATCATCGCCGTAGGTGGCGCGCACAATTTCAATAGATTCTTCGAGCCGGGTCGAGTGAAGAGGTGATGAGATTGAAAATTACGACCATGCTGCTAGGTATTAACATGATGAATTTAATGAAATATATGTAGGATCTATGGTCCCACTTTAAATAAATAAAACGAACTTAATGGTTACAAATGTTTTATTGACTTTATATTGATTAATCGAGTGTGCCACTGTCGGAGGTATTTTGACGACTATGCCTACTTTTGTCTGTTTTAATTGTCCTCTCTTCTTTCTGTCTCGTTGCTGCTTCTTGTTAGTGTTTGTGTGTGTGTGTTCGTTAATCTACCGTCTGCGCTTACTGTCTAATTACCCCTATGTCTGTGACTGGTCTTTGTTTGTGTGTATACGTAAGTTCTTTGTTCTCGGTGTTATGTGCTGTTTAGTCGCCTGATCGTGAACGGTTGTTTTGTCTTTGTTCGTTCCCTTTGTTCTCCCTTTTGCACTGTATGATGTTGTGGTCCGTTCGTTAACGCCAGCTGCCCTCCTTATGTACATTATGGGTAATTACGTGCGTTATGTACTTCGTCGTATATTGTCTGTAGGGTATCGTCTGTCCTGTCTGGCCCAATCCCACATATATATATTACAGAAATATGTAGAAAAAGGTTCCACATCAAATTGTGGATACAATATTTTCGTACGGTTTTACTTGCAAAAGAAGTCATTAGAGCTGAGCGAATCAGAGATTGGTAAACACTTTTAAATAGCATCAGGCAAATACTATTATATTTTCATGCATCTGGATATTATCCTTATGCCAAATCTGCGCATTTATATCTCCAAGATACGATGAAGGATACAACTCTGTAAATCACATTATCTTCAAAATTGTAACTTTTACGAATGATGAATGAGCCATTAATGTTTCTTGTCGCAAATTCCCTAAGCTACAAATTTGATTATCTTATATATTAATACGTGAACACGAAATTTATCGTACGTTTTTTTAATATTTATTTTAAAAGAAGGCGGATGAAGTTTATATCATTCGAAAGGTACTGTGCCATAGATGTGCGTTACGTCAGGTAAAATAAAGTGAACATACGCACATGATTTCCCCATACAAAACGTTTTAACCAATTAAATGAAAGCATTTTGATTACGTTCATGGCTGTATGAGCTTAGATCCCTTTGTCTTCCCTGCACAGGAGAATATTAAAAAAAAAAGTTCGGTAAACAAATACATAGCGTTGTTTCTCTCGCTTTTTGTTTATTTCTCCTCGGTCGAATTTCGACCACACGCGATACTAGTTATTATTATTTCTGTAAAAGCGGCCGTTAATGAGATATTCACGAAAAAATAATTTTAGTGATCTTTGTGAAATATTTTGCGGCACTCGGATCAATAGGGACTTTTGACAGTTTGTTTAGAACCACAATGTCGACGCTTATACCCAAATCCAGCTTGCCGTGGATTTTTTCCAAATCGTAATGTCGAATTTCAATTAACTACTTATCCGGGATCAGATATACGACACGGGCGTTATGTATACGCTTTTCTGATCGTCGGGCAAACCACATTTACCTTATGGTTGCTGTTGCTATCCAGTGATCAATGTTTTCTTGTCCATTGAAAAGCGTTGAAATTTTTACTGCGGCTGTAAAAGTTGCAGTTGCTGTGTCAATATATTTGGGCTAAATTCCAATGATTTTTTGGGGTCTTCTTTCATTTTTGAATTCTGGGTCATATTTCATTATGAAATAAGGCCCTAGTTTAGAAAAATGAAACATTGAAACATGACGTACATTTTTGGGGCTTTATATCATTTTTAAAAAATTTCCTATTTTCTTAATGGGCTGTAACGAAATAAGACCCCAGGAACCAAATTGAGGCTTGAAACAAGGCCCCGAAAATTGGGCAATTTTTTATAATGAAATAAGGCCCAATTTTAAATGTGGAAATACTGTCCCAACGACATGAGAAAATACCCAAAAAAATAATTGAAATACCACCTTGATCAAAAAGTTCCCGGAATTTATTCAGAAATTTAAAAATGCAAGTTTTTTCCATCTATATCTATATTGTCCCCTTCAAAGTACAATAACTATAGGGAATGATGTTGATTAAAAATAACATTTAGAAAATATTGTATAAGGAGATACTTTTTCATAGAACGGCGCCAACTGACGTCTATATTTGTCTTGTCTTGTTAGGGATATTGAATTCTCGTTTAGGAGGTTAAAGGGTGACAAATAGTATTTGTCATTCAAACTGTCGTTGATATTAGCGTCCATTAAAGATCTTACCAGTGGGTTGGAGTGTAAACGTATAAGTTCCATCTTTTTTAGAAGAAGTTCTATTTGATAGTTCATAAGAGGTGTAACCTGAGTTGCTTCATATAAAGTCTTGTTAGAGAACCATTTTTTATTTGGTTTTCTATACAGTCCGCAGCAAAATCTCAATATCTTTCTTTCGAATACCTCCATTTCTTTGGCTACGGTGGGTGATATAGTAAACCAAGTAGAAAAACCATAGGTCGGTATTGGTCTTACAAGGGTCTTGTACATCAGAATCTTAGTTTTTCCTAGCATGTGTTTAGAATTAAGTAATGGTTCAAGAATTTATTCCGCATTCTATTTTCGCTTTCTTAAGAACACCCGTTCCATGCATGTTAAAGAGAAATCGGTTCTGAAAATGTATTCCCAGATACTTTGTTTCAGAACGTAATGGAATTGGAAAGTTATTTTTTTTAGTGTTAAATCCTTGCTTTCTTTAACCGCGCGGTAATGACCCTTCCCACTGGCATTTCTGAAACATGTGAGACCACATTTGCTCGTATTTATTTTAAGTCTCCATTTTTTAAAATAGTTTTTTACCAGTGGAAGTTTTGATTTAATTTTGTTAAGAGCTAAACTCGGTCGTACATCACTAGCCAATATGGTGGTTATCAGCGTAGTGAAGTGATCCAGGCTCTTCCGTTATGGGGTCTGAAAGAGGAAAATCGTGAAGATAGATATTGAACAACGATGGTCCGAGTATCGATCCTTGAGGTACACCTGAATTCACACGGAAAAAATCCGTGTGCTCGGATCCTATATATATTGATGTAGTTCTGTTTGATAAGAAGCTGTGTATCATTCTTATGAGCCAATTCGGAAACCTTAGTCTTATGAACTTGAATAGGAGGCCGTGATGCCAAAGCGAATCGAAAGCCTTTTCAAGGTCAATGTCCAGGCTGACTGTACATCTTTTATTTCTAAGGTTTTGAACAACTTTGTTCTGTAGTATAAGTAAGGCGTGCTCCGTGGAGCTTCCTTTCTTAAATCCAAACTGGTTGTTTGGGATGATATCCTTATCCTCACAGAAATTATTTAAGTCCGTTGCTAGTACCCGCTCAAGTAATTTTCCAATATTGGAGAGAAGGGAGATAGGGCGGAAGTTACTTACTTCTTTCGCAGCCTTCTTTTTAGCTATAGGAAAAAGCTTTGCTTTTTTCCAAATTTCAGGAAAATAACCATTGTTTATACAATAAATATTTGCGACCGGTTATTTTATCTATCTCTTGAAAAGCGTGCGGAGATGGTTTTATTTTTTTCAGTCTTGACTTAAAAGAATTATTGAGATCTAAGTTAACGTTTTCTTTTATAATTTTACTTATACACTGAATTCTAGAATGAAGTTCAAAATATTCGGAATTAACTCTATTAAGGTGACGATGGTACAATCTTTTAAGTTGTTTGAGCCAAATTCTTCTTAATTCAATCAATTTCTTGGTCAAATCAGATATAAAATGGTACCTGTGATCGGTGACATTTTGAATATTAGAATAAGATTCTATCTTAGAAATAATTAGTTCGTTAAGTTTGGCTATTGCGATGTCAATTTCAGCATTTGACACATTTCTTTCAGTTGGGACATTAATTGAAGGCAGAGAGTTTTGAAGACTTATTCGAAAAGCTTCCCAATTCGTATTTTTAAAACTTCTATATGTAGCAGGTGGGATCAAAATAAGGAAAAAATCTTCAACATTTACCTCTAAAAGTATTCCGAAATGATCAGAGAATACTGAAAAGGTTTTACAGGTTAAACCATTTGAGGGGTTGTTCGAGTTGCGCGCTGGGTTGAGGGATGGAGATATAAGAAAAAAGTCCAAAAAAGAGGAGGATCTGGGATATGTTGGGGTGTTAGATGGAATTAAATCTAGACTTAGGTATGGGCCATTGTAGAACTAACGGTAGAAATGGTTTCCGATATTATTATGCACGCTGTCTCCCCATGCTGGGTGACGGGCATTAAAATCTCCGCCAATTATGGCGTCGTCAAAAGTATTGATAACTGCGTAAACCTTGTCAAGCTCTCTTAATAAATGCTGTCCAGTGTTGGACACAATGTAAATGCTTCCAATCAACAAGCGGAAGTTTGAACCAGAAGGACTTTGTGAGAAAATAGAAGCAAAACACACCGAGAAGACATCACTTTGGAAAGAGATTAGATTAAACTTATACTTTTTGTCAAGTAAAATCGCTGTCCCTCTACCAGAATAATTTCTTATTATATTATATCCCTCAAATGAAGGCTTATATCTTGCGGATAGTCTAGTTTCAGAAAGGAAACATATCTGAGGTCTTTTAATTTTTAAGGTATTTAATAGCGTAAGTCTTTTTTCATCTGAAATTATTGAGTTGATATTTATCGAAATGATTTTTAATTTTGTAAATGGCATCATTATATAACAATAGAGGCAACAAACTCAAGGTAGGAAAACATTTTTTCTTCCTTGGTTTTCAAAACTAGGTACTTAGGCCAGAATTGCCTTATTTTTGTCAAAAGATCTACAAATGAGATATTAAACAGGTGTTTTGCTTCATCAAGGAAGTCGTTGAGATCACTTTTTTGTGTATCTGAGTTATGGAGAGTTATTGGAGTGGGTTCATTATTATATTGGATTCTAGTCCTAGAAAAATGCATATTCGGTTGTTTGGCTGATGTTTTTGCTTTTTCAGCGAAAGAAACGTTTGCATTTTTGAAGTTCAAAATCGATTCTTGAACGAGGGATTTTTTTCTGCTTACTGCTTGCCTAGCCCTTTCAGAATATGTTGCCTTTTTTTCTTTATATTTAAGATATGCTGGACAGCCCTGATAACTGGCTGCATGACCAATCTCATTGCAGTTTACGCATTTGGGTGTGGGGGTGCATTCATTTTTTTCTTTTAGGGTTCTAAACGAGTGTATACACTCATTCGAATCATGATTTTTACCAAAAAGAACACATCTGCTAATATAGGCACAACATTCACCTGAATGTCCAAATCGCTGACATCGATAGCAACGCATAACTGCCCGATTGTGCTTCTTCTCCCAGTAAACACGCTGGTTCAGTAAATATCTGACGCTAATAAGATCTTTAATGGACTCTCCTATCTCTAACTGTACACTAAACATATTTAATTTGATATCTAACTCCTTAGTTCTAGAAGTAGAAAAAGGTGCTATTTTACTTATCCTCAAATTGGGAAGGATTTGTCGTAGCGCTTTTTTAATCTTTTCGACTGGAGTATCCCCATCAAGACCTTTCAACAGAATTTACGCTTTTTTTGTGTCCTTAGGAGAGAATGAAAAGGCCACGATGCCCGTACCGCGAAGTCTTTCGATAACTAGCTTGTGAACAGCTGAGTTATTAACATAAACCTTTGTTTTCCGGTAGCCCATGTTAACAAACTTATGATCTATATCGCATGCATTACATTCTGTAGCTGCAAGTTTTATTAAGTCACTTATAAGAGTACAATTGGCTCCAAAAATGAATATCGGAGGACAGAAAGGTAATTTATTTACTCCTCGTGGTGACGATTTGGCGTTCTCGTTGTTTGATGTATCGTGAAACTGCACTTCTGCTTCCTTGGGGGATGTGGGGTTCTAGATGCGATCGGGTGTTGCATTGGTTGCCGCTAACGTAGAGTTGATCAGGGGAAAGAATTGGTTGTTCGAAAGTCTCGAACTACTTGGACATGAGTCATCTGAATTATTTTTTGACTTTGGCTGATAACTACCCGCGGCTCGTTTTAATTTATTTATTACAGTTGTCCACTCAGAGGTGTCACCGTTTTCGTTGTCATTTACTTCCATTATTTGGCTAGCACCTCTATCTCTAGCAAAAATCTTCGTGGGCTGAGAGTCTGAGTTCGGAGAGTCAGTCGGTGAGACGACTGCACTTCTCTTTAATACGTTCGTGGTACTTTGGTTTAAGAGAGAGCTGCTCGCTGCGGCCTTATTTACTGAGTGTGCATTGTCGATAGGTAATACATAATTGTGATTGTTAAGAGAAACGCGTGGACTATTTTGTACTTCGCACTGATCACTTTTTTCAGATTCCAGCATTAATGCTGAAATATAATTTTTCCTTTTTTCACCAATTTTAACTTTTTAGAGTCACTGTCTCAAGGAAAGTTTATATAAGCGGCAAAAGCCGCTAGGGAAAGGTAAAATTCAGAGATTTGATTAAGCACAATTAACACGAGTCTGTTCGTTACAACGGTTCGACTTCCCTAAGCAGTCAAAACCTTGTAGACCAATAAGAACATAATTCATTAGCCTTTGCTTAACGTAGCTGGAGCCCCTTTTAGTCCAAACGCCATGCGTATGAACTCATTGTGCCCGTAACTGGTGCTGAAAGCTGTTTTGGCCCGGTCTTTAGGATCCATCGAAACTTGGTGATAACCGCTGGTAAGATCGAGTGTAGAAAAGTAGCGGGAATGACTGAGCTGGTCTAGAATACCCTCTATTCGAGGTAGGGGATAAGCGTCGCCAATTGTTTTTTCGTTGAGCTTACGGAAATCGACCACCATCTGGGACCGCCTTTTTGGGAACTACGAGAAGAGGTGACTGCCACGGGCTTTTGCTTGGTTGTACTATGTTATATTCAAGCATTTCCGTTCATTGATCTTTGAAGACTTGTCTCTGTATCTCACGAAGTCTATACATCTTTTGATTTATAGGTGCCTAATCTAGTACCAGTTGTATTTCATGTGTTATGGCCGTTGTATATGTAAGCCTGTCACCTGTTAAGTGGAATATGTCACTATACTCATTGCAGAGGTCTATTATTGCCTCTTTTTCATTAGCGTTTACGTTTTTTTCTATATTTCTTGTTTGAGTTGTTTTAAGAGCGAGTTTTTATGTGGATCGTCCGGAGGGTCCGAGTCTGGAAACAGATACCTAATGTGCTGAATTGAGGAAACTGGTTTTTTCTCCTGTTTGCTTGGGCATCGAATATTGGGTTTTCTTGTTTTGTTGCATTAGTGTTATCGTGGGACTTCTTTTCCACACAGGCCTTACTTTGCTTTTCTTCGGCTTTCATTGGGACAAGTATGTAAACCTGATCCGGGATCCGGGAATTGCAAAGTTAATTCAGTTATAATTACAGGCTTTGTTGTTACATTGAGTGCACCTATTAATGCCTTTTGGCCTTGAGGTAATGTGCTGTTACACAAGAGAACTCCCTCCCCTATTTTTTGTGAAAGGCATTGCATTTCCTCCTCTATATCTATTGGAACGGCGATGACCATTTGAGACCGTGATGGTCCGCAGATGTGTTGGTTTAGAACAATGGGGGTGGCAATGGTGTAGGGGTAACTTCGTCAATTGCCACGCTAATAGTTTATGATTAAAATCTTGATGTCAGCAAGCATTTATTTATTCTCATGAAATATATAAAGTCAATCCGATCAATTGCGGAAGCTTGTGTGAACACTACTGCGAAGGCATAACACTGGCAGTAGCTGGGTCATATAGCTGGACAAATTGTTCGCTCCGTTGATGATGATTTGCCCATGACATCAGTTATCGAGAAATATTGTGAATCAGAAGCAAAGACAAAAAATAACAAAAAACGCCCCAGTTCTCTGGACGCCACCTTTGGACGCTAGAAGCGGTCTTTGTGACCTCTTATCTGTAGGTTGTCTTACTTCGACTGCCCTTTTGCGACACAGATTTTAGTTAGTGTACTTTAGGGGGGTGCTGAACTCTTCGGGATTCGTTTCCGTTTATAGCAGAGCCAAAGTAGACAAATTCCTATACTACCTCGAAGTTGTAGCTGTCCACTGTGAAGTTCTGTCCAATTCGTTGGTGTCGAAGGCCCCTTGTTTTTGATAGTATATTTTTGATTTTGCCCTCGTTGTACGCAATGTTGAGGATACTGATGCCTCTTTAATTGGCGCAGGGGCAAACGGACCTGATATTTCATTCATCAGCCAAACACTCATCTGACCAAATCTTAAGGATGAGTTGGTGTGTCCTCTCTACCAATTTATCACCAGCTGTCTTATAAAGTTCGGGTGGTAAGCCGTCAGGTCTAGCAGCCTTGTTGGATTTCAGCTCGGATATTGCTATCCTCACTTCGGTATGGTCAGGTGGACGGAAATTCTGTCTATCATCGTCTATGTTGAATAGTTCATTCGCCGGACCGCAGAATGTTGCTCTTCATTGCCGTTATATAGTCTGCAGAAGTAGTTTTCCCATATTCTCAGATTGTGATTCTACTACGAGGTTTGCATTTTCATCTGAACAGGCTTTTGTATTGGTTTTGCTTCTCTGCCACGTTCTTTTGTGCCTTTTAGTAAAACTTCTGTACATTGTTCTTGCAGTATACCTAAGCTCTTAATATTCTCGATTCTCTTTCTTCTTCTTTTGGAGAAGCCGATGTTCTTAGGCGAAACTCAGCACATCAATTGCGGCGTCTCTGATGACATGGTGGCAGCATTGCCATTGGTCTTCGGCACTTGATGCTGGTGGCATACGGGTGATTGAGAGATTTCTAAATACGCGTTAAGCGAAGACTCTGGCAGTCCCTTACGATTGTAGGTTTTATACGTTACATTTTCTAGCTGTAATTTTTCTTTGTTGTTCAGTTTGGGATATTCGCATTCTTACCTTGGCTACAACAAGGTAAAGATCCGAGTCTATGTTGTCCGCTCTCGAAGGTGTGGATATCCAGAATACTGGATGTATGTCTTGCGTCGATCGCAAAATGATATGAACTTGGTCGATCGTTACATGATCATTGGACCGCCATGTCTGCTTGTGAATATTGACATGAGGAAACCATGTGCTTGTTATAGTGACATTTCGCTCCACAACAAAATCAATTAGCCTTAGTTCGTTGTCAGACGTGGTGTCGTGCATGCTATGCTTACCGACTGCCCTACCAAAGACGTTCTCCGTTCCTTTTTTGGCGTTGAAATAGCCAAAGATAATTTTAACGTCTTACTTTGGACATTGCTCATATGTATTGTCGAGGAGATCGTAGAAAAAATGTTTGGTGGCAGAGTCGTTTTGTTCCGTGGACCTTGAGCACATTCGTATGTACATGGCATATATTAGCGAATTTAGCCTTGATTCGTATTGTCATAATACGCACGCTCACGTGTCGGAACCTTAAGACCTCTTGGCTGAGTGTGCTGCGTATATCTATCACCGTAGTACACTGTTTCTTATCCTCTTTTCGCACGGCCCATCCCATCGCATTTCCTGGATAGCGGATATGTCTGCTTTATAGCAGTCTAGGGCTTCCGCTAATTGTTCAGCTGTACGTTGTCCATTAAGGGTCCGAACATTCCAAGTACAAATTAAAAGGCCGTTGTCCTTATTTCGCTTGCTGGGGTAGTCATCAGTTGAATAGTCTTTATCCGAGGTTTGAGTTTGTTTCTGAGCCAGTGTTTTGTTTACATGGTATGAGAGTTGCCCCGATGGCATAACTCTCAACCTGGAGGGCCAATTCGTTTTGTTATACCCTAGAATGCCCGGTCGGGTACACTGGTGCTAGTACTCCACTACGGGAGTGTGAGCGCTGCCGTTGGCCCGTTAAGGGGCGCCTCCGCCGCCATCACTTTTGCAAGGTCCTGTCTAACATTGGAAATTCCTTACCAACCTGTGATCTGAATACGTCGAGCAGCTCGCGCAAGGTGTTAACTAAGTTCAACCTTACTGGAACTGTAGACGCCACCGTTGATTCCATCTAGGGAATTCATTTGCTGCCGTCTGAAGTTCTAGTGAGTAAGCACTCTTCTCCGCTCTCTTGTTTGCTGCCGCCAAAAATCCTCCAATGGGGTTGGTTACCCACTTATCGGATTAAATTAGTAGGCACCCAGCAATCCCCACGTGAAGGTTGAGAGTAGGAGCTGGTAGGCCTAGGTTAAGTTAAAACGCTTGTGTTTTCATATAATCGCATGCACTACAGTTTGACCACCAAGAGCATAAGCAATGCAGAGCTGTGAAAAAAGTTTTGCAGCTGGAGCACAACGATTTGTCGGTATAAGGCAGAAATACCACAGTACATGGCTTTTCGCAGAGACCTGGAAACGGATCGAAGAGCGCATTTAACTCAAGGCTCGAATCGCAGCTGTCTCAGCAGCAGAAAAAGTTGACCTAGAATCCCAGTACCGCATAAAGAGGAAAGAAATCCAGTGTAGTCTGAGGTGAGACAGATGGAGTCGCGTAAATGCTCTCACCTCAGTATTTAGTAATTTAAATTTGTTAGGAACTCCTTCGTGATCTTATAAACGGTTCTGCTGTCGCATCTATTTGCTGCTTCCTGGAACTGGTCGGTGGGTAAAGTTTCAAACAATATTTTATCAAGAGTCTGGACGGTTCCTTGCCGACCTTGGACGAGGACCAGCTCAGAAAATGGAATGAGCATTTGCAACGGTTAATAAATTTGCATTTTTATTTTCACTTACTTTACATTCCGCGAACCTCAAAACGCCCTTCCGTATATCGCCATACCTTCTTCACCTAATTATAAGAAGGCGAAAGGCATGCGAAAGTGAAAGCTTCCCAGGAGAGTGGAGAAAGGGAATGATCATTAAGCTTCCGAAGAAAGGAAATTTAAAGGAGTGCGGAAACTGAAGAGGCATTTGCGTTTTTCGGGCGGTTTCGACGATAACAGCTTAAGTTACACTAGATCGAATCAACCAACATCTTGATTCCACTCTTGATGTCGAACAAGCAGGTTTTCGCTCGAGATCCTCCTGTATAGACCATATAAACACATTGCGGATTATTATATCTGCTATTTATCGACTTTGAGAAAGCATTCGAAAAAGTATGGGAATCCATCTAGTGTGCCCTGCGCAGGAGAGGTATCCCTGAGAAACTCTTAGATTCCAAAGAAATGAAATTTAACAGACTGCGAAAAGTGAAGAGGTATTTGCATTCTTCCGCCGGTTTCCAAGATAACAGCTAAATTTATACTGGGTTTAATCAAACAACATCTTGATGGCACTCTCGATGTCGAACAAGCAAGTTTCCGCTCGGGATCCACCTGCAACCAGGTCTCCGCTTTATCTGATATTTGTCGACTTCGAGAAAGCCTTTCACAATGTAAATCGGGTATTTATCTGGTGTGCCCGGCACAGGAGAGGTATTCCTGAGAAACTCTAAGTTATTATTAAGGCAACGTATGAGGGTGCTAAATGTCACGTCTTACATAATGGAAAGGTGTCTGACGACTTTGAAGTCCATAGTGGCGTGCGACAAGGCTACGTACTGAAAACGGTCTAGAGAGTTGGAGAGAGTTGAAGCGCGTTCCAGAGGTTCGAACATAATGGCACACAGGCGTTGTTGACGCCTTATGCCCCCCGAGAGGCGATAGGATTTGAGTAAAGTAATGTATTAAAAAACTAAAATAATATATATATATATATATATATTTGGCGTAACAGCTCTTTAAGTGCCAGGGCCTAGCTTCTCGCAACCACTCATATTGTGTGCGTTAAATTTTTCAAACGAATGGAAGGGCCCTATAGTTTAGTGCCATATCTGAACGGCGATTTGAGAAGCTTTTTCGTGACAACAATACTCTCGGATGTTTGTTAGACGCTCGCGAGAGGTGGGACCGTGAAGAAACTTTTTGGTATTTTCTGGAATTCGAACTCGGAACCTCATGCGCAGTGATCCGACACACTAACCACTTACGCCACGGCGGCCACTAAAAAATATAAAAAAGACAAAAAAAAAAAAAATGAAGTAAGACCCCAATTATATTGTGTATACATTTTAAGGCCTTATTTCATTTTCCATTTTGGGACCTCAATTCGCATAGCCAAAATTCGCCAAAAATGTTAGCCATATTTTCAAAGATTAAAAAAAAAAATTTTTGTAGTAAATACATATTATTATTTAAATATTTTGAGCTGGCGGCAGAGAATTGCAGAACATTAGTACAAATAAAATTCAATGAACCACGGCACAATATAATTGTATAATTTGAAAGCAGAAGTTATCCTCCATAGTATCTAATATCTTACACCTCATGTTTTCAACCTGTAAGAAAAAGAGGATGCACATATTTAGGTATTAACTCGAGAAACACGTATAAAGCCAATGATTATTTTATAGCGGAGGCGTGAAACTAAAAACACGAAAATACAATTTAAAACATAAGCGCAGATGTGTCCCGTACCGCATCTAAAAAAAAAAAAAGTGAAAACAGAATTTTACTTTATCGTTATCTCTGTAACACTCATTCTTCTCTCTGTTTTTGTCAATGTGTTTTTTCTGTGGTATGCTTTCCATGAAAATATATTCTTTCTTCATGTAAGTTCCTCATTATTTATTTGCAGTGCGTTCGCACGTGTGCACGTGAAACCCCTTTAGGTGGATAAAAAATTCATTGAAATTACAATTTATGGGAGAAGAAAGAAAAAACGAGGACAGGTGAGGCAGAATAAAGTTTAGAACGGTAAATCAGTGAGGAGATAGGTTTGAAAAGTGAAGTGTTACGTACTTTGATTAAAGATGGATCTATGTTGAACCAATTCGTTTGTTGGCTCAAGACAGGAGTAAGATAAAGTTGAACCAGTCAATGGGTTTTCCTAGTTCGAATCTATGTATGTACATTGTACATATGTATTGTATTGGTGTTAACATTTTGATACATGTTAACAAATTAAAATGAACTGCCATTTGGTTCGTACCGCGTCAAGAAAAATATCAATGTGATGTGTCTGTCAACTGGAGGTTTGTAAGCTTATAAAAATAAGAAATTTTAAATATTACTGAATAATACAATGTGGCGCAAAAGTAATGACCCAATTTGATTTAGCTATAACTTTTTAATAAATTTAGAAATCAATATATATTTACATTATTTTTACTCGAACCCTGAATTTTGAGCCAAGTGTAAAAAAATATATGTATGTATGTACAAATTTGGCAACACTTTTTGTGCAGACATGCGGAAGATTTTTCTTGATAGTCACATATTTACTGCAGATGACGATGCAAAAATGTAGACCCGGAGAGGCTCTAAAGGTAACTTTGAATCCTTCTTCTTGTATCTATTTCACCGATGTTATGATCCGAAAACAAGGGATCATAACCCACCCACCTCACCGCATTTCTACTGATCCGCCTGTGGGGTTCGGCTATTTGACCTCAGAAAATATCGGCAGGTCTCCCGATTTGGATGACTCGGTTACTGAGGCCAATGAAATGCGGATGTCGTCGCATTTGTGTGATCCAGGCGTTTATAGGCCTACCTTTCTTGCCTCGCGATGTCTTTGGAACATTCATTGATTTTGCCTTTTTAACAGGGTTCAGATGATATCTTCTTTGAACGTGACAATACTAGCTAAGCCGGTCACGCTCTATCTATCGCAAGATGGTTTCCTTGACGTGCAGGCTTCCACGGATCTTCGAACTTCTTAGTTGATCAAGGTTTGTCACTCCTGCTGTCATGCGAAGCATCTTTATCTCAGCTGCCGTTTATTTACTATCATACTTTTTATACATCGTCCAACATTGTGAAGCGTATGTGAACACTGTTCCATTCAAATAAATGTCTGGAATAGATATAAGTGGATCAGGGAACGGGCAGCACAAGTACTCTGTATTTTTGAAACTAATGCGATACCCATTTCCCTCCAAAACATCCACCCAAACATCAAGTGCTCGTTGCAGGGATGTAGGATCCTCACTTATGATGGCTTCATCATCAGCAAAAAATATTTGATGTACCTTCCAGTCCGTCACTTTACCTTCAAACAGATAGTCAAGGACTGTAATAAAGAGCAAATGCCTTAAAACGCTTCCATGGTGTACCCCGACTTTGATTGGGAACTCTTCGGTTACTCCCGTGGGACAACTTACTCTTGTCTTTGCTCCCTCGTACATATTCATGATCATATGTACATAAGTTTCTGGAACACTCGATGTCTTAGAGCCACCCATATCAGATCTCGTGGTTGTCTGTCGAATGTCGTTTCAAAGTCAACCAATACAATATGCAAATCCCTTAAGGAATCACGATGTTTTTCCATTATGATCCTTATACTTTGGATTGCATCTGATGTTGATTTACCCGCGACAAACCCACACTGATCATCAGATAGCCGTATTATTTTTCGCAGTCAACCACGTAATACCCGCTCAACGATCTTCATGGTGTGTGAGATCAGCTTGATCGAACGGTAGTTATCACAGTTTTGCGTATCACCCTTCCCTTTGTATACAGGGAGAAGGTATCTTTCCTTCCATTGTTTCGGCATCGGATCACCTCTCATAAATTTGAAGATGAGAATTCTGAGCCATCTGAACCCGATGTCTCCCATCTTTTTCGAGAACTCAGAGGGCATCTCGTCTGGCCCAACCGCTTTTCGTTTTTTGGAGTATTTGACCGCCTCACTAATTTCTTCGACTGTGATGTCTGGTATTTTTTCACAGTTAGCGGTGGTTCTTGGAAAGTATAGTCGGGGAAACTGTTCATTCGAAAGCTCGTCACAATACTGTCTCCACCTCTGCAGAGTTTTGTTGTCAGAAGCTGGCCATGAGCATTGTTAATAAACTTTGGCGAACGAATCTCCTGAGCATTCTTCCTTCTTTGGGCGGCTATTTTGAAGATGGTTGCGCCCTTGTTCATATTGTTTGCATAGGCAACCGGGAAGATATTTTCTCCAGTTCCCGATACAGGCCCTCGGTACTCTCTGCTTGAAGCTGGGCGCACTTCTTCTTCGCTTTTTTGTTGCAACATCTGTATTCCATTTCGAGGTGAGTTTTTCGCCTCTAATATTAGAGGGGCACTTTGGCCAAACTTTGAAAGCTTTTCTCATTTAACACTTCCTTAGCTTCATCACTCCACCACCATGTCTTGGTTCTTTGGCGTGTTGATGGTGGCCTTTTGAAGCTCCTAGCAGTTATTTGGCCTTCTTTAAGCAAGTTCGCTGTAGGGAATCCCACATATTCTGCGCTCTGCCCTCTTCATCTTCAGTTCTGTTGATGGTTTGAGAGAGGTCATTTTTCATCACGAAAACAAAAGCCTCGCCTTTTTGTTTGTCCAGATTGCACCACTTGATTTTCTCAGAGACCCTTGTTATTTTGCTTTTCTTGGGTGTCTTCATAACATTTTTTGTTACCAGGAGACGGTGTTGCTGAACGGTCGCCTCTCCCAGGATCACTTTGCAATCTTTTAACCAAAGCTTCATGAAACTGGGTACCAAATGATAGTTAATTTGGGTTTCATCTCCACCACTACTGTTAGTGATCAGGTGTCGGCTTTGTTTGATGAACATAGTATATAACACGATAAGACCGTGTGATTTGTACATGCTTAGAAGACATCCAACCAGGAAGGTGCCGTATCCCAGTCCTCCATTACAGTCTTCATAGTCTTCGTTTGACTTCCCAACATGTCCATTCAAATCTCCTCCAACAAACAGAAATTCTTCTTTTGGGATGTTCTTACGGAGATTGTGGAAATCTAGCCAAAATGCATCTCTGTCCCTCTGATCGTACCCAATTTGGGAAGCATATGAACTGAAAATATTCCACACCTCTCCTTTTATTACTAGTTTGAGAGACATCAAACGGTCGTTGGACTTCGAAATGCTCAAGACGTTACCAAGTAGCTCTGCTGCAAGGATTCCGTTTCTAGCCTTTTCCGTTCCGTAGTAGAATATCTTGTAATCTTTCATCCTTACGTCTAAGAAACGCCCCCGATTTCTGGTGTTTTTCCATTTCGTCTCTTAGACACACAAGATATCCACCCGCATTCTATTCATCATCTCTTCCAGCTCGTAACTTCGACCGGTCATGCTAACGTTTCAACTCGCACCCTCAAATTTCGTCCAAACTGTTTCACCGGAATCCGTATAGCACTGACTCGAACATTTCTGCTCAGTCCAGGATCAGTACCATGCACAGCAGTGGTAGTGCCTTTCCAGTAGTGAAATAGAACCAACAACCGGTTTTCTCTTGCTTATCATATATACTCGATTCTGCTATGTTTCGGTTCTACTCGTCTTTAAAATAAATCGAGTACTATTTTACTCGGATACAGATCTCATATCTCGAATCGTATTATGAGTGGAATTGAGATCTTTTTGTGTATATTTAACGACTTGGGGATGTTTCCCTATGCATATAGCACGCATATCGAATGATCATTCGAGAACCGAGAACTGAAACATGAGAAATAAGACATGAGTGATGAAATATGAGAGATGAGATATGAGACACGAATATTTGTGTATACTCTTTGCTTTCGTTATTGGTTCCCGCTTCTTCGTAGGAAGTAGGTATACATAGTAGATCATTCGAATGATTTTAGACGATGTCTCGAGGTATTTACCCTTTCGAGATGTTTACCCATTGCGCTCGTTCCTGGTTCTCGCTGCTTCGTAGGACGTAGGTATAGTAAGTCATTCGAAGGATTTTAAACGATGTCTTGAAATAGCACTCATACCTTGAATAATCATTCGATTTTACAGATCACTCGGGTACTAATGTCTCGATTCTTTAAATCATTCGATTATGCCCATCAGTAGTGGTACTTGTCTCACTGTGAGTTGGTGCCGAACGGTGGCGATGTCTGCGACGAAATTCACGCTTAGCAAAAATTATAGAAAATTCAAAGAGGGTCATTAATTTTGCGCTACCTTGTACGTTTTGCTGACGCTTAAATGTCTAGAAAATGTAAATTAGTAAGAACCTACTACGGTACATTTACTCTACTCTACTCTACGACTACAGAAGGGTGAACAACATTCTGTAGTCCGTGCGTGCCATTAATAAAAATGCACATACAAGAGAAAGTTAAACTGACAATAAAGAAAAAAACCACTCTATATTCATACAAGTATTTTGTTTTTTTAATTTTTCTTCTAAGTTAGATTAAACTAATTTTTATTATAAATATAGTTCGCATAGGGCACGTACTTGTACCATATATCGGATTTTGATTACAAGAAAAAGGTACACCTGCTTCAACAGTCATACATAAGCTTATTATTCGTATTACATGAAAATGGAAATATAAGTCACTCATTGTTTCTATTGTGCTCGTTTTTCTAATCAGCACTTCTAACATGAAACGCACTTCAACAACCAAGGATCCCATCATTGCCCATTTCCAATTAAACAGGTTTATCCTTTCAAGGCAGAAAAGTGAAGGATAGAATGCCAACATACTCTTCACATAATTGACTAACTGTCAGGGGAATAAAAATCCAATTACTCGCCATTTCAGTAATAAAAATAAACCGTCCGTATTAATGTTTGTTATTGCTTAGTGATGCTATTGTCAGAGGCGGGAGAAGATGGGAGGGATTATGCCATCAGATTTTACAGACGTTGAAATGCTTCACTTCAAATGGACAACCACAACAAACAACTTATACTGTATTACTTTGTGGAAAGTGGTCCTTTGACTTTTCTTCTTGACTTGGAGAAAATCCTAATTGTGCGAGACACGAGGTATCATTAAGGAAAAACACAGGGTAAGAACTTCTAATAATAGTTGACTTGAGTATACAATAAATTTATTTTAATTAATAAAATAAAGTGTAGTATTTAGACAACTTTGAAATAAGTATTGAAATTCCAAATGAAAATAAGGTTCTTATTTTTTACTGGAATAAAACTATTCAAGCCATTGACTGCTGTTTTATTGGCCAATCCCTAAGGTCGGTATTCGGCGACATCCGCTTATAGACAACGAAAAGACTTAAGTTTTCTTAAATAGGAAAAGAAACTTTTAGTGTTTAATTTATCTAAGCCCAACAGCGATAGATTTAATCTAAATAGTAAATTAAGTTACCATAGATAATAATGTCCTTCTTTGTAATAATGATCTGTACTTTTTGTTCTATATTCAGTAAATGATGAGTCTATCTAATGAAATTAATATAAATTTGTCCTAGATACAAATACGCCATCTTGAATAGATCAACCAAGGATTTACTCTAGAGCAAATAATAACTGACGAAAATGTAAGAAAAATAAAATATAATACATTATTTCGGACGAATGAAATCAAATGCACGGAGTATTCAAATGTCTTGATTAAAATTTCTGCAATATTGCTTTAGGGTTCAAAGTTGTTTTTTGCAACAAATTACACTTTTTGTTTTTAGAAAATTGTTGGGTGTCCATTAGGACACACAAACTGTTACCTACCACAATTTTGTTCAAAAATAGCTCAAATGATATTTGAGACGGAATAATTCATAACATGTCCTGGTGAAAAATAGATTTATGGCTGATTTAATTTGTGGATCAGCGCGTATGAAGGTGAAGGGTTATGAGAATGTCGAATGAAGTAGGTACTCGATGCTTTCTGTTTAAGAGATAGATACATACTCGTACATATGAAAGATAAATTTGCAGCACGAATGAATATCGTAGTGTAGAAAAAATAAGCCATGTTTGAAAAGAAATATTGTGTAGAAAAGCATGAGGAAACCGACAGATATAATTTTTACCCTTCCTTTTTTTTTGAGGAAACCAAAAATGATTCAGCATTTTTTTTACCTTTGAACATACTCGTACATCATATTCACTCGAATTTAAATGTTATTTTCAAAATAAGACAGTAGGTGATGGGTTGAATGTACATATTTCGCATTGGCATGATGTTGAAGGTCAGAACTATTACCAATCAGTGGCAAATATATTTCCAGTTTTTTGCGGCAAATGATTTATATTGTTGGTCTGTCGATAGAGATAGCTATGCTATTATATTTATGAAAACAGGGATAAATTCGAAAAAAGGTATCATAAAAACGTAGGACGGATAATTGAAAAAGGGAACATAACAACGGGTGCAGTGAATTGGAGTGAAATAATTTAACTGAAATGTTGTATACCTTGTGATGGCGAAAAACGTTTATATTATGTAAATTGCTCTATTTGTTTTTGTTTCCCTTTGACTCTTTTTCTTTTCTCTATCATTTTAAGGGTATAGCTGAACAGAGGTTTATGGTTGTTTGTTTTTCGTTCTTCTGAATGACTGCAGACAATGAGAATAATGTTTTTAAAAATGTGATGGAAAATTGTGTGATTTAATTTGACTGATAATCTGCCGGACTATCAATCTCTTTGTTGATTATTTGAAGATTGAATAAAAAACAATTTACATCATCATATCTTTGGAATATCATTGTCATAAATATTCGATTATTGGCTTAAATAAACTAATGATATACAAATTCGATAAATGTCAAAGGAAAAAGTTATGATTCTTTAAAAACAAACTAGTGCCTACTTATTTGCATAAAAAAAGTTTCTCTGGTTTAGAATAATTTGTAGCATATTGTCACTGCACCTGGAAAATCTACCAAACAAAAACAACACATATTCTAAGCACTCAATGGATCTTCTAGAAAATAAGTACATGAAAAATGTATCCTTAACATTTAATGACAATTTTTTTTATTAATTGTTATATTAATATATATATCCCTTGGGTGCTTACAAATACTTATTTTTTTGAGACGAGTATTGAGACCGAGGTAGCGAAGATGGATTTAGCGGTCTATAAAAGTAAAACAAAATATATGCTGTCTACTAAAAAGGACACCCAACATCGGTGTCTTGGAGAGAACGCCACAATAGGCAGATATACGAGTAATTTTGAGGTATTAAAGGAATTTGTCTACCTAGGCTCTATAGTGAGCTCCGAAAATGACACCAGTGGGGAGATCAAACAAAGAATTACTCTTGCCAATCGGTGTTTTTATGGGCTAAGAAGGCAATTGAGTAACAAAGCCTTATCTCGAACTACTAAGGTAACTCTTTATAAGAAACCAATCATCCCAGTCCTGCTGTATGGCATATAGATATGGGCTTTGTTAAAATCGGATGAGGATGTCCTTAGTTCTGTTGGACTTATACGCCAGATTGACATCCTTGGTGATATTGACTACTGCTTGCTTAAAGCTTTCAGCAAATTTGGGAATGTAGACCATGCTCTTTCGGCTTCATCATCATCGTTTTCAAAATATGTTAAGTTTAATTTACATAAAACTTAAATGAAACTAATTAATGTCTTTATTTTGTAAAATTTCTTCTTTCTTTTTCTAAGCTCAAATTAACGTATACACTTAAAAACCTAAAGGTGAAGAATTGCTCTTTTATTTATTTTGCTTGAATACAAATATGATATTTATTTGATAGTAGTTCATTATCCATGCATGACACTTGCATCGTTGAGACCGAAAAACTTTCAGTGCTCGGTATGTGTGTCAACAACAAACTCTTTTGGAACGACCATATATTCGAAATCGCAGAAAATGCAGGGAAATATTTAGCTTTCCTAAAGTGGTATAAGAACTATTTCGCCCCTTTTGATCTGGCTTCTATTTATAAGGCCCTTAGTTAGAGTATAACGCTCACATTTGGTCATGTGCACCAAAAACCATATAGCACTTGCTAGATAGAATATAAAATCGGGCGATAAAGCTTATAGGAGACGAGTATTGCGAGCAATTTTGCTTCGTTCGAACACCGTCGTAATGTCTCCTGCCTATCTCTGTTTTATGGACATTTTCACCGAAAGTGCTCAGATAAAATAACGAATAGCATTCCTCCCCTTCTTCATTTTAACCGCAGCACTCATCATGCCTCGAATGCTTATCAGTTTACCCTAAAGCCTATCGTCAGACGTACCGTGAATGATCTCCCCGAAGCTTCTTTTCCTCTCCATTATAACCTACAGACATTTAAGACCAATGCATCGGTGCCTTATTTCGCCCTAACACATTTTCCTTAATGCTCACGCTATGTCGCTATGTATCGAATTACATAAAAAGGGTAATCAGAACCCCTTTACCCGCGTAAATTATAAAAAAAGAAGAAGTATTAAGCGACTTCTAATGAATGTCGAGGTCGTCAAGGAATTCAAATTAATGCAAATAAATGCAAAAGACTGCTAATGAATGCTTATGATTGCAAAGAATGGAAATGAATGCAAAATATTGCAAAGAATGACAATGAATGCAAATGAATGCAAATGAACGCAAATGAATGCAAATGAATGCAGTTGAATGGAAAAGACTTCAGTGAATTCAATTGAATGCTAATGAATGGGAATGGAATGACTGTAAATGAATGTAAATTCACAATCTTGGATTCAGAATTCTTCTGATTTCACTCTTTTGAATGCTAACATTGATTGCTCAGTCAATGACTTCAAAATAAATGGTGATTTATACTTGTAAGTAAAGACGTCAATGAATGAATTAATTTTTCAAGAAAATCATAAGAGTTAAATTCACAACTGAATGCATTCTTTTACAGCTCTGATCTGTTGTCTCATCGACAGTTTTCACCGTAGCCAGAACGGTGCCTTCTTCTTGCGGTATATTACGAGTGTATTTGGGGATCTGCATTGCGCTTGGGCGGGAAACTACTGAGTGCTTAAGACTTGGCTTGAGCCAGTAGAGTAACAATCAAGTTCGTTATGAAGTGCTTGCCTTACATCCTAGTTCTGGTCCCCGGACAACTATACATACGTTTAAACCCTTATACGTGAAGGCTAAAATTGCAAATGCGGGTTGTCTAGGGCCTTGATTCTAGATAAGGTAACGTGGGCCAGCAACCTTCGTTACCAAACATTTTCCCGCTACAGAAACCGACACTATGCCTCGGATAAGGAACGATCACGCGTTGAACATCGATAATAGACTTAGTGATCCCTCAGTGGGCCAACAATTAAGGGAACACCTTTCGAAAGGTGTGGAAGCAATTAGCAGCTCAATGCCCGCAACCATCAAAGAGCATTGGTGTGCTGTGAAAAATGTTTTTACATCTGGTGCTGAAAGAATCGTCGGTCGATCGCAGGGAAGATATAGGGCGTGGCTCTCCGAGGATAATTGGAGACGGATTGATGAACGAAAACAGCTGAAAGCTAGCATTGCAGCTACTCCAGCAGCAGGAAGAAGCGAGCTAGAGTCCCTATATCGCATGAAGATGAGAGAAGTTCAGCGTAGCGTGTGACATGACAAGCGCAACAACATCAACGCGCTGACTACAGAAGCAGAAGAAGCTGCATGGAGGTGCGATAGCAGGACCGTCTACAGAATCACCAAAGAGCTGACAGGTGGTCGCAGTTCTAGCCAACACCCAGTGAAAAGCCTGGACGGTTCTTTGCTCATTTCGGATGAAGACCAGCTCAAGAAATGAACATTTTTGTTATGGCTTTGAACCTCGTATTCACTAGCGATATGCTCCCAAATCAGACTGAGATGCCCGAGGTGAGAAATGCCCGAAAACCCACCATGACTCCCAGCAATGATGAGATCACTACCGCGATCAAGGCACTCAAAACCAACAAGGCGGTAGGACGGTATTCCAGCAGAGCTCTTACGAGCAGCATCAACAACATCGGCTGAGCTTCTGCTTCCACTTGGAAAGAGCTTGGGAAGCTGAGAGCTTTCCTAACGAGCGGAAAAAGGGAGTGATCATCAAGCTTCCTAAGAAAGGAAATTTAATGGAGTGCTGAAACTGAAGGGGTATCTGCGGCTGCCTGCTGTAGCTAAGATAATAGCTAAAATTATTCTTGAGCGAATCAAACAACATCTCGAAAGCACACTCGATGCCGAACAAGCAGGTTTCCGCTCTGGATTCTCCTGTGTCAACCACATAAACACCCTGCGGATTATCATCGAATAGTGCGTTGAACATTGATCGCCACTCCACCTGCTGTTCATCGCTTTTGAGAAGGCGTTCGATAGCGCCAATAGGGAGTTTATTTGGCGTGCCTTTCGCAGGACAGGTATTCCCGATAAACTAATTGCTATTATCAAAGCTACATATGAAGGCTCCTAATGACACGTTCTGCACAGAAGAAGGTTGTCTGAGGAATTTAAGATCCAAAGTGAGGTAAGACAAGGCGGTATTCTTTCACCAATATTATTCGTATTGGTGATTAGCGATGTGCTTCTTGCAACTTTGTCCACGGGAAATGGAGAAATTCGATGGACGCTTACATCCCAACTGGAACATCTTAACTACCCTGACGATGTATGCTTATTCTCTCACAGAATTATGGAACTCCACCAAATGACAGCAGATGGGGAGAGGGAGGCAGGCGTCGTTGGGCTGAAAATTAATACGGCAAAAACTAAAATTATCAGCCTTGGAACAAACTGATCGGCTTAAATATGCATTGCTCTCCGGTAGAGAGAGTAGAGGATTTCCAGTATCTTGGGAGTATTGTCTCGACCGATGGTGGAACCGAACTGGATATAGCCAACAGGATCGCCAAAGCAAAGTCCGCGTTCGGGATGTTATCCAAACTATGTCGAAGCAATGCAATCAGTTTGAACACCAAGCTAAGACTGCTCCGCTCCAACGTTCAAATCGTGCTGTTATATGGAGCTTAAGGATTTTCTAGTCCAATCGTAGTCGAGGAGGCACGGCAGTTGGGGAGAGCTCAGACACATTGCCAGAAACCTTACGCGATGGTGCGTAGGCGTGGTAGAGCTCCTAGAACCCACAAGGGGATACAGGACATAAGTCATGTTTAACACAGAAGAGTCTATTCGTCAGGTATAGCTCTTAAATTTTATAGATCTGCTCAGGAGGGAACTTGCCTTAATTTATATTTCTAGCCTTCGTGCCATACCTTGTCAAAGGCTTGAGAAACGTCAATCATATCTTTTCTTTTATCTCCGGTGGATATTTGATGGCGAACATTTGCATCGTTATCTTTTGATAGGGAGTATTATTCCACGTGGCGCACTACAACGAATTGATCTACTTTGATTTGAAGTACGTAACGCGTTTTAAGTGAAACTTTTAACTCCATATTTTCTCCAATATCCTTCCTGAAGGTTTCCTAATCGGCTCTCTCGCTTATTAAGTAGTCAAGCTGGTTTTTATTTTCTAACCAGGGTTTCGCTCATTTTAAGAATTACTGGAGAATGATCTGAGGAATAGATCAAAGCTTCGTTCGACTTGTAGATAGTTGCAAGATATTCCTTTCACAACAAAGACATCTAATAGATCGGGTATTTTCCTGGGGTTATTCGGCCAGTATGTAGGTTTACCTGTCGAGTTAAATTCGCAGCTGTGTTCCATACCCGCTTTGTAAAGTATTCTGCCTTTTTGTGAGATGCATCTTGAACCCCGAAAGGTGTGTTTTGCATTGAAGGAGGGAGTCAAAGACATTCGTGAAATCATATGCTTGGAAACCGCATCGCAATTGGCAATACTGTGGTAACTTACATTGTTTCAAGCTCTACTTTTACTTTGGATCAATGTTCGATACATTCTTTTATGAATATGGATAATCCACCTCTTGCCCTTTCAGACAGGTAATAGGCATGATAGTCGCTGTAGTCTCGTATTTTTGTACCCAATTGAGTCGTAAGGTGGGTTTCCGTGATCAAACATATGTCAATATCTTTTTCTCGTGTAAAAATTTCTAGCTTGTTTAGTTTTTGCAAAAGCCCATTGGCGTTCTACGTTAGAATTTTAATCATTTGTTTCATATGTATTTGCATTCTCATTTAAGAAATTTATTTCCAAGTTTAACTATCCTCTCGAAAATAAGTTTATTTGTTTTAGCTTGCTCCTTCAGTCTTGCGAGTATAATAGAAAATATGTTAGAAATTGGGTCCGGTGGAATAGTGTTTTTTGCAGTTTTTGATGCCGTGGCTGGTCATTTGTTAATGTTTCAAAAGTCGATTACTCTGCCACCCTATTTATGTCAGAAGTCGATGGCCTTTCTTTTGCCACTTTTTTTGGCGTTTTGATCAGTTTCGTAGCCTGATTTTGGCTTCATAGGCCTATCGCGCCCATTGCAGTTGTTTTGCTACTTCACATGATGTGATGGTGTGGATCAGTATCAATCTAAATCTGCTATATTGGGGGTGAGGAAAGTTACTAAAACCGTGGAACCCATGACACACTATATAAGGCGTTTGAGCATTTCTACACAGGTTACTCGTAAATGGTGAGTGGGATAAGAGAAGTAATTTTGAAGTTAAAGTTCCATTCTATACATTTTAAATCATTTCAATGCCTCTCAGGCGCAAACAACGCCAATTTATTAATGAAGTTAAACACTGAAAATGGCTGCAGTTGGCCTTGGCAGCATCAATGGCGCCTCTAAATCAAAGTTCATTTCATGACAAGATGACGAAATAATAAAACATTTACCTATGCCTGTATACAATGGGCACTCCATGAAACTGCGTAGTTAATGAACCAAGAATGAAGAATGGTAAAATTTTAAGTCATATGTCCAAGTAGAGAAATCAGGACAAGCTGCTTGCTGCTTCTAAATTTACTAAGCCAATTAACTTCGTAGTGAAATAGTGTATCAAAGTGACGGTTAATGTAGCATAAGTCAAAGCAATGAAGGTTTGCTGTATACATCTTCCTTATATTATACAGAATTTAAGAAAATGGAGGGTGCGTTGGCATACTGAACAATGAAGCCATTATTTCCATTAATTCAAAGCACTTAGTTCTTTATCTTTTTCCATTATTTATGATTCCGTGAATTTCTTACTGAATTTATAAAACAAGAGCACAGAATAAGAAAATAGGAGACGAAAGAAAGAAAACCTATTAGGAAACCGACGAAAATTTTAAATGCAGCAAAATCCATGAACTGTGATAAGGTGCTTTGAACTATTTGTTTTTTCATCTATTTTCAAAATATTTAATATAGGGAACATTGCTTGTAAATTATTATTTAATTGGGTTCAGTCAACAATACTTACTGGAAAACTTTCCGGATACGAAAGAGTATGTTTTTCTTAAATAATTTCTGGAGAATCTGTATCTGAATCTGAATCTTTTGAATACAACTAGTGCTAGATACTTTAAAGTAGAACATGTAGCCTTTTTACACTATCGATTTTACACATTAAATAGTATAAATGTATACGAAGAGTACCCACGGACGAATTCGTTATATTTTACTCCTTTTTTTTAACATCCACTACATTATCTTAACGTATCTTTGTCCAAAAGCCGGATGTAAGTGCACAGAAAAGCAATTCAATAAGTAACAGCAGTGAACAACAAACCAAAGTAATGCAATATCTAGGACAAAGAAGGAGCTAAAAAGGAAATCGAAGAAAACCATTATAGCTGAACAGATGCGGGTTATATTCCCAGGACAATTCCACAATTACATCCGCTTTATCATTTTTCTTGGCTGTATACTGAGCTTCAAACAGCATGGGTTCAGGCATAGTAAATTTAATTCCATTTTAATTGAGTCTCAACGTTGATATGTTGATACAGACGTACAGAAGAGTATGGTGTCCAAAGGCTTTCTTTTTTCAAGCTAAAACACACACATTAACATCTTAAGAGTACTACTCAATTTTAGAAAAACGAGAGAAATATTAGTTTCAAGTTTTAAAATTAAATTTACATATTATTGAAGGGTCAAGAGTAGATATGAAGGTAAACTTACTGTAGATGCCATATTTTTTGTGATCCACAAAAATATAAGTTGAATTTTTATTTCCTAATTTCATATCATCGAAAGTATTTATTACTGAGCTACGTAATTCAACAATTTTTTCAGAAACCTACATATACATTTAAATATGTAATGGAGATTGTCCAAATGTGCTCGTGTAGGGCGATAATGATACATTAATATAGAACGTCATATTGCTTCTATATGCCAATGCTAACTGATTTTTGTTTGATTTTGATTTTGTAAATATTTTAGTATAAAAATAAAAATCTAATCTAATCTAATCTAATCATATTGCTTCTATATAACGGGTGGGCCATCTAGTGATTTATTTTTAAATCATAGGTTATTTTGACACTGACACCTGTTTCCCACTCGAAATCTTAACAGAAAGTCAGTATCATACCTCCGCGGATCGAAATGAGTCACTTTACGCTTGAACAACATTGGGAAATATTGAAAACTTATTTCCAAAGTGAGTGATGTGTAGCCCAAACAGTGGGTTTTTTGAAAAGAAGTTTTGGCCGAAATGAAGCACCCACCGCGCCTGCGGTGTGCAAAAAGTTCATGAGACTGGTATGCTAGTGGACAACACTCATGGTCCCCGTTGTCGTACAGTGCGCACAGACGAGAATGTGGCTGCTGTAGCCGAGAGTGTGAGACTCAATTTATCAACTCGTCATCGATCTCAACTGCTCAACATTTCACGCACTAGCCTGAGGAGAATTCTGCACAAAGATCTGGGATTATTCGCTTATAAGGTCCAATTGATTCAGCAATTGAAAGCGCACGACCATCCGCTTCGTTATCGCTTCGCAGTTTGGGCCTTAGAGCAGCTTGAATTGGACAACGATTTTGGGCGAAAAATCATCTTTCCTGATGAGGCACATTTTTATCTCGGCGGCTACGTTAACAAACAAAATTGCGACACTTGGGTCTCGGGAAACCCGCACGTCATTGTCGAGAAGCCAATGCATCAACAGAGAGTGACAGTTTGGTGCGGATTGTGGATGTGGCATCATTGGACCATTTTTCTTCGAAAATGAGGCTGGGAACAACGTTTCGGTCAACGGTGGGCGTTACAGAGCCATGTTAACGACTTTTTTTTTTACTGAAATTGAAGACATGGGTTTGGATGACCTCTGGTTCATGCAGGATGGCGCGCCATGCCACACAGCCCATGCCACAATCGGTCTTCTGCGCACTAAATTCCCAAATCGTGTTATCAGCCGTCTTGGCGATGCCAATTGGCCGCCTCGGAGCTGCGATTTGACCCCTTTTGACTTTTTTTTTGGGGAACTGTGAAGGACCGATGTTATGCCAACAATCCGGAAACGATTCAAGCATTTAAGGCTAATATCATCCAAGCAATCCGTGAGCTACAGCCCGAAACCATCAACAAGGTTTTGGAAAATTGAAGTGATAGAATGCGCTAATGCGAGGCCAGCCGAGGCAGCCACTTGAATGACGTTGTATTTCATAATTAATGGGAATGTTTGCTCTTACCAATAAAGCCATAATACATGAAAACAATTTCACTTTGTTCATTTTATTGCATTTTTAAAAAGAAACTTGCAGTTGGCCCACCCTGTACATATGTACGTTAGTTTACTTATTTGCTTAGGTGGCGTTACAGTACAGGGTGAACCTTGGCCTCAACCAACAAGCCTCTCCATTTATCTCGATCTTTAGCAAATTGCCTCCAGTTACGCACTCCAAGTTGGATGAGGTCCACTTGAAGATATGCGTACCACCTACGGCGAGAATGCCCTCTACAGCGTCGTCCCTCGGGGTTAGATGCGAAGACTCGACCGGCCGGAGCATTGGTGTCCATTTCATCGTCCTACATGTCCCATCCATCTCATCACAGTTCGTATAGTTCGTTATTGAATTTTCTCCTTCAAAGCCCGACAACGCAAGCCAGACTGAATATCGTGCGAAATATATATACAAGTATATCTTCCTCCGCTTTTAATAAAGTCCATGTTTCAGCGCCGGAAAGCAGGACTGGTATGAACAGGGTCTTATATATAGTATCCTTATAGTCTAAGAGCCCGCAGTTCATTTTGGACGCGAGAGGTAAGCGGATGAATCCTATATTAATGTGTTGCCTTGATGCCCAGTATTTAAGATATGCTCGTCTGGCAGCCCGTAATGGTAGCTAAAGGAAATAACTGTATATTGAAAATCCCGCAAATTTCAAAACAGGCATAATAGGTGTAACCGCTTGAATTTACTAGTACATAATAGAGTACGACCCCTTCACTAAGAATACATGTGTCCAAGACGTCTTAAGTGTAGCTAAAGCCCGCGCTAGAAACGCGTACAAAATTCCAATTTTTAATAATTTATGTAACCGCACCAATTTTTCCTGAACCATAAGGTATTACAACGTGAATACAATTATGAAGGTCCAAGACGTTTTGGATGTCGCCAAGGGCTTGCCAGACGAAGTCAAAATATTGCCAGAATGCCAATTTTGAATAATTGGTGTAACCGCTAAATTTTTTGTTTAGAACATAGAGCAGGACGTCCTGATTACAAAAATGTAAGTCCAAGACGTTTTACTTGTCGCCAAGTCCTTGCAAGACGCATTCAAAGGATCGAAATCCGATACGAAATGACCCATTCATCCACACAAAATATGCAACTGGACCTTAACTAATATATGTAACCACACGAAATCTCTCTGAAATATAGAATAAAGCACTTCAAACATAACTACATAAGTCCAAGACGTTTTACTGTCGCCAAGTCCTCGCCAGACGCATCCAAAGGATCAAAATCCGGCAGAAGCAGACATGCCATTTAGAGGCACGAAACGCATAACTGGACCTAAACTATACAACTTAACCGGATGGAATCTCTCTAAAGTACAGAATAAATTACTACAAACATAACTACGTAAGTCCAAGACGTTTCACTTGTCGCCAAGTCCTCGCAAGACGCACCCAAAGGATCCCTATTTGCTATAAAATGCCCTATTTATCGACAAAAAGCATACAACTGAACCTAAACCAATATATGTAACCACACGAAATCTCTCCGAAATATAGAATAAAACACTATAAACATAACTACATAAGTCGAAAAGTGATAATGTTTTGCGAAACGAAATTAAGGAGCTCGAAAGTTTTCAAGAAGAAGCAGATACTCGTATGATGCTGCATCTTTCGTTTTTGCCAAGAGCCTGCTCAGTTGTTCTCAAATTTTCAGTTACTGATGTACTAATCATAGCGCTACGTAATTGACCTAACCTTAATATAAATGAACTTTATGAACAATTGGGGGCAACGCTTTGCGCTGCGTTAGCAGGTTTTCACAGCTTTACTGGATGTGATTACACCCCATCCTTTTTCAAAAACGGAAAAATTAGGCCATATACTCGTGGTATTTTAAAAAAGGGACCAGAACTACAGTTAATATTTGCAAGACTTGGATGTGACGGAGAGGTTTCTGAAGAAGATACTATAAAAATAGAAGACTTCGTTTGCAAAATGTATCAAACGCAATCTACACAAGTGGATGAAGCTAGGTACGGTATTTTTGTATAAATCCTACAAGCCTACATCAAAAAAGGATTTTCAAAAATATGAAAAGTAAAGTATATTTCATTCAGGGCCGATAAACTGTCAGTTAAGACACAAATGCATTTTCAATAGTCGTATAACAGCTATTCGAGGAATATCACATCTAACTGGTGAATAAAGTTATCTGACCGTTTCAGAGATAGATAAAATCTTATTCTCCAGTTAAGCAGTATACTGTGTGTGCGAAGGAATGATAAATGCGAATAAGAACATTAAACGACGAATATGACCAGTTTCATTCACACCCACATTCTATGAAGTTAGACACGGTTCATACTGTACACTGTACTGTACGGTAGCAAAATACCATCGAATAACTATCTGGTGATGGAAAAACCCACCCTACTTATCTGGCAGAGTCGAATAACTTATTCGTTAGTTAGCTATCAGACTGTTTATCTGACAATTGAAAAATCGGCCCTAAATAAATTGATCCTGTGGTGTGACATTTTGAATTGTTTGTCTTTCAGGTTTTGAAGGAAGCCTGTTACCTCCAAATAGGTCAGCTTTATTAGAGCAGATATGTAGAGTTAATTATATATGTTGTATCTGGAAGAATGCCGTGGCAAATCAATCAATAACAATATCACCAGAATTGAATGGGTGGATATTAAAAGATAACATGTTCCCAATTAAGTGGTTCAGGGGCAATGTGACGCCTGACAGATTAAATGATATTCTTAAACTAAACATATTTAAAGTATCTGAAAGTGAAGATGAGACCTTTGATTGTCATTCATCGGATGATTCCGAGAATGAATCTAAAATTGTTTGATTAATTATAATGAAATATATGTTGTATACTCTTTTTCCTTTGGATGCGTCTTGCGAGGACTTGGCGACAAGTAAAACGTCTTCGACTTATGTAGTTATGTTTGTAGTGCTTTATTCTATATTTCAGAGAGATTTCGTGTGGTTACATACATCAGTTTAGGTTCAGTTGTATGCTTTTTGTCGATAAATAGGGAATTTTGGAGCAAATAGGGATCCTTTGGGTGCGTCTTGCGAGGTCTTGGCGACAAGAAAACGTCTTGGACTTATGTAATTATGTTTAAGGTGCTTTATTCTATATAATCGAGAGATTTCGGGTGGTTACATATATTGGTTAAGATTCAGTTGTATGCTTTTTGTCGATAAATAGGGGATTTTGGAGCAAATAGGGATCCTTTGGGTGCGTCTTGCGAGGACTTGACGACAAGTGAAACGTCTTGGACTTATGTAGCTATGTTTGCAGTGCATTATTCTATATTTCGGAGAGATTTCGTGTGGTTACATACATTGGTTTAGGTTCAGTTGTATGCTTTTTGTCGATAAATAGGGCATTTTATAGCAAATAGGGATCCTTTGGGTGCGTCTTGCGAGGACTTGGCGACAAGTGAAACGTCTTGGACTTACGTAGTTATGTTTGTAGTAATTTATTCTGTACTTTAGAGAGATTCCATCCGGTTAAGTTGTATAGTTTAGGTCCAGTTATGCGTTTCGTGCCTCTAAATGGCATGTCTGCTTCTGCCGGATTTTGATCCTTTGGATGCGTCTGGCGAGGACTTGGCGACAAGTAAAACGTCTTGGACTTATGCAGTTATGTTTGAAGTGCTTTATTCTATATTTCAGAGAGATTTCGTGTGGTTACATATAGTAGTCAAGGTCCAGTTGCATATTTTGTGTGGATGAATGGGACAATTCGTATCGGATTTCGATCCTTTGAATGCGTCTTGCAAGGACTTGGCGACAAGTAAAACGTCTTGGACTTACATTTTTGTAATCAGGACGTCCTGCTCTATGTTCTAAACAAAAAATTTAGCGGTTACACCAATTATTCAAAATTGGCATTCTGGCAATATTTTGACTTCGTCTGGCAAGCCCTTGGCGACATCCAAAACGTCTTGGACCTTCATAATTGTATTCACGTTGTAATACCTTATGGTTCAGGAAAAATTGGTGCGGTTACATAAATTATTAAAAATTGGAATTTTGTACGCGTTTCTAGCGCGGGCTTTAGCTACACTTAAGACGTCTTGGACACATGTATTCTTAGTGAAGGGGTCGTACTCTATTATGTACTAGTAAATTCAAGCGGTTACACCTATTATTCCTGTTTTGAAATTTGCGGGATTTTCAATATACAGTTATTTCCTTTAGCTGCCATTACGGGCTGCCAGACGAGCATATCTTAAATACTGGGCATCAAGGCAACACATTAATATAGGATTCATCCGGTTACCTCTCGCGTTCAAAATTAGCTGCGGGCTCTTGGTCTATTAGTTGTTCGAAATAGGGCTTTACTGTTGAATTGCCTTATGAGAAAAAAAAACTAAAGGGCAGTTAGTTAAAGACGGAGCTAAATGGAAAGGCTTGCTTGTTGAGGCCTAGCTTCACCCTGAACTGAAGCACCAAGTACGTAAGTAAGTGAGTATTGTAAATAGATGAACCTATTGAACATGCGAAATATCAAAGATTTATATATTTATATATTTATATATATATTTTTTTTTTATTTTTTTATATCTCTTCTTTTTGCATTTATTTGGTTTTGTATATTGCATTGGCTAGATTTTAAAGATGTTAAATCTATAAAAATAATAATAATAAATTAAAGCTTGTTTCAGAGATATATGCGGTGGCATACCAGTTGCATGTGCGCACTTTATGTAACTGCACGACAGAGACCACTTCAACTGAGTTACAATAACTATTTTAAAATCAGTTAAAAACATTAGCCTCATTGGCTATTACGTGACTTTCTTGCCTTCGGAAAATGACAAAAACAAATATAAGGGCAGTAATAGTACAACCAAGTCACCGAGCTAACATTTATCCCAATTATCCCTTAGGAATTCGCATTTACGGATCTCTCAGACACGTGGCATCAATTTAACGACTGCTTCGTGACCTAAGTTCTTCTGGTCGCATAGGTCACCGCACAACCACAACCACAACACTAATCTCACACTGGGTTTGATGATTCCTAATGGATGTCTCCTATGGTATTGCATTTTATGTGTTAAGTTTAAAGTTCAAATAACGTGTCATCATTTATATTTGCAAGAAAGTTTTCTACAGTCAAAAACAACGTCTATATGTTTCGAAGGGTAGGAAGGACGTGACTGGATAGTGGATTCTAAAAGACATATACATACTTATGTACATACACGTATCAAAGACAACATGCGATGTAATAAAAATAAAAATTACTATAACATAAATAACTTTGCTGAGATTTAATTTATAAGATAACAAATTAGAGGGAGAAAAAAAGAAAAGAAAAGAAAATGCAGTAAGGGAAAATTGCAAGTGCAGGCTCATGCTTAATTATCTAACTACCCTTGGTTTCGCGATGGAATTAGTATAAATCCATTCAATTTAGTACTTAATAAAACTTGAACGGAGTTTAAGAACTAAACCATAAAAAAAAAAAAAACAAACAAGGCAGTCAGGTCGACTTTCGATGTCAAATTGGTAGCGTTTGCGTCGGATCATTATAACTACGTTGCACGATGTCTTCGAGAGCTTGAATTGAGATGCTATCTACTATCTCTATATCCAAATTTGTTCATATACATATATATATATTTGGCGCAACAGCTCTTTAAGTGCCAGGGCCTAGCTTCTCGCACAACTCATGTTGTGGGCGTTATATTTTTCACACAAATGGAAGGGACCGTTTAGTGCCGTATCCGAAGGGCAATTTGTTTTGAGAAGCTTTTTCGAGACAACAATACTCTTGGATGTTTGCCAGATGTTCGCGAGAAGTGAGACCCTGAAAAGACTTTTTCGTGTTTTCTATTATTTCTTTAAAGTAGTGATTTCTGAGTCGCGTCAACAAAAAACAGTTGTGTAAAGCGACATTGAAGGTATACTGAAGGTCGATCAAGTTGGTGTCTTTTTATAATATATTGAGGAAGAATATTCTAGGTACTTCACGTATTATAAATGTATAAGCCGCTAACTTTGCACTGGTGCAAACCGAATTATCGGTTTATATTCAATTTTAAAGCGGGAAAATTTAGAAAATCACACTTGCGCGTGCAGTTGGATTGGAGCTAAACATGAAGCAAATTGTATTTCATGCGATAATACCAATTTATTAAAGGCATCTTCTTCAAAGGGTGAGCGGAGAGTTCTAATATCTTTAGTGAAAAACGAAGATGATCAAATCATTTTTGATTGCATCTCTGAAAAACATATAATAAACTCACGCCATGAAGAGAGCTTGTTATAAAGTATAAGATAATAAAGACAATAAAATGTACAAAATCGAAAGAATTCTTAATTAGTTGCTAAACAAAAAAAGTCCGAATTAGTTGTAATTAAATTTAAACGAGTTCTTAGAAATCCGCATATGTACAGTACAAATATAGCTACCCAAAAAATGGTGTTATTGTATGAAATATAAAACAAATTATGTTGCACTAATATTTAGCTACAGTCCCATAGTTAAGTAATAATAGTCGCTTTTTGTTTTCCCCATAAACTGGTTCAGTTCATATTTTTACACAGGATGCAAAAACAACAATTTTCGTGAACCAGAATTTCTATCCCATATCTCACCATTAGATGGCTTTTCACAAAAAAGAAACATTATATGTAAGGCTTGGCAGCTCTGCTGAATGCCAGAAGTAAATCATAGTTATTAGATGTATCCTCACTTTCTGACATAAGTATCTAAAAACACTTAATTATTAAACAAATATAAAAATACTAGCACTTTTCTCACTTTTCCCATTTTTAATCCATATTAAACGTCAGTTTGATAGCTGCTGCTATCAACTTGTGAAAATGAAGTTTCTACGTGAACCAGGAGCGCTTTTTTATTTTGAGATGAACTTGTTCAGTTCACGGGGAAAACAAAATGCGGCTAATAACAAATTAATAAGTAAGATTTTATTCCCTTATATTATACTAGAATGTAATATTTTTGATTGCCATAAATACTTACTTAAATAGCTTGTGATCGAGAACTACTTGAAGTGAGTCTGTTGTATACCATAAAAAAATAGGTGTAAAGTAACATACAATTTCAATTTACAAATTTGTTTGGTGGCATGTGCTGTAAATGATTTCAAGTGTATTCAGGTCACGTCTTTTCCCACTAAATTAAATCAAATACAGTAGATGTCGATAGCTTCTATGGGAAATTTTAATGATGTACATATGTATGTATGCTTTACTTTGTTGCTGCTTTGAAAGTCGAGGATTCATTATATTGGTGCCATATTTTTTGCAGAGATTGTATGAGAGTGATGCATAGTACATCAATGGTCTCGGAAGTCGGTGTTACCAACGAACTGGATATATACAGCAGAATCAGGAAAACTAAACCCGCATTTGGAATGCTATCAAAGATCTGGAACGCAGCTTGGTTCTTAAGCTGATAATATTGCTTTTCCAGATTTTTGAGAGCATTCCGAACGTAGGGCGTTTGTTTTGGCTGTGTTTATTTTTAGCCCCACTTTGTTTGCCTCAGCTTCTAGATAGTGGACCATCAAATGAAACTCCATTATCCGATGTGAAAGTAGACAAACATGCACGGAGTATACGCTGATAACCACCATTGTTTGTGGTGACAGTATATACATACAAACTTGACGTATTCCACTTTAGACTTCAAAATCCTCCGACACCTTGCCATTGTATAAGGCGTGACACTTACCGCCCTCCCCTCCTATGTAGCCTTGGCAATAGCTATATTTTTTCTGGAATGCCGCTCCTGCGCAAGAACAACCAGATAGCATCTGGGTTTAAGCTGTCGTAAGACTGCTCGAAGTCGATAAGCAGCAAATGTAGCGGTGACGTTGAGAACATGTATTGTTCCATTATGATCCGTAAGGTGTTTATGTGGTCGATGCAGGAAGATCCAACGCGAAACCCTGTCTGTTCGACATTGAGAGTTGAATCTAAATGCTCTTTAATTTATTCCACAATTATTCTAGCTATTATTTTGGCTAGAGTTGAAAGAACGCATATACTTCTCCAGTTTCTGCATTACGTCTACCTTTTCCGGAATCTTAATGATCATCCCCCTTTTCCACTCCGGCGAAAATTGCACACTATCCCAAGCTCTCCGTATTAGCAGATGCAGCAGATCTGCCGATGTATTTGGCGCCGCTTGAAATAGTTTGGCAGGGATGCCATCAATACCCACCGCCTTGTTTCTCTTGAGTGACTTGATAGTTGTTATTAATTCGGTTTTACTGGGAACACATGAATACCTATAAATGAAAGTTTAAGTTCATACAAAATTAATTTCGGGACCAGCTAATGAGCTTCACCACTCCAAAACGTCAATGATATATTAGAGAAAAGTTACTGGATCAGACCTCCTCTCAGTTACAATAAAAGGAGATGGTTTTTGTTTGGTATGTTTTTCCACACTATGCAGTCCACGGCTAAAAACTACCCCGGAAGACTTTATGCCCTTGGCAGCATTATCTGGAAATGGAGTTGGAAGCAGAGGTGGTTTTAGTTAGGATTAAAGTCCTCCACTCTGGCTTTCGATGCTTTCCACCTTCCTTAAAAAATAAAAAAAAAAAATAAAAAAAAAATTGTCACTTGTAAGCTGCAAACCTTCGTAAATAGATGTTAACGCATAATTTGAACGATTTTTTGACATTTGGATTTTTGTTATGAACCTATAGGCATCACCATACCACACAGTGGATTGGCTATATTTAAAAAAAATACGCCATGCTGTGGAATCCATTCTTCCTCTCAGGGAGAATACCTGGTTGCCCTAAGGAAAAAGGCGTAGAGCAGCTGAAGAAGAATCGAGAAATAGGAATGCGCTGAACGTTGTTAATGAGTTATGCCCTTTTTAGGATTAATGTTTACTCATAAATATGTCCCACTCGCAGAATCGTAAAATAAATCTTTCATAAATACGTCCCACTCATAGAACCAAGATACAACATTTCCAAGGGCTGGACATTTCTTAGAATATCTAAAAATTAGAGATTAAATGCCGCTGGTTTGGTCCTCGAAATTGTAAAGGAATTCCTTGTTATCATCATCTATAAAGAACCAACCAATTACAGTTCTGATTTGTGCCCCTCTTCTCAATTGTATAATTCCACTAAAGACAAAATTATGTTCCTGAATCTCATTAATAATTACAGCAAAACCTACTTAACTTATCACTTGAATGTGTATATTAATGAACAACTTAATAAGATATTTTCTTTTCCTTTTCGTATATGTATGTACGTCATTTGTGGGCATTAATCAGCTTACTTTAAATTATACATAAGTAATTGGACAATTCAGGTATACATACAGATCTTAGAACGATTTTGATAATAGGAACATATGTACATATTTATTAGCACGGGCTGTGCGTATAACAGCCCAAATTCCAAAAATGAACAATCCCCCAAAATCTTTGGGCGTTTGTGCATAATAAAAGGAAGCCCAAAAAAAGGAACAACTGCCCAAAAATTAATGAACAATCGCAAACAGGGGGTAAGCGGCGCGCTTCACGCTATTCATTTACTATTAAAACTCCGCTTTCCGGAGCGGTTTAGCCACTCATGCGACTTCGTCGCTCCGTTAACGGTATGTCAACAGTTGTCAGGCAGGCGCCTGGGGTGAAGTCTATTCGTTGCTCCGCTAGGGGTATTCATTTTGGTCTACAGTCGTAATTTTTTTTGGACCTGCGTTGCAAAAAAATGCTTAACATTTTTTGGCGATTGCTCATTTGGGAGTTTTGGGCGGTTATTCGCATAATAACATATTTTGACATATTATCGCTTTTGGCATTTTGGGCGATGATTATTATTAATTGGGAAGTACAAATTAATAAAAGAATCATAAAAAAAAAAATGTATGTGCCAAAACGCGATTCGAACCTCGATTACCGAGGGAAGAATAGTGAACACAGCAGATTAGCCATCTCGGCAATGGTAGTGTTCCGATAGGTGATGTCAAAGCCCTACCAGTCGTCTGCAGATTATGCAATAATAACGTTCAGCTTACTATGAATAATAGCCGAACATATAAAAATGTGTAAACGCCCGAATGAAAGTGAATGTTCGCGCAAAAAAAATGTTCAGGTTGTTTTTGGGCTATTGTTCGTTTTTAGAGTTTGGGCTATTTTGTTTTAGGTGGTTATTCGCAGAGCCATTGACACGGACAGCTTGAGTACTTGCATAATAACTCAGTTTGATCTCCTTATTTAAATCACATGCAAAAGAGTGAACGATTGTAAGTTAACATTTTAGTTCCGAAATGAAGTGTTTGGGCAAAAAATAGGTTCATAAAGGTTAACTGCCTCCAAGGAAGGTGTAATCGATTTTTTCTCAAAGAAATTCTTTCACGGTAATGAAGAGTTGATGAATTATCTGCACAACTGAGTTTTATCACAAGTCGCCTTTGGCATGAGCTCGGGCTTTTCAAAGGAAACACAATATAAATCAAAACAAGTATACTCGTATATCATATTAAAAGAAATAAATGACTGCTTTCTTCCTTAACTCGAATAGAACTATTCAGGAGAAAATTCTGTTTGTATTTGAACTTTCTTCATACACCCAAATGAATAATTCGCAATTCTTATGCCTTATGCAAATGACTTACCGGAAGGACTAGTAGTGGTGAAAAGAATTTTTGGAATTACTTTATCTATAGAAATCTTTACTTAAAGCAATTTTTTTTTTTTTGCCGAGAGCAGGTGAAAAATCTTTCAAAGACACCATAAGGCCCGACCACGCATGCTTATTGTAGTGTGAGATTTCTACTCACTAAAAAAACACCTCTCTTCAAAATTAATTTTTCAACTAAGCCGACGCTTATCCAGCAGTTTTATTTTCGCTTACGAGACTCGTGATTTTTGGAAAGAAGATGTTCGTATGTAGTTAAAAAGAAATGTAGCACTATAGACAGGTTAAATTTCAATAAAAGTTCCAGTGTTTTTCGCGACCGGCATTTACTATGACTCGAGGTCAAAAGGTTTTATCCTTTGCAGACGACGAATTGAATTATTCACGTCAAGTAGTTGAATGACGGTACTGTTACAATGGCCGTGAACACGATCTTTGTGTTTACGCGTAAGTTTTGTTATCTTTTCGACGACGCTGGGAATTCCCAGTCCTCGATGAATATCTTCGTTACGTACATACCACGGTGCGTTAACGATCGTTCTAAGAACTTTATTTCCAAAAGTTTGTATGATGTTTCTATTGCTTTTCTTGGTACAACGCCATAGTTGTATACCATAGGTCCACACAGGCTTTAGCACTTGCTTATAGATAAGCAGTTTGTTATGTAGGCTCAACTTCGAATGTTTTCCGAGTGGTCAGTACATTTGTCGGTGTTTGTTTACGAGCTCGTCGTGTTTCTTTTTTACGTGCGATTTCTATTTTAGCTTAACATCAAGAGTCATTCCTAGATATTTTGCTTCGTTTGCGAACGGTATATGAGCCGAGTTTAGATATACAGGCAATCTATCCAGTTTTTTGTAGGTAAAGTTGACGTGAATAGATTTGCTTTCGTTCAGCACAATACGCCAAGAATCCGTCCAAGCGTGGACTTTATTAATATCATGTTGCAGCTGTCCAGTTCCTGTCCTTGAATAGTATCAACTGTTGTCAATATCGCCGTATTGTCCGCAAACGTGGCGACTACGCAGTTTCTTTCCTGCGGGATAGCACGTGTGTAGAGTACATATACATAGAAATGGGCCAAGAACACTTCGTTGTGGAACTACGGCTGCACTCTCCTTGAAGTCAAAGTAATCATTTCCGTGCTTAACACGAAAGAGGCTCTCGCTGAGGTACGATCGTAAGATTAGAAAGAGTTGCCGTGACAGTAGTCGTTGCAATTTATACTCCAAGCCTTCGTGCGAAACCTTATCGAAAACTTCTTCAATAGGCAATAGGGAAATAGGCCGATATGATTTCTTCTCATTCAGCGGTTTGCCTAGTTTCGGGACCATTCAAATCTCGGCGACTTTCCATTGTCTCGGAACATAGAGCAATCTGAACGAAGCGTTGATCAAATAGAGCAGTTTGATAAGAGCTTTATTCGGCAATTCCTTGACTACCTGCGGAGTTATTAAGTCGTAACCCGGAGCTTTTTTCGTCTTTAGATTTTTAATCACTTCCCTCAGTTCTGCATTGATTGAACTGAACTTTTTTTACTTTAAAGTTGTCGGATGTCGTGACTGGGGGTTCGGGCGTTAACGAAGGACCGCCGAAAGGCTTAAACGTTTCTTTAAGTGCAAAGCAAAAAGTTCTGGCTTTTTTTTTATCGCTCTTGGACCAGTTTCTATTGTTTTTCCGAATTGGTGGCGCTTACATTTGAGGTTTCCGGATGCCTTTTAGCGCTTTTCAAAGCGAATAATTTGATTCTCTTTCACCGGAGAAACTTTCAAGGTGGGTCGCTATATCTTTGCTTTTAAATTTCGGAATACTAACTCTAAGGTGATTGCAGAGTCGGTTAAGGACCGTTTTATGCTGCGGTGCACGAATGATTTGCCATTTCTTTCGTTCTTTTCTTTCCTCCCTCACCAATTCAATGATTTCTCTGGTATACTTTTCGTTGCGGTTGATCTTATAGCTTCTAGAATGAGTGTTTCTCCACGCCGCTCTTTGGATTGCTTCCACGAAACGATCAACTTCGTCCTCCAGTTCACAATGTGTTTTAAGTGATACATTTAAGGCGATATTTGTTTCGCAATCATTTCTAAAGCCCTCCCAGTTTGTTCTATTGCTAGTTAGTCTTGGAGGTCCTTTTTTCTTGATCAGCTCTTCTCCAAGTAATAAAATTACCGGCGAGTGGTCAGAAGAGAGATCGAAACTTTCTTTGACTGTAATTAACTTCTCGTTAATGCCTTTTGTAACGAAACAAATCGATAAGATCGGCCATTTTTTCTGAGTCCGTTGGCCAATAGGTCGGTTTTCCTGTCGAATAAAAATAACAACCCAATTCATTTGCCACTTTGTAGAGAATTTTTCCTTTAGAAGATGTACATCTAGAACCCCAGAAGGTGTGCTTCACGTTGAAATCTCTACCAATAAGGAAATTTGAACTAAGGGCATTGAAGACACGAAAGTAGTTGTCTTTTTCCAGCGAACACCGCAGCGGACAGTAAACAGGTGCTATATTATAGCTCAGGTGTTTATTTTTAACCCTTACCGCGCACAGCTGAAGTTTTTCCAGCTCTATGCTTATATCGACTGAGTGTTCGATGTTAGTTTTAATGAATAAGGACGAACCGCCCCGCGCTCAGAAGGATGATAGGCGAGATAACCAGCGTAGCCTTTTATCTTTATTTACGATTCCCTTGTTTGAGATTGGTTTCGGAGATCAAACATATGTCGATATTTTCTCTTATTAGGAACATTTCTAATTCGTTAGATTTTTGTAAGAGTTCATTTGCATTTCATGTTACTATTTTAAGCAAAGCGTCCATATCTACTTAGATTTAGATATAAGGTTAGTCATACAAAAGCTTTCGACTTTATTGAGACGTTCGAGAATCCGTTTGTTAATTTCACATTGTTTATCGAACTTAGCGTAGATGCAGTTCAGACTTTCATTCAACGGATCACGGGGTTGTCCGTCGTTTCGTTTGCTTGCTTTGACCATAGCCTGAGAATACGTCCGACGTACGGGGTTCGCTGGCTTATCCGATGTTATTACGTACGTTTAATCAGCTCAGAAGGCTGATTGACTGTTTCAAGAGTCTGCACTGCTGATTCAAGCGTCCTTTCAGTCGGCTCAGGAGTCTGAACAACTGGCTTACGAGCCCGCTCAGTCTGCTGAGTAATACGTTCTACCGACTTCGGAGTCCCATCGACTGATTTCGTTCCCTGTACAATCGGCGTTGTGGATTTATTCCGTCGCATCTGTAATTCCTTAGCGACCTCGCAACCACGATAATTTATTGACTTAAAGTCAATAAATTAAATTAAATTTTGTGGTGTTAGACTGCTTTTAATTGCTTTTAATTTTTTCCGGAACTTGCAGTGTGTTAACCGTGGCGACCATAGTTGTATTCGTACTTACAAGATTGGCAATTCCGGGGATGAAATCAGTATACAAAAAGAACATCAAAAACAGTTACAGTACGAGTAGTCCGGAATTGCCACACAAGCTACCCGACAATTTTTTGTTTTATTTCATCAAAATAGATATACAAGGTGTATTTAAATAGATAACTTAACAATAAAATTATAAAATGTCTCCACCAAAGTGAGTAAATGTACTTTATATGTATGAAGGTATACAAAAAAATGACAGCTACGAGTAGCTTCTGTGTTCCCAATGAAGTAACGACTCCCAATATTTGAGTAGAAGTAAAATTCGAAAAGCACCTTGCAAACAGATAGGCAGATTGGCAGTTATGCTAATTTATTATACTTTAGATATGAATTTTAATTTATATAACTAGAGCCGATGATAAAAAAAAGTTTCCAGTAAACTACAGTTCATTTCGATGTCATAGTAACATTTCTGAGGTCACTTCAGTGCAAAAATGAGTTGAAACCAGATTCGCTTAGCAGGTAACGCTGCAAGTAAATTGCCAGAGTCACTTTCTAGAGGGCAAAAATATTGAAATTAAAATATTCACAGAAACAATACTAGCTCTCAATGTGATTATGTGGGCGCCGTGGCGTAAGTGGTTAGTGTGTCGGATCACTACGCGTGAGATTCTTAGTTCGAATTCCATAAAACACCAAAAAGTTTTTTTACGGTCCAACCTCTCGCGAACGTCTGACAAACATCCGAGAGTATTTCTGTCTCGAAAATGCTTCTCAGACTAAATTGCCTGTCGGATACGGCACTAAACTGTAGGTCCCTTCCATTGGTGTGAAGAATATAATGCACACAACATGAGTGGTTGCGAGAAGATAGGCCCTGGCACCTAAAGAGCTGTTGCGGCAAATATTTTTTTTTTTTTTTAATATGATTAATAAATAAATAAATCACAAATTCTGTAACCACGTCTATGTTATTGCTCGCCTCAAACTATTTCCTCGCTTCGATTACACGAAACATGTGATACATAATAAGATATTTATGATGGTTTCCATCAAGGAGACAATTCAATAAGCAATATTCTTGTTTCCCACTACTTTATTGAAATATGAGATCTTAGTAAAATTAAAGCGAAAAGAGCATTTTCAAAGTAACATTGAAAACACGTAAATTTTGCGATTCTTGCCTAGAAAATTCGATTAGCTATCAAAATACGAATTCTGATAGGAAATGTATGGCAACACATACATAAAACATTCTTATTTTAAATTTATTACATATGATAATTGGCTATTCGATTTATTTCTGCGATCAAAATAAAACAATAGGAAGATGTACTTACTTTTTTATACGGGTGAAGTTACGAGTAAGTGTTAATAATCTATTTCCTAAAACGCTCTTACCATTATTCCGGCGGATGGTACTCAATGCCACACCTAAATTGCACATACAATAATCATTATTTATTGATAATTGATTTATTAAAATGATAATATTTAACCCTGTCGTGTTTACTGGTTCGCCAACTCACGCACAACCTGCACACTCGGAGTCTGGACCACAACTAGGGACTTCTCTCTCTGTGCTTGTAGGACCGCTCGAGATAGTTAGTACCTGTCTTATCTTCTACTATACTTACGTATTATGACGTTGTGCGAGCTGCATCCGCATACACTAAAAAAAAAAAAAAAAAAAAAAAAAAAAAAAAAAAAAAAAAAAAAAAAATATTTGGCGCAACAGCTCTTTAAGTGCCAGGGCCTAGCTTCTCGCAACCACTCATGTTGTGTGCGTTATATTTTTCACACGAATGGAAGGGACCTACAGATTAGTGCCGTATCCGAACGGCGATTTGAGAAGCTTTTTCGAGACAACAATACTCTCGGATGTTTGTCAGACGCTCGCGAGAGGTGGGACCGTGAAAAAACTTTTTGGTGTTTTGTAGGATTCGAACTCGGAACCTCACGCGTAGTGATCCCACACACTAACCACTTACGCCACGGCGCCCACTACATACAAACCCTATAAACAAAAGTCATGTTTGTTGTTTTTACACTATCTGTAATATCCAATTAAGTTGATTTCGTTAATTTCACAAGCCGGAATATGGTATTTATGGAAATATTAAAGGAGTTATATCACAATGCTTTTAACTCAATAAATGATTATCATAAGTTTTATAAGCGAATAAACGCGAATAAAACACATTTCAGTGTGGAATGATATTATATATGCGCATACACATAGATACATACAAGTCATAGGTGGAACATCATATCACGTCACAACCAAAAGCCGATGGACATACAAATTGATCCCCGAAGTAGATGAATGGATAAGCAGGAAGCACGGGGAGGTAAACTTACTACTTAACAAAATTTCTATTGGGGCACGGATGCCCTATCATCTAACTATTCTTTCATAATAAAAAGACCAGTTTATTTAGAAAAATCCATATCAAGTAATAGCAACAAATAAAATGAAAACTAATGTGCTCTTTAGTACTTAATATACGAGATATAAAACTTTTGTTCGAATCTGGACAAGATTTCCTTCTGTCCATAGTTTTTCGTCAGCATTTAATCGGTTCGTAACTAAATGAATAATAACTGATGAAGTTTTTCGAGATGAAATTGTTTAAAAGCGAAAAGGAAATAATGTATTTGTCATGTAATCAAAGTTCGACTATGGAATTCTACGATCATCCATCATACAGGGCAAGGAAGTTGGAAAGAAGTCCCGAACACCAGCAACTTTTAATTGAATATTAATGAATTTTGTTTTGCAAAAATGATTTACAACAACACGAATCAGAAAAAAAGGTTCTGCAATTTCAAGATACGAGTTTTCTGTGCTATAATGGGAAGGATATTCTGGGCTGTTGTTGATAGGAATGAAATTTGGATTACAGAATAAATTTAGTTTTGAATATAGTACATAAAGAACGTGTTACTGCAGTTTGAAGAAGAAGAAGTTATGAAATACTCGAAAAGTCTCTGGCAGAAAAAAAACTCTGGAACTAAATTACATATATATTATTCTATTGGAACTAGAACTTTAAGTAAAAGAAAAAAAAAAAGTATTATTTTCTATATACTCGTACATATATGTATAGTCAGTGGAAATCAATTATGTACTATCTTCTGTATTCTTCACAAGCATTTCAACATCTCTATCACCACAACAGTAACAAAAATTTCAGAGACATGTCTACTTTCTCTCACTCAATAGAAACTAAAAGCAATACGTATATGTGGTGATGGAATGACCGGTCTCTAAATTAATATATTTGTTATTGCATTCCGTATAGACACTCATAAAACCTTGAGAATTCATCATTGTTATCAGGCCTCACAGAAGGCATTTTGGAAATTGTTTCTAAAGGAGCGATATTGAATCAGTTATTGTTTTTCGTAAACTGCAAGTACGAGTATGTCAAAGTCTCAAGCAAACTAGTCCCCAGGGATGAGCATTGTAATAGTCACCATTAATTCCAACGAGCATTATACCTTTTCTTGGAAACGAAACTTCAAATGACATTGGGTCTACAAATTTCTAACAAGCACGTTTGAATCGGAATGTAATTTTACCGATATCCGGAATACTTAAGATATTTTTGAAATTGTTCCTACTCAATTTATAGATGTATTAAATGGGTATCTATGAACATTTTGTCCCTTTCAATACCTTTTGGTTTGCTAGAATTCCTTACGTTATTCGTTCATTAAGTTGTATGTTCCTCTGCAATAAAATATCAAGCAGTGCTCGTTTTGTTTTTAAGTGGATGGAGTAAAATTTTCTGTTGGGGACACGAAGATGTGTTAATTACTTATTCCGTATTTTTGTTTGTAATTGATTCAGCTTGTTTCCTGGTTGGTGAATAACTGAAAGGACAAATATGTTAGTGATAAAGACCCCAAAATCCGTGGTTTAATTAGAAGCACATCAGTACACAAAATACTATATGTACATTATATGAAATTAATTCAATATTTTGTAACATAGTGAAACATAAAGATCGGTCAGGCGAGAACATAGTGGTTGATTCATTACTGCTAAAAGGCCCATATGGACCATGAAAAGGGGTTTCCAATAGGGACGGGTAGATGTTAAAATTAAATAAAACAAGTTGTGTGTGAGATATAAACGAATTTTTTGTTTTATTTGATAGACCTATCAATGGCATTATGTGTGGAATATGCCATCGTACAAATGACCGCCGCGACTTCGCTGAGTGATGACCTTGGCGCATAGATCAGGCTGAATTCGAGCAAGTTATGTTGACTTTGAGGGCACCGGTCACCTGCGACTTAAGGAAACCCTACAAGAAAAAGTCGAACGGAGTCCAATCACACGATCTCGGTTGGCCGCTCACGTCGCCTCTGCGTGAGATAACCATGCCCTTAAATCGCTCGTGCAGAATGTCCATTGTGACATTCATATCATCCAACTTGGATCAAAAGAAATTAGCTTTCATCGATTGGTAACGCTCTCCGTTGATGGTGATGGCAATGTCATCGTCCTTTTCGAAGAAGTACGGACCCACGATGCCGCCGGCCTACAATCCACATCAAACAGTTACTTTCTGCAGATGCATTGCCACTTGGTGGATCGTGTTGATTGGCAACGTCCCAAATCTGGGAATTTTGCTTGTTGACGTACCCGTTTATCCAAAAATGGGCCTAGTCGCTGAAGATACATTTTTTTCCTGAAATCGGGTTTCGCTTCCAACTGCTCCAGAATCTAGTCAGCGAACGGCGTTGTCTATGGTCGTTTTCCTTCAGCTCCTGGGTCAGTTGGATTTTGTACGGATGTGGGATCAGGTCCCGATGCAAAATTCGTCAAGTCGATGTCTGTGAAATACAGAGTTCTTGTGCGTAGCGCGGAATTGACTGCCTCGGCTTCTCCTGCACACTCTCACGGACTGCCGCGATGTTTTCAGCAGATCTCGCGTTTCGTTGACGTACAGGTGTTGGCTGATTGTTCACTGAACTGGTCAACTCGAATTTGGCCACCAAACGTTGAATAGTAGACTGGGAAGGACGACCACGTAAATTGTAAAATGGGCGCAACGCGCGCATCGTTTCCATAACAGAACATCCATTTTAATAATAATAAAGTTTCATCATTTGTTCGTGTTGCAGATGGTTATTTGTCTTTAATGTCTAAAAAATAAAAAACAGGAAAATTAATAACAGATAAAAATCTACCCGTCCCTATTGGAAAAGCCTTTACTGCTTCATGAAGTGGTTGGTCAGTTCAGAATCAGTTATATGTATCTGTATAAGGGTGGGTCAATAAGTCCCTGAAAATTAACACAAATTGTGTCGTCACCTTAAATTAAATTTTTTTTTGTCAAGAATCATCTTTCAAAAGAACGCACCCAAATTTTCAGACAGATCTGTCAAATAGTTTTATTGTGGCAGCCATTTTATTATATAGACGCATACGAGCATTTTCGTTAAAATGGAAAAAAGTGAATTTCGAGTGTTCATTAAACACTATTTTTTGCGAGAAAAAACAATCACTCAAACAAAACAAAAGCTTGACAAACATTATGGGGACTCTTCTCCATCGATTGAAACCATTCACCACTGACTTACTCAATTTCGGTGCGGTCGTTCGAGCACAAGTGACGCCGAACGTTCTGGTTGCCCAATTGAGGTCACCACGCCAGAAATGGTCGACAAAATCCATGGTTTGATAATGGACGATCGGCGAGTGAAAGTGCGCAAGCTTGGAGAGGCCACAGGCTTATCACATGGCTCAGTGATTTCGATTTTACATAAATATTTGGACATGAAAAAGATTTCCGCAAGATGGGTGCCGCGTTTGCTCACAATCGACAACAAACGCATTCGTTTGACAACTTCAAAAGTGTATTTGGCGATGTTCCAGAAAAATTCGGCTGAGTTTTTGCGCCGTTTCGTAACCGTGGATGAAACCTGGATTCACCACAACACACCAGAAACCAAGGAACAGTCAAAACAATGGACTTCTCCTGGCGAATCGAAGCCGAAGAAGGCCAAGGCTGGTTTGTCAGTTAACAAGGTCATGGCGACAGTTTTTTGGGATGCGCGCGGTGTTATTCACATCGATTACCTTGAAAACGATAAAACGATCACCGGCGCATATTACGCAGAGCTGCTGGATAGATTCCAAGCCGGTTTGAGGCAGAAACGTCCTTTTCACCAGGACAACGCACCGGTGCACAAGTCCACAGTCGCGATGGCAAAATTGCATGAGTTAGGCTACGAACTCCTTCCTCATCCAGCATATTCCCCAGATTTAGCCCCCTGCGACTATTTCTTGTTTCCAAATATGAAGAAATGGGTCGAAGGTAAGAGATTTGGGTCGCATGAAGAGGTCATCACTGAAACAAACGCTTATTTTGAGGTACTCGAGAAATCGTATTATTTGGAGGGCATCAAAAAGTTGGAAAAACGTTGGATGAAGTGTATCGAGCTAAAAGGAGACTATGTTGAAAAATAAAATGTTTTTATGCCGAAAAGAATGTTCCTTATTTCATTTTTCAGGGACTTATTGACCCACCGGCAATTGAGTATCATTTTTCCCCACTGGCAAATCAGTAGAAATGGAGTGAAGTGGGAGGATTATGATCCCTTGTTTTCGGATCATAACCTCGCTGATAAAAGGAAGAAGAAGTGCACCCATGTACCTATGATTGAATGTTTGCTATGGACTCTGAATTTAGCTCAAATCTGCATTTGCTTTTTGTTAAGCAAAGCAATGCGCGCCATGTACCCGCTAGTACAATATATAATATATTTTATATAATATACTGGCGTAAGAATTCAATTTCAGTTACTAATACACTTATTCAAATCAAGATAAAACAATGCTAATGTATATTAACACCCTTATTTATCTTCCTCCGCTTTCTCTGTTAAAAGTACTTCAAAATTAAAACTAGTTTAGCAAAGGACGCTGTAGTGTATATTCATGTTACAATAAATGTAACATGCTGTCATACCCAATGTCACCTTGGGTATGACAGCACTTAATGCAGATAGGAATTAAAAATTCAATTTGTCCATTGCCGTAGGCTGCATCGCAAGGTACAAACGAACAAAATTGAGGAAAATACTTTTTATAAATGTAGAGAATACGTACATGTATTTCAGACATTTATTTGAATGGAACAGTGCTTCCCAAGTACGAAAAGTTCAAATATCTGGGATCTATGATCACTAGCAAAGCAACATGTGATGATGACATCAATCATAGCGTAAGCGTAGGGTGGATGAAATGGGGAGAAAACTGCGCTATCTTCTGTGTCTGAAAAATGCCACCTAAGTTGAAAGGAAGGCTGTACACTGCAGTTGTGTGTCCAGTGTTCTCATACTGGCTATTGTACCCGGACAAAGATAGGTTTCTGGAATGTAAAGACGCTCCTCGACTCGGGAAGCAAAGGTCCTTACAATACCAGATCCCTCCAATTGGAAAAAAAAGAATTCATGCGATATAAACTGAGGATGAAAGGAAAGCTTCTACAATCTCTTAAGTGCCGTCTTCAACACAACACCAAATGGAAACATTGTCATAGTACATAGATGCGGGATTTGAGTGCTAAGGTAGGCAACGACATCGAAGGGCTCAAACATGTAATCGGGAAGCATGGACTAGGCAACCGCAATGACAACGGCGAAAGGTTTGTGGATTTCTGCAATGCCAACCGCCTTGTGATAGGTGGCACCATGTTTGAGCACAAGACCTGCCACAAAGTCAGCTGGGTTTCCAACGACAGGCAAGCAACCTCCAACCAAATTGGCCATTTTGCTATCAGCCGCCGCTTTAGAAGCAGTCTCCTGGACGTCCGAAACAGGCGAGGGGCAGATGTGGGGATAGTACGTGATCACCACCTTATGATAGCTACCCCCAAACTACGCACTGCTGCAGTTCCAAGATACCATGACAACACAAGAATGCCCAGGTTCAACATCGATAGACTTAGTGATCCCTCAGTGCGACAACAATTAAGGGAGCACTTTTCGCAAGGTGTGGAAGAAATCAGCAGCTCAATGCCCGCAACCATCCAAGACCATTGGTGTGCTGTGAAAAAAGTTTTTACATCTGGTGCTGAAAGAATCGTCGGTCGATCGCATGGAAGACACAGGGCGTGGCTTTCCGAAGATAATTGGAAACGGATTGACGAACGAAAACAGCTCAAAGCTCGCGTTTCGATAAATCGGATAATATCGACGATATCTACCGAATTAGAGCCATACTAAATATCGTGGTCAAAATCGAGCCCATGCGTAGAAATTTAAGGATGATTCCGCAGTGCAAACGTTGCCAAGGATTTAACCATACGCAAATGTACTGCAAAAAAGAACAGCGATGTGTGAAATGCGCCGGAAATCACCTCTCCCAAGTCTGTGGAGTAAATAAACAAACATCTGCTAATTGTAAGGGAAAGCACCCGGCAAATTATAGAGGCTGTGAAGTAGCTAAGGAGTTGCAAAAACGGAGAGATATGCTCCTTAAGCCCCTTGCAAAATCTAAACTGCAAACTAACCCAAAGCGTAAGAATGCACAGGAGAAAGTACGCAAACTAAAACTACCGGGTTTAGAGCGCAAAAAGGTGAGTCAAAGAGTGACAACAGAAAAGTCCTCGACCTCTGTTGTTAAAAGAAACGGTATTGAGAAGTTAACGTCGAAAAAGTCGCCAGGTAATGACGCTCGGACAGCACGAGTGCAGACCTACGCTCAGACCGCGGCATCCGAAAAACCAAAAAACGTTGAAATTTCGACGGACCCTGTCTCTCATGTTTTATCGGTTATTCTCGAGAAATTTGAAGAACAAAGCAAAATAAATAAAATTATTCTCGATAGGCTGGTTAAGCTTGAAAATAATTCACAGAAAACGCGTACTTCAAGTAGAATATGAATGATAAACGAATGTTAAAAATATGTACTTGGAATGCAAACGGACTTTTGCAAAAACTCGACGAATTGGAAATATTCATGCGTGAAAAAGATATTGATATTTGCTTGATTTCTGAAACCCACGTAAAAAAGGAATCGCATTTAAAAATAAAAGGCTATAATGATTACCACGCTTGTCACCCTTCGGGAAAACCGAGAGGCGGATCATCGAAGACCTAAAGATTGAACTTGAAACTTTGCAACTGTGCACGACTCGAGTTAAAAATAGTCAGCGTACTCTTAAAATCTCATCTATCACCTGTCCACCGCGTTCCGCGCTTGAAAAAACAGATTTTACTAACTTGTTTGACTCGCTGAATTTATCATCGGCGGCGACTTTAATGCGAAACATACGTTCTGGGGCTCAAGATACAGCTCGAAAAAAGGTAGAATGCTCTATGGGGCAGGTATGGAGTACAGTTGTGATTTCCATTCGACGGGCCAACTGATACTTCGAAAATACCTGACCTGATCGATTTTTTCGTTGTGAAAGGAATATCTACGAACCAGATAAAAGTCGAAAACAGCTTTGATCTGTCGTCTGATCATTCCCCGGTTATTTTAACAATCAGCGAAAAACTAGTCTATAACCTAGAGCTAGCGAGACTAACTGGTCGAACAATTAACTGGAAAGGCTTTAGGAACGAAATTGAAGATAATGTTGAACTAAGCGTTCCACTTACGACACCCTATGAACTTGAGGTTGAAGTTAATCGCTTCGTTGAGATCGTACAGCTCGCCTTTTGGAATAATACTCCCAATCCAAGGAAAACGCCGGACAGATACGGTTTGCGATATCCTCCGGAAATAAAAGAATTGGTCAAGGAAAAAAGAAAAGCCCGTAAAAAATGGCAACAGAGTCGTACTCCGCAACATAAAGCACACTTGAATTGTCTGTGCAATTTATTGAAAAAGACTATTAAGGATTTTAAGAATCGTGCAATAGGCTCTTACCTTGAAAGTTTAACAGCGAAAAAAGATTCCAATTATTCACTTTGGAAAGCTGTAAAAGGCACCAATAGGCCCAAGGCGAAGATAAAGAAAAAGCGGACGCCTTTGCGGCCCACCTGGAAGAAACATTTAAACCGCACGATGGTCAAGTGGTTTACGATGACCGCAATAGGCTGGATTTACTATCTGATGATTTGACGCTCACAAGTGCAACGCTAAGGGAACTCAAACATGAGATTGAAAATCTAAAACCTAAGTAATCTCCTGGTTATGATTTTATCACCGGAGAAATTCTCAAAGTTTTACTTAGAAAAGCATTGATTAAGCTCCCCATATTGTAAATGCTGCACTTAGATTACAACACGTGCCGAGCCAATGGAAACTTGCGGAAGTCATAATGGTTTTAAAACCAGGAAAACCGCCTAGTTAAGTAAAATCGTATGGACCAATTTCGCTTCTTCCAATGATATCGAAAATTTTCGAGAGGATATTATTAAGGCGTCTTCAACCGCTTATAGAAGAAAATAATCTTATCCCTGACCACCAGTTTGGGTTCAGAAGCAAGCATTCGACGATTGACCAGGTGCATAGAATTACTGACGTAATCGAGAAAGCATTTGAAGAAAAAAGATTTGCTCAAGCGTATTTCTTGACGTCTCGTAAGCCTTTGATAAGGTGTGGCATGATGGCTTGAAATTCAAACTACGACAAGTTCTCTCTGTATGCTTATTCGATATTCTAGAATCATATCTCGAGAATAGAATCTTTCGTGTTAGACATGGAGTCGAATACTCCGAGCTCAAAGAAATTTCGGCCGGCGTACCACAAGGAAGCGTTCTTGGGCCGCTTCTCTATTTGTTATATACTCGTGATATACCGAACGAAGATGGCACTATCCTTGCTACGTTTGCCTATGACACCGCTATCCTAGCAGTAGGTAAAACAATTGAAGAAACGACTGCAAAACTGCAAAACGCACTGAGTAATGTAAATGAATGGACGAGGGACTGGGGGATCGCCCTCAACGAATCTAAATCTGTTCACGTGAATTTCACTTACAAGAAAACTAATGACTTGTCAATTTTCCTAAACTCGGCCCGAATACCCTTTGCAAATGAGGCCAAATACCTGGGAATGACACTCGACGCAAGACTGAAATGGAATTCGCACGTGAAAATGAAATGAAAAGAACTCGAAATCAAATATAGAGAAATGAACTGGTTACTCGGAAAACATTCCCTTCTGACTGTACTGTACTGAGTACTGAGAATAAACTGCTTTTATACAAGCAAGTGCTAAAGCCGGTGTGGACCTACGGTATACAACTTTGGGGTTGTACCAAGAAAACAAATGCAAATATTTTACAAGCTTTTCAAAATAAAGTGCTAAGAGAAATTGTCCAAGCACCGTGGTATAGTAGAAACGACGATATCCACAGGGATCTCGGAATTCCGACAATCGAAGCTGAAACTAGAAGCTTCGCGAGAAAGCATAGAAACCGACTAATCAGACATCTCAACAATACAGTCCTACAAATTTTGGATGAGAGCAATTTATTGCGCCGACTACAAAGGACGAAACCTTTCGACTTGGCGAGATAAGGATTAACCGCGTCTAGATTGCGGAATATGCAGGATCTTTCAGTGGAAGTAACCTGCCAAACGTTTTTATTTCGTGATAGAAAAATTGCTTGATAAGTTAATACTTAGTTGCGATATCTAACTAACTTATATCGAAGGGTGGTGTTTGTTTAGTCAGTAAGAATCTGACACTACTATGAGCACGCGCTTGCTATTCTCATAGTGTCTATGGAAGATTTTTCACCTACCCTCGGAAAAAAAAAAAAACACAATAGGCATTTCTATAAAACGCTATCGCTAAACAAATAAGTTCGGGAAAAAATACTTTTTATGAAAACATTTATAGATCGATATGCACTACGTTCTTCTACAACTACTTCTTTTTATTGAAATCGTGAGCACGTCCTTAATAAATTGGTCCAAAATTGATATGATGTTTAAGAAGCTCTTTTTTTAAATATCGATGTAACAGGCTTTTCATTCAATATCGTTATTTAAGTTTCCTCCATCCTATAGGACGACGATTCTAGGTTTTTGCTTTTGCACAATGAAGGTGATGCTGATATAATGATACATGTATACTTCAGTTTACGATGTGGATAGCACAGCAACGCACCATCCAGTACAATTATTTAGTAGGAACGGAAGAATGTCGTTGGTTCGCATTATTTGCTATTAATGAGCGAAACATTGCAAAATGGGGGTTGAATACGGGAGCAAGAGAATTAGAGTCTCGATTTTAACAATGTTTTTTTTTTTTAAATAGAATTAGCGTGGAAGGGTGAAATGAAAACTGTACACAAAGAGACAATTGAAGTCATTAGGCTAATTAGGTCGTTAGAGACTAAATAACAAAACAGAAAAGAGAAAGCAAAAAATAAACAAGCAGCAGATTTATGTTTAATTTGTGCAGTTGGGTTGGAGGTAATTGGACTGCATTAACTGCGGCAGATTGTTTGCTTAACCCCGTTCACTCGAGATTTTCCCTGCCTCTGTGAGCCTCTCCCGTTTCAAGCACGTGGTTGTTTCTTATCACAATACTCTTTTAGGGAAGCATATAAGTCTTTCTATTTGCGCATGAGTTGGAATAAAAAAATGTCCTCTTGCGATGTTACAAAAGCTTTTCTGATGAACTGGAATATCATGTTGTTTTAGCAGGTAAACGGTGTAATACATACATATTTACCAACATACGTAAGCGAAGGTTAGGCTGAAATTCCATTTTATTATAAATGAATAAAAAAAAAAAACAATAGAACTATAATGCACATATGTATGTACATTCGTATAAATATTGTTTCGATAGCAGACATCCAAACCTTCTTCAATTAAAAAATGCTTGCTTTTATTTGATTAACTTAATCTTGCACTTAACTTGCGCTGTAATTAGAATCACCTATACACAAATTTAGTATTATCTTGTATGCATTGCTTCGCATTTTCCAGCGATGTTGGAAGTTCCCCACTCGCCGGGTACTTCTCAAAAGCACACAAATTTAGGATGGGACACCTATACTAGTAGCTTGAATGAAGCAAACACAGTTGCTTCTCCACTAACTAATATAGACAAAAAGCTCTTTGAGTCGTCTTCAGTTGAATCTCATAATAGAGTACCCACTTCTCGATCTATGACAAAACAAGGATGGGGTTTGGCTTTCTCTCTAACAAAATCGACTACCTCCTATACACGTAGAGTTATTGTAGCAAGAATCAACCCCTCAATTTATGATATGCTCTCTTTGATAGTCGGTTGAGCGCTGGTCTTTGGTAAAGGAGATTTTACACCTACTTTTGTATATACCCTATTGACTTGGAACATTCAGTATCCAGTCTATCGAAAGTAGAGCCGCAATTCAGTCGGTCGGTTTCCAAGCGGCATATTTGAACTAGCTTTTTTTGAAGTAGAGTTTGCTTTACGTTTTTTGTTTTTATATTTGTTTGCTTTTTGTGGAAAAAAGTGTATACAGGTGTGACCGATCTAATAACAAGGATTTATGCAAAAGCTCATTCACTTAAAATAATTTTGTGTTCTTATGAAAAGTGTAAAAATTATCATGTGTTGAGTGCGTAGTTATGAAGAATTAAATTATATATGTGTACACATAAGGATATAAACATATATAAAGAGTGTATTTGTTATCATATTGGATACCCACCACCAAAATATATTGACATGGAATAATTCAAAGGCCTCTCGACATTTAGAAAGGCAAGCGCCCAATAAGATTTCATTACATTTTAATTATGTGCAAATCCTTACAAAAAAGTTTTCAATTTCACGTTACGCATTGGTCCATATTTTGGATTAACGGATTGTTTCTTTTGAATAAATATAACTTTTCTTTAACTTCTTTTTATTTTACTATTTGAAATATGTTTTTAGTTTAGGAATGAAGATGAATAACGGCAAAATAAAAACCCATTCTATTTTATTCGTAATTATGTGTTACGCAGTTTCCCCAGATAATCACCGCATTACATATTTTCTGTTTTAAAAATATTATTATGTGAATATGACAGAACTACAAAAAAGATGCTGATTTTATCTGCATTATGCATATGAACTATAAAAACATCTATTCTACATATATATTTTTAGCTTAGTATGTACGGGAAAGTCCACTTTTCTGTTTGGTACCGTCAATGGTACTAATGTTTGACAACATTGCAGATGTTGGAGGCAATTTTAATCTGGCTAGATTTTCTGCAGAAATATATATATATATATATTTTCGTAAAAGAAATACAAATATTCTGTTCACTTAAAAAACTTTCTGTGTATAAGATGCCCATTGTTAGTATGTTACGGACCGAAGACGATATGTGCTATGCAATAAAACTACGATTATCCGTATGTACGACTCGTTTAACCGTCAGCGCATTGAATACAACTTTAGTAAAATAAAGGGCACGGCTGGACTGCACGTATATATGTACTTTCATCTACATTCATACATAAATGTCATTCATGTGCAAATTATTCAGATTTGAAATATTAGTATATTATTTAGATCGTAAGAAATTCATATTTTTGAAAATACGGTAATAAAGTGACGAACATTATACAAGTATTTGTACAATTTTCCAAAAACTTCGAATGCTATTACGGTATAATTATTTCCAAAACTTGGTATACTATGTCATTGTATCCGTATATATCATCTGTGGCCACAATACAAAGCAACATAAGTCGAGTTAAGATAAAATCGAGTTAAAGATGCCAGGAGATGCTCTACTATTCGAAGTTTATGCTATAATTTTTTTACTTTATTATCTGTTGTCGTTACCGAGTTATGGGTAAAGAAACTAATCTAAAATACCATACTGTTTTGGGAAAAGACGAAAACTTCAAACTTGTTTTCTGAGAATCTGAGAAAATCGACTTAGGTTATTTTGTCTTGTAGCTACAGAATGTAGCTTAAAAAATAATTTTCATCTAAAGCGACTAAGAAATAGATGAACAAACATATTGTTTCGCCATCTGCTAGCATGCTCCTAACCTTGCAGTATGAAATATAAACGAAATCGAACAAACGAACAAATAGACAGACAGACGAACACCGAAATTTTTCACGGAAACAATACTTATCCCTAGTAAATAAATAACTTACTTCTTCAAAAAGGAAATACACTCATATATACACACATATGTATCTGTTATCTGCCTATACTATATTACTTTTACACAATTTTTGATAATGCAGTGTACGCAGTTATGCTACATAAATGGTTATGTACGATTATTCAATAAACTATATATAGGAACACCTCTTTTCGTCATCCATTCATTCGATTAGCTGTCATTCCCGCAGTCCCAACCTCTGGTAGCTAATCGAAGTTTTGATGTACTCTAATTTTTTTTTATTTTTTTTAATTAAAAACAAACAATGCATTTTTGTTGTTTATTGTGACGTTATAATAATTTTAAATAATATCCATGGATTTTATTTAATTTTTGAGTTATAACTGGATGCGTTTTTAATTATCAAATGGTCAGCAATGAGCTGATGTGATTCGACACTAGTTGTCATAACGTGCAGAATATTTAATCCTTTGATAACCACACTTACATTCAAATATTTATTCTACGTGGTTTATTATACTCGTAGTAAGGACTATACTTTATTTAATTTTCGTATATTAAAAATATAATGAAGGTGTACCTACTATAAGGTATTGTAAAGGACTCTTGAATGAACAATTTCCTCGGCTATACTTTCCAAGAGCCACACATAACTGTGAAGAAATACCAGATATTACAGTGGAAGAAGTTAGTGAGGCGGTCAAATACCCCAAACAACGTAAAGCGGTTGGGTCAGACGAGATGCCCTCTGAGTTCTGGAAAAGATGGGAGGCATCGGACTCAGATTACTAAGAATACTCATCTCCAAATTTATGAGAGATGATCCAATGGCCAATCAATGGAGAGAAAGTTACTTTCTCCCTATGTATAAAGGGAAGGGTGATACGCGAAACTGTGATAACAACCGTTCGATCAAGCTGATCCCGCACACCATGAAGATCGTTGAGCGGGTGTTAGATAGCCGACTGCGAAAACAATACGTGTGGGTGGACGTTTTGGATGGAAATGGGTATCATTAGTTAAAAAAAGACAGAGTAAGCTTAGGGTGGATGAAGTGGCGAGAAAACTCCGCTATCTTCTGTGACCGAAAAATGCCACCTAAGTTGAAAGGAATGTTCTACATCGCAGTTGTGTGTCCAGTGTTCACATACGGTTCACAATGTTGGACAACGTATAAAAAGTATGATAGTAAATTAACGGCAGCTGAGATGAAGATGCTTCGCATGACAGCAGGAGTGACAAACCTTGATCGAATAAGAATTTGGAAGATCCATGGAAGCCTTTACGTCAAGGAAACCATCTTTCGAAAAATAGAGTGCGACCGGCTCAGTTGGTATTGCCACGTTCAAAGAAGAGATCATTTGAACCCTGTTAAAAAGGCAATATCAATGAACGTTTCAAAGACATCGCGAGGCAGGAGAGGCAGGCCTATAAACGCCTGGAGCGCACTAATGCGACAACATCGGCATTTCATTAGCCTAAGTAACCGAGTGATTCAAAATCGGGAGGCCTGCCGATATTTTCTGAGGTCAAATAGGAAACCCCACAGGCGGATCATTAGAAATGCGGTGAGGTGGGAGGGTTATGATATATATATATATATATCTCCTCCAAATATTGAATTTCGAATAGATACATTTTTATTCAGATAAAGTTTATAATTATGTTAAGAGCAACAAGTGTTAGAAATTAATCTTCTTCAACTTTAAAATTTACGTGATTGCTTATTGACCAATGTCACTGGTGTTGAATTTGTAAATCGAATGTGTATACGAACATACGTACTGTCTAAGTCTCAAATTAAATATAATTAACAATTGATTACTGTGTCTGAGTGCTTGGGATAAACTATCCTTTTTCTCCCGATCTAATTTTTTATTGAAGTAAAGCTTTAAAAGTTCTGCAAGGCGTAATGATGCGATTAAATTTTTTTATCCATTTATTTATCAAAATAATAAATAAAACTAGGAAAATAATGCTGCAAAACCTCTACTCGTAAATATGACGTTTCATTTATGCTTGCCCTAGTTTATCTTGCTCTTCGAGAACATGATTCATGTCGTCTTTTTTTAATACATAGAAAAGAATTGATAAATTGAAATATTTTATTCATGATTTGTCTAAAATTTGCAAACTCAAGTTCTTAGATGAAGTATTATTTATTACATTTTCCAAAGAATATTGTTTATATGACAGATAATAACTGCAAAATTTTAATTATATAACAGTTTTCTATATTCATATAAATTCATGTGTGGACTGGGGTTTATTGATCCTTGTATATTTGGACTGCAATAGCTCCCAAGTGACATAGCTTAACACAGTGGATGCTTGAAACGCCTATAAAATAACCTTTTCACTGGTTTATTAATAATTTATATGAACCATAACCTTTGCGCACTGTGGGAGCACAAGTCAATTTCTTCTCAAAATTTCGCATAATATTAACATGCCTTAGCTCTGACTAAAAAATTCGGAAACATATTATGTGACCTATTAATATCCTATTTTTTTTCGTTAAGTACATATGTGCGAATACATAAATTTAAAATTCATTTTATTGTGAGATGCACCTCTGATATGTTTTAGAAATTTACCCGTTAAGTGTGCGATGAATACTATAATTAAACAAATTGCATTGCTCGTTATCTATAATGTCTTTGAACATTCGTATTCGTTCGTATTTTGAAAGCGGTCATAGATAGAACGAAACAGTTTTTCTAATATTATAAGATACACTTTATTTATTTATTTATTTATTTATTTATAAAAGAAAAAAGAATTCATAAAAATAAGGATAAAAGAGGAAAACGAAAACAGATTTAATTTATTAAAAAATCGAACAACATTTTTCTGAAGCGATCTCTTGAATAATGAAAATCTAAATGTCTACTAGCTTCATTGAAATTCATAAGGGTCCTAGAGAATGGTTCATTACGACCATAGTTTGTTCTATGTCCTGGTTGGAAGAGAACATTACGACTTCTAAGACGCCTTTCAGGAGCATAAATGGGTACCCGGGATAAAAGAACGGGACTATTAATACGGTAACACAGAATATCTCTTATAAACATAACATCATGGGCATATCTCCTTGCGTTAAGGGTAAGAATACCAAGTAATTGGCATCGTGCACTGTAAGAGGGCTCAAAGTCCCAACGCATTTTCCAAAAGATATATTTGGTAAAACGCTTCTGCACCCTTTCTATGCGATCTGAATGAGTCTGATAAATTGGATTCCAGATAATAACGGCGTACTCAAGAATATACCTAACCAAGGAGATGAAAAGAGATATCAATGTATGTGGATCAAAGAAATCTTTTTGATTTTCTTCCTTTTGTATGTGGATCAATTCCTTTTGATAAATCCAACAAGTGAGTTAGCTTTAGCTATTATGTACTCAATGTGAGGAACAAAAGTTAGCTTCGTGTCAATAATGACGCCCAGATCCTTAATTTGATTAACTCTTCTTAAAGACGTCAATTCAAGGCAGTAGTCATAATGGTATTGCATATATGATCTTGAAAGGGATATGGTCATGCATTTTTGTATATTCAGCCTTAAGCAATTATTAATACACCAATCAGATAGATTATTCAGGTCGGACTGTATCTTTAAACAGTCATTCAAGCTTCGAATTTTAAGGAAAATCTTAAGATCATCTGCATACATTAGACATTGGCAAAATTGTATGCTTTGAACAATATCGTCAATAAAAATAATAAAAAGCAGCGGTCCTAAATGGCTACCTTGTGGAACTCCAGATGTACAGGAGATTATTCTCGAGCAGCAATCGATTAGAAACGATGAGATCCACCTTAGCATTGCAGAGTGAAATCCAAAATTTTCAAGTTTCTTTAACAAAATTATATGATTCACAGAATCAAAGGCTTTACTAAAGTCCGTGTATATAGCATCAACTTGGCATCCGCTTTCTACAGAATTGATGATGTAAGACGTGAAATGGGCTAAATTGGAAGTTGTCGAACGACCAGAAAAGAAGCCATGCTGGAATTCGGATAAATGCTCTTTTATATGAAATTCTAATTTATTTTTAACAATACTTTCAAAAAGCTTTGGTATAGCTGAAAGTCTCTACGGTGTCATGTGGAGAGTCATCGTACTGGCAAGCTGGGCTTCCCACTTTCCCTATCTTATGCAGATACGCGGTGAAATATCCGTGTAAGAAACTGAGTTAGGTAGAAGTTTACTTCACCATAACTTCGCTCCGACCATTCAGCTACGTTGTTGATTAATCTGGCTGTCCACCTACCGCTGGCTTCGCAGTTCCAACGCTCTTGCCAGTGTTCTTTGGTGAGCTCTTTAGCTTACTTTTGGTGGATATGCATTCTTTCTAATGCTAGGAGATCGATGGGAGTCACTCCTGCGATTACGAGGACTGCAGGCTCTGATACCGTGCGATATGAGCTGGGTACCCGCAGTGCTGCTCTTCTCTGTATTTCTGTCGTTCGCTTCCGATACTTTTCTTGTCTGATCGCATTGGCCCAGATTTCACTGCCGTACAAGAGTACGGCATGTGTGATCGACATTAAAAGTTTTCGCTTACTTGCCGTGGGGCCTCCAATGTTCGCCATTAATCTGCTCAAAGATGTGGTAACCTTTTCAGCTTTCTCTGCCGCGGCCTTAATGTGCTGCCAGAAGGTGAGCTTTGTGTCCAGTCTCAGTCCTATGACTATCTCTGTTTTCTCTGTTACAAGACTGTGATTTTCCATCCAGGAATTGACCCGTCTCATGACTTGGTTTAGCCTCCGTTGTACATCCTCTGTACTTCGTGCAGTAATCCCTACGGCAATGTCGTCCGCGTAGCCGACAAGGAAACTGTCTTCGTAGGATCCCATCCACAAATCAGGTCCCAGAATGGAACCCTGTGCTGCTCCAGCGGTGATTTGCCTTTTATGTTGCCCTTCCGTGGTGTCATAGATGAGCCATCTGTCCTTGAGGTAGCCTTTTACCATCCCTAGTACATACTCCGGTATTTTGAAAATGTCTTCTAGAGCATTTAATATGTCTGTCCATTTGGCGTTTTTCACATCAAGCGTTGCTAGCACAACTATCTTTCTGGAATGATGGTTTCCCTGCTGAGCTCTCTGAGCGGCCCTAACTACTTCTTCCACAGCTCCTATTGTAGAGTGGTTTTTCCTGAAGCCATGTTGCCTTTCAGATAGATCTCCTGCTCTCTGAACTGCCGCAGTGAGTTGCGACTTCAGGGGCCTGATGGGGTGTCCGGATCTTCTTTTTCCTTGCTGATTAGTACAAGACGTTGCATTTTCCAGTTTTTGAGGAACACGCCTTCCATTAATCAGCTATTGTACATATTGAGCAACGGCTGGGGACACCTTCGGGCAATTAACTTCAAAGCTTCTGCTGGTATACCATCGGGACCGGGCTTTTTTGTTCTACATGGTTTTAGCGGCCATCATCAGCTCTTCTACACTAAAGTTTGGAGCCTCTTCTTGTTGGTAAATGAGTGATTCTTGATCCCTAATTGGATGTGTGAAGAACAAATCGCTGACGATGTTTTCCATTTTATTCGCCTTTCATGTTGGGCAAGCCGCTTGCGCCCCTATCCGTAACTTACGCATAACTACTCTATATCCTAAGCCTCAGGGCACATTATTCACATCCCGTTTTAGATCTTCCCACTTCTGCTTCTTGCTCCGATATATTTCTCGTTTGAGCTCCAGCTTAGCGGTCTTGTACTCTGATAGTACATGCATAATTTCTTCGATGTTTCTCCTCCTTCCTCTGGTGACTCTGTACCTAGGATGTAGACATCTCCTCCTGAGATTAATAAACTAGTAGATTCTCCAGTATTAGCTCCATTCATACTTAGAGGAAGCAGCAAGTAGGCGCGACAGTCGGACTGTTTACAGCATCACTAAGGAACTCATTGGTGGTCGGAATTCCAAAAAAACACCCAGTAAAGAGTCTAGACGGTAACCTTGTGATTTCGGATGAGGACTAGCTCACTAGATGGAGAGAACATTTTGCTACAGTGCTAAGCCACTTAGACGATGGCGGTATGATCTTGAATTCGAATGAGCACTCCATAGCAACAAATTACCCAATTCACACCGCACCTTCCAGTAAAACTGAAATAATAACAGCTATCAAGTCCTTCAACAAGAACAAGGCGGTGGATATTGATGGCATCCCTGCCGAACTATTTCAAGCGACGCCAAATACATCGGCAGATTTGCTGCATCCGCTAATACGGAGAGCTTGGGATAGTAAACAATTTCCACAGGAGTGGAAAAGGGGGATGATCATTAAGCTTCCATAAAAGGCAAACTTGATGAAATCCGGAAACTCGAGAGATATATGCGTTCTTCCAGTCGTAGCCAAAATAATAGCTAGAATTATTCTAGAACGAATTAAAGAGCATTTCGATTCAACTCTCAATGTCGAACAGGCAGGGTTTCGCGTTGGATCTTCCTGCATCGACCACATAAATACTTTACGGACTATAATGGAACAATACCTGTTCTCAATGTCTCTGCTACATTTGCTGTTAATCCACTTTGAGAATGATTTCTACTAGCTTGAATCGAAATGCTATCTGGTTGTTATTGCGCAGAGAGGCATCTCAGAAAAAATGAAAGCTATTATATTATCAAGGCTACATAGGAGTAATTGCCACGTGAACACAGTGGTAACGTGACCGAGGACTTTGAAGTCTAAAGTAGAGTACGTCAAGGGTGTATACTGTCACCACTATTGTTCGTGGTGGTTATTAGCGATGCACGCCGTGCAGCATTAACGAAAGGCAACTATGGAATTCTTTGAACTCTTACCTTAAATATCTAGATTACACTGACGATGTTTGTCTACTTTCAAATCGGATAACGGACCTTCATTTGATGGCCCACAACCTAGAAGCTGAGGCAAATAAAGTGGGGCTAAAAATAAACACAGCTAAAATAAAAACCCTGAGTACTTCTAACACTCGCGCTCAACTTAACATTGCTGCACAGGAAGTCGAGAAAGTTGACAACGTTCTATATCTAGGAAGTGTGGTCTCGGCTGACCGCGGTAGCAGCGAACTGGATGTGTGCAGCAGAATCGGGAAGGCTAAAGCTGCGTTCGGAATGCTATAAAAAATCTGGAGAAGCAATGTTATCAGCTTAAGAACCAAGCTACGACTGTTCCGCTCCAACGTAGAATCGGTGCTGGTTTATGGGTGCAGTACCTGGAAGGTGGACACCATTAACACACGCATGCTGCAAGTCTTCGTAAGCAAATACTTAAGAATCATCTTGAGAATTTTTTAGGCGTCTCCAATGAAGAACTTTATCTGAGAATGGGCCAAGAACCTATAAACATTACTATACGAAGGAGAAATTGGCAGTAGATTGGACACACCTTACGGCGCGAAGACAACTCCATTGCAAAATACGCCATGCAGTGGAATCCGCTCACCGAGGCAGGCAGAATAGCGGGACGCCCTAGGCAAACGTGGCGCAGAACAGTTGAGGAGGCATAGAGCTCTTTAGGAATGAGTTGGAGGCAGCTCAAACGCGCTGCAGAACTACGAACAAGATGGCGCGCAGGCGTGGTTGACGCCCTATACCCCCCGATGAGTTAGAGGATCTGAGTAAGCAAGTTAGTATACTTAGTTTGATTAATGTCCTAAATTGATGATATCATTAATATCAGAACTAAGTTGAATTGATATTTACTGTCGCTGCGATTTGGGGACTTTAGGGAACTGCCGTTTAAGAGGAAACACAATCGGGGGAACTGTAATGGACGGGATTGAACACTTGTTTAATTTTTTTATATGTACATACTTAATCTTTATTAGATATTTCATTGTTTAAATGAATTTAAAAACCCTATTAATAACTATGGCTTAAAATAAATGACAGCCATCCAATATAGTCGCCGCTAACTTTACCTAGTCTACTCTACTTCATGGAAAGGCATTAACCGCAAGCATCACCCAATATTGGCTGACTACGATCCGGTCACTGGTTCGGTTTATCGATACCGCAGCCATCCATATACACGTCGCTTCCCACACCAAACTTTTGAACGTATTTTCTAATATCCATGTAGTGGGGTGGCAATAGTGTAGTGGTAACGTCGTCAGTTGCCACGCTAATGGTTCATGGTTCAAATTCTGATATCAGCAAGCATTTATTTTTCTTTCACAAGATAAATAAAGTCAGTCCGATCAATTGCGAAGGCCTGCGTGAACACTACTGCGAAGGCATAACACTTGCAGGTCATATGGTTGGAAAAATTGTTCGCTCTGTTGATGATGATTTGCCTATGACATCGGTTATCGGGCAAAAATACTGTGAATCAGAAGCAAAGATAAAAAATAAGAAAAATCTCCCTAGTTATCTGAACGCCACCCCCGGAATTTCTCTGAGGCATAAACAACTGAGCTTCAAACCACTACACCAAATCTTTCTCTCTCTCTATCTATCTATCCTTTTCAACTCCCGCACTGTGTGTAAATATGTTATGGGTATTCATAACCGCTTGAGTGCGCGCAAATTAAAAAAAAAAAAATACCCGTAACCCGACCGTATCCAGACAGCATTCGGGAGTGTGAGGCTTTAGAGTCAAAAGCTAACTAGTCTAATCTCCTTAATGAGAACTTCATCTTAACTCAAATATCGAATGTATTGACCGAGAGAATGAATTTTACAGATACCAGCTACGGAATAAGTCTGCACTAAAACTTCATACCACCTGAGTTTTAAACCACTACACGAAAATTAATTAACTTTCCTCTATCTTCTCTACATTGTGAACTTCAATACGGCAGGCATTTGCATTAAAATACATAGTTTAGCTAAAAGTAAGCAAAATTAAGAAAAGAATATAAAATTCCGTGACTGAAATAGCATGTTGTGTATTTTAGACCTAAGCCCAACCAGTGCAATTAAAAAGTAGCAGTCTATAGTTATCGTAGCTGCAAAAGCTATTGATTGCTATCAATGAGTAGACACCTGTTACATTTAAAGTGAAAGCACAGCAAATTGGAGATAGGTTACATATCGAACGTTAGACCATGACCTTAAGGAGAAAAACCATTTTCACTATTGTAACAGCTTGGGTAAAAGATCAACGATTTTCAAGAGCAAAGATGAATTATTGTATCTTAATTTCAAGCCGCATAGAGTTGTAGAGAATACAGAGTGAATTGTATGTAACCTGCGTTTGAAAGAAGATATAATCCACTTCATTGAAATCTGTCCACTTTATACAATTAAACAATTAGATGAGCTCACTGGGGGAAATATACGCTCTCGGAAAATGAAGTCATCTTAAGCCTGAATGGTCAAGATTAGAATATCCTGAAAACCGCCCGGAAATATTGACAGCAAATAGTAAATGAACCCTTTCAATGACACATTTTATCAATATACCAAATGAATTCAGCCCAAATTTGTTAATTCTTGGAGATCCTTATTACCAATCTACATACCATATGAAGAAATGCTTATAATATTATAAATCAGAATTTCAATAATGAGTTTGTCGCCTGTCTGTGATTTGACATGTCGGCTCTACCTATATATCTATAGGCAACATCTTCCTTCTCTCCTGTGTTTAGATTCTACAATGTAGCGGAATATTACTGCGGTGTAACATGCAGTTCAGCAAAATTTGAGAATTTATCAGAATCCTTTTGACACTTTCAAAATATCCTTCATATTAACCTTCGAAGTGTATTTGAGAAGTGGTGAGAAGTGATATGTCACTTTATATACGAAGCAAATAGCTGGGGCTATTTGAAGGCAGACGAATTTATTTCTTCAAAAGAACGTCCGAGTTTGATCACAGGATTTACTTCCCAAACTTGTGTACATTACTGAGCGCTATATTCAGATATATTTTTTGAAGTCCATAGAAGTCCTTTAAATTATTTAAGAACTCAGACGATATTTTAATCTGGGAAAGTTTATAAAGTAGACAGTTTCTGTGTATAGTATCTTAGTTTATGAAGAACGCATACAATTTCCTTTACTGTTCCAGATAGAATTGGGCTATTTGGTTAACTATAATATAACTATTTCTAAGGCCTGCCGGGAATGGACTTAGCTTTTTTTTACTACCTTTAACCCATTTTGTTAGCCGGTAAACATAAAAAAAAATGGTTACAGTATTCGTAAAGGATATCCCTCTATAATTTTCAGCGACATTTGTGGGAATTATTATCGAATTTGGGGCTAAATCGGTACTTTCCACTGCGGCATATGTAATTGAAGAAAGTCGTAGGGAACTTGGTCCCCTCCCGAGCATTATTTTGCTTAGCTTTCCTTAACACTTCAAATAGCGAAAGGTCTATCTAAGTACTCATCGTGAGTTGAAAGTGCAGCGTAGTGAAATGCCGTCAAAGTTCCTTGCGCAATGAGCATTTAAAACGTGAAAACATTCTATTCTAATTTCAACCATGTCTGTATTTCGTTCAACCCTTTTTGCTACTGTCCAAAGTGCCTTAGCACTCGCAGCCCAGGACAACTCCATAGCCGTTTCGTCATAATACTACTTTTGTTTTTGTTGTTCTCACACCCTACGTTTAGTACTTTTTTACCTTGATGTAATGCTTTCTTGGTCAGCTTTCTGATATATTGTATTAAGAGACCTTTTTTTTTGCATTGTTGCATTTGTCTCGAACCAAGGGTGTTTGCGCTGACATTTCTTCTTAGTGTGTTTTGATTAAGTGGCAAATCTAATCACGCTTGTCGCATGTTGTAAAAAGGCGTAATTGTTAAAAATAATAATTCATGTTTTAAATAATGGCACACTCTGTTTGCAAATAAGTTTTTATTTACTTCCATTTACATAACTTGCTGCACATTTTTATGTAATCTCTCTCTTACAGTTTTTGGTACTCACTAATGTAAAAAGCACATTGAACTCTAAGCGCCAAGTTTTTACAGATTTCCAGCATTCTTCTATCTTTCGTTTTTATTAATTAGAACTTATTGAAATATAGTTCTTCTCGAAGCATTGAACTAAATGGTCGTTTTTATTGCAACAGTAATTTTATTGACGCGAGAAGTTTCTGATGTTCAAATTTTTGTCTTCTCAGAAAATTTTTGCCAGGGGAGGTAACATCCGCAGTCTCTGCAGATAGATCGCATGTAATGATGAGGGACATTTAGTTTGAGAATTCTTTCGCAGATATTTTCATGTTCTGTACAATATTGTGCCTAACCTATGTCTGTGATGCTATCCCTCGATTTTCAATTAGAACTATGATTCAATCACATCGTCTCGAAATCTCGAATAAGAAGAGTATTACTACATCCTGTGCTTAGCAGTTAGTCCAAAAGCTCGTCATACTTATAATGCGAGTTGCGACGTATATAAATGTCGTCGGTACAATGCTAATGTATGTATGTGCTATGTATATGTATGCTATTTTGCCGACGTTTCTTCCTTCCTTTATTGCAAAAATGGCATTTAACTTTTGACTTGAAATATTTTTTTATATTAAACAAAATACCATCCTATCTGTATTGATAATTCTAATTGCAGTGCTTCATAAAAGATTAGATTGTACAAACTACTTTGCGTATGTAGTCAAAAAAAAAAAAAAAAACGATTTATAATTTTTAACAAAATCAAATGAAATCCAAGATATTAGAATTCTTGTTATTAAATCCAGTTATATTTTAAGACAAAATACTGAATTCTACATTTTTTTATTTAGGCTATCTACTCGTAGATGTTTATTGAGGCACACTTATTAATTGTTGGAAGGATAAATGATCTGCTGTACCCGTCATTCTCGCAGTTTGATAAGTCGCTGCTATTGATGATGTCACTTTAGTCGACACTTGATTATCATTTATTTGCTCAATATTGACATTCCATTTTCGAATACTTTTTAGGACAGAAAACGAGTTTCTCCCTCCCTGGTCTTGCATCCGGTCTTCTTTTGATGTAATGCCCCTTAACTGGCTGAACACAATGCATGCCGCGGCCGCGCCGCGGTAGCGTAGTACGACCTGTCACAGAGTTAAAATATATGGGACCTCACTAGAGCGCCCACAATGAGGTAGCTGCGGCGTGGCGGTAGCAGTGGTGTAGTACGAAGTTGGTTTACTTTTAACTTGTGCAGCGCCACAAGTGACAGATAGAGAAATTGGCGACTGTTGAAGACTGTTTTGGTTTTCTATACGATGTTTTCGTGGTGGATTCTTGAACTGAGTTCAGCAGTAGCGCAATAAATTTGAAATATTCGTTACAGTCAAAATGGAAAGGAAGGAAAATAAATTTATCCATTTCTTATTATTTTTATTGTATTATTATAGCACAATAATCTCACAAAAATAATCAAATCTCAATAACACTCAAAAAGAAAAACACAATTTTAATCAGCAGGCATTATTTGACATTACTACGCGCTACACCATTGTGGGCTAATTTTGTGAGTGCAGCGCCACACCATTTGACAGCTCTACGTACTACGCTACCGCGGCGCGGCCGCGGCATGCATTGTGTTCAGCCAGTAAATGTGTAATTCTTATTAAATTCGGAATTATAATGCAGATGCAAGCAAACCTCCTTGAAAACCAATCAAGGTAGCATTTATTGAAATCAATACGTGCATATCTTATTCCGCTGTTCTCTGTTTTGAAATTAATATGGACTTTCATAACTATCATATAATGTATCCTTCTTTCAATCTATCAATGAAAAGACGTGCACTAAAAACTTACACATATAACATAATTTCACGTACTTCAATGCCAGTTATGTGACTTGAAATGGTTTTACACGTATTCTGAATTATCCGCTCTTGCTCGCATACGTCAACCTGGGTTGTTTTATACTATTAGAGTAACACAGAGTATTTGATAAATATTTGAGTAGTATCATATCTGGGGTCTGTCGGCTCATACTACGGAGAGAAATCAGATGTTTAATTCTATTCTCACTTTAGGCCGCCTTAAAAAAATATGGAATTTTTTTTAACTGGCTCTAGCGATTTAGTTAAAATCTTAACTTCGACTATCAGCTCTTGGCAAAAAAAGTGTGTGTATGTGTGTGTGTTTAATAACACATAGTAGTTAACAAGCAGTTAAGTTAGCTTAAGATTATTATAAGGTAGTTCGTAAGTTTTATTATATTCACAAAAATCAGTCCAGACGCCAAGTTTTTTTTTCTACGATAAAAACATTTTTCTTAGTTTTTAATTTGTTATTTAATTAAGTTATAATAAATAAATCAAATAATTATCACTTAATTACGTAGTGTTCCGCTAGGCGATGTCAAAGCCCTAACGTTCAGCTTGTAATGAATAAATTTAGTTAGATTAGGTCGAAAGACATAGTTTAAGTGTTAGGACTAGCTTAGAGTGCCCGCATGGGGCCGGTAAATTAGAATAAAATAGTTAAGTTAATTAACCTAGTCTTAAACGTTCTTGTTAGCATGTAAGAATCAATGAATTATACAATAAAATAAAAAAATCACAGCATACCAAATTGTTCGCTTACTTACTAACCGGTTTTTTAAATTTTGCTATTTCTTAGCATTTTCTGAATTGGTTCGGAAGAAGACTAATATCTTAGCAAAATGTGACATGTAGATAACAAAATTTTGGAAAAATGTAAGAAAATTATTTGGTTTGTTAAAGAACTTAAAAAAAAAGAACTGTGGCTTTAAAAATGCATATAACATCAATTTGCCAACAAACAAGATATATATGTAAGTATGTGCGACCCACTCTTGCCCATTGTTTGAATTGTAAAATCGGACGTTCTTTGACCACCGTACGGAGTACGTTTTCACCCTAGCCTATCATTAGAGAATTGCAATTGAATTTCCAGGTTTATCAATCTGCAAGATGTTTTACTGTGGTCTGTTGGCAACTGAATTGCAGACTTTATTGTACACGCCCTTACTTTTGCACCTTATATCTAAATTGTGAGTCCCTTTTATTTATTCACTTAGTAATTCTACACATATGTGTACGTGTTTCAATCTGTTGCCTCTTTTGAACAGTTTTAATTGACTATTTCTTAGTACCTTCATATAACATAGAAAACTGAATTCGGTCTGAAGAATGTGTTACCCTCTTTGTGGTTGACCCCAAAGGATGCAAAGGGTTTTAGTCAGTTGTATAAGGAAGATTAGTATGCTTAACAACAACCTACATTTTGTTTTCTCATAAGCACAATTTACCCTTCGTAAACTGTTCATACTGGACTCCTTAATGTCGACAGGCATTTTTACCTTTCATCCCCATTTCTCATCTATTATAGTCGAGATACGCTCCCATAAATTGCATTTTTTTATTTTAGACAGGAAACGTGTTTGACAATTTCATTAATTACTAAATCCTTGCCGTTGTTGCGCTTGGTCATAAAAAACCTTTTCCAATTTAAGGTAACCAATAACCGAAATAATAAAATGTCAAATCATTTATCTTCAAGGGTATAAAGCAATAGGTTGAGATACTACTATTGTTTAGGTCGTTAAAAAGATGTAAACAGGAAATACCCCCTAAATAATATCCCCTAATACCCGCCCCATCTAAATAATGAGAATTGATTTTTTGCCACCGCAAACAAATAAAAATGGAAAGTGAAATGTCATTTATGTCGGCTTTTATTTTATTTTATATTTACGTGAAATAATAGATAACTATATTCGTACTTATGAATTTTCAAATTTACAAGTCACGGACATAGAGTTCATTAAAATGATAGCAACGATGGGGGTTATTGTTCTGAATCTAAAATTACCCTATAGATAGAAAATACATTTTTGGTTAGCCTTAAATTTAAATTCAATTTAAGATTTAAAACTTTAAACATTAGTTCCACCTGTATAAGACGTGTTGAAAATAAGAACACAAAGGAAACTATTTGACCATCATCATTTTGACTCGCTATCATTTCGATAACAATTAATTTTTTTTATTGAACTCTTTTAGTATTCAAAGCAATCAAACACAATAAATAGTACCCTTTAACATTGATACTCAAATGGTAAACTTCATAAAACTAATAAGAATTCGTGAACTGACAATATCAATTATATTGTTGGGAGAATAAATAACTAGCACAGTTTAGGGAGTTAGGATAGGCATGAACTAAAATTTGTTATTGTCTACCAAGTGAAATAGTTTATGAAAGTATTTCTGAGGCTTGATGAAAATTAAAGCTACAAGTGTATGTGCGTATGTTAGAGAAAATGACAAAGTTTTCGAACTGATTAAAAATGTAAAAAGAAAAGTATAAATTGTATCTATTTTTTATTTCATTTTAAATTTGAAAATATTCCGCCTGACAGCCTTTATGATCTATTAGGTAGCCCCTGACCTGAACTCAACCCACAAAACTAAGTGTCGGATTTTATACAATCGGCTAATACTTTAGCAGACCAGGGTCGGCTACTTCCTTAAGCCTATAATTTTTATTCATTCTCTACGGTACTCGTAGCATCAAAATTAGAACAATATTATATATTTTTTTTGGCATTTTAACCATATAGAGAATATATTCATTTTAAAAAGAGAAATAGAGCCACGAAATTTATTTAATTTGTTATTCAGTTCCATTAAATTTAACTGCTATTGAAGTGTCAAAAAGTTATTTCAAGGTATTTAAATGAAGAAATTGGTTAGTTCATTTTATAAAAAATGTGAATTTCAATGGACGCATCACAGTCCCTCGTGTAAATAAATCAAATTGCTGACACAGTTAATTTAATGTTTACCCTTTAAGAGAGAGATCAGGTGGACGAATTTGAATGGTCATGTTGAGTTCCTTAGGGGGCATGAATTGAGGAAAAGTTTGCAGTTGTCGACTCGGGTATTTGTCGTCTTTGTTGGGAATGATTGATTTACTTGAAGCTAAAATTGTTCACATCGTGCTACAATGATTTAAAGCAGAGCTTAAGGGAATGAGAATGAGTGAGTGATGCGACGTCCGTTTTGTTTCCTCTCCATAGGAGAAAGGTAAATGTGTACAGAGCACTGTATAACGAAACTTTTTGGGTAAATTGATACCAGGTGAGAACTGATAACATTTTATTTTTAGCACCAGCACTAAACGATTTAGTGATAAATTTGTCCGGACTTCAGTTTCAACCATTTGGATCGTTGTTATAAAGAGGAATTTTATGTTTGCCAACATACTTTTAATTTGGATAGCATCAGCAGTGTTTCGACAAATATCCTTTTGCATATAAATGTGTATGAGAAGGATATCATAATTAATCATGCGAACGTGATTTAAATGTCCTTACAACTGAGAAATCTACAGATTTAATATAAAATTCCTCCCAATTTTCCTTCACCAATTTACTTCAATTGTGTTTGAAGTACGTAAATGAGAATGATAATTAATTAAACTTGGGGTGATTTTTTTTGTCATGACTAAGTAATTTTGTGTACTGTGATCACAGCTCACTTAATACAAATGAATCATCACTCACTCTTCATCACAATGAAATTACTTATAGAAAACTCAATGCATTTGTTTCGATAGAAACAAGATTTTTCAAAAAAAAAGAAGTTAAATACAATAAATGCTGTCAACGCAGCATTATAAAGCCATCAAATCCTGTCAAGTAAAGTTTTTCATCACTGTACTAATTTTGTCGTAAAAACGTCTTAATTGACTATCTCTTCATTTCATCCGACTATTACTTCATTAATTAAATGTAATCTTGTTGCTCTTTTTAAGATTCTCAGAGCATCATATCTATTTGTTTTCTGTATACTTTTCACTTTTGATACTTGTGTTTTTTGTTTCTATTTCCTTAGCTCAATCTCAATTCTATAAATTAGCATGCATTTGTTCGTATATATTCGTAATGTAATCATTGCTACAAAAATACACATACATACATAAATGTAATGCGCTGTTTTAGAATGTCTTTTTGTGCATACATATGTTATGCACCTAAACAATGAAATACTCGTATATATAATTTCGTTTGCACTTTTTCTCCGTCAAGATATCATATAAACGGTGCCTAGGTATATAAATCAGAAATGGATATTAGCTCCATCGTCATTTAGTCCTTGAGCAATACTGATGATTCTCTGTCATTGTTTTATAAGCCGATTAAGAGCTAAAATCCGTTGGCGCATTGTAATTGTCCTTGCTGCTCCACACGGCAATACATTTTGCAATTTATCAAATAGAATTCACATGACGCAGAGAAAATAAGAACTTAAGGCTCCGCAGTCTCATCACTTCATCTTCATTCTTTTAACGCCGCTATATTTGATAGTTCCTCTATGTTAAGCAAGATGAAATGATGATTCGACCAAAAGCATAACAGCCTTTGAATTGCTAAAATTTTAGCTGACTTTTGAGAAACTTGGGTGGCTTAAATTATTGCAAATCTTATCAATTCTTCACAGACGGAGAAGTAATTGACGGAATTTTATGCAATAAACTAAGACATACACTCGTACATAATCCATTGAAAAAAATTATGTAAGAATGAAAGCGAGAGATTTTTTTGGACATTTGCTGGGAAGGGAGCCTTTGAGGATTAAAAATGGAAAATGATTAAACACACTTAGATTAGAGTTGGAACTGTTGAGTGTAAAGACTTATGTCCAGAAAACCAATATGAAGTTGAAAGATATGAAATTTGCTTTAATTTTTTTTTAAGTTCTCTAATTTAGCGAACTACATATGCTCTTTGTGAAGTAAATATATAGTAGTGCCTTATGGAGGAAATGCAGCAATTTGAAACTGGAAGCCCTAAAAGGGTATCTGGTGAGAACAGCATTCATCCTGGTTGATCTGTACCTTGCCATATAGGGATGTTTAGTTGCTAGCCTCCCATTGACACTTTTGGTGCACAACATATTTGCGTCTTCTTCCTGCAATTTTGAATTTCACATAAATCTAAAAGAATTAGCATTCAAGTAAAATAAACTGTTTAAACTTACCCATACCTGAAATTTAACTTTGTTAATTAAAGATAGTGTTGGAAAGGATTAAAATCGCTGAAACTTACAGCCCTCGCAAATGAAAAACTATCCGTATAGAGCACTGTTGTTGTTTTCTTCACGGCACTTCTAATGTTTCCATCTCTCCCCGCAAAAGTTTTGAGGACGGTTCCTTTCGGCCAGGAGTTCAGCGGACTGTCTGGATCTGCGATGACGACATAGTCTCCCTCTTGGCCCTGCTTCGTTAATGAATACCATTTTGTGTATCGTGTTAAGTCGGGAAGGTACTCCCTGACTTATTGTTTCCAAAAACGATTCGCAAACTCTTCCCTGACTAGCCAGTTTCTTCGTAGGACAACGCCGTCGTCGCATAGTTCTCCTGACGTTTTGCTACCAGTTGAAACCCCAACAGAAAGTGGTTAGGCGTCAGTCTCCTCATTTGCATTACCTAAAGGAACCTATGTCAGAGGCCTACTATTAACAATTCTCTCCACCTCAGCCAACATAGTCAATAATAATTCGTCTGTAGGTTTTCTTGTCGGTGTAATGTAACTCAAGGTTGTTTTTACTGATCTAACCATTCTTTCCCAACTCCCATCATAGGGGGTGATGAGGGCGGGATGAAATTCCATTTCAGATTGGGTCCAACGAAACTCTCTGCCATCTTTTCTACGTCGACGTGCTGCATTGCCTCCCTCAACTCGTTGCTCGCCTCCAAAAATTAGTACCATTATCGCTTAAGACCTCCAGAGGCCAACCCCTACGTGCTATGAAATGATTTAAAGCCATTATGTATTGAGTCGGTAGATAGTGAACAGGCAATGTCCATGTGTAACGCGCGACAAGTCATACATGTTATCAAGACGCCCCATCTCTTCTCCTAATGTCACCCTACCGTAATGTAAAGTGGTCCAAAGTAGTCAATACTTATATAAGAAAAGGGCCGAGGGTAGATCACCCATTATTGGTGGATTAGGGATGCATCTATTGTTCCTGCAAAATTGGAATTTGTTTCTTTTCATTTGTTGAAGCAAAACTCGAAACATATGTATAAAGAATCGTTGTCGCAGTTCGCTCACAACTGTTTCATCGTTTTAGTCACAGAAACGTTCATGATCAGCCCAGTAACATAATGTCGGTTGGGTAGAATTATTGGCCGTTTTGTGTCTAGTGATACGCCATAAGCTGCATCGACTCTGCCCTTTATTCGCAGTATCGAGTTTTCATCTAGGTACGTTGAGAGCTGGTACAACTTATTCGACCAGTCGACTTCCGACCCTTGCTGGTTCATCTTTACTTCTACTCAAGGCTGCGATTTGTTCAGGAAAGCCTTCATTTTGACTCATCTTGAAGCATAGTTTTTAGCATTGGTGAAGTCTGAGCTGACAAGACCTTTCTGGAGGTTTACCTTTGTTCTTTTATCCGATGCCCTTCTGATGAAGCGAAAAACCTGTGCCATTGTATGAATAAGTCGCTGAAACGAGTAACTTCGAAAATGAGTTCAGACTTCGGAATATGATGCGTGTGGATATGTTTAATTTCTTTACATGATGGTGTTATTTGTTTAAATTCTTCGGGCCACCGGCCGAAAGGTTCATATAAAAAACTTGGTCCTCGGTACCATCGGCTATTAGAGATTTTTTAGATTTAGATTTGATTTTATTTATGTCGCTTATAAAAATTACAATCTTGTATTTAAGATACAATCAATAAATGCATGGCATTGCCGTCTGCCTGATTGACAATTAAAATTTACAAATTATTAAATACGATTTTTTTTTTATCTTTAAAAATGTTCATTCAATATTCTTTCTCGATAAGCAAGTGCTAATTTACAATATTGGAATAGTTTCTCAACGTTTAATTCATTAAGTAAGTCTATTACTGCTTCTTCCGCTAGAAAATCACTTCCAAGGTTGTTTCTTCTAATCTCTCGGAGAATTGGACATTTGCCAACAAAATGGAGCACGTCTTCTCTTTCGGCTAGATTGCAAATACTGCAGAGTAATGGTAAATCCTCCCTATGTGGGATGTAGTTCAATTTCAAGAGTTCTGCTCTTAGCTTTAGCATCATCGATATCTTCTCTACTTCATAAGCATCTTTAAAATAATTTCTCTCATTTAGGTGATGGTTCAGTTGGCTGTAGATGGATCGATGGACCGAACTCGTAGCTTCTCCTGTATACATAACTACAAATTCAGCATCAACTTTCGCGATGAGATCATAGAGTATCGGCTTCCAGTTCGTAGAGTTATCCACATCTAGATTTATTTCCATACTTCAGCTATCTGCTAGATCCAACCATTCTGCATACCAGCTCCGCTTGGTATGTATTGCTCTTAGAGCCGCTATTTTCGGCAGGCGGGAGTTGGGCATGTTCATAATTTTGATTACATAATCTATCTGCAATTTCAGGGTCTTTATGAAGAGTGGGGACAGTCCTGTTTCCAGCATAAGGATGTAATTAGGCGTGTTAGGTGGAAGACGAAATGCACGCTTAATATAGTACCTTAGTAGCTTTTCAACGGTATCGAAATACTTGCACCCCCAAGCTTGGGCCGCATAAAATAAAATAGATTCGGAGACTGCCTCAAATATTTTATACTTACTGCTCTGAGCTACGAATTTATTACCAAGACATCTACTCCATGCTGTATTTATGGCAGTTTTCGCCTGAGTTAACTTTACCTTAAGATGGTTATCCATACTAAGGTTTTTTGTCAGTAACACCCCCAGGTATTTGTATTCAGTCACCACCTCCACTTCTGCACCATTAAATTTCCATTTTTCGTTCAACCGCATTCTGCCTCCACCCTTCTTGAAAATCATAATTTTCGATTTATCCAAGTTAACTACAAGGCTCCATAAACAGCAGTATTCATATAAACGATTAATCATAAGCTGGAGAGATTCTGGTGAATTTGCAAGCAGAACTATATCGTCAGCAAACATCAGGGCCTTTATGCATGATCCAGAAAAGTGTACACCTCCTGGCAAGCAATCGGTAAGATCGTCAATAAATAGCGCAAATAGGCAAGGGCTGAGCGCACGTCCTTGTCTGACTCCTGATTTTGCTTGGAACCACTCGGAATTCGCTTCTCTATCCCATACCGCTACCCGAGTATCTGCGTAAAGCTTTTCCAAAACTCTTCCAAATTTTCGCGACATTCCCATGTTATAAAGCTTGTAGAACAAAGCATTTCTATCCACGGTGTCAAAAGCTGCCTTGAAGTCTACGAAAAACGTATAGAGTTTTTTGCCCTGCAAGATGTACGATTCTGCTATACTTCTCATGACGAATATATGGTCGATGGTAGAATACCCAGGCCTGAATCCGGCCTGGTACTCCTTTAGAAGGTTGTTGGTGTCAATCCATGCCGTCAGCCGTCTTTGAAGGACTGCAGTAAATGCTTTATAAGAGCCATTCAAAAAGGAGATGCCTCGATAGTTTGAAGGGTCAGCTGGGCAGCCTTTTTTGTACAAAGGGTATATTAGAGCTTCTTTAAATTGTTGCGGGATCATTTCTTGCTCAAACACATTATTAAATAACATAACGAGCTTATCTATAAATAAATTGGTCCCATACTTATAGAATTCAACTGGTACCTTATCAGAACCTGGGGCCTTGCCGTCCTTCAGGTTATTGAGTCCTTTAATTACTTCTTCTCGGGTGATAGGTGTATCAAGTATATCGCTATCCAAACCAGGAGCGGCATACTGAAATGATACCCTTATTATATTAGGATTCAGTAGGTTTCTAAAGTATTTAAGAAGCATGTTCGGGCTCAAGTTTCTGCTGATAACTCCTTTTCTTCCATTGATTTGCCGTGCTAGGGCCCAAAGCTGGACTGCGTTGCGGCACTGGGCCAGTCTTCGCGCTTCTGCTTCATAATACAGCTTCTTTTTTGTTCTGCATATAACCTTATACATGTTATTACTATTTATATATTTGTCTTTAAAGAAATCACCACTGAACTGTCGGAATAACTTAAGCCATAGAAAGGACTGATGCCTCGCTCTTCTACAGTCATTGTCAAACCAAGGTTGGATTGAAAGCATCTTGTTACTCCTGCTAATCATGTAGCCTGGATAAGAGTTCTTTATAATTTCTTCCATACCATTAAAGTCTAACGCCGGTCGCGATTGTAAATGCCTATCCAGCTGCATTCTGTACACAGAGGCCTTAGAAGCGCTCCATACCATCTTGGGTAGCGGCATTAGTGCTCGTGTTCCTTCCGAATGCATATCTTTAAAGCCAAATGTTACAATGAGAGGAAGGTGATCAGAATAAGGTACTTGGCCCACTTCCAACTCTGTTATATACGAATCCCATTCGCCGCCTATTAAACTGTAGTCAATGACTAATGTGCCTTGCTTTCCGACGAACGTGAAGTTGCCGTTGTTGTCACTTTTACTGGTTCCATTTTGAACTCGGAGTCCGTATGAATTGCACAATTCGAGCAATTTCCTTCCATTCCCATTGCAAATAAGATCCTTAGAGTTTCGTTTTTTCCCCACTTTGCCATTTTCCGCTCCTTCTTCCATGCCTATTCTTGAATTCAGGTCGCCAACAATGAGGATGTTTGGGTTATGGTTGCAAATTATCAGCTCATGCATCTTCTCGTAATCTCTATCCCAAAAATTGCAGTTTATATAAGTTGGAAGTATGTAGAATTTTTTCCCCGCAATCTGCAGATTCACGAAGTATACCCCATCCCTAGTCTCAAATTGGCACACAATACCCTTGATTTCTTTTTTAAAACCATAGAAACAGCCGCCACTTGCTCTTCCTCTCACTCCAGTTCTGACAGCGGGTATCCATTTAAAGCAATAGCTTACAAATTTTCCTTCGAAGTAACTAAAACTATCCTCTGTTAAATATGTCTCAAAGAGAAATACAAAATCAAATTGGTTGATATAACTATAAAAATCCACAAACAAAAACTTGCTTCTTAAGCCTGCTATATTAGCCGTATTTTATTATCACCCAAGATCCATATAGATCACACGACGAAAATAAAACGATCCGGATCTGGATAAACGAAATTATTTTCCTTGTGTCTTGTAGTGTGGTTGTGTAACCTACCAAGAAAAAAAAAAAAATAAAATTCTAGATCACGAAATTGATCCTGATAGAAAGCAGGATCTCGTATTGTTGTTGTATTGCATAGAAACCAATGATCCATATGGATCATGAGTGATAATAAAATACGGCTATTATAAGCTAAAATTTAAAAATTTTTCAATTCATTAATATTTCTATTTAATACTATACTACTATTTAAAGGGCAGACGGCATTACTATTAAAAGCGATATTGTAACCCTAATTCAGTTTGGGAGCCGCTGGCTTTTGACATTTCCGAGTTGTCTGATATTAATTGCTGAAGTAGCGCCGTCCCACTTCCTCCATCTCAGCTGAGGTTGTTATCATTGTCAAAATAAAATTTGCCTTTTCTTTCGAGGAACTCCACTTGACGTTCCAAGGTGACACACCGAGTTTCCATTTGTTGTATTTGCTTCTGTAGCGACTCATTGTTGTTTTGAAGCGTACGAATTGTCTCACAGATCCCTTCGATATCGGCTTTTGTAGGCATATTTTTGAGTTTCTCGTTCAAAAGCGCCGCCATCGTATTCTCAATTAGATTTTTTAAATCGTTGACTGGCATGTTGACGACAGTTGCAGCTTGGGTACTCGATTCCTGACTAAGTGGTAATTCCGGTGATCTTTCGGTCAAACGACGTTTAATTTGCGGTGCTGGTACAGTGGTGTTGTTGTTGTTCCCCTTAGGCGGTGTCCGTTGCATTTTGTTGGCCCTCATTTGGTGTTCTTTTCCAATTCCAATTATATATAAGTTGATCGTAGCCTTTTGCAATACTTAGAACCTTTTGCTATTAGAGTGAACTTCTTTATTGCTTTGCCACTTGGTCGCTTCGTCAGCAACATTTGCTTTGCTTGAAATCCACCTCCAGTTTTGAGCATCGAGAATTTCTCCTACCCGAAAGGCGACGAACTGTTTATATTTCCTGTGGTCCGAGTTAGTCCGAGTGAGACCTTTCCATTGACGCCATTTCTCAAAATGTTGTGGTTGGATTTTTTCGTCCCACTCAACTGCTGCTTCTTACAGGATTGTTTTTAATAATACCAAACAATTAGCCATTAAGTCTAAGGGTCAAAAACTGTCATGGGGATCTTTAAAATTTCCCTTTTTGTCAGCCTCGCATCTTCAGCCAGGATACCTGCTTGGACGGTAAGTATTCGTTTTAATAGCAAATGAAAATTAATCTAGTAAAGGCGAAACGAAATTTAATGAAACAGAGCAAAACCAGCTGTGAGGTGGTTTAACATCGGGGTATACCAATACCAATACCAATACCAATGAGTATTTCATACCACTACAACGAAAACCGGTTCATGTATACAACATTTTCCCCCGCCATTATTTATCCAATGTGCGATTGAAGTAAAAGATACCCCGGTTTCACCCCGGTTTCACCCCGGTGTTACCCCGGGTAACATTCATCCAGTGTGTGATAGCCTTGAGTTAAAAAAAATGTCATTTACCGCTGCAGCCGCGTCCCAAACGATTATAAGTTTGTTCGGCTTATTGTGATTTACCACGGAAAAAATGGGAAGATACCACACCTGAGAGAACTGTTGTTGCAATTCCACCTTTCTAGCGTACTGTTTTTGTAAGTATTATTCGTATATTTGCTTATCTTTTTCCATCCTCTTCTCTATGTGCATCGGGCGGCTATCGGGAATTTTGCTTTGTTCATTTCTCCACAATAAAGGGACAACCATTTTGTTTCCTTCCCTTGTTATGTTATTTTTTATTATTGCAATAGCCTTTCCATCGTCCGATGAACGCAAAACATTTTTGTTACTAGTGCCGGTTGACTCAAGCGAAATAAATTCCCTAAACAGTGTGATCAGGTTTTCATCTTTGTTTCGTTGGCAGTCATACATAGATGTGAAATGTTAAATTATTTTGCTTTCGGTCATTTAATTTTAACGAGCGCATGCACCGCCCATATACCGTCAAACCCAGTCGTGTTTTAGAAGCAACTGGCCGATCGCCAAGACCTCCCGTGAACGGAGTGGAATGGTTAGCTTCCAATGGTGCAATCCCAAAAAGTTTTGCGGCCTTGCATTTAAATACGACGCCAGAGAAATACTTTTTAAATGCCTGTACCGATGTGCTAGTTCTTCAGCACTTATGTCTTGTCTTGGGAGGCACAGTGATCTGACTCTGCGTATGTTTACGATATCGTATTTTTTGTTTGAAGAAATTGACGAAATTTTCATGTTAACCATTTTAGACGTATTCTCATTGCGGTGGGTCTTAGCTGTCCATTTTAAACATAATGGCTTGGCTTCGCCTGAAAGCTCTGGTTCCGTAAACAGATCTTCATCAATGAGTGATATTGAGGAACCGTCGTCGAGGGGGGTGAAGGTGTTTAATTTCCTATTTCCATTATATAGGGTCACTGGAACTATTCTAAATACAATAGAATGCAACTTTTCTCAACTTGACAACAACAGCTAGCTGAAGGAGCTCCATCTCGCATCTTGTGGAGCAGTTTATGGTGCTTGTAGATACACCCATCAACACCACACACCTTCTCTAGGCGACATCGAGTTCATCCATGGCTGATCCTGAATGTAAAAAAACGCGCATTGTGAATGCACATCGCATTTGTTTGGAAAATATAAGATGCTCTCTCACTTTGTTGCGTTTGCAGTTGCTTTCTGTCTGCTGACATTTTGGAACGAGGTGTGAGGCATATTATCAGCTGTGTGTTTTGTGTCATAATTTGGAAAAATGTTGTCGAGAAATTTTGTTGCAACTCTATTAATAAATAATCCTTTAAACAGTTATTGCCAAAATAAAGGGAAAACATTTACAAAATTATAATAAAATTAAAACAAAACTAATTAAAACGTTGGACTACTAGATTCATAGCGCCTAATCCTTTGTGGAAACTCCCCCATTCCAAACGGATTTGCGGAGGTGGTCTATCGACAAGATCACGAACCAGCGATGAGTTAGCCAAATGGTCATGCATCCCAGTCACTGCCATAACAGAACGATCATTTTGGACTGAAAGGGAAAACTGTATAATGGATTGGAGCCTCTCCATTCGTGGTGATGGCTCTTTTCGTATTTTATCTATTAAGTCATCGATGATATCTTTAGGACGACCGTAGATCTGTTGAAGGCTCTTCAAGATGCCGGGAACTTGCTCAGGGAAGAACAATCTGATGCCCACTGTTTTGAATGCGTCATCTTTGCAATCGACGCAGATTATCACTGTTTGTATAACCGCATGATTCCGCCTTTTTGTTAAACCATTCGATAAAACGCCGCCATTCTTCAATTCGTCTGGCCGGCATCTACTGCTTGCTCGGAAGAGGAGCTTCTATACCCAAGCTCGTACTGAACAAGTATGTTGCTGATATTTCGCCAGGGGGTGCTTCATAAATGGACGTATTTCCTATCGAAGGATGCGAGAATGGTTGTTTTACATTCGGTTGACGTACTGTATTTATACACCCCTATTATGGTTAGCGAATCGAACGTTTGACTCAAGTCGAATTGTCAGCGAATTGCTTCTGTCGTGGTATTGTTGTTAGCAAACATTTTCATTCGAATAAAGAATAAGTGCTGACAAAGTACAAAACAATTAAATGTAATCTGTGAAGTGTATAAAGCGACACAAGTAATTCGGCGGGAGGTACGACTTGAGTCGAACGTTCGATTCGCTAACCATAATAGGGGTGATAATTTTTCCTTTACTAAATGTGCTGTTCGACGTTGATTTCGTAGCGGTTGAATAAAAGGTTTGGAATTTGGGTTGCGTGGGATTTGGTGAGTTACCATCACCTTCGCTTTTAGAGCCTGATTTCCATTCTCTTAGCATTTCTTAGCAATTTCTTCTTTTCCAAAAATTTCTTGTCGCTCTGCTCTTTCAGTAGCCTTTCCTCCTTTAAGCGTAGGAGAAGCAAAGCTCGTTTTTTTTTATGAAGCTGTTTTCTTATCCTGTTTGACAGGACAATCAGGAGTTTCTGATTTCTCCGGTGTTGGTGGTGCAGGCTCGCTTAAGGGGGGACCATTGTAAACCAATGAGTTGTGCTTTGCACCGATAGCGGCAGGGTTTTGCTGTAACGGTATCGACGAGGGGTTTGGTACCCGGTTTGTACCGGCTTCGTTATTGTTGATTGGTAACTACTCGCTAGTGGTTTACGACATTTTTCACAACTCCACGGGTGATCCTGAATATTATCATCGACCCCGACGCAGGTATAGTGGTACTAATCGTCGCGTGCGTTTCATTGGAACATATCGTCGTTGTCCTTTGTTTAAAAACTGATAGATAAATACTAACTAAGACCACCTTACCACTGGTGGGGGGTGGTTATAATCAACAAATAAAAACACGGTTTTCTCCTGGAGTTGTCGTATTCAACTTTACATTTCAATTTTATTTCACCCCTTTTTATACAGAATACCTAGTGTAAGTTATGCTGACACTTAAATAATAACTTCTCTTATAACATATATAATTCGTGGAAACTGCTGCTAACTCAACGTCGCTGACCAAAACTGGTATCAAATGATGAAATATTTCCCGCGGTTTCCGTTTCCAATTAGGTGTATATGTACGCAATTGTACATTCTGCCGGGCCAAGCTGGCTTATACATATGTTGAAGTCCGATGTTGTAAACCTCCTTGTATTTGCTGCGTCGTTTGCTAATATTTCCGTGATGTTTGTGGCAGGAATACAGACTGCATTAAGTCTGCTGGACATACCTTTGTAGGCTGTTATACTTATCGTATCCTGTTTGAGGATGCAGTTTGACTCTAATGTTAAAATACTATCGTCTTGCAGCGAAACTTCTAGGATTCGTCTTCCGCCGATTACGTTAAAGGTGTACCTCCTGTCCAACACCTATATACAACTATTTGTACTATTTAACTGGATCCAGATCCTGATTATGCTTCGCAGCTTGCAAAACGGTGATAAGTCCGTGGTGTGAGTGAGTAAAATGGTGACCATTTCATTCTAGTCGTTGGGTCCCTTCCAGCTCCTTATTTTAATAGGAGATCGTTGTTGCCTTTTATAATTGTCAGTTGGTGATTGAATTGTCGAATTATGTCGTGTGTCAGTGTATCAGCGCCTTTCATTTTACAGAACTCGTTCATCTCGTTAATCAACTTTTCCAATCCTGAAAGTTCCCGCTAGTAGTCCGTCAGATCATAATATGCGATTATTCTCCAGTCATTCATAATGAAATTAATGTTCCCAATTTTTTCAAAGTATGTTCCCGGGCGACTTCTACGAGGGTAAGGTGAAAAGTTCTTGGCCTAACAATGAAAGACTGCGATTTTCAGTTAAAAAATTATTTTATTTTTCTACATAATCTCCCTTGACTTCAACACACTTAGTCCAGCGTTTCTCCAACATCAGTATTCTTTCTCGGAAGTGAGAGTCTGGAAGGCTGTGAAAATATTCATCTACGGCCCTCTCAACATCTGCATCTGAAGCGCTTCCCAGAATTAAATTTCTTCAAGTTTGGGAACAGATGGAAGTCTGAGGGTGCCAAATCAGGTGAATAGGGGGGATGGCCGAGCAAATCGTACCCCAAATCCCACAGTTTTCCCATCACCAACGCACACTTGTGTACATGTGCATTGTCCTGGTGAAAGATGATTTTTTTCTTCTTCTCGTGAATTTTGGCATCCAGCTGCTCAAGAAGGTTGGAGTAATATTCGCCTGGAATTGTTCTACCTTTCTCAAGGTAATCAATTAACAGGATCCCCTTCGCATCTCAAAACACACTGGGCATGACATTTCCGGCAGGTGCGATCGACTTCGCTTTCTTTGGCGCTGAACCACCGGCTTCCTCCCACTGATTCGACTGCTGTTCCGTTTCTGGCGTGTAGCGGTGGACCCATGTCTCATCCATGGTAACAAATCGTCGCACGGATCCCTATTGAATCGGTCCAAAGATTGCCGCGTAAATGGTTTGCGCATTTGCTGTTGATCGGTATTCAGCAAATGCGGCACCCATCTTGCGCAGAGCTTTCGCATCCATAAGCTGTTGTGCAAGATGTTTCGTACCCTCTCTTCCGATATACACACAGCCGTAGCTGTCTCACTCAGCCTCACAGTCTTGCCAATCGTACTCCTACTCGCATGACCTTGTCCTCATCCAGAAATGGGTTAAGACGCCGAACTTTGTTTTTCTGTCAACTTCCCTTCTTCTCTTCAAGTCGACGATTTCATCCTTGAACGTTGTCTGCTGTACGTGTCGTATAATTACCTTCGCAGCACCTTCAATTTTTTCACATGTAATTTGTCCCAGTTGTTTGTTATCCTTTGATGATCGTAAGTTATGCACAAATCGTTTACAGAGAGCGAGTATTCTTGTTATTCGTCTAAATGTGTTATACTGCTACAGCATTCTTCCTATGAGATCTGGTTCCGTCGTAGATGTAAAGGTGTTGACGTACATCTTCTTAACTTCTTTGTTGGTGCGGTGAGGTGTGGGGTCAGTGAAGTTCACTTCTGCTTGGGCTAGCCAAGATGGACGTGCCCACCAAATTGAGTGTGCTTTGAGTTCGGAATGCCATAATCCTCTGGACGCACAATCCGCTGGATTATCCTTACCCTTTGTATGATGCCATTTGTCTGAGCTTAGTATATTGGTTATTATCGTAACTCTGGCCTCTATGTAATTCTTCCATTTGCTAGGGTTTCTGGTACTCGTAATCCATGCTAAGGTTATTGATGAGTCAGTCCAATTATGTGTTTCTAGATTCTTTATTTCTAATTTTGCTTTCGTCTTTTGAAGTAATTTTGCCAGGAGTACTGCTCCGCAAAGTTCAAGTCTCGGTATTGATACCTTTTTATTTGGTGCAACCTTTGTCTTATCACATAGCAATCTTGTTATTATAAATCACGGCTGTGAATGCCCTCTCCGACGTATCACAAAATCTATGTAATTCTATGCGGTTTTTTGCTTCGTATTGGATCCATCGTGGTATTTAAATTTCTTTTATACAGGAAAGCTGACTCCTGAAGATCTTCCATTCGTGAGCATTTTTGTCTGTTAGTATTTCATCCCAAGTTTTTTTTCGATTATTTATTTATTTTTAATCTTCCTTGCTCTTGATGCTCTTTTGTTACATTTTTGAAGATTGCCTCTGTATTTGAAGACCATTTACGTAGTCTGAATCCTCCCCTCGCCATGAGTTGTACTAACTGCTTTTGCGCTTCTACCGCTTCGTCTAATGTATCCGCTCCCGAAAGTACGTCGTCAACATAGAAGTCTCGGCAATCTTGAAGATGTTTCAAATTTCTCCTTTTCATCACAAGCGAGTTCTTAAAGTGTTCTTATCGCTAGATATGGTGCTGAGGACGTGTCGTAAGTCACGGTTTTTAACCGATATTCCTTCATTTTTTGTGTTGGGTTTTCTCTCCATAATATTCGCTCAAAGTTCCTGTCTTCGTGAGCCAATAGTATTTGGCGGTACATCTTTTCAATGTCTTCTGTGATAAAACTGGCCTGACTCTCGTAAATACACGTTATTTTACTTGTTTTCAGTGCCCTACTAACCCGTCGCTAATTGATGTGTTTTTAACTAACTCTGTTCCCAATATTTTGTGTTTTGACCAAGTAAGACCCACGAGTGAGTTTATTCATAATTTTTTATTTTGTTCCGTAAATTTCAATGTTAATAGTACTATCTATGACAGATCTATTAGTTATAGATCCTATAAAAACTTCAACTTAGCGGAAACTGTCCAAGCTTTACAAAATCTTAATTGGTTTGATATTTTTCTTGTGCCTGATGTTAACAGTAAAGTTCAGATATTCAATTATCTTTTAAATGTACTCCTCGATAACTCTGTCTACCTTGTATCTAATCGTATTTAACCTAAGTCTTGTCCATGGTATAGCAACCAAATTAAAATATTAATTCTGGTTTCTTTAAAAAATACAAAAAAAAATTAATCTGAATTTAACAGAAGACAGTATCGTCTGTCCCGAAATAAGGTTAATCTTTTAACACGTAACTCAAAGAAATCATATTTCCACAGTAAGCTCGATACTAAAATGAACTCTAGGGATCTATGGAAATATTTAAAAGCACTTGCTGTCGCAGATAACAAAGATGCGTCAAACTGTTCATTAAGTCCAAATGTAATGTGTTCCTTTTTTACTCCAGATCCCTCCAATTCAATAGTTGAGATTCCTGATCAAGACTCATCTTTCTTCCCTGGAAATCGATCTTTTGCTTTTGATTGTGTTGAAGAGGAGGATGTCCTTAAAGCAATTCTTTCGGTGGAATCAAACGCTACAGGATCAGATGGTATATCGCCCAGATTTCTAAAATTATTTATTCCTCACCTAATTCCCTATACACGACATATTTTCAATTACTGTTTATACAGCTGTCAATATCCTCTGCAATGGAAATATTCTAATATTATCCCTGTCCAGAAAAAAACTAACCCCCAAAACCCTTCCGACTTCAGACCTATTAGTATTCTTTGTTCTTTGTCAAAAGCCTTTGAAAAAATACTTGCTAATCAAATTCAACGTTATATGTATAAATGTTAACAACTTACTGTCGAAGTGGCAGTCTGGTTATCGTAGTAAGTACAGCTGCAAATCAGCTGTTCTCAAAGTTACCAGTGATCTACGTACGGCTTTGGATACTGATGAAATTGGAATTATAGTTTTACTGGACTTCTCAAAAGCATTTGGGTCATCGTCCACTCAATACCACTCTCTAAACTACAAAACAAATTCAATTTTTCGCCATCTTCTGTAAAGTTAATTCAGGCGTATCTCTTCAATCGCATTCAACTAGTGATCACGGAATTGGGAGTTTCTGATCCTTATGTCACTAATGTAGGTGTTCCTCAATGTTCTGTAATGGGTCCACTGTTAATCTCCCTTTTTAATAATGACCTCCCTAACGCAGTTAAAAACTGCATAACCCATATGTACGCTGGTGACGTTTTAGTTTACTTTTCTCGTCCAGTTGACCTCAGTGAAGATTGTATTGCCAGAGTAAATGAAGACCTTGAAAATATTTCAAAATGGTCTATGATCAATAAAATTAAACTTAATGCTACTAAAACTATTTGCATGATATGCTCTAGAAGAAATTTCCACCCTATTGACTTCTCGCCTATCATTCTTAATGGAGACTTAATCACTGTCGTCGATGTTGTGAAATATTTTGGATATTATATCAACTCTACGCTTCCTACTTCAAATACAATTAGGAAGGTCTACGCTGGGTTGCATTTCTTAAGAAACTCTGGCAACTTATTGCAGATAAATCTCAAGATACGAGTACGATTAGTTAAAACTTTGTTAATGCCATTTCTTATGTTTAACTGTTCTGAGTATTCTTGTCCAGATTACGAGTGTAAACGTAAAATAAATGTTGCATTTAATGATTGTATCCGTTTTATTTATAACATTCCCAGATATTGTAGTGTTTTCCATTTAAAGTTATGTGTTTTTTGGTTGAATTGGAATGTGCATTGTAATTTTCGTAACATTATGAAGTTATTCAAAATCACCCGATTAAAGAACCCATCCTACCTTTATGATATGCTTACTTTCGCCCGTTCTACTAGAGGTTTGAAACTAATTGTTCCACGATTTGTGCATTGCATTGGAGAACACTCCTTCCTTGTCTCTGCAATTCGTCTGTGGAATCGGCTTCCACACGAATTGCAGATAATCAACTCTTTTACCAAATTCAGGAAAAAGCTTTTTATTTATCTATCTGACAACTTAGCTTTATCCTTTATTTTTAAACTTTAATTATTTGCCAATTAAATTAAATATGCTTATATTGTTTTTTATTTAATTTATTTATGAGGTGACATTTTTAATTCTGTAATTTAAGAATTTAATACTTCGAAAACATGCTTTAATCTTGTAGTATATTGTCATCATGTTTTTAATAAATACAAATACAAATACATAAAAAAATACAAATGTCCGCTTTGTATACAATTCTATGTTTTCTCCATCTCACCAGTATGGAGTACAAGTCCTGTTGTATAACTGGACCCGTAAGCATTGTGTCGTTTAAGCTTACTCCTGAACTCGTTCGCGACGACGCATCAAAAACAACTCGAACCTTGGTTGAGAGCTGTCTGGTTGGATGACTGCATGGTGCGGTACACTTTTTTCGTTGATTTCACAACAGCCGTTGGGTTAACTTCTTCCATGTGTCCGAGCTCAATACATTCCCTTATGAATTGTACGTAGTCATCATGTAGTTGCTTATTTCTAGAAAACTTTTTCTCAATCTGAAGAAATCGAGCTAACGGTCTGTCTTTTCACTCGCCCAACTTGCATGTGTCTGCTTTGAACGGTAATCGAACAATGTACCTTCCTTCTTCGTCCCTTTTGTGTGTTGTCCTGAATATTTCTTCGCACCGAGTTTCTTCTTCCGAGAGACCTATTTGTTCTTGTACTTCTTCTATTTCCCAAAATAATTTAAGTTGATCATTTAGCTCTGTGTTGGATATTAAGCAAACTGTTGTTTCGTGTGTCTTGAAGCGATGTTGAATATTTCCAGATAATATCCAACTTAATTGAGTGTTTTGAGCGACTGGGGTGCCGTGGTTGCCTTTAATCACACCCTTAAGAATTATGTCATGGAATAAATCTGCTCCTATCAGCATATCTATAGCCCCTTTTTTGTTGTAAGTTGGATTCGCCAAGGGTAAACGTTTAATATGATCTCAATTCTTGGTTGTAAAGGATTCTTCCGGTAGTAGTCTTGCGAGATTGTTCAGTACCAAGAATTCTCCACATGATTGAAATTCAGATGGGTATATGGACTGAATTTGTAGCTCAACCTTACTGTTTGTCGTTCCTTCATGCGTTGCTTCTAAACCAGCAATGGAAGTATTTGCTCGTTCCCGTTGTAGTTGCAGCCGTTGTACGGCATCTTCGGTGATGAAGGATGACTGCGAACTCTGGTCGATTAGAGCTCTGAGGAAGTTATCATATCCCTTCCAATTGGTTTTGACAACCGCTGTTGCTAATAACGTTTTGTTGCACTGTTTGTTGGTAGAAAAATTTGTTTGCGGATGTTGAGATTGCCTATACAAATAGGAAATGTGGAGTAGTGTGTGATGACGCTGGTGACATATTTGACAGTTCTTGGCCGATAGATATCTTGATGTAACATGGTTTGGCTTGAAACAATTGTTATAAAGCTTTTCTTTTTGGAAAACCTCATTTCTTGCGTCACTGACATTTGAATAAATTTGCTGCACGTGTGAAGCCAGTGTGTGCCGTTGCATGCCTGGCAAAACGGAGTTAGAGTTGTGTAGAAATTCTTCAGAAATCCTTTCCTATTGTTGAATGGTTTTTTGTCCGTTGGACTCTCCCCTCTTTTCTTCTTTTCTTTTAAATTGTCCAGGGCATGGAACTTGTTCTCCAGAAACGTAAAAAAACTCGTTCAGTGGTTGCAAATCTCTGGGTTTTTTTCAAAGACTGTTCGTACATCTTTCTCGTTTCGTTATCCAGTTTCTGTGAGATGATATACAGTATTATAGGGTCCCAGCTCCCCGTATCAATGTTCAGTCCCTCTGCCGATTCGAATTGGTACTCCTTTTGGTTAATCAATGCATGCATTTGTGCATTCACTGACATTCGGGTGTTCTCATATCTATTTAACATACGAGTAGCTTCCCTTGCCGTCTCGTAGTTATTATCCGTTATCTGCAGATGCTGTATGATGAAAATGACTTCCATTGCTTATAATCACGATTGAATGTTGGCAACTTTAACACGGGCAATTTCAGATCGTTGTTCATATTTTCTGTCGTGCCGTCTTGGCTCGTACTGACTGCATGTTGGATCTCAAATGTGTCGATCTTCTTTTGTATGTTCACCACCCCATTTTCGTAAATTTCCTCTAACTCTTCGTGCTCGGTCATGTAATCATCATTGGTCATTTATGTGTTTTTACTATATTCATCCATTGGCTCTGAATTGCCTGTTGTTTATGGACATAGTATGCTTTTGACGTCTGCGATGTTTTCTCTCTTGAACGTTGTTCGACGATCTTCTATTTCCAGATGTTGAGGGCGTAGTTATTGGTCTAGCTGTGCCCGAGTTGTCAGCTAGTCCTGCTTGTCTTGGTAGTGGAAGTGGATCTACGTTCTGGACCTTAGAATCTTCTTCTAATATCTCTTTCAGCTTGCCTGTAAACTTACTTCGCATTGTCGTCATCGTTGCTTATACTTGTTTGTAGAAGTTTGCTTTGATGTATTTTTCCCTGAAATGCTCGTGCTCTTTGTTATTTGTTCATCTTCGTTCTGAAACTCCTTCCAGTGATGGTTGAGGTCGTCTAGTCGTTCCTTGACGAATTCCTTTCTTCGTCTTACCTTGGGCTCTTTCATGTATTTTTTGAATATCTTTTTTATCCATTCAGACGCTTCTCTCTGCTGTTGAGCCAAATCGTCTACGCTCGCCATTTTTCTTTCTTTCAAAACTTAGTGGTAGCCCAATAGCTCGAAGGACTAAATATTTAAAAACTGATAGATAAATGTTAACTAAGACCGCCTTACCACTGGTGGAGGGTGGCTATAATCAACAAATAAAGACCCAGTTTTCTCTTGGAGTTGTCGTGTTCAACTTAATCTTTAAATTCCATTTCACCCCTTTTTATACAAAATACCTAGGGTAAGTTATGCTGACACTTAAATAATAACTTCTCTTATAACCTATAAAATTTGTGGGAACTGCTGCTAACTCAGCGTCGCTGACCAAAACTGGTATAAAATGATGAGAAGTTTCCCGCGGTGCACGTTTCCAGTTAGGTGCATATGTACGCAATTGTACATCTCGTTTTTGCATGCTTTGCAATTAATGGGCATGTCGATACGGAAAGACTTATGGGTGCGTATGCACCTTTATTTATATATGTAGATGCTATGAAGGTACTGTTCTTGGTCTAATAAATGACTATGTATGACGTGGCAGGGAGAGCTAGAAAGAATTGATATAGACTTGACTTATCTTACGTTCCTTTGACAATGACTTTGGGCTCCTTTCGACGGGATGAGCGGGCGACTTGCTGTGATGTTCTTTGGAGCGCCTTGATGGTGATAATAACTCTTTGCAGCACATGTCGGCGATGGCACCGTACTTGCGGTGATGATACGCTCCTTACGGCATGCGATTGCGAGGCAACGTGCTGTGCGGTAATGATATACTCCTTACAGCACGCGTTGGCGAGTCAATGTGCAGTGCGGTGATGATATGCTCCTTGCAGCACACGTTGGCGAGGCAACGTGCAGTGTTGCGATGATATACTTCTTGCAGCACACGTTGGCGCGGCAGCATGAAGTGCGGTGATGATATGCTCCTTGCAGCACACGTTGGTGAGGCAGCGTGTAATGCGGTGATGATATGCTCCTTGCAGCACGCGTTGGTGAGGAAACGTGTAGTGCGGCGATGATAGGCATCTTGCAGCACGCGTTGGTGACGCAACGTGTAGTGCGGCGATGATATGCTCCTTGCAGTATGCTTTAGCGAGGCAACGTGCAGTGCGGTGATGGTATGTTCGTTGCAGCACACGTTGGCGAGGTATAAACGAAATAAACTTACTCGTAATTGCACAATTATGGCGGCCCCTTTTTTCCGCCTTAGACCAAACTTCCTGGTGCTGCCGCGATTTAGTGAGATCTTTAAACTTGAGTGCTGCCAGGTTTGGCAACAAATAGTCTTCACACTGTTATCTTTCTAGCCAACGCAAATGTCAAAAAATATGCATACATACATGGTTATATCCGTTTCACTGAGACATTCTACTCTTTCTGTTTCAAAAAAAAAAAAACAGAAGCATACTATCTATTGCTACTGCTACCCACATTGTTAGTCTCATAATAAGACGAATATGAAATGAAATCTATAATATGTTACCTTCCGCGAATTAGCTTAGGTACTTTTAGTTGCATATTTGTAGAAGGTTTTGTTATGAGAATATAGAGAAAAATACAGAACTTTTAATTTGGATTTTATGAACGTATTTAATGAAAATGAAGAATTTTTAAATATCTTGGGACCCTTGGGCGTTAAAATGAGGGTTCAAACATTAAAATCGGTCCTACCGTTTTCTTACAGTTTTTAAGAACTGGAAAATATCTTGTCAAAATATATACATATGTATATGTAAAACGTACATATATATTAACTAGTAGATCCTGCAGCAAATGCTACTCGACCTGCAAGGCAATAACTATATTTTTACCCTGAATAGATAAAATCAAATCATTTCTTACGAGTTTTAAACGCCAAACAAATTATTGTTTCCTTATTTTTCGTTGAAAATACGATATATGACTACTTTTAAAATAAAAGTATAAAAAAATAAAAAATATTACAGTATATTTTGAAAACCTAGGCTGCTCTGCAGGTTTTAAACAAAATACAAAACAGTAGACTTTTTTGCCTTTCTAGTACTTACGTCGAACTCATCATCGTCATAACCCGAGCCAATACTTTCAAGGAAAATAATGCCTACACTCTTTCTTGTTCTCCAGCAGTATTTACTTCTGAGGTTATGGGAGTATAAAAAGTTGTACAATTTTGATGTTGGCCGATTTTATCTTTTATTTGACAAAACTTATTACTGTCAGAAATTCAGTTGATATTCGATACAAGGCGATAATTCTATGTTATAGAAGGTAGACACCGTTGGTGTAGTTGACGTGCTTGAAGGTCAAAACAGGCCACCACTGATTTTTACGCCTAAGCAGGGCACTGTTTAGCCTACATAGAGAACGCTGCAAAACTCAGATTCCGATAGCAGCGTACTTCAAGCACATCCCATGATTTCGAACATATCATGTGTACGAGTACATATTTTTCTTGATAATAGCGCCCATTTGTTTGATACTTGGTAATTGTGTGAAGGACACACGTCTCTAGTGTTCAGAGTTCCTTTAAGGTTAGCTGTTTTTGGAAATTCGGTATGGTCGTTTTCTGGTGACTTGCCGTCATTGGATGAGTAGCCATAAAATATGTACATTATCATTCGTTTAAGGTTTGGCTACAAAGCGTGGAGCGTGCCGCGCGGATATCTAGATAAAACAAAAACAAAACTTCCTACCTATCTACCAACAAAAAACCATTAACTGCCCGAACACAATGGTGAAGCTGAAGCTGAAGTACGTCCCGCTGTCAAAGTTAAATACACACACACACACGCTGAAGTAGAAGTGGAGTTAACTTCAGCTTCACTGCAGTGCGATTTTTTGACATTTCCATAAATAAAAAAAAGATGCGGAACATCAGTAAATAGAGAAATTAATCGATCAAGTACAAAGGAACATTATTCTATGTGATTTGAGTAATCAAATGAGTAATCCTCACTAAAAAAAATACAAAACAATAAAACCAAGGTGTGAAAAAAAAAATTTCCGAAGCATTTGGATTACCAATAACAAACACCCATGCAGCGATTCACCATTGTGTTCGTACTTAGCTTCATCAGTGCGCGATTTTTTGACAGCGCTACAGGCGTATAGCTTCAGCTCCACCATTTTGTTCGGTCAGTAAGGCTCAACCATAATCAACATTGGAAAACATAAGCTAATGTCATAACTGAACGAAATGCTTCCCTTCGTTTTGTCAATTCCTACCGATCACCATAATACTCGTACGAGTACTTTTGCTTGCATACCTGTCTGTCATAACAATTTTCATAAAAAAACATGACAACTGTCAGATTTACACATGCTCAGACCGCTATCTCTTATGTTCGCTCATGTTTGCAAAAGTGAACGAACATTTAACGAACCGACACTGGGCTTATTATGTGTTGGATGATAAGATTGTGAATATTCGTGGGCTTATATTATGCCTGCATATGCAGGCACTTTACTCTGGTACTCCGCACCGCCAGTGGCAGTAATCGATCTGTGCTGTGTTGGAAGACAATTCGTCGATCTGTACTCAGATTCATTTTGAAAAAGCAAAAGTATAAAGAAAATTGTTATAGCCATTGTGAAATATTGAGTATTGGCGAAATGTTAAAATAGCCAAAATGGCAGACGTGAAAGTTTAGGTACATAACATACATGTACGTAGCTAACCAGTACTAAAAATGGATATCCTGGTCTTTACATATACAATATATGCACTTGAAAAGAAATTTATTCATCAAACTAATATTTCACGGAAACCTGTAATCAGGTTTTTTTCGCATGCCAAGAGTATAAAGAGCAAAATAGATTAAGAAATCCTTGAAGAAATATGGGGTGGTTCAAAGGGAAACGTATAAGTGCAAACCTATGTAATGAAAGTTTTACGAGGCTAACCTGCATTGGCAGGTGTAATAAAGATATGTACGTGTTTTGTTTGTGTAGTATTGCAGTATGCTTCGTCATCCAAGTTATATTTGTCGATTTTTTGAATGAAACTCTGCAATTACATACATACTAGATATGTACATATATATGTACAAGTATCTTTAAGTTGTATTTATGGGTTGGTATTTCAAGTACTTTGTATTTCTCTGAAAAAAGTTTCCGTCCTTAAGAAAATTATACAAGAATAACATCTCAGTGTCCGTATCTCCAAAGCAAAACTTTTAATTAAATGTTCATCATTGCGGCGAGGTGAAGTTTCACACCAGAAGTAAATGTTTATTTTTTTTTTAAGAAACCTATTCATGGCGTGCTTTCTCCATTTTGATGAACAAGATTAATTAAAAATCAACATTGTGGCGGTAAATATTAATGAGAGGGAGAACATTGCTTCGGGTATTAAACAAATACATGTAACGTTTACTCAAAAACAAAAAGAAGAAATTCTACAACTAACAAGGGAAAATGACACAGTCCCACGCATTTGTAATAAAAGTTTATAAACGGATACAAAATAGTAACTCTTTCAGACCTTTCGTGTATAAACAGATAACATAAACCGCATGGCATGGGTTTGCAAATATAGAGTTGTGTTGATTGCTCTCTAGGGACATATCTTATAATTGTTTGAGTATATTTACATATCACTGTTTTCTTTCGTATCGGTTTTATTTTCATTTAGTCAACTGAAGGTGGGAAAGTTCTAGGCCGATTGAGTTTTAGTCAAAAATTTACCCATACTCGTAAATAGCATAATGGAAATTATAAAAATCCTTACTGTGACTCTAAACCAAGTTTATAATTTGCGTGTAAACATTTTTGAAATTTTATAAAAATTCTTTCAGACAGTACGAGTGATTTCTATTCTGTAACGATTGCTTTTTTCCCTCGTGAATTCTTCATACATTCCTTCAATGGTAGCAGTGATATGCAAATTGCTCGCACATCATAAATCATAGTTGGCAAAAACCGTGGGGTTATAAATTTGGAATTTTGTTGGCAGGGAAGTTATCATGCTGTAGGGGGAGAATACTCAAAAACACGATTAAAGATGAAAGGCGTAAAAGCAAGCCTACTGCCTGCGGTTGCAAAAAATGTTTCAAATTACTCGGCTGAAATTGCGGCGGTGTCGAATTATTAAGTGTTTGTGTCGTATTTGCAGAGGTTGGCAAGGAAATATCAAAAGGAAGTGTAATTTATGGAATTTCCTGCTACACCGGGCTGTTTTTCGTTGATGTAGAAAGATGACATAATCTGTAGATATTCACCATGCTGGATATGTGCTTGATTGGTCGGCAGGAAAACGTGTGCATATTCTCTCAACATAAATAAACATCAGCAAAAAAATTTGTCGGTTTTACAAAATTTTTAGACCATTTTTATTATAAAAATGTTGAGTAGTGAACTTGGGAATGTAAAATAATTCGTTGTTTATGATCTAATGCCAATTCATTGAGTAATGTTACGGATGGTAAATGTTGTCATAAGTTCCAATAACTATATATACATATATACAGTATATATATATAAATTAGAAAGTTTAAGTCGGTTTAATTATAAAAAAAAACTTTTATTTGTTTAAAATACTAGTGTACACTTAAGAGGATTCGGACGTATGAACGTCAGCGTAGCAACGAGTGTAGCAAAAAGAACGTAGGAGTCTTGGTGGCTTCCTCATTTATATTCATTTTCGATGCACATTTGTATCGTGTCATCGCAGCTGTGTTGGTTTACAATAACGAGGTTGGTAGAAAAGGTCTTTCGTTTGTTATCAGGGGCACATTCCCTTGGATTTTGTGTTGAAGTAACACAATGCTGCTTTGTTTGTCAGGTAAGATGTGATTCCTAAGTGGTCGTTATTGACTTTATTTATTTGCGTGCTAGAGGAACCAGTGTGATAACCACCCTTTCCTTTAAGAAGCTTGGTCTGTAGCTTTGTATTCAAGCATTTGGATTCGTTTTACCCTTTGGTCCAAGAGTTGTTTTGGCGTCAATCTGCGGGTTCTCTTTCTATAAAAGATAATTAAAAATGTTGTAAGGAGGACTATTTGTAACATTAATACTAGAGTGGATATGATCGGGCTGTTAGTAACTCCGATCTGTAAGGATTCCTACAAGTTTATGTTGTCAAATTTTAATTGGTCATCGAGAGACTCAAAATACTGTGCGATCTCATATTTGTCGATCGTGTATGACTTCAAATATTTCTGAATCAAGTGTGTTGGGTTTTCGTACACTTTACCATCTATAGTTGTGTTGTTCTCAAAATTCACTAGGCAGACTCCATTTAAAACTTCGTCATCCACGATAATAGTAGGATGGCACCGTCTTTGATTATTTCTAAGTTTAGATTTTTCTCTGCTAATTTCACAAAATGTATATTTTCCTTCCTTCTTACAAGTTTTTACATTAATAAAATTACTGTCACATTTGATTATTTATTTACTTAAAATTATTTATCATCTTCCTGGCATACAAGGGTATGTTACAATAGCAAAATTCAAATTTGTGTTTAAAAGATTTTAAATGTTTTTAAAAAGAAAAGATGTTGTCGGCACGATGACAGTATGTTTAACTGATTTAATGGCTTCAAATAATTTGGAATTGGTTACAAATTGTTTATTGTTATTTGCAATTAGATCGTTAATTTTATTTTCTATTGTAAGTTCGTCATCATGATCCGTGGATCCTACTATCCATTTCCAGATAGTCCCTACTCCTTCCATTGCTCGTTTAGAGCGTGAGAACATAAGTTGATCTAAAAGAGTTTGTATGATGTGTTTTGTTAAATAATACCTCGGTGGGTTTCTTTCCAGTTACGGAGTGTATAGTTTTGTTGTATTCCTTAGCTGCTCTGATAAATATATCAGCTTTACCTAGGAGTTTAAATTCTTTCTTTAAGCATCTGGCAATTTCTTGCAGGGTGCTGTGAACGCGTTCCACTTGACCGTTGGTCGTACTGTGGTGGGCTGGAGTGTAATAAATGGTACTTTTGGATCTTTGTATCAATGTTCCAAAGGAAGCTGAAGTGAATGTTGGATCTTGATCACAAATTAAATTTTTACATCCCAGAAAGGTTTGTAAAATTTTAGACTTTATCTGGCATATCTTGGGAGTTATCCAATATTTTAATTACCAAGTATTTAGAATATGCATCTAAGCAAGTTAGAATTAGTTTTTTCAGCGTACATAATATCGATATGTAAGCATTCCCCCTCTTTTACGCCTCTCCAATTAGTTGTTTATTGGGATGTCTGTCATACTTACTGACATAACATACCTCACAATTTCGGGCAAATTGCTAGAATTCATCTGACATGCATTAGGCGTATGTTCTTCAATTAACGCATGCCACCGTTTCATTTTAACAATGAGGGTTTCTGGGTAAAACTGCGAAAATTAGTGGTTGGTGATCTGTACTCGTATGTATCTCCAAATTAGTTACTCCATATAAGTAATTTTTTAAGTTCTTTAAAGCAAAGATTATGGCATAGAGTTCTTTCTCATTTGTCGCATAGTTTCTTTCTATTTTCCCTAACGTTTTAGATATGAACGTTATGGGTTTGCCGTCCTGTGATGTTTGCATATTAGGATAGTAGCCGATCATTGCTAAGAAGCTTCTAAGTTGACGTAAAGTCGTAGGCTCAGGATATTCAGTGATCGTTACCACTTTATCTGGGCTCGTTTTGATGACGTTGTGTCCTACAATATAGTCAAGAAAATCAAATCTTTTTCTTGATACAAATTAGATTTCTCCATAGAAATTTTCATTTTTGCATCCCTAAGTACTTGAATTATTTTATTCAAGTGTTCAGTGTGTTTCTCCAAACTGTGAGAATATACAATAATATCGTCTATGAAGGGGTGGCATATTTTTCCTACATAATCTTTAAGGATATTTTCCATGGCGTGCTGAAAGATGCTTGGGGCATTTTCTAGTCCGAATGGCATTCTCGTTAACTCGTATTTGCTATTATTTACTGAGAAATTTGTTTTCTCTATATCTTCTGATTTCATCTTGATTTGGTGAAATTAAGATTCAAGATCAATTGTGGGAAAGAAATTTGCTTTTCCAAGATTGGATAATATGACATTCGTGTCGGGTATCGGGTATTTATCCGATACATTATTCTCATTGAGCTTTTTGTAGTCAATGACTAACCAATTTTTTTGACTACCGTCCTCATTAAGTCTTTTTTTGGCCACGACCCATACTGGGGAATTGTGAGGAGATTTTGATGATCTAATGATGCCATCATTTAAAACTTTCTTTATTTCTTTATTCACAAAGTTATTAGCAGAGAGAGGGTAGGGGTATTGTTTACTCCAAACAGGTTTCTTGTTATTAGTATGGATTTCCGTAAAGATATCTGTCCTGAAGGGTAAAGTCGTGTCAATCCCACCATGAATACTTTTAATTTTATTCATCATTGATTCGGTGAGTGAATCAATGTTTTCTTCTTTAATATTATTTAATTTCTCAACATTAGCAAAATACATTTTCTCCTTCTTATTGCCGTAGCTAAGGATACTTGTTTGGAAGTCGAGTTGAGCGTTAACTTTATTTAGTAAATTTGTCCCTATTAAAGCTTCATACTCCAAGTTGGGTATGAGATAAAATCTAGTTATTTGGTTCAATATTAGTATCTCGTGGTATGATTGAATGATGATTTCACTGCGAAAGCACTGTACATGCTCGTTTTTATGTCAAGCATGATCTCATCATTAAAAGTACCTGGTTTACAGTAGTTACTCCTCGCACCGGTGACGATGAGAATTTGTATTGTTTTGTTGCCTAGTATTCTTCGTAAGTGGGGCAGACCCATTCTTCTCCTAAAAAATGTTCTCCATCTTCGTTTAAATTATTAATCCTTCCGCTTCCGTTCTTTGCGGGAGGAGGTTGAATAGAGTTTTGCGCACTCGATTCTCTTTCTCGCTTAAAAATCGGACGTGCATTATTATTATACGTATTGCATTGTGGTTTTTGCCAGCGAGGATTGTTTCCATTCTGGTTATTAATAGAAATGTTATTATTATACTGATTATTGCCACGGAATGGATTGTTGTTGTTGGTTTATTGGTGTAGGTGCTTGAATCGATTTAACTCATGGGAGCTGACTGGTCGATTTGCAGAACTACCAAAAACCATGGGTTCGAATCTCTGAGGCAATTGTCTGTAATCATTGTTCCTACTTTGTGGTGGATTATTTTGTGCAATGGTAGCAATGGTCGCTACGTGTCGGGAAACGCAGATTATTTGAATATCTTTTTCCTTCTCCCCTGTGAGAAGTAAATTGAAGGGCCAAATTTGCTCTTGAGCTGTTAGACTCAAGCTAATGTGCTTTTGCCAGAGCGTTTGGAAGTTCTTGAGGATTTAAGGAGAATAAAATGTTAGATAGCTTTCCATTCAGACTGGTAATAAAAACTCTCAAAGCGTTTCGTGAGTGTATAGTATTAAGATCTAGTGTGGACGGGTAAATTGGACCCATGTGTCATGATTGTTTTATTGGTCAAAACTGTTCATTTCTGATTACCAGTGCTATAATTGTCTAAGAATACTCAGTTTCTGTTCTATTACATGAACTGGTCTCTTGTCCGCGTTAGCAAAATCTAGTCGGGATATGATGGCATTGAAGTTCAAAACTGTGCCATGATTAGTTAAAATATCGTTCGCGTGTTGCGTGATCTTGTTACGGAAAATTGTTAGTGCCGCAAAATATTTTTTACTACCAATGTCATACAATGATATAGAGTTGTGAGCAGCTTCTCATTAACTCACGTATGATGTCTTACTACCGGAAAATTCGGGCAAAAATTTTATAGAGTCTAATGGTTCGTTACAGGTTATCGTCGGATCTATTGTTTGAGTCGCGTATTCCGTAATGGAATTATTTATCCTGTATTATCTTTATTGTCTGTTATGGCTATCTTAATTATGTCATCGACCGTTTGTTGGGTTAAGCCCGTACCTGTACTGAGAGTCATTTCGAATTTATTCCCAGATTCTGATTGTATTGGATTTAATTTGTAATCTATTTGATATGGCTTATGGTCTCTATTCTTTAACTTATTTCTAACTACCCGCAACTTTGTCTGCGTGGTCCATAATAACTTTATTTGAGGCGGTTAAAGTTAGTAGTGTAAGTAATATTTAGCTTAATAACTTAGGATTTGCACTGCTGTAACTTTCAACAATATATATCAGCTTTTCCTTTATCTATAAAGTTTGTTGCTGAAGTAGTAACATTTTAATTTACTTCACATTTTCATGCAACAGTTTGGCATATATAGTATTTATTTCTGGACTTACACCAATATTTTTGTGAAATGACTCATTCCAGCATGACTTTAACCGCCGCATATGCATATATCTAGCTAACAGAAGGACTGCGTCAAAATGTACATGTGCAAGGAAATAAACCACTTAATTACTAAGAAGGCGCTACAGTTTGCAAATATAGGAAATTAATGTATTTATTTTTGTTATACTGTACCCAAAAGTATGCAAAGAAATCAGTAGTTCTCAAACTTACCGAATGTATAGTTTTATAGTGCCTGGTTTTGTCTGTTTTTTTTAATCTCTGTGTTTATTTCTTTTAATACCTAATCCCCTTAAGGAGTATCGTGATAATCCTTATTGGAGATAAGGACCAATATCCTAAGGTATAAAACGCCAAAGATTTGTTAACATATGTGACGTAGTTTCTGCGTGACACCTGCATGTATATAGATTCTATCCATAAAAATCACCTTTTCACTTTTACATTTGACATTTTTCTTAAGGATAATGCTTAAAAACATTTTCTTACTATACATTTTTTCTTCGTGTTGAAATCTGAATACTTTATCCCTTTTCAAAGCTGGTTCTCTGGATCGTTAATCTTGATGAATTTTTATTGCTTTTAATTCCTTAAATGCTGCTTTCTTCTATCTTTGTAGGATACTTTGGCTTGCTGATATTTGGCAGATGCACTGAGTCTAATGTTTATGCTTTTTATTTTCAACTTTTAAACTTGCCATTCCCAATTAAAAAGTTTAAGTCGGTTTAATTATAAAAAAAAAACTTTTATTTGTTTATTTCGAGGATTCGGACATATAAACGTCAGCGTAGCAACGAGTGTAGCAAAAAGAACGTAGGGGTCTTGGTGGCTTCCTCTTATATATTTGGTTTCGATGCGCATTTGTATCGTGTCATCGCAGCTGTGTTTGCTCACGATAATGAGGTTGGTAGTTTTCGATGCACATTTCTATCGTGTCATCGCAGCTGTGTTTGTTTACGATAACGAGGTTGGTAGTTTTCGATGCAAATTTGTATCGTGTCATCGCAGTTGTGTTTGTTTGCGATAACGAGGTTGGTAGAAAGGTCCTTCGTTTGTTACCAGGAGCACATTCTCTTGGATCTTGTGTTGAAGTAACACAATGTTGCTTTGTTTGTCAGATAAGATGTGGCTCTAAAGGAGAGTCAAGCCTATAAACAGCCAGGATCACACAAATGCGACGATATTGGCATTTCATTGGCCTCAGTAACCGAGTGATCCAAAATCGGGAGGCCTGTCGATATTTACTGAGGTCAAATACGCAAACCCCACAGGCGGATCGGTAGAAATGCGGTGAAGTGGGAGGGTTATGATCCCTTGTAGTAATTTTTTTTATTAGAATATGCCAGAGTTTTATATCTAAAATATTATTTTCATTGATATTTTTAGGGAGAGATGTTTTTATTTTTTTATTTTATTTTAAATTAATATTAATTATTTCTTTTGTTTTTATTTGAGTTCATGGGACTTTACCTCGATTTCGTTATGCTTGAAAGGTATTTTTACATTTTTCTTTAAATTATTTTTTATTTTTTATTGGGTTATCAATTTATTTATTAATTTTAATTAATAATTAATTTTAGTAAAGTTAACAGAACATTTATTACATACCTTCAAATTTACGTATCCATGTATGGGCTCTTATTACTTACTTACTTAGGTGGCTACACTTCGGAGTGTACCTGGGCCTCAGCCAACATGCATCTCCATTTAGCTCGGTCTTTATCTAATTACCTCCAGTTGCGCATTGCAAGTTGGTCAAATTCCGCTTGAATTTCTGCGCGCCATCTACTGCGTCGTCCATCTCGGTAAGATTGGAAGACACTGCGGGTCGGAGGGTTGGAATCCATTTGCTAGCCATCTCAAACATTCAATACGCAGTTTTATTACCGGCTCCATGTCGCTGTGCAGCTCGAATAGTTCGACATTGAATTTTCTCCTCCAAAACCCATTAACGCAAATGGGACCGAATACCTTGCGAAGACTTTTTCTGTCGAAGCGACCAAGGATATCTTCATCCGCTTTCATTAAAGTCCATGTTTCAGCGTCGTAAAGCAGGACTGACATGAACAGGGTTTTTTTTTTTATAGAGTCGCCTTAGTTATTCGAGATAGGACTTTTTTGTTAAATTACTTATTAGGCCAAAAAAATAACAATTGGCAAGAGTTATTCTTCGCTTGATTTCTGCAGAGCCAAGGTAGACTAAGTCCCTATAATATTTGCTTTAGAAGGTAAAAAGGTCTGCTCTGCGGTATTCATGGGCGCCGTGGCGTAAGTGGTTAGTGTATCGGATCACTACGCATAAGGTTCCAAGTTCGAATCCCAGAAAAACACCAACAAGTTTTTTCACGGTCCCACCTCTCGCGAGCGTCTGACAAACATCCGAGAGTCTTGTTGTCACGAAAAAGCTTCTCAAATCGCCGTTCGGAGTCGGCATTAAACTGTAGGTCCCTTCCATTCGTGTGAAAAATATAACGCACACAACATGAGTGGTTGCGAGAAGCTAGGCCCTGGCACTTTAAAGAGCTGTTGCGTCAAATATGTGTATGTGTGTGCAGTATTTCTCGACGTAGCTCAGTCCTTTGAGGACTGCAGGACTAAATCATAAACTCAGATGCCTCCTACCAAAACAATATGCTGCAATCTTAGAATCATATCAACGCGTAAGATTTTTCAGAATAAAACAGGAAGATTCGTACTCAGAACTAACGGAAATTAAAGCAGGAGTTCCGCAAGGTAGCGTACTGGGTACACTGATGACCTCCCAGAGCTTGAAAATAGCACTTTGGCCACTTTTGCTGATGACACTGCAATTCTAGCGGTAGGAAAGAATAATATAGAATCAACGCAGAAATTGCAATCAGCTGTGAACAAAATTTGTGATTCGACAATAAAATGGCGAATGAAGCTTAATGAAAGCACATCAGTGCACATCAATTCCACTAACAGAGGAATGAATCGTATCCGCTAACTATCAACCAAAAAGTAGTGCCTTACGCGAATACAGCAAAATATCTTGGAATGACCCTGGACGCTAAGCTAAGATGGAAAGAACACGTAAAAAAGAAAAAACCGAAATGGAAATTAAATACAGAAACATGTATTGGCTAATAGGAAAGGATTCGTCACTGTCAATCTACAATAAGCAATCATTTCAGGCTGAAACTGATCGCATCAAAAAAGGTCAGCCCGGATACGATCTAATATTTCGTATCCGAAAATTATCCAATAAATGCAACGAAGGGTCAAATGAATTCAAAAGTGAACGCCTTTTTTTTTTTTGGTTCCCTACATGTATGCCACATATGTAGAATTACAGTATGTTGAATGTAAAGTCTTAAAATCTTTATAATCAAAACCATTTATTTTGGAGAAAACAATAGGTACCAAAAGTTCTTATTATTTCATTATTATTTTATCTGGTTTTTCATAGAATGCAAATCTGATTATATCCAATTTTAAAGTACTGCCATTGATTTTTAGTGATGTTTTGTACTCTCAAATAGAGAAACAAGTCTTCATATTTTACTTTAATACTACTCCTTTACAATAAGATGGGAGATATAGTATGTATCCATATGATATCTGCATGTGTTTATTTGTAGGGTTTATAAGATAGAATAAATGTATTAGATTTGATAAATCATTAACAGATTTATCCTTATACCTTCGAGTATAGTGCTTACATTTCTCGAAATTTTACAGTGCTGATAAATTTGTTCATTTATTTATATTCACCCCGATTACCGTTGGCGTTTTACGCTTTTCGACGATTGTCGTTTTATTCATAGCTATGACCTGCTGGCCGTTAAACGTTACTAAGCAATTTTTTTATCATGTGTGCTACTATTACAACTCTTTCACATTGAAACAATTATGAAAATGAATTCGTGGTATACAACTGATGACTAAGACGACAATCGTCGAAAAGGCAAAAACGGTAATCGGGGTGATGGTGTGCTTAACAGTGTGATCGATTCAGGATATTTCAAATTGATTTTTATTGTTGAACTTCTTTTACGTTGACATAACAATGACATGCTTACTTACACTTAATGGCTTAATAAATCTGGTTTCAATAATAAGTTTCTTTTTCTTGATATTTATTGTGATTTTAAATGACTATTTAAATACTACTTTATTGTGATTTTAAATGACTATAGAACTTGAAGACTTGTTATAAAGTGAGTCATAAAATACGAACGCAATTTAGATCAATCAATTGAAGTTGAAGAAATTTTATGTTATACTATCCACGCATAGTTAAATAAAAGAGATAACATATTTTCTGCTGTCGTAAGATTTTAGCTGACGGCAAATAGATGTTGTCTTTTGTAAAAACTACACATAAATACATATATTTGTGGTATATTTGTTTGTAATATTATAATCAGAACACAGAATGTGAATAAAACCAATAAATTGCTAAGCAATAAATAATCTTATAGGGATCTTAATATGTCAATGACATAAGCATTTCTTCACCTTAAAGAATTTTGGCTAACATATGTACGTTCAAAGAAGAAAACCAATAATGCTCCATCATAGATAGGGAATTGTAATTACGAGTGGCTTCCAAAAATCCTTTCGAAAAGACCACCATTCATATCTTCGAAAAGAGGAATGAAGTGCCAAAAGAAAGCCCTTAAATCTAAGAACGGTATTCGGAAGGGATTTAACATTCATCTATCTGCCCCCAAAAAAATGCAAATGGAAATTATTTCGAGAAACACAATAATTTCCAGAAGGAATGGGGATGAAAAGCAGTTGAAGGGACCAACGCAACCATAAAATGAAATATTCTTTAAGTATAAGAGGCAGGGCATATTAGTAGGGTGTATACTTTATACGTACGTATTCGCTGACATACCCAAAAAAATATCCATAAAAAAATCAATGAAAACAGACAAAAAATAAGTGAAAATCAGGGAAAAGCAAACCATTTTATTTGTTTTGTTCAAGTGCTATCATGAAGGATAAGAGCCTGAAGATAAGAACGAAGACGGCTCCACTTGGCGATGAAATTTTGTAATCCTTGGCATAGTTTTTTCTGTCGTATTTAATTTTTTTTCTTCTCCGAAATGAAAGTGAGGTAGTCATGTTCATTGTTGTTTTGTTTTTTAATAGTACATTTTTCCACTCATACACTAACATAATTTATAGTTCCAATAAATTTAAAACTACACTGTCATAATGCCTTAAAGTTACTGACCTGAAGGGTGTTCAATACTTATATTATGATTTTTTGAAAACTTAAATGTGAAAACTTGTTTTATTTTAGTCCATATTTTTTCCTGAAAACATGCATTTTGTTTTTTTAATCACTTTAAGGAAAAACGTGGAAAAACCTTTTAGAACACATTATTTTATTATTTTTTATAAATTAATCTAAAAACTTAAACTATCTTAACCTTAATCCAGGGCCGGACCATGATATATGGTGTCGAAATCGCCACTGAAAAGACCAATCAAAAGATAGTTAAACTAGTCAATCGGGCTTTCAGTGGTATCGAGACATCACAAATCAAGGTCCGGCTTTCCTTACCCTAAACGATAGCCTCAACCCAGTCGAGCCACCAATATCTCTCCCTATTCAACCTGTCTTCGTTAACTGAATCTCGCTCAGGTATGCTTACGCAGTATCTCAAGTCAGCGTTTCCTTCTCCTGAGTCCATTGGCTCGTAAAGGAAACATTTATCTGACGCGCTTCTGGCAAAATGGTAAATAATTGGAACGTTCAGCGAATCTGATAAGTAACCATGCGCATCTAGATACAAGAATGCTTCAGGGGGTATAAACCCACTCAACATAGTATTTCGGAAATACCCAGGGTTAGGATAAAATAAACCCAACACCAGTTCGTTTTCTGTAACGCTCGCTGACCGCGCGAATAAAATTGTCAATTCTGGACACGCCGGAACCTACCAATAGTCTCTTATTGGAAACGTAATGCTGAAAGTCGGAATGTGCGCTTCTATACATACACGTGCAAGCTCGAAGACATTTTCTTAAAAATAATCTAAGTTTTTCCATATAAGACGGGCTTATGTTCCACCACACTGGACTCGCATTATTCAGAACAGGACGAACAAACGCTTGGTAGCATAATGTTCTTGACATAGGATCTAAGACAGTTGGAGTAAAAAAGGCGTTTGAGGGACATAAATGTCGCCCTTACTTTTTGTAACTGTGTATTTACGTGCACATTGTAGTACAAAAACTTGTCTAGATGGACACCTAAATACTTCACAATAGTCTTTGACTCGATGCGGTGACCATAAGAACTTACTATTTGCAAGTTCTTCCAGTTACGTCTCAAATTTGAATAACCGCATCTTACTGGGGTGCGAAACAGCACAGTTTCGCATTTTGCCTCGTTTATTTTGAGCTTCCACTCTGAGCAGAAAGTTTGCAGTTTATCAAAGCTATTCTGAAGCTCTGTTTGCATGTCTTGGATTCTCGAACCACTTGCATACAATATAACATTGTCAGCGAACGCTATCAAATTATCCATGTCCCTCAGCATTTCCGAGATGTAGATGTTAAAGAAGAGCGGTGCTGTAACTGTGCCCTGTGGCAGACCATTGGCGACATTAAAAACTTTAGTCGTCATGTGTTGTCTATTTGATACAACAAATTTCTTCTTGTGCACCATAGAAGCAATTATCTTTAAAAGGTGATGTGGAAATTCATATCGGAGAAGTTTATATAAAAGCCCGTCGATCCAAACCGTGTCGAAGGCTTTTCCGATATCCACTAGGCAAGCAGCTGTACATTTTTTGGCGTTAAGACTCCAATTGACATCAAAAATCAATTTGTAACAGCGTGCACCGCCGAGTGGTTTTTCTTGAACCCAAATTGGTTCCGCGGTATAATCTCCTTTCTTTCGCACACGAACAAAATAGATTTACTAATAACTACTTCATAAACCTTCCCGATATTAGGCAGGAGACTTATTGGCCTATAGTTGGAAGGATCAGAAGGATCTTTCTTCTTTTTGATTATTGGAAAAACCTTCGATGCTTTCCAATAACTCGGGAAGTAGCAGTTGTTTAACAAATTATTAAATATGTTCATAGAAATAGACACTTGCACGCACTGGTATGAAATATAATATATGTAGATAACCACTGTTGAATAAGAGAGAGTAAGCTGCAAAGAATTTTGACGATTCTTTCACGTATTACTTCAGAAAACTGATTTATCCGTAATGAATGCGTATGTGCCCTTCTACCTCCTTCTTGGTGACACTTGATGAATGGATAAAATTTAATATGATGAATTGGTAGACTCCAAGAAAGTTACATGTTTATTTTATTTTTCTACCGTCCAAGGATATGTTTTTCCTTAAATTATTGCTTCTAAAAGTGAACGTTTTTAAGCCTCTAATGTGTATAGAAATAGGAGACGTTTGATAATTTATGTAAACAAACAAATTCAACCATTCATATATGTAGAGATATCTATTTACATAATAAAATATATATGCTTGCCTTTTTCTTATCAGTGCCAAAAATATTTTGTTTTGATATCATGATTACAATTTGGTATAGGCGCCCAATGATGTTGGTTGTATACGTATCATGTAGTGGGCGCCAAAATACATACGTATATTTATCTTCTTTTTGTTGCTTTCATATTAGTTGCGCTAGATAAATGAGTACGTGGGTATACCGCTGAAAGTCTGTAAGGCATCATTTCCTTATTCTTATCCCACAAACTGGATTAATGCTGAGTTATGATGAGGGTGGGCGGGCTTGAACTTTATGGGACGATGAGGTGAATAGATTTCAAAGAAAAGCAGCAGAAAGTGACAAACAAAGAGGAAGGCAAATCGAGAGGATTTATCGTTACTTCATCTTGAAATTGAGCTGAATATTTCTAACATTTTGATATACAAAACAAGACGTTATTTGTATCCCGTTCTGCTTTTTGTTGTTTGGTAACCACTCGTAAAAGGAATACATATATTGGTTCTCATCATATATTTTCTTTTTTTTGTTAAATCTTCATGTATATTTCAGTAGTAATGAATTAGACGGAAAACGTAATCGTAAAGGAACCACGCAACCCCAACGGATAAAGTCGCTTTCTATATTTACTCTGTTCGAGTATTATATGAACAGAATTTGTCATACTTCGCCTACAACCATATGTATATAGAGATATTGCATGTATACATTTGCTCAGATGATGGCCAAGCACCTTCTTTATTTATTCTCTTTATGTGGAGATTTTGTACTTAAGACTCTACTTTTCTTTCCAAGAGCAAGCTATAGATCTCAACAAATTGCTTCAATATTCATGATTTGACCGATTTAGTTTAAGTTGGTTTTTTCAAAAATAAGTTACGCATGCAAAGACCTTTCCAACCAGTCGTTTTGAATAATCAATTTCTCTAATTGCATTTACTCGTATGAGTAAGAAATAGCTTCTGATCTGTCGCAGCAGAAAAAGAAGATTTTGCCGTTCCTTCCCTTTTCACTTTTTGTGCTACATTTGCACACCTACTAGCAAATGGATGCAGTATAAATAAACAGATTAATTTTAAAAAGAGCCTGTATAGCGTCGGAATTTGAAAGCAGTCCTTTTATCATTTTGAATTGTTGCATATAAAATGTGCACCAGAGATGCAAAGTTGGAAGGATCACATTTTACCTTCAAGCTTAGAATAATGCGATGTGCGATGCGATGATGCGATATGTAGTAACTTTTCTAAAGAAATAAAAACTTCGGTGGAAAATTGAAAAATATGAAGAATACGCAGTAAACGGATACCTACGCACCCTAAATATTTCACCGATGTACTAAATTATGCATGTTACAATCACTAGATTTAAGTATGTAGGTATGCGTGTACATATTTAACGCAATCGGGATTTAATTTTTCCCCAATGAATTTTTTCCCCGTTTTTGAAGATGCCTAATTTTTGTTCGGGAGAAAAGTTCCGACGGAAAATTTATTTGCGATAACCCTGAATATTTGCAATTGAGATTTGAAACACGAGTCAGCTCATGCGATGCCTCCATTAGTTTGGTAATAAGTAGATGCAAATAGAAAATGACAGGGCGAGATTATTATAGGTGTAATACAATGTTACTAAAACAATAAAGTGGAAATGTGTATTAAGGATAAAGAAATTAAAATTGTGCACGTGCTCTGCTAAGAACTCCATGTAGGAGTGCAAGCTTTTGATGCTATTTCTTATTTTCTTTTACATTTCCACCACATCTATTTTTGTTATAGATTCTTCAGTACTTGCATGGAAGTATTAAATTGCCAATACTATTTAAGACTTTGGTTTCAGAAATCAGACCATATATGGTCATGAGTTTGCACGCATCGGGTGTGCATTCCACGATCGGGTGTGGTTTGCTGATAATTATATTTTTTGTGTGGACGTAGATACTGGTGTGCTGACTCCCCTCCTTTTTCAAGAAGATCGCCCATTGGCTTCATACTGTCGTACTAACATTTGTATTCGGTCTGCTCTCTGATCCAGTAGTTCATCTCGGCTAGGTCTAGGTTTACTGCTTTTGTACCGTAGGATTATGATAGCTGCAGTGATAGTTAGAATCAAAGTTATTGTTAATATATTGTGTTATAGAAAAGATTGGACTTTTGTTTGTCTCAGTTCTGTGTATTTCGAGGAGATTAGTATTGTCTATCTTCAATCTTTGGTCGAGGGCTTCTAGATATTGATTAATGTCGTATCGATCCAGCAAATGGATCTTGAGATTGTTTTGAATCAGTCGAGTCGGGTTGTCATAAAATTTTCATCATATCGCTTGTAGTTTTTTGCTGTTCAACAAGTCAGATAGTCATGTTTGATTGCGCGATAGTTTACAAAATGTACCTATGTCTTAATTCTATTTTACAATGCTCAATATTTCTGAATTTTTTATTACATTTGATTATCTATTTATCTATAACTAGTTTACCATCGTTTTGGCTTATTGTCCTAGTTTCGTATAAGGTACAATTTCTCTGTATAATGGCATATTTAATGTATATTACAATAATTCCTTCCTCCTGGAGGACCTTGAATTCTGATACATCTATTAGGTCTGTTAGTGTAAATGTTTTAATTACTTCGCTATTTATTATTTTATTCATATCTCCCAGGTTCAAATGACTGGATTTAACAGTTTTAACTTTGCGAGTGTCAGTGTATTTATTAAGTTTTACAATTCGAAAATAATTAGCTTGCATTTTTTTGATATCAATTTGTTTTTATTATTTGCTTCGATTTTATTTATTGCTTCGAAAAGTTTAAAGTTTATTATGAATTGCCTATTGTTATTTGAGACCAAATCGTTTATTTTATTTTCGATTGTTATTTCATCATCGTGATCCGATGTGCCTGCTATCCACTTCCAAATTGTGCCTAACGTTTCTTTAGCTCGTTTAAAGCGGGAGACCATCAGTTGGTCGAGAAGAGTTTGTATGATATTAAAATCCTCCTCATGCTCTCTATCTATGGGTGTGTCAAGATAAGTTGTTTGTTCGTAGCGCATTTCTAGAGACTCCTTCGTCTTGTCGAGGAAGTTCTGTATGTACGTCAAGTTGGCTATGGGGAATATGCTTGAAGTGTTCTCATAAATGAGTGCGTTGCCGGTCTTGATTAGTACGTAATTGCTTCTGATGCAGTCTATAATTTCTGCATTGGTCAGTAAACCGAATAGTGTGAATGTGATCACGAAGTCTATTGTCTGAAAGTTGAAAGTTCAGGTTACCTTTATGGATAATTCTGCCGTTCCTAAGTTCTATTATACTTTGTACTTGGGTTGGAGTTTACCCCAGTAGTGTGCTCCTGAAATTTTTTCGTATACTATGCGGTCTGCTTTTAGTTCTTTAGTCTTGCGTATTTTATTGTGAATTTCTAACATTTTCTCCTGTGTCACTGCTAGCTATATTGGGGTGTTTGAGTGATTAACCTTGTTAAATAATACGTCTGTCAGTTTATGTTACGTGGAGTAATGAATTTTTTGGTTATATTCTTTTGTTGCTCTGATGAATATTTCTGCAGGGTCTAATAATTTATATTCTTTCTTCAAGCACCTAGCCATCTCTTGTAGGGTGCTGTGAACTCCTTCCACTTGTCCATTAGTCGTACTATGGTTCGCCTCGCCAGTCGGTGTATAATACACTGAGATGTTTGTTCTCTTCATAAGAGACGTAAAAGCGGGGATGTAAATGTGGGATCCTGGTCGCATACCAGGTTCTTGCAATCAGGAAAGGTTTGTAATACAGTGCATTTCATATTTATAACCTATTTTCGAGTATTTGAAAATTAAGGATACAATTTCACCTGTTTTGCTTTCGGAAATATTTATCATGAGTTCGCATGTAAATTGAAATAAAAATCATGTTGTTTTTTTCAAATTTAAAAAAAAATTATGAATTCAAGCGTTTCATGTATTTAACCCATGTTTAAGTTTTTTAATATAGGTTAAGGAACAAAAAGGCTAATAATTTTTTTGATAGCCTTTAGCCAAATCAAATAACCTCGTTTCCATTGATTTTAGCAAGTTTTTCAGCAGTTCAGGTTCATTTTTTTCCCATTCTTCAACAAGTGTTTGTTTCTGATCGGTAGTTGACTCAAAGTGTCGATTTTGGGCATATACTCGCCTGACAAACATCCGAGAGTGTTGTCTCGAAAAAGCTTTTCAACAAATTTACTTAAATTTTTTTTTTTAAATGTAGATAATTACGGTACAAAGATGATAGGCAAAATTACAAAAACATATAGACTTAGCCCCAGAGTTACATATAATATATGTATTATGTACCAGATTGCCAAACAACATAAGTTAGTAACGTATGACTGTACCAATATCAGCTTCCAAGTCATCAGCTAGTTACATAAATGTTTTATGTACCATAATGCCAAGCAACATAGCCTAGTAGAGTATGACTGTACTAACATTAGCTTTCAAGCCATCAGCTTTGGCGTAAACAAAGCTGATGAGTAAATGCATGCTCTAATCAAGTAACCATTAAAGGTTTGAAGCTAACCGTATTGCTGGTGCCATGCTCGCACGACTAAGAAGATGAACAGTGGGAATGAAGAGAGTGATGTTGTCAACTGGATGTTGTTGAGCGTCTTTGCGTTTTCTTTTGTGAAAGTGGAGTAATATATACAACTGGCGCAGTCGGAAAAACAAAAAAAAAAAAACCGCGTGTTGAATCAAAACATAAAGGCTACATAATATGTGGACAAAACATAAAAATTAAAGCACTAATACTGATAGTGAACAATATTGCTAGTGGTGAACAATACTGAATTAAATAAAAAAAATTGTTATCAAAGATAAAAAAATATTGTGTAAAAAGTGAATGATTAATTATTGAGATTTTGATTTTAATCTATATTACAATAGCCGTATTTTATTATCACCCAAGATCCATATAGATCACACGACGAAAATAAAACGATCCGGATCTGGATCAACGAAATTATTTTCCTTGTGTCTTGTAGTGTGTTTGTGTGACCTACCAGGGAATAAAAAAAATAAATTTCTGGATCACGAAACGAAATTGATCCTGATAGAAAGCAAGATCTCGCATTGTTGTTGTATTGCATAGAAACCAATGATCCATATGGATCACGAGTAATAACAAAATACGGCTATTATTACAAACATTCAAATAAATAAAAACAACTATTTCGCCTACAGATGTCCAATCTGTAGCCATGTTGTTTTTCGTAAATTCCAATCTGGCGGTTTTGTGGCGACTTAGGAGACGTGGACAGCAATTCATTTTGGACCGGACTAGGTTTGAAGTTCTCTTAATGGCTCTCCAAGCAATGGTTTTTGAGACTTTTGTCTGAGCCAGCGAAGCAAGTTTGGTGCAGCTCAAGATCGAATTGCTGGCTGCACGAGCAATCTTTCGTTCATCCCTTTCTGTAAGCTTTCGTTTTCTTCCACTTCGCTTAACAGTGTCATAAGAATCGGGATCTTCAAAAAATTACTCACCACACGACGACTCCCATCGATGTTTTTCGACATTTCGCAAAATTTATGGTTTTCACCTTTTATTGCTAAAATTTTACATTTTTCAATGTCAGATAATGACGTACCACGTGACATTTTGAACAAACAACCTAATTTAATACAGATTACACAATTCCACGATCTGTAGTTCTCGCCGGTTGGGTGTCAAATCGCCCAAATCGGAAAAATGTCACATCGCCCAAAAATTATGGACGATATGACACAACGACACATCGCCCAAAAATTAAAAAATGACAAAACGCCCAAGAAAGTGGGCGTTTTGTCAGAATTCATTAATAGCCTTGCTTCCGATCGCCCAAAACCAAATCGCCCAAATTGCGAAAAAACCCAAAAATCTTTTTGGGCGATTTAACATTTTTAATTTTGGGCTTCTTCTTCCTTTTATCAGCGAGGCTATGATCCGAAAACAAGGGATCACAGCCCTCCCACTTCACTGCATTTCTACTGATCCGCCTGTGGGGTTCGCCTATTTGACCTCAGAAAATATCGGCAGGCCTGCCGATTTTGGATCACTCGGTTACTGAGGCCAATGAAATGCCGATGTCGTCGCATTTGTCTGATCCAGGCGTTTATAGGCCTGCCTTTCCTACATCGCGATGTCTTTGGAACGTGCATAGATATTGCCTTTTTAACAGGGTTCAAATGATCTCTTCTTTGAACGTGGCAATACCAGCTGAGCCGGTCGCGCTCTAATTTGTGTACGATGGTTTCCTTGATGTGAAAGCTTCCACGGATCTTCGAACTTCTTATTCGATCAAGCTTGGTCACTCCTGCTGTCATGCGAAGCATCTTCATCTCAGCTGCCGTTAATTTACTCTCATACTTTTTGTACATCGTCCAACATTGTGAACCGTATGTGAGCGCTGGACGTACAACTGCGGTGTAGAGCCTTCCTTTCAACTTAGGGGGCATTTTTCTGTCACAGAAGATAGCGGAATTTTCTCGCCACTTCATCCACCCTACGCTTACACGATGATTGATGTCGTCATCACAAGTTGCTTTGCTATTGATCATAGATCCCAGATATTTGAACTTTTCGCACTTGGGAAGCACTGCTCCATTCAAATAAATGTCTGGAATAGGCCTGAGTGGATCAGAGAACGGGCAGCACAAGTACTCTGTCTTTTTTGAACTAATGCGATACCCATTTCCCTCCAAAACGTCCACCCACACATCAAGTGCTCGTTGCAGAGATGTAGGATCCTCACTTATGATGGCTCCATCGTCAGCAAAGAATAACTGATGTACCTTGGGGTCCATCACTTTACCTTCAAGCAGATAATCAAGGACTGTAATAAAGAGCAAAGGACTTAAAACGCTTCCCTGGTGCACCCCGACTTTGATTGGGAACTCTTCGGTTACTCCAGCGGGACATCTTACTCTTGTCTTTGCTCTTTCGTACATGTCCATGATCATCTGTACATAGGTTTCTGGAACCCCTCGATGTCTTAGCGCCACCCATATCAGATCTCGTGGTTGTCTGTCGAATGCCTTTTCAAAGTCAACCAATACAATATGCAAATCCCTTAAGGAATCACGATGTTTTTCCATTATGATCCTTATACTTTGGATTGCATCTGTGGTTGATTTACCCGAGACAAACCCGCACTGATCATCAGATAGCCGTATTATTTTTCGCAGTCGGTCACCTAATACCCGCTCAACGATCTTCATGGTGTGTGACATCAGCTTGATCGAACGGTAGTTATCACAGTTTCGCGTATCACCCTTCCCTTTGTATACAGGGAGAAGGTAACTTTCCCTCCATTGATTCGGCATTGGATCACCTCTCACGAATTTGGAGATAAGAATTCTGAGCCATCTGAACCCGATGTCTCCCATCTTTTTCCAGAACTCAGAGGGTATTTCGTCTGGCCCAACCGCTTTTCGTTTTTTGGAGTATTTGACCGCCTCACTAACTTCTTCGACTGTAATGTCGGCTATTTCTTCACAGTTAGGGGTGGCTCTTGGAAAGTATAGCCGGGGAAACTGTTCATTTAAAAGCTCTTCACAATACTGTCGCCACCTCTGCAGAATTTTGTCGTCATCCACAAGAAGCTGGCCATGAGCATTGCTAATGAACTTTGGCGAACGAATCTCCTGAGCATTGTTCCTTCTTTGGGCGGCTATTTTGAAGATAGTGGCGCTCTTGTTCATATTGTGTCTTCGCAGCTCCTGGATAGCCTGGTTTGCATCAGCAACCGGGGAAAATATTTTCTCCAGCTCCCGATACAGGCCCTCCGTACTCTCTGCTTGAAGCTGGGCGCACTTCTTCTTCGCTTTTTTCTTGCAGCATCTGTATTCCATTTCGAGGCGAGCTTTTTCGTCACTATTATTAGAGGGGCACTTTGACCAAGCTTTGAAAGCCGCTTTCTTCTCATTTATCACTTTCTTAGCTTCATCACTCCACCACCATGTTTCTTTGGCGTGTTGATGGTGGCCTTTTGAAGCTCCTAGCAGTGATTTGGCCTTATTTAAGCAAGTTCGCTGTAGGGAATCCCACATATTTTGTGCTCTGCACTCTTCATCCTCAGCTCCGTTGACGGTGTGAGAGAGGTAATTTTTCATTACGAAAACAAAAGCTTCGCCTTTTTCTTTGTCCAGATTGTACCACTTGATTTTCTCAGAGACCCTTGTTTGTTTGCTTTTCTTCGGTGTTTTCATAAAAAAAATTTCTGTTAGCAGGAGACGGTGTTGCCGAGCGATTGCCTCTCCCAGGATCACTTTGCAATCTTTTACCCGGGGCTTCATGAAACTGCCTACCAAATGGTAGTCAATCTGAGTTTCATCTCCACCACTGCTGTAAGTGATCAGGTGTCGGCTTTGTTTGATGAACATGGTATTTAACACGATAAGACCGTGTGATTTGCACATGCTTAGGATGTCTTCACCAGGAAGGTTCCTGGTGCCATATCCTAGTCCTCCATGGCAGTCTTCATAGTCTTCGCTTGATTTCCCGACATGTCCATTCAAATCTCCTCCAACAAATAGAAATTCTTCCTTTGGGATGTTCTTAAGGAGATTGTGGAAATCTAGCCAAAATGCATCTTTATCTCTCTGATTGTACCCATCGTGGGGAGCATATGCACTGACAATATTCCACATCTCTCCTTGTATTACTAGTTTGAGAGACATCAAACGGTCGCTGGACTTCGAAATGCTCAAAACGTTACCAAGTAGCTCTGCCGCAAGGATGATACCGATTCCGTTCTTAGACTTTTCCGTTCCGTAGTAGAACATCTTGTAATCTTTTGTCCTAACGTCCAAGAAACGTGCCCGATTCCCGGTGTTTTTCCATTTCGTCTCTTGGACACACAAGATGTCCACCCGCCTTCTATTCATCATCTCTTCCAGCTCGTAACTTCGACCGGTCATGCTTCCAACGTTCCAACTCGCGACCCTCAAATTGCGTCCAAACTGTTTCATTATTTTGCTAGCCCCCGGAATCCGTATAGCTCTGACCCGAACATTTCTGCTCGGTCCAGGATCAGTACCATGCACAGCAGTGGTAGTGCCTGGCGGGGTAGTGCCTTTCCTTTTTGCAAGTATTACCATAATGATACAGTTTTGCAATACAATTTTTTGCACCATATTGCGATAGTGTTTGTTGTTTGACACGTGCATGCTCCTGTTTTAGTATTGTTTGATCTTTCTTTTATGACACCGGTGATCTCCAGTCGTGTCAACCCACGGACTCGCATGCACACTTGTGGGAGGGTTTTTAAGGTAGTATATGTGTCGCTAGGCTCACTTGGGTGTTATATTGCCTAGATCTGATTTGTCCCCTTAGTCGCCTTTTACGACAAGCGCTGGTTGTTGGGGGGGGGCGCTGCAGTGATATTCTTAACCCGTCCCTGCACGGGGGATTTTTAATTTTGGGCTATTTAGCATAATGTCAAATCACCCAAAAATATAACAGATTTTGGGCGGATTGACATTTTCGTTAAATTGGGTTTAAGACTGCATTCAAAACGAATTGTAACAATTACATTAGCGGTCACAGCGGTTTCACGTCGCGTCCCCGCGTGGAGGACGGCCGGACGCGGCGCGATGCGGAGCGGTTGTCGTTTCGCGTCGCGTTGCGTTGCGCCACGCAACCACGCGCGGACCCCCCTCCTCCCACCGAGCGATTTTGTTTCCCCGTAACTGTAAGTGTGAGCCTGACAAAGCAATCAGCGCGATTGACGTCGTAAGTAAGGCTCAATGCAGCTTACGTTTTTTTGGTAATACATCCATTTCTTCAATCCTTCATTTGCGATTATTAATGAATATAATATGAGCGCAGGGTCATACATATGTACCATATGTCAACACTTTTTTTTTTTTTCGAAGAGGCGTATACATAAGTCCACAATGCATAAACAGTGTAATGTGTAAGTAGGGGTATGCTGCCCCCCTGCAACCCCCCTGCTTGGGGTCACTGTTGGATTTGAGGTGGGTGCGAGGATGCGTGTATACAAAGTTTTTTTATATCCATGTTTCGCATCCAACCTCGCACCCGCCTCAAATCCAACAGTGACCCCAAGCAGGGGGGTTCCAGGGGGCAGCATGCCCCCCCTTACACATTGCACTGTTAATACGTTGTTTTCCTTGAGAGGTTTGTAGGTGGGACATAAGACAACATTTTATGTCCCAATGCGGTGGGATTTATGCCCCGAGGACTAATGTCCCTGTGCCCAAAATTGCGGAAAATAAATGTTTTCAACCTTTTTCAATTTGGTCGTCTTTTTTGACCTTCCTATGTGTTGGTATTTTCAAATTGCGATGAAATGCCCATTTCTGCTTTGGGTGATTTAAAATTTCATTTCTTGGTCGATCTGTCATAGTGTTAAGTCGCCCAAAAATCTTGGGCAATGTGACATTTTCCAGATTTGGGCGATTTGGTTTTGGGCGATATGACACAGATCCGTCTTAAGATAGCCGAAACACAAAATCGTGTTTTGACATCATGTCAAATCGCCCAAAAAATAAAAATGTTAAATCGCCCAACCTGTTTTTTGGGTGATTTGACATTTTTTTTGTTTTTTGCATTTTGGGCGATTTGGTTTTGGGCAATTTGACACCCAACCGTTCTCGCCACTTGAGTTTGTTGTGAAATGGGTTATAAATATGAAACGCATTAATACACATCCAAATACGATCTCTTCTGTTTGCAGCCGCACATAGATTTAATTGGAAGTTAAAAATCTAACTGAAAGGTGGGTTATAAATATGAAACGGACTGTACTTCCAAGACTTTGAGCTGCATGCCTTGTCTATTTTCCAATATTCCAAGCGCCAGGTTTGCTGTGTACACAAAAAATGTGTACACTGGCTTGTTCCGATTCCGCAAGCGTGTGAGTGAGTTTTTTTTTGACAGTTGTCGTGTACACAACTGTAGAAATTTATTCATCCTGTTTTCGGCTGTCAGTATACGGTGGTGTAGTCCTGAATAAAAAAAAAAAATGGGCGGACGACAAAAAATGAAAACCAGTGATGGTGAAACGCCAAACTAAATTCAGCTCTCTCGGCTGACAAAAAATTATTCATTCAGCACATTGAAACTCACAGCATGTTGCGGAATCGTAAAAACTGGTTTTGGTGTAAACGTGCTGTGAATGTGAGTTTTGTTTAGTATGTACATAGGCAAAAAACTCACGCTTGCGGAATTAAGCCCCTGTATACAAAGGGAAGGGTGATATGCGAAACTGTGATAGCTACCGTTCGATCAAGCTGATGTCACACACCATGAAGATCGTTGAGCGGGTATTAGGTGGCCGACTGCGAAAAATAATACGGCTATCTGATGATCAGTGCGGGTTTGTCTCGGGTAAATCAACCACAGATGCAATCCAAAGTATAAGGATCATAATGGAAAAACATCGTGATTCCTTAAAGGATTTGCATATTGTATTGGTTGACTTTGAAAAGGCATTCGACAGACAACCACGAGATCTGATATGGGTGGCGCTAAGACAACGAGGGGTTCCAGAAACCTATGTACAGATGATCATGGACATGCACGAAGGAGCAAAGACAAGAGTTACCGCTGGAGTAACCGAAGAGTTCCCAATCAAAGTCGGGGTGCACCAGGGAAGCGTTTTAAGTCCTTTGCCCTTTATTACAGTCCTTGAAGGTAAAGTGATAGACCCCAAGGTACATCAGTTATTCTTTGCTGACGATGGAGCCATCATAATTGAGGATCCTACATCCCTGCAACGAGCACTTGATGTGTGGGTGGACGCTCTGGAGGGAAATGGGTATCGCATTAGTTAAAAAAAGACGGAGTACTTGTGCTGCCCGTTCTCTGATCCACTCAGGCCTATTCCAGACATTTATTTGAATGGAACAGCGCTTCCCAAGTGCGAAAAATTCAAATATTTGGGATCTATGATCAATGGCAAAGCAACTTGTGATGACGACATCAATCATCGCGTAAGCGTAGGGTGGACGAAGTGGCGAGAAAACTCCGCTATCTTCTGTGACAGAAAAATGCCACCTAAGTTGAAAGGAAGGCTCTACACCGCAGTTGTGTGTCCAGCGCTCACATACGGTTCACAATGTTGGACGATGTACAAAAAGTATGAGAGTAAAATAACGGCAGCTGAGATGAAGATGCTTCGCATGACAGCAGGAGTGACAAAGCTTGATCGAATAAGAAGTTCGAAGATCCGTGGAAGCTTTCACATCAAGGAAACCATCGTACAAAAAATAGAGCGCGACCGGCTCAGCTGGTATTGCCACGTTCAAAGAAGAGATCATTTGAACCCTGTTAAAAAGGCAATATCTATGCACGTTCCAAAGACATCGCGATGTAGGAAAGGCAGGCCTATAAACGCCTGGATCAGACAAATGCGATGACATCGGCATTTCATTGACCTCAGTAACCGAGTGATCCAAAATCGGCGGGCCTGCCGATATTTTCTGAGGTCAAATGGGCGAACCTCACCGGCGCATCAGTAGAAGTGCGGTGAATTGGGAGCGTTGTGATCCCTTGTTTTCGGATCATAACCTCGCTGATAAAAGGAAGAAGAAGAAGTATTTCTCGATTTTTTTTTTTCAAATATTCCCTTAAATTTCCATGTGCGCGGGTGTGCTTTTGTTGCACGATTGCCGCTTGGTCGTCTTTGTTCGTAATGTCGTTGGTGTTTCGCTTGGCTAAATTTATTTGTGAAATGTGTTTTCAATAAGTCTTTTATTTCGTATATTGTCTCTGGCAAAGAGTGCTATAATACCCTCCTTGAGGTATTCTTTGAAAATGGCTGTAAGATCATGTGGACCATCGTACGTTATGATATGCCGGATTTTACCGGGAAATGGTTTGATGCTTTCATGAACCGTGAAGTTTCCTCTGTCGATAATTATTTGCTGAGCGAATCCGTTCAATGGTCGATTAATTATTTCTATCAGAGGTTCTTCGCTACTTCCTGCAGAGTGTTGTGTTTTTTCCGATGAAGTGTCTGAAATTTGGTTAAGGTTTTGATGGGACAAAGCGTTGGGATTTCTGGTTGGGTGTCAAATCGTCCAAAATGCAAAAAACTAAATAAATGTCAAATCACCCAAAGGAAAGGTCGGGCGATTTAACATTTTTGACGTCAAAGCAGCAAAAAAACTGATTTTGGGCGATTTTGTGTGTCAGCTATTTTAAGGCGGATCTGTGTCGTATCGCCTAACACCAAATCGCCCAAATCTGGAAAATGTCACATCGCCCAACATTTTTGGGCGATTTAACACTATGACAGTTCGACCAAGAAATGAAATGTTAGATCACCCAAAGCAGAAATGGGTGTTTTATCGCAATTTGACAATACCAACACATGGGAAGGTCAAAAAAGACGACCATAGACCAAATTGAGAAAGGTTGAAAACATTTTTTTTCCCGCAATTTTTGGCACAGGGACATTAGTTCCCGGGGCATAAAAAAAAAAAAATGTTTATATAACCATGTATTCTCCTGATTTTATTTATCATATCGCTCATTTACTTGAAGACTGTCATAACTCAAAAAACGCGATTTTGCAGAAAATGCGTTTCAAGTTTTCAATTGACTACCACCTTGCAGACATCTTATAATTCTAACGCGGAGAGTATACAAGATATAAATATGAAATTTTTACACAATATGAAGCATGATAAAACAAATAATTCTGCATCATTAACTCAATTTTGGGTTATGGCAGTCTTCAAGTAAATTAGCGATATACTTTATTAAGTCGTTCGTTTCCCTTATATTATTTATACTCTCAGGTGAATCGAAATATATTTTCTCTTTCCTAGTGCCGTAGCTCAGGATACTTTATTTTTGCGTTCTCTTGTTTAAGTAGTCTAGCACCTATGAGTGCATCATATTCTAAATTTTCTAGTACGTACTCGTAGAATCTAGTAGTGATTCCAAAAATACGAACTCCATGAGATTAATTTATAATGATGTCACCGTTTACCGTGTGTGCTTTCTTTTTTTATAGGAAGCCAGGTTTGCAATAATTGGTGTTGGCCCCCGTGTCGATGAGTAATTTTATGTTTTTATTATTTAATTTTCAGCGTAAGTGGGGCAATCCTTCTCTCTGTCTAAAAAAATTGTTGCTCTCGTTTAAGTTATTAACTCTCTCTGTCTTTTGAGGCGTTGGTTGGATACTCGTAGATTGCTGTGCGCTTTGCTTTCTTTCTCTTTTAAATAATGGCTGTGTGTTGTTATTGTACGTGTTGTACTGTGATTTTTGCCAACGTGGGCTTCCGGCGTGTTGGTTATCAGTTCCATCGGTTCGGGTCTTGAAGATGGTTGCCTGTAATTATTTCGGTGACTCTGTTGGCCATTTCGTGTAGGAAATCTTAGATGGTTTGAGTAAATTTGATTATTTCTCGTCTTGTGGAATAAGAATTGCAAAGCAAAGTTTGTTCTGACGTTATTGCTCTCTATTTCTTCGGCTTTAGCTAGAGCGCTAGATAAGTCCTGAGGATTCAGCGAGAATAAAATGTTTACAAGGTGTTCATTAAGGCCGGAGATAAATATGCGGAGTGCATTTCTTCGGTGTGAATTGTTCAGTTCCGTTGTAATGGGGGATTTTGAACCATGAGTCATAATAGTTTTATTTGTTAGAAGCGTTAGTTTTTGATTAACTTTATTAAAGTAATCTAATAATGACATACTACCTTGCGTGAGAACGCTTCGTTCTTGCTCGATGACATGGATCGGGCGATTATCTGCATAGACGAAGTCTAAACGCGCGATGATTGCGCCATAATTTAAGACTGTCCCATGATTTGTAATTATATCGTTAGCCTGGCGTGTGATTTTGTTAAGATTTCGATAGATCGAGTGATTCGTTGCAACTTATTGTATAGTCTATTGTCTGTTCAGCGTATTCAGTGGCTGAATTCAAGAGCCCTAATGAAAGAGTCTGTGCTTCTAAATTATTTATTTTTTCTTCTGGATTTCTCTTTTTCTGGATTATCTCATTGTTCTGGGCTAATGCATTAGCAACAACGTCGTCGTTAGCCTGTGGCGTCATAATGTTAAGAGGAAGTGGTGACGATATTTCGAATGATTCTGATTCTGAATCCGAATCAATATGGTTGATCTCTTCATGAATTTAAGACACTCACTTTTATATATATGTTTTCAAAAAACAAAATTTTAGAATCATCTCTTACGCTAATTTTCCTTTCAAATTTTGGGTTCCTCGACCTGTTTGTAGAATGATGAGGTCTGCTTCTTTAGTTGTTGGTGCCTGAACCTTTCTTCCTTCTTGTGGAATACTTTGGCTGGTTTGCTTGGCTTGCACTTTCTTAATACTACTTTACTTTTATTTTCAAGTCCTACCTTAACAGGCATACCGGTTGAGCCCCCAATTAAATTTATAGATTCGGTTTTAAAAATAAAAAAACTTTATTTAAATCGAACTAAAAATTAATACAATAAGGGTATTCACTTAAACTCCTAAAACCCTCGTAAACCACGTAAACCGTATAAGTTTATCATCGCGCACATGACCTGTCAAATTTTATATGAAAAATTATTTGCGAGAGCCCCGTAAATTTCTGCGACTATTTCGGCTCGGAAATCACAATCTATTTCTATCTATTTGTATTGGGAATACAATCTAATAAGTTTTTTATTTTCACTAATTTTCAGCATTTTCATATGTTTGACGACAGTTTGATGACAGTTGCAGAAAAGCTGATTCAATTACGTAACTTGTTTCGGCAGGATATTCATTTAAAGCACCTCGTAAATTTACAGATCTACGAGATGAGTAAATTTATTAGTTTAAGTGAATACCCTTAATGTCTTGGACTTAAACTTGACTTAACTATGTGAACTTTAGCGGAAATCTGACATGCATGTTGATTGCTTGGGTGGCTTTTATAATCGCATGTTGAAGCTTGGGTTCCAGAAATCGGACCATGTATGGGCATTTGTTTCGGGTGTCTAAAATAGCATCGGTTTGAGTGTGCATCCCACGATCGGGTGTAGTTTGCTGATAATTTTTTGTGCGGACGTGGATGTGGTGTGTTCACTTATACATATAGTCTATAGGGTAACATACATTGGGCACGGTTAAAATTTGGAAATTTGGCTCCAACATTTCAAATTTCAAAATGGAAATATGTCCCCAAATAAAATGAGAAAAAGGCCAAAAATTGAAAAATCTAGAATCCAAAAATTAAAAATTACCCAAAACGAGTTTATATCCCAGTGATGTGTGCAGCAACGCATGTGAAACAGACGTGCAGTAAATTGTTAACATTCCATCGCGTTAATTTGCTGTCGTTCTCACTTACATGAAACGTCAAATCACAAAAATTGTACCAAATTGTTCTATTTTGCTGCTCTACTACTGGAGGTTTGCATCAAAATTAGAAAGAGAGACGTCTTGCAGCAATGCATGGCCGTTCAACAAACACATGTGCCCTCTTACATATAAAGCCTAATTTTGCTGCATATCTGTTTCAGGTTTTATTCTTCGGTTGTGTGCAAGTGTGTGTCTGCTCTGGTGGGAATTCGCACCCCAGTGGAAAAATATGTGGGTAAAAAAAAAAATTTGTAAATATATTTATATAAATGAATAAGTTAAATAATGAAGATTTAAAAGTTTTGTATACGGTGGAATGTATTAAGGGAACATTTTATGAATAATTCTTTGCGGTGTTCTGCATTGTTTCCAATTTTTTGCCAACCAACAAAAACACATATCGACACATTTTCAATTTGACAGAAATCTGACCAAAGAAAGTTTTTGGGTTAAAATTAGCAGCATGGGAAAATTTCTTACTCTTTCGTGAGCTCTCTCCTACGAAAACTAAAATTTCGTAGAAATTCGCAGTTTTGGATACTACGGGAACAGACTTCGTATTTCAAAAAATAAGTAAATGAGCGCCAAGCAAAATCCGGCTGAAGCAAGGCGACCACAGGTCGGCTGGTTAATAATGTATAACGGCTGTGGTAGCATAAAAGAATTTTTATTTTATTCCAAAATCCACAACATAACTTGACCATCAGCATTGCTCCCTAATTTAGGTTTCGTACCACTAGAAGGATTGTATGAAATATGGAGCGGTTGGTTCAGGTTGTACGGGTAGCTCCAACAAAAGCAGCGAAACATTTTCCCAGAGTAGCCAGGTCCAAAAGGCGCAATATGTTTTTTTGTACACTAATCATTTTCTTCTTTTCTTTGATATTATTCCTGGGGGCCCAAAAATATCCACATAATGTACATGCATAATAAAATACACGTACACCAATACCCACATTCACATAATTCAATGAAAAATAGTATTTCTGTGAGAGGATTCACGAATAAAGTGTTATTTTTGTAAATGTACGAAGAAAAGTTTTTCCAACCTCACACTATTTTTCTTTTCATAATCTCTAGAGAGAGGCAGATGTTTGTTGATTATACTCTTGAAGTGCAGGAAATTGAAAGCTACTGGGAATTCCAAAGTTTCCTTGATCTGTAACAGAATGATTTTTGTTAAAGAGAATTTTACATGGCCATTCTACAGCTTTATTACGAATGCTTCTTACATCCCAACATATTATATTTAAGCCGCCATTCATATTTATTTACCTTCTTGATACAAATACCTAATAGCTAGTTGTGCAATAGTATTAAATTGGTCGGCTTTAGTGCTGCATTTCCCAAGCAGCGTATCATCTCAGCAGTGAGAGCGTTGATATCTTCCCAGGAGAAAGGCTCGCTGGATGGGGTCTGTGCAGGTGCAGCGACTAAGTTGTTGTTGATGTTGGTGTTGGTCCAGACATTTGAGCAATTGTTTGCAGGAGTTTGTATTCGCATGCAAAGTATTTTTTTCGCCGGACATGAGAGGGGGGGAAATCATTTGAGATTGAAACCCTTTAAGTTGAAGTTGTTGCTGATAATGTTTTAGCGAATCAAACTTCGCCGGATGAGAACTGTCTAATTTCAAAAAAAGATTGTCGGCTTTCACAAGTTGGATTGGTAGATTTGTGCGTTTTGCTGCAGTTGGCAAATTTTATATTTTTTTATTTGAATTCATTTGTACTGCGATTTTCCGAGCAAATTCCACAGTGTGTTTTAATATGACCACATCTGGGTAAACTTCAGCGCGCATATGTTGAACCGGACGAGGCATCTCAGAAGTCTAGCAAGAGCTCCTCAGAAGGAGGACGTGCGGCGGATGAATTCTCCCGATGGAATCAACGGTGTCGTCTACAGACCAGCGGATACCTTAACTTCGACATATTTAGAGCTGAGGTCTGTAAGGATTTTCAATACTACGTCAGGGTATTGAAAAAGAGATGGTGGCGGATGAACCCCTAAGGGGCTAAAGGCAGTGCTCATATCCCCGAAGTGGGTTACTGACATCGGTGCATCCGGCCCCTCGTCCTAGGGGTTGCAAAAAAAGGATCTGGTCCTCCAGGTTGGGGATTGTGCCGTCGGGTTAACTTCCCTACCACGCAAAAAAACTCCGGTTACGAAGCAACCAACAGCCTCGGATACGGATGATTTTACTGTTGACGACCTAAGCAAACGTTAAAAGGAAGACAATCTTCGTATCTGCACGTGGAATGTTAGGTCCCTCTACAAACCACGTGCAGCCGAACAACTTGCGGAGGCCCTAGCGTGTCTCAAAGTAGACATTACCGCCATCCAAGAAGTGCGATGGGATGGGCCGGGCAAAAGGAGTATGAAAAACTGCGACATCTACTACGGCGATTGCTACAGACAAAAAGGACAGCGTCTATTCGGGTGCGGATTTGTCATTGGAGACAGACTTAGGCAAGAAGTCTTGAGTTTCCGGCATGTGAACGAGCGCCTTATGACTATCCGTATCAAGGCTAAATTTGCCAATATTAGCCTAATATGCATTCACACTCTTCACGAGGAGAAGGACGACGCGACAATGAGGACGTCTCTAGTAGCGTTGTCGGAAAGCACAGCCTGCACGACATCACATCCGACAACGGACTCAGGCTAATCGACTTTGCGGCGGGGCGAAACTTTGTCGTAGCTAGTACGCGGTTCCCACGTCTCGACATGCACAAAGGATCATGGCTCTCCTTTGATCGAAAAACTGTCAACCAAATCGATCACATTGCGATCGACACAAGGCACTCTTCCAGTATTCTGGGTGTCCGGACTTTCCGAGGAGCCAACGTGGACTCAGATCACTACCTAGTTGTAGAAAAGGTACGGATGCGGATATCCACAACGGAGTGAAATCAACGAAATACTGTGAGGAAATTTGACATCGGGCGGCTACAATCGCAAGAGACTTCCAGAGCCTTTGCCGATCGAGTTTCTCTTAATCTTAATCTAAGTCCTATGCCGCCAGCAGCAAATGCGAAAGACCAGTGGCAGCGTTGCCAACAAGCCATCAAAGATGCCGCCGCTGATGTACTGGGTTTATCTCGGCCACCACAACGAAACCCCTGGTTTGATGAGGAATGCCGGCAAGCACATGCAGCTAAACAAGAGGCGTACAAAGCGGCGCTGCTTACGAGCTCTACGTGCGCAGGAGAAAAGACGAACATCGAACATTTTCAGAAAGAAGAAAAAAGAGCATGAAAAGCGCTCGATCGAGGAGATTGAGAGACTTTATTGCAGGAATGATGTTTGAAAATATTACCAAAAGGTAAAAAGAACATGCCAGGGCTTCAAAGCCAGAACAGAAGCCTGTAGGGACGAAAATGGTAACATAGTAGTAGAACCACAGTCGGTGCCGAGGATATGGAAGAAACACTTCTGCAGACTGTTAAACGGCGATGATGATCAATATTCCGCTGTCAGGCAGAATGAGCCATTCAACAGTGACGATGGCAGTCAAGATTCTCGTCAACCCGATCAGACTGAAGTGAGCATAGCGATATCTAAACTCAAATTCAACAGAGCTGCTGGAGCCGACGGCCTTGCCGCTGAACTTTTCAAGGCAGGAGGAGATGAGTTGGTAAGGAGCATGCACCAGCTCATCTGTAAAATCTGGTCGGACGAAAGTATGCCCGATGAATGGAACCTCAGCATTATTTGCCCGATCTTGAAGAAAGGAGACCCTCTAAACTGCACCAATTACAGAGGTATAAGTCTCCTCAACACCGCATATAAGATCCTGTCTGCCGTATTATGTGAACGCCTAAAACCGATCGTCAACAACCTGATAGGTCCTTATCAGTGCGGTTTCAGGCCGGGAAAGTCCACCATTGACCAAATATTCACACTACGGCAGATCTCGGAAAAAACCCATGAATATAAAATCGATACGCACCACCTCTTCATCGATTTCAAAGTTGCCTATGATAGCGTGTATATTCCACAATCTCCTTAAGAAGATCCCAAAGGAAGAGTTTCTGCTTGTTGGAGGAGATTTGAATGGACATGTAGGGAAGTCAAACGAAGACTATTAAGACTGCCATAGAGGACTAGGATATGGCACCAGGAATCAAATGGTCTTATCGTGTTAAATACCATGTTTCATTTATTTCATTTATTAATTCTGACATGATACTACAAGATTTAATATTGTAATAAATTTTGTTCCAGATTCTCGAGAGAGTAGAAGAAAACGCAGACCTTTTAATTCAACAAGTTAACTTTTTCTTCTTTATTAACCTCTATCTTCTTTTCTGACAATTGTGTGGGTGTGGGTGGACCACATGCTTTCTTACATCTGCAACTGTCATATTTATATCGACTGCATTAAGGCATGCGTCACATTTGTCACAATATCTTATTATAAACATCTATATAAATTTTAACAAAATATTAGTTCTTAGACTTATGTATAAGTTAAATTTGTTATAAGATATAGAAAAGAAAGATTTTAGGTTGATAGGTGCAAAAATATTTTCCTCTGAAAAATGGCTGATGAGTGTGTTCTCTGCAGTTCGGCTGGGAGAGTATTCCAAAGCCGAATTGCTGAAACGAAAAAGGACCGTTCTACAATTTGGTGTGTAAATCGCGGTAAGATTAAGCGGAAATCCCTACGCGATTGAGTAAAACGAAGTATTTCGTTCAAATACTGTGGACTCCTTTGTATATTATCTTGTGGATTTGTAAAAGGTTTCTCATTTTGTTAAAATTATCCAGACACATTTCAAACAAGGTGGTTTTAAACCTAGCAACGTTGGTATATCTAGGTATATTATATATAAAACGCAAGCAGTCATTAAAGGCCATGTTCATTTTTTGTTTGCCCTCGAAATCCAAACAAGGATATACACAACAATTAAACGCGAAAAACGGCAAAATTAAACTTCTTAGCAATCGTTCCTTCATACTGGGAAGAAGAAGGTAAAATGAGCACCGAAGGCTGCGTAGTCCACTGTAAATTTTCTTGACTGTATCTCTAACAGCATCGCAGCAACTTAGGGAACTATTTATGGTGTAACCTAAATACTTTACTTCGTTTACGTTGGATATGACATTATTATTTAAAACAATAGGGCGAAGTCTTTAGGGTCAACTTCTCTCCGACTGCATATTATTGCAACTGTTTTTAATGGATTTAACTTTAGCTTATTTGTATCACACCAAGTTTACCACACAGTTTTCCATTAATCCTACAGGACGCGAAATATGAATAGAGACATCATCCGCATACACGTTAACCTTACAATCAGAGACCACTTTAGGAAGATCGTTTATAAACAAAGAAAATAGCAGTGGCCCCAAAACAGATCCCTGAGGAACGCCACAGTTCACAATAGAAGGCGTAGAGACACCAACAGCTTTTTCGACTGTTTGAAGTCTGTTTTTGAGATATTCGCCTAGAATTTTAAGGGCTGTATTTGATAAACTAAAATTATTTCTAAGTTTCATCAACAATAAAGAATGATCAATACAGTCAAACGCTTTTGAGAAATCTAAGAGCACCAAAAAACTAATCTCATCAGAGTCCAAAGCCGAACGTAAGTCTGTAGTAACTTTTATTACAGCAGACTCGCAGCTATGTCCGAGACGAAAACCTGATTGCCATTTGAAGACGTGTCTATGTTCATTTAAATAACATTGCGTTTGATTAGAAATAATATTTTCAAATACTTTTGCTAGAAATGGCAGCAAACTAATCGGCCGGAAGTTCAATGGGGTTAAAGGATTTGTTTTCTTTGGCACCGGTATTAACTTGGCAGATTTCCATGGCTCAGGAAATTGACATGTGTAAATGCATACATCAAAGATATGTTGGATGTAATGAATTATTATGGGCAAAATAAATTTAATGAATTTAGGGGCAATACCATCAATGCCGTAAGCATTTGATTTAATGCTACGAACAGCATTTATGATATCACCTACGCTTACACAGTCAAAAAAGAAGGTATCGCACTGTACTGTCCTGATTGAAGGAACGACGCTGGCACTTGAACTATGCAAATTTGAAGCAAAACAAGTACTTATTTCTTCAGGATGTTTCCGTCCTCAATCACACCCACTTCTTTAATGTTCTTCCAAAGCTCTTTTGAACTCAATGCAGGGTTAAGTTTTTTGAGAGGTTATGTACGTTTGGAATGACGTATAAGGGCGGTCACTTTATTTCGAGCTACATGGTATTGCCTTCTGTTGTACTCCGAAGGATTTCTTGCGCAACCATCTTCAAAATAGCCGCCCAAAGAAGGAGGAATGCACAGGAGATTCGTTCGCCAAAGTTCATTAACAATGCTCTTGTGGATAACGACAAAATTCTGCAGAGGTGGCGGCAGTTTTGTGAAGAACTTTTAAATGAACAGTTTCCTCGGCTATACTTTCCAATACCAGACATCACAGTCGAAGAAGTTAGTGAGGCGGTCAAATACTCCAAAAAACGAAAAGCGGTTGGGCCAGACGAGATGCCCTCTGAGTTCTGGAAAAAGATGGGAGACATCGGGTTGAGATGGCTCAGAATTCCCATCTCCAAATTTGTGAGAGGTGACCCAATGCCGAATCAATGGAGGGGAAGTTACCTTCTCCCTGTATACAAAGGGAAGGGTGATACGCGAAACTGTGATACCTACCGTTCGATCAAGCTGATGTCACACACCATGAAGATCGTTGAGCGGGTATTAGGTGGCCGACTGCGAAAAATAATACGGCTATCTGATGATCAGTGCGGGTTTGTCTCGGATAAATCAACCACAGATGCAATCCAAAGTATAAGGATCACAATGGAAAAACATCGTGATTCCTTAAAGGATTTGCATATTGTATTGGTCGACTTTGAAAAGGCATTCGACAGACAACCACGAGATCTGATATGGGTGGCGCTAAGACAACGAGGGGTTCCAGAAACCTATGTACAGATGATCATGGACATGTACGAGGGAGCAAAGACAAGAGTAACCGCTGGAGTAACCGAAGAGTTCCCAATCAAAGTCGGGGTGCACCAGGGAAGCGTTTTAAGTCCTTTGCCCTTTATTACAGTCCTTGATTATCTGCTTGAAGGTAAAGTGATAGACCCCAAGGTACATCAGTTATTCTTTGCTGACGATGGAGCCACCATAAGTGAGGATCCTACATCCCTGCAACGAGCACTTGATGTGTGGGTGGACGCTCTGGAGGGAAATGGGTATCGCATTAGTTCAAAAAAGACAGAGTACTTGTGCTGCTCTTTCTCTGATCCACTCAGGCCTATTCCAGACATTTATTTGAATGAAACAGTGCTTCCCAAGTGCGAAAAATTCAAATATTTGGGATCTATGATCAATAGCAAAGCAACGTGTGATGACGACATCAATCATCGCGTAAGCGTAGGGTGGATGAAGTGGCGAGAAAATTCCGCTATCTTCTGTGACAGAAAAATGCCACCTAAGTTGAAAGGAAGGCTCTACACTGCAGTTGTACGTCCAGCGCTCAAATATGGTTCACAATGTTGGACGATGTACAAAACGTATAAGAGTAAATTAACGGCAGCTGAGATGAAGATGCTTCGCATGACAGCAGGTAAGTGAAGTAAGATGGTTAGAAGCGGGCGAGTACCAGTCTCCAACGCGTAACACTGTACTACTCTATTCTGCAAGACCATCCGGAAGTCCGCGAGAATATGGAGTCGGACTACTGCTAACAACAGCAGCACGCAAGGGCCTGATTTCCTGGCTGCCTCATGGTGATAGGATTTTGACGGCCAGATTCCGGACTAGAGTACGACGTGTCACCATCATACAGTGTTACGCCCCAACGAATAGTTCGTCTGAGGACGAAAAGGAGAGCTTCTACAATCTCTTAAGCGCCGTCTTCAACACAACACCAAATGGAGACATTGTCATAGTGATGGGGGATTTGAATGCCAAGGTAGGCAGCGACAACGAAGGGCTCAAGCATGTAATCGGGAAACATGGTCTAGGCAACCGCAATGACAACGGTGAAAGGTTTGTGGATTTCTGCAATGCCAACCGCCTTGTGATAGGTGGCACCATGTTTGAGCACAAGACCTGCCACAAAGTCAGCTGGGTTCAACGACAGGCAAGCAACCTCCAACCAAATTGACCATTTTGCTATCAGCCGCCGCTTTAGAAGCAGTCTCCTGGACGTCCGAAACAGACGAGGGGCAGATGTGGGGATAGTACGTGATCACCATCTTATGATAGCTACTCTCCAACTACGCACTGCTGCAGTTCGAAGATCCCACGACAACACAAGAATGCCCAGGTTCAACATCGGTAGACTTAGTGATCCCTCAGTGCGCCAACAATTAAGGGAGTACTTTTCGCAAAGTGTGGAAGCAATCAGCAGCTCAATGCCCGCAACCATCCAAGACCATTGGTGTGCTGTGAAAAATGTTTTTACATCTGGTGCTGAAAGAATTGTCGGTCGATCGCAGGGAAGACATAGGGCGTGGCTTTCCGAGGATACCTGGAGAAGGATTGACGAACGAAAACAGCTAAAAGCTCGCGTTGCAGCTACCCCAGCAGCAGGGAGAAGCGAGCTAGAGTCCCTATATCGCATGAAGATGAGAGAAGTTCAGCGTAGCGTACGACGTGACAAGCGCAACTACATCAACGCGCTGGCTACAGAAGCAGAAGAAGCTGCACGGAGGTGCGACAGCAGGACTGTCTACAGAATCACGAAAGAGCTGACAGGTGGTCGCAGCTCCAGCCAATACCCAGTGAAAAGCCTAGACGGCTCCTTGCTCATTTCGGATGAGGGCCAGCTCAAGAGATGGAAAGAGCATTTTGCTACGGTTTTGAACCGTGTATTCGCTAGCGATATGTTCCCAAATCAGACTGAGATGCCCGAGGTGAGAAGTTCCCGAATACGCACCACGACTCCCAGTAAAGATGAGATCATTACCGCGATCAAGGCACTCAAAACCAACAAGGCGGTAGGACTTGACGGTATTCCAGCAGAGCTCTTACGAGCAGCGCCAACAACATCGGCTGAGCTTCTACTTCCACTTATAGATAGAGCTTGGGAAGCTGAGAGCTTTCCTAACGAGTGGAAAAAGGGAATGATCGTCAAGCTTCCTAAGAAAGGAAATTTATTGGAGTGCGGAAACTGGAGGGGTATCTGCGTGCTGCCTGCTGTAGCTAAGATAATAGCTAAAATCATCCTTGAGCGAATCAAACAACATCTCGAAGACACACTCGATGCCGAACAAGCAGGTTTCCGCTCTGGATCCTCCTGTGCCGACCACATCAACACCCTGCGGATTATCATCGAACAGTGTGTTGAATATCGATCGCCACTGCACCTGCTGTTCATCGATTTTGAGAAGGCGTTCGATAGTGTCAACAGGGAGTTTATTTGGCGTGCCTTACGCAGGAGAGGCATTCCCGATAAACTAATTGCTATTATCAAAGCTACATATGAAGGCTCCAAATGTCACGTTCTGCACAGGGGGAGGTTGTCTGAGGAATTTGAGATCCAAAGTGGGGTAAGACAAGGCTGTATCCTTTCACCAATATTATTCCTATTGGTGATTAGCGATGTGCTTCATGCAGCTTTGTCGACGGGAAACGAAGGAATTCGATGGACTCTTACATCTCAACTAAAACATCTTGACTACGCAGACGATGTATGCTTACTCTCCCACAGAATTATGGACCTCCACCAAATGACAGCAGATGTGGAGAGAGAGGCAGGTGTCGTCGGGCTGAAAATCAATACGACAAAAACTAAAATCATCAGCCTTGGAACTAACTCATCGGCTCAAATATGCATTGCTGGACAACCGGTAGAGAGAGTAGAGGATTTTCAGTATCTTGGGAGTATTGTCTCGACCGATGGTGGAACCGAACTGGATATAACCAACAGGATCGCCAAAGCAAAGTCCGCGTTCGGGATGTTGTCCAAAATATGGCGAAGCAATGCAATCAGTTTGAGCACCAAAATAGGACTGTTCCGCTCCAACGTTGAATCCGTGCTGCTATATGGTTGCAGCACGTGGAGAGTGACCACTACTATCACCAGAAAGCTGCAAACGTTCGTTAATAGGTGTCTGCGCAATATCTTACGGATTTTCTGGCCCAATCGTATCTCTAACGAACACCTTTACGAGAGAACGGGTCAGGAACCAATAGGCACAACTATCCAACGGCGGAAGTGGCAGTGGATTGGTCACACGTTCCGAAAGGGTGACAGCTCCATAGCGAACCATGCTATGCAATGGAACCCTCTAACTCAGGATGGCAGAAGACCTGGCGGTCCGCGGAAAACATGGCGCAGAACAGCCGAGAAGGAGGCACGGCAGTTAGGGAAAAGTTGGGGAGAACTCAGACACATTGCCACAAACCGTACACGATGGCGCGTAGGCGTAGTAGAGGCCCTAGGACCCACAAGGGGATACAGGACATAAGTAAAAGTAAGTAGGAGTGACAAAGCTTGATCGAATAAGAAGTTCGAAGATCCGTGGAAGCTTTCACATCAAGGAAACCATCGTACAAAAAATAGAACGCGACCGGCTCAGCTGGTATTGCCACGTTCAAAGAAGAGATCATTTGAGCCCCGTTAAAAAAGCAATATCTATGCATGTTCCAAAGACATGGCGATGCAGGAAAGGCTGGCCTATAAACGCCTGGATCAGACAAATGCGATGACATTGGCATTTCATTGACCTCAGTAACCGAGTGATCCAAAATCGGCGGGCCTGCCGATATTTTCTGAGGTCAAATGGGCCAACCCCACAGGCGGATCAGTAGAAATACGGTGAAGTGGGAGTGTTGTGATCCCTTGTTTTCGGATCATAGCCTCGCTGATAAAAGGAAGAAGAAGAAGAAGATGAATACAAAAACCATATTAAGGCCAAAGAGAAAGACGAATCGCAAAAAAAATTTTCTTTTTTTATTAAGTATTTTTAAACTATAATACTTTGTTGATTTGATGTTATTATGGTATTCTGTACTATAAAGTAACAAATAAAATTTTATTTTGTTTTCGGATAAGATCTTTGCTGCTTTTTAAATTTATCGTAAACGCCACAAGCTTGCTTACAAGTTTGTGGACGTGACAGTAAAAATATCGCAGACGACAAAAACTGCTTTTATTTGTTAAGAAAAACGTCTTTATGAATGTCGTTCAATTCTATGCGCCCAAACATAACTGAATCCCGAAATCGAGCCCAATTGCCTATGATGTATAAAATAAAACTAAAAAAAAAACATCTCCTGTAAAATTCACTTTTCGTCGCTTACGATAAACTTGCGGATAGGGCTCGATATGGTTAATTAAACACCTAAAATATATAATATATATGCAAAAACACGCACAACAGTTATTTTAACTCAATTTCTTAATTTGTTCTTTTTCCGTTACAGATTTCAGAAATATTCAAAATGCAAGGGTTAACGAAATTGCATGTAAAATAACATAAAAAATGCTGGGTGTGCCTTTGTATGCACCACATACTATGGTCAAACGAAGGTAATTGGACACGTAACGAATTTTGAAAGGGACCAAGGACAGGCACAAAAACCAGAATGTCAGCGTCGTCACTTCGAAGCGGTGTGTGTAAGTCGCTGTCAAAAGTTCGTATCAGATCAAAGAGGTAGTCGAGCTTTTCATTTGTCCGGTTTCAAGTTTGAGTTCGTTCATTTGCGGAAACATTTGAGTGCAAGTTAAGGCAATTACACACACCCACACAAAATACAGAACTTGTTCTTCATTGTCCAAAAGTGAAAAATCTGAATTGTTCACTAATTGAAACGGAAATAACAATCAAGCAATAGATTTCTTTGCACAATGCTTTGTAGCAGCGGCATCATTACCAATTTTCCAGCGGTTTTGATGGCTGTCTCTTTTATGCTTGTCACAATGTCGGTCATTCAGGTATCCACCTCATCTAGTGACATGCTTTTCATTCGACATGGAAGGTCTCGCGTTCGTCACTCTAACGAAAAGGATCACATACGTTGGGGCTTGCAGGCATTTGATAATTTGACTCTCGACTACGACGGCTATGATAATGACACAGTTGCTTCTGGCAGCGGTAGTGGCAGTACTATCGGACAACTGTTTGGTAGCGAGTTTTGGTTAAATTCTGATAGCAATGGTACTTTAGTCGGCATCAACCAAACGGCACTGGTCATAAAACAAGATACAGGAATTGTAGCAGACATTGATGCAATAAGCGTGCAAGTTCCCACAACAACAATGCCACCATCTATAGTATCATCGCAATTTCCCAAGAAAAAAAAATTACATAAAAAGAAAATTATGGAAAATATTCGCAAAAATGTGGACAAAGGTTTGGAGTACCTGAAGATGCACAAGAACTTAGCACAAGATGACGATATGGTTCCAAGTCAGGAACTTTCAATTCAAAACGATGAACAACAGCAACAAGACCTGATAGAAAAAAATATCGAACTGGTGACAATAGCCACAGGGCATAATCAAATCTCTGATTCTACAGAGAAGCATTTTTCACTATTGTTGGTGCCACCGCGCTACAAGAAGCAACAGTATGCGATTGTTGCCCAAAGGGAAACATCACATATAACGACCGAGAAATATCATGTGGCTTCCCACATCACAGATGGTGAGGACAATAATAACGGTAATAACCACGATGACAGGGATTCGTCGCCAACCACTTCATTAGAGGTAGCAGAACTTCATACCGATAAAAATAATGAAGCTGATTATGAGTTAAATGATGATACCGATGATGATAGTCAGAAACACCACCGCGAAGGTGATATGGGACCAAATCATTCAGCAAGTACTAGTGCGGGGGGTAAAGGACTTAAACACGTCGTTTCACAAGAGGTGGATTCACCAGATGTTAATTTTGAAGAAATAAATTTAGATGGGGGTTCAGAGGATGGTGACGATGATAATTTGGCCACTGGAATCAATACTTACAATGGAGAAGATAATGGAAATAACTTTAATCTAGAGGATTCCACTAGAAATATGGAGACGAATAAATATCTCGAAGGAGTTGTGGATGGCGCCAACGAAGATGAATTATACGATTGGGATGAAATTAGCCGAAATAATAGAAGAAATTTAATGCGTGGTAGAGATGTCGTAACCAAGTTTTTACAAATTGTGGAGACACAGCACTCACTGGGATCGAATTGTGAAGCAGGCACGTCATTGAATTTGGGTGAAGGGGTTGTCGACCGGTACGCACAAGACAGATTTAGGGTGGAAGCAGAGGTGGCAGTCAATCGGGCAAATATGCTGACAAGGTAAGTTGTCTCTCTTTGTCAATTATTTACATAAAACGCAAATTACTCTATGTATATATATGTATGTATGCATGTGTGTATGATGTATGTATATGAAGTTACAACTCTTATACAAAACTAAATATCTTATAACATTTTGCAAGGCATTGATTCATAAATGTATTTTTTGGTTCAACTCATAGTAGGACATAGATATTAACATTTAACGTTTATTGAAATGAACTACCTCAATGTTTAGTCCTTCGCGTCTTTAATTTTAAGTTACCTTCTTCTTCTTCTTCTTCCTTTTATCAGCGAGGCTATGATCCGAAAACAAGGGATCACAACCCTCCCACTTCACCGCATTTTTACTGATCCGCCTGTGGGGTTCGCCTATTTGACCTCAGAAAACATCGGCAGGCCCGCCGATTTTGGATCACTCGGTTACTGAGGCCAATGAAATGCCGATGTCGTCGCATTTGTCTGATCCAGGCGTTTATAGGCCTGCCTTTCCTACATCGCGATGTCTTTGGAACGTGCATTGATATTGCCTTTTTAACAGGGTTCAAATGATCTCTTCTTTGAACGTGGCAATACCAACTGAGCCGGTCACGCTCTATTTTTTGTACGATGGTTTCCTTGATGTGAAAGCTTCCACGGAACTTCGAACTTCTTATTCGATCAAGCTTTGTCACTCCTGCTGTCATGCGAAGCATCTTCATCTCAGCTGCCGTTAATTTACTCTCATACTTTTTGTACATCGTCCAACATTGTGAACCGTATGTGAGCACTGGACGTACAACTGCGGTGTAGAGCCTTCCTTTCAACTTAGGGGGCATTTTTCTGTCACAAAAGATAGCGGAATTTTCTCGCCACTTCATCCACCCTACGCTTACACGATGATTGATGTCGTCATTACAAGTTGCTTTGCTATTGATCATAGATCCCAGATATTTGAACTTTTCGCAATTGGGAAGCACTGTTCCATTCAAATAAATGTCTGGAATAGGCCTGAGTGGATCAGAGAACGGGCAGCACAAGTACTCTGTCTTTTTTGAACTAATGCGATACCCATTTCCCTCCAAAACGTCCACCCACACATCAAGTGCTCGTTGCAGGGATGTAGGATCCTCACTTATGATGGCTACATCTTCAGCAAAGAATAACTGATGTACCTTGGGGTCCGTCACTTTACCTTCAAGCAGATAATCAAGGACTGTAATAAAGAGCAAAGGACTTAAAACGCTTCCCTGGTGTACCCCGACTTTGATTGGGAACTCTACGGTTACTCCAGCGGGGCATCTCACTCCTGTCTTTGCTCCCTCGTACATGTCCATGATCATCTGTACATAGGTTTCTGGAACCCCTCGATGTCTTAGCGCCACCCATATCAGATCTCGTGGTTGTCTGTCGAATGCCTTTTCAAAGTCGACCAATACAATATGCAAATCCTTTAAGGAATCACGATGTTTTTCCATTATGATCCTTATACTTTGGATTGCATCTGTGGTTGATTTACCCGAGACAAACCCGCACTGATCATCAGATAGCCGTATTATTTTTCGCAGTCGGCCACCTAATAGCCGCTCAACGATCTTCATGGTGTGTGACATCAGCTTGATCGAACGGTAGATATCACAGTTTCGCGTATCACCTTTCCCTTTGTATACAGGGAGAAGGTAACTTTCTCTCCATTCATTCGGCATTGGATCACCTCTCATGAATTTGGAGATGAGAATTCTGAGCCATCTGAACCCGATGTCTCCCATCTTTTTCCAGAACTCAGAGGGTATCTCGTCTGGCCCAACCGCTTTTCGCTTTTTGGAGTATTTGACCGCCTCACTAACTTCTTCGACTGTAATGTCGTGTATTTCTTCACAGTTAGGGGTGACTCTTGGAAAGTATAGCCGGGGAAACCGTTCATTCAAAAGCTCTTTACAATACTGCCGCCACCTCTGCAGAATTTTGTCGTCATCCACAAGAAGCTGGCCCTGAGCATTGCTAATGAACTTTGGCGAACGAATCTCCTGAGCATTCTTTCTTCTTTGGGCGGCTATTTTGAAGACAGTGGCACTCTTGTTCATATTGTGTCTTCGCAGCTCCTGGATAGCCTGGTTTGCATCAGCAACCGGGGAAAATATTTTCTCCAGCTCCCGATACAGGCCCTCCGTACTCTCTGTTTGAAGCTGAGCGCACTTCTTCTTCGCTTTTTTCTTGCAGCATCTGTATTCCATTTCGAGGCGAGCTTTTTCGTCACTATTATTAGAGGGGCACTTTGACCAAGCTTTGAAAGCCGCTTTCTTCTCATTTATCACTTTCTTAGCTTCATCACTCCACCACCATGTTTCTTTGGCGTGTTGATGGTGGCCTTTTGAAGCACCTAGCAATGATTTGGCCTTCTTTAAGCAAGTTCGCTGTAGGGAATCCCACATATTTTGTGCTCTGCACTCTTCATCCTCAGCTCCGTTGAGGGTGTGAGAGAGGTAATTTTTCATTAGGAAAACAAAAGCCTCGCCTTTTTCTTTGTCCAGATTGTACCACTTGATTTTCTCAGAGACCCTTGTTTGTTTGCTTTTCTTCGGTGTTTTCATAAAAATTTCTGTTAGCAGAAGACGGTGTTTACGAGTGATTGCCTCTCCCAGGATCACTTTGCAATCTTTTACCCGAGGCTTCATGAAACTGCTTACCAAATGGTAGTCAATCTGAGTTTCATCTCCACCACTGCTGTAAGTGATCAGGTGTCGGCTTTGTTTGATGAACGTGGTATTTAACACGATAAGACCGTGTGATTTGCACATGCTTAGGATGTCTTCACCAGGAAGGTTCCTGGTGCCATATCCTAGTCCTCCATGGCAGTCTTCATAGTCTTCGTTTGATTTCCCGACACGTCCATTCAAATCTCCTCCAACAAACAGAAATTCTTCCTTTGGGATATTCTTAAGGAGATTGTGGAAATCTAGCCAAAATGCATCTTTATCTCTCTAATTGCACCCGTTTTGGGGAGCATATGCACTGACAATATTCCACACCTCTCCTTGTATTACTAGTTTGAGAGACATCAAACGGTCGCTGGACTTCGAAATGCTCAAGACGTTTCCAAGTAGCTCTGCCGCAAGGATGATACCGATTCCGTTCCTAGCCTTTTCCGTTCCGTAGTAGAACATCTTGTAATCTTTTGACCTAACGTCCAAGAAACGCGCCCGACTCCCGGTGTTTTTCCATTTCGTCTCTTGGACACACAAGATGTCCACCCGCCTTCTATTCATCATCTCTTCCAGCTCGTAACTTCGACCGGTCATGCTTCCAACGTTCCAACTCGCGACCCTTAAATTGCGTCCAAACTGTTTCATTATGTTGCTAGCCCCCGGAATCCGTATAGCTCTGACCCGAACATTTCTGCTCGGTCCAGGATCAGTACCATGCACAGCAGTGGTAGTGCCTGGCGGGGTAGTGCCTTTCCTTTTTGCAAGTATTATCATAATGATACAGTTTTGCGATACAATTTTTGCACCATATTGCGATGGTGTTTGTTGTTTGACACATGCATGCTCCTGTTTTAGTATTGTTTGATCTTTCTTTTATGACACCGGTGATCTCCAACCGTGTCAACCCACGGACTCGCATGCACACTTGTGGGAGGGTTTTTCACTCACTTGGGTGTTATATTGCCTAGATCTGATTTGTCCCCTTAGTCGCCTTTTACGACAAGCGCTAGTTGTTGGGGGGCGCTGCAGTGATATTCTTAACCCGTCCCTGCACGGGGATTTAATTTTAAGTTACCACCGGGTTTTTTTGCGCAAAATCCGTGAAACAGCAAACTTGTTAGGATTTAAATAGAATACCACCATCAGTACCAAAGTGCAATTAGCAATTAACGAATTAAAGTCGTAATTTGTTAGGCTTGTGAAATTTTTAGCTTTAGCTTTGCTTTTTAGACCATTTTTTTGTCGAATTTTGATCGCAGTTCATTCACAATTTAAACGTTTTCGTTGTTTTTGAGGTATGTTAGTTAGAAAATAGTATGTAATGAATTTAATAGTAGGATGCTTTTTTTTTCATCGATCTGAAGATTTTAGTTGGTATTTCCTGACTAAGCAACTGCTTTTGAAGCAGCCCTATTCGCCCTCCAAATAATTTAAGTTACTTTCAAAATAAAATATGTTTTAGTCATTTATATAGGTATAATAATCAACTAATTAATATTATGCTGTGCAAAGAATTGAATGAAGCCAACAGAACTGATACTTTCCTTAAAAATTACGGAAAGTTCTTCGTTAGTTTTATTTTTCCTAAGAAATCGAAGAAAATATAAAAAACAGTTTCTTTGTTTCTTTGTGACATTTCTCTTCACTGTTTCTACCAAAATACCCGTATACACTAACTGGTAGGGCTGCCTAATCGAAATTTTATCGTTGATCCAACTTTCTACAATTAGTTTTTCCGCCGCCTCCAACCAAGCGGCTGCACTTTTATTGCTGACGAAGGAACTTTACCAAACTTTTTTTCTTTCTACGTTCGGTACATAAGTCGTCATGAAGGCACACCGGAAATTGTTTGCAACCATTAGAAAGGAAGGATGTTAAAGGAAAGTAGAAGAAATGGTAAAACTTTCCGATAGCTATTATTTTTATGATTTTCACCTTCATTAATGTGCTAGAATTCTCCTTCTTTCATTTGCGAAACGAAATGAGAGCTGAAAGTACATTTGTGTTTACCCTCAGTTTGTTGTAGGGTGTTTAATAATTTAAAACAGGTAATTAAATGAAAGCAGGGAAGTTCTTATCTTCTGTTATGAATTTAAAATAAAAGTTTTCTCATTGTTTGCTTTTGGTGCTTTTAGTGTTTCTTGGCGTCGTAAAATCTTCGAACAGACTTTTTTTACGAATAAGAGTTTTTTTTTTATTTTACGTATTTGTTGTAAAGACAAGTTTATTTTTTAACTTCATATGAACAAGATCCAATATGACCGTAGAGGTAGCGTAAGAAGTTGGTATAAGCGATGGAAATTTATAAACTTTTTAATTGACATTTTCTATAGTTGGCTTTTAAGCGTTATTTTTGAATTATTACATGTTTATACATATACTTATGTATATAATTTAAATATATCTATAATTATAGATATGCATATGCATGTGTATGAGATGCTTCTTTTTATACCATTCTTTATGCCTTTGTATTCAATGTTAAGAAAGGTGTCCAATTAAATTTCTTTGTAAGTTCAGCTTATAACTTACGAGCGTTTCCTATCCCAAAAAAAAAAAAATATCAGCTTAGATTGAAAAGAAACTCAAGCAAGATTGTAAGATGGTTGCAGAATCTTTTCTCTAAAACTTATCCACACTCCTTCAAAAAATTAAAGGAAATCCAACTAAAATCCATTAAGTGCACTAGTTGACTCTTGCTTCAGCAGCGATACAATTTTGAATGTAAGCTTATTGGACCAAATGTAATAAACATTCTACCAAAATCCATTCGGTGGGGCAAAATTTGGACGCATTAAAATTCCTTAGGAAAAACAACTTGCATGTGAACATTGCAGAGTTCGGAAAAAAAAAGTAGAGTAGCCAGCAACTGAACCATATACCATATTTGTATTAAACTAGGCATGTATGAAGTACCATATGTTTATACCTGATACCAACATGAAAGTGTAATTATATACATACATACATATATAGAGAAAAATATTTTTAGAAATAATATATTTCAAAGATAGTGTACTCTGAACTCATACCTAATAAATTTCGCCAATATGTACATACTTTCAGAAAACCGCGGAACATCGACGTAAATAGCTAGTTGCCTGACGGTTACCCAGGTCTTATGTATCCCTTTCCCGTATATTCATTTTCTACTATTCTTTTTAAGAACAACTCCAAAGTTTATTCAATCGCAAAATTTACTAAGAATTTTAATAAGTTCGTTACAAGAGAATTTCCTCTCATTTCAAATTCAATTTAAAAGCTGCTTATAGCACATTAGAATAGGGATTATCTCAAACAATGAGCCAGAATTCAGTGGAAATATAAATTAATTTCAATAAAATGTCAATGTCATGTTGCTTCATTAAATAAAATACAAGAAACCACGTACTTCTAGGTATTTTTATATAAGGTATATAAGTACTCATATTTGGTGCTAAGGATTAATACATATGTTTAATGCAATTAAACAATTGCGCAACATAGGGTGGATGTTAAGAATAAGTATAGGGAAGAAAGCTTTTAGAGTAAATCAAATTTTACTCACTTTTTTTTAATGTCTCACGGGTGGCAGTAATCTCCATATCTACGAGTATAGATTAGTGCAACAATTACTTAAGGGATTGAGATATCAATCATTAATCTGTGCTTTCCACAATTGGAATAGTGAACCAAAATATACTCGTAAGTTCATGCATTAACGAAAAATCATTAACAATTGCAGATCATTGCAATCAATAGGGTACCGGTGGCTGAGTGTATTTGCGTTTATGTTCACTTAAACGACCTTTTTTCTTTCTTTTTTGCTATGAATACCCCTAACATGTTTACACATAGTGCGGGCGTTTTAAAGGATAGATAGAGATAGAGAAAGATTTAGTGTTGTGGTTTGAAGCTCAGTTGCTAGTTACAAATAGGTAACTATAAATAAGTATGTGTAGTAAAAGTGCGCATTGCATTTACTTACTTATATGGCGTTACTGTTTGGGGTGAACCTGGGCCGTTCCATTTAGCTCGGTCCTTAGCTAATTGTCTCCAGTTGCGCACTTCAAGTTGGTCGAGGTCCCCTTAAACTTGTGCGAGGAAGCCCTCTACCGCGTCGTTCCTCCGGGTTAGCTTCGAAGACTCTGTGGGCCGGAGCGTTGGTGTCCATTCGTTCTACATGTCCTAGCCAACTGAAATGTCCAATACGCAGGTTTTTGACCAGGTCCATGTCACTGTACAGCTCGTATAGTTCGTCATTGAATCTTCTCCAAAACTTATCAATGGAAATGGCGTCGAATAATTATACGAGTAATTTTTCTCTCCAAGTGACCAAGGATATCTTCATCCTCTTTTAGTCCATGTTTCAGCGCCATAAAGCAGGACTAGGATCATCAGGGTCTTATAAAGAGTCTCCTTTGCTGTTCGGGGAAAGAGTGCGCTCTCACTAGAGCTCTTCTTCTTGTTCCAGACGGCAGCGGCGAATTCCATAGATGGAGTCAATGGTGGTGTCTACAGTCCTAGTTGTGAACATCTTTTCTATTATTATAATTATTTATTATTCAAAATTCCTTATATAAATTCAATATTACTTTACAAATCGAAAATTAACATGACAATAGAACTTAAAATAGATATGAAATATAAGAAATTCATTTAGCATCCTATATTTTTTATATATAAGTAATAAAAATAGTGTCGAGTGCCACTTCAATATGCATTTTAAACATTTCAAATTAATTGAATGAAAAATTTAGTAGTTTTATTAACAATATTAAGGAGTATCGAATGAAAATATATTTACTTGATAATATCAAATAGTGTACATGAACACATTTCATTTAAACCAGATAGTCAGAAAGAATAGATTCTTTACCAACGAAGTTGAACTTGAGAAGACAATTTTTTATTAGTTTGAGAAACATTCCGGGTAAAGTGATTGTACTGAACGACTGAGGAAGTTTATTGAATAAATGATGAGATAGGCAGTAAGTAGTATGGAAAAGAGGAACAGATACAGAGTACAAAAAGTTTCCACATAAATTATAGTTTGAGATTAACCGGAAATTACGACTACCAGATTTCATAAAAAAGCACTTCAACACCTTAAAACAATACAAATGACGAATAGGAAGAATTTTTAAATCACAGAACAAAGGGTAACCACGATGTCTCACAGGTCCATCAAGCATTACCCTATTGTAATTTTGAGTGAAAAATACTATAATAAATAATTTTAAAGAGCATATTTGAATCGGTATTAAGCAAATATGCCAGATATGCCAGACTTACAACTGCAAATAGAAAGTTTGAATTTTTGGTACTTTGGTGAATGAAGGAAGACATTAACTTCATGATCCGGTATAGATGAAAAACTAGAAAACATAATCATAATTCATATTTATGTATGTCGGAAATCAGGTCTAGGCGACTGTATGAACCATATGAAAAACCTACATCATCCGAAAAAGCAATTGGTGGGCCTTTGAAATTAAGTGCAAAATGAGAATCCATGTAAATCAGAAAGAGAACAGGACCTAATACAGAGCCTTGAGGTACCCCTAAGTTAAGGACCGTAAGATCGCTCCTAATACGACCTGAACCATTCTAATATGAAGCCACGAAATTCTGCTTTTTCAAGATTATTGAGAAGAATGAGGTGATCCACCATATCAAACCCTTTGGTGATATCAATAAATAGACCAGCAGTGGATTTTTTTGTTCCGATGTTAGAAATTACTTTACAATAAAACTGTAGAAGTGCATCTTCGGTCGATTTTCCTTTTTGAAAGCTAAATTGAGATGGATTAAAAACTTAGCTTTTAAAAGCAAACTCACTTTCCTATTTTTTACAAGCTTTTCAAAGATTTTTTTCTGCACAGAAAAGCTCTTTTGGGAAAACTCCTTCAAAAATACAGCAATTAAAAATGTGTGACTTTTTTTTAGATAGATATTCGAAATACCGTCAGCACCTCACGAGTTTTTGTACCGAAATCTTTTAAGCCGACAAGTGAAGTTATGCGTTCAGATACAAAACAAAGGGTTGAGTTAGCACAGCAGCTACTTGCCAAACAGGTGAGACAAGAAAGTTAAACAGGACCTGGCTGTAAACTGGTGGCTATGTTAGTAAAATAGTTGTTAAAAACATCGGCAATGGCCAGTTTGTCAGATACAGCACAATCATAGACACCACTAACAGTCAGTTTTCTTGTAAATGAGGACTTATTAACTATTTCCCATTCATTTTTTAAGTTACCTCTAGCAGAACTGAATTGAGAACGGTAGTATTGATCTCGACAAATTGGAATTTTCCTTCTAAGTTCAGAGCACAGTTTTTTGTAGTTGCTTTTTAATCTCCGATTTTCAGGGTACTTACGGCATTTAATTCTAGGTTTGTTCTTAGCCTTTACTCCTTTTAATAAGTACCTAGAAATCCAAGGTTTAAGTCTTTTAAATTATCTTTTAGGACGTACAGTTGACGAACAACTAAGAATATGCTTCTTAAGAGAAGCAGTGAACCTTGAATAGGAAGTTGAGACATCTATACACAAATAAACAACTTCCCAAAACTCATATGAAAGATTGTATTTGAGCTTGCTGTGGTTAATCGTCACTACCCTGCTTGGAAGGTAGGTAGGTAGGTAGAAGTGGCGGTTCTGTAAAACAGAGACCTAATTAGCTCAGTTGTGCCATTTTGATACTACGACTCATGCGACCTTGGATGTTGATGTGTGTTGGTGAGGACAGTCTAGAGCCAGCCTGTGGAGTTTAAGAAGAGGGTTAGCTCATTTATGTTTTTACCCGAGATCTCCTCAAGTAAATTGTAGAAGGGTTTGCCAAATGCTTGATGTCTAGCCCTAGCTAGTGCTGGACAAGTGCACATGTAGTTGAAATTGTTTCTTTTTTGGTGGCTATGTTGCAACTACGGCAGTGTGTTTTATATGGGATACCTAGTTTGGCTGCGTGCTCTCCTACCGGCCAGTGTCCCGTGATTATCGCGATTATACGGGCAATGTCTTTGCGCGTTCTGTTCAATAGGTCAGTAGTTTTGGTCTTGTTGTAGTTAGGCCACATCTTTCTGGATATTACGCAGTTCGTTAGTCTAGACCATTTAAGGTTAGGTTTTCTAAGAAAGATTGAGGAGATGTTTGCCTTAATTGCTCCGAGCGGAATGTGGACAGGTTCCGCAAGTGAGCAGTGGAGGGCTGAGCCTCGCCTGGCTAGTTCGTCAGCATGTTCGTTGCCATCAACGTTGCTGTGACCTGGAACCCAGACTAGGATCACCATGCATTGGACATCTAGCGAGGCCAGATCCTGTTGGCATTCTAGTACTAATTTTGAGGAAATGGTTTCCGAAGCAATGACTTTGATAGCAGCTTGGCTATCAATTAAAACAGCGATTCTTTGCCTTGGTAGTGTATTTTTGTGTGACTTGATTTGGTGACAGGCTTCGCGAATGGCGAGTAATTCCACTTGGAAGACGCTGGCAGCGTCCGGGAGTCTGTACGATCTTGCGATGTTCAGGGACTCCGAGAAAACACCCGCACCAACCCCACAGTCCACCTTTGACCCATCGGTGTAGACTGTTAGATCGAAACCACTGGTCGCCTGTCCATCTTGCCAATCTTTCCTGGTAGGGAATTGTACATCGAAACGCTTTGTGAAGTTCAATGTGGGGATGATGTAGTCTGTTGGAGTCGATACGAGTTCTCCTGGTAGATAAACTAGGATATTGCTGGGTCCATAGGGTTTCGCAGTCCAGCACTTGGACTCTCTGAGTCTGATTGCGCTGTGCGCTGAGATGTTTGTGATATGTAGATCTAGGGGTAAAAGGTGTAGCAGGACTGTTAGAGCGTCTGACGGAATTGACCGTAGGGCTCCTGTGGTGCCTATGCATGCTGCTCTTTGCACCTTATTTAGTTTGGTTATGTTATAGGCTTTTTAAGGCCGGCCACCATACTATCGACCCGTAGGTAAGGATTGGGCGTACTCCGTCTGTGTACATCCACAGGGTCAGTTTTGGTTGCAGGCCCCATCTTTTGCCGAAGATTCTGTTGCAAGCATAGAGGACTATACATGCTTTCTTTACTTGTTCGTCTATGTTTGGTTTCCAGTTATGTTTAGGATCTAGAATAACTCCGAGGTACTTAGCACTGGAACATAAGGAGAGTATCTGACCATTTAGTCGAGGAAGATTGAATTCGGGTATTTTGGTTTTTGTGGTGAAGGCACTTGAAGAAAAATAGAATTGCTCAAGCGTATTTCTTGACGTCTCGCAGGCCTAAGGCTTGAAATCCAAACTACGACAAGTTCTCCCTGTGTGCTTATACGATATTCTAGTATCATATCTGGGGAATAGACTCTTCCGTGTTAGACATGGAAACAAATACTCACAGCTCAAAGAAAATTCGGCAGGCGTACCACAAGGAAGCGTTCTTGGGCCGCTTCTCTATCTGTTATATACTCGAGATATACCGAAAGAAAATGGCGCTATCCTTGCTATGTTTGCCGATGACACTGCTATCCTAGCAGTAGGTAAAACAATCGAATAAACGACTGCAAAACTGCAAAACGCGCTAAATAAAGTAAATGAATGGACGAGGGACTGGCGGATTGCCCTCAACGAATCTAAATCTGTTCACGTGAATTTCGCTTACAAGAAAACTAATAACTTGCCAATTTTCCTAAACTCGGCCCGAATACCTTTTGCAAACGAGGCCAAATACCTGGGAATGAAACTCAACGCAAGACTGAAATGGAATTCGCACGTGAAAATGAAAATGAAGAACTCGAAATCAAATATAGCGAAATGTACTGGTTACTCGGAAAACATTCCCAGCTCAGTATTGAGAACAAACTGCTTTTATACAAGCAAGTGCTAAAGCCGGTGTGGACCTACGGTATACAACTTTGGGGTCGTACCAAGAAACCAAATGCAAATATTTTACAAACTTTTCAAAATAAAGTGCTAAGAGAGATTGTCCAAGCACCGTGGTATATTAGAAACGACGATATCCACAGGGATCTCGGAATTCCGACAATCGAAGCTGAAACTAGAAGCTTCGCGAGAAAGCATAAAAACCGACTAATCGGACATGTCAACAATACAGTCCTACAAATATTGGATGAGAGCAATTTATTGCGCCGACTACAAAGGACGAAACCCTTCGACTTGGCGAGATAATGATAAACCGCGTCTAGATTGCGGAACATGCAGGATCTTTCAGTGGAAAGTAACCTGCCAAACGTTTTTATTTCTTGATAGAAAAATTGCTTGATAAGTTATTACTTAGTTGCGATATGACTCGATTGTATCTCGCAGATGGTTGTCCAGAACGTGCTCGAGGGTCTTCAAAACGAAGGAGGTCAGACTGATTGGTCTGAAATCTTTCGCGTTCTCATATCCGCGCCTCACCACCTTCGGAATGAAAACCACTCTCACCCGTCTCCATGAGTGGGGTACGTGGTTGTTTAAAATGCAGCTCCTGAAAATTGGTACGAGCCATGGGATTGCTACCTCTTGCATTTTTTGTAGCATAATGGGCAGAATGCCATCTACGCCTGGCGATTTATAAGGGGCGAAGCTGCGAATGGCCCAGGAGATTTTTTCTTCGGTAATAATGGGTATTATGTGTTCCCAGGATTGCAGGTATTGCGATCTTTTAGGCTCTGTGTAACTGTCTTTACATCCGGGAAAGTGGATCTAATGACTTGACTAAACTTTATCCAGTCGGTTCTTTTGGGGTTTCTGTAGGGTTTGGGAGTCTCGCCCTCGAGATCTATATTGAAGAGGATCCAATTATGGTCTGAAAAAGACTTCAGATTGGATACCCTCCAGTTCTAGACTTTCATACTACTACTGTTATTAGAGAGTGTAACGTCTATGACATCTTCCCAGCCGTTGAAATTTTCCGCACTCGGAAAAATAAAGGTTGGAGTGTTGCCTTTGTTACATATTGAGAGGTTATTTGCAAGGATATATTCGAACAAGGACTTACCCCACTCATTGCTTTCGGAACTGCCCCATAGCACGTGCTTGGCATTTGCGTCGCAGCCCATAAGCAGGTTGGTCTTTGTTGTGGAGATAGCCGTCACCATATCCTGAAATTCTTCTGGCGGTGATTGACGGTCGTGTGCCATGTAGGCAGAGGAGATGTATAGGTCTGCACTATCTGCGTTCTCTATTTCGACCGTTGTTAAATCGGACGAGCTAAAAGCTTTTATACATACATGGACTTATAAAGGCTTTAATATGCTCTTCAGCTAGAATGGAGGTTCTTGGCTTACCATGATTGATGTTATTCCGGTTGTAAAAAAGGTTGTATTGGTTGTCATTGCGGCCCTTAAAATCAGGGTTGTTCACCCACGGTTCTTGGACAGTGCTGATGTCAATGTTTTCCTCCTTGAGAAAATCCACCAGATTATTTGTAGCACTAATCGAGTGGTGCAGATTAATCTGAATGACTTTCAGCATTGGTATTATCGGTGTTATTTGTGGTTTGGGTTGAAGTTTCAATCCTCATGTACTCCAACAATTTGTTGGCATCATCGACTTCGTCTAAGTCGTCAGTGAGAGCAGAGGATCGGAAAATTTTGACTTTGGCATGCCTGATGCCGAAGCGGAGTTTCCATCCGTTCTTCTCAATGGAGACAGCACTGTCCTCATTAATAAGAAGAAGGAAGGAGAGGGTGTCGTTGTGGGGTTCCTCAACCTTGATAACTTTCCAGTCATCCATGGGATCCGTAGGGTTATGTAGCTTCAGGCAATTTAGCAGTAGGTTGTCGTTAATGGCCATGTTAGGGAGCCAAATGCGGATTCTCGGTCTCTTCGGAATCTCTCTGGCCAGGATTAGCTTGAGCCTCAAGCCGTCGCATGCGTCACGGATCTTGTGAACGCAGCCGCTTAAGAATTCCTTAGAGAAGGCGTCCTCGCATTTGATGACCCTGTACCCTCGTATGATCTCAGCTGAGTCGAAGCAGGGCAGTGGTCCTCCTTGGTTGTTAATAAGATGGTCCATGACCATCTCGGATAGTTTAACATCAATGGCTCCCCAAACTTCAGTCACTGCCTTGCCGTCGGTAGAAAGCTCGTCTACCAGGGCGACTTGGAGGTGGTCTCTGACAACCTCGCTGACAGTTCGTGTCCCTTGGAAAGCCGAGGAGGTAGAAGGTTCATTGGGGTTGGGTATTGACAGCTTAGGGACTTTGATCCTTTGGGAATCGGACTTGATTTCCTCCTGGGATTGATTACGCTTTGCTGCATCGCCTTTTGAAAGCTCTGGGGTATTGCGGAAGTTGATGTACTCATCGACAACCTTCTGGTATTTGACTTTATCGGCCAGGTCCCGTTCGGAAGCCGTGCCGTCCACCTCTTTCTTAGTAATCTTACCCTGAATGAAGATGGCACGCCGGTACGCGCTTTTCCTACGGTTGCTGGCCGACTTTGGGGAGCGTCTTGCTCTCCGCCTTCTTTTCCTTGCTGGAAGCGAGTAGTTCGTCTTCCGAGGAAGTGCCAGGAAATTCATTTTTTTTTTTGTTATATTTTTATTTTCATTTTCTTTTGTTTTATTTTTGTTCATTTTTAAGTTTTTAGGATTTTGGACCCACGAGTAATACGGAATTACGGTCAGTCCCGACAGCTCCGTAGTGTCGGGATAAGGCAAAAAAACGACGGACCCCGCCTGTGCATCCGAAGGAGCTCGTTAGAGACTGGTTTAACCCATAGCCTTGTATTCTTGTGCACGGTTTCGTGCATTAAGCGCCCACTCCACCACTGAAGTCCTGGTTGAAAACTTGGAACTATAATTATTAATCTTGCTATTGGAAATGCTAAACCTAGTCATAGATTGATCAGTAATCAAAAAACCTAGAACGCATTTCTTACAAGTAATGTGATGTAAGTAATGTGATTTTATTATGTTCATCAAAATCTTTCTTTCGTTTATAATTCACAATATTCAGCATTGACGTTAGCTGCCAGCCAGATGAAACAGATTGATTACAATTTTAGTTAAAACTACGATTATTAAGCATTTAATGTTATTTCTTGTTTGTTATGCATTTTAGAATTTTTGGTTAAAAGTCCCCATTTATATAACTTTTCAGCGGTAATTCCATGCACATTTTATGTAGCTGTCCGTTTAATATGACTTGCATTTCACTCGCAGTTAGATCATTTTTTCCAAAGTGATTTCGACGAAATTTTTGAGTCTTACTGAATGACACTTGATGAGTGCTCTCCCAGGTCAAAATTTCTTCCTCCATTACCAGAATATTGTGCTGGCTTCCCAGCCTAGACCAGTCCTTAAAGGATTGTAGTTTCCGGTGTTGCAAGTGTGAAACCACAACATTTGGAAACCGATGACTTGGCAGGGCCTCAATGTATCTTATGTAGGCGAAGTGCATTTTCAGGGTAAACATATATAATGGTGGTAGACCAGTTTCAAGATGTATTATGTAGTTTAGCGTATTTTAAGGTTATCTGAAAATTTTCTTGATAAAGTATCGCAGTAGCTTCTCTACTTCTTCGTACTGCAAGATTCCCCAAACTTGCGCCGCATAACACATGATAGACCTCATAACAGCTTCAAATAGTTTATACTTTGCACTTGTAATAATGTTTTTTTTTACTCCGTATACTCCTCCAATTACAACTGATTGCTATCTTTGCATTCATGAGTTTTTCTTGAAGATTTTTCTTGAATGACAGTTGCGGAGTAATAACCAGCCCGAACTATTTGTACTTTTTCACCTTTTCTAATTCTTTATTCTTCCACGTCCACCTTTCTTCATTTTCGTACCTTCCAGTACCACAGCGAAATACCATTATTTTCGATTTATTTGTATTCACCTTGAGATTCCACAATCGATAGTACTTTTGTAGCCGGTTTATCATTATTTGCCACATGTTTGTAGTTTCCACTAATATGACTTTGTCATCGGCATACAGAAGGAGTTTGATGAAAAAATTTCACGAGATCATCCAGGAAGATCTCATCTTTGACTGGAACCAGCTGGACAATTCTTCTCCGTTCCAAACTACGGTCATGGTTTCTTTGTACATACTTTGGATAACCTTCGGCATTTTAGTTGAAATACCTAAATTGCTCAGCTTGCACAATAACACGTTCCGGTCGATAGAGTCAAATGCCGCCTTGAAGTTAACAAAGAAGACAAATAATTCTTTTCCATTGTCAAGGTAAGTCTGGGCAATGCTTGTTAGTATGAATATATTTTCCACCATCGAATAACCTTTCCTGAAACCTGCTTGATATTCGCTAAGTAAATTATCTCGTCGTATCCATTCTGTTAAGCGTTCTAAGATTACGCCTGCGAAAATCTTCATCACGGAGTTCAGAAACTGTCTATAATTATTAGGATCGCTTGCGGCTCCTTTCTTGAACAGCGGAAATATTACTTTTTTGTTTAAACTTATTGGTACTTGGCCCTTGTTAGAAATTAAGTTGTAAACTTCTGTAAGCTCATGAATTGTTATGTCGCGTATTTAAAGAATTCATAGGGTATGCAATCCTTTGCGACCAGATTTTTTTCTGGTCTCTTCGCACTTTACATTATACCACAGCTATTTGTTTTTTCTCCTTTCCGGGTGACTGTAAGGGTGTAGCCGCTTTAGCTATACAGGACATAAAGATGTCTGATCCCAATTCAGAATTCAGCTGACTCGTACTTACAGAGTTGAGTCTGAGGTTGAGATTATATTCGCTATGTGTCTCTACACTCAGTTAAGCCTCCACCTCAATTTCGCCAGTAAATGATTATCAGATGTTGGAGAGGCAGGCTGAGTCTCTATAATCACCGTAGCAGTTAGTGGTAAGTGATCAGAATACGTTACCTCAGGTTCTTCTAGATGCGACAATATCTTCAACCATTTTCCACGTACAAGACAGTAATTAATTGTGGAACAACATGTGCTTCTAAAATATCCCGTCACTTTTGGTTCGCCCGTTCACCAACGTCAGACCTATCTAGTTGCACATTTCCATAAATCTCTTTCCATTTCCATTAGTTTTTTCATCTGTTTCGCGCCTGATAATAGTCACACCTCCAACCACGAATTCAGGTTCAAACTGCAGTAATTGCTTCATCCCGACTCTCGCATTGCAGTCTCCGATGACCATTATGTTTTCTTGACCGAATTGAAACAGAATATCGTACAACATTCTTCCACCCAGTAATTGCAATTTAAATAGACCGGGATTATGAAAAGTCGTTCATGATCCGTTTTTCTCAAACAACAAATATGTCCACTGTTCCACTTACTTGTTAACCATTCCCATATTTACCACACTCCCACAGTCCACCTTTCCGTTAAAATGAAATAGAGATGTACAAGCATTCGTTAGTTCGATTTGCAAGCGTTCGGAACTACTTTCTTAATCAAATAAATCAAGAGAAGTATTGTAACGTAAAAGTTGGTGTTTCATTGTATATCTTAAAGAATCTTTTTGTTATGAATGCTTTATCAATTAATTTATTACTTTTCTTTTATGTTTAAGTCTTATGTAGGTATAAGTTATGTTAAAATTAAAGAATATTTTTGGCAAATAGATTGCAGCCAGTGTGGCCATCTGTCTAAAAGCCTCCTCTCCTCTCTCTAATTATCACATTGGCCACTCCTCGATCCTTAATAATATTTTGTATTATTGAAACTGAATGCTATAAGTTATAATGCAAAATTAACAAACATTTCTATTTTGTTACATTTTCTTTGAAAATGCTACATTTTTTTTGTCAGTACGCTACATTTGCTCTGGAAAAAGTAGCAAAGCTGGCATTCACACTATAAAGTTTGTTGATTCAGTTCTCTTTAAATATGGTTAATGAATTGAGACTTCAGCCAGATGACTTCCGGAATTACTTAACGATGTCAGAAGAAATATTCGTATACATCGAACTTCTTGATTTGGTTACGCCATTAATTGAAAAATCAGACACTCGGTTAAGAAAATCTATTTCACCGCATGAACGTCTGTCTGCTACACTGCGATTTCTTGCTACAGGGAGAAAATATAGTGATCTAAAGTTTTCAACAATAATTTCTGCGTCATCCTTAAGTAATATTACAGAGTTTGTATAAAAACTATCGGGAAAAGTTTCGGAAAAATAGATTTATTTCAGATATTGCTACAAAACCTTAAAATTCTTCAAAGTACATCCCTTGAGCAGCGACACACTTTTGACAGCGGCTTTTCCACGAATCGAAGGCTCCCTGGTAGGCGGATTCCGGAAGGTCCTTAAGGGTAGGCGTGCAAGCTTCTTTGACGGCACTTAGGGTCCCATGGTGGTGTCCTCTGAGGGAAAATTTTACTTTTGGGAATAGAAAAAAGTGTGCTGGGGCCAAGTTGGGACTGTAAGGGGGTTGGGGAATCGTCGCGACGCCGTTTTGCGTTAAGTAATCGGAGGAGTTTGGCACAGATCTTCCGCATCGGAAAATTTTCAGTGATAATGGTGTACACTATCATCTTATCAATGCCAATTCGATCTGCGATCATGCGCACACTTAACCGACGATCTGAATTCAGCACTTCACGCACATCGTCGGTTTTTGACATCGACGGCCGTCTAGCGCTGGGTTCGTCCTCCACACTCTCTCGGCCATCTTCAAAGAGCTTGTGCCACTTAAAAACCGCAGTTTGTGGCATGGCGAATCATGCCCAACGTCTTCACACCCGATTTCCCCAGTCCAACACAAAATTTGATGGCGCACCGCTGTTCAATCGTTTGCTGCATTTTGAGCTTGCACCGAGTCACTTGATAGGGGTCCACTAAAAACTCGATCTAGCCTGAACAAACGCTCGCATGCGACTGACGCTTGGCGCGTTTTGAACCACCAAGCCCATTGCGACGTACAGTCACACCAGAAAAAAATTGTTCTGTGAGGGTATCTTTCTTCAAAGTATGAGGTGGGCTCGCCGGCCCCAGGTTAACCCAAAGGAACACCCACCCACTTTGGGAAAGAGGTACTTTATTTTACGGATTGGTTTCACAATAGTTAATTGGAACAATGCTAGTACGGTTTTATCAATTTCTTAACAATTTTTATACTTAATAATAATAGCACTAATACGCTTACAACTATCGTCGTCCTGCTGCTGGTCCTGGGTTATGCGTCTTGTTGTCTGGCTCGGTTCGGTACGTCGTCTGGAAGGCGTTTCAGTCCGCACTTAGGGCTGGCTTTGAAGGTCGCTGTCCGCACTTAGGGCAGGCTTGCGATGACCCAGTCCGCACTTAGGGCAGGCTTGGGAGGGATCCAGTCCGCACTTAGGGCAGGCTTAGAAAGTAGCCGTCCGAACTTAGGGCAGGCGTGCTGTGACCCAGTCCGCACTTAGGGCAGGCTTAGAAAGTAGCCGTCCGCACTTAGGGCAGGCGTGCTGTGACCCAGTCCGCACTTAGGGCAGGCTTAGGAAGGATCCAGTCCACACTTAGGGCAGGCTTGGAAAGTAGCCGTCCGCACTTAGGGCAGGCGTACTGTGACCCAGTCCGCACTTAGGGCAGGCTTAGGAAGGATCCAGTCCGCACTTAGGGCAGGCTTGGAAAGTAGTCGTTCGCACTTAGGGCAGGCGTGCTGTGACCCAGTCCGCACTTAGGGCAGGCTTAGAAAGTAGCCGTCCGCACTTAGGGCAGGCGTGCTGTGACCCAGTCCGCACTTAGGGCAGGCTTAGGAAGGATCCAGTCCGCACTTAGGGCAGGCTTGGAAAGTAGTCGTTCGCTGTGGCTTAGAAAGTAGCCGTCCGCACTTAGGGCAGGCGTGCTGTGACCCAGTCCACACTTAGGGCAGGCTTAGGAAGGATCCAGTCCGCACTTAGGGCAAGCTTGGAAAGTAGCCGTCCGCACTTAGGGCAGGCATGCTCTGACCCAGTCCGCACTTAGGGCAGGCTTGGGAAGAATCCAGTCCGCACTTAGGGCAGGCTTGGAAAGTAGCCGTCCGCACTTAGGGCAGGTGTGCTGTGACCCAGTCCGCACTTAGGCCAGGCTTAGGAAGTAGCTTAACAAAGGGCGGCAAAACCGCTGTGGTTAACTCGGTTTGTTTCTTCAGAAGGGGAGAAACCTATCGGACGGGCCGGCTATAGCTAGTAGCAGACCCGTGTGTTATTGCCCAATCACCGAGGTGAAGGCAGAAAAATTGGTGGAAAGTCGTATGACCAATTCCTGGAGAGGGTGTCAAAAGTACACTTAATTGGTACTATCACGCTTGAGCAGACTTTCCCGACTGACTTTCATCCACTTTCCTTTATGGAAAAATCCTGCAAGACGAGAATGTGAATCTTGAGCCAATGCAAAATTTCCTCCACATTCTCGTCTGCGACCTTTGTATTTACTTTTTCTCAGATTGTACTATTCTCCCTTTCCTCCGTTTCCTCTTGTTTGACTGGGGATTCGGAGAATATTCGCTGTTTTGCTACCTGCCAACAGATGGCGGCCTCCGCATTAGGTGTTTAGTGAGGTGTGCGTAGAGTGTGGATGATCGATTTTGTGGTGGTGGTTTATGTCACTTCGTTACAGTTCTCGATACTTTTTATACAAACCCTGTATTCAGAAACATTTCAAAGTTTCGGTTGAGGTTAGTTGCTAGCGTATTGTTTATAATAATAGTAGTTCCGACGTTTATATTCCATCAAACAGAATATCGATCATCCATTTTTCTGCAACTGTTCGGATCGGTGTAGGTAGCGCTGGTAGTTTTTTTTAGCAAAATGTGTGCCAACAATATCGCACTCATCCTTCCTTAAGTCTCTTTTAGACTTGTCGCAAAACATCGTCGTGCAGACTGTGATCCCTTTTTCGCTTCGATGTTAGGCTTGAGCTGCGAGAAATTGATGTAAACGATTGGAGATGGGAAGGCAATGGGGTTGATGTCGGTTCCTTCAAATTGTCTGTAATTGAATTCAAACCATCGAAATCTAAACTTTGATTTTTAATAGCTGACTCATGTATATTCCGTAAAAATAAATGAAAATATTCATTTTCAGTTTCCAGATAGTGAAAATGCATGGAAGAATATCCCACATAAATTTGAAATGAAATGGAATTTTCCTAATTGCCTAGGATCGGTCGATGGCAAGCAAATACGCATTATTCCACCGTGTAATAGCGGATCTTAGTTTTACAACAATAAAGATTTTCATAGTTGTGTATAGTGTATAGCGTATAATAGCTGCCTTTTGTAAGAGGCTAAAAGAAGGATCATTGAAAATACCACCACCATCAACCGCTTAAAATTAATCAAGAAAATTTGCTATGGTATTTATTGGAGACTAGCTGACCAGTGCTCGCCTTGCTTCGCCCGCTTTTTTTTTTGACGGTTATTTAATTATAGAAACATAATTGCCAACTGAATACAATACCCAAAATGTATAAACTCAATTATAACTTCCCTCGTGGGAATCGCTCAAATCGCTCACAACAAACAATTTATTTTAAATCCATTAAAACATTCTAAAATGTGGACAAATCCAACGATCGACAACATCTCATCTAACAAAATGGTAAAATATTGCAATGTTTCTATGGCTGTACATGCATATGTATGTACAAATGTACGCGTTTATTGCCAAATCTATTAATTGTACTAAATTTTGATAGCAAAGACATATCCTTCTTCTTCTTCTTCTTCCTTTTATCAGCGAGGTTATGATCCGAAAACTAGGGATCACAACCCTCCCACTTCACCGCATTTCTACTGATCCGCCTGTGGGGTTCGCCTATTTGACCTCAGAAAATATCGGCAGGCCTGCCGATTTTGGATCACTCGGTTACTGAGGCCAATGAAATGCCGATGTCGTCGCATTTGTCTGATCCAGGCGTTTATAGGCCTGGCTTTCCTACATCGCGATGTCTTTGGAACGTGCATAGATATTGCCTTTTTTACAGGGTTCAAATGATCTCTTCTTTGAACGTGGCAATACCAGCTGAGCCGGTCGCGCTCTAATTTTCGTACGATGGTTTCCTTGATGTGAAAGCTTCCACGGATCTTCGAACTTCTTATTCGATCAAGCTTTGTCACTCCTGCTGTCATGCGAAGCATCTTCATCTCAGCTGCCGTTAATTTACTCTCATACTTTTTGTACATCGTCCAACATTGTGAACCGTATGTGAGCGCTGGACGTACAACTGCGGTGTAGAGCCTTCCTTTCAACTTAGGGGGCATTTTTCTGTCACAGAAGATAGCGGAATTTTCTCGCCACTTCATCCACCCTACGCTTACACGATGATTGATGTCGTCATCACAAGTTGCTTTGCTATTGATCATAGATCCCAGATATTTGAACTTTTCGCACTTGGGAAGCACTGTTCCATTCAAATAAATGTCTGGAATAGGCCTGAGTGGATCAGAGAACGGGCAGCATAAGTACTCTGTCTTTTTTGAACTAATGCGATACCCATTTCCCTCCAAAACGTCCACCCACACATCAAGTGCTCGTTGCAGGGATGTAGGATCCTCACTTATGATGGCTCCATCGTCAGCAAAGAATAACTGATGTACCTTGGGGTCCATCACTTTACCTTCAAGCAGATAATCAAGGACTGTAATAAAGAGCAAAGGACTTAAAACGCTTCCCTGGTGCACCCCGACTTTGATTCGGAACTCTTCGGTTACTCCAGCGGGGCATCTTACTTTTGTCTTTGCTCCTTCGTACATGTCCATAATCATCTGTACATAGGTTTCTGGAACCCCTCGATGTCTTAGCGCCACCCATATCAGATCTCGTGGTTGTCTGTCGAATGCCTTTTCAAAGTCAACCAATACAATATGCAAATCCCTTAAGGAATCACGATGTTTTTCCATTATGATCCTTATACTTTGGATTGCATCTGTGGTTGATTTACCCGAGACAAACCCGCACTGATCATCAGATAGCCGTATTATTTTTCGCAGTCGGCCACCTAATACCCGCTCAACGATTTTCATGGTGTGTGACATCAACTTGATCGAACGGTAGTTATCACAGTTTCGCGTATCACCCTTCCCTTTGTATACAGGGAGAAGGTAACTTTCCCTCCATTCATTCGGCATTGGATCACCTCTCACGAATTTGGAGATGAGAATTCCGAGCCATCTGAACCCGATGTCTCCCATCTTTTTCCAGAACTCAGAGGGTATCTCGTCTGGCCCAACCGCTTTTCGTTTTTTGGAGTATTTGACCGCCTCACTAACTTCTTCGACTGTAATGTCGGGTATTTCTTCACAGTTAGGGGTGGCTCTTGGAAAGTATAGCCGGGGAAACTGTTCATTCAAAAGCTCTTCACAATACTGCCGCCACCTCTGCAGAATTTTGTCGTCATCCACAAGAAGCTGGCCATGAGCATTGCTAATGAACTTTGGCGAACGAATCTCCTGAGCATTCTTCCTTCTTTGGGCGGCTATTTTGAAGATAGTGGCACTCTTGTTCATATTGTGTCTTCGCAGCTCCTGGATAGCCTGGTTTGCATCAGCAACCGGGGAAAATATTTTATCCAGCTCCCGATACAGGCCCTCCGTACTCTCTGCTTGAAGCTGAGCGCACTTCTTCTTCGCTTTTTTCTTGCAGCATCTGTATTCCATTTCGAGGCGAGCTTTTTCGTCACTATTATTAGAGGGGCACTTTGACCAAGCTTTGAAAGCCGCTTTCTTCTCATTTATCACTTTCTTAGCTTCATCACTCCACCACCATGTTTCTTTGGCGTGTTGATGGTGGCCTTTTGAAGCTCCTAGCAGTGATTTGGCCTTCTTTAAGCAAGTTCGCTGTAGGGAATCCCACATATTTTGTGCTCTGCACTCTTCATCCTCAGCTCCGTTGATGGTGTGAGAGAGGTAATTTTTCATTACGAAAACAAAAGCATCGCCTTTTTCTTTGTCCAGATTGTACCACTTGATTTTCTCAGAGACCCCTGTTTGTTTGCTTTTCTTTGGTGTTTTCATAAAAATTTCTGTTAGCAGGAGACGGTGTTGACGAGCGATTGCCTCTCCCAGGATCACTTTACAATCTTTTACCCGAGGCTTCATGAAACTGGCTACCAAATGGTAGTCAATCTGAGTTTCATCTCCACCACTGCTGTAAGTGATCAGGTGTCGGCTTTGTTTGATGAACATGGTATTTAACACGATAAGACCGTGTGATTTGCACATGCTTAGGATGTCTTCACCAGGAAGGTTCCTGGTGCCATATCCTAGTCCTCCATGGCAGTCTTCATAGTCTTCGTTTGATTTCCCGACATGTCCATTCAAATCTCCTCCCACAAACAGAAATTCTTCCTTTGGGATGTTCTTAAGGAGATTGTGGAAATCTAGCCAAAATGCATCCTTATCTATCTGATTGCACCCATTGTGGGGAGCATATGCACTGACAATATTCCACACCTCTCCTTGTATTACTAGTTTGAGAGACATCAAACGGTCGCTGGACTTCGAAATGCTCAAGACGTTTCCAAGTAGCTCTGCCGCAAGGATGATACCGATACCGTTCCTAGCCTTTTCCGTTCCGTAGTAGAACATCTTGTAATCTTTTGTCCTAACGTCCAAGAAACGCGCCCGATTCCCGGTGTTTTTCCATTTCGTCTCTTGGACACACAAGATGTCCACCCGCCTTCTATTCATCATCTCTTCCAGCTCGTAACTTCGACCGGTCATGCTTCCAACGTTCCAACTCGCGACCCTTAAATTGCGTCCAAACTGTTTCATTATGTTGCTAGCCCCCGGAATCCGTATAGCTCTGACCCGAACATTTCTGCTCGGTCCAGGATCAGTACCATGCACAGCAGTGGTAGTGCCTGGCGGGGTAGTGCCTTTCCTTTTTGCAAGTATTATCATAATGATACAGTTTTGCAATACAATTTTTGCACCATATTGCGATGGTGTTTGTTGTTTGACACGTGCATGCTCCTGTTTTAGTATTGTTTGATCTTTCTTTTATGACACCGGTGATCTCCAGTCGTGTCAACCCACGGACTCGCATGCACACTTGTGGGAGGGTTTTTATGGTAGTATATGTGTCGCTAGGCTCACTTGGGTGTTATATTGCCTAGATCTGATTTGTCCCCTTAGTCGCCTTTTACGACAAGCGCTAGTTGTTGGGGGGCGCTGCAGTGATATTCTTAACCCGTCCCTGCACGGGGCAGCAAAGACATATCCTAATTAATAAAACTTAAAATGTCTTTTTGATTTGGCACTGATAATGATTTTTTTTTAATTTTTGCTCTAGAAGAGATCTCACCCTAAAGTTCAAGACAGCTTACCCATATACTCACACACACACTATTGCGCGATAGCCACTGCTGCATGACTTTTGGCAGTGTTCTGCACTGAAAGCAAATTGTGGGCGATGATTTGATTAATTGTTTCTAGCATTGTTCAGCTTCAGGACAACGCTGATTTATACCTTAAATGAATCAGCGGCAAATTTACTAAAATCACGAATTTATTATTTTTTAAATCCGCTGAGGCATTACTGAGCGAGGGCTGTATAATCACCTTTTAGTGATGGAAAATTCGAACTCAACCCCCTTATGCCACTTAGACCTAAAATTTCGGAATTTCTTATCTCACATCTAGCCAAAATAAGGAATAACTGTGCGAAATTTAAAGTACCTACGTCTAGCAGTTTTCGAGAAACCGTGTTCACAAGGTCACAAGTTTTTGGTTTTATAGTACTTAGGATTTATTAAAGCATTCTAAAATACGGACAAATTTAACGATCAACAACATCTCATCTAACAAAATAAAAAAATATTGCAATAGTTCCATGTATACACATGCATATGCATGTACATATGTACCTACGCCTATATTACTTACTTACTTAAGTGGCGCTACAGTTCGGGGTGAACCTGGGCCTCAACCAACAAGCCTTTCCATTTAGCTCAGTCTTTAGCTAATTGCCTCCAGTTGCGCACTCAAAGTTGGTCGAGGTCCCCTTGAAATTGTGCGCGCCACCTACGGCGATGATTCCCTCTACTGCGTCGTCCCTCGGGGTTAGATTCGAAGACTCTGCGGGCCGGAGCTTTGGTGTCCATTCGCTCTACATGTCCTAGCCATCTCAGATGTCCAATACGCAGTTTTTTGACTAGGTCGATGTCGCTGTACAGCTCGTATAGTTCGTGATTGAATCTTCTCCTCCAAAACCCGTCAACGCAAACGGGACCGAAAATCTTACGAAGAATTTTTCTCTCGAAGCGACCAAGGATATCTTCATCCTCTTTTAATAAAGTCCATGTTTCAGCGCCGTAAAGCAGGATTGGGATGATCAAGGTTTTATATAGAGTCTCCTTAGTTGTTCGCGATAGGGCTTTACTGTTGAATTGCCTTATAAGTCCATGCATCCATCATTCTGCCTGACAGCGGGATGTTGGTCTTCATCGCCCTTATACAGAAGTAGTTTTTCCATATTCTCAGCACCGACTACGCGTATATTCCCAAATCTCTTAATTGCATGAAGTTTTCACAGCACATGGATATCTTAATTAATAAAATTTACAGTATCTTAGATTTGGAACTGATAATGTTTTTTTTTTTTTTAATTTTAACTCTAGAAGAGATCGCACGCTGAAGATCTAAACATAATCATGGGATAGTGCTCCCATATACTCGCACAAACATACTATTGCAACGATAGCCACTGCTGCATGACTGCTGGCCGTGGTCTCCACTGAAGCAAAATTGTAAGCGATGATTCGATTAATTGTTTTTAGCATTGCTCAGCTTCAGGATAACGCAGAAGGATGTTTTATACCTTAAATGAATCAGCGGCGAATATACTAAATTCACCTATTTTTTATTTATTAACTTGGACCCTCGTATAACCGATCATTGTATGACGGGAATCTGTTTTGAAAACATGAAATGTAGGAAGCCTTTTTTTATAAAATTAGCTTTCACGAATTGAACGATAGGCTACGTTATGAATATTGGGACAGTGTTTATGTTGAACAGAATGCTTCCTTAGCTTTCTTAGCATTTTAAAACATTATATAAGTTTATCCACTTTCACTTTAACACAAAAAAAATCGGAGTATCGCCTTAAACTTTGGATAACTCGTACACTTATTAAGCAAATAAGTCTAAAGTACAAATTAAGAAAAAAATGTTGAAACATCATTTGAATTACTAAAAACCATTAATTCTCTTCCTAATTCCAATTCTCATAGATATGATGAAATTTCAAACTTGGTTCTAAAGAACATTGGACCCAATTTAGTAGATATTTGGTCTTACCTTTTTAGTTGAAGCATTATGTCTGGTACTTTTGCCTCTGCACTTAATGCACCTAATGCGCTGTAGTGATTCCTTAATTTAAGAAGGGTATCAGGACAGATAAATCAAATTATAGACCAATTTCTCTGTTGCCTTCAATCTCAAAAGTGTTTGAAAAATTAACTAAAACGAGAATTTTAGCTTATCTTAATCATACAAATTTTTTTAGTCCTATGCAGTTTGGTTTTAGGAATGGCTTCTCCACTGAGGATGCTTTGTTGGATTTTTGCTCTATTTTATATAATGGGTTAGATAACAAACATTTTTGCGCTGGCCTTTTTGTGGATATAACTAAGGCGTTTGACATGGTTGACCATGAAATTCTTGTAGATAAAATATATAATGCCGGATTCAGAGCATTCATATATAATTGGTTTGAGTCTTATCTTAAAGATAGAATGCAATACGTAAAAATTGGCAGCAATATAAGCAGTTCAAAAACCAGTAACTTGGGGGTGCCCCAAGGTTCTGTACTTGGCCCAATTTTATTTCTTATATACATAAATCCCTTATTTTCGTGGGTAAAACCAAAGCCTTTGCCGACGACCTTGGAATTGCATATTGTTCAGTCAGTTCGTTAGATTTAATTGCTGACATAAACCACGACGTTTTCTTTTTAAGATGTTAGTTTGCCAATCATAGACTTATTGTTAGTAGCAAAACTACGGTGATGTTTTTCAGTCTTGCTGAGCAGGAGTATCCCGACTCAGATATAATATTTCATTCTCTTGACTGCGCGAGTCACGACTTGCTAAACAACCAATGCCGAATTCAAAGTAGTCAAACTTTCAATAGAAATGCTGACTGCAGTATTGATTGTTTCAAGATTGAAAGTGTAGATAGTTTTAAGTATCTTGGTGTTACCATAGATACAAATTTGAACTGGTCCAAACACATTCCTTCTTTGAAAAGATATCTTCTCTATTCTACTCGTTGTCTCTTCCGCCTTCCGTCATGATTGCAATATGGACTTTGCAGTTGGGATGGCGTCTACGTTAGCAAACTACAGCAATTAACGGTCTCTCAAAAATCTGCAATTCGAAATGTTTGTAATTCTCACTGTTCAGCACACACAATGGATCTATTCAGGACCTTGAAAATTCTTCCTTTGCGTCATTTATTTTATTTTAAAGTTCTGAAGGTCTTTTTCATTAGAGGCGGGTATCTAGAAAGTCCAATTTCTGACTTACACAGATTACGTAGCCATTCAAACTTTGTTGTAAGTGTTCCCGCCGTTCGTACTACAAGTTACAGAAACTTCGGTTGGGTGTCAAATCGCCCAAAACCAAATCGCCCAAATCAGAAAAATGTCACATCGCCCAAAAATTATGGGCGATATGGCACAACGACACATCGCCCAAAAATTAAAAAATGACAAAACGCCCAAGAAAGTGGGCGTTTTGTCAGAATTCATTAATAGCCTTGCTTCCGATCGCCCAAAATGCGAAAAAATGCAGAAAAATCTTTTTGGGCGATTTAACATTTTTAATTTTGGGCTATTTAGCATAATGTCAAATCACCCAAAAATATAACAGATTTTGGGCGGATTGACATTTTCGTTAAATTGGGTTTAAGACTGCATTCAAAACGAATTGTAACAATTACATTAGCGGTCACAGCGCTTTCACGTCGTGTCCGCGCGCGAAGGACGGCCGGACGCGGCACGATGCGGCACGGTTACCGTTTCGCGTCGCGTCGGGTTGCGCCACGCAACCACGCACGGACCCCCCTCTCCCCACCGAGCGATTTTGTTTCCCCGTAACTGTAAGTGTGAGCCTGACAAAGCAATCAGGGCGATTGACGTCGTTAGTAAGGCTCAATGCAGCTTACGTTTTTTTGGCAATACATCCATTTCTTCAATCCTTTATTTCCGATTATTAATGAATATAATATGAGCGCAGGGACATACATATGTATGTCAAAATTTTTTTTTTTTCGAAGAGGCGTATACATAAGTCCACAATGCATTAACAGTGCAATGTGTAAGGGGGGGCATGCTGCCCCCATGCTTGGGGCCACTGTTGGAGTTGAGGTGGGTGCGAGGATGCGTGTATGCAAAGTTTCTTTATATCCATGTTTCGCACCCAACCTCGCAACCGCCTTAAATCCAACAGTGACCCCAAGCAGGGGGGTTGCAGGGGGGCAGCATGCCCCCCCTTACACATTGCACTGTTAATACGTTGTTTTCCTTGAGAGGTTTGTAGGTGGGACATAAGACCCAACATTTTATGTCCCAATGCGGTGGGACTTGTGCCCCGGGAACTAATGTCCCTACGCCCAAAATTGCGGAAAATAAATGTGTTCAACCTTTTTCAATTTGGTCGTCTTTTTTGACCTTCCTATGTGTTGGTATTTTTAAATTGCGATGAAATGCCCATTTCTGCTTTGGGTGATTTGACATTTCATTTCTTGGTCGATCTGTCATAGTGTGTTAAATCGCCCAAAAATGTTGGGCGATGTGAAATTTTCCAGATTTGGGCGATTTGGTGTTGGGCGATATGACACTGATCCGTCTTAAGATAGTCGAAACACAAAATCGCCCAAAATCACTTTTTTGGGTGTTTTGACATCATCTCAAATTGCCCAAAAAATAAAAGTATTAAATCGCCCAACCTGTTTTTTGGGTGATTTGACATTTTTTTAGTTTTTTTGCATTTTGGGCGATTTGACACCCAACCGAAACTTTTACTCTACTGTTTCATGCAAATTATTTAACACTCTGCCATGGAAATTCGGTCCATAAGAAATTTGTCCCGGTTTACAAAAGTAATTAAATCATGGCTTCTTTGTTTTAATCACCACGAAACCGAAACCCTGTTGCATTATTCAGTTAAAAAAAAAAAAACAAAACATAAAATGATTTGCTCATTTGCTTAACTAAGTACGTAGCTATTTCTCCCATTTATAATTTGTTTTTAATTAGTTTTTGATTTTATCACTTTTTTATTCGTTAAAGATCAATTTTTTCTCTTTCTCACTTACTGGAATTTAAAAAAAAGTAATTTCTCCTTATTTACCTTTGTGGCATCACATCTATTTTTTTTTAAATAAAGATGTCACTAACTATTCTATATGTATTAAATGCATAACAATTTTATGTTGAATTGTAAACTTTTTTTCTGTATACATATGTATGAATAAAGAAAATTGAATTGAATTGAATTGAATTGCATTTTTTAAATCCGGAGAGCCAGTACTGAGCTACGGCTGTGGAATCAATATTTACAGATGGAAAATTCGATATCAACCCCCTTTATGCCACTTAGACCTTGAGTTTCCGAAAATCCCTTCCTATCTCGCATCTAGGCAAAATAAGGAATAACTGTGCAAAATTTCAAGTACCTACATATGTCTAGTAGCTTTCGAGAAACGGTGTTCAAAAGGAAAATCGACTATGCTTTTGTAGTATTTAAGATGGTGCTTTCACTTTACGAAATTATTCCTGAAACTATTTGCGCAACAGGTTCTTGACAAACAACGTCACATATTCTATTATCGATTTTCCAGGGCCCGACGCGTTGTAGAGCATACTTTCGGGATTATAGTCAAAAGATTTTAAATTTTGTACACCGCCGTAAACTTAAAACTAGAAAATATGGTAAAAGTGGATTTGACTTGTTACCTACACAATTTTCTAAGAAGTTAAAGTTGTGGTAATCATTAATCAATTTCACTTAATTTGGAAGATTTTGAAACAGGAGCGATTGAAATCGGACTCCGATCAAATAATATCATAGATAACATACAGCTTGGACAAAACAGGAACCCTACTGGTGAAGCAAATGATGCTCAAAATGAGTTTCTGCAGTAATTTCCGGAAATTCCTTCTCATGGAATCAATTTTTTTCACAACGATTTCCTTTGTACAGTTTGGTACTACTCCTTTTAATTTTGCCACCAACTCTAAGTACGCCTTCCTCTTTTCATCGTGATTACCATATGCTTTGACTTTATTTCTCAAGAAATTCTCTTGAGCTTCTTAAATCATTCATTATAGAGAAAATAGATACGACACACCAAAACAACGCACGATAAACGATTATTGTCATTTATATACGTACATACCCGTTGTTCAGTGTTTGAGTAAACTTGTACACCGAAAATTCCAATAAGCTTTCAATTTCTTGTGTACGTATTCGTTGTTTATTCGTTCGATGTTCGGTTTTGCCATCCACACTTTCGTTGTTCCGCGTATGTTTAACAACGAACACCGGGTAAAAGAACGAAAGTGTAAAGCCAGCTTTAGATACTGATGATGCCGCATCGCTGTTGAATTTGGCTTGCATTTTTTTTTTTTTAATGTAGCATTTGGGTCATTGCACGAAAGAACGCCCGACGTTCTGAACGACCCCCCTCCAATTTGGCTCATAATTAGTACTATTGGAGTAGTACGAATCAAGGCAATAAAGTTTTGCAGGAGTGGAATCCTCTAAGGTGATAGTTGATAGTCATACTTTTGATAGTCAACGTTGAGAGATCATACTTTGTTAGCTCTCCGTAAAACGATCGCAATTATTTAAAACTTGGCGGCACAGCTCTTTGAAATGTCATTTTCTTGCCAGTGGTATCGCGCGCCGGTCGCAGCTATAATTGTTTATTTGTTTCACGTTACAGTTTAATTACAATATATTTGGTGTATGTGAAATATAGCATAGTATAGCATTTATACTATGCCTTCCACTTGGTATGCCCAACAACCGCAAGACATACATAAAAATCTAAATTAAAAAAATAAAATAAATTTGGCGACTCAAAAAATAGGAACTTTTTTCCATTGGTTTTGGAAGTTCCAAAATATTTGAGTTCTTCTTCCTTTTTATCAGCGAGGTTATGATCCGATAACAAGGGATCACAACCCTCCCACTTCACCACATTTCTACTGATCCGCCTGTGGGGTTCGCCTATTTGACCTCCGAAAATGTCGGCGGGCCTGCCGATTTTGGATCACTCGGTTACTGAGGCCAATGAAATGCCGATGTCGTCGCATTTGTTTGATCCAGGCCTTTCGTACATCGCGATGTCTTTGGAACGTGCATAGATATTGCTTTTTTAACGGGGCTCAAATGATCTCTTCTTTGAACGTGGCAATACCAGCTGAGCCGGTCGCGTTCTATTTTTTGTACGATGGTTTCCTTGATGTGAAAGCTTCCACGGATCTTCGAACTTCTTATTCGATCAAGCTTTGTCACTCCTGCTGTCATGCGAAGCATCTTCATCTCAGCTGCCGTTAATTTACTCTCATACGTTTTGTACATCGTCCAACATTGTGAACCATATGTGAGCGCTGGACGCACAACTGCGGTGTAGACACTTCCTTTCAACTTAGGTGGCATTTTTCTGTCACAGAAGATAGCGGAATTTTCTGGCCACTTCATCCACCCTACGCTTACGCGATGATTGATGTCATCATCACAGGTTGATTTGCTATTGATCATAGATTCCAGATATTTGAACTTTTCGCACTTGGGAAGCACTATTCTATTCAAATAAATGTCTGGAATAGGCCTGACTAGATCAGGGAACGGGCAGCGCAAGTACTCTGTCTTTTTTGAACTAATGCGATACACATTTCCCTCCAGAGCGTCCACCCACACATCAAGTGCTCGTTGTAGGGATGTAGGATCCTCACTTATGATGGCTCCATCGTCAGCAAAGAATAACTGATGTACCTTGGGGTCCATCACTTTACCTTCAAGCAGATAATCAAGGACTGTAATAAAGAGCAAAGGACTTAAAACGCTTCCCTGGTGCACCCCGACTTTGATTGGGAAATCTTCGGTTACTCCAGCGGGGCATCTTACTCTTGTCTTTGCTCCCTCGCACATGTCTATGATCATTTGTACATACGAGTCGGTTTCTGGAACCCTTCGATGTCTTAGCGCCGCCCATATCAGATCTCGTGGTGGTCATATAATAAAAAATGTGTTAAAATGACTTTTAAGCTTTGAGTTAAGTTCCCTTGTTGTTAGTTCTTAAGTTTAGATTTAAGTTCTTGCTTGCTTGTACTAAGCTAAATAAAAAACTAAATAAATAAACAATTTCCGTACTCTCTGCTTGAAGCTGGGCGCACTTCTTCTTCGCGTTTTTCTTGTATTTCATTTCGAGGCGAACTTTTTCGTCACTATTATTAGAGGAACACTTTGACTAAGCTTTGAAAGCCGCTTTCTTCTCATTTATCACCTTCTTAGCTTCATCACTCCACCACCACGTTTCCTTGGCGTGTTGATGGTGGCCTTTTGAAGCTCCTAGCAGCGATTTGGCCTTCTTTAAGCAGTAGGGAATCCCACATATTTTGTGCTCTGCACTCTTCATCCTCAGCTCCGTTGATGGTGTGAGAGAGGTAATTTTTCATTACAAAAACAAAAGGTTTTTATTTGTCCAGATTGCACCACTTGATTTTCTCAGAGACTCTTGTTTGTTTGCTTTTCTATGGTGTTTTCATAAAAATTTCTGTTAGCAGGAGACGGTGTTGCCGAGCGATTGCCTCTCCCAGGATCACTTTGCAATCTTTTACCCGAGGCTTCATGAAACTGGCTACCAAATGGTAGTCAATCTGAGTTTCATCTCCACCACTGCTGTAAGTGATCAGGTGTCGGCTTTGTTTGATGAGCATGGTATTTAACACGATAAGGCCATGTGATTTGCGCATGCTTAGGATGTCTTCACCAGGAAGGTTCCTGGTGCCATATCCTAGTCCTCCATGGCAGTCTTCATAGTCTTCCTTTGACTTCCCGACATGTCCATTTAAATCTCCTCCAACAAACAGAAACTCTTCCTTTGGGATGTTCTTAAGGAGATTGTGGATATCTACCCAAAATGCATCTTTATCTCCCTGATTGCACCCATTTTGGGGAGCATATGCAGTGAAAATATTCCACACCTCTCCTTGTATTACTAGTTTGAGAGACATCAAACGGTCGCTGGACTTCGAAATGCTCAAGACGTTACCAAGTAGCTCTGCCGCAAGGATGATACCAATTCCGTTCTTAGCCTTTTCCGTTCCGTAGTAGAACATCTTGTAATCTTTTGTCCTAACGTCCAAGAAACGCGCCCGATTTCCGGTGTTTTTCCATTTCGTCTCTTGGACACACAAGATATCCACCCGCCTTCTATTCATATTTCATATTTATTAAATATTTCAACAGCATTCATAGTAGACTTAACATCATTTATAAGTAATAAATGCGACATAGTACACGTGAAAGTTTTAAATTAAATATTTAGATTTTAAATGCTATATAATATTATTAAGTTTAAACTAACATGGAAATAAAAATTATAATGAAAAGGGGGAAAGAAAACAAGAAAGAAAAGCAAATAATTTACCCTTAATAGTATTGTATTTATGTGTTGCCTGCAATGTGCTGAAAGAGAATATCACCAAAGTTGTTCGCGTTATAGAGCGTTCTCACGCTTAGTGGGAGGGTATTCCAGAGGCGAATGGCGTGAACGAAAAACTGGCATTGTGAAACCTGGTATGTAACACGGGGCAGAACAAAGCTTAGAGTGCGGTTTGATTGTGAAAAGTGTAATTTTAAGTATAGATAATGAGGCTGCCTGGTGGTTAAGATCTTGTGCAAATACTTGATTGAACAAAAGCCAAGATACTTGTCCAGCGAACAGTCAAGGATGTTTTTAGCGTAGGGGGAAACATGGTCAAAAGGTTCCAGTCCATAAACGTGACGTGTGATATTATTAAACGCAACCTGGAGTTTACGATTAATAAGTGCACTATTGCAACAAAAAAACTTCGCAACTATAAGTGATAAGTGGGACGACCAGGGATCTTGCCAACATTATTTTGGTGTTCAGTGGTGTGTAACACTGCGACAGAGAAAGATTTCTAAGGCACCCATAAATTTTCCCGATTATCGTGCGAATATAATCATCCCAACACAAAGTTTTATTGAACCAGACGCCTAGGTTTTTTGCTTTATCAACAAAATCTTTTCGTGAATTGTTAAGGTAAATGTTAGGAAAGCAGGTAGTGTCTACGTGGTTTCTGCTTATGACTAGGCATTTAGTTTTATTCGGGTTAAGTTGAAGAAAATTTTCTTTAGACCAGGTTATAACTTTTTTCAGGTCTTCGTTGTGTTTATATGCCGCATCCTCGACCAAACCGAGCTCACTACTAAAATACAGCTGTACATTATATGCATACATGTGCAACGACGAACTTTGAATGACTGTTGGAAGATCATTGACTGTATCAAATGCCTTGGAAAAGTGTAAAAGCGTCAGAAAGGTGAAATAGTCTTTAACGATCGCTGCCCGAATATCATCCGTTACCTTTAGCAATGCTGAAGTGCAACTATGGTATTGCCTAAAACCAGATTGATGCGGGCAGAGCAAATTATTTCGCTGGAGGTAGGTTGACATTTAATAGTGAATAGGCTTTTCCAAGACCTTTGACAAATACGGGAGGATTACAATGGGTCGGTACTCCGCAGGCGAGTTACTCGTAGCTTTCTTTTTGAGAACTGGGATGATTTTCGCAGCTTTCCAAGATACTGGGAAGGTTGATGTGGTTATAACAGTGTTGAAAATGTGAGTTAGAGGTGGGAGAATGTACGGCAAAATCATTTTTATGAAATGGGGATGTATCCCATCACAACCGACAGCATTTGATTTAATTTTAAGAGTAGCCTTGACATCAGTTTGTTCAATTCTGGTAAATTCAAATGAACCATGTGATGGTGAAAGAGTAGATGTATGTACTAGAACTTGGGGTCGATTGTATTTTAAGAAACTCCCTATTTAGCTGGTTTGGATCAATGGTGTCAATATCAGAGTTTGTTTTAGAGCTTATACCAAATTGGCGCAGATTTTTCCACAGAGTTTTTTTTTTGGGAAGTTGATGATTTAAATGTTCGCTAAAAAAAGCTTGTAAGCTTCAAAAAATTCCGGAAGTCGAAAAGACTTTCACTTCTTATATGCATTAGCTCTTTGATTTCTAAGGCTATGGATTTCTGGTGTAAACCACGGGTTAATATTGTACTTTGCGAGCATCGATTTTAAAGGAACATGCATTGTTCATGCATAATGCATGATTACCCTGAAAGTAATCGACTTGAGCGTCCGGGGAAGCTTCAGAAAATATTGGTTGCCAATTGACACACTGCAGGTCAAGCTCAAGCAATTCCGGTTTGAGATTTTTAAAATCTCTAAAGGAGTGCTTTGATAATTGTCTACTGCATGCAAAAACAAATGAGGCAAAAATTAAATCATGCTTCGAGAACGCTGGAGCAGGGACTTGGCTATAAAAGCTATTTTGACAATCGCTTGCAAAAAATACATCCAAGAAGGTACTGCTCGATCCGGTTATTTAATAACATATTTATTTTTTATTAATTAATTAATTAATTTATATATTTATTTATTTATCCATTTAGTTATATATTTATTTATTTATCTATTTATTTATGTTCATATATATTTATTTATTTATTAGTAATCAACTTACCGATTTTGTATTTATTTTTTCTGTGATACCCATAAGTTTTATTTGAAAACAAATATCTCTTTTGAATTATGTTATTAGTACCTACTGGTGTTTTTTATTTAATTTTTTAGTTATTTATTTATTGGTTTTCTTTTTTTTTTAAATTGGAGGTTTTCTTGCATTTTCCTCCAAAATAATGTATATTTCCTAAATGACTTTCAAAATTGTTAAAATAATGTTTCAGTAGAAAGATAAAAGTATATCATATCTCTGAATTGTATTATAAAATGTGCGGAAGCGAATGTAAATTATATTACAGAATAAAGTATATCTATCTATCTTTCTTCATAAAATAATTACAGAGGTTAAGATTTTCGTAGCACTTCGCAAATAGCATTTCTTTACTAATAATCGTAAAAAACAGAATAGCTCTCTATGGAAGTGACACCTAAATAGCTGTCACACAAAAACGATCGCAAAAATGTGATGATCACGCTTATGGTCACCTTAGAGAGAGCAAACGGGATGATTGTGATCGTCAACAATCAACTATCACCTTTGAGGATTCCACTCCTGTAACGGAACTTCAAAAATTGGAAAAAAAAATCCAAATTCAGGGTTTTCCCTATATTTCGAAATATCATAACTTTGGCTCAGCTTATCCTAATTTAGTAAAATAGGCATTCTTGAATTGAGGAATTTGATCATCCTTGGGTCCTCTCAAACCAAACTTCAACGCGCTCGAAAGTGATGATGCTGGAATGAAGATCAACGTGAACAAATCGAAAGTAATGGTCGTATCCAAAAAAAACCCATTCAGTGCACTCTGCATGTTAGTGGAGTCCCCCCACAGGTGGATAAGTTTAAATACCTCGTAGTCTTATTCACGAGGGATGGGAGGAGCAATGCCGAGATGGTCACGAAATTTGGGTAGTGACCGAAAGAATAAGATCGCCATTTTCAATACTTAGCTCTTTTTTCCTTCTAAAATAAGACTTTAACTCACTCTCAACGCATTCCGTCCATCCGTTTTGAATATAATGACAAACCTTCCCCAAAACTATGTCTCGTCTAGTTTCATCTCTTATCTGATGAACACATGTAAGACAATGTAAAATGTATTATAAGATGGTGAAATAAAGTCATTCTCTGTCAAACAGTCAAGCGGTAAACGTGTTCGCCTGCGCTTGTGCAATACATATATTTTACAGTGGCAACGAGAATAAGGCCCTGGCACTTTAAAAAGCTGTTGCGCCAAATACTTTTTTTTTTTTTTTTTGACGACGATAAGTTTTAAAAAAAAAAATTTACCAATGACGGGACCAGCAAAAGGATCGAAAGATTCAAGGGAATCTATAGAAGTGACGGAGTCTGTGCTGACAACGTGATGAGCGGCGACGATGGAATCTGCGGCGGCAACTGTTTTGCGCAGTTCTGGCCATGTGGGAGCAGTGCCGTCATTTAATCTAGATGACGACTTCAGCATCTACGAAGAGAGGTTTGAGCAGTACTTCTTGGCGAACTATGTCGAAGGCGAACGCCGCGTTCCTGTAATACTCACAACTATAAGCCAACGTGCGTATGAGGTGGTACGGTACGTGTGTTTCCAAAGAAGCCAAGAGAGTTGATGTTTGATGAATTGATGGAATTGATGAGGAAGCAATTTGAAACTACCTCATCAACCATAAGGAAAAGAATAGTGTAGAGAAGAGATCAGCAATTGTCTCTCGAGTCAGTCGCTACCGCACCGCCAGACGGATAACATACCTCGCTTCTCATTAACCATTACACTATTACTTATACTATTGAATTATTAACAGTTACTCTTAATCATTTATTAATCATTATATACATTAACCTAATACTTAAATTAAATAAAGAATAATTGTACTTAACAAATAGAGTTCTTCGAGTTGGGACAGTCTAAAGGGGAGTCAGTGCGCAGCTGGTTGGTGAGAGTCAAAGGTGTGGCGATGTACTGCAAATTTGGAAATTTGTTGGAGGACTACGTAAAGAACCGATTTGTGACAGGGCTGGTAAAAGGGCCAATTTTGGATCGAGTCTGTGGAGAGGAGGTGGAAAAGTCATTGGCGGACATTTTAAGGGTGGCGTTGCAGCGGGAGTGCTCGTTGAAGGAGAAAGAGATGGCGATGCATCGGTTGCAGAAAACAGTGAATTACAAGAGGGACAGTTAGACTAAATGGACGAAGGTCAAAAAGGACAACAGCGGCCTAAAGCGGACGTAAAAATTGGCGGCAGACAACAGTTGTGCTGTGCATGTGGTAAAGGGGATCATTTGTTTAAAGCTTGTAAATATCGACATTTTTTATGTAGAAAAAAAGAATGGTAAAACAGAATAATAATTTAGACCCCGAGTGTAATTTTCTTGATTTATATCATGTGAATTTTGATAAGGTTAGAGTAAATCCACTTGTAATTCACGTGAAGATAAATTTTTTTTGTTTTTTTTTTTTTTTTTTTTTTTTTTCCCGAGGGTTGGTGAAAAATCTTCCATAGACACTATGAGAATAGCAAGCGCGTGCTCATAGTAGTGTCAGATTCTTACTGACTAAAAAAACACCACCCTTCGATATAAATTTGGTAGATATCGCAACTAAGTATTAACTTATCAAGCAATTTTTCTTTCACGAAATAAAAACGTTTGGCAGGTTACTTTCCACTGAAAGATCCTGCATGTTCCGCAATCTAAACGCGGTTTATCATTATCTCGCCAAGTCGAAGGGTTTCGTCCTTTGTAGTCGGCGCAATAAATTGCTCTCATCCAATATTTGTAGGACTGTATTGTTGACATGTCCGATTACTCGGTTTTTATGCTTTCTCGCGAAGCTTCTAGTTTCAGCTTCGATTGTCGGAATTCCGAGATCCCTGTGGATATCGTCGTTTCTAATATACCACGGTGCTTGGACAATATCTCTTAGCACTTTATTTTGAAAAGTTTGTAAAATATTGGCATTTGTTTTCTTGGTACAACCCCAAAGTTGTATACCGTAGGTCCACACCGGCTTTCGGCTTTAGCACTTGGTTGTATAAAAGCAGTTTGTTCTCAGTACTGAGCTGGGAATGCTTTCCGAGTAACCAGTACATTTCGCTATATTTGATTTCGAGTTCTTTACGTTTCATTTTCACGTGCGAATTCCATTTCAGTCTTGCGTCGAGTGTCATTCCCAGGTATTTGGCCTCGTTTGCAAAAGGTATTCGGGCCGAGTTTAGGAAAATTGGCAAGTTATTAGTTTTCTTGTAAGTGAAATTCACGTGAACAGATTTAGTTTCGTTGAGGGCAATCCGCCAGTCCCTCGTCAATTCATTTACTTTATTTAGCGCGTTTTGCAGTTTTTCAGTCGTTTCTTCGATTGTTTTACCTACTGCTAGGATAGCGGTGTCATCGGCAAACGTAGCTAGGATAGTGCCATCTTCTTTCGGTATATCTCGAGTATATAACAGATAGAGAAGCGGCCCAAGAACGCTTCCTTGTGGTACGCCGGCCGAAATTTCTTTGAGCTGCGAGTATTCGTTTCCATGTCTAACACGGAAAAGTCTATTCCCCAGGTATGATACTAGAATATCGTATAAGCACACAGGGAGAACTTGTCGTAGTTTGGATTTCAAGCCATCATGCTTTTTTCTTCAAATGCTTTCTCGATTACGTCAGTAAATCTATGCACCTGGTCAATCGTCGAATGCTTACTTCTGAACCCAAACTGGTGGTCAGGGATAAGATTATTTTCGTCTATAACCGGTTGGAGACGCCTTAGTAATATCCTCTCGAAAATTTTGGATATGACTGGAAGAAGCGAAATTGGCCTATACGATTTTACCTCATTTGGCGGTTTTCCTGGTTTTAAGACCATTATTACTTCCGCAACTTTCCATTGGCTCGGAACGTGTTTTAATCTGAGCGCAGCATTTACAATATAGAGAAGCTTAATCAAAGCTTTTCTAGGTAAAACTTTGAGAATTTCTCCGGTGATTAAATCATAACCAGGAGCTTTCTTAGGTTTTAGAATCTCGATCTCATTTTTGAGTTCCCTAAGCGTTGCACTTGTGAGTGTTAAATTGCCAGATGGTAAATCCGGCCTATTGACGTTATCGTAAACCACTTGACTATCGTACGGTTTAAAGGTTTCTTCCAGGTGGGCCGCAAAGACGTCCGCTTTTTTTTATCTTCCCTCGCCCATTTATATTGATTCAATTTAATTGGCGGCGCGGGGACTTTGGGCTTTTTGGTGCCTTTTATGGCTTTCCAAAGTGAATAATTGGAATCTTTTTTCGCTGTTAAACTTTCAAGGTAAGAGCCTATTGTACGATTCTTAAAATCCTTCATAGTTTTCTTCAACGAATTGCACAGACGGTTCAAGTGTGTTTTATGCTGCGGAGCACGACTCTGTTGCCATTTTTTACGCGCTTTTCGTTTTTCCTTGACCAATTCCTTTATTTCCGGAGGATATCGCAAACCGTATTTGTCCGGCGTTTTCCTTGGAATGGGAGTATTATTCCAAGAGGCGAGCTGTACGATCTCGACGAAGCGATCAACTTCAACCTCAAGTTCATAGGGTGTCGTAAGTGGAACGCTCAGTTCAACATTGTCTTCAATTTCGTTCCTAAAACCTTCCCAGTTAGTTGTTCTACCAGTTAATCTCGCTGGCTCTAGGTTATAGACTAGTTTTTCGCTCAATGTCAAAATAATTGGGGAATGATCAGACGACAGATCAAAACTCTCTTTGACTTTTATGTGGTTGGTAGATATTCCTTTCACAACGAAAAAATCTATCAGATCAGGTATTTTTGAAGTATCAATTGGCCAGTAAGTCGGTTTACCCGTCGAATGGAAATCGCAATTGTACTCCATACCTGCCCCATAGAGCATTCTACCTTTTTTCGAACTGTATCTTGAGCCCCAGAACGTATGTTTCGCATTAAAATCGCCGCCAATAATGAAATTAGGTTTAAGCGATTTAAACATGTTAGTAAAATCTGTTTTTTCAAGCGCGGAACGCGGTGGACAGTAGATAGACGAAATTTTAAGAGTACGCTGACTATTTTTAACTCAAATCGTGCACAGTTGCAAAGTTTCAAGCTCTATCTTTAGGTCTTCCGATTGCTCGATACAGTCTTTAATAAGCAAGGAAGATCCGCCCCTCGCTTTTCCCGAAGGGTGACAAGCGTGGGAATCATTATAGCCTTTTATTTTTAAATGCGATTCCTTTTTGATGTGGGTTTCAGAAATCAAGCGAATATCAATATCTTTTTGGCGCATAAATATTTCCACTTCGTCAAGTTTTTGCAAAAGTCCGTTTGCATTCCAAGTACATATTTTCAACATTCGTTTGTCATTCATGTTCTAGTTGAAGTGCGCGTTTTCTGTGAATTATTTTCAAGCTTAACCAGCCTATCGAGAATAATTTTATTTATTTTGCCTTGTTCTTCAAGTTTCGCGAGAATAACTGAGAAAACATGTGAAAAGGGGTCGGTCGAAATTTCAAGGTTTTTTGGTTTTTCGGAAGCCACGGCCTGAGCATAAGACTGCATTGCCGCTGCCCGAGGGTCATTACCCGGTGGCTTTTCTAATCTTAGCTTTTCAGTACCGTTTCTTTTAAGAGCAGAGGTCGAGGGCTTTTCTGTTGTCAATCTTACCCTCACCTTTTTGTGCTCTGAACCCGGTAGTTTTAGTTTGCCTACTTTCTCCGGTGCGATCTTACGCTTTGGTTTAGTTTGCAATTTTGATTTTATATTTAGTGGCTTAAGGAGCGCATCTCTCCGTTTTTGCAACTCCTTAGCTACTTCACAGCCTCTATAATTTGCCGGGTGCTTTCCCTTACAATTAACACATGTTGCAGAGGTTTGTTTGTTTACTCCACAAACTTGGGAGAGGTGATTTCCGGCGCATTTCACACATCGTGGTTCTTTTCGACAATACGTTTGCGTATGATTGAATCCTTGGCATCGTTTGCACTGAGGTATCAATCTTGTATTCTTGCGCATGGGTTCGATTTTGACTACGACATTCAGAATTGTTCTTATTTCGTAAATCTTATCCAAACTCTCAGCTTTATCAAAAGTTAGCATAAAAAGAGGAAGCCCGCGCTTTACCGTCGTTTCCTCGCCTTCCAATTTTTGTTTTTCCCGTTTAATTAAATTTACCATCCAACAACTGTGAAAACTCCTTACAAATATCGCTGGCTAATCTTTGCAGTCCATCCTTCTAATTTTACAAAAAATGTTCTTCCACTACTTCTTCCCCGTCCATATACCAAGAAATACCTAGCTGTTTCATTATATCTCGTCCTATTAACGGTTTCTTTTCTAGGTCATCCGCATCTATAGTCTGGAAGTAGCTCCAATCCTGTCTGCCCCTAAACTCGACTTTCACCCATGCCCTTCCCGCCAGCCTAGTTATGCCACCGTCGTAGTTTCACATACAAATATCGCCATTCTGCAACGACCCTTTTACGCAAACTTTTCGGTAAACGCACATCGGTAACACTAAAGCACCCGCACCTGAATCAAGCTCTGCCAATACTGACAAATCATTTATCTTTACGTGAATTACAAGTGGATTTACTCTAACCTTATCAAAATTCACATGATATAAATCAAGAAAATTACACTCGGGGTCTAAATTATTATTCTGTTTTACCATTCTTTTTTTCTACATAAAAAATGTCGATATTTACAAGCTTTAAACAAATGATCCCCTTTACCACATGCAAAGCACAACTGTTGTCTGCCGCCATCTTTTACGTCCGCTTTAGGCCGCTGTTGTCCTTTTTGACCTTCGTCCATTTAGTCTAACTGTCCCTCTTGTAATTCACTTTTTTCTGCAACCGATGCATCGCCATCTCTTTCTCCTTCAACGAGCACTCCCGCTGCAACGCCACCCTTAAAATGTCCGCCAATGACTTTTCCACCTCCTCCCCACAGACTCGATCCAAAATTGGCCCTTTTACCAGCCCTGTCACAAATCGGTTCTTTACGTAGTCCTCCAACAAATTTCCAAATTTGCAGTACATCGCCACACCTTTGACTCTCACCAACCAGCTGCGCACTGACATCCCCTTTAGACTGTCTCAACTCGAAGAACTCTATTTGTTAAGTACAATTATTCTTTATTTAATTTAAGTATTAGGTTAATGTATATAATGATTAATAAATGATTAAGAGTAACTGTTAATAATTCAATAGTATAAGTAATAGTGTAATGGTTAATGAGAAGCGAGGTATGTTATCCGTCTGGCGGTGCGGTAGCGACTGACTCGAGAGACAATTGCTGATCTCTTCTCTACACTATTCTTTTCCTTATGGTTGATGAGGTAGTTTCAAATTGCTTCCTCATCAATTCCATCAATTCATCAAACATCAACTCTCTTGGCTTCTTTGGAAACACACGTACCGTACCACCTCATACGCACGTTGGCTTATAGTTGTGAGTATTACAGGAACGCGGCGTTCGCCTTCGACATAGTTCGCCAAGAAGTACTGCTCAAACCTCTCTTCGTAGATGCTGAAGTCGTCATCTAGATTAAATGACGGCACTGCTCCCACATGGCCAGAACTGCGCAAAACGGTTGCCGCCGCAGATTCCATCGTCGCCGCTCATCTCGTTGTCAGCACAGACTCCGTCACTTTTATAGATTCCCTTGAATCTTTCGATCCTTTTGCTGGTTCCGTCATTGGTAGATTTTTTTTTAAAACTTATCGTCGTCAAAAAAAAAAAAAAAGTATTTGGCGCAACAGCTTTTTAAAGTGCCAGGGCCTTATTCTCGTTGCCACTGTAAAATATATGTATTGCACAAGCGCAGGCGAACACGTTTACCGCTTGACTGTTTGACAGAGAATGACTTTATTTCGCCATCTTATAATACATTTTACATTGTCTTACATGTGTTTATCAGATAAGAGACGAAACTAGACGAGACATAGTTTTGGGGAAGGTTTTTCATTATATTCAAAACGGATGGCCGGAATGCGTTGAGAGTGAGTTAAAGTCTTATTTTAGAAGGAAAAAAGAGCTAAGTATTGAAGATGGCGTAGTTATATGGGGTAATGAAGTTGTAGTTCCCTAGAAATTAAGAAGGAATATATTAAAAGAGCTTCATGCCACGCATTTGGAAATGTCAAAGATGAAAGGAATAGCTCGCTCATATTTTTGGTCGCCGTTTGATTACTATTTGCGATTTTTGATTTCTTCAGATATTCCATGTCCCAATTTTATAAATCCACAGGACAATGTTCAGTTATTAAAATTACAGACGTGCTCAAACCATTCAATCTACCCGTAACTCTATTGTGTTATACCTAGAAACAGGTAACGGCATTAGCGGACTTTCTCCACCCTTTCGTGAGCGGCAATGCTTTCCTGGAAAATGAAGGAAGGGTATGCTCGTCTGCCCTTCTAGAAAGAATATATACAATGTGCAAAATTCAGAGAGGTATATGGGTGCCTATCTTATCTATAGTAACTCATAAAGATACTGAATAGGTTTTGGATGGTATAGAACAAAATGAAAATGGTTTGTAGCTAACGATCGAGTCACTACAGTACATATACATATGTAAGTGCACAATAACTGTGAACCTTGTTTCGAGTAAAAAATTAAATAACACATTTTATTTAAAAGCATTTAATATGAACATAAAATTATCCCTTTTGCTCATTCTTAACGAGTTCTAATTTCCTATTTTATGGGAAACACTTCATTCCCTACTACTACCTAGGATCTCATACATTATGTTATTGTTCCAGTTTATTGAAGCACATAAGATGTTCTTCACGACCTCACCCACACAATAGCAAGTGGATTTTGTATTTGAGATAAAAGGCTTTCCACCTATTTATGCCACCCTTCCGCTTCTATGTACATTTTCGTCAACATGTTTTCCGTGAGCGTACTTTTCATTGTCCTTGCGTTTAATTACAAATTATATTCAAGAAATTTTCCTTTTTTCTGCACGCTTCATATAAGTGGAACATTTGCATATCACTTTTAATGTGATGTAGATAAAGAAAGTCGTATATTCTTTGAACTAATTAAGATGCCGACTTTTCTTGGAGTCCTCGTGTCATGAGGAGTGTGTAGAGTAAGAATGAATGTCGACTGCAGAATAAGGATTTAATTCTAAGTGAAATACTCTACAGATTGTTACATTTTTATTAGAAACATTTTTCATAAATACTTTGGGTTCAACTCACTACTAGCTTCTACTAATGGCGTATATGGCTTTTATGAATATATGAAAAACAATTTATTTGATCTAATCTAAAAAGCTGAATCATAACACAGGGTTCCGAAATTTAAGTCGTAAATACCTGTTCAGCTTTAATGACTATTTGTGGTGTAGTTTTTGCAGTGCTGATTACAAAAAAAATATTCAAAAAATTCCATTACGTACATTTTTTGCAATATATACTACTTACTTACTTAGATGGCGCTACAGTCCGGGGTGGACCTGGGCCTCAACCAACAAACCTCTCCAGCCAGCACGGTTACGAGCCAGCTGCCTCCAGTTGCGCACGCCAAGTTGGTTGAGGTCCCCCTCCACTTGTTTGCGCCACCTACCGCGAGGTCGTCCTCTACTGCGCCGTCCGTCCGGGGTGGATTCGAAGACTTTCTTAGCGGGAAGGTTGGGCTCTATCCGCTTTAAATGACCCAGCCATCTTAGTCGCTGTATGTGAACTCTTCTGGCTAAGTCGATGTCCTTGTACAGGCCGTATAGTTCGGCATTGTACCTTCTCCTCCACTCACCGTCTATGCAGACGGGACCAAAGATCGCTCGAAGAACTTTTCTCTCGAAATAACCAAGGGCATCCTCATCCGTTTTTTTCAAAACCCATGCCTCTGGGCCATGCAGCAGGACTGGGATGATTAATGTCTTATAAAGAGTTACCTTAGTAGTTCGAGATAGGGCTTTGCTACTCAATTGCCGTTTTAGCCCATAGAAACAACGATTGGCAAGAGTAATTCTCCGTGTGATCTCTCCACTCATGTCATTTGCGGAGCTGACCATAGAGCCTAGGTAGACAAAATCCTTTACTACCTCAAAATTGTATCTGTCTATTGTGGCGTTCTGCCCAAGACGCCGATGTTGGGTGTCCTTTTTTGTAGACAGCATATATTTTGTTTTGCTTTCATTGACCGCTAGACCCATCTTTGCTGCCTCGATCTCAATACTCGTAAATGCCCCATTGACGGCCCGCTGAGTTCTTCTGATTATGTCAATGTCATCGGCATAAGCGAGTAGTTGTACAGACTTGAAGAAGATTATACCTCCGGGGTTGGCTTGTGAGTTTCGTACAATTCTCTCAAGTACTATGTTAAAGAGATCGCATGATAGCGCGTCGCCTTGTCTAAGACCTTTCCTGACATCGAACGGTTCGGTGATGTTCTTACCGACTTTGATGGAGCAGCGAGAGTTCTCCATCGTCATTCTGCACAAACGGACGAGCTTGGCAGGGATGCCAAGACTAGACATGGCTCTGTATAACTCGTCTCTATACACGCTATCATAGGCAACTTTGAAATCGATGAAAAGGTGGTGCGTATCGATTTTATATTCATGGGTTTTTTCCAAGATCTGCCGTAGTGTGAATATTTGGTCAATGGTGGACTTTCCAGGTCTGAAACCGCACTGATAAGGACCTATCAGGTTGTTGACGATCGGTTTTAGGCGTTCACATAGTACGGCAGACAGGATCTTATATGCGATATTTAGGAGACTTATACCTCTGTAGTTGGCGCAGTTCAGAGGGTCTCCTTTCTTCAGGATCGGGCAAACGATGCTGAGGTTCCATTCATCGGGCATACTTTCGTCCGACCAGATTTTACAGATGAGCTGGTGCATGCTCCTTACCAACTCATCTCCTCCTGCCTTGAAAAGTTCAGCGGCAAGGCCGTCGGCTCCAGCAGCTTTGTTGGATTTGAGTTTAGATATCGCTATCCTCACTTCATTCTGATCGGGTTGACGGGAATCTTGACTGCCATCGTCACTGTTGAATGGCTCATTCTGCCTGACAGCGGAATATTGGTCATCATCGCCGTTTAACAGTCTGCAGAAGTGTTCCTTCCATATCCTCAGCACCGACTGCGATTCTACTACTATGTTACCATTTTCGTCCCTGCAGGCTTCTGTTCTGGCTTTGAAACCCTGGCATGTTTTTTTTACCCTTTGGTAAAATTTTCGAACATTATTCCTGCAATAAAGTCTCTCAATCTCCTCGATCGAGCGCTTCTCATGCTCTTTCTTCTTCTTTCTGAGAAGTCGGTGTTCCTCTTTTCTCCTGCGCACGTAGAGCTCGTAAGCAGCTCTAGTCCTTCTATGCAGCGCCGCTTTGTACGCCTCTTGTTTTGCTGCATGTGCTTGCCGGCATTCCTCATCAAACCAGGGGTTTCGTTGTGGTGGGCGAGAGAAACCCAGTACATCAGAGGCGGCATCTCTGATGGCTTTTTCGCAACGCTGCCACTGGTCTTCCGCATTTGCTGCTGGCGGCATAGGACTAAGATTGAGATTAGAAGAAACACGATCGGCAAAGGTTCTGGTGGTCTCTTGCGATTGTAGCTTTTCGACGTCAAATTTCCTCACAGCATTTCGTTGATTTCGCTCCGTTGTGGATATCCGCATCCGTACCTTGGCTACAACTAGGTAGTGATCTGAGTCCACGTTGGCTCCTCGGAAAGTCCGGACACCCAGAATACTGGAAGAGTGCCTTGTGTCGATCGCAATGTGATCGATTTGGTTGACGATTTTTCGATCAAAGGAGAGCCATGTTCCTTTGTGAATATCGAGACGTGGGAACCGCGTACTAGCTACAACAAAGTTTCGCCCCGCCGCAAAGTCGATTAGCCTGAGTCCGTTGCCGGAAGTTTTGTCGTGCAGGCTGTGCTTTCCGACCACGCACTTCCTCCTTACTAGCTTTGCGTTAAAGTCGCCTAGGATAATTTTAACGTCGTGGCTAGGGCATTGCTCATACGTCTTGTCCAAAAGCTGGTAGAAGTCATCCTCCGCCGCGTCGTCCTTCTCCTCGTGAGGGGCGTGAACGCATATTAGGCTAATGTTGGCAAATTTAGCCTTGATACGGATAGTCATGAGGCGCTCGTTCACATGCCGGAAACTCAAGACTTCTTGCCTAAGTCTGTCTCCAATGACAAATCCGCACCCGAATAGATGCTGTCCTTTTTGTCTGTAGCAATCGCCGTAGTAGATGTCGCAGTTTTTCATACTCCTTTTGCCCGGCCCATCCCATCGCACTTCTTGGATGGCGGTAGTGTCTGCTTTGAGACACTCTAGGGCGTCCGCAAGTTGTTCGGCTGCAAGTGGTTTGTAGAGGGACCTAACATTCCATGTGCAGACACGAAGATCGTTGTCCTTTTTACGTTTGCATGGGTCGTCAACAGTAAGATCATCCGTATCCAAAGCTGTTGGTTGCTTCGTAACCAAAGGTTTTTTACGTGGTAGGGAAGTTAACCCGATGGCACAACCCCCAACCTGGAGGGCCAGATCCTTTTTTTTTGTACCCCTAGGACAAGAGGCCGGATACACCGATGTCAGTAACCCACTTCGGGGATATGAGCGCTGCCGTTGGCCCATTAAGGGTTCATCCGCCACCATCTCCTTTTCAATACCCTGACGTAGTATTGAAAATCCTTACAGACCTCAGCTCCAAATATGTTGAAGTAGCTCCAGTAAGGTATCCGCTGGTCTGTAAACGTCACCGTTGATTCCATCGAGAGAATTCGTCCGCCGCACGTCCTCCTTCTGAGGACCTCTTGCTAGACTTCTGAGACGCATATTTCAGCCGATCAGGTCAACAAGAGATGCCTCGTCCGGTTAAACATATGCGCGCTGAAGTACTAAGCTATGTTGCTTGGCATTATGGTACATAGTACATGTATGTAACTGGCTGATGACTTGGAAGCTGATATTAGTACAGTCATACGTTACTAACTTATGTTGTTTGGCAATCTGGTACATAATACATGCATTATATGTAACTCCTCCGGCAGAAGTATGGACAATACGCATAAAAAAGGTGTAATTGTCAATGGTTAGGTTAGAAACTGGATAAATAAATAATTATTTTATTTAAAATGTGGGGTGTTACCTAATGCCGGTCAATGTAATGTCGATGAACTGAAATTTATCCATTTGGTGACTGTGGCGTATGCTTACCATTTTCATTTCGTTCATAAAGTTTCTTTTGATCTTCTTCTTCCTTTTATCAGCGAGGCTATGATCCGAAAACAAGGGATCACAGCCCTCCCACTTCACTGCATTTCTACTGATCCGCCTGTGGGGTTCGCCTATTTGACCTCAGAAAATATCGGCAGGCCTGCCGATTTTGGATCACTCGGTTACTGAGGCCAATGAAATGCCGATGTCGTCGCATTTGTCTGATCCAGGCGTTTATAGGCCTGCCTTTCCTACATCGCGATGTCTTTGGAACGCGCATAGATATTGCCTTTTTAACAGGGTTCAAATGATCTCTTCTTTGAACGTGGCAATACCAGCTGAGCCGGTCGCGCTCTAATTTGTGTACGATGGTTTCCTTGATGTGAAAGCTTCCACGGATCTTCGAACTTCTTATTCGATCAAGCTTGGTCACTCCTGCTGTCATGCGAAGCATCTTCATCTCAGCTGCCGTTAATTTGCTCTCATACTTTTTGTACATCGGCCAACATTGTGAACCGTATGTGAGCGCTGGACGTACAACTGCGGTGTAGAGCCTTCCTTTCAACTTAGGGGGCATTTTTCTGTCACAGAAGATAGCGGAATTTTCTCGCCACTTCATCCACCCTACGCTTATACGATGATTGATGTCGTCATCACAAGTTGCTTTGCTATTGATCATAGATCCTAGATATTTGAACTTTTCGCACTTGGGAAGCACTGTTCCATTCAAATAAATGTCTGGAATAGGCCTGAGTGGATCAGAGAACGGGCAGCACAAGTACTCTGTCTTTTTTGAACTAATGCGATACCCATTTCCCTCCAAAACGTCCACCCACATATCAAGTGCTCGTTGCAGGGATGTAGGATCCTCACTTATGATGGCTCCATCGTCAGCAAAGAATAACTGGTGTACCTTGGGGTCCATCACTTTACCTTCAAGCAGATAATCAAGGACTGTAATAAAGAGCAAAGGACTTAAAACGCTTCCCTGGTGCACCCCGACTTTGATTGGGAACTCTTCGGTTACTCCAGCGGGACATCTTACTCTTGTCTTTGCTCTTTCGTACATGTCCGTGATCATCTGTACATAGGTTTCTGGAACCCCTCGATGTCTTAGCGCCACCCATATCAGATCTCGTGGTTGTCTGTCGAATGCCTTTTCAAAGTCAACCAATACAATATGCAAATCCCTTAAGGAATCACGATGTTTTTCCATTATTATCCTTATACTTTGGATTGCATCTGTGGTTGATTTACCCGAGACAAACCCGCACTGATCATCAGATAGCCGTATTATTTTTCGCAGTCGGCCACCTAATACCCGCTCAACGATCTTCATGGTGTGTGACATCAGCTTGATCGAACGGTAGTTATCACAGTTTCGCGTATCACCCTTCCCTTTGTATACAGGGAGGAGGTAACTTTCCCTCCATTGATTCGGCATTGGATCACCTCTCACGAATTTGGAGATAAGAATTCTGAGCCATCTGAACCCGATGTCTCCCATCTTTTTCCAGAACTCAGAGGGTATTTCGTCTGGCCCAACCGCTTTTCGTTTTTTGGAGTATTTGACCGCCTCACTAACTTCTTCGACTGTAATGTCGGCTATTTCTTCACAGTTAGGGGTGGCTCTTGGAAAGTATAGCCGGGGAAACTGTTCATTTAAAAGCTCTTCACAATACTGTCGCCACCTCTGCAGAATTTTGTCGTCATCCACAAGAAGCTGGCCATGAGCATTGCTAATGAACTTTGGCGAACGAATCTCCTGAGCATTGTTCCTTCTTTGGGCGGCTATTTTGAAGATAGTGGCACTCTTGTTCATATTGTGTCTTCGCAGCTCCTGGATAGCCTGGTTTGCATCAGCAACGGGGGAAAATATTTTCTCCAGCTCCCGATACAGGCCCTCCGTACTCTCTGCTTGAAGCTGGGCGCACTTCTTCTTCGCTTTTTTCTTGCAGCATCTGTATTCCATTTCGAGGCGAGCTTTTTCGTCATTATTATTAGAGGGGCACTTTGACCAAGCTTTGAAAGCCGCTTTCTTCTCATTTCTCACTTTCTTAGCTTCATCACTCCACCACCATGTTTCTTTGGCGTGTTGATGGTGGCCTTTTGAAGCTCCTAGCAGTGATTTGGCCTTATTTAAGCAAGTTCGCTGTAGGGAATCCCACATATTTTGTGCTCTGCACTCTTCATCCTCAGCTCCGTTGATGGTGTGAGAGAGGTAATTTTTCATTACGAAAACAAAAGCTTCGCCTTTTTCTTTTTCCAGATTGTACCACTTGATTTTCTCAGAGACCCTTGTTTGTTTGCTTTTCTTCGGTGTTTTCATAAAAATTTCTGTTAGCAGGAGACGGTGTTGCCGAGCGATTGCCTCTCCCAGGATCACTTTGCAATCTTTTACCCGGGGCTTCATGAAACTGCCTACCAAATGGTAGTCAATCTGAGTTTCATCTCCACCACTGCTTAAGTGATCAGGTGTCGGCTTTGTTTGATGAACATGGTATTTAACACGATAAGACCGTGTGATTTGCACATGCTTAGGATGTCTTCACCAGGAAGGTTCCTGGTGCCATATCCTAGTCCTCCATGGCAGTCTTCATAGTCTTCGTTTGATTTCCCGGCATGTCCATTCAAATCTCCTCCAACAAATAGAAATTCTTCCTTTGGGATGTTCTTAAGGAGATTGTGGAAATCTAGCCAAAATGCATCTTTATCTCTCTGATTGTACCCATCGTGGGGAGCATATGCACTGACAATATTCCACACCTCTCCTTGTATTACTAGTTTGAAAGACATCAAACGGTCGCTGGACTTCGAAATGCTCAAGACGTTACCAAGTAGCTCTGCCGCTAGGATGATACCGATTCCGTTCTTAGACTTTTCCGTTCCGTAGTAGAACATCTTGTAATCTTTTGTCCTAACGTCCAAGAAACGCGCCCGATTCCCGGTGTTTTTCCATTTCGTCTCTTGGACACACAAGATGTCCACCCGCCTTCTATTCATCATCTCTTCCAGCTCGTAACTTCGACCGGTCATGCTTCCAACGTTCCAGCTCGCGACCCTCAAATTGCGTCCAAACTGTTTCATTATTTTGCTAGCCCCCGGAATCCGTATAGCTCTGACCCGAACATTTCTGCTCGGTCCAGGATCAGTACCATGCACAGCAGTGGTAGTGCCTGGCGGGGTAGTGCCTTTCCTTTTTGCAAGTATTACCATAATGATACAGTTTTGCAATACAATTTTTTGCACCATATTGCGATGGTGTTTGTTGTTTGACACGTGCATGCTCCTGTTTTAGTATTGTTTGATCTTTCTTTTATGACACCGGTGATCTCCAGTCGTGTCAACCCACGGACTCGCATGCACACTTGTGGGAGGGTTTTTAAGGTAGTATATGTGTCGCTAGGTTCACTTGGGTGTTATATTGCCTAGATCTGATTTGATAAGATCATAAAGTTTCTTTTGATATCTGTGCTTATAATGGTTCATCATCTTTTTATAAACATAGAATAAAAAAAATACGTTTTTTTCTTTTATATGTGCAGATAAATGTGCAAAATGATAAATGAAATTACGACAAAAAATGTTTGTGATGATATTTGTAGTATACTGTTTAGTATGCAAATTAATTTCATTACGAATGTACTTAATTTATGAACGAAAAAGAAACTCCAATAAGTTTGTTCAGGTTTATTTTTTTTATATATATGTATATTACTTTAGCTTAGCGCTACATAAGTATTCCGTTTTTAGTTATTATTATTTTTATTATTACAAATTCTTAAATCTATCAATAAGAATGAACATCTGAATTTTATTCTTACTTTAATGTGGCTATCGCTCAATACGATTTTAACGTCGTATTTAGGATATTGCTCGTATGTTTTGTCGAGGAGCTCGTAGAAACACTCTTTGGTGGCAGGATCCTTTTCTTGCGTGGGGGCATGAACACATATTAGGCTTATGTTAGCGAATTTAACTTTGATCCGGATAGTCATAATACGCTCGCTAACGTGTCGGAAGCTTAAGACTTCTTGCCTAAGTCTGCCGCGTGTGACAAATCCGTATCCGAATAAGCGTTGCCTGTTGCACTTCCTTCCTTGGGGACCTGCATTGCGATTGATCGGGAAACTACTGACTGGCCAAAACTTGGCTTGGGCCAGTAGCGCAACAATCAAGTTCGTGATGAAGTGCTTACTTTACCTCCTAGTGGTGGTCCCGGGGCAACTATACGTATAAACCATTATACGTATAGGCCAAAATTGTAAGTGCGGGTTGTCTAGGGCCTTGATTCTAGGCTAGGTAACGTGGGCCAGCAACCTGCGTTACTGAAACCAGCTCGCTACAGAAACCGACACTATGCCTCGGATAAGGACTGATCACATGTTGACGACTTTTGGCTATTGTACCCGGACAAAGATAGGTTTCTGGAATGTAAAGACGCTCCTCGACTCGGGAATAGAAGGTCCTTACAATGCCAGATTCCTCCAACTGGAAAAGGAATTCATGCGATATAAACTGGACATTTTGGGGGTAAGTGAAGTAAGATGGTTAGAAGCGGGCGAGTACCAGTCTCCAACGCGTAACACTGTACTACTCTATTCTGGAAGACCATCCTCAAGTCCGCGGGAATATGGAGTCGGACTAATGCTAACAACAACAGCACGCAAGGGCCTGATTTCCTGGCAGCCTCATGGTGATAGGATTTTGACGGCCAGATTCCGGACTAGAGTACGACGCGTCACCATCATACAGTGTTACGCCCCAACGAATAGTTCGTCTGAGGACGAAAAGGAGAGCTCCTACAATCTCTTAAGCGCCGTCTTCAACACAACACCAAATGGAGACATTGTCATTGTGATGGGGGATTTGAATGCCAAGGTAGGCAGCGACAACGAAGGGCTCAACCATGTAATCGGGAAGCATGGACTAGGCAACCGCAATGACAACGGCGAAAGGTTTGCGGATTTCTGCAATGCCAACCGCCTTGTGATAGGTGGCACCCTGTTTGAGCACAAGACCTGCCACAAAGTCAGCTGGGTTTCCAATGACAGGCAAGCAACCTCCAACCAAATTGACCTTTTTGCCATCAGCCGCCGCTTTAGAAGTAGTCTCCTGGATGTCCGAAACAGGCGAGGGGCAGATGTGGGGATAGTACGTGATCACCATCTTATGATAGCTACTCTCCAACTACGCACTGCTGCAGTTCGAAGATCCCACGACAACACAAGAATGCCCAGGTTCAACATCGATAGACTCAGTGATCCCTCAGTGCACTAACAATTAAGGGAGCACTTTTCGCAAGGTGTGGAAGCAATCAGCAGCTCAATGCCCACAACCAGCCAAGATCATTGGTGTGCTGTGAAAAATGTTTTTACATCTGGTGCTGAAAGAATTGTCGGTAGATCGCAGGGAAGACATGGGGCGTGGCTTCCCGAGGATACCTGGACATGGATTGACGAACGAAAACAGCTGAAAGCTCGCGTTGCAGCTACCCCAGCAGCAGGGAGAAGCGAGCTGGAGTCCCTATATCGCATGAAGATGAGAGAAGTTCAGCGTAGCGTGCGACGTGACAAGCGCAACTACATCAACGCGCTGGCTACAGAAGCAGAAGAAGCTGCACAGAGGTGCGACAGCAGGACTGTCAACCGAATCACGAAAGAGCTGACAGGTGGTCGCAGCTCCAGCCGACACCCAGTGAAAAGCCTGGACGGCTCCTTGCTCATTTCGGATGAGGACCAGCTCAAGAGATGGAAAGAACATTTTGCTACGGTTTGAACCGTGTATTCGCTAGCGATATGCTCCCAAATCAGACTGAGATGCCCGAGGTGAGAAGTTCCCGAATACGCACCACGACTCCCAGTAAAGATGAGATCATTACCGCGATCAAGGCACTCAAAACCAACAAGGCGGTAGGACTTGACGGTATTCCAGCAGAGCTCTTACAAGCAGCGCCCACAACATTGGCTGGGCTTCTGTTTCCACTTATAGAGAGAGCTTGGGAAGCTGAGAGCTTTCCTAGCGAGTGGAAAAAGGGAATGATCGTCAAGCTTCCTAAGAAAGGAAATTTAATGGAGTGCGGAAACTGGAGGGGTATCTGCGTGCTGCCTGCTGTAGCTAAGATAATAGCTAAAATCATCCTTGAGCGAATCAAACAACATCTTGAAGACACACTCGATGCCGAACAAGCAGGTTTCCACACTGGGTCCTCCTGTATCGACCACATCAACACCCTGCGAATTATCATCGAACAGTGTGTTGAATATGATCGCCACTGCACCTGCTGTTCATCGATTTTGAGAAGGCGTTCGATAGTGTCAACAGGGAGTTTATTTGGCGTGCCTTACGCAGGAGAGGTATTCTCGATAAACTAGTTGCTATTATCAAAGCTACATACGAAAGCTCCAAATGTCACGTTCTGCACAGGGGAAGGTTGTCTGAGGAATTTGAGATCCAAAGTGGGGTAAGACAAAGCTGTATCCTTTCACCAATATTATTCCAATTGGTGACTAGCGATGTGCTTCATTCAGCTTTGTCGACGGGAAACGGAGGAATTCGATGGACTCTTACATCTCAACTCAACTCAAACATCTTGACTACGCAGACGATGTATGCTTACTCTCCCACAGAATTATGGACCTCCACCAAATGACAGCAGATGTGGAGAGGGAGGCAGGTGTCGTCGGGCTGAAAACGACAAAAACTAAAATTATCAGCCTTGGAACTAACTCATCGGCTCAAATATGCATTGCTGGACACCCGGTAGAGAGAGTAGAGGATTTTTAGTATCTTGGGAGTATTGTCTCGACCGATGGTGGAACCGAACTGGATATAGCCAACAGGATCGCCAAAGCAAAGTCCGCGTTCGGGATGTTGTCCAAAATATGGCGAAGCAATGCAATCAGTTTGAGCACCAAAATAAGACTGTTCCGCTCCAACGTTGAATCCGTGCTGCTATATGGTTGCAGCACGTGGAGAGTGACCACTACTATCACCAGAAAGCTACAAACGTTCGTTAATAGGTGTCTGCGTAATATCTTAAGGATTTTCTGGCCCAATCGTATCTCTAACGAACACCTTTACGAGAGAACGGGTCAGGAACCAATAGGCACAACTATCCAACGGCGGAAGTGGCAGTGGATTGGTCACACGTTCCGAAAGGGTGACAGCTCCATAGCGAACCATGCTATGCAATGGAACCCTCTAACTCAGGATGGCAAAAGACCTGGCGGTCCGAGGAGAACATGGCGCAGAACAGTCGAGAAGGAGGCACGGTAGTTAGATAAAAGTTGGGGAGAACTCAGACACATTGCCAGAAACCGTACACGATGGCGCGTAGGCGTAGTAGAGGCCCTAGGACCCACAAGAGGATACAGGACATAAGTAAGTAAGTAAGTAAGTTGCACTTCCTGGATGGCGGTAATATCTGCTTTATAGCAGTCTAGGGCCTCTGCTAGTTGTTCGGCTGCACGTGGTCTGTAAATTGACAGAACATTCCACGTACAGAGCCGAAGGTCGTTGTCCTTATTTCGTTTGCTGGGGTCGTCATTAGTTGAGTCATCCTTATCCGAGGCTTTTTGTTGTTTCGGAACCATATGTTTTTTACGTGGTAGGGAAGTTACCCTGACGGCACAACCCCCAACCTGGACGGCCAGTTCCTTTGTTATTCCCCTAGGACGAGGGGCCGGGTATACCGGTGCCAGTAGTCCACTACGGGAGAATGAGCGCTGCCGTTGGTCCATTAAGGGCTCCTCCGCCACCATCTCTATTCCTATGTCCTGACCAACATTGAAATTCCTTACCGACCTGTGATCCGAATACGTCGAAGCACCGCGCGCAAGGTATTCACTAAGTTCAACCTTACTGGAACTATAGACGCCACTGTTGACTCCGTCTAGGAAATTCGTCCATTGCTGCCTGGAACAGGAAGAAGTGCTCTAGTGAGAAAGCACTCTTCCCCCCCTCTCGCATCTGCTGCCACCAAGAATCCGCCAAACGGGGTTGGTTACCCATTTCTTGGATTAAGGTACTAGGCACCCGGCTGTCACCGCTTGGAGGTTGAGAGTAGGAGTTGGTAGGCCTCAGCTGAGTGAAAACGCTTATGTTTTCATATGATCGCATGCACTGCGTTTGACCAAATGCAGCCTCCGCTCATGGTTTAATTCTGCGTATTGTGGCATTGGCGAAGTCATATAAAAGCACGATACCACTTTTTGTCTGCTGAAAGTGGATGCAGCTGAGCCGGCACTTCTCCGAATGCGGTCGCTGACTGCTCTGGTGAGGATCTTTTCAATCAATTGACCATGCTCGAAGAAGTACTGGACGCTTGGCTTCCCGAAGTTCACCACAGCGAGCCGCAGTGAACTACGGGTCACCTAGCTGTACTGTTTGCCAGGTTGCGCCTTGGATCTTTTTGGGTGATTCTTTGCATCCGCGCGCCGAAGGAATTATAAATACCCATATACAGATTCTCAGGGCACAGGCAAACGGGGAGACGACGGCAAGAAACATAGTTTGCGTTGGCTTTAAATGTTTGAAGGTTGTAACGATGAGAAAATACAGAACCTGGTAGATCATTCCACAAAGGTGTTGTTCGGCTTATGAGCGAATCGCTGTATTTTACAGTACGTCTGAAGTTGGGCTTGAGAAGAAACGGATGTGCATTCGAAGCATGACCCGTATTGCGGGTGAAATTTGAAGGGAAGGAATGCAACTGGCTATTTCGCTGGAGCTTTTTATACATATGTACATACATACATTTTCAATGCCGCTAATCCTTCATGAGGGTCACGGGGTAAGAACGCTCAATTGGATTCTCCATCCTCCGCCATTGACTCCAACTCACCAGGGGGAATCCCTAGACTACTCCAGGAGAGATGCCGGACTCCAATCATCTACTTCTAGACCTACCGGTGAGTCACCTACCTGATGGCACGTCTTGGAAGCCGGTCTGGGGGCATACGCACTACGTGGCCAAACCATCAAAGCATAGATCGTTCGATTCCGTACGTTCGATCCCTACGAACATTTTTTTAAAAAAAAGAGCAATAAAATAGGGAAAGACAGAAGACATTTCTACGATGTTCAAGTGGAAATATGGAGTTCACAATGTCTCTATCACCTATATGTTTTAACACGCGGTTCTGTACCCTATCTAAAATGTGCAGAACGGTGTTAACCCCAGACCAGATGTGGGCGTTATATTCCAGCTTTGGGCTGATCAATGCCTTATAGATTGAGGTCATATCAGACAAGGTAAAATATTTTTTGTACTGCTAGACATTTAGCAACATTTTTGGCGACCTCCAATATGTTATCGTTCTATCGAAGACGGTTATTACGAGTAATGCACATACTGAGAATGGAAAGTCTTTCGGATTCGGCGATGCAAGTACCATGGATGGTTGAGGGTTTTGGTTTCGCTTGAGAGACAGAAGACAGCATTGACTTTTGGATGCATTAAACTCCACTTTATTGGTTGAACCCCATTTAGCTATGCTGTCCAGGTCGGAATTTAATATGTTTAACATACGCTGACGTTCCTCTTCTACGGCCGAAGAGCAGGGACGTGATTTAGGGAACGAATATGAAAAACTGAGGGTACTGTCATCACCGAAGAAATGGATTGGATTAGAAGTAACAGACATGAGGTAATTTATAAAAATTAAAAAGAGAGTTCGAGACAAAACGGAGCCCTGGGGAACACCAGCTTTATATGGTGGATTGCAGACTTGAAGCCGTCCAAGACAACTTGTATTGAACGGCCCGAAACGTAATTTCCATATGCACGCATTTTCGACAAAAGAGCCTGATGCCAAACTCTCTCAAATGACTTAGAAATATCGAGCGCAACCATCTTTGTTTCACCGAAGTGATGGAGATATTGTTTCCACTTCTCGGTGAGATACATATGCCATCAAATCACCAGTAGACCTGTTGCTATAAGTCAAGATATTTAGCTGACAGTTTATCAGCGTTCCCATGACTTTGGAAAGAAGGGATGTACGTGTAATGGGTCGGTAATTGGACGGAGAGGAAGATTCTCCTTTTTTAGGGATGGGCTGGACAAATGTATGTTTTTCATTTTCTCGGAAAGAGCCCAGAAGATTAGGACAGACACAAAAGCTTACGCAGAGGTTTAGCCAGCGTGAAAGAACACTTTTTCAGAACTATGGGTGAGATATTATCTGAACCAGCGGATTTGTGTATGTTAAGACTTTTGAGTATTCATGCAACTGCACGAGTGCCAAAGTGGACTTGTCCCATGGAGAATTAGGAGCTCTCAAGTACAGGCGGAGACAAAGCACTATCTGGCAGGGTGGAATTCGCTGCAAAGTGATCAGCAAGCAGATTGGCCTTGTCGAAGGAGCTGACAGTTAGAATGTCATTGTAAATGAGTGTTTGGATTGCAGACGAAACAGAATTTTTAATATTTTTGATGAATGACGAAACATTTTTACTACCTTTTTGGTCATGTAGGAATATTACACGTCCAATATGGGCATTGCAGTCATTTCTGGCTTACTACTTACATACGTGGCACTACAGTTCGTAGTGAGCCTGGGACTCAACCAACAAGCCTCTCCATTTAGCTCGGTCTTTAGCTAATTGCTTCCAGTTGCGCACTCCAAGTTGATCATTTCTGGCTTGTTTAAACTTATTTCGGTTTTCCTCAGATTTGTTGGCTTTATAAGACGGAAAACTGACTTCTTTCAACCTAATAGCCTCTTTGCAGCTTTGGTCAAACCATGAGTTTGTCTTAGGTTTGGTGCTCTTTGATTTGTTAGGAATATAGTCATTCATACCTTCGAGGATGGTTTCAGTAATCATATCAGCAGCGGCATCCACGTCGCTATCGAGGAAGCATAGCGACTAGTTAAATCTCCCGAAGAAACAATTGAGGCCGTCCCAGTTGGCTCTCTCGTACCGCCACACTTTTCTTTAACTGTGTGGTCAGAGTACGAGAATTTAGCTGATACGATATTATGGTCAGACAGGTGTAGAGGCGCTAAAACATTAATAGTGTATTTATCAGGGTGCAAAGTAAGAAACAAGTCCAGCGTGTTGGCGGAATGACTTTCAATGTCCGGTATGTGGGTAGGCTCATTCACAAGCTGAGTCAGATTGTTTACCTCAGCGAAAAGTTCAACATACCTTCCTTCGGGTGTTGTCTGGCCAGAATGTTGAAGCTTATCTGAATTGTGTATATTAAAATTGCCCGCAATAACGATTTCAGTATGAGGATACAGGGGGCCAATTCGTGCGATGGAATTGGAGAGCGCATCAAACTCATTAAGGGTTGAGTTGTTATCCGTAGTAGGGCTTCCATAAATAAAACAGTAGTGAATTATTTCCTTACGGACGGTGTATTTAAGCCATTTGAAATTAAATTCCGGATTGGAACAGTGGCCATACTGTGGTGGAACTTGGTAAGCTATATCACTACGGACGTAAATGGCGAGTCCACGATGGGGAAAGAATAGTGGCAGTAAGTTATATACAGGTAGTTTCAAATCAGAAGATTCTTCGACTACCTGTGTTTCAAGAAGCGCCATAATAGCCGGTTTACGGGAAATAGCATGGACGTATAAATCAAAGAAATTCACTCGAAGCCCACGAATATTGGTACAATCGACCCTAAATTCCCTCATCATTAAAACATAAAAACACAAAATGACATAACTCTGACAGAGCGAAGTGAAAACCTAGTGAACAGTTTTCCGCAACAAACTATTGCAGGTGTTATGCCCAAACGACAGTCAGCTGTGGTCCGCTATTCGAATAAACACTCATGATTCGCTATGCATAGAATATTACGATCTCTTAATCATCGGACCTGAAAACATGTGATAAACATGCGCGGCAATTGTGATGATTAAGATGCGCAACAGCTAGTGAGTGGGGATGGGAGATATCGGGAGATCCGGCACTGGTTTTTTTAACACTGAACTCGCTGCACTGATGGAATTATTAGGCACTTGAGCTATGTACTCATAACATAGCCTGTATTAAATATTATTCTTTATTACTCGTATTATTATTAATATTATTATTATTATTCTTAATCAAATTATAGACACGCTGTAAGAACATCCACATAAAAGCATATACATATGTACATATAAATATATTATACTTGTTGCTGACAACCGCACTTAGAATGTAAACAGACCCTTGGAATGATCGTCGGACGCATTCGTTCGATTCGAAGTCAACAACCAATCAAATTTGATCTTTAAATAAACCAATGAGCAATCAATTCTTCGTAAGATTTTCGGTCCCGTTTGCGTTGACGGGTTTTGGAGGAGAAGATTCAATCACGAACTATACGAGCTATACAGCGACATCGACCTAGTCAAAAAACTGCGTATTGGACGTCTGAGATGGCTAGGACATGTAGAGCGAATGGACACCAATGCTCCGGCCCGCAGAGTCTTCGAATCTAACCCCGAGGGACGACGCAGTAGAGGGAATTATCGCCGTAGGTGGCGCGCACAAGTTCAAGGGGACCTCGACCAACTTGGAGTGCGCAACTGGAGGCAATTAGCTAAAGACCGAGCTAAATGGAGAGGCTTGTTGGTTGAGGCCCAGGTTCACCCCGAACTGTAGTGCCACCTAAGTAAGTAAGTAATCAGCTTTCTATTGAAGGATCAGAACAAAAAGAAGCAGTGACAAGGCAGCAACATTTTTTAGTTGCTCTGATAATTTTTCCTTTTAACAAACCGTTTTAAGATTAAAATCAATAAATAAAATAAAATCAAAGTTTCTAAAAAACTGCCTTTCTTTACAATCAACAATTTCTAAAAAATTCTGCTGGTTTAATTATTCTGTTCGTCAAGCGGCTAGCGGAGCGCTAGGGCTGCGGCATACAAATGTCTTCTACAGAAGTGGTATTGCGAAATGAGGCGATTGTGATCGTTGCATTGAGCCAAATGAAAAAGAAGACATGGTTTAATGTGGCAACTGTGAGGTGTGGCTTCACTACGGACGTGCTGGTGTGGACGAGACTGTGAGGGATCGGAGTTGGAAGAGCAGGAGATGCACTGGGAAAGTATTCAGTGAAGCGGGGGCAGACGACACGGTACAGACGGAGTTTGATGTGGGCCGCACAGTTGTTGAGAAAGCTCAAAGCGCGTTAAGGTGTTCCAATAGAAGTCGAACTAAAATGTTAGAGCTGCAAGAGCTTAAAGAAGAGCTAAAGATGGAGGAGTAGTTCCTGATGGCGAGAGAGCAGAAGCAAAAGCAGTTCTTAGAGAGGAAGTTCGAGATCCTTAGACAGAAAGAGGAAGAAGAATGTGATGGCGGCAGTAGCAGAAGTAGTGTTTCAAATCGTCGTACTGAAGATTGGGTCCGCGAGTCTAAGATGATTCAATTGCTGAGATTTCTCCAGATCAGCGTGTTGAAATGCTCACTCAAAACTAAATCGCATCACGAAAGGGGTTATCCAGGGAGTTGCCGATTTTTACTGGTAAGGGTGAGGAATGGCCTGTTTTTATTAGCAATTTTCAAAACAGCACAAAGCTATGTCATTTTTCGAATGCTGAGAACCTGACACGACTACAGCGGGCTATTAAAGACGATGCTTACAAAGCAATGTGTAGTCAGTTGTTGGTTCCGCCCAGTGTTCTGGACGTCATTTCCACGCTTGGCATGCTATTCGGTCGGCAACACATAATACAGGACCTTATACAGAAAGTAAAAGCCGAGCCCTCACCCAAGTTGGAGAAATTGGAGACCGTTATATCGTTCGCTCTTTCTGTCAGAAACCTAAGCAGTTCCATGAAAGCGCCTGGACTTACGGACCACATAACTAACCCGTCAATGCAACAAGAGCTAGTGGACAAGATGCCAGTACCTATGAAGTTGGAGTGGGCCGTGAGTGTCACCGAGGTAAGCAGACCTAATATCGATCATTTTTCAAAGTGGCTGTACGAAAAATCAGAAGCGGCGACAACAGTTACACGTTTTGCCGCAATTGGTGGGAAAGCAGATAAGCGTGTGGAATACCTGCATGCACATGAGGATGAGAGCCCACCCCGAGATCGTCGTTCGAAAGAGCTGTCCCAGGGAAGTTGCTACGCATGTAACCGGAATCATCGGCTGATCGATTGCGATATTTTTGCCAGGCTGAGCTACAGTGCAAAATGGAGAGCGATCAATGAAAAGTCTTTGTGCTAAGTTTGTCTAAAAATCCAAAGAAGTACAGATGTCGAAACCAGAAAGGATGCACAATCAATGGCTGCAAGCGCTAGCATCACAAGCTGCTGCACAATGTTGGTAACACTGGAACACATCAGGGCTTGTAATGCTCATCAGAATAAAAACGAATCATGGTTCAGAATCGTTCCCATCACGATGTATGGAATAGGCAGATGGACACTTATGTCTTTTTGGACAATGGCTCATCATTGACACTGATAGAGGAGAACATGTTTAGAGCTCTAGGCTTGCAGGGGGTTTATACGCCACTCTGTTTAAAGTGGACGGTTAACACTACTCGTTGGGAAAAGGGTTCCCAAATCGTCCTTCTTTCAATTTCGGCCCATTCAAGCGGAGAAAAGGAGAACCACAAATATGTTCTACAAGGCGTGAGAACAATAAGGGAGCTAGCTTTACCTACTCAATCACTTCAACCAACAAAGGAACTTCAGCGATATGAGTTCATGAAAGGGCTGCCACTTACATCACACCATCTTACAGCCAAGCAAGATGCAGCATATTAATCGGACTGAACAACGAGAAACTAACATTACCGTTGAGGATACGCGAAGGAAAGTGGAATCAACCAGTAGCGGAGCAAACTAGGTTAGGTTGGTGCCTAAGTGGAGGTGACACGTAGGATTACGGCGTCTTTCATAGCAATGAGGCCTGCGAATGTGACAAGGATCTGCATGAACTGGTACAAAAGCATTTCGCTTTGGAGGACAACGGAATAACCAAGAACTTAGTGACAGCTGAGGAGCATCATGCGAAGACAATCCTGAAGACAACTACGAGGCGTTTAGGCGAAGCTTATGAATGCGGACTGCTGTGGCGCTACGATGACATCAGTATGCTAGAAAGCTATCATTGAAGCGGTTGCGTTGTTTGGAGAACAGGGTAACTGCAGATCCTATAGCTATAACGGACACCAACGCCCAGATGACAAACTTAGTAAAGAAGGGCAACGCTAGGAAGTGTGATCAACGGGAGGAACACGAATATCATCCGAGGACCTGGTACCTGCCCACGTTCATTGTTAAAAATCCAAACAAACCAGGCAAACAGAGATTGGTGTAGGATGCGGCGGTTACGACACGCGGAATCTCATTAAATAGCATGTTATCTTTTGGGAACGAATATTGAAACTGTTTAAATGTTAACAGTTTTTTACAGCCAGTACACTTGAACAAAAAAAGATGGCGCAAGTTTCTATGGCGTATAATTATGATGGCGGATATTTTGTTTCTGTATAATACCGAACTGAAACAATGGCGCTTGTGATGTTGGAACATGCGTGAAGTTGGGCACTAGCAGTCCATATATAATACGCCAATGATCAGAACAAAAAAAAGCAGTGACAAGGCAGCAGAATATTTTAGTTGCTCTGATAATTTTTTCTTTTAACAAACCTTTTTAAGATTAAAATCAATAACTAATATAAAATCAAAGTTTCTAAAAAACTGCCTTTCTTTAGAATCAACAATACTTATAAATAAAGTTGCCATCTATCTTTTTTTTCGCGGTATACTCCTTTTTTTCAGCTCCCAAAAATCTATCCCACGAAAATTTTCTAAATCCTTTTTTTCATACAAAATTCCTAACGTATATAATATTTTGAATTTAATATGTGGCGAACATTACACTGTTAGACTAAAGGATGACAGCAGGCGAAAATTGTACACATTCACAGCGAACGAGTATAGCAATCGGAAGTTAATTTCAAAATCCTGCGTTAAGTTTCGTTACTGTCAATAGCAAAAGTAGCCCATAATAGGCGTATGTGTTCGGAGGCAATTGTGTAATTTATAGCCAATCACAGCTGTTTAACTGTCAAATTTTCGTATGAAAGAGCGAATGGATTCGGTCTTTTGTAAGTGATCAAAAGTGAACGAAACTTAACGAATCGAAGCAAAAAGCTATTATGGTCGCACAATACAAATCCCTTGTACTCGCACTGTTTCGGAAGTGGTCGTACGAAACCATTCTTCTTTTAGTTCAGCCTTAAACCATACACATTACTACTGTCATTCATGTGCACGTCAATTTATTTGAATTTGCTGCACGTCAGTTTTAGTGAACTTTTTCGCATCAGTGTTTCGTTAATCTAAAGAAAAAAGGATATCGAAACCGAAACGAAAATGCATCTTCAACGCAAAAGTTCGCGAGAGTCGACACATTGAAAGCGATTCTCACGGTGAAATGCAATTTGACATATGCATGCGTAGAGTTCTACCACTTGCTGGAAACAAAGCCAGATTTACTCCTCCAAATTGCTATAAAGGAGAAATATTCCACCAAAAGTGATGTCAATCCGAGTGCGATTGACGTTGAAGACGACGACAATGAAGTTGTAACAATGTTGGTTGATTGGTTGGTATAAGCGTAAAAGTATTTTTGACGAATAAAATATGAATTTGCGGCAGAATTTTTTTTTATTTGATATCCTTTTATTATCCTCCTTTTCTTCATTTCGATATCCCGCGGAATTGCCGAATTTAATGGATTTTTCCTTTTTTTCGATCAAAAAAATATGGTAAGTTTACTTATAAATGTAGGAATCAATATAAAAACAATTCGATTATGCTTATTAGAAAACGTTATAATTCAAAAGGTATTATGAAAAGTTAATGTGTACAAAAGGAAAAAGAAAAAATGATCTAAGTAACTATGTATAAACGTATGACCAAATGATTAGGGATTTCGGTCGCGGCACACGTCTTCGTCGTTCGTCTTTATTAATTCGCTGCCCGTCTTCGACTGCCTACGATCTTCTCAACTCCTCGTCATCTCGCTGCTGGTTTAGTTAAACGGCACACCAATTATGCTGCATCGTTGTAATAGAGAGTTTAGAAAATAGAGTGCAGGGTGAACATAAACTCCACATAAATAATCAGTTAGACTTAGTATTATACATAAGAACACATAGACTGCATAGCAACATAAAATTCATAATCAAAACATTACACATAAAAAACAACGCTTGACAATAAGCACTGATCTTCAAGCCTAACTCTCCTTTTAAGAAGAACGCTTCAGTTGTCTCTTTTCCAGTGCAGTTCATTTCTTGCGGTCAATGCCGACAGATTGAGATTATACTTGTACATTTATATAATATAATATAAATAAAATAAGTTTGTTATTAAGAAAATAGAAAGATTGTGTTTGTGTAAATTAATTACCCATAACTCGCGCGAACGAAGAATTTGTTAATTGTATTAACCTTTATTATTACTTATTTTATGTATTGAAAAGTGTGGGTGGGGTAAATTGTTAATTGCTTATTGGGTTTTTTCTTATTTTTATTTTGATTAGTTTGGTTGTTTGGGATTTAAATTTTAATTTTAGATTGCGCAAAAGGCTACATACTTAGGAACGCGTGCGCACACAAGCCCAGACAATACGTCAACTAAGGATCAAACTCTTTTAGATGCAAAGTCCATCCTATTGGCTTCAGCAAACCTGCGTTCCCCTTCAGCGACTCCCTTAGTTGTTTCTGGCTGCGCACCACTAGAACCTACCTTAGTGGCATCGAACTTCGTGGTCGCCTTGTGGCATCGATTGCACTGGTTGCGGCCACTCTCGATTTAGGAGAAGGCCTCAAAACAACATCCTTGGCTATTACATCGTTAGCGCACACCAAGGAATTTCTTTCTTTTTCCGAAATAGAGGAATGATTCTTAGCCTTCAGGATAGTTTGATGCTTTGCGTTGCTTTTTTGAACAACCACCTTTTCTTCTGTCTTGGAGAGACTTTATTCTTCTTTTTCAACCTCCTTCAAAATCTCCTCATCAGAGGTGCTTCCAGTCGTATTGATCAGTTCGGCGTCAGCGTCCGAATTGTTGTTTATTGGTTGTTGTTTACGTGTTGAATTTTAGATTTCGCAAGTAGGGCTGGACAATTTGGTACACCCCGACACACCGCCATAGTACATCCAATATGTACAACAATTTAACATACATACGAGTATGTATATTTTCTTTTTTTCTTACAAATGATTTCGTCTGAATCATCAAATTAAAAAAAAATAAGAAGGAGCAAATAATTCTATGTTAGAAGTCAAACTTAATTTTCATAATACTTTCAAACACAAGTACGTCAATGCATATAAAACAAAAAATATGTCCATTCCTGTTACGTTCCGTAAAAACATATTTCGAATTTAAAGAGCTGTCATCGCCCTAAAACCAACTAAGTAAACGGATGCAAATTCTTTGACCAAAAAACAAGCAATTTTAACTGTAATTAAGGGCAGTTGGAATTTTTAAGATTACTTGTGAATTGCTGCACAATTCATGGGATGTGAAAAAAAGCTTAATTTTCCATAACACAGATGCTAACTTCAAGTGTACATTTGGCAAAATGTCCGTGACAGTGTTTGGTAAGGTTCTGTTCATCTGCAACTTCTTCATATTCAAATGGTCATGTTTAAAAAGAGAGTAAGAAAAAAAAAAAAAAAAAAAAAAAATGCCAACACGTGCCGTGCCTGTTTTTGTTAAAAAAAAAAAAAAAAAACAATCGTTTCTTTAGGTTGGGGAGGGGACAAGTGGGTAATGAAATTGATAAGTGTGATTTCAGCAGTTGAATAATTGAGGAGAAATATTCCAATACAAAACCAATTTTGCTGGAACTTTTTTATCAATTGGCGCTTATGCAGTAATTAAGTTAAACTTCCAATATCAAATCAATAATTCGCTGACATGGTTATTGATTGTGCCACCATCAACACGCCAAAGAAACATGGTGGTGGAGTGATGAAGCTGAGAAAGTGATAAATGAGAAGAAAGCGGATTTCAAAGCTTGGTCAAAGTGCCCCTCTAATAATAATGACGAAAAAGCTCGCCTCGAATTGGAATACAGATGCTGCAAGAAAAAAGCGAAGAAGAAGTGCGCCCAGCTTCAAGCAGAGAGTACGGAGGGCCTGTATCGGGAGCTGGAGAAAATATTTTTCCCGGTTGCTGATGCAAACCAGGCTATCCAGGAGCTGCGAAGACACAATATGAACAAGAGCGCCACTATCTTCAAAATAGCCGCCCAAAGAAGGAACAATGCTCAGGAGATTCGTTCGCCAAAGTTCATTAGCAATGCTCATGGCCAGCTTCTTGTGGATGACGACAAAATTCTGCAGAGGTGGCGGCAGTATTGTGATGAGCTTTTAAATGAACAGTTTCCCCGGCTATACTTTCCAAGAGCCACCCCTAACTGTGAAGAAATAGCCGTCATTACAGTCGAAGAAGTTAGTGAGGCGGTCAAATACTCCAAAAAACGAAAAACGGTTGGGCCAGATGAAATACCCTCTGAGTTTTGGAAAAAGATGGGAGACATCGGGTTCAGATGGCTCAGAATTCTCATCTCCAAATTCGTGAGAGGTGATCCAATGCCGAATCAATGGAGGGAAAGTTACCTCCTCCCTGTATACAAAGGGAAGGGTGATACGCGAAACTGTGATAACTACCGTTCGATCAAGCTGATGTCACACACCATGAAGATCGTTGAGCGGGTATTAGGTGGCCGACTGCGAAAAATAATACGGCTATCTGATGATCAGTGCGGGTTTGTCTCGGGTAAATCAACCACAGATGCAATCCAAAGTATAAGGATAATAATGGAAAAACATCGTGATTCCTTAAGGGATTTGCATATTGTATTGGTTGACTTTGAAAAGGCATTCGACAGACAACCACGAGATCTGATATGGGTGGCGCTAAGACATCGAGGGGTTCCAGAAACCTATGTACAGATGATCACGGACATGTACGAAGGAGCAAAGACAAGAGTAAGGTGCCCCGCTGGAGTAACCGAAGAGTTCCCAATCAAAGTCGGGGTGCACCAGGGAAGCGTTTTAACTCCTTTGCTCTTTATTACAGTCCTTGATTATCTGCTTGAAGGTAAAGTGATGGACCCCAAGGCACATCAGTTATTCTTTGCTGACGATGGAGTCATCATAATTGAGGATCCTACATCCCTGCAACGAGCACTTGATATGTGGGTGGACGTTTTGGAGGGAAATGGGTATCGCATTAGTTCAAAAAAGACAGAGTACTTGTGCTGCCCGTTCTCTGATCCACTTAGGCCTATTCCAGACATTTATTTGAATGGAACAGTGCTTCCCAAGTGCGAAAAGTTCAAATATCTGGGATCTATGATCAATAGCAAAGCAACTTGTGATGACGACATCAATCATCGTGTAAGCGTAGGGTGGATGAAGTGGCGAGAAAATTCCGCTATCTTCTGTGACAGAAAAATGCCCTCTAAGTTGAAAGGAATGCTCTACACCATAGTTGTACGTCCAGCGCTCACATACGGTTCACAATGTTGGACGATGTACAAAAAGTATGAGAGTAAATTAACGGCAGCTGAGATGAAGATGCTTCGCATGACAGCAGGAGTGACAAAGCTTGATCGAATAAGAAGTTCGAAGATCCGTGGAAGCTTTCACATCAAGGAAACCATCGTACGAAAATTAGAGCGCGACCGGCTCAGCTGGTATTGCCACGTTCAAAGAAGAGATCATTTGAACCCTGTTAAAAAGGCAATATCTATGCACGTTCCAAAGACATCGCGATGTAGGAAAGGCAGGCCTATAAACGCCTGGATCAGACAAATGCGACGACATCGGCATTTCATAGGCCTCAGTAACCGAGTGATCCAAAATCGGCAGGCCTGCCGATATTTTCTGAGGTCAAATAGGCGAACCCCACAGGCGGATCAGTAGAAATGCGGTGAAGTGGGAGGGCTGTGATCCCTTGTTTTCGGATCATAGCCTCGCTGATAAAAGGAAGAAGAAGAATGTTTATTGATTGTGCGTGTTGTGCTTTCACATTTTTTTGTGAAGTTGTGAAACTTATAAAGATTGTATAGGCTTTATTTATGTCGAATTGGAGGGTTGTTTTCAAAGATAGAAGGGGCATGTAAGCAATTTTATAAAGTTATAAATGGAGGTTACGGGTCGTGTCCCTGGGTGAAGAACGAATACAAATTTAATCAGTTCTTCATTTGTTTTTCTAAAGCCCTGCGTTGAGCGACAGTAGGTTGAACACTATTGGTAGCCACTTATTTTCGGAGCCGACCAACAAAAAAAAACTGAGATAAAAGATCTGCTTATCTCTACCGGGTTTCACAGGAACCCTAGTTCTCCAATATGTGGCACCAATTTAACTAACTTAAAATAAGCCTTTTGTAAAAGAAGATTACCTTTCTCGATAGCCATTCGAAAGTTAGAAAGATCAAAGCATCAATTATGTACTTTAATGCGTCTTCATCGCTTACGGTAAATATCTCAAGACGCGCTGATATGTTATGGATGGAAGGGTATGCGATGGTTACTGGCTCATCACGTTCACCTGCAGACTTAATGGTCCATTGTAAATAACACTGATGTGTTGTTCGAGTTCTTAAATAGAAAGTGGACGATTGGGTAGCACGTAGCTTGCTTTTAACTAACTAAAAAATGAAAATAACAGTTTTAAACAAAACCGGCAATCGAAAAGAAAAACTGACTTTCTTACTTATTAAGTAAAGGCGGTTATACGAATCTTTTGGCAAAAATTAGGGATATCATTTGGTACTATATACGTATATGTCTAAGTTTATTTATTTATTTATTTAGCTTAATACAAGCTTCACTTTATAACTAAACTAAGAATACAAGCTTCGTTTAATAACTTAACTAAAAACCAAAGTAAAAGCTATATTAGGAACCAAGGAGGGGCGGAAAGCGAAGGAAAGTTCCTGAGGGCATTTCTAGGCGTGAAGCTGATGAACAAATAAAATTTGGACAATTTTTCGGCGTTCTTCAAGTGATTGTAAATTTATTAATCTCATGTGATCTTTATAGGGGGGTAGGTTAAATATATCAGACACGGGAAGACCACGTAGGGCAAAACAGAGAATCCTAACAAATGCGACGTAGAGGACTTGGAGACATAAGTGTTGGAGAATTCCTTGTGCCAGTGTTTTACAAAACCAATTGTAGAGTTGGCTCTGCTAATGTGATGCTGAAGCTTGCCGCTGAAGTAGAAGTGGAGTTCACTTCAGCTTCACTGCAGCGTGCTTTTCTGACATTTCCACATTTACACAAAAAAAAAAACAGATGCGGCACATCAGTAAATAGAAAAATTAATCAGTTAAGTAAAAAGGAACAATATTCTATGTGATTTGAGTAATCCTGGCTAAAAACAAATACAAAAAAAAGCCAAGGCCTAAAAAAAAAATTCCGAAGCATTTGGATTGCAAATAACAAACACCCGTGCAGCACTTCACCATTCTTTTCGTACTCAGCTTCATCAGTGCTCGATTTTTTGACAGCGCTACGGGCGTATAGCTTCAGCTCCACCATTGTGTTCGGCCAGTAAATAGGATCTTTGGGCCGGTGGCAAACGCTTTCGGGAAACAGTGATAGCTTCGCATTTTTTGACATTGAGCTCAGGTTGAAAAGTTGTTCAAGTCATCTTGGAGCCGGTAAGAGTCTGCGGCGGTTGATGTGTGCCTAAAGATTTTCATATCGTCAGCGTACATAGATAGATGAGAGTATTTAACGATACTGTTGACGCCATTAATCAATCTAAACATATAATAAAACTGTAAATATCCTGTCTGTGTGTTTATTTGTAAAGGCATCACGCAAAAACTACTGCACGAAATTGAACAGAATTTCCACAGTTGCATTGCACAGAGTCTAACTTAAAATATAGTATAGGTTTTATCGTGATCCGGCATCTAGAACGTAAGATCTTATAAAAAAAATACAATACGACTTAAATGAAAAACTCTTTCCACACGCACCACGCAAAAACTGCTGCACGAAATTGATCGGGGGTATCGCAGTTACATTGCATAAGGACTAATAATAAAATTGTGAGCCGTGGCGCAAGTGGTTAGTGTGTCGGACCACTGCACGTGAGGTTCCAAATTCGAATCCCAGAAAACACCAACAAGTTTTTTCACGGTCCCCATTTTCTCGAACGTCTGACAAACATCCGAGAGTATTGTTGTCTCGAAAAAGCTTCTCAAAACAAATTGCCTCTCGGATTCGGCACTAAACTGCAGGTCCCTTTCATTCGTGCGAAAAGTATAACGCACACAACACGAGTAGTTGCGAGAAGCCAGGCACAGGCACTTAAAGAGCGGTTGCGCCAAATATTTATTTATTTTAATAAAAAAAATTGTGTGTGCTTGATCGTGATTCGCCATCCAGAAGTTGAGATCTAATACAAAATATTTCTTAAGAAATTTAGAATTTACTTAATCTTTTCCTGAGGCCCCGTGCAGGGACCGGCTAAGAATATCACTGCAGCGCCCCTCAGCAACTAGCGCTCGCAATATACGAGTAACACCCAAGTGAGCCTAGCGACACGTACACTACCTTAAAAACTCTCCCACAAGTGTGCATGCGAGTCCGTGGTTGACACGACTGGAGATCACCGGTGTCATAGAAAAAAGATCAGACAAACAGTAATAAACCAGGAGCATACACGTGTCAAACAACAAACACTGTATCATTATGGTAATACTTGCTAAAAGGAAAGACACTACCTCGCCAGGCACTACCACTGCTGTGCATGGTACTGATCCTGGACCGAGCAGAAATGTTCGGGTCAGTGCTATACGGATTCCGGGGGCTAGTAAAATAATGAAACAGTTTCGTCGAAATTTGAGGGTCACGAGTTGAAACGTTGGAAGCATGACTGGTCGAAGTTACGAGCTGGGAGAGATGATGAATAGAAGGCGGGTGGATATCTTGTGTGTCCAAGAGACGAAATGAAAAAACACCGGAAATCGGGAGCGTTTCTTGGACGTTAGGACAAAAGATTACAAGATGTTCTACTACGGAACGGAAAAGGCTTGGAACGGAATCGGTATCGTCCTTGCGGCCAGAGCTACTTGGTAACGTCTTGAGCATTTCGAAGTCCAGCGACCGTTTGATGTCTCTCAAACTAGTAATACAAGGAGAGGTGTGGAATATTGTCAGTGCATATGCTCCCCAAAATGGGTGCAATCAGGGACATAAAGATGCATTTTGGGTAGATTTCCACAATCTCCTTAAGAACATCCCAAAGGAAGAGTTTCTGTTTGTTGGAGGAGATTTAAATGGACATATCGGGAAGTCAAAGGAAGACTATGAAGACTGCCATGGAGGACTAGGATATGGCACCAGGAACCTTCCTGAAGACATCCTTAGCATGCGCGAATCACATGGTCTTATCGTGTTAAATACCATGTTCATCAAGCAGAGCCAACACCTAACCACTTACAGCGGTGATTACCATTTGGTAGGCAGTTTCATGAAGCCTCGAGTAAAAGATTGCAAAGTGATCCTGGCAGAGGCAATCGCTCGGCAACACCGTCTCCTGATAACAGAAATTTTTATGAAAACACAGAAGAAAAGCAAACAAATAAGCGTCTCTGAGAAAATCAAGTGGTACAATCTGGACAAAGAAAAAGGCGAGGCTTTTGTTTTCGTAATAAAAATTACCTCTCTCACACCATCAACGGAGCTGAGGATGAAGAGTGCAGAGCACAAAATATGTGGGATTCCCTACAGCGAACTTGCTTAAAGAAGGCCAAATCACTGCTAGGAGCTTCAAAAGGCCACCGTCAATACGCCAAGCAAATATGGTGGTGTAGAATGAAGCTTAGAAGGTGATAAATGAGAAAAAAGCGGCTTGCAAAGCTTGGCTAAAGTACCCTCTAATAATAGTGACGAAAAAGTTCGCCTCGAAATGGAATACAGATGTTGCAAGAAAAAAGCAAAGAAAAAGTGCACCCTGCTTCAAGTAGAGAGTACGGAGGGCCTGTATCGGGAGCTGGAGAAAATATCTTCCCCGGTTGCTGATGCAAACCAGGCTATCCAGGGGCTGCGAAGACACAATATGAACAAGAGCGCAACCATCTTCAAAATAGCCACCCAAAGAAGGAGGAAAACTCAGGATATTCGTTCGCCAAAGTTCATTAACAATGCTCATGGCCAGGTTCTTGTGGATGAGGGCAAAATTCTGCAGAGGTGGTGACAGTATTGTAATGAACTTTTAAATGAACAGTTTCTCCGGCTATACTTTCCAAGAGCCACACCTAACTGTAAAGAAATACCCGACATTATAGTCGAAGAAGTTAGTGAGGCGGTCAAATAATCAAAAAAACGAAAAGCGTTGGGCCAGACGATATGCCCTCTGAGTTCTGGAAAAGATGGGAGACGTCGGGTTCAGATGGCTCAGAATTCTCATCTCCAAATTTGTGAGAGGTGGTCCCATGCCGAATCAATGGAGGGAAAGTTACCTTCTCCGTGTATACAAAGAGATAACTTTGATAACTATCGTTCGATCAAGCTGATGTCCTACACCATGAAGATCGTTGAGCGGGTATTAGGTGGCCGACTGCGAAAAATAATACGGCTATCTGATAATCAGTGTGGGTTTGTCTCTGGTAAATCAACCTCAGATGCAATCCAATGTATCAGGATCATAATGGAAAAACATCGTGATTCCTTAAGTGATTTGCATATTGTATTGGTTGACTTTGAAAAGGCATTCGACAGACAACCACGAGATCTAATATGGGTGGCGCTAAAAGATCGAGGGGTTCCAGAAACCTACTCGTATGTACAGATGATCATGGACATGGACGAGGGAGCAAAGACAAGAGTAAGATGCCCCACTGGAGTAACCGAAGAGTGCTCAATCAAAGTCGGGGTGCACCAGGGAAGCCTTTTAAGTCATTTGCTCTTTATTACAGTGTTTGATTATTTGCTTGAAGGTAAAGTGATGGACCCCAAGGTACATCAGTTATTCTTTGCTGACGATGGATCTATCGTAAGTGAGGATCCTACGTCCCTTCCACGAGCAATTGATGTGTGGGTGGACGTTTTGGAGGGAAATGTGTATCGCAATAGTTCAAAAAAGACAGAGTACTTGTGCTGCCCGTTCTCTGATCCACTCAGGCCTATTCCAGACATTTATTTGAATGGAACAGTGCTTCTCAAGTGCGAAAAGTTCAAATATCTGGAATCTATGATCAATAGTAAAGCAACTTGTGATGACGACATCAATCATCGCGTAAGCGTAGGGCGGATGATGTGGCGAGAAATTCCGCTATCTTCTGTGACAGAAAAATGCCACCTAAGTTGAAAGGAATGCTCTACACCGCAGTTGTGTGTCCAGTGCTCACATACGGTTCACAATGTTGGACGATGTACAAAAAGTATGAGAGTAAATTAACGGCAGCTGAGACGAAGATGCTTGGCATAACAGCAGGAGTGACAAAGCTGCTGCTGCTGAAGTTCGAAGATCCGCGGAAGCGTTCACATCGAGGAAACCATCGTACAAAAAATAGAGCCCGACCGGCTCAGCTGGTATTGCCACGTTCAAAGAAGAGATCATTTGAACCCTGTTAAAAAGGCAATATTAATGCACGTTCCGAAGATATCGGGACGTAGGAAAGGCAGGCCTATAAACGCCTAGATCACACAAATGCGACGACATCGGCATTTCATTGGGCCCAGTAATCGAGTGATCCAAAATCGGCGGGCCTGCCGATATTTTCTAAGGTCAAGTAGGCGAACCCCACAGGCGGATTACTAGAAATGCGGTGGGAGGGTTGTAAACCCTTATTTTCGGATCATAACCTCGCTGATTAAAGGAAGAAGAAGACTTAATCTTTTCCTGATCATGATGTCGAATCTGCACTCAGTAGAAGTAGTAATTATTTTTTTTTGTTTATTTTCCTTTCCCTATCTTTATGAGCAGAGCCGTGTGGCTGACGGGAAGGGGATAGTACTCTTCCTGTTTTCTTTTGCTTTGGTTTCCTTCTCTGTTATACCTGCTTGACGGGTTATGTGTTGTTTGCGTGTTTGTATGTGCTCTGGTGGGGATTCCCACTAGAGAAGTTAAGCTAAGATTATACGGAACTAGCTTAAGCCCCGCCCGCTTCACCAGGCATTTTTTTGTTGTGCTCAGCTGTATGTACCACAACGGTATCGCACACAAAAATGTGAAAGTTTTTTTTTTTTCAATGTTTGTGAAAGAAATTTACTGCGCCGTCTACAAAGAACCAAACCTTTAGACCTAGCGCGATAAGTAACCGCGTCTAAACTGCGGAGCTGGCAGGAACTTCTAATGGGAAGGTACCTGCAAAACGTCATTATTTCGCGAAACGAAAACTACTTGATAAGTCGAATACTTAGTTGTAGTAAAAATAAAAACAAGTCTGTTTTGAAGGGAGGTTTTTTAGTGGGTAAGAATCCCACACTACTATGAGCACGCGCTGTCGATCCTCATAGTGTCTTGTTGAAGATTTTCATCTACCCTCGGAAAAAAAAAAAAAAAAAAAAAAAATGTTTGTGAATATTTTTGTAATTTTTTTTTTTTTTTGCCTATCACCTTGTACCAACTAAATTGGTTGAAAATTACGGGCGGTAGAGGGACACATACGCATTTGGCCATTTAGTTTTATATAGATAGATGTAAAATAGATATAGATATAGATGTGTGTCGAACCATTTAACGCGTGTACATATTACACGATATAGGTTTTGTGTAAAAAAAAATGCATACAAAAATATGTGCTCTTGGCGATAGCATGTAAAAGCTTTTATATGCGTACCCCAACATTTGTTACATATTTTCATATAAATTAGACTATTGTCCAAATTCATTGCATTCGGTTTATGTAAATGTGCAAAGCTACATATTCACAATAGATGTTTTTGGCGTTTCGCAAATATTCCGAGAAAGAATTGGGCTGCTGTTTTTGTTTTGCCACGGTTTTTGGCTATAAATATATATGTACATAAATAAAAATTAAATGCTATTCGTTAGTCATCGCATCACTTGAGAACGGGTGGACCGATTTAGGCCATTTTCTTTTTTAAATGTTCATTATAGTCCGAGTAAGGTTCCTACCTAAATTGGAAAAGTTGCCCGGAAAATTGGAAAATTTTGGAAAACTAAAAGGGTTTTTTTCCTTGGGAGAAAATGTGTGTACCTATGTTTGTGTGCTATGGACTCCGAAACCACGTAACCGATTGAGCTCAAATTTTCAGACTATCTTCGGTATTGGCGAGAGTGTTCCTGTGAAGTTTGGTCGAAATCGGTCCACTACTTTAGTATTGTCGTACTTTAGTACTAAACAAATGTTTCTTTTGGTAGTCGCAGCAGGGCACACCGGTTACCGTCGGTTCAGCAGCTTGCCCACTACTTTAGTATTATAGTACTTTAGTACTACAAATATGTTTAAATATGTATTTAAGGTAAAACCACTTGGCCGACACAAAACTGTTCTCTAATAGACTTAGCCCCAGGCTCTTGCCTGACAGTTGTTGCTCTAGGCGCCTGTCTGAGAGTTCCTTTTTTTTTGTTAGGCGCAGCAACGCTCGCCCCAAAAGTAAATAACATAATAAAAATTTGGTGCAACAGCTTATTAAGTGCCCAGGCCAGCTTATTAAGTGTCTTCTCGCAACCAGTCGTATTGTGTGCGATATATTTTTCGCACGACTGGATTCGCTGAAAATAATGAGAAAAAATGCAAAGTAATGAAAGTGGTGCGGGAACGTCGCGTCTTGAGCAAGAATTGGGTGTAAACAGAAGGAAACAGAACGCATTAAAGTAAAAAAACGGACCATAAAAAACTCGAACAAAGGGATGCTGATTAGGTAAATGAAAAGAAATAAGTCAGAGAATATATCCATCAAAAAAAAAAAGGATATTTATATATATTCACCATTTTTACTACTCAACACTCAACCTAGGAACCTACATAGTATGATCTAAGTATTTCCGACGTAATTACCAAACCCTCCCACTTCACTGCATTTCTACTGATCCGCCTGTGAGGTTCGCCTTTTTGACCTCGGGAAATATCGGCACGCCTCCCGATTTTGGATCACTGGCCTACCTCTCCTGCCTCGCGATGCCTTTGGAATGTTCATTGATATTGCATTTTTAACAGGGTTCAAATGATCTCTTCTTTGAACGTGGCAATACCAGCTGAGCCGGTCACGCTTTATTTTTCGTACGATGGTTTCCTTGACGTGAAGGTTTCCACGGATCTTCGAACTTGTTATTCGATCAAGCTTTGCCACTCCTGCGAAGCATCTTCATCTCAGCTGCCGTTAATTTACTCTCATACTTTTTGTACAGGTCCATCATTGTGAACCATATGTGAGCGCTGGACGCAAAACTGTGGTGTAGAACATTCCTTTCAACAAAGGGGGCATTTTTCTGTCACAAAAGATAGCGCGGTTTTCTCGCCACTTCACCCACCCTACGCTTACGCGGTGATTGATATCGTCATAACAGGTTGCTTTGCTATTGATCATAGATCCTAGATATTTGAACTTTTCGCACTTGAGAAGCACTGTTCCATTCAAATAAAAGTCTAACATAGGCCTGAGTGGATCAGAGAACGGGCAGCACAAGTACTCTGTCTTTTTTTGAACTAATGCGATACCCATTTCCCTCCAAAACGTCCACCCACACATCAAATGCTCGTGGAAAGGACGTAGGATCCTCACTTATGATGGCTCCATCGTCAGCAAAGAATAACTGATGTACCTTGGGGTCCGTCGCTTTACCTTCAACCAGATAGTCAATGACTGTAATAAAGAGTAAAGGACTTAAGACCTTCCTTCTTGCACCCGACTTTGATTGAGCACTCTTAAGTTACTCTAGTGGCACATCTTAATCTTATCTTTGCTTCTTCGGACATATCACTGATCATCTGTACATAAATTTCTGGAGCCCTTCGATGTTGTAGCGCCACCCATATCAGATCTCGTGGTTGTCTGTCGAATGCTTTTTCAAAGTCAACCAATACAATATGCAAATCCTTTAAGGAATCACGATGTTTTTCCATTATGATCCTTATACATTAGATTGCATCTGAGGTTGATTTACCAGAGACAAACCCACACTGATTATCAGATAGCCGTATTATTTTTCGCAGTCGGCCACCTAATACCCGCTCAACGATCTTCATGGTGTGTGACATCAGCTTAATCGAACGGTAGTTATCACAGTTTCGCGTATCACCCTTCCCTTTGTACACAGGGAGAAGATATCTTTCCCCCCATTGATTGGCCATCGGATCACCTCTCACAAATTTGGAGATGAGAATTCTGAGCCATATGAACCCGATGTCTCCCATCTATTTCCAGAACTTAGAGGGCATCTCGGCTAGGTCAACAGCTTTTCGTTGTCTGGAGTATGTGACCGCCTCACTAACTTCTTCGACTGTAATGTCGGGTATTTCTTCACAGTTAGGCGTGGCTATTCAGAATAACGCCAAAACCGCTTCATCGATTTCCATGAAATTAATTTCATTACTTGAAAATAAATTTTACTTAAAATAAATTTTATCAAAGGTTAAGCAATTCAAAATCGAGCAGAGCCGCATGTTAAGCTAGTTGATAATATGAAAATCGGTGGACCGAGATGGCTACTTTAAGGCGGGTATAATCGAATAACAACTTTATATAGCTGTTCTACGAGATATCATTTGATCTATGCAATGAACCCGGATTGAAAGCCAAGGGCTTTAAATTTAAAGAGAACTATTCTATGCAAAGTTTTATCAAAGGCTTTACTGAAGTTGGTAGCAATAACTTTGACTTCTTTGCCACATTCTACCGCACGTAAAGTACTGGATACGAATTTCGTTAGGTTGGTAGTTGTTGATCTTCCTTAAGAAATCCTTACTGGTTGTGTGAGAAGCAACGAAAAAACATTGTGTCGTAGACAATGCTTTCAAAGAACTTGATTATACAGGAAAGTTAGCAATGGGGTGGTAATTGGCCATTTGATTTTTAGGACCTTGTATATGAATGGACATAATATAAGAAATTTTACAAAAGAGTGGGGAAGACTCCCTGTGAGATAGAAAGTTGGAAGAGAGCCATGAGCGGTGTGCCAGATAGTTCTTCTAGGACTATGGGGGTAGATCATCAGGATCAGCAGAATATCCGCATTTGGGTATATTAATCTTTCTCTTACGAGTCCTACGGTTACATTAACAGAGACTAATGAGGTTTGTATGGAACTACCCATGAAGGAGAAGTAATTATGATCAATTTCTGAGGTCTGGCTGCCAAAAGAAATGAGCAAATAAGTTTGCAATTATTTAAAAAAAAAAAAAAATTATTTGGCGCAACAGCTCTTTAAGTGCCAGGGCCTAGCTTCTCACAACCACTCATGTTGTGTGCGTTATATTTTCCACACGAATGGAAGCGACCTACAGTTTAGTGCCGTATCCGAAGGGCAATTTGTTTTGAGAAGCTTTTTCGAGACAACAATACTCCCGGATGTTTGTCCGACGCTCGCGAGAGGTGGGACCATGACAAAACTTTTTTTTTTGCAATTATTTTAGGATCCCCCAAAGGTGTATTGGGTGGTGGATGGATTTGTCACATTTATATTTTAATGCTAATGAAGCGGAAGAATCGCTTTGGATCGGAAATCATTTTAAATTGCATTTGTTCGAGATAGTCGAGATAAAGATGTTCGCAGAGTTCAGAAAAGAGGATGTATGCATGGAGTTAATTGGAAAAGTTATAGTTGGAAGAAGACGTATGGTAGATGTGCCGGAGTTTAATTCTTCGTTAGGTAAAAAGGGGTTAAGTCAGAAATTGCAGTTACCAGAAAATGAGATTTTAAGTGTGTTTTTTATATGAGCAATTTACTGACTTATTGCCTGTGGATTAGTTAATTACTATAGGAAGCAGTTCCGCTAGAGTTAAGTTGGTAATACCAATCGGATAAGAAAACAAACTGACTTAAACCCATTTCCCATTTTTTGAGTTAACCCTCAATACCTGACACCAGAGAATTCTTCTATTATGGAGAGAGCGCAATTACTTAGTGAACCAGGGAGGGGACGATCTAGAGTTATTTTGGGGCACACAGGGGACAGATTGTGTGAAACGATTGAAAATGACGACATAAAATGACGCTAGAACATTATCTATATTGTAGGTATCAAAGTTAACGTTGAAATTAACGTTACTTAACAGGTTTATCAGTTTGCAAAAGTCTGTTTTACGAAAATGAAATTAGTAAGATTTCTTTGAGTTTAGAATTTTATTGACATTTTGGTAAGAATAGATAAGTTATTGAGGTGGGTGGTAGTGGTCTAATATGAAAAGCAGACATCTACTAGCTGAGACGACATAATTATCGGCACCCGATAAAAATAAATAGTAACGGCGCTCAACTGATGAAGCTCGGAGGCGGAGAAAGAGTCAATGAGAAGGATCTCTTTATTTGAGGAGATATTTGTAGTAAGTCGGTCTAAAATTGGCCGTTGATATATAAAGTTTGAATAAAATCGTTTGAGCTGTTTAGTTTCCGAAAAATTAATATTTTTTTTTTTAATCAGACATCCATACCCTAAGTTGATTGTATAGTTGTTCACCTAAATATGAAGGTCCAATAAAATTATTTGAGCTATTTATGAAAAAAATATGGTTTTGGTCAAAATTGGCCATTAGTAAAGCTAGTTTGTGTGTTAAAATAAAAGTTCCAGTTTTGCTTAGAATTGTGATGCACTGACTACAAATATGAAGTTTGAAGCAAATCCTACTACATAGTGGTTTACGAGTAAGTTACACGATAGTTGAGCTTACATAGAAAGACGGATAGACTGACCAAATTTATTGGTTCACCTTTTCTAGCTCTTCGTTGACAGTTACGTATGTCAAGATTCATTAAAATCTTGAGATCGAAAGTATTCAAGAAGCCACGTGTGATTATAGGAGTAGGTGCAAGTTGTTGTTTTTGTTTTTAATGAAGGTGAAAATCTCGAAAGACACTGTGGGACTCTAACCTAATCATGACCAATCAGAGAAAGATCGACAAATGAATTTAATTTCAACGTTCAGTTACGTTTGAGAAGGTATTATAAATTAAATACGGTTTCTCATAATTGTCAAATTATAAGTTCGTGAGGTTTAGTTCTTCTTAATCTACGAATATTGTATCGTACATTTAAGACATCTTCTATCTCTATCTCTATTGCCGGTTATCTCAAAAAATATTTGAAAAACTACTTTCCACCCGTCTACAGCCCGTAATCGACGAAAGACGTCTCATTCCTGACCATCAGTTTGGATTTAGAATCAAGCATTCTACAATTGACCAAGTCCACAAAATAACTGACGTGATTGAGAAAGCTCTGGAATGAAAAAAGATTTGTTGTGGTGTATTTCTTGACGTCTCACAAGCTTTCGATAAGGTCTAGCACGAAGGCTTGGAATATAAATTGCAACGACTACTGCCACGGCAACTCTTTTTAATCTTGCGATCGTACCTCACCGAGAGACTCTTTCGTGTTAAGCACGGAAACGATTACTCTGACTTCAAGGAGATTGCAGCCGGAGTCCCGCAAGAAAGTGTCCTTGGCCCACTTCTGTATGTACTCTATACGCATGACATCCCACAAGAAAGAAACTGTGTCGTCGCCACATTTGCGGACGATACGGCGATATTGACAACGGGAGATACCATTGAAGCAGCAACTGGAAAGCTTCAACATGCTATTAATAAAGTCCACGCTTGGACGAATTCTTGGCGTATTGTGCTGAACGAAAGCAAATCTACTCACGTCAACTTTACGTACAAAAAAGTTAAAAGATTTGGGCATTTATAAGATCATAACCTGGAGATTTTCCGTTAGATAGTTTATGAACGCATGCACTGATCTCTCTTAGCGAAACATAAGCAATTACGTCTTCATCTGCTCTATCAGAGAAATCAAGACGTTCGTTTGCCATGCCAGGTGTAAAGGGTTTACAAATATTTGTCAGGTGCTCCGAAAAAAGTTTGACCTTTTCTTTTGGGTCGTCGATCTACTTCCCATCAGATGTTTTTAACGGGGGATCTTGCGCTTGAGGTCTCTTCAAACGTTTGGCAGCCTTCCAAAGGGAGTAGTCTGTGACTTTGTAAGCTGTAAAGTTACGAAGGTATTTATTTAGAAATCTATTTTTAAATTCACCGATGCTTTTTTTAAGTTTGTTATTTAGTTCATTAAATATAGTTTTGTCGCCAGGATATATTGTCATTTGCCATTTCCTACGAGCTCTTCTCTTTTCTAATATTAGTTCCCTAATTGCTATGGGATATTTTACCGAAGTTTGTTTTGGTTTTGTTGATATGTTGGTGTACTATCTCCTGCTGCCTGTTGTATATCGGCAATGAATTGCTCCACTTCAATGTCAATATGGTTTAATGTAACCAATGGAGATCTAAGGTTAATACATCCTTCGAGCAGTTCTTTAAATTTACACCAGTTCGTTCTTTTGCTGGTAAGTCTTACGTTTTTTATCTGTTCTATTGACATGCCCTTGACCGTTAGGATTATGGGCGTATAATCCGACGACAGATCATCATTGTTTTCAACTTTTACTTGTTTTCTATTGATTCCCTTGGTTAATAAGATCTGGTTTTTTCGCTGGGTCAGATGGCCAATAAGTGAGCAAACCAGTCGAAATAAAATCGATGTTAAAATTTTGCCCTGCTTTGTAAAAGCTGCCCTGCCTTTTGTCGTTATTAATCTTGACCCCCAGTAGGTGTGTTTTGCATTGAAGTGACCTCCAATGATGAAGTTGTTGCCTAAGATTTAAAAAAAGGTCATTAAGATCTTCCTCTGTAGGCGAATTCGTAAGGTCCCAAAATACTTTTTACAATCACAGCACTACCTCCCATGGTACTGTCAGCTGGATGGGGAGAGTGATAACAGAGGTACCCATTCTATTCTTTTCCCTTTCTAGTCTTTTTTCCTGTTTGAAGTGCGTCTCAGAAATCAGCCAAACATCAATATCTTCATTGCATAGAAAAACCTGAAATTCAGAGATATGTTGGAGTAAACCGTTTGCATTCCAGGTTGCGATTTTTAATCAATATTATGTTGTTGGTTTTTTCCTGTGAGAACTTCTTTGCCTAGTAGCTTAATTATTTTATCTTGATTATCCAATCTTTGTGGGCGCCGTGGCGTAAGTGGTTAGTGTGTCGGATCACTACGCATGAGGTTCAAAGTTCGAATCTCAGAAAACACCAAAAAGTTTTTTCACTGTCCCACCTCTCGCGATCGTCTGACAAACATCCGAGAGTATTGTTGTCACGAAAAAGATTCTCAAATCGCCGTTCGGATTCAGCACTAAACTGTAGGTCCCTTCCATTCGTGTGAAAAATATAACGCACACAACATGAGTGGTTGCGAGAAGCTAGGCCCTGCCACTTAAAGAGCTGTTGCGCCAAATATTTATTTATTTTTTTTTTATCCAATCTTTGAATAATACAAAGCATTTTCTTTACTGACATTTTTTCTTCTTTACGTGTATTTTTCACAATTTGGGAATACAATTTGTTATTCACAACCGGTGTATTTGTTTTAACAGCAATTGGTATTTTGTCTACTTTATTGATTTCGATATTTATTTGTTGCTTGTTTTTTATTTTTGAGTGGGTTTTGTTGGTGATTGCTAGTAACTCTGTTTTTCCTTTCTTGATATTGTATTGCAACTGGACAACCTCTGTAACTAGCTGGGTTGTGCAAGTGAAAACAAGACTATACAAAAAATATACAACAGCAAGGTAGTAATACTTTTGGCGTCAACAGGTGATGCAGATCTAATTAAAAAAGGTTAGTGTGTTTGACCTATTCTATTTTCGAATCCCAGAAAACACCAACAAATTTGTTCACAGTCCCACCTATCGTGAACGTTTGAAAAACATCCGAGAATATTATTGTCACAAAAAAGCTTCTCAAAACAAATAAATAAATAAAATTTTTCATTCGGATACGGCAGGAACAGGTCCCTTCTATTCGTGCGAACAATATAATGCACACAACACAAGTGGTTGCGAGAAGCTAGGCCTAGGCCCTTGGTAAGCTGTTCCTCCAAATATGTACATATACATAAACGAGTACACATATATCAATTTCCCATTTTTACTTTTCTTTCATACAAATAATAACTGGCAAATGCTATTGTAGACTTTGGTTTTGCTTACTTTTCTCTGATTTCCCCCCCCACTTTTCTCTTTAAATGTAATCCTGACAAAAAGAAAAAGAAGTTAGGAAAGAAGTGTCCGCCATTCGTTGACATCATGTTAATTTATTTACCTATCCCATTCAGTGAAATCAACCCTCTTAGTTCCTCTTTTCCCTACGGGCATTTTAGAGCAATACACATTATTTATTTATTTTACGCTATTACCACATACACAACCCTTTTCTTTTCAGTCAGTTTTCGGCAATGGTAAGGAATATGTCTTTATCATTACCTTAGTTTAGACCAAGATTTATATAGAGAATTCAAAATCATGGCACAGATGTTAATTTATTTATGTCGTTAATTTGAATCATTTGAAAGTGTATTTATTTTAAACCTGACATTTATTTTTGGCTTGTGAACTCACAATATTTAATTATACTTGATAAAGCGAAAATGTTTAGTTTCAAGATATTTGCAAAACTCAAAAGGGTGGCGCTTTTTTATCGGTTCTGTTATCAGAGGCAAATATAACAAAATGTGTATTTTGGTGAGAGGTCGCTTCTCAGTGAAGTAAGATTTAGCACGGAGTACAACAACAAAGAATGAGTGGCAACCACTTTAGCTTTTTTCTCTAATAAAAAGTGACTTTCGATGTATACCATATTTTGGAATAATTAATTTCAAAGGGCACCGAAAAGAACTTTTTTATTCAATTTGATTCAAATTGAATAATTCAGGTGTATTTCAAAAATTTAAGCACATCTTTTTCATACTTTTCACTAAAATTTCAATTCAATTACCAATCTTCAAGTAGTATAAAAAGGTATAAGCGAGTTTGACTGTGAATCGTTTTTGCGTATGTAGAGAATTTTACATAAAACAATTGTGATAAATAAAAATGGTAAAAAAAAAACTGATGAACATAAATCATTTATAAGATACAACTAAATTAGATTTACTTCAGCATATAAGCAATTAGACACCAATCACTAACACTGGGTACTCTAATAATTGCTTTTAATAAATAAAATAAGTTTCTGTTTAAATACTAAAATTCTTGTCTCAGTCTTTACTTCATCTGGTAAGCTGTTAAATAGGATCAACTCCTTATATATCAATGAACACTGCACGCTGATGCTGCTACATCTGCTCGGCCTAAGGTTGAGCGAATTCCTCAAGTTATACGGCTGAACATCACCGACGCTGACAAGATTTAATTCCAAATATTTGGGCAGCATGTTATTTTTCATTTTAAAGATGGACATCATAGCACTGAGTAATAGCCTCTGCTCAATATTCATCCATTTGAGAGTATAGAGCATTATTCGAATTGGAGTATAAATACTGCACTTTATGATTACATGCATAGCTTTGTTTTGCAACAATTGAAGCCTATCTTTTGTTCGTTGTTAAGCAGCATATAAGAGAATGGAACCGTAATTAAAATGTGGCAACACGATAGTATTGTAAATTAAAATTGCACTTTCGAATGTTAATACTCTTCTGATCCTTCTTAAGAAACCAACTTTCTTTGCTATTTTCCCGCATTTATGTCTGTGTGATTTTGAAATTCAGCTTAGAATCTAGCACTACGCCAATGTACAATATTTAATATTATCTACACATTCAATAATGTCCTCATCCAATCGCATTGTAATAAGTTCAGCAAACTTAAATTTCACACACTTAAATTTTCTCACATTTAATTTTAATTTGTTCATTTAAGCCACCTATCCACATTCTTTAAATCCACATTTAATCTCTGACGCATGCACTCCACACTCTTTCTACTTACATAAATTAGGGTATCGCCCGCATGATAACATGATCTTACAAAACTGGGTGCAGGGAAATAACTCCACGGGAATTTACTCCATATGGAAATTTATTCCACATATAGTGGGAAGTAGTTATTAATGTGAGGTTATTCCCCACTAGAAGTGAGAATCATTACCACTTCTTAATGGGAAATTACTCCACTTCATAACTGACTAAAACAAAATCGCCCAAATTCCAAAAGTGAACAATCGCCAAAATAAAAACGCCACTGCTGGCATCACCTATATATGTATATATTTAAAAACTTTGGCTACAGGCGCCTGCCACAATGCATGAATAGTGCAATGTGTATGTGGGGGGGGGCATGTCCCCCATACATATTGCACTATTTATGGGATCTACTTGCAATGTCGCAAACATTTTTGGTTTCTTAATTTTTCCATTTTGGGACTGTTTTTCATTTTGTTGGGGTCATATATCATTTCACATTTAAAACTGAATTAATTTTTTTATTTTGGGGCTATTTTTCATTTTTATTTTGCGGGCAATTTTTCATTGGTGCCTTATTTCATGCAGCTGAAATTAATCCACCAAATTTCGCGTTAAATTAATTCTCACTTCTAGTGGGAAATAACTACACAATTAAAAAGTGGAATAAATTTCCATGTGGAGTAAATTCCGTGGAGTTATTTCCCTGCACAACAAACTGCACGTATTACTTAATGACATTAATGTACAACAAGAAAATAATTACTCCCAACACCGATCTTTGAGGCACACCCAAGCCAAAATCCACTGGGTCCGACAACACATCGTTCACCTTTCTCATCTGCGATCTCCCTGATAAATATGATCCATTTGAGTTCAGTAACTGTAACATCATACAATTCTAGTTTTCGTGCTAATACGTCTCTATCAATCGTTTCAAAGGATCTTTTCAAGTCCAAGAAGATAGCTATCGTTTAATTACCATCATCTTATTCTTTCTTCCACTCAAATAACAGCAAATTTAATGCTGTCTCACATGAGTGCCCTTCTCTAAATCCAGACTATTCCTCAGTAAACAATTCATTTGTTGACAAGCTTTCACTTTGCTTTGCATAATTCTCACCAAAACACTCCTTTAGACAAACAATTTAAACAACTTAAGCTTTTGAGGAATGAACTACTTAATTCTGAATTTATTTTATCACAATCATAAGAAGAGAAGATCAAAAAATGTACCAGAGTGCACAAATAGAATGAGTGGGTGGATAGCAAAGAGTAGATTTGTGCTGAGTATTCACAAACAGGAATGATCAGCAGACATTCACATGATGGAACATATCTACTGAAGTGATAAGTTTAGCAGAGTATGCAATTTTATCATAAAAGCGACTTGCTACAAAGTATAAGGTGTGGTTATTAAGTATCCAATAGAAGGAAGCTGACTATAAAATTACGAAAAGATAACTAAAAAGAAGCCCAAGGCCCAAAGTATCCACAATATTCAAAGAACGAATATTGAACGAAAAGAAAGAATATTCAAAGGCGCTTGGCAAATTGTGTTCGACTAAAAGAAAAAACAATAAAATCGATAGATATTTGGTGAAGATAGAACAAAAATTAATATAAGATGGTAGTGAAAAATATAAAAGCTTTTACAATTCGCTAATGCTAAAAAATTGGACCTTTATGTGTTAATAATTTTTCGCTTAGAATGACATACTATGCATGGTATCAAGGTGGACCCGTATTCCGGGAACACTCTGTATATAATACAATAAATTACTATTAGTTAAGCTTTAAATCAATCTAACGTTAAGAAATTACTCAACATGTACTCAATGTAAATAAATAAGGGAATATAAAAATATAATGCAATGCCTGAATACTTTTCAGAACAATGCTTTTTAAAACTTTTTGTATTTTTAGTGTATATAAAGGATCTTGATAGAAGAATCATTAAAATGAATGAAAAAACTGAAACAGGATCCCTTATCTAATAGAATACAAGGAATAGAATACAAAGGTTCTTATAAAATAAAATAAATTAAAATAAAAGAGAATAAAATAAAGTAAAAGAAAAAATAAAATTATATAATATAAAACAATAAAAAGAAAATAAAACAATAGAATTCCTTTGACCAGGCAGGTATTTTTTCGCGTCTACTAAATAAGTCCTCATTACTTAATCGAGTGACAGTGTTTAATTTGATAATGGATGATTAAAATCGCCTTCTTACCTAGAATGATATAAGGATTAAGTACATGTCAGGCGACGCACATAGGTTTCCCTCTACTGAAAAAGAACATTTCCTTTGATGGGCAAATTTAAACTAGTCTCCTGTTTGCCACTTTGCCGAACAACTCATTTTTGTACCTAAGTTCACTTAGTTCTAAAAAAATATTTTAATCGAAAAAACTTTTGAACCAAAAAAACAGAATTGAAATAAAATTGAATTCTGCTTATTGTTCATTTCGTCTTTTCAATTGCCAACATTTGAGGGCTCATCCAAAAGAGAACTGAGTAGATAAGTGGCTGTCTCGGCTGAGCTTTGCTGTTATCTTTATTTTGCAGTTGGTGTTTTTTTCTGAACTTTTTTTTTAAAGTGGAAATGAATATCCCAAACAAAATACCGAACAAGACCATGGAGCTGCCAACTGGGAAAATAAGAAACATGTTGGAGAGCTATAATCTGAGTCAAGTTGGTACGAGACGGGTACTACTAAAACGATTGCGGCAGTCTTTGCTTGGTGAGGGGAAGGACGATGTGGGCAATGGTCTGATAATGAGAACAACAAATTAGATTGGTTTTGTTGGTGATGCAGGCGCAGGGGAAGGCACACGCGAAGATCAGACAGAACCAGCTGGATCATCTTCCCAGTCAAAAAATACACAAAGTGAAGAGCCACATGTTAAAAGGATGGGCACGCTTGACATCACAAACCACGTGCGGAGTTAATTTTTTATTTCACGACCTTGAACAACTGTCCAGCCATTCTCAAGTGATAACAAATTGATTCACGATGGTCCAAGTAGTTTGAAGAAATTGGGCGGATTTTGGGATTGAGCAATTTACAGATGCTAGTTTACGCCAAACGGCTGCTAAGAGGTTCAGCATGAAGTACGATCATGAGAAGTGCTAAAAATTCGTCTTGTAGAGGAATTTCCAGAGCAAAAATCTGCTACTTAAATTAATTCCATGATTCAAAAGCAAAAAAAATAATACCAACAGAGACGTTGAAGCAGTATTTTTATGAAATGCAGGAGATTGGGAGTAATACAACACGTGAAGCGTGGTTCAATAATTCATTATGTCATCAAGGGAATTATTGCCGATGAAATGCATAAAATGGTATTGTATGGTCCGTCAAATTTCTGATAATTCAAGAGATAATTAGAATGCAATGAGCAAATCATTGCAAGTCGTGGTGTGCCGAGCTGGTGCTTTGCTGCAAAATGTGAAGCTAAAACACCTGAAACCAACGTTGAAAATAATAAGAAAGTTAATAAGAAAGTCAAAACTTTTTAAGGGTAAACAAAACTTTTGTCGATCTTGGAACGAAAAAAGTTATTCCTCTTTATTGTGTTGAGTTGCATGCACAAGTCGATTACGAATCATTTGTTTGTATGTTCTATATTATTCTGGATTGCTCGTCGCATGTACAAAATATTATTAGGAAGGAGCTTCTATCAAACGCAGTTATGGAGGTGAGTCCTGAAAACCGAAACCTTCAAACGAAAATAATATTGATCGACCCTATTCGGGCCCGATAATAAGTTAAAGACTTTGTTTCTAGGTCCTTATAGGGTAACCAGCTCTGATGGAAGAGGTCGCTATTCTCTGGAGGGAATTGGCGATGGTAAAGGCCTAAAACAACGACATCAAACGAGACAGTTGAAAAGAAGGATGGCCGAATGTTGGGCGACTCACATAGGTTGCTCTCTACTGAAAGAGAACATTTCCTCTTAACTTGATGATGACAAACAAATAATCAAACAAATTTTAGCTAGTCCTCTGTTTGCCACTTTGCCGAACAAATCATTCTTTGTACTCAAGTTCACCTAGTTCTAAAAAAATATTTTAATTAATAATGGTAATTTAAACAAGACTTTGTTTTGTCAGTCTCACATTCCTGGAATATTTATTTTCAAGTAATGAAAGTAACACTCCTGTGGGCGCCGTGGCGAAAGTGGTTAGTGTGTCGGATTGAGGTTCGACATTCGCATCCCAGAAAACACCAAAAAGTTTTTTCACGGTCCCACCTCTTGTGAACGTCTGACAAATATCCGAGAGTATCTTTGTCACGAGAAAACTTCTCAAAAACAAATTGCCCTCCGGATATGGCACTTAACTGCCATTCGTGTGAAAAATATAACGCACACAACACGAGTGGTTGCGAGAAGCTAGGTCCAACCGCTTAAAGAGTTGTTGCGCCAAATATTTAACAGTCCTGTACAAATCACAAAATGGTTTTAAATGGGTATTGATCTGCAATAAATCGATGGACCATCAAGATAGTTTCCTAAACAATAAAGTTAGTTTACACGAGGAGTGTCGGGTCGCATGCAGTACACAAGTCGCAGGACAATGTCGTACTTATATAGCACATCTGATTTGCTTCAAATAATCAATATTATAATAATATCGAAGAAAATTAGCCTTGCTTCCATTAGTGAAGGCAGAAGTTGCTACTGTAGGTTTTTTACAGACAGGGCTCTGAACACTGTATAGTTGAGTATATGATTACTTGTGAATATTTAATCTCTCCGTCGAAGAATATATGTCTACCATTAGCCAGATGTACAAGTATTTTCACGTGGGATGCATGAAATAAGCACAAGATTTAGCATGCTTTAGGTATGGATTTTCAAACTTATCCTGAACTCATTTAATCTAAAATTGTAAGCCACCCTTTTGAAATTCCTTCTTCAAGTATATATTTTCAAACCAAGTTCAAACCAATGGTTCATAAAAAAACAAAATTCCTCGAACTATTTTTATAGGTAGAAACGTAAACGTAAAATAAATAGAAAGATTAACATTAAAAACTATTATCTTAAGGTTAAAGTACGAGTACGTGCTAGTGACAAACGTAAAAGAAAATGAGAAACAAATACCACGAAAATTCAGCATCATAATCTCTTTCTTCGAAATTAGTGAATGGAATTCAAATTCGATTTCTTTCTAATAAATTTTTCTTTAACGGAAGAGCTGAAAAAAAGAAAATTCTCGTGGTGAAAAAAGTTGAGTCACCCGACAAACTCCTCTAGTGGTAAGACGCCCTTGACAAAAGAATTCAAGAACAGCACTAAATGAGTTATGGAAAGTTTCGTCGTCATTCTGTTCTTTGTTCCTTAACAGGATTACACTGCATGGAAACTTTGAAATCATATTACTTAGTCACTTAAATTGGAAGATGAAGAAGACTGCTTTTCTACATCAACTGTGAAAACAAGTTGTGATTTTCCAATTTGATGGACGATGTTTTTACAACTCCACCTGAGTGAACTATTATTTTTCTGTCGATGTGCAGTTACATATGTATGTACATAGTTACTTTGATTTAGAGTTGATATTATTTCATTTTATAATACAGCTGTTTATTACTAATAAATACTTTTTTCGTTAAACACTATTGAGAAAAACTACTCCACATGCAGATAGTAACTAATAAAAATAAATTTGTTTGAGTAACTTCGCCTAAAAACGCACAACATATTTTTATGCAGTCCACTCTTATCCTTAATGGTTAATAAACTCCATTTGAAGTAGTGATTCAATAGTAAATCGTTAAATCCTAACTGCTTCATAAGAAAGATGATAAGGCTTTATTGCAATGTATTTTATTCAGCTTTAGTGGGTTCCTTTTACGTATAGCTATAAAAACCTGATCACTATAAGAGGAAGGTGCAGAGTTATTCATTGGTGGTTCTGCCTAAAGAGCAATTTTGTGTATTTCATGTAGTTTAGGTATTTGTAATTACATATATAGAAAACGTGTTGCTTTCGAAAAAAATGTTTACATGAAACTGCCGAATTTAATACCCAATATTTGTTAAACAATTAAATCACATAAACGGTGGTCTAATCTTACCACATATGTATGCATATACAATGTACATACGTACATATGGACGTACATCGGATATCTACAACTACATATAAATTTCAGAAAATATTTGTATGAGCATATACTATATACTTACAAGTATATTTATTTTTTTCTAATTTTTTACAGAATATTTAAGATGACATCACCTTCAGTGCAATCATCCGTAAATCTTTTACACGCCTCAGTTTTGTCTATGGTCGAGTTCGATGATGATATTTTTGCAGCTGGCAATTGTTTCGACTGGAACCAGCATCCATCACAACCGGGATTATTTTGTCCATTTGCATATCGCTTACCACCACCTAATCATGGAGCATTATTTGCCAAGGATTTGGCAACGGAATATCACTATCTTGGCAATACATCTGAGTGGTTTTTTTTAGCAAGAAAGAATGCTGAGAAGGTTATTGCTAGGAATGATCAATATATCAAGGGTAAGAAACAAGAATTATATGGCATATGCAAAACAACTCGTTTGCATTTGTTTATCGTGGCTCATTCATTTTACAGAAAATAATTTGCAAACACAAATATAATATGTACAACATACATACATACGTGTATGTATATGCTTACCAAAAATTTTTAACACAATCGTTTTTTTTTTAAATATAATTAAAAAAAAGTATATATATATATATCTGTAGCCACAAGACAAAACAACTTAAGTCGTGTTAAGACAAAATTTAGTTAAGGATGCCAGAAGATGTTCCACTAATCGAATCGAATCATATCTCTCGAGTAAATACCTGACCCCGTGCCCTCTCTGGTCTTAAAACCATCTGTGTATATTGCAATTTCCTTATGGACAGAGACTGTCTTCCTTTGTCAGTCCTCTCTAATATGATACCATACATTACTTCGTATGGTGTGTCGAACTCTAAAGTGCCAAGGATATCGTCCAATTCGTCAGGGATTTCGGAAAATGATTCCTTGTAAATGGAGCTATGTCCTATGTTATTAGTCTTGAAGAGACCAACGTTAGTGAGCCGAGGCGCACTGTTGCCCACTTGAAATTTAATTTGTAGGTCTAGTATACACAGAAAGATAGGTCTAGTATATACAGAAAGATATCGAGTGTAGCCGTAGGTGTTGTGCGTAGAGCACCCGTGATTGCAATGCAAGCTGTTCTTTGTACCATGCCCAACATACCCCGTGTGTTTTTCGTATTCGTTGCCTTCCTCCACACAAGAGCCCAGTACGTAAGAATGGGTATGACTATAATGATGTATAGCCAGTGCATCATTGCGGGCTTCAGGCCCCATTTTTTCACTGCGCTCCTCTTACAGATGAAGAGAACATTATACGAGTAAGCCTTGCGGGCTCGTTCCTGTATGTTAAGTTTCCAATTTAGTTTTCTAACTAGCATTATATCAAGAAATCTAGCGTGATCCGAAAGGGAAAGCTCCAACCCTGCCGGCTTAGGCAGTTTGAAGGGTGGTATCTTTTATTTCCTGCTGAAGAGTACCAATTCTGTTTTACCCGGGTTGATGTGGAGTCCACACCCATTTTTCGATACTAAGAGATAATTCCAACATTTCACTTAATGTGTCAAGGAATTTACCCTGGACTAAAATCATCACGTCGTTCGCGTAAGCAGTGAAGCTTATGCCTGTATTGCTTACTTCTTTAAGTATCCCATCGATGAGTAGAACCCAGAGGACTTCTGAGATAACGCCTCCATGGGGAGTCCCCCTGGTAACAGATTTTCTTAATGAACTATTATATTTTCAATAGTGGAGTTAATGTGCCGAGTTCTAGTGCCGAGCATATTGCAGAGCCAATTGGTAATGCTATGCTCAACATTCATAGTTTCTAGGGCCTGTGTGATGTCTCTTCCTTCTACTTTATTGAAAGCACCTTCTATGTCTAGGAATGCTGCTGCTACAAATTCCTTATGGTGAAGACCAGCTTCTATTTTCCCCAATACGTCATCTAAAGCTGTTTGGACCGATTTCCCCTTTAAATATGCATGTTCATGTTGAGCTTTGCATAGAATGCTGTTGCAACATGCACTAACTAAAGTTCGCTTAGTTGATTGAATAATAAAACACAAAAATAATTTTAACTTTAGATAATTAATGTTCATCTTTGTTTTATTTCTCCGCATAAATCCCATTTATTTCAATACATTTCTTCAGCCGATAGATCCATCTTTCAAAATCCTCTTTTGGGAGCTTTTCGTTTTCGATATTGACTGCATTAATTATCTCCTCATTAGATGTGAAAATATTTCCCCTCAAATTTTTTTTTTGTTTTCGGAAACAGCCAAAAGTCACACGGCGCTAGATCCGGAGAATAAGGTGCTGTGCGATTTTCATTGATGCCCGAGGGCGCAAGAAAATTGTTGGTTTTTTCAGCAGTGTGCGCAGGCGCATTGTCGTGGTGCAAAAAGTAGCGGCGCAGCTCCTCTTTTTGTCAGTGTCCTTGTAAATTTTGGAAAACTTGTGGTAAGCAAGTTTCAGTATACCAATTAGCAGTGACTATCTGACCAGTTTTAAGCGGGATGACGGCGACCATTTTCGCCTTGGTGAAGTACATCGACATCATATCTTTTGTCGCTAACTTTTGTTGTTTGGTCTTTACTGGAGAATTTGCACCTTATGCGCTCCATACCATGGACTGCTGTTTGGTTTCCGGGTCGTATTTGTAAAACCAAGATTCATCACCTGTAACGATCTTATTAAAGCAACTTGACTCTCCATTTTCAAACTTATCCAGGAAATATTGAGTGAAACGTACACGAGCCTCTTTTTGCTCTCCATTCAAAATTTTTGGAACCCATCTAGCGGACTTCTTCGAATATTTCAGGTGATGATTTAAAATTCGTGACACAGCCATGGCATTCAAGCCCAGTTCATCCGCTATCATCTCCTGTGTCATCCTGGCATCTTCATCAATTTTAGCCTTCACCAGGGCCACATTTGTGTCGTCGGTCGAAGATTTGGGCCGACGTTCACGAGATTCGTCCTCCAAAGAAAAATGCCCAGTCTGGAATCTTCGAAAGCACTTTGAAATAGTAACAAGAGATGGTGCATTTTCTATATTATATTATAATTATTATATTATTATTTATATATAATAATATAATATACGGAATCATTTTGGCATTTTGGTATTTTTTTTTTTTTTATTTTTTATTTATTTATTATCTCTATTTTTCATTCTAACTTAAAGCTAAGTACAATTTACTTCAGCATATAGCGGAAAATAATAGTAATCAATCCGTAATTTAGAAAGTTAGTGTGGAATGACACAGCGATTTAATTAGCAAATAAATATAGATTTGATGTGGGGGAAACATCGGTTTTTACAAAATTATTGTTCTTGGACTTCATAAATAAAAATCATATAAAAATTTATTGAAAAATAAATAGAGCAATTAAAAATGATAAGAATACAAATCGAAAAATTAGTAAAACTATTGGAAAAAAATTATATTACAATTAATTAATAACTGACATTAAATTAGACATTGACTTGTGCTGATGATTAGGATAGCATTTCACTTTTATGTAATGATTCAAGGACTTCATATTTGATAGTGAATAACCAGTCTTTAATCTTTTTGAAGAACGAATTAAAATGTATGGTTGCCCGCACAGAAAATGGTAGCTTATTAAACACTAAGGGTACGCGATTGAAACAGTGACAAGATGCATTGTATTTATACGAAGACTGTGTAGTTCTACTAGGGATATTACCGCTTCGCTTAAAACATTCTCTTAGTACTTTAAAAACGTAAAGGTGTCTCATTGGTAGAATAAGCAGTTCTTTAAATAAGGGCAAGCTCTGAGTAAAGCGATTTTTGATACAAATAATGCTAATTAAGTGTTTCTGAGCTATTAACAATGGCCTGAAAGAGTTATTATAAGAACCACCCCAACTCGAGATACCATACTGCAACAGTGAGCAGTGCCATAATAAATTGATTTTAATATCTTTTTGGAACAAAATTGCTTGATGAGATACATTTTGCACGTTACTAGGAGCATATGCGATTTAATAGTTTGAATATGATCTCTCCAATTCAAGTTATGGTCAATTAATACCCCAAGGTATTTATAGTGATGCACCGATTCAATGTTAAAACAATTATTAGAACAAGATGAACTATTGACAAAATTACATTTTCCACAAGTATGCAAGGTAAACAGAATTTTTTTACAATCACAAGCATGGAAGCATAAACTAAAATCATTTAAGATGTTATTTGATATTTTGAAAAATATAAGTATTGTCTTCTCGCTAATAATTAGTTTATGTTCTGTCTCAGAGTTTCTAGATCTTCCGAGATTTTTGCAATACTTTCGTACTCATATTTTGTATCTAATTGGTACGTAAAGGTTATATCGTCTGCAAATGCAGTTGGCCCTCCATTGAGATTTAGATCGAGGAGAGAGTTAATATAAATTAAAAACAACACAGGGCCCTCTGGTACACCATTTTTTAAAGTACGAGAGTCACTGAAGATCCCATTTACTTTAATTTTTTGATTCCCACCTTTAGATAAGAAATGAACCACTTGCGAATTATTCCTCTAAAACCAGCATTATATAATTTTTTTGAGGAGCAAATCATGGTCAACCATGTCCAACGCTTTTGTCATATCGACAATAAGAGCCATGGTAGATTTGTTGCGGTTAATACCTCCATATAAGTTACTACACACTCTGAGGATTGCAACCTCGGTTGACTTTCCTCTTCTAAAATCAAACTGATTACTACTAAAAAAAATTATTTCTGTTTAAAAAAGACAATACGTGATTTAACAAGTTTTTCAAGAATCTTGGAAAGCGTTGTTAGTAGGGAAATAGGTCTGTAGTTCGACATATTGCTTTTATTACCTTTTTTAAAAAGAGGTATAACTTCTGCGCCTTTTAGGTGCTGAGGGAAACAACTATTCTGAACACTAAGATTGAACAAGTAACATAAAACGTCTACCACATAGAAGCACATTTTCTTCAACAACACACCTGATATCACTTTTATCACTTCACTAGTACAAGAATTTTTGTTTTTTAACGACGATATTGCGTTATAGATTTCACTTCAAGAAAATGATTCGAAAACAAAACTATTTGGTTGCGTGTGCTCTGTGGTTCTTATAGATCAATTGCAGTCTATCGAAATCTCTACAGATGGTTTCATTTTTTCAGAAACTTCGGTAAAGTACTCATTGATCTTATTGGAAATGCTACTTTTACCATCTATCTACAAGCTATTAATACCTATTAGTTGTCTACTTTTTCCCAAAATGCTATCAACTACCTTCCATTCATCTCTTACATTGCTTTTGGCTCTTTCAAACTTTTTGCGGATTCCTTCAACATTTTTATGCACGGATTTGCACGGATAATCATAGTATTTTTTAAGTTCTATAATATGTGGATGACTTCTGCATTTTTTTGCAAATTTGTTTTTTTTTTTTAAATTTATTTCTGCTCGAGATGAGAGGGGAAGAAGAAGTAAAATTTCTAATATGATTTTTTAAAATTTTAAGAAAAACATCGAAAGCAATTGATGGGTTAGGTTCACCATAATCTGGATCCCAAAATTCATATAATAAACATTCCCTTAAAAGAACATAGTCTGTGCAATATTTCTTCTTTACAGATGAGTTGCCACAATTTAATGCATTGGTACTGGAAAAAACTTTAAGTGCAATCATATCATACACCACGGCATTAAACTTATTCTTATTGTTTTTTTGAGTACGCATAAATATTGTATATGATTAATGCAAGTTTTAGTCGAATCGGTTATACGTGTAGGTTCATTCATAAAACTCTTTAGACTATTTGACGCCATAAGAAGCAGATAATTCTCAGTATCTCTACCAAATCTATTTAAAATATTAATGTTGATATCACCAATTACTATTAAATTCTTCTCTTTACAAGCACTCAGGACATCGCTTGATTCATCAATAAGAATACCTTTCGAAACAGCATGCAAACACAAACACAACATTGCATAACTCTCATTGATGAAATCAAAATATAATTTCATAATATCAGCACTAAGAAAATTAAGTTTTAAACAATCAAGTACATAACAATTCTTCACATAGACTGCTACTCCTCCAGCTCAGTATGACTCATTACAATTCCCGAAAGGTGTATACCCGGGTATGTTATACAAATCTAATTCTTCCTCATAGAGCCAAATCTCACTCAAAACAATAACAACAGGTAATTTCACTAACGACTCAAGATGTGCTACCAGAATTGAAAAGTTTTTTCTAATGCTACGAATGTTTTGATGTAGACAAGCAATGTCAACACAATTAAGAGAATTAACTGGGTATTCACATGTATTGGGGACTAAGCACGGAACAAAATTAAGTGAATTGTTCATGATTTATCTTAATCTGCAGCACAAGTAATTCTTACTAGGTTATCTCCCTCCTTCTTTCGCACATAAACAGTGCCATTTTTAGTCCATACATAATGATACGGTTTTTCTCCCTTCAGCGGCAATGCAGCATTAAACAGTTGACGTGTCTGGTACGTTAAACAGTCTTCACGTACATCTTCTCCGGTCTATCATAAGTGTTACTGTTGCCGTTGAGTAGTGTTGTTGACAGTTGAGCAGAACTTTGATTGGCGTGAGTTGACGTCGAAATCCGAAGAGAATGGCAAAACGAATTTCTTCCTGTGTTGGCGGTGGAAGTTCAACCGAGCTTACGTCACTAATTTTTCTCTTTCTCGTCTCCATTTTTACCTATTATTCTGAAATTTTGAAATAAATATTGTTGGATTATAAGCTACAGAAATGCATCTTTTTTTTTCAAAAACTTTTAATTGACACCAACTAAGCGAATTTTTGTTAGTCCCTCGGTATATATTCTTTTGCTGAAGTGTGGCTTGGGTTACCTGCTTTAGGTATGAATATAACGCGCACTTCCCTCCATGCCACTGGTACGTAGTATGACCTTAAACGGTGTTTAAAAATTTCCCTAAGCCTGTTTCTAACTTTGGCTGGAGCTTTTCTGCAGTACAGCTGGCGAAATTCCATCAAGGCCTGGTGCTTTGAGCGGTGCGAATGACATAATAGCCCATCCCAGATTCTTCCATGTAATGAGATTTTCTACATCGTCTCCTATTGACATACCAGTATACAAGTATCTCTATCTACTGATTTACTCCTACTATCTGATCTACTTCCTGGAAAAAGAGCTTCAATTAACGTTTCTAAAACTTCTTCACTACTTTCTGCCCACTAGCCGTCAGATTCTTTAATGAAGCTTGGGACTTAAAGAATTCCTTCAAAGATTTTCTTTTTGACTGCCTGATTAAGTACTTAAACTCCCTCTTGTGGTCTATATGGTCATCCCATGTAGTACCGTCCCCTATTTCTTGGCCCTGTTGTAGAAATGCCTAACCTGTTTTTTCTTGGAGTTAATTTCTTTCCTCAACCATGGAGGTTGGGACCTCTTGCACTCTTCCTTATTGGACAGGCCTTTTCGAATGCCATGTTCATTACTTCGCCTAAGTTATCTACTACCTTATCTACATCTTGAAGATCACCGTAGCGAATAGGCTCATCTTTAAGATGTTTCCTTACTAACTCTGTATACCTACCCCAGTCTGTATAACTACCCCAGTCTGTTGCTAGCCCTGGGTTGGAAATTAATATGAAAGCGTATGTATCTGTGATCAGAAAGAGATGGCTCCTCCAAAACCATCCATTTTCTAACGTTAGGTGATCAGAAGCTAGAGTTATATCAATCACTCCTTGTCTGTTCCTTACTACAAAAGTTGGCGTAGATTCCTTATTGCATATGGTGAGCTTGGTCGATAGAATGAAATCGAAAAGACGCTCACCTCTGTATTAGTATCACTGCTTCCCCATTGCGAGTGATGCGCATTTGCATCGCAGCCCACTATAAAGAGCCAATTGTCCTTCATTACCCACTGCTTTATCTTCACAGACGGAATCTCCGTCAGCTCCTACGGGAGATATGCAGAGACCAAGGGTTTTCTTCCCTCTCTTTCGCAGGAGACTGCTACTAAATCGCTGTCACTGAAATTATTCATAAGAAATGCCCTTATGTTGATTTTTAATAATATATAAGCCCTGATTTTACCTTCGTTGATTTTATAGAACAACGTGTAATTCCTATTTTTGAGCCCTTTTATCTGGTTGTTTTCGCTAATCCATGGCTCTTGTACCACTATGGCTGAGACGTCATGCTTAATAATGTATAATACTTGATCAAGCATGCCGTCGCAGCCTTACTATGATGCAAGTTTATCTGCATCACTTCCATCATCTTTGGGCTCTTCCTCTTCCTCAATACCCTTGGTCATGAGCTTTAACATGACCGTCCCCATGCTATGTCGCACCATTCCTTTGGTATTTTCAAGGAATGGCAGCAACTCCCATTTTAGGGCCAGCAAGAAGTGCTGACCAAATTGTTTCCTAGGCCGTGTCTTAAGTACCCTCCGGGCATTCCGCATAAGCATCTTTTCCAGTTGGTGTGCGTTTTTCCTGCTACCTTTCCGCACGACCTCAGAGAAACTAGGAGCAGCAGAGTTCTTGTCATCTGCGTTACCAGTGGTCACTTTACCCTTAACGCTATTAGTGAGAGTACTAGCCAACTCGCTGTTACCCTTTTTAACTACTGTGAGAGTACCAGCCAACTCACATGTGCCCTTCTCTATTAAAGTGGGAATACCCGCCAACCCACATTAGTCTGCTCACATCTTACGCTAGTGTCAGTGAATGTGCTGTCCGCATCTTCGCTGCCGCTAACCAGCAAAACCTCCTCTAATTCCTTTTCCAAAGCAGATGTGGAAGACTGTAGAGACAAAATCGAAATCAATCAATAAGCTAAATACAATAAATTTACAAATTTCTCGTAAATATCAATACTAGGGTATTACCAACTAGTCGAATACGTAACATGTTAAGTGAAGTTCAATAATTTAATCACTTAAATGAAAGAAATTAGTAGCCAGTACTCTAAAAAGTTACGCTTCACCTTGATATCAGCTAGACCCCTCAGGCAATATCTATGCACGTTCCAAAGACATCGCGATGTAGGAAAGGCAGGCCTATAAACGCCTGGATCAGACAAATGCGACGACATCGGCATTTCATTGGCCTCAGTAACCGAGTGATCCAAAATCGGCAGGCCTGCCGATATTTTCTGAGGTCAAATAGGCGAACCCCACAGGCGGATCAGTAGAAATGCGGTGAAGTGGGAGGGTTGTGATCCCTAGTTTTCGGATCATAACCTCGCTGATAAAAGGAAGAAGAAGAAGATCAGCTAGACCCGTCAGATAATTTAAGACAACAATTTTATATAAAACATCCAATTTCCTTTCGACTTTTGAGTCGCTATAAGTCAACAATCAGAAAGCCCAGTTTTGTATCATCATCGTTTTAGTATATGTTATGTGCTACAAACATAATCGTAAATTGTCTATCAACTGAGAGTAAAAAGTCTAATGGAGTTTTCTTATTATTTTCCTTTACTTAAATGAATGCTAATTATATTTGCATACCACTTCGTCAGTTGTCACATACTCATTTTATTTGAATTTATCATGTTCGTAATCAAATTAATACATTTAGTCAGCCAAATTATCGATCGAAAGGTTTTAGGAGAGATTCTTAATTAGAGTGAAAGGCATAGTAGATTAATCATTATTTTAATGATTAGGTATGCAACATTCATTGATGAGGTACATATTTAGAGTTAAATAAATTGTGCGCTCCAAAATAGTGGAATTTAAATTAAAGGGTAGTCACAAGGATGATGACATGTATACGTGAAGAATGGTGAACTGAATACTCGAGAAGTTATTTTGACATAGAAAAATAATAATAATACAACAAAAAAAGAATGTTTGTATCTGAAAGATTAAAAAAAAGGGCTTTGGGTAAAGATTTTTATTTTCAAATAAAGTGGCTTTACTATGCTACTGATCGCGTTGCTTATATAACTTCTGTTGAATAATTACTGTCAAATCAATTAGATATATAGAAACAATGAAAGAAATATACGAAGGAGAACATATTCAATCGAATTTTAAATTTGATGTGTCGAACATAGTTTCTTTCATCATCCTGCAGATTTTTGTAATTGATATAAATGAAAGTACAAAGTAATTTGTTGGATGTAATGGTCGCGCGACTCACTAATTTTCACTTCTCTCTACTTCATCCATCCAATAAATTTCCTTCAAAACAATTTTAATTATAAGAACTTAGCCATAAATTCTGGCGGAATCATTCAATGGGAGTTGAAGTGAAGTCTTTACGACAAAATTAAATACCTTTGTTGCCTGCGGTAGAACGGATGTGGTTTCAAAGTCGAAAGGTTTCATTATTCTTTTCCGGGTGGAAAATTGTGTGATGGTTCCTCCCTAAACCTTGATTTATCATTCTAATTGTTCCGTCATTGACTTTGTTAGCTTAAATGAAAACGTTGGACGTGTTTGTGCTACCTCGAACATTGTTCGCTTTAAAATTAATTTTATTAATAAAATTTCTGAAGCAAAATTGAGGATGAATGAGGTCACAGATGCTATGCTTTTCAACTGTTGTTGCCGTTATCCTTGAAAGCGTACAGTCCTTGAAGCTAAAGAAGACTACCACAGAATGAGAGGGTAGAAAGTGTGGGTAAAAAAAGTTATACTACGAACAACTGGAGCAAACAAATTGAAAAATCCGTGATATTTATAAATCGTGTCCAGAACTTTATTCATCGCCATGGTTCTTCTGTGATGTAATTGAACAAACTTTAATATATATCATTTCGTTAAATTAAAAGACATAATTTAAAAAGGAAAAGCTATCGAAGTTAACTCTTGTAAAAAGATGTGTAGAGTACTCGTAGCTGTCAATTCTGTGTAGGCATGTGCCGTATTATACAAATATTACACCCGCGGCTACCGAATATTTTTGGAAATATCCGCGGACATGAATACCTCTATGAAAACCATAGAGATATACAAAGGAAAATAATCACGAAAGGGGTTAATGAATTGTTGAAATAAAGGTTTTTTGTTTATAGTATTTAGTATCGATACCTAGTTCATACCTACTGTAAACGGAATTATTTTTGACAGGTCACATGGACATCCTTATTTGCATTTTGATTAATAACCTTGAAATTCGCTAAACTTGTGTTGTTTTGTATTCTTCAACCCAAAAGAGTAAAATTTTACATAGTTTCTACTCTAAATAGTTTATTAAAAATATGCCGTACATTTATATATGTATATTTTTTCCTTCTAATTCATTTTAATTTTTGCTTTTAGCTTTCCATTTATACTCAAATAAGACAGAAGAACGTATTGAAGAGGATACGTTATTTGTACGCTACGAAGACGGTAGATGGTCGAAGCCATATTACGATTGTGGTGGAGGTAATATTTGGATGCTGACTTACACTGTGCCGTTTTTTGGGTATGAAAACGGAACCTATTTTTTCAAGTAAGTTGAAATCATTAACTTTTTTTCTTTAATTTATCATACAGTAGGCACATTGTCATCACTCCACAGTGGACATATGCCCACATTTTTCCACCAAAATAAACAATTTGAGTGTAGACTTGGGATTCAAATATGGGAATCATAATTCCCACATGAATTTTTCGTGAAATTGAGACTCACCTTTTTTTTTTTGTAACTTCAAGTTATATTATACTAGCTGATCTGCTCGCATTGCTTCGCCGGCATTTTGAAACTCATTCACTTATTTTTTTAAATATAATTGCTAATTGAATACAATACTGTATAACTAATGCAGCCATCTATCCTTTTTTCGCGGGATACTCTTTTTTTTTTGCTCCCAAAAACCTATCCCGCGAACATTTTCTAAATCCTTTTTTTCATACAAAACTTCTAACGTATTTAATATTTTGAATTAGATTCGTGGCGAACATTAGACTGTTAGACTGAACGATGACAGCAGGCGAATATTATATACACGTTCATAACGAACGATTAAACCATACACATTACTACTACATGAACGCGTAGCTGCCATTCATGTGCGTGTCCAGTGTTGCCAAGTCATTTTGGCGTTTGAGCACCGTTCTTAAAATGTTCGGCGTTAATTTTGACCTCTTGGACACCAAAACTTTTTTTTTTTTTTTTTTTCCGAGGGTAGGTGAAAATCTTCAAGAAGACACTATGAGGATCGACAGCGCGTGCTCATAGTAGTGTGGGATTCTTACCCACTAAAGAACCTCCCTTCAAAACAGACTTGTTTTCATTTTTACTACAACTAAGTATTCGACTTATCAAGTAGTTTTCGTTTCACGAAATAAGGACGTCTTGCAGGTACCTTCCCATTAGAAGTTCCTGCTAGCTCCGCAGTTTAGACGCGGTTACTTATCGCGCTAAGTCTAAAGGTTTTGTTCTTTGTAGACGGCGTAGTAAGTTTCTTTCATCCAAAACTTGGAGGACTGTTATATTAACGTGACTTTCTAGTCGATTTTTATGTTTTCTCGCGTAGTTTTTGATTTCGTCTTTGACTGTTTTAATGCCAAGATCTCTGTGGATATCGCTATTTCTGATATACCATGGCGCATTTACAATACCTCTTAGCACTTTGTTTTCAAAAGTTTGTAAAATTTGAATATTACTTATTTTGGTACAACCCCAGAGTTGTATACCATATGTCCATACAGGCTTTAGCACTTGCTTATTTAAAAGCAGTTTGTTCTCTATATTAAGCTTGGAATATTTTCCAAGTAACCAATACATTTCTCGATATTTGTTATCTAGTTCTTTGCGTTTTTTCTTAACGTGCGTTTTCCATTTCAGCTTTGCATCAAGTGTCATTCCAAGATACTTAGCCTCGTTTGCAAACGGGATTTGAACCGAGTTTGAAAAGATCGGCAGATTATTTACTCTCTTATAAGTAAAATTTACATGAACAGATTTGGTCTCATTGAGTGCGATTCGCCAAACCTTTGTGCATTCATTTACTCTATCCAAAGCTTCTTGCAATTTTTCTGAGTATCTTCGACCGTTGTACCTACTGCCAAGATAGCAGTGTCGTCGGCAAATGTAGCTAGCTCAGTGCCTTGTACTTGCGGTATATCACGAGTGTATAATAGATATAAGACTGGACCAAGAACGCTTCCTTGCGGCACCCCAGCCATTATTTCCTTAAAATCCGAATATTCGTTTCCACATTTGACGCGGAATAGTCTATTCGCAAGGTAGTTCTTCAAAATATTATATAGGTGCTCTGGCAGAACTTGTCGTAATTTAAACTTTAAGTCTTCATGCCAGACCTTGTCAAAGGCTTGAGAGACGTCAAGGAATACGCTTGAACAAATCTTTTTTTCTTCAAGTGACTTTTCGATTACATGTGTTATTCGATGTACTTGTTCTGAATCCGAATTGATGATCCGGAATGAGATGCCTCTCTTCTATAACCGGCTGTATTCGCCTAGTCAAAATTCTCTCGAACACTTTGGATATGATTGAAAGAAGCGAAATCGATCTATAAGACGTTTTTTCATTCGGCGGTTTTCCGGGCTTAAGGACCATTATGACTTCGGCCACTTTCCATTGACTGGGAACATATTCTAGTCTAAGCGCAGCGTTTATAATGAACAGAAGCTTCATTAGACCTTTTCTCGGAAGTGCTTTAAGAACCTCTCCCGTGATTAGGTCGTATCCAGGAGCCTTCTTAGGTTTAAGTTTCTTTATTTCTTCCTTAAGTTCGGTTAGTGTTGCATTTCTTATTATACGATTGTCAATATACGACGTATTTATATTTTGAATAAGAGCCTGTCCATCAAGCGGTTTGAAAGTTTCTTCCAGGTGGGCGGCAAAAACTTGCGCTTTCTCTTTATCATGCCTGGCCCATTCGTCTTGATTTTTCCGAATTGGGGCGGCTTGAATTTGAGGTTTTTTAATACCTTTTATAGCTTTCCAAAGCGAATAATTAGAATCTTTTTCTGCCATTAAGCTTTCTAGGTGAGTTTGCATTTCATTATTCTTAAGGTCTTTAATAGATCTTTTTAATAAGTTACACAAACGGTTAAGATGTGCTTTATGTTGCGGAGCCCGAGTTTGTTGCCATTTTTTGCGCGCTTTCCTCTTCTCCTTAATCATCTCTTTTATTTCCAGCGGATAATTTTGAATATAGCTGGCCGGCGTTTTCTTAGGTTTCGGAGTATTCTTCCACGCGGCATTCTGTAGGATTTCGACGAAGCGATCTACTTCAACTTCAAGTTCATATGGCGTTTTAAGTGATACCCTCAGCTCAGTATTTGATTCAATATCTTTTTTGAAGCCATTCCAATTCGTTTTCGCGCTGGTTAATCTGGCCGGACCTACTTTTTTAATCAGAGCATCGCTTATCGTCATAATGATTGGAGAATGATAAGAGGAGAGATCAAAGCTTTCTTCAACTTTTATACAGTTGCCGGATATACCTTTAACAATAAAGAAATCGATCAGATTTGGTATCTTATTTCTATTAGTCGGCCAATATGTTGGTTTACCCGTCGAGTGAAAATCATAACTATATTGCATACCCGCATTATAAAGCTTTCTACCTTTCTGAGAGGCGTACCTTGAACCCCAGAAGGGGTGTTTCGCGTTGAAATCGCCACCAATAATAAAATTTGGTTTAAGGAAGTTGAAGATGTTTGTGAAATCACTTTCTTCAAGCTTACATCGCAGTGGACAATATATAGACGAAATGTTGAAAGCAAAATGTCTATTTCTAACACGTACCGTGCTTACTTGCATTGCTTCTAATTCAATCTTTACTTCCGCTGAGTGTTCGATACATTCTTTTATAAACAAGGATGATCCGCTTCTGGCTCTTTCCGATGGGTGGAAGGCGTGATACACGCTATATCCCCTTATCTTAACATTCGATTGCTTTGTCAGATGAGTTTCGCAGACCAAGCATATATCAATATCTTTTTCTCGTATAAAGATTTCTAGCTCGTCGAGTCTTCGTATAAGCCCGTTGGCGTTCCAAGTAAGAATTTTAAACGTTTCTTTCATATTCTGGTTGTAGTGCGCCTGTTATGAATGTTGTTTTCTAAAGCAACTAGTTTCTCGAAAATAAGTTTGTTTGTTTTGGATTGCTCTTCAAGTTTCGCAAGAATTAGGGAAAAAACATGGGATACATGATCTTGTGAGCTACCTCTATCACCGTTTTCCAATGTCGCAGCTTGAGCAGGAGTCTTTACGTTAGAAATTGGATGATTTCTTGCTTTGATCTCCCGCGAGCTGTCGGTCTTGTACTTGCCGTTAGCTGTCATAGCCGCTTGAGCATAAGACTGCACGCCAAAATTCGAGGATTTAGTTCCGGTTACCTTTTCTCTACTACGTTTGGGTTTTTCTTCATTACCCGATCTTAAGAGAATATTGACGGATTTTTTATCTTTCGCTGCTTTTTCGTAGCTATTTTGGGTCTATTCTTAATTGGTTTTGGATTCGTGCCCATGGAATTTTTAAGGATGCTTTCCTTTACAGTTTATGCAAGTGGCTGGGGTTTGCTTATTTAGGTGACACTCATCTGAGAGATGTTCACCTGCGCATTTGACGCATCGCGGTTCTTTCTGGCAGTAAGTCTGCGTGTGATTGAAACCTTGACAGCGCTTACACTGCGGGATCGATCTGGAGCTCTTACGCATAGGTTCGATTTTGACCACGATATTTAGAATAGTCTTAATACCATAAATAGCATCTTTATTTTCGTCTTTATCGAAACTTAGCATGAATAGTGGAAGACCACGCCTTACCAATTTTTCCTGATCTCCCTCCGACTGTTGCTTCTCCTTCTTGATAATATTGAAGGCATCAAGAATTTTAAAGCCTTTGTCTTGAAGGTCGTTTATAACATCTTCTTTGGTGCACGAGGGGTGGAGTCCCCTTGCTACAACACGCAGTGGTCTTTCTAACTTATTTTCATAAGTATACCACTGAATCTTTTCGGCATTCAATTTTTGCGATACTGATCGGTAACCGTCGGCATCATCGACATTGATTTTTCACATATTGTTTCGCAGAGATGTCACCTTAAACTTCGATGTCGCAGTTCCTTTAAGGAGGCAATGCAACTTGTTGTAGTCCGTAATTCCAACGACGTTTATCGGTGGCGGAGGACGTATTTTTTGTTGTTGTTGCTTTGCCTGCAACTCCTTGCGCTTTTCATCCTTTTGTGGCTCGACTTCCGGTTAGGAACCAGCTTTGCGTTTTTTGCTAGGTCGTTTCTTTTCGATCCAATTCGTTTCACGTGTTAGCTCTTCTTCGTCCGTCTGGTATTCGCGACTAGGTGAGCGCTGTGGGCTAAGTGTATTTTCTTTTTGTAGATACGACTTTTTTAAGGCATTATTTTCTTACCTAAGTAAATCTACTTCTTTCTTAAGCTCACGATAGAGTAGCTCCATTTCGCTTGGTACGGAGTACGTCGTTTTCCTCCTGAATGCTTTTTGATTTCGCTGAGTCCCGTTTTTCACGCGCTTGCGCTTCCGGCGGACTTCTTTTTCCGGAGACGTTCGATCTTGTTGGTGGAGATCGAGATACCCTTGTTCTTTTTAAGAAGGGATTTATTAGGTGCAATAAGTGGCTCTCCCCAGAATCCGTAGAGCCAACCTCCGAAGAGGGTGGATTTTCCAGTGTACCTGGACTGCCACCTGGGGTATAAAATCTTTTGTTTGAGCACCGTTCTTAAAATGTTCGGCGTTAATTTTGACCTCTTGGACACCAAAACTGTCATTTTCTCAAAATGCCTTCAAAGTACAATAAATTTAGGGTTTTCCAATAAGAGGTTTCGTTTGGAATAGTGTGCCATTAATAAACATGGAACTACACACATTTCAACGAATGGGGAAAAATACGCTGAACCAGTTTGAAAAGTTAAAAGTTTACTCGGTCGATGTAAGACAATCGAAAGCTAATGTCATAATTCTACGTTAAGTTTCCTTCAATACTGTCAATTGCTCAAGTTGCCCATAGTAGGCTTACGTGTTCGGAAGCAACTCTCAAATCGATGTGCCTGTCATTTGAGCTATTGTGTTGTTTTGTAAATATTTTTTGTTTGTTTTCTTTAATTTAAAATTTATATTTATTTACGTATCATTGTACTTATCTCGAGGTTAAAAAGGCAATTGTGTGGATCATAATCATTCACTGTCGAATTTTCGTATGAAAGAGCGAATTGATTCCCTCTTTCGTAAGTGACCAAAAGTGAACGAAAATTGAATGAATCGAAGCAAAAAGCTATTATGGTCACAGAATACAATTCCTTTGTATTCGCACTGTTTCGGAAGTGGTGGTACGAAACCAGCCTCCTATTATAGTTCAGCCTTTACTCCGCCAAATTGCTAAAAAGGAGAAATATCGCACCAAACGTGATAACAGGCAAGTGCCTGTTGTGTAACAATTTTGGTTGATTGATTGGTATAAACGTATAACTATTTTTAATGAATGAAATATAATTTGCGCCAGAAAATGTTTATACAGGGTGTCCGCCGGGAAGGTATACTACTTTGTTTGTTTATAATTTTTGATTAAATGAAAGAGAATGGATCTTATATTGATAAATGTTTTATTTAATGTCGGCAATTATGTATGGAATACAATATCAGGTAAATGTCCGCCTCTGCTAGTCTCACAAATGCGAGCCCTTTTGAGTACATTTTTCATTGCATTCTCACACATTTCACGCGGTATTTCATTAATTTCATCACGCATATTTTGTTTGAGTTGCTCAAGCGTTTCTGGTTTGTTTGCATAAACCTTGCTTTTCAGATATCCCCACAAAAAGAAGTCAAGAGCAGTCAAATCAGGCGACCGTGGAGGCCAATCAACATCACCATTTTTTGAAATAACTTGTTGTGGAAAGAGGTCTCGCAGTAATTCCATTGTAATCCTGGCTGTATGCGATGTGGCACCGTCTTGTTGATACCACATGTTAATCAAGCCCAAAGCATGCAATTATGGCGTTAAAAAGTTTTCAATCATATCACGATATCGCTCCCCATTCACAGTTACCGTTACGCCGTTTTCATTTTCAAAGAAGTAAGGTCCAATGATTCGTCACAGTAATCGATGATTGATTTTGATAAAATGTTTTAACGATTAAAACACGTTGGTTTATCGAATATTTTTCCATAATAAATTTGCCACGTGTCTACTTCACGACTGCCAAATATGAACTGTCAAGACTAATGTTTACCAAAAGGGCGGCAAAACAAAGTAGTATACGTTCCCGGCGGACACCCTGTATAATACTCGTATGTGGAAACTCAATTATAACTTCCTCCTTGGGAATCTCCACCAGAGCACACACAACCCGTCAAGTAGGTATAACAGAAAAGGAAACCGAAGAATCCTTCGGCCAGCCACTCGGGTCAGCTCTTAAAGATCCAAGTGAAAAGAGAATAAGAAAAAAGAAATTGTTACCCCACTGAGTGCAGATTCGAGATCATGTTCAAGGAAATACAACTTCTAAATTTGGCAAAAAGTATTTTAGATTAGAACTCAGATTCTGTTTAGCGGATCACGATAGGATCACTATTTTGAAAGTTAAAATCTAAAGCTAAGATTAGATGGAATGTAAAAACTATATAATTATGTAGACGTCAATGAAAAGTACGACATAAAAGCAGCGTGTGTGGTATGTACGTGGTGCAAATGTGTCGAACCACGATGCGTATTGTGTAAAAAAAATGCACATAAAAACATGTACATATGTACATTGGCGATCGCATATAAAAGCTTTCATATGCATACAAAACATTTATTACATACGTGCTGGAATGTGGCGTTTGGAGGAAGAATTTAACTCGACTTCATGAAACAGAAGTTATTCAAGTAAAAAAGAAAGACAATAAAAACCCGAACAAATGGATGTTTAAATGAAAAAAAGAACCCGAAAAATACATTTATCGTTTCTAGGTACTTCATGATGTGATCCAAGTATTCCCAACATAATCACCAAACTTCGGAAAATTTTCTTTTCCGTTATTCCTTGAAGTCGTTTATAAAAATGGTGAAAAGAGGTCCTGGTCAATAGGTTCTTGTCAGCAGTGATTTGAATAAAGTGCAGTTCTTGGGAAACTTTAGAAAGGGTTATTGAATACCGTGAGGTAACCAAATTCTTCATAAGGAAAGGATAACGGATGAGCTGGATTAAGTTTGTGCACCATCTGTGCTATCATAAACAGTCATTAACGACTGGCTACATATAAGCACATAACAAAAATATGTAGCTGTACGATTTTCAGATGGGCATATCATTTTCACTGCCAGTTAGGTATATGTGTAGAAAAGCCATTTAATATCAAAAGTGGTTTATATGCAATATGCAATAAAGGTACGGATATTCTAAGCATAATTTTATGTGCTTTATGCGAATGAAATATTTATGTATACTAGTATTGCTTGTGGTCGAAATTCGACTGAGGGGAAATAAACAAATACCGAGAGAAACAACGCTATGTATTTGTTTACAAAAGTTGTTTGTCCCGGCAGGTTGAGAATATCACTGCAGCGCCCCCCAACAACTAGCGCTTGTCGACTAAGGCGACTAAGGGGACAAATCAGATCAGAGCACCCAAGTGAGCCTAGCGACACATACACTATCTTAAAAACCCTCCCACAAGTCTGCATGCGAGTCTGTGGGTTGACACGACTGGAGATCACCGGTGTCATAGAAGAAAGATCAAACAAACAATAATAAAACAGGAGCATGCACGTGTCAAACAACAAACACCATCGCAATATGGTAATACTAGCTGGCCAGTGCTCGCCTTGCTTCCCCGCATTTAAGTTGACTGTTATTTGATTGTTGAAATATAATTACCAACTAAGTACACTACCAAAAATGTGTAAACTCAATTATAACCACCACCAGAGCATACATAAACACGCTCGCAACACAAACACAATCCGTCAACCAGGTACACGTATAACAGGAAAGGAAACCGAAGAATGAGAAAACAAACCTGCAATATACTGCCTACCCCACCTTGTTTATAATTTATTTTAAATCTATTAAAACATTCTAAAATGTGGACAAATCCAGCTATCAACAACATCTCATCTAACAAAATGGAAAAATATTGCAATGTTTCTATGGCTGTACATGCATGTTCGCATATAGTATATTGCCAAATTACACTAAGTTTCATAGCACATGCATATCCTACTTAATAAAATTTAAAATGTCTTGAATTTGATAATAATTTTTTTCAATCTTTTTACTCTAGAAGAGATCACACACTAAAGTTGAAAACATGATCATGTTATAGCGCGCCCATATACTCACACACACATACTATTGCAACGATAGCTACTGCTGCACGACTGCTGGCCGTGGTCTCCACTGAAGTAAAATTGTGGGCGATGATTTGATTAATTGTTTTTAGCATTGCTCAGCTTCAGGACAACGCAGAAGGATGTTTTATACCTTAAATCAATCTGCATCGAATTTCCTAAATTCACCCATTTTTCAATTTTTTAATCCGGAGAGCCAGTACTGGGCTACGGCTGTGGAATCAATATTTTTAGATTGAAAATTCGATCTTAACCCCCTTTATGCCACTTAGACCTTGAATTTCGGAAAATCCCTTCTTATCTCGCATCTATGCAAAATACGTTTAGTAGTTTTCGAGAAACGTTGTTCACAAGGAAATCGACTTTGCTTTTATAGTATGTATTTATAAGATTGATCAAATTACGTAAGTCATGCTCCTCTTATGATAGGTTTGCAGAAACGTTAAATTGATAACATTTTTCAATGGCTTCAATCAGGCAGACGGCAGCGCCACAACCTTACTATTTATTTTATTATAAATATATTTTTTTTGTATCTTTATCAAGAATTGTAATTGCAAAAAATGCTTATAATAAAGTAAATAAATCTTGAATCTGGAATCTGTTTGGTTAGAATCGGCCCACTACTTTAGTAATAATTTAGTAATTAAAGATGTAATGTAATTTGTTAGGTGTAGCAACGCACGCCGCCGGGTATCCTTGGTCCAGCAGTCTACTCACTACTTTCGTTTTATAGCACTTTAGTACTAACAAAAATTTGATTACTTACCCACTATTGCCCGGTACAAAACTGTTCTCTTACAGACTTAGCCCCAGGCGCCTGCCTGACAGTTGTTTGCTGTGCTAAATTTTCGAATAGTTTAAGATACTACACTACATCTAAGTAGTAAGTTTCCATTTCACAACTCCTAACGAAAGATGACTGGGTTAAAATATAAAGGATAGGGTCTCGTTTTAGATCATTGGTTTCAGAATAATTACGCATTTTATGTATGCTTAAGCTTGCTTCAGAGATCATATTATAATCTTAACAGATACATTTATTTTCGTAGTTAAATTTTTAATTAAGTTTAGTGTGTGTTCATTAAAGGTCAGTCTTCGATCTAAGTGGATTTCCAGATATTTGACACTTGGTTTCCAGTCCACATTTACACCACACACGTTAAGGTGATTGTTGGGAAGGTGACAACTCTTTCTTTTTCGACAAAAAAAAATGTATTGTACCTTTTCGACATTTAGCTTAATTTTCTATTAACAATAATATTCAGCTAATATTCTTACCGCATTTCAAAGATTAGTCTCAATGTTGAGATTGAACTCATGCGATGAGAATATATTGCACTCTGTGCCCCGTTGTTGGTGCAGTATTTATTATTTTCTTTTATTCAATTATATTCACAACAAAAGATACTATTTATTGTATTGCTTTATTTCAAACTATAATTTTTACCTCGGGTCGACCAAACACTTTGTCGCCACGGCTGCTCTTGGTATAATGACCGTGAAAAACAATTTTGGTTGCCTACGTGCCATCACGCCTAACATATATGAATGGTGTATTAAGAAGCGCCATCTCTTGATGGGTATACTAATCTAATGCCACGCTTACATTTCTGTAAGGCGTGCTACAAAGGTACACTACATCACCCCCTTTCAGCAAAAGTGACATTTTTCTTTATCACATTAGCGTTGCTTTTAATGACAGGTTTTATTCTATCAATCGATACGGCAATCGGTTTTCCTCGCCTTTCCACGATAAATTGTTTTCGCAGTCTTCTAATTACGTTAAATGGTCCATCATACGGTGATTCAAAACTATTTCTTACTTTATCGTTGCGCACAAGAACCTGATCACAAGTGTCTAAATGGTTTGGGAGGTGGGTAGGTGTTTCTGTTTTCCTAGTTTGTTGTGCCGGAATGTTTTTGAAGAATGTTTTTAATTTTTCGACAAAATTTGTAGGATCAATTTGTTCTTCGGCTGGTGAAATTGGATTGGATAAATCGAGTGGAAGTCGAATGTTTTCACCGTACAATAATTCAGATGGCGTGTGATTTGTGCCATCTTTAATACTAGTTCGAATCCCAAGCATTATTAGTGGAAGAACATGCGTCCAGTTGACTGCATTTCCAGAAGCTCGAATGGCTGCTTTGAGCTGGCGGTGAAATATTTCTACCATCCCGTTCGCTTGTGGGTGGTAAGCTGAAGTTTTGATGCGAGAGGTGCATAGAAATTTGGTCAGTTCGCTAAAAAGTTTTGATTCGAACTGCGAACCTTGATCGGTTGTTATTTTGGTGGGAACTCCGAAACGAGAAATATGCTCATGCACGTAGGTTTTTGCTATTGTTTCAGCTCTAATATCATGGATGGGATAAGCTTCGGGCCACCGGGAGAATCTATCGACCACCGTTAAGATATAATTGAAATTATCTGAAGGAGGGAGGGGCCCTACGATATCCATATGGATATGCTGAAAGCGACCCGGTGGAATTGGAATTTGTTCGCAGGGTGATTTCGTGTGCCTATGCACTTTTTGTTTTTGACACGCACCGCAATTTCTTGTCCACATGTTGATGTCCCCGTTCATGTGTGGCCAAAAATACATTTTCGCTATTTTCTTCCTTGTTGTGCGAACACCTGGATGTGAGAGTGCATGTATAGCTTTGAATATCTCTTGGCGTTTACTCTTCGGAACAAAAGGTCGTTTAATTTGAGTCGAAGTTTCGCACCATAGAGTTAGGTCAGATGTCGGGATGGGTGATGGTTCTAACGTTACTGAAGAGTTTTTGGGTATGTTGTTTTTAAATGACATGAGCTCTTCATCATTGCTTTGCTCTTTAGCTAACTCTTCTAAACTGTATGAAAGAAGTTCAATGGAGTCGGCATTTGGTCGTGATCTGCAACGACGTTAAGTGATCCCTTGACGTATCTGATATCGCTGGTGAATTGCGATATGAAATCTAATTGACGTTCCTGCCTTGGGCTTCGCTCCGTTTTAGTCCATAGAGCTGTAGTTAAGGGCTTGTGGTCAGTGAACACACAAAAATCCTGACCCCCAACAAAATTTCGAAAATGCTTGATTGCCAAAAAGATTGCCAATAGTTCGCGGTCGAAAGCAGAATAACGTTTTTGGGTATCTGTGAGCTTCTTGCTGAAGAATGCAATTGGTACCCAATTCTCTCTGTTTTGTTGTTGTATCACCGCTCCTACGTCAGTGTTAGAAGCATCTGTTGTGATACTTAATTTTGCATTTTCGTGTGGGTGATTTAGGTGGGTTGCTTTCGCAAGAGCTTGTTTTGCCGTGGTGAAGGCGTTTTGACACTCATCTGGCCAAGTGAATTTGGTTTTTTTGGAAAGCTTGTTGAGTTGTGTTATGTGATTATGTATGGGTGTTAGGATACGCGCTAAATGAGGGATGAAACGGTGGAAATAGTTCAACATTCCTACGAACCGCTGAAGATCTTTTATGCATTTGGGGTCGGGGTTTTCGGTTATGGCTTTTACGCGCTCTGGAGATGGTTGGGCTCCTTCGTTGGAAACTTCGAATCCCAAAAAGGTTAGCTTGGGTACGCCAAATATGCACTTCGATGCTTTGATTCGAAGGCCGTAATCAGATAGGCGCTGAAACAAGGTTCTTAAATGAGTTTCGTGTTCCTCGGCTGCCCTGCTGGCAACCAAGATGTTATCTACATAGACATACACGAAATTAAGTCCTTGTGTAACCTGATGCATAAATCTTTGGAAGGTTTGGCCTGCGTTTCGTAACCCGAATGGCATCCGCGTGAATTCGAAAAGTCCAAATGGTGTGGTTACGGCAGTTTTTGGGATGTCTTCCTGAGCGACATGAATGTTGTGGTAGGCCCGAACTAAATCTATTTTTGTGAAAATGCAACAGTCATGGAGGTTAATGACGAAATCATGGATGTGTGGTAAGGGATATCTGTCGGGTATAGTTATGGAATTGAGTCTCCTATAATCCCCGCACGGTCTCCAATCATTAGAGTCACGTTTAGTGGCCATATGGAGGGGTGAAGCACATGGGGAGGAGGATGGGCGACAAATTCCCAATTGTACCATGTGTTCGAATTCTTCTTTCGCTGCCTTTAACTTACTGAGGTTTAAGCGCCTAGGTCGGGCACTAGGTAGTGGTCCCTTTGTTAAGATATGGTGTTCGACTGAATGATTTACAGGGAAACTAAAATTGGCTGTTTCCATAAGAATTGGAAAATCATTGAGTATATGTGCGTATTTCTGTTCTATCGAGAAAAATCTGGGGCTGGATACCTTTTGTAAGCAGGGAGTACCACGAACGCTTATTCGTGTTAATGGATCGATCAGTTTTGAATTTTTGAGGTCTATTATTAGGCCGGTTTTCCTTAAAAAGTCTGCACCGATTATCGGTTTGGTAACTGAAGCTATGAGGAATGTGTGGCTGAAAACTCGACGGAAGCCCAGACTCATTCGAATAAGTCTAGTGCCGAAAACCTTTATGGTTGAACCGTTGGCTGCTGATATACTATGGTCGGCTTTATTGTTTTGTTTTTTGAATATGGTTGAGGGAATGGCTGACACGTCAGAACTAGAATCTATCAGAAATTTGATGGATGAGATCGGGTCTCTTATAAAAAGGCGGCATTGAATGTTCTGTTGTGGGCTGTCACCCGCCGCTGCGCTGACAGTCCCTTTTAGTTTGGGTGGCTAGGGTTGTGGTTATAGCTGCAGGGCTTGACGCACTTCCTTGCTTTATTTTTAAACGTAGCGTGAAACCAACAGATGCCGTTTTGTTTTGACCGTGACCTATTCCTATTTCGGCGCGACATAGAATGACTTCGGGAGCGATCGAGACTCAGACCAGAAAGCATAGATTTTATTTCAAGAATCTCACTTTGAAGCGATTTATTCATCGTAGTCAGCTCTTCAACAGATGGCTTTGAGTTGGAGGAAATGGAGAAGGATGTACCGCTGTGCTGTTGATATACCTCATAAATATCGTCAGCAATCCTTAGCAACTCATCGGTTTCTGTTTTGGAACTGGATTTAATTGAAACTTGTACAAGTGTAGGAAGGCGTCTCTTCCACAGTTCCAAAACTAAACTTTCTGAGGCCATCACTGATTGACCGGCTATAGACTTCAATCTCCGATAAAAATCTGATGACTTCCTATCTCCCATTTCCTCCCCTGACAGGAGAGCTTCTATACGTTTGCTCTCGCTCATTGAATTCCGATCTATTAGAATTTTTTTTAAATTTGTGTACGGATTAGAGGGTTGAGGTTGTTGGGTAAGGGTATCGTAGACGCTTGCGACCACGTCCTGTGGTAAGGCCTGCACGACATAGTGAAATTTGGTTTGTTCTACTGTTATGCCACGAATCGCGAACTGTGATTCGATTTGGACAAACCATGCGGCCGGCATGCTGGTCCAAAACTCTGGTAACTTGACCGAGACTGCGTGAATCGCATTGTCTCTCTCCACTGGCACGTCTTTTTCGTTTACCATTTTTTTTATTAAGCGAGAAGAAATGCAGAAAAACGCGAGATGGACGGGACGGACAAGACAGACGAAGAATAATGGCTTACAATTGGAGAGGCGAGAATAAAACTTATTTGGAAATGTGTACCGGGAAGCGGTTTATCTTAGTTAATTTAATAAGAAAAATATACTTACAGTGAACCAAAAAAAAAGTTGAACGCCAGCTGCGACTGATTTCTCAGTTGAATATTTTCACAACCTGTTCAGATATTAAAATCAAACAAATGGCAAATAATAGCTAATCTCTGAAATATTTTCAATCCTTTTATTCAAATTTTGTAAAATCATAGGGTTTTAGTTAAAAATACAAAAAATAAAAAATCCATTGTTTTTAAAGCCAAAAAAAAACTTGAACACTTCATAAATTAAGGAAAAAGTACATTAAATTCAAAATAATAAAAACTTAATACTTGGTGTGATGTCCTTTAGCCTTTAAGACAGCTTTCAATCTATTTTCCATCGAAGAAACTAAATTGGTCGTTATGTTCGAGGGTATATTTTCCCATATGTTTTGAAGAGCGTTTTTGAGTTGCGTTTTGTTGCTTATTGTTCTCTCTCGCAATTTTTTTTCCATGTACGCCCACAGGTGCTCTATTGGATTTAAATCCGGGCTTTGTGGTGGGTGGGGCAGTACTTTCAAGGCGTTGTAAAGGAGCCATTCCCTTACAATGTATGAGGAGTGTTTCGGGTCATTGTCGTGCACAAAACGAAATCCATTACTAAGTCCTAACTTTGCTGCTGTTTCTGGCAAATTTTGTTTCAGAATATTGAGGTAATCAATTTTATTCATATTACCCTCAACGAACACCAAATTTCCAACGCCATTGGACCCAAATGCACCCCACACCATAACACTGCCCCCTCCATGTTTTACCGTCGCGTTTACATTTTGCGAATCGAGAGCAGTTCCTTGTCTCCTCCAAACAAAACGACGTCCATCAGATCCGAAAATATTAAATTTGGACTCGTCTGTAAAAATAACGGTGTTCCAAAAATTCTGCTGGTGTTCTACGTATTCCTTTGCGTATTCTAAACGTTTTCTTACATTTTTTGCCGAGAGAAGGGGTTTGTTTCGAGGTTTATACGCCCTCAATTGCTTTGTATGCAAAAAATTTCTAATGGTCTGTGGATGCACGCTTACAATTGAGTCTAGTTCCAAATCTTTTGCGACTTGAACAGCGGAAATTTTGGGATTTTGCGTAACAATTCTTGTAATCCTCCTTTCCAACTGCTGTGTCGAAATTTTTTTCGGCCTCCCACTTCCACTAGGTGTTTCCAAAAATCCATTTCTGCTGCATGTTTTTATGACGTAATGCACTGAAGACAATGGCCTTTTCACAATTCCCGCAATTTGTCGAAAACTTTTCCCTTCATTCCTTAATTTTACAATTAATTTCTTCATACCAGTAGATATTTGTTTGTCTTCCATCTCACCGGTTTATTAATTACTTTAAATACTTTTGAACACTTGGAAAGCAAATAACAAACTGCAACGATTATGACAGATACAAAAATAATGACGAAATACTTGTAACGGTATTTAACAGTGCGGATGCTAAAAGCGTTCAAGTTTTTTTTGGCATTAAAAAACACGGCCTTTTGTTTTCTTTTATTTTTAACTAAAACCCTATGATTTTACAAAATTTAAATAAAAGGATTGAAAATATTTCAGAGATTAGCTATTATTTTCCATTTGTTTGATTTTAATATCTGAACAGGTTGTGAAAATATTCAACTGAGAAATCAGTCGCAGCTGGCGTTCAACTTTTTTTTTGGTTCACTGTATATACATATAAAATGCAGAGAGAATACATATATAAATTTGTTACTTGCGGGATTGTTTTGATGACGCCAAAACTTGCAGCGGTGGTTGATGACGACGTTTGTAATTTCGTTGATCGTTTGTACTAATGATGACGCAGTTGGCGATGGTGGTTGTAGCTGGCGCCGACGATGGTGGTTGTTTATATCGTTGGCGCCAACGGTAGTTGTCGCTGGCGCCGACGGTGGTTGTAGCTGGCGCCGACGGTGGTGGTTGATGTTGGCGTCAGTAACGGTAGTTGTTGATAGCGTCTGCATCTGCCACCGGTGTTGTCTCTTCAGGCGGGGACTTCTGTGCCTGCGTAGAAACTGTCCTCGATGGGGAGAGCTTTTGTCGTCCCCAACCGTTGCGATGTGGAGTAGTGCTCCAATTTGTGACGCACTAATTGTGGTGTTGCTACGTTCGGGGTCACCAGTTATTGCACTCTGTGCCCCGTTGTTGGTGCAATATTTATTATTTTCTTTTATTTAATTAAATTCACAACAAAAGATACTATTTATTGTATTGCTTTATTTCAAACTATAATTTTTACCTCGGGTCGACCAAACACTTTGTCGCCACGGCTGCTCTTGGTATAATGACTGTGAAAAACAATTTTGGTTGCCTACGTGCCATCACGCCTAACATATATGAATGGTGTATTAAGAAGCGCCATCTCTTGATGGGTAAGCCCTACTCCCACCTCCTCGTGGTGCCATCTGGGAATTTCTTCGGAAATTGCTAACGGGAGAGGACGAATGGCGAGCTTCCTGCGCCAAAAAACAGGATAAGTGTCGGTTGGTCTGTGGCCCAGCGAGCCGCAACCGTAAAACAAACTATTGCTCCGAAACGGAAACATACGCCTCGGATACGGACTGATCATTTCTTGACGACCTTTGGCTATCGGACACGGACAACGATCGGATTCTGGAACGTTAAGACCCTCCTGGACTCACTCAAGGAAGGGCCTTATAACGCCAGATTCCTCCAATTGGAGCGCGAATTCGCACGGTATAAAATCGACATCTTAGGGCTGAGCGAGATAAGAAAGCACTGTCATGCTCTACTCTGGTAAACCAGCTGGAAGTGCACGGAGTTCTGGCGTAGGACTCATGCTAACTCCAGCAGCACGTAGTAGCCTCATATCCTGGAAACCCCATAGTGACCGGATATTGAGGGCTAGGTTCCAGAGTAGAGTTAGAAAAATTACCATCATACAGTGTTATGCTCCGACTCTAGACGCGACTGAGGATGAAAAGGATAATTTTTATAGCCACTTAGGTGCCGCCTACAACCAAACGCCTAATGGAGACATCGTAATGGTAATGGGAGATCTCAATGCCAAGGTGGGTGGCGACAACACCATGCTTAAGCACGTGATGGGAGTTCACGGCGTGGGAGACCGTAATGACAATGGTGAGCGGTTTGCGGACTTCTGCAATACCAACCGCCTAGTCATCGGAGGTACGCTGTTTAAGCATAACACCTGCCATAAGATCAGTTGGGTCTCTACTGATAGGCAACGAACATCCAACCAGATCGACCACATTGCGATCAGTCGCCGCTTTAGAAATTGTCTCCTGGACGTCCGAAACAGACGTGGAGCTGACGTCGGACAAGAACGAGATCACCATCTTATGGTAGCTCATTTACGCCTTCGTACTGCATCCGTCAACAGCAACCGCTCAAACCTGCTTAACATCACCAGGTTTAATATCGACAGGCTCAAGGTTCCCCAAGTGCGCCAACAGTTCAGGGACCATCTTGCCTTAGAAGCAGAAGCAATCAGCAGCATAGAGAACATGGATGACCACTGGAGTGCTGTGAAAAATGCTTTTGCGACTGGGGCACGCACTTATGTCGGTAAAAAGCAGAAACACCACGGCACATGGCTTTCTACAGACACCTGGAGACGGATCGATGAGCGTACAGCAATCAAGGCTCGGATTGTAGCGGCCTCAGCAGTAGAGAGAACCGAGCTTGAAGCCCAATACCGTGCGAAGAAGAAAGAAGTGCAGCGTAGTGTGAGACGTGACAAGCGTCAACATGTCAACTCACTGGCCTCAAGGGCTGAAGAAGCAGCGAGTAGGTGCGACAGTAGGACTGTTTACAACATCACTAAGGAGCTCATTGGTGGTCGAAACTCCAAACAACATCCAGTGAAGAGTCTAGACGGTGACCTTCTGATTTCGGATGAGGATCAGCTCACTAGATGGAGAGAACATTTTGCTGCAGTGCTAAATCACTTAGACGACGGCGGTATGATCTTGAATTCGAATGAGCAGTTCGAAGCAACAAATTCCCGAATTCGCACCGTACCTCCCAGTAAAGCTGAAATAATAACAGCAATCAAGTCCCTCAAGAAAAACAAAGCGGTGGGTATTGATGGCATCCCTGCCGAGCTATTTCAAGCGGCGCCAAATACATCGGCAGATTTGCTGCATCCGCTAATACGGAGAGCTTGGGATAGTGAACAATTTCCACAGGAGTGGAAAAGGGGGATGATCATTAAGCTTCCAAAGAAGGGTAACTTGATGGAGTGCGGTAACTGGAGAGGTATATGTGTTCTTCCAGCTGTAGCCAAAATAATAGCTAGAATAATTCTAGAACGAATTAAAGATCATTTAGATTCAACTCTCGATGTCGAACAGGCAGGCTTTCGCGCTGGATCCTCCTACATCGACCACATAAACACCTTACGGATCATAATCGAACAATGCGTTGAGTATAGGTCTCCGCTACATTTACTGTTTATCGACTTCGAGAAGGCTTTCGACAGCTTGAATCGAGATGCTATCTGGCTGGCCTTGCGCAGGAGAGGCATTCCAGAAAAGCTTATAGCTATTATCAAGGCTACATATGAGGGCGGCAAGTGTCACGTCGTGCACAATGGTAAGGTGTCGGAGGACTTTGAAGTCCAAAGTGGAGTACGTCAAGGGTGCATACTGTCCCCACTATTGTTCTTGGTGGTTATCAGCGATGTACTCCGTGCAGCATTGACGGAAGCTAATTCTGGAATTCGTTGGACTATGACATCTTACCTTAAACACCTAGATTACGCTGACGATGTTTGTCTACTTTCACATCGGATAATGGATCTTCATTTGATGGCCCAAAATCTAGAAGCTGAGGCAAACAAAGTGGGGCTAAAAATAAACACAGCCAAAACAAAAGCCCTGAGTACTTCCAATACCCGCGCTCAACTTAACATTGCCGGAAAGCAAGTCGAGAAAGTTGATAACTTTCTATATTTAGGAAGTGTCGTCTCGGCTAATCGCCGTGGCACCGAACTGGATGTGTGCAGCAGAATCGGGAAGGCTAAAGCTGCGTTCGGAATGCTGTCCAAAATCTGGAGAAGCAATGTTATTAGCTTAAGAACCAAGCTACGACTGTTCCGCTCCAACGTAGAATCAGTGCTGCTTTATGGGTGCAGTACCTGGAAGGTGGACACCATTAACACACGCAAGCTGCAAGTCTTCGTAAACAAATGCTTAAGAATCATCTTGAGGATTTCTTGGCCGAACCGCATCTCCAACGAACAGCTTTATCTGAGAACGGGCCAAGAACCTATAAGCATTACTATACGAAGAAGAAAGTGGCAATGGATTGGACACACCCTACGGCGCGAAGACAACTCCATTGCGAAATACGCTATGCAGTGGAATCCGCTCACCCAGGCAGGCAGAATAGCGGGACGCCCTAGGCAAACGTGGCGCAGAACAGTTGAGGAGGAATCGAGCTCTTTAGGAATGAGTTGGAGGCAGCTCAAACGCGTTGCAGAACTCCGAACACGATGGCGCGCAGGCGTGGTTGACGCCCTATGCCCCCCGAGGGGTTAAAGGACATAAGTAAGTAAGTAATCTCTTGATGGGTATACTAATCTAATGCCACGCTTACATTTCTGTAAGGCGAGCTACAAAGGTACGCTACAAATATGCCCGTATCATCGGCATATATCGCTATTTCACAAGCTGGGAGCTATGATAGATGAGAATATAATACTGGACCAAGAACTAGACCCTGGGGTACGCCAGCAGGAACTTGCTGTGAGGACGATGCTTTAGCATTTACGTAAACACTGAAACATCTATTTGACAGAAAGCTTTGAATTATCTTCACTAAGTACAGAGGAATGCCAAAGTCAGTTTGTCAGTCAGTTTGTATATAAGCCCATTGTGCCATCCGGAATCGATCGCCTTCTCAATGTTCAGTAGCACTAAACCCGTAGATTTACCTTGTTCGCGGTTACTTTTAATGTGTTGGCATATTCTAAAGACTTGATGAGACGGCTATGCTGGCTTCTGAACCCAAATTGCTCGTCGGGGAAGATGTGCCTGTCATCAATGAATTTTATAAGTCTGCTTTTGATTATTTTCTCAAACAGTTTGCTAAGGCAACTAAGAAGGCTTATCGGCCGGTGACTTTTTGGATTGTCAATTGGTTTCCCAGCCTTCAATACAGGTATCACTTTTGCGATTTTCAAAGTATTCGGAAAGTACTGAAGTTTTAAGCATGCATTCATCAGATAAACCTGATTCCTGATTTCGGTAACACTTTTAGATATATATTTTTAATACCATCAAGGCCATCCGATTTCCGCACCCGTAAACTTTTTAGAAGTTCCACTATTTCCGATTCAGGTACGTAACCATCTTGAAGTGGTGCAGATATTTGGTAATAAAGCCTATCGTTTACCAAGATGTTCGTGGCTGAATCACCTAATTGCTGAGATACACCATGGTTCTTTACAAATGTCGAACCAAAAATGTTGGCCTTTTCAATATCTGTGTGAAAAAGATTACCTGAATTGTGGAGACTAGGGATTCTTCTATTTTTATTTTTAATAATCTTTATAATACCATATTCCAGAATGGCTTTACATTTTTATCTATTAAACTAAGTTTTTTATTCCACTCAATGTTTCTGTGTTTTGAAATTTCAGCAGTTATGCGTTTATTAAGCTGTTGCATTTGGTTGCGAAGGAGTGGTAAGCGATACCGTTGTCATTGTGTCTTTAGACAATTTCTTATGCGTATGATTTGTTGAATATACTGTGGAATCTTCATAGAGAAAGCACTTCGAGCTGCTTTCGGAACACTTATGTCAACTGCATCATGAATTAGCTCCGAAAAGTTGTGCACAAGATTGTCAATGTGTTCGCTCCTGGAGATATGTTTTAGGTCAGTTGGGATATTTCGACTTGATTTCGGACCGAAATCTAGACCAGTTCGCATGTTTAAAATCTGAATAATAATGCACTGTCTTTTTGTCTGTCCTTAAAATTTGACAAAAGACTGGATTATGGTCAGAACTAAGTTCACTAGACAATCGGTTGAGATAACAAGCTTGGTGAATTTGTAATGAAGATACCGAGAGTAGATGGGAGACCTCCCGAACCAACTGGGTCATATGTAGGACGACACGGAAACAATACAGAAAATGAAAAAAACATTTGACAGACTTGAAAGTAAGTTACCAAACGCATTTGTTCTGATACAACCCCAATCCCTATGCCTGCAATTTAAATCACCATCTGTAACATAATCTTCATTTCTGGTTAGCAGTCTCCTTAAATCAGAATTTAAATGTTGACTTCTTTCGGCTGATAAATTGCCACCAGGAAAATATACGGAAAAAATGCTGATTGATTTACCAATGTTTAGCCTTACTCCTAAACCAAGATTTTCTACATATCGAGTGTGTACGATTGGTAGGAGAGAATGTTGAATTGATCTCCTAATCAGAATAGCCACTCCTCCACCCCTTCGGACATTTCTATCTGCCCGATAGCATTTGTAGTGTGAAGCGGAAAGATTGCTATCTGAATTTAAGCGTGTCTCAGTTACTAAAGCGATATCAACATTCTTGTCAATTAAAAAATTTATAAATTCAACATATTTCTTTTTGATATCTCTGGCATTCCACGTAATAATATTCATATGATTTTGAGACATATTATTTAACATGTGAGTACAAAAACTTAGTAGCTTATTAAGTGCCACCATTAATTTTTTTTTTCCGAGGGTAGGTGAAAATCTTCAACAAGACACTATGAGGATCGACAGCGCGTGCTCATAGTAGTATGGGATTCTTACCCGCTAAAAAACCTCCCTTCAAAACAGACTTGTTTTCATTTTTACTACAACTAAGTATTCGACTTATCAAGTAGTTTTCATTTCACGTAGTAAGGACGTTTTGCAGGTACCTTCCCATTAGAAGTTCCTGCCAGCTCCGCAGTTTAGACGCGGTTACTTATCGCGCTAAGTCTAGAGGTTTGGTTCTTTGTAGACGGCGCAGTAAATTTCTTTCTTCCAAAACTTGGAGGACTGTAATATTTACGTGACTTTCTAGTCGACTTCTAGAGTTGTATACCATATGTCCATACGGGCTTTAGCACTTGCTTATATAAAAGCAGTTTGTTCTCTATATTAAGCTTGGAATATTTTCCAAGTAACCAATACATTTCTCTATATTTATTATCTAGTTCTTTGCGTTTTTTCTTAACGTGCGTTTTCCATTTCAGCTTTGTATCAAGTGTCATTCCAAGATACTTAGCCTCGTTTGCAACCGGGATTTGAACCGAGTAAGAAAAGATCGGCAAATTATTTATTTTCTTATAAGTAAAATTTACATGAACAGATTTGGTCTCGTTAAGTGCGATTCGCCAAACCTTTGTCCATTCATTTACTCTATCCAAAGCTTCTTGCAGTTTTTCTGTAGTATCTACGACCGTTTTACCTACTGCCAAGATAGCAGTGTCGTCGGCAAATGTAGCTAGCTTAGTGCCTTCTACTTGCGGTATATCACGAGTGTATAATAGATACAAGACTGGACCAAGAACGCTTCCTTGCGGCACCCCAGCCATTATTTCCTTAAAATCTGAATATTCATTTCCACATTTAACGCGGAATAGTCTATTCGTAAGGTAGTTCTTCAAAATATTATATAGGTGCTCTGGCAGAGCTTGTCGTAATTTAAACTTTAAGCCTTCGTGCCAGACCTTGTCAAAGGCTTGAGAGACGTCAAGGAATACGCTTGAACAAATCTTTTTTTCTTCAAGTGACTTTTCGATTACATGTGTTATTCGATGTACTTGCTCAACTGTAGAATGCTTACTTCTGAATCCGAATTGATGATTCGGAATGAGATGCCTTTCTTCTATTACCGGCTGTATTCGCCTAATCAATATTCTCTCGAACACCTTGGATATAATTGGAAGAAGCGAAATCGGTCTATAAGACGTTTTTTTCATTCGGCGGTTTTCCGGGCTTAAGGACCATTATGATTTCGGCGACGTTCCATTGACTGGGAACATATTCTAGTCTAAGTGCGGCGTTTATAATGAACAGAAGCTTAATTAGAGCTTTTCTTGGTAGGGCTTTAAGAACCTCTCCCGTCATTAGGTCGTATCCAGGAGCCTTCTTAGGTCTAAGTTTCTTTATTTCTACCTTAAGTTCGGTTAGTGTTGCATTTCTTACTACGCTATTGGCTATATAAGACGTATTTATATTTTCAATAAGAGCTTGTCCATCAAACGGTTTGAAAGTTTCTTCCAGGTGGGTAGCAAAAACTTGCGCTTTCTCTTTATCATGCCTGGCCCATTCGTCTTGATTTTTCCTAATTGGGGCGGCTTGAATTTGAGGTTTTTTAATACCTTTTATAGCCTTCCAAAGCGAGTAATTAGAATCTTTTTCTGTCGTTAAGCTTTCAAGGTAAGTTTGCATTTCATTATTCTTAAGGTTTTTAAAAGAACTTTTTAGTGAGTTGCACAAACGGTTAAGATGTGCTTTATGTTGCGGAGCCCGAGTTTGTTGCCATTTTTTGCGTGCTTTTCTCTTCTCCTTAATCATCTCTTTTATTTCCTGCGGATAAGTTTGAATGTAGCTTGCCGGCGTTTTCTTTGGTTTGGGAGTATTCTTCCACGCGGCATTCTGTAGGATTTCGACGAAGCGATCAACTTCAACTTCAAGTTCATATGGCGTTTTAAGTGATACGCTCAGCTCAGTATTTGCTTCAATATCTTTTTTAAAGCCATCCCAATTAGTTTTCGCGCTGGTTAATCTGACCGGTCCTACTTTTTTAATCAGAGCATCGCTTATCGTCATAATGATTGGAGAATGATTAGAGGAGAGATCAAAGCTTTCTTCAACTTGTATACAGTTGCCAGATATTCCTTTAACAACAAAGAAATCGATCAGATCTGGTATCTTATTTCTATCAGTCGGCGAATATGTTCGTTTAGCCGTCGAGTGAAAATCACAACTGTATTGCATACCCGCATTATAAAGCTTTCTACCTTTCTGAGAGGCGTACCTTGAACCCCAGAAGGGGTGTTTCGCGTTGTAGTCGCCACCAATAATAAAATTTGGTTTAAGGAAGTTGAAGATGTTTGTGAAATCACTTTCTTCAAGTTTACATCGCAGTGGATAATATACAGACGAAATGTTGAAGGCAAAATGTCTATTTCTAACACGTACCGTGCTTACTTGCATTGCTTCTAATTCAATCTTTACTTCCGCTGAGTGTTCGATACATTCTTTTAAAAACAAACCATTAAATTGTTCTACCTTATTTCTACAGGAACTTAGCTTAGTTATCATTTCTATAACAAGTTAATTTAGCTTTTCCATCAAAAATAGATCGGCATTAGCAGCTGGTGCATTGTTATTGTTGTTGTTGTTTGATACTCCAGCTGGACTACCCCATGCATATACGTTTGGCCGCGAGGTGTTGGTGTTATCAATGCGGTTCGATGCCCTGCGCTGGGGTAGGTTGGGGAAATCATCCATTGACATAAAGTTCATTGTGTTTGAATTTGGAGAAGTATTGACCATCGGGTGAGAGCGAGTTTGAGAGCGAACAGTTTTTGTTGCAATTTTCGTTCTAATTGCCAACTACTGGTTGCGGCTAACACATATGATATGTGCGTGTAGAAAATCTTTCGTACATTTTTTTTTAGTTCAAATAATTTGATTGAACCACTTTCAAGTGAAATTATATAAAAAGTGTCTGTGTACTGTTCGTATTTCTTTGTAACAATTTTTACGTCTATGCATTATATTGTAATTAACAATAATAATAAAAATTAACAAAAAATAAACGGGAGCCGCGTGCAGTGGTGAGTGTGTCGGGCCACTACGCATGAGGTTCAATTTTCGAATCCCAGAAAACACTAACAGTTTTTTTTACGGTTCTGCCTCTTGCGACCGTTTGTAAAACATCCGAGAGTATTGTTGTCATAAGAAAGCTTCTCAAAAACAAAATAAAAATTGCCCTTCGTATACGGCACAAAACTGTAGATCATTTTCATTCATGCGAAAAATAGAATGCACACAACACGAGTGGTTGCGAGAAGCTAGGCTTACGGCCTTCATGGGCTGCTGTGCCAAATATATACATATGTGTAACAATTAATAGTTAATAGGTATACGTAAGCCTTAATCTTGAAGCTTTATCAGCTTCCTGCATATTCCCAAATATGTTACATATTATATAATACATACATACGTCTATGAAGTTAAAAATCTGTCACCCGTCTGTTATTGAGTTTATGCACATCAATGTCCAGTTTATTCAATTTGTGCTACCGGTGTTGTTGGTCGGTATGCCTGAATACGCCTGGATCTAATAACGTTGTCAAGTTTGCTTTGAAATTCAAGCTTTATATAAAATCAGAAAATAAAGAAATAAAAGTTGAAGGTTTCTATTTCTATAGTTAGATTACGTAAATCGATTTTCGCAGATTTCTTATCTTTGTTTTATATGGACACGGAAAAGGAAAACACTTTTTTTTTGCAAATTACCGCATAAAGTGGATTCTTCCACTCAAAGAGAATAATGCTTTAGGATATGGCTAATATTTAGAATGTAAAAGATGAGGGAAAAAAAATCCCGAATACTTTTCTGTTCACGTCAGGGTTGAAAATATAAAATCTATGCCTGCGGCAATGGCCCTTTTGTTGGCATCTGTTTATATAAGGTTTTCTTCGTTCCTTAAATTGTTAAAGGTGCGAACAGAAAAGAAAACTGCTTCGTATTACACCCACACTGCTCTAAAGCTCACAACATTATGTGACACATATGTTTCTTATAGTGTGAAGGTTGTTTTGTTGTGTATATCTACGTATTTATATTTGCACATTATGTTTGGTTCAATTCTTTTTCAACATTTACGTTAACTTTGGCCTTTCTCTGATGATGTGTGAAAGTAGTACCAAAGTTAGAGGAAATGCGGGATACTGATGATCAGGCATGCTTGTTGAATATAAAAATTATACACCAAACTCCAGTCACAAGATGTTTAAAGATTGCTCTGTTCATATGTTGCGAATGGCGTTTTCAACGTAATGTTCATGAGAATGTACTGCATATTCGTGTCGAATAAGCCAGATTCTTCTTCGCTATCAGTTTCTTATGTTTCCATCATTACGGCAAAAAAATGTAAACCAACAAATTTCAGGAATGTGGGAGAAATTCTGATGAGATGGAAGAAATTTAGAATAGAAGAAAATGGTAATTTTCTATGTTCAACTCCGACATATGGAGATGTTTGGAGACATTACAATCTTTCCCAACGGCTTTGGTAGACGGGGTGAAATCTCGTAATATGATTAAAAGCAGTCACTGCGCAGCAGAGTATTAAGTTGAGTTAAGAGACCTACAGAGTATGGCAGTATTGTGAATACGAATGTCTATAAATGAATGTATCAAATATGAAGGGTGGAAGTGAATTAGTTCTCAATACGTCTCCAATATTATATCTGTATATAACCATACGAATTTAATCAAAAAGAAAGAATGATAAAAATAAACATTGTCATACAAAAGAGCAAATATTATTTTCCCATGGGCATAGTGCAGCTATATTAAAGTTTCTTGGCGAACAAATTTGCCAATCTGCCTTACATTAGTTTAACCAATATTACGCATATAGAAGAACGTTAAGAAAAATTGTACTACAATGACCTTTATCGAAAAAATGTAGACCCAACAGACAAAAACAACAAACTTTTATAGGAAACTTACACCCCAGGGGCTAAATTCCGCATGCGTGAGTTTTTTGCCTGTGTATACACTTAATAAAACTCACATTCACAGCACATGTACATCAAAACCAGTTTATGCGATTCCGCAACATGCTGTGTGTTTCAATGTGCTGAATGAATAATTTTTTGTCAGCCGAGTTCAGTTTGACGTTGGGCTTTTCATTTTCATTGAACCATGAATATTGCACATAATTACTGGAACATCTGTTATAAGGAAGGCCGAACTTAGTGTTCAAGCTAAGCTATCGGTTTTTAACTCTGTGTATGTTCCAACTCTCACCTATGGTCATGAAATTTGGGTAGTCACCGAAAGAATAAGATCGCGGATACAAGCTGCCGAAATGAGGTTCCTTCGCGGTGTTGTTGGAATAACTCGTAGGGATAACAGTTGTTTTGTATTTTACCATTTACGAGTATGTTTCACAGGGGGGAATTAAAAATAATCAGAAGACATATCAAAAACTCTCGTGATCTAATTGAGGAAGCAATAGAACAGCAATTCATCGACTTCTTTCGTTTTGCAAAGCATCTATATTTGGAATTTCTTGGAAAAATTCAACATATTTCTTAATAAAAATGAGCGACAATCTGAAATTAGTATTACTACTCGTTTCCCTTGTGCTTTGCAATATTTTGCCACTGGAAATTATCACGAGCTGTTGGACTAGATTGTAATGTGTCTCATACATCAGTTTCACAGTGCTCCAGCTAAAAAACAAATATGTACATATGTATTTGTATATATATGGATAAAAGATGATTTATGACGATTAAGAATTGATTTTGGTAAAAATAATAACAAAAAGAACGTCAGCAGAAGGAAATTAAAACGAACTGTCCAGTCGACGAATGTGTTATGTGAAAGAATTAAGATTCGTGGAAATTTTATACGCGTATTGGATGCTTGCAAAGGGAACGCGTAATACATATATTTTTTTCCATATGGGTCAATAAATACTCCTTCTACTCATCACTGCTTTTTTATTTGTTTTATTTTTTGTCGTCCGCGCATATTTTTTTCTTTACGACTTCACCACCGTAACTCACGGCCAAAAGCAAGGTGAATAAATTTCTTCAGTTGTGTACACGACACTGTCAAACAAAACTCACTCACACATTTGCAAGCCAGTGTACACATTTTTTTGTGAACATACACAGGATAAGGAAAAACCAATGTTAACTATGTATATTCAAATATATATATATATATTTGGCGCAACAGCTCTTTTAAGTGCCAGGGCCTAGCTTTTCACAACCACTCATGTTGTGTGCGTTATATTTTTCACACGAATGGAAGCGACCTACAGTTTAGTGCCGAGTCCGAACGGCGATTTGAGAAACTTTTTCGTGACAACAATACTCTCGGATGTTTGTCAGACGCTCGCGAGAGGTGGGACCGTGAAAAAACTTGTTGGTGTTTTCTGTTGGTGGATGCTGAAATTTACAAATTACTGAAGAGTTAAAGGTCACACATTCTTCAGTAATTTGTAAACTGCTTTTTGCTTTTTCGACCAATAAGAAAAGAAATAAAAGTGCCGAACATAATTAGAAACATAGTTCAATTTCAACTGACTGCTAATTAATTACTAAGCATATGTATATTACGCGCAGATTATATGTGATTTCAATATAGAAAAACCTGTATTTATGTATGTGACAATATCATTTTCAATTTGCCAAGTTAAACAAAACATATCCACTAATCCTATCATTTAATCTTTATTTCATTTCATTTCAACGATTACCCCCACAGATAATTCCTTATAACTTTCTTTCAATTACCTTAACATTGATAAATTTAGAATAATTAATCCTGGTGTTTGTATGAACTGTTTGCTCAAAACTTTCCGAATTCAACCCTTTATTTTGCAATGTAAAGCTTAATTTTTCTCTAAATCATTTCTCGTGTCAGGAGCTGAAAATTAGACAGATTGATTACCTTCAATTCAATAGCGTTCGCAACAAGAGAAAAAAAAAATATCCCATGCAAAGTAACAGGGCTTCAATTATCCTCAGTTAAAACAAAAAAGGAGCTATAAAAGGAAATACTACAATCCTTCTTTAACACATTTTTAGCCAACAGTCATTTACACACCATCAATCCTACGTTAATAAAAAAGAAACAAAAAGAAAAAAAGAACAAAGATTTGGAAAGGATTTATCGCAAACCCTTTTCGTATTAATAATATATAAATTGAACGAACATTTATTATCTTTTTCACATCATTTGTCTTTTAGCGGCACAATGATTCACGGTTGACGGATACAAAAGTGAAAATTGTAGTAAAGAACATTTTTATTTGTTCCCATTGGTATACAAAAGAGAAAGTCAAATAAAAAATTAGTATTGAGCGAATTAAGTAAGATCCTTTTTGGTTAACTTTTTGCATTTTGATATAATTTTCTTTCATTTGGTTGAATTCAATTAGGAAATTGACTAGATTCGAGGATTGCAATTGAACAAGCGGGCCTAGAAAACATGTATTATCCCAAGCAAAAATTGTTTACAATTCTATCGGGCCTATGAGCTGATATAAATTTCTTATGAAGAAGCTCCAAACAATACTGTTAAATGACACATTTATCTGTAAAAGCCTACAAAAATGATGTTGGCTATCCAGATAGTGTTTTCCTATCATTACTTAAAAATGTATTTATTTTCCCTCTGTCTTATTTATTTTCTTTCCTCTGTTATTACCACCAACAAAATCCCATTACAGTTTGTTATTTGCTATCCAAGCAAGAACAGGATTACCGATGGATGTAAAAGGATAGCAATAAGGACCTTTTCGATTTTAGCATAAACTTTGGGGTTTTAAGGACGAGTGAATTTATAGTTTCCCTTTTTTCATATAATGCAATTTTATTTGAAGATTTTCTTCTTTTTTGTGCTTGTGTGTTTTTTTTAGATCTTTACGTATAACATAGGTAATATATAAGAAGCAGGCCAGCGAATTTAATTCAGTGGAGGTTAAGTGAACATTACGTGACTTTTGTTCGGGAAAGAAATGTTACAAAATTAAATATTTACATTGCTTTTTCATTATTTTCTTTTTTTCCATAACGATAAAAAAAGACCGATCGGTATGAATAATTTATGATTATTCTTGTTAAACGATGAAAAGCATATAGACGATTTGTTGATTTAATCTTGCAAATTGATAACGTGCCCTTTTTATTCAGTTGTGCGCCGCTCTGCTTTTCTTTTTATTCATTTACCAGACGGTAAGGAAGGTAAATGTAAATTTAAATAAACTATTATACTCGAACTTGATTTTGTTCCTCCCCGGGTGCCATGAAAAAAAGAATCCGTTGGGGGATGAATGTAAATTTCCGAATTTCCATAGTATTTAATAAAAAATAATAATAGAGAAATAGACTTTTTTGATCATTTGTATTCACTTTTTTTATGATTTTCCTTATCATTAAATTTTCAACTTGTTTTGCATTAACGATTTTTTAACGGAATGAAATGAAGTGAACGCTGAATCCTGCGAAGACTTTAGGAAGAATTAAATTATACATTTTTGTATATTTGACTGCATCAGCTATGATAAATGGGGTAAGCTGTTTTAACGTACATATACATATATATGTATATACAATAAGATAAAGAAATAAATAACGAGTACAGTACACTAACCCATATCTGCTTAACTGATAAAAATGGAATTTAATACCTTGCAATATTTTCCTTGCTGATCTTTACATAAGACGTAGGTTTAATGTTTGAATTAGTTAGAAAATTCCCTTTCTCCGTTACGTATGTATGTCCACGTGAAGTGAAGCCGGGTATTAAATAAAATATGAAAATTTGTGTATATATATATTTATCTTTCACTACGACTTCTCCGCTCTTTTCTTCAAACTTGGAATAATAGCAGCGCTTTGGCAGTTAGCTTCCCGTAGTTTCGTTTTCAAACTGCGTTTAGCTATTTACAACCATTTCGGTATTTCGATATATCTGAAACAATTAAGTTGCTTCATCTTAACTTTATGTGCTTATCGCAATTCTCCACAGTGCAGGGTGAATATTTTTTTATCTAGCAGTCGACTTCGCCACCATGGTAGAATCTTCTTTAACCCGCCAACAGAAACATTATTTGTAATTAAGTTTATTACTTTGGCATTATACTTGAATTTCATATACGAGTAAGTAGGTAGTATACCCGGAGTAGTGTTTCTTTCTAATTGTTAGGTAGGTAGGCAAAAGTGGCGGGTCTTTCAAAAAGAAAAAAAAAACCTAATTAGCACTAGGTGTCATTTTGATACCGCATGTTACATGCCTTGCTGTTCAGGTGTGTTGCGTGGGAAGTAAGAGACTCCAGCCTGTGTAATTTTAAAACTTATTAGGTCTTTAATATTTTTCGCAGAGACCTTTTCAAGTGAGTTGAAGAAGGGTTTGCCTAAAGCTCGTTGTCTTGACCCGGCTCATGCTGAACAGGTGGGTAAGATTCCACGTTGCAAATAATCTGTCCAATTTTGTCTCCCATGTTGAATCTACAATGAACTCGCGCAAACTACAATATAAAAATTATTTTCGTTTCTAACATACCTTCTAGCTAACGTCATGCATTTCTAGCGCAGATAGAAGCACCGTTAAACACTTATCCATTTACTATCAGAATATACGCGGTTTGAAAACCAAAACAGGTTGGTAACCCTGGTTGAAAGTGAAAACAAAGTGATAATTTAGCTCTCCAATATTATTTTTTTATTTCAAATATTACGATCAAATATATTAAAAAAGTAAATACAAAAATATAAATAAAAATATTTGGCGCAACAGCTCTTTAAAGTGCCAGGGCCTAGCTTCTCGCAACCACTCATGTTGTGTGCGATATATTTTTCACACGAATGGAAGGGACCTACAGTTTAATGCCGAATCCGAACGGCGATTTGAGAAGCTTTTTCGCGACAACAATACTCTCGGATGTTTGTCAGACGCTCGCGAGAGGTGGGACCATGAAAAAAATTGTTGGTGTTTTCTGGGATTCGAACTTGGAACCTCATGCGTAGCGATCCGACACACTAACCACCTACGCCACGGCGCCCCAAAAAGTAAACACGTTTTTTTTTAAAAAAAAAGTTCGGAAAAAGAACTACCCGAAAAATAAATACTCTGAGTAAGTCCTTAGTTGTAAGCAATTAAAGTCGAAAATTTTGCCATTGGTTCTGCCTCGTAACGAAGAATTCTGTTACACATTGCAAACCTCTACGCAAACATGGAAAAGCGGAAAATCAGTGAGACTTCTCCCGAGATCGACCACTTCCAATTGAAAGTGCCTCGCAAAATGGAAGTAGGCAGCATGTCGGTTGAAGATCTCGAACGCCTACTGGATAAAAAAAATGAGCAACTTGGCATCAAAAAAAGACCTCATAATGCTGAGGCGGGATATTGAAGATCAGAGGAAACAAATAGATTGCTTGCAGAAAAAGCTTTCAGACACACATGTGCAACTACAGCAAACTCAGGTGCCGTTGCACCAAACGCAGACCTGAAGCAACACCTGGGAAAGAGAAATGCACTTCCTGTCCAAAAAAGCATGCGAAAATAACATCATCCTGCATCTTCCAACTGATATGAATATTGACCCAGTGACTCAAACTAAAGATCTTTGCGCGACCCTTCTAGATGTTGCAGCCGAGAAAGTGCCTTTTAGAGATGTGATAAAACTTGGGTCTAGCAACGATAAGATGGTAAATGTCCTTGTTCAAATGCGTAATTCAGACGAAGTAGACAAAATCCTCAAGAAGACTGGAAGTCTCAGGCAAGCAGGAATCTACGTGCATAGAGACTTTCCAAAGGCAATCCGGGATCGTAGGAGAAGAGCATTTCGTCTGAAAAAGGAAATTCTGCAGAAGAACCCGAACCTCAAAATAAATTTAAAGGGGGAAAACATAGTAATCGGAAATAAAACGTTTTACTACGACGAGACCGACGTATTATTGTGCGAAAATCAAGATGGTATGCCAATATTGAAGCAGATAATCGACAATCACGTGCCATTCAAAGTGACAGGCGAGACATCAACATCAACCATGACAGCGACTGATCGAACTGCAAGAAAAAGTGGTACTGCAGATCATCTATCCACACGTCAAACCACAAGAAAAAAACGCACCTAATAGTGTTGCCGTCTACCCAAACAAAAACCTTAAATTTAGAATCTTATCTTATAATGTGGCTGGATTAAGTAGTAAATGTAATTTCTTGGATTCCTTTGATTTTGTTAAGAATTATGAATTATTTTTTTTTGTACGAAACATTTATTATAAGAAAAGATTTTGAGAGGTATGAAAACTATTTTGAAGGATATAATTTGTTATGAAGCACTGCTATTACAAATAACAATGTAGGTAGGGCTAGTGGTGGTATGCTACTTGGTATAAAAAAAAACAATTCACATTGAAAGGTAAATGCGTTTTTAGAAGAAAGGAAGGGAGAAACGTTGTGGAGATAGAAATTGGAGGGAAGTACATTGATATTGTGCCAACATATGCAAACTGCTGCAACTGGAACCATGACTGTGGTGAACTCCTTGACTTTATGCCAAGCACATGATGCAGTAACACCCTTCTCGTCGGAGATTTTAATGCACGTGTAAGAAATGAACAAGTGTCACCAATTATGTTCGGAGGGACGGATGGATCTCATAATTTTACTAGAAAATCAAAGGATAACAAAGGAAAACGATTAATTGATACTTGTGATGCTTTTAATCTATGCATGCTTAACGGTAGAAGCATAAGTGATAGAGAACGAGAACTTACTTTTGTCAGAGGAAATGGGTGTTCTGTTATAGACTATGCACTGATAAATGTTGTACAGGACATGCAAATATCCGCGCAGGTATTCTCGGACCAAATAAATGAAATAAATAAATGAAATAAATGCCCCTCGTCATCAAATGTTCTCTATCTGCAGAAGCTTCAGATACCACCGAATTTTCGCTCTTACCGAAGCTCTTCTGGAAAGACCGCAATATAAACACTTACCGTAATAAGCTGGATGAGTACATCCGAATTTTATCACCGGAATGGAACCACGCCTTGTTGTACCCAAGTGTACTCACAGACTTAAGAAGATATGCCGCACAGCCAAAGCCCGCTATGAAGAAATATCAGCGCAAACACCCTTGGTTCGACCATAAATGCAACAATGCGAGAAAAAGGTCACTTGAAGCATTGAATCGTTTCAGAAAACGAAACACGGAAGCAGTAAGAAAATCATACGGCAAAATAAATAAAGACTATAAGGCCTTATGTGCGGAGAAAAAAATGATATACTATTAAGGAATGGCTAGGGACCTGGCACAAACGTCTAACGCTAAAGAATTCTGGAGGGTAGCGAAAAGGCTTAACGGAGCTACGCACAAGGTTGGAATTAGAATGGAGAGCACTGCCTTAACTCAACATTTTAAAGCATTGCTCAATACTCAAGAATCTCTAACGACATTCCACTACGCCTCCCCTTTAATCAGAGATGAGTGCTTAGACAGACCCTTCGAGGAAAGTGAGTTATGTGAGGTACTAATGAAAGCTAAACGGAATAAAGCCCCGGGGGAAGACCGAATCCCTTACGAATTTTCTCAAAATGCCTCGGGAGCTTTCCTGGAAAAACTGCTATCTTCCCTTAATTCCATTTACAATAAAGGTACGGTGCCTAGTGAGTTTCAAAATTCAATAATATTCCCTATTTTCAAAAAGGGTGACCCAAATCTTGCTGCAAACTATAGAGGAATATCAAGCATGAATACTATCGCCAAGATATTCACAGGTCTGTTGACAAATCGGCTGACAAAATGGGTTAAGGATAATTCAAAGCTAAGTCAATTCCAAGCGGGTTTTCGAGAAGGTTACGCTACCATCTATCAAATATTCAATCAATCGTATTTGGAAAGGGGAAAGAAATTGTATGCATTTTTCATAGACTTTCGAACTGCTTTCGATACAATAAACAGAAATTTTCTATTTTACAAATTGTCAAAGATTGGAATATCGTCCAAATTCTTAACTATTTTAAAAAAAACGTATACAACAACAATAAGTTAGCGGTATGGACTGGAAAATATATGTCTGAATGGTTTGATGTAAGCATTGGTGTTAAGCAGGGCTGCCTTCTTAGCCCTCTTATATTTTCATGATATACTTGACATCTTGCCGGCTGGTGTAAAAGTAGAACAACTGAATTTTAAGGCACTTCTATACGCGGATGATATAGTGATATTAGTAGAATCCCCGAGCTCGCTGCAACTTATGATAAATAAGATCGAAGAATATTGTAAACTTAATGGCCTAAGTATAAATACTGGAAAATCAAAAGTACTAGTTTTCAGAAAACGAACCGGTCGGTTAGCGAGGAACGAGAAATGGAAGTGTAGTGGGGAGGATCTGGAAGTAGTAATGTCATATAAGTACCTAGGAGTCACTATAAATCAAAACCTCTCAATGAAAAAACACCTCGAACTTAAGCTTTCTGAAACCAAGAAGACAATAAACTATACGTGGAGGAACCTGCTTTCTAGCTATAAAGTATCTATAACATCGAAAGTTAAAATATTTGAAGCAGTAATGCGCTCAGTAATGTGCTATGGAGCACAAGTATGGGGAAGCAAACCCTACGATGAAGTCGAGAAATTGTTGAGGTTCTTTCTGAAAAAGTTATATCATTTGCCCTCAAACACTCCCGACTATATGTTTCATACTGAAAGTGGTATGTCACCACTCTTCACATACACGCTTAAGATAAACTTGAAGTACATATTGAAAGTATTGAAAGGAGAAGATGACACGCGGCTTAAGCAGATCCTGGCAAAGAAAGCGTTAAGAACAAATTCTCAATTTTACAAAGACTGGAAGGATATTGCTGATAAGTACGGACTTAGTCTACGTATGGCTGAAACAAATCTTTCAGAATGGGAAAGCTACATGTACAGTTTTGTATCCGATGTTGACCGGGCTATGGAAAGAGACTTCATTAGTGAAGCAGAAAACTCAAATTCCCGCTTAATTTACAAAAGCTTGAAGCATCAGGGCGTTAATTACTTGCACGCCAACATGAGCATAGCACAGATTTCGCTTATTTTTCGCGCCAGAGGAGAACTCTTAAGACTTAATTGCATGCCCCACCGCAGTGACCTTCCACTAAGATGCAGTTTGTGCAATACAGGGGAGAAAGAAGACATATTGCATTTTGTAGGCACCTGCCCCATACTGAAGGAAATCAGGCGAGCACATTTCGGAGTGGAGCATCTCACAATGGAGAAACTGATGAACCTGCTAAATGGCAAGAATTGGAATATACTAACAGCATACCTCCTTGTGGCATATAGGTATAGAACTAATATATGTGAGGAAAATTTTTAATCAAAAATAAATGCTTAAATTATCGCTTAGCATCTTATCGTTAAAGAAAAATAAAGCCAATTCAAAGGCAGGCGGCAAAGCCATTGCTTAAAACGTACTAATTTATATTTTAGTAAATATTGTTGGAAAAATAAAGTACTACTATTTATTATTTATTTAAAACCAAAACATCCACTGTTTTCCTTAGCTCTCAAAAGATGCCCTACGGTGTTTTCACTCTCACTGAAATAAATCTCTCCTCTGCCGGCAAGAGTAATTTGTTATTTGCCTCCGAATTTAACATTTTTGTCGATGACGGTCTTGAAAAAGACGATGATTCTTCCGGCTATGCATAACCGCTACGACTCGGCATTTTGTAAATCGTCGCATACCGCTAATTTTGAGTTTATTTGCGCTAAAATTACAATTCTTAAAAGTAATCTGTACCTACTTTGTTGCTACATTCGCTCCTCCCAACCAATTCAAGGCTACCAACTTGCTATAGATGCTATAGACTCCCCCTTTGGTGCCACTGACCCCAACGATAATGTCATTATCCTAGAGGATTTCAATCTTCCATTTCTCCAACGGGTTCAGTTTGAGGATGAGTCTCATTTTGTCACTTCAAATGCAACCTCGAAGAATTCCTTTTCAGAGACTGTCTCTCCAACTCTGGCAGCCTGGCCTCCATCAAACCAGTGGTGTAACTAATAGCCGAATCCCCAGTCACGACATCTGACAATTTTAAAGTAAAAAAAGTTGCATTCATTGACCTGAGGGAAGTGATTAAAAATTTAAAGGCGAAAAAAGATCCGGGTTACGACTTGATAACGGCGCAGGTAGTCAAGGAATTGCCGAATAAAGCTCTTATCAAACTGCTCTATTTGATCAACGCTTCGTTCAGATTGCTCTATGTTCCGAAACATTGAAAAGTCGCCGAGATTATATGAATAGAATATATTATTATTATGATCCCGAAACCAGGCAAATGAATGAGAAGAAATCATATCGTCCTATTTCCCTATTGCCGGTTATCTCAAAAATATTTGAAAAACTACTTTCCAAACGTCTACAACCCGTAACCGACGAAAGACGTCTGCTGACCATTAGTTTGGATTTAGTATCAAACATTCTGCAATCGACCAAGTCCACTGAGAAAGCTCTCGAAGAAAAAAAGATTTGTTGTGGTGTATTTCTTGAACAAAATTTTGAAAATAAAGTTCTTAGAACGATCGTTAACGCACCGTGGTATGTACGTAACGTAGATATTCATCGAGATCGTGTTCACAACCATTGAAGTGAGTAAGGCGGTCGGGCCTTATGGTGTCTTTAGAAGATTTTTCACCTGCTCTCGGTGCTAATAGCCTTGAAAGACAACTTGACCTTGTCTTCTCATCTGTTGCTGATAATACTATTGTAACAGTAAGCAAGCATCTTCTCTCTACTTTAGACTGCTACCATCCTCCTCTCTTTCTGTCGTTTTCCTACGGTGATTCAAACTCAAGTATTAATACTCAGAACTCGCCAAACTTAACAACCTGCTCAGCAATGCTGATTTTAACTACGCAAGCGTTGCCGTGGATACTACCCTCGCTTCTTTCTACACTACAATGTTCGATGGTCTTTTGCAAGCTTTCTCTTATTCACTAAACAAAAAAAAAACTGTTCTTCATCTCCATCCTGGTATAATAAACAATTGTGCTCACTTCGTAACAAGAGGAACAAACTTTGGAGAGCATATGTGAAATCCCGTTCTGGATATATGTAGCTACTCCATCTATCAGCACACACATACTCACTCCGACGAACTCTGTGAAGCTCTCTACCAGGATTATCTCGACCGAATGCAATCCAGTCTCATTACGGATCCTAAGCGTTTTTATCATTTCATAAATGCTAAACAAAAGTCTGATAGTTATCCATCTTAAATCGATGTAATTGCCACTGGCTTCAGTAAAGCATTTGATAAAATCTCGGACGGAATTATTATTATAATTGTTCTTAAGTTGAAAGCTCTTGGTTTTCAACCCGGCTGTTTCAATTGGATCAAATCATCAGATCTTCTGTCTCTAACCCCATTAAGGCCACTTCAGGTGTCCCTCAAAGATTCGTATCTATGTCAATTCATGACCTACTCCCATAAACGCCTTCCACCAAGCCATAGAAACTACTTCCTTTGCAACGAGTTTGTCCCACCAGTTTCATTTTTGCGTGATTTAGGCATTATTTGCGATAGAGAACTTAACTTCCGTTCCCATATTGACCACATAATAAATAGAACCAATTCTGCTCTTGGTTTTGTAAAACGTTGTTCCAAGGAATTTTTGAACCCATACGTCACAAAATCACTTTATATCACCTTCGTTAGAGCTATCCCCAAATATGCTAGCCAAGCTTGGTCGCCACACTACGCTGCCATATCCGCACACATCCACATATGCGGGCTCCCTTGGATTGATAGATATGTACAGCTTGCCTCCCTACTCTGATCGTTGAAAACTTATCAACCTTCAGTGTCTCGAAAATCGTCGCGAAATTGCCGACTTACTCTTCCGTCATCAGCTAATTACTGGTAAAATTGATTGCTCCGCTTTTCTTGAATTAGTCTCATTTAACACCAATCCTCTTTTCCGCCTTACATATCATCGTACCAAATATGGTTATAATAATAACGTACCACTGTTCAGAATGTTGCGTTTGGCTAACAATGTGGAAAACATCTTTGACTTCCACTGCAGCAGAACCACCATTTGAAACAATCTTCAGCACTCAATTCCACCTAGCCTTGTCTTGATTTTGACACCCCACGCCCACTCATATTTTTCCCCTCCTATTCTCACCCTCCACCTCCTCCCTTCTCTTCCTATTGTTGTTAGTTTTATATACAGTTTATAATACAGTTTTTTAAGACTTACTTTACTTTCTAATCAAACAAAAAAGGGTTTTAAGTTTTTTTTTCCCCGAGGGTATGTGAAAAATTTTCCATAGACACTATGAGAGTAGCAAGCGCGTGCTCATAGTAGTGTCAGATTCTTACTGACTAAAAAACACCACCCTTCGATACAAATTTGTTAGATATCGCAACTAAGTAATAACTTATCAAGCAATTTCGCTGTTAAACTTTCAAGGTAAGAGCCTATTGCAAAAATCCTTAATAGTTCCATTTCATTTTCAATGCATTTTATTTTGTAATTCAGTATACCTTACGTGCTAACAAAAACGCTTAAAACTAGCTTAATTAACTTAACTATTTTATTTTAACTTACTGGCTCAATGCGAGCGCTCTAAGTTAAATTGAACACTTAACCTATGTCTTTCGACGTAACCTAATTGAATTTATTTATTATAACAACTAATTGATGAATTAAAAACTAAGAAAAATGTTTACTATAGAAAAAAACTTAGTGAATGGACTGGTTTTGTGAACTATTTGATAAAAATTATAAACTACCTTAAAATAATTTTAAGCTAACTTAACTACGATGTGATTAAATACACACTTTTTTTTTTTTAAAAGCCAAGTGCTGTGCATGTTTTCTATGTTTTTTCTATTTTTTTTTGCTTAGCCAAGTGCTGTGCTATTGTTTTTTTTTTTTTTTTTTTTTTTTAACATACAAACTTAAGACTACCTTAGAACTATGTAAGCCGGCCATGGCTATTGTTTAAAACAAACAAATAGACGACCCGCTCTGCCTCCGTTATAGGCTAACCCGGATTAGGAGGAAACGACGACGGCGTCCCCTCCCCTTCATTAAGCCACCAAAATTGTTTGTGCTTCCTACTAACATCTTAAATATCGCGGACTGAAACCGCCCTACTGAACCGTAGTCGCTCTAGACTACCCTGTGCGACGTCTCGGTCGTAGTTGAGTCGCCTATCCACAGCTTTTCTGGCGACGTGGAAGATTAGCGGCACCGCTAACTTATCATGGATCAGACCTCTCTGATCAAGATATAGGAATGCTTCAGGAGGGATAAAGCCGTTAAGACGCACACTCTCGTGATAAAGATTATTGGGGTAATAAGCCCCAAAGATCAGGCTATTCATCGAGGTCATTGCTCTTGCAATATGCCTTCGAATCAACTTGATCAAGAAATTATCCACTCTTATCAGATTTGCCCTGTTGTACAGGACCTCATTACGATAGAATTTTATGTACTCAGACTCTGGTGTTCTATACAAACGAAGGCAAGCCCTAAGGCAAGCCCTCTCAAACACCCGCATCTTTTACAACAAGCTTGGCCCCACGTTGAACCACACGGGACATCCATATGCGAGCATAGGCCGAATAAGGGCCATGTAGCAGATTACCTTTACCTTCGCATCGAGTTGGCTGCTATAAAACAGTCTCTTTGTGAGGGCAAAAGCAACTTTGGCTCTGGCCAGAGCAGCATCTATATGTTTGTTAAAATATAGATATTGATCTAGCCAGACCCCAAGGTACCTGACTACACTTCGACTCGCAAGTGGCTGCCCATGCTGTCCCACGATAGACAACTTTCGCCAATTCTTTCTGATATCCCAAGAGGCCCCAGACAACGGCGTTCTGAACAGGATGGTCTCCGACTTCTGAAAGTTTATTTTCAGCTTCCAGTCATCGCAGTATCTCTTAATCTTATCGAAATCACGCTGCAAAAGTAATGTAATGACCTCGATCTTAGGCCCTGACCTGTACGCGACCAAATCGTCTGCGTACGGTATGGCATGGTGAAGTGAACCTTTGAGATCGCTCGTGTAAATATTGAAAAGGATCGGCGAATTAACCGCGCCCTGTTGCAGACCATTTTTTACTTCAAAAGTTCCAGCAGACGTCACATTGCCATTCTTTACAATGGATTTCTTACTGGTGAGCATGTCGTAAACGTACAGCAGTGGTTTACTTATGCCCAGCCTGCTCAACTTGTACAAGAGTCTCTCTGACCATACAGTATCGAAAGCCTTCTCCAAATCAACCAGAAGGGACCCGTGCATTGTTTCTTACTTTTATTCCATTGGATATCCGATACCAGTTTAGACGCGGCATGTATGGTATCATGCCCCGCCTTGAAACCGAATTGCTTATCCGGAATTATGTGCATGTCCTCGACCCACTTAGCCAGGGCTCTATGGATCACTTTTTCGAATACCTTGCTGATGTTCGGAAGGAGACTAATCGACCGGAGATTACCCGGATTGGAACTATCTTTATTTTTTTTGGAATGGGTTGCACCACCGCTGTTTTCCAATGCGCCTGATAATGAGCATTGTTCATTGCATTATTAAACAGAATGGTGTAAATGTTCACTTCTGGAGGAAGATGTCTAAGTACAATGTTGGGTATACCATCGATTCCCACGGATTTCTTTTTCCTCAGTGGTTCGAAGATCGCTTGGAGCTCTGCCTTCGAAATGAACGGCGGAGGTAGAAGTTGTGCACAAGGACCTGATTTTCCAGGTCGTGGTTCGGGCAAATACTATCATTCACCTTATACACGTCCTGGAAAGTCGCTCCTATAGCCTCTACCTTCTCCTGCGGATCTTCGATCACAAAGAAATTGTCATCCTCAGCTGCGTTATCCGGATCTATACCTGCTGTCACTAGTATTTGCACATTGTTCGTAGTTCGGGGGATTTTAAGACGCGGAAGATCGTTATTGTTCCTCCGAAAGATCTTGTTTATTTGGGGAACATACTCGGGTTGTTAGGTTTTATAGCCCGAATTTTCCTGTTCCAGTGCAAATTTACAGAGTCAGTAATTTTCTTTAATTAATTTCGAGAGGTTTTTAATCAACGACTTCAGCGTCCTAACCTCCTCCGAATTCTGTCTGTCAGTAAACTGTCTGTACAAGGTTTTTAATCTCTACAGCAACCTACTTTTATGTTCGTGCAGTGCGTCAATCGTTGCATTGCGGTATATGTCCACGTTGTCCGTGTGTTGATACCGAGGTATCGTACTGTCCATCGTTCGTATTATTGTCTCGTCCATTTGCTTTAGATATCTATCAATCTCCTCGTTTGACAGATTCCTATTAGACGGTAGGTCGAGCAAGTTCGAGGAGAGTGCTCTCGTCAACTTTCTGGAGAAGTGAGTCCAACGCGTTCTACTGTAATTGTAGGCGTGCAATTGGACGAACTCCTCCAATTCCGCAATTTCGTTGGGAATCGTTATTTCGGCACTGAGTCCGCAATGGTCACTGTCATACACAAAAGTGTGTAAGCAGTTTAAAGTTTGTCGGTCCATGTCGGTCAGTTGTAACCGTACGTCGAACAGCATTAGATCCAGATAAGATCTGCTTCTGGGATACGACGGACTATCCGTCGCTTTTAAATCAAGTCGATACTCAACACTGTGCAGACCCCACCAATTGAATAGTAGGTTCCCTCTAGAATTTGGTGTGCTATTTCCCCAATCTCTATGTTTGGCGTTCAAACCGCCGGCTATAATGAAAAAATTCTCCTCCGACTCCAGCCTTAGTATTCGAAAAAGTGTCTCGAGCTCTGAAATAAAACAAGTAGGTTGGGTAGCTTCAGGAGCATAGACTGCAACCATATACATCCTCTTTCCACTACGGAGGGGGATATACACGATACATGCTTCCAGCTCCTGGAACCTACGCACTTCACCGCTGTACACTACTCTATGACGCAACTCTTTTCTAATGAAGATCGCGACACCTCCTCCTTGTACAGAGTTGGGTCTATCTCTTCTTATAATAATATAACTATTGTGCCTCAACTTGTGTTTCTGGGATAGCTTAGTTTCGCTAACCAAAAGCACATCGGGAGAATGATCTTCAAGCAACTTGAAAAGTACGGCTCTTCGTTCGATCCTAATCAGAGAATTCACATTCACCGCAAGGATCTTAAAGGATTGCTCCGCCATGTTCGTACCCATTACGATTGGTGGTGCGTTAGGCCCGGCAGAAGCGCGTAGATCTGGTCTACCCGCGTCGCCTGCTCTTGGATTTGTCTCTGAAGTTGGCCCATCTGCCCCTGGATAGAGAGCAAGATAGCCAACAAATCAGGTTCAGCCTCCGGTGCTCTCGGCTTTGGAGCCTGCGGAACAACCTTCGGCTGCGACTGTACCGTATTCCCCCGGCCAGACGCCATTTGGGCGTAGGTCACTTGGGGAGTGACGGATTGTGCAGGAACGCTTGACACGGGCGGACGCTTGGTTTCCACCTTCTGCTGCCGAGCCAGATTTACTTTTTTAATATACTGGAATTTAGGGCAACCCCAATAGTTTGCGGTGTGCCCCGTATTCCTGCATAATGCACACGTGAGTTGACTTTTATCAGTCACGCCATCCCTACCTAGCGCGCATTCCTCTGCTTTGTGGTTCTTTCCACATTTCACACATCGAGGCTGCATTTAGCAGTTCGACGCAGCGTGCCCGAACCTCTGACAGCGAATGCATTGCAACATGCCTTCGCCCCTCTTTACTTTTTCCCATGTGACAACCTGGTAGTATAGGACTTTAATACTCCTTAGACCATCCAGTTTGCTATTGGGTGAGAGCTGAATCAGGAAGAACGGTAATTTCCGCTTCTCCCTTTTGGCCTTAGCTGTGCTAAATGGCTTGACCCCTACGAAATTGAGCCTATCGCACTCTTTCTCTTTGAGCAGCTTTAAGAGCTCCTCCGGTTCGGTAGACGGTTCCATCCCCTTCAGTAGCATAGTTTGAAGGAGAAGAACTCCGTCGTCGAGTCTTTTAATAGGTTTTTAATCGTATTATACTGATCCACCGTATTGCAGTGGATAGCATGCCTATCTGCACTAAATCTTTTAATAAAAAAATTACTACCTATGGCCGACTTACACAACTCGATGGTGTCCTTCAGTTCGACTTTGAAGGTGTTGATTGGTGGCACCCTTGTCTTTATTGTCTTCTGCTGCTGTGTCTGCTGCTGCGGTTTCTGCTGCTGTAGTTGTTGCTTCTGTTTTTGCTGCTGCTGTGTTTGCTGCTGTTGTTGTTCCTGCAGCTTAGATTGCTGCTGTTGTTGTTGCTGCGACTTCTTCTGGTGCTGTTGTTGTGCTTTAGCTGCTGCAGTTGTTTTTGTGGTTGTTGTTGTAGAGGTTGTTGTTGTTGTGGTTGTTGTTTTTGTGGTTGTTGTTTATCTTGTGGATGTTGCTGTTCCTGTTGTGGTTGTTGTTGTTCCTGGGATCGCTGGAGCTCTAGCTGTCGCTCCTTCTCCCTTCGTGCCATTTGTTTGGCCTTGATGGCGATTACCCTTTGCTGCAATTGTCGAATGCTGCTGCTAAGTGACTCCAATTCATCATCCCCGTCCTCAGATTCCGAGGCAACAAGAGTGGCGAAGCTGTTCTCCCTCTCTTTCCCGTACCTTCAGTAGCCACTTTTTCTCCGTGGCCTGCTGGAACCGTTGTATCGGCTGATTTTTGTTTGTCCGCCACTTCCGCTACTCGGATTGCGGACCGCTCACTATCTTCCATCAGGCGATTTCATGCTTTATTTTCACTTTTCTTTATTGGTTTATTTTTATTAGAAAAAATAAAAAAAGGCAGGTCTTGTGGGGAATTGAAGCCGTGTCCGTCGCACGATGGCCAATTAGCACATCCACTGGACCAAGCTGACGCTTTTTAAAGCAATGTCTTTTTCACTATATACGGAACGCTACGAATTTACTTTAAGCCGAAACACGTGTATACTCCGCGAAGGTCTGTGAACGACTCGATCCTTAATAGTCTTCTTCAACAAATTGCACAGACGAGTCAAGTGTGCTTTATGCTGCGGAGCACGACTCTTTTGCCATTTTTTACGCGCTTTTATTTTTTCCTTGACCAATTCTTTTATTCCCGGAAGATACCGTAAACCGTATCTGTTCGGCGTTTTCCTTGGATTGGGCGTATTATTCCTAAAGCCTTCCCAGTTAGTTGTTCTACCAGTTGATCTCGCTGGCTCTAGCTTATAGACTACTTTTTCGCTCAATTTCAAAATAACTGGGAAATGATCAGACGACAGATTTAAGCTCTCTTTAACTTTTATGTATATATATATATATTTGGCGCAACAGCTCTTTAAGTGCCAGGACCTAGCTTCTCGCAACCACTCATATTGTGTGCGTTATATTTTTCACACGAATGGAAGGGACCTACAGATTAGTGCCGTATCCGAACGGCGATTTGAGAAGCTTTTTCGAGACAACAATATTCTCGGATGTTTGTCAGACGCTCGCGAGATGTGGGACCATGAAAAAAACTTGTTGGTGTTTTCTGGGATTCGAACGAAAAAATCGAACAGGTCAGGTATTTTCGAAGTATCGTTGAATAGAAATCACAACTGTACTCTATACCTACCCCATAGAGCATTCTACCTTTTTTCGAGCTCTATCTTGAGCACCAGAACGTATGTTTCGCATTAAAATTGCCGCCAATAATGAAATTAGGTTTCAGCGATTCAAACAAGTTAGTAAAATCACTTTTTTCAAGCGCGGAACGCGGTGGACAGTAGATAGATGAGATTTTAAGATTACGCTGACTATTTTTAACTCCAATCGTGTACAATTGCAAAGTTTCAAGCTCTATCTTTAGGTTTTCGGATTGTTCGATCCAGTCTTTAATAAACAAGGATGATCCGTCTTTCGCTTTTCCCGAAGGGTGACAGGCGTGGTAATCATTATAGCCTTTTATTTTAAAATACGATTCGTTTTTTACGTGGGTTTTAGAAATCAAGCAAATATCAATATCTTTTCCCCGCATGAATATTTCCAGTTCGTCAAGTTTTTGCAAAAGTCCGTTTTCATTCCAAGTACATATTTTTAACATTCGTTTTTCGTGAATTACTTTCTCCTGTGCGATCTTACGCTTCGGCTTAGTTTCCAGTTTTGATTTTGTATTTAGGGGCTTAAGGAGCGGATCTTTCCGTTTTTGCAACTCTTTAGCAACTTCACAGCCTCTATAATTTTCCGGGTGCTTCCCCTTACAATTAACACAGGTTGCAGAGGTTTGGGAGAGGTGATTTCCGGCGCATTTCACACATCGCGGTTCTTTTTTGCAGTACATTTGCGTATGATTAAATCCTTGGCAACGTTTGCACTGCGGAATCATTCTTAAATTTGAACGCATGGGCTCGGTTTTGACCACGATATATAGTATAGCTCTAATTCGGTAGATATCGTCGATATTATCAGACTTATCGAAGGTAAGCATAAAAAGCGGAAATCCACGCCTTACCAAGACGTCTTTATCTATTTCCGTTTGTTGCTTCTCCTTCTTGGTGATATTAACGGCATCGAGAATTTTAAAGCATTTGGCTTGAAGATCGGGCATAACCTCTTCTTCGGTGCATGGCGGTGGAGTCTGCTTGCAACAACACGATGTGGCCTTTCTGACTTGATTTCGAAAGTATACCACTGAATCATTTCGGTATTTAGCTTTTGGGACACAGCTCGGTAGCCATTGTAGTCGTCGACGTTGATTTTCCACGCATTATCCCTCAAAGATTTAACCTTATACTTGGATGTTATTATTCCTTTAAGGAGGCTATGGAACTTATTGTATTCCGTTATCCCGACGATGTTTATTGGTGGGGGTGGACGAAATTTCGCTCGAAGTTGCTTTTCTTGCGGTTCTTTGTGATTTTCTTCTTTCACGGGCTCAACTTCGGGCGATGAACCGGCTCTCCGTTTCTTCTTCTTTCTTCTTATGTCCTGTATCCCCTTGTGGGTCCTAGGGCCTCCACTACGCCTACGCGCCATCGTGTACGGTTTGTGGCAATGTGTCTAAGTCCTCCCCAACTTTTCCCTAACTGCCGTGCCTCCTTCTCGACTGTTCTGCGCCATGTTCTCCTCGGACCGCCAGGTCTTCTGCCATCCCGAGTTAGAGGGTTCCATTGCATAGCATGGTTCGCTATGGAGCTGTCACCCTTTCGGAACGTGTGAAAGTTGTGCCTATTGGTTCCTGACCCGTTCTCTCGTAAAGGTGTTCGTTAGAGATACGATTGGGCCAGAAAATCCTTAAGATATTACGCAGACACCTATTAGCGAACGTTTTCAGCTTTCTGGTGATAGTAGTGGTCACTCTCCACGTGCTGCAACCATACAGCAGCACGGATTCAACGTTGGAGCGGAACAGTCTTATTTTGGTGCTCAAACTGATTGCATTGCTTCGCCATATTTTGGACAACATCCCGAACGCGGACTTTACTTTGGCGATCCTGTTGGCTATATCCAGTTCGGTTCCACCATCGGTCGAGACAATACTCCCAAGATACTGGAAATCCTCTACTCTCTCTACCGGTTGTCCAGCAATGCATATTTGAGCCGATGAGTTTGTTCCAAGGCTGATCATTTTAGTTTTTGCCGTATTAGTTTTCAGCCCGACGACACCTGCCTTCCTCTCCACATCTGCTGTCATTTGGTGGAGGTCTATAATTCTGTGGGAGAGTAAGCATACATCGTCTGCGTAGTCAAGATGCTTCAGTTGAGATGTAAGAGTCCATCTTTTCTTTGGGTCAAAGTTTAAGTTTAGCGTCAAGTTCCCTCATTGTTAGTTTTTAAGTCTAGCTTTAAGCTGTTGTTTGTATTAAGCTTAAATAAATAAATAAATAAATTAGACATTGCAACTACGGTAGTGTGTATTATGTGGGATACCTAGTCTGGCTGCATGTTCTCCTATCGGGTAGCTGTTATTCTAGCGATGTCTTTACGCGTTCAGTTAAGGAAGTCGTCTGCTTTTGCCTTGTTGTAGCTTGGGCACATCCTTCTAGATGTGACACAAGTTATCAGTCTAGTCCATCAGAGGTTGGCTTTAATAAGAAAGTATAAGGAAAGTTTTGCCTTGACTACTGCCAGCGGAATGTGGACTAATTCTGCAATGTCTAGGCAGTTCGTCAGCCTGTTCGCTTCCATAAACGTTACTGTGCCTTGGAATCACCTGTTCGTTTTGCTATTTCGATACACTTTGTGAAAATCATTTTGAAAATAGTGTAATCTGTTTGAATCAATACGAGTTCTCTCAATAGAGAATCTACATAGAATATTTCTATGACCGTATGGTTTCGCAGTCCAGCACCCAGACTCTCTGATTTTGATCGCGCTATGTGCTGTGGTGTTTGTTATGTCCCGATTTAGGGGTAGAAGTGGCAGGAAAACCGTTACAGCATTTAACAGACTCTACTGTATCGTGCCTGTGGTTCCTATACATGCTGTTCTTTGTACCTTATTAAGTTTGGTTTTGTTATACTGTTTCCTTAAAACCGGCCACCATACTATTGACCCACACGTGAGAATAGAGTGTATTATGGCTGTGTACATCCATAGAGTACATTTTGGTTGCAGGTCCCATTTGCTTCCTTATTGTTAATGCTATAAGCTTTCAAACAGTTTTAAGAAAATCTACCAACGCAATATTAACGTGATAAATTCTTACTAGTACTATGCCTATAGATGTTTCATTGATTTAATAACTTAAGTTTAACAACATTCATATCTTTTTGTGGTTAATACAATAAATAAACAGAACAACCTCATAAAAATCCAATGGCCAAGAGATTCTCGAGTGAAATCCATTAAGTAACCAGTCACTGGACATACTATTCCACGCCAGAAGTTTTTAATAGATTGCGTTTCTGTTATAGTACCTGCGGTTCCGTTCGTATCTATAAATTACCAAGTTAATGGAAGGTTCTAAAGTTGTGTCACTGAATTTTTGCTGTTAATTATTCTTCGCTTAACTGTTTAGTAATTGTGGAATACTGCTTCTGCAGACAATTGTAAACAAAAATATTTTCAGATTGTGAACAGTTTAATGCAGAGTTCTTCCATTTACATCTGCCCTTAAGAAAACTAAACAGTAACTAATGGGATTGGTTTTGTTTTTGGCAGCAATTGCGGGTTCAAGAATAATATGTTGTTCTACTACAAAAGTGAGTACCTTGCAACCGCAAATTACTTCAAATGTGTCTAATAGCAAACATGCACGCTCTCTGACGGCAAAGATTGATTTACATTCGAAATTGTCGGAAAAATGTTAATTATACATCAAGTCCTCCTTATATGCACATATATATACAGTACTACCTCGATAATGTGAACTTATTAGAACAAAGGCCTGTTCACATTTTGGAGGGGTTCTCATTATCGGAACATATTTTTTCAACTAAAAATAAGGGAATTTTCGGATAACGAATGCCCATATAAAATGGGCAAAAAATTCTTCGCCTAATAAATAACAGGTGGTACAACATGGAAAACATGTCTGGACAAATAATTGCAATTATCGAAAGAATAACAAAAGAAAAATGCGAAATATTGAGGAAAAGTTCACATTATAGAGGTGAGAAAATTTCAAGGTTCACATCATAGAGGTAGTAATGTATAGATTTATGAGTCACATTATTGAGTTAGTACTGTATATACATAGTATATAGTCTGTATATTTCCAGTTTAATTGATATCCAAGCATGCTATTCAGTTTTATTTCTTCCTGCCTTCCGAAGAGGATTCTGCCTTTTGCAACCATCGTCTTTTACAACCGCTAAAATATAATAAAATCCTCGGTAGAAATTATCCATGATACACATTCATAGGTACGTACATACTCATACCTACGATCCTATATTACGACCTATCTGTGAAATATCTGCAGAGATAGATTTCTAAGAAGCAATTAATTCTCCCTTAAAAAGACAGTGGTAAGAATTTCGAAAACTAATCGTGGGTATAAGCGGCACATGAACTTACGAGTATATTACTTACATATTGAAACTTTTACTATTTTAAGGTACATATGCTATGTATGTACTGTGACGGTGTTTTTGGTCGACGGCTGAGGTAAGCTCACCGGTTCCAGGGTTTACTCAAAGGAAATAGAGCGCGACCGGCTCAGTTGGTATTGCCACGTTCAAAGAAGAGATCATTTGAACCCTGTTAAAAAGGCAATATCAATGCAAGTTCCAAAGACATCGCGATGTAGGAAAGGCAGGCCTATAAACGCCTGGATCAGACAAATGCGAGGACATCGGCATTTCATTGGCCTGCCGATATTTTCTGAGGTCAAATAGGCGAACCCCACAGACGGATCAGTAGAAATGCGGTGAAGTGGGAGTGTTGTGATCCCTTGTTTTCGGATCATGGCCTCGCTGATAAAAGGAAGAAGAAGCAATTGCAAGCGCGAACTTAGTCGAAAATTGATACCAACCGAAGATGGACTCTGAAAAATTGATAAGCGAAGTACAGAAACGGCATTGTCTGTGAAACATGTGAACAAAAGAATATAGCAATAGACTTTTAACAGAGAAACAATGTGAAGAAGTGGCAAATGAATAGCAAGTATCCAGTAATTACTAATTATAATTTTGTTTATTTAACCAAAATTTCTGGTAATAAAAGTTCTTCATATAAAAAAAATTGTGTGTGACACATATAAGAAAATTGTTGAAGTGAAACTTCAGTTCAATAAAACGTATTATTTAAAGGCATACGCACATGGCAAACATCAGCTGATGTATCTACTAAGTTTACATGACCGGATTGAGAGATTGAATTGACACAAGATTGAGTTTTGATGGGCGTTTTCGCTTGGAATCGAAACGGAAGAGGATTGAGTTCGACACTTCTTCCCCTGTATTCGTACGTGAAGTTCATTTTCTTTCTCTACTCTCTCTTTTTTCTCTATCTTCATCGTTCGATCCGCGTTTATACTAGTATACAAAATCTCAAATCGATCCCTGAAAACTTTATGATCAGATAGAGTCAATTCTATTTCAATGCGGTCTACATTTATATGGTACTCGAACTGAATTGAATCCGGTTTCAACCTAGGATGTAAACGTAGTAATCGACACTGACCTAAATCCGTAGTTTACTTATGAGCATGCACTACTTATCTATTTTTCTTTTATACATCTACTCATCGCTCTCTAACATATAAGCAAGACTACCTTGTGGGATGCTAGAAGTTACTTTAACTACGCGAGATGTGAATCATCGACCATTACCAATTAAATAATTGGAAAACTACCTTAGCATTGAAGAGTGAAAACCCAATTATTTAAGCTTTGCTAAAAACAAAGTGTGATGTACTCTAAGAAAAGTTTTTTTGTGAAATTTGAAACTTTCAAAAGTGAAATAAAGCCCAAAACGAGTTGAAAGCATTGTTAGGACATTATTTCACTTTCACATCAAGATCAAATTGCGTGTTGGACTTTTTTGCATTAGACTTAATTTCATGGCTAATGTGAGCTCGCGCTTGCCATGTGTAGCGCTAGTATTACTCCTTACTTAATTAGGTGGTGCTACAATTTCGCATGAACCTGGGTCTCAACCAACAATCCTCTCCATTAAGCTCGGTCTTTAGCTAATTGCTTGTAGCTGCGCACTCCAATTTGGTCGAGGTCCCCTTGAATTTGTGCGCGCCACCTACAGCGAGGACGGCCTCTACCCCGTCGCTGCTCCGGATTAGATTCGAGGACTCTGCGAGCCGGAGCGCTGGTGAACATTTGCTCTACATGTCCTAGCCATCTTAAACGTGTAATACGAGGTTTTTTAACTAGGTCGATGTCACCGTCAACGCAAACGGGACCGAATGCCTTGCGAAGAATTTTCCTCTCAAAACCACCAAGGACATAAAGCAGGACTGGGATGATCAGGGTCTTATATAGAGTCTCCTTAGTTGTTCAAGATAGGACTTTACTGTTCAATTACCTTATTAACCCAAAAAAAAAACAATGATTGGCAAGAGTTATTCTTCGCTCGATCTCTGCGCTAGTATCATTGTCAGAATAAACAGCAGAGCCAAGGTAGACAAAGTCCTTTCTACCTCGAAGCTGTAGCTGCCCACTGTGATGTTCTGCCCAATTCGTTGGTCCTTTGTTGTTGACAGCATATACTTGGTTTTGCCCTCGTTTAACGCTAAATCCATTTTGACCGCTTCTGCTTCAATGCTTATAAACACACCAGTGACAGCACCTTTTTTTAAACCATTTAAAGGTCTGTGTGAGGTCATTACCGACTTTGATGGAGCAGCGACAGTTCTCCATCGTCATCCGGCATAGGCGGACATGTTTGGCAGGGATGCCAAAACTGGACATGGCTCCATACTCGTATAGTATATAAGTTGGTGTATGCTCTCTACCAATTCATCACCAGCTGCCTTGAAAAGTTCGGCCAGGAAGCCGTCAGGTCCATCAGCCTTCTTAGATTTTGACTATCATCGTCTACATAATGTTGAATGGTTAATTCTGGCTGATAGCGGAATGTTGGTCTTGGTCGCCGTTATACAGTTTACAGAAGTAGTTTTTCCATATTCTCAGCACGGTTTGTGGTTCTACTACCACGTTTCCATTTTCATCTCTTCAGGTTTCTGTACGGGCTTTGTTCCTCTGACATGTGCTTCTTCCATTTGGCACAACTTCAGTTCATTGTTCCTCTAGTATAAACTATTAATATTCCCGATCGCGCCCTTCTCATGCGCTTTCTTAGATTCTTGCAAATAGAATCTGGAATTTAAAGTCCGTTGCCTTTGATTGTTGTTTCTCTGATGCAATTTTATTTGTTTTGCAGGAAAATCGAAAAAGGAGAGAAATAAAGTTATTTGCATTGTATTGCAGGGAAACAACTATAGTTCGGTGGTAAATGTAATAAAAGAAATATAAAAAGCGCTGTATTTCCCTGATTATTTTTGCAGTGAATTATTTAAAATTGATTCAGAACAACCCATATCATCAATATTAGAAAGGCCTCCAGTTTAGGACAAAAATAAAAATGAAAAGTATTACAACAGAATTGTTGTGGAGAAGAAGTGGGACGAAGTGTCTTTGATAAATAATGAACTTCGAAACAATCTAAAATCATAAATCATCAGAGAAAGAGTTTTCAAATCATTAAAAAATATCGTGACAAGTACCAGAACAGCACAAAACACCTTCACTGTGCACATCATACCACATCTCGCACTGTTTCGCATCACTGTGCGCGTAGCCTTTGACTCTGACAGGAACATAAAACTCAGTTTCTGTGGAAACTAAGAAGCTTTTTAGTTCAGAAAGTAAATCGTTTCCTTAATTTCGAAAGTGATTTGTCGAAAGTAAGATGCGAGACAATTTCAATAGATTGCCATGTAATCTATATCGAGTTACGACTTTCCTGCACAAATGTGATGTCCGAAATGTTACATGCGTGCATTGTCTTAAACAGTTCTAGAAGGGATTAATGTATAGTTAAATATTGCTTAAACGGTAATGCTGGTAGTTTGTTGTTTATTAAAAGTGGAAATAGGTATGTATGTACTTTTAAAACACACGTCAATAAAAGTTAGTACATATACATATAGTGTTTTCCACAGTCAAAATAATGCATACAATAAATATTGATATTTGACCTTTACTTCACAGATTCGTTACAATTAAAAACCCAAACTCGAAACTATGGTATCCCATTTTCTAAATTGTTGTTTATAATATAAAACCTAATATGAAGGTGTGATGAGTTTGTGTACTTTGATCAAAAGATTATTTCAGCGAAATGTGTTCAACAGTGCCTTTGTGCTGAAGAGAAATAATCCTTTATACATAGGACTCAGAATCTAATTGAGTTAAATTTTGCGTTAAATGTAGGTGGGGGTCGGCAGAAGGAGTGAAATAAAGGGGTATTTTGTTTTTGTGGCTTTTATTTGGATTTTGTAAATTAAGCGAGTTGAAAATATCATTCATGCATGTCATCACTTTGATGTTTGTTGATTAGGATGCTTCAGTTGCTTGGGCAAACAGATTGTTTTTACTTTTCATGACCTGATTAAAATCCTGATGAACATATGGAAATAAAAGGTGAACGTTTTTTATTTTTTGATTTATGTTTTAATGCACTTAGCGTAATTCGAACATACAACACATATTTGAATACCCTGTCGCATCAATCCACCAGTTGTATTATTTAATTTACTTGGAAGTTATACCTTCTTCTTCTTCATTTTTCAGCGAGGTTATGATCCGAAAACAAGGGATCATAACCCTCCCACTTCACCGCATTTCTACTGAGCCGCCTGTGGGGTTCGCCTATTTGATCTCAGAAAATATCAGCAGGCCTCCCTATTTTGAATCACTCGGTTACTGAGACCAATGAAATGTCGATGTCGTCCCATTTGTGTGATCCAGGCGTTTATAGGACTGCCTTTTCTACATCGCGATGTCTTTGGAACTTGCATTGATATTGCCTTTTTAACAGGGTTCAAATGATCACTTCTTTGAACGTGGCAATACCAGCTGAGCCGGTCGCGCTCTACTTTTTGTACGATAGTTTCCTTGATGTGAAAGCTTCCACGGATCTTCGAACTTTTTATTCGATCAAGTTTTGTCACTCCTGCTGTCATGCGAAGCATCTTCATCTCAGCTGCCGTTAATTTACTTTCTTACGTTTTGTACATCGTCCAACATTGTGAACAGTATGCGAACGCTGGACGCACAACTGCGGTGTAGAGCCTCCCTTTCAGCTTAGGTGCCATTTTTCTGTCACAGAAGATAGCGGAAATTTCCTGCCACTTTATCCACCCTACGCTTACGCGGTGATTGATATCGTCATCACAAGTTGCTTTGCTATTGATCATAGATCCCAGATATTTGAACTTTCCGCACTTGGGAAGCACTGTTCCATTCAAATAAATGTCTGGAATAGGTCTGAGTGGATCAGAGAACGGGCAGCACAAGTACTCTGCCTTTTTTGAACTAATGAGATACCCATTTCCCTCCAAAACGTCCACACACACATCAATTGCTCGTTGCAAAGAATAACTGATGTACCTTGAGGTACGTCGCTTTACCTTCAAGCAAATAATCAAGGACTATAATAAAGAGCAAAGGACTTAAAACGCTTCCCTGGTGCACCCCGACTTTGATTGGGAACTCTTCGGTTACTCCAGCGGGGCATCTTACTCTTCTCTTTGCTTTTTTGTTAATGTCCATGATCATCTGTACATAGGTTTCTGGAACCCCTCGATGTCTTAGCGCCACCCATATCAGATCTCGTGGTTGTCTGTCGAATGCCTTTTCAAAGTCAACCAATACAATATGCAATTCCAAATTTATACTTTGGATTGCATCTGTGGTTGATTTACCCGAGACAAACCCGCACTGATCATCAGATAGTCGTATTATTTTTCGCAGTCGGCCACTTAATGCCCGCTCAACGATCTTCATGGTGTGTGACATCAGCTTGGTCGAACGGTAATTATCACAGTTTCGCGTATCACCCTTCCCTTTCTATACAGGGAGATGGTAATTTTCCCTCCATTGATTCGGCATTGGATCACCTCTCATAAATTTAGAGATGAGAATTTTGAGCCATCTGAACCCGATGTCTCCCATCTTTTTCCAGAACTCAGAGGGCATCTCGTCTGGCCCAACCGCTTTTCGTTTTTTTTGAGTATTTGACCGCCTCACTAACTTCTTCGACTGTAATGTCGGGTATTTCTTCATAGTTAGGTGTGGCTCTTGGAAAGTATAGCCGGGGAAACTGCTCATTTAAAAGTTCTTCACAATACTGCCGCCACCTCTGCAGAATTTTGTCGTCATCCACAAGAACCTGGCCATGAGCATTGTTAATGAACTTTGGCGAACGAATCTCCTGAGCATTCCTCCTTCTTTGGGCGGCTATTTTGAAGATGCTCCTGGATAGCCTGGTTTGCATCAGGAACCGGGGAAAATATTTTCTCCAGCTCCCGATACAGGCCCTCCGTACTCTCTGCTTGAAACTGAGCGCACTTCTTCTTCGCTGTTTTTTTTGCAACATCTGTATTCCATTTCGAAGCGAGCTTTTTCGTCCCTATTATTAGAGGGGCACTTTGACCAAGCTTTGAATGTCGCTTTCTTCTCATTTATCACCTTCTTAGTTTCATCACTCCACCACCATGTTTCTTTGACGTGTTGGTGGTGGCCTTTTGAAGGTCCTAGCAGTGATTTGGCTAATGTGTAAAAGGAGGAGTGCGTGTCATGAGCTATTCTTCGGCCTATTATGGCCAATGACAGTACTGTCACGTTTGCGGGAAATTTTCTTGATGTACTGCACGGCGAAATTTCTTCCCACATATTTTTTGCTCTGCCGTCTTCATCCTCAGCTCGGTTGATGCTGTGAGAGAGGTAATTTTTCACCACGAAAACAAAATCCTCGCCTTTTTTTTTGTCCAGAGCGTACCACTTGATTTTATCAGAGAGCCTTGTTTGTTTGCTTTTCTTCGGTGTCTTCATAAAAGTGTTTGTTAGGAGGAGACGGTGTTGGCGAGCGATCGCCTCTCCCAGGATCACTTTGCAATCTTTTACCCGATGCTTCATGAAACTGGCTACCAAATGGTAATTAATATGGGTTTTATCTCCACCACCGCTGAAATTGATCAGGTGTCGGCTTTGTTTGATGAACATGTCATTTAGCACGATAAGACCGTGTTATTTCCACATGCTTATGATGTCTTTACCATGAATGTTCCCGGTGCCGTAACCCAGTCCTCCATGGCAGTCTTCATAGTCTTCAGAAACTCTTCCTTTGGGATGTTCTTAAGGAGATTGTGGAAATCTACCCAAAATGCATCTTTATCCCTCTGATCGCACTCAATTTGGGGAGCATATGCACTGACAATATTCCACAACTCTCCTTGTATTACTAGTTTGAGAGACATCAAACGGTCGATGGACTTCGAAATGCTCAAGACGTAACCAAGTAGCTCTGCCGCAAGGATGATACCGATTCCATTCCTAGCCTTTTCCGTTCCGTAGTAGAACATCTTGTAATCTTTTGTCCTAACGTCCAAGAAACGCACTCGATTTCCAGTGTTTTTCCATTTCGTCTCTTGGACACACAAGATATCCACCCGCCTTCTATTCATCATCTCTTCCAGCTCGTAACTTCGACCAGTCATGCTTCCAACGTTCCAACATGCGACCCTCAAAGTTATACCCTATAACATCAAACTTTAGAACAAATGAACTTTTATGAACAAAATCGGTACACAGTTTAAGTTAATTTGCACGGTCATTTCTGTAGACACTTCTAAACACATTTTGAACTGTTTCTTGCTTGCTTTTTTCAGCAATAATAAATTGCAACAAGGCATGTTTCTAACAACCCATACTTGGAGAAATGCATACCACATTCTATTTTACAAGTCAATATTCATTGTTTTATGCGTTATCATATTTTTGAATTTGTTTCTTAAAGAAATTTTATGACAGCTACATAACATATATAAGTCCAGAGGTTTAAATTAAGCTTGACTAAGATTGAGCAAAATATTGCATTTAGTTTTTATTCGACTCTGAAATCTAAGGAATCTTCAAAGATATCGGCGTACATATATATGTAAAAGTAGGGATGATATTCTCCCTACTTGCGCACGCCAAGTTAATTGAGGTCCCCCTCCACTAGCCTGTCCCACCTAACGGAAGGTCGTTCTCTACTGCGCCGTCCGTCCGGGGTGGATTCGAAAACTTTCTTGGCGGGAATGTTGGGCTCTATCCGCTTTAAATGACCCAGCCATCTTAGTCGCTGTATGTGAACTCTTCCGGCTAAGTCGATGTCCTTATATAATAGGCCGTATAGTTTGGCATTGTACCTTCTCCTCCACTCGCTGTCTATGCAGATGGGACCAAATATCGCTCGAAGAACTTTTTTCTCGAAATAACCAAGGGCATCCTCATCCGGTTTTGACAAAGCCCATGCCTTTGCGCCATACAGCAGGACTGGGATGATTAGTGTCTTATAAAGAGTTACCTTAGTAGTTCGAGATAAGGCTTTCCTACTCAATTGCCTTCTTAGCCCATAGAAACAACGATTGGCAAGAGTAATTCTTCGTGTGATTTCCCCACTGATGTCATTTGCGGAGCTCACCATAGGGCCTAGGTAGACAAAATCCTTTACTACCTTAAAATTATATCTGTCTATTGTGGCGTTCTGTCCAAGACGCCAATGTTGGGTGTCCTATTTTCTAGACAGCATACATTTTGTTTTACTTTTATTGACCGCTTTTCTTGGTGAATCGTCCTTTGGTGAATCGTCCTTAATACTCAAAAAATCCCCACTGATGGTCCGCTGAGTTCTTCCGATTAGGTCAATGTTATTGGCATAAGCGAGTAGTTGTACAGACTTGTAAAAGATTGTACCTCCGGTGTTGGCTTGTGAGTTTCGTACAATTCTCCCAAGCACTATGTTAAAGAGATCGCATGATAGCGCGTCACCTTGTCTAAGACCTTTCCTGATATCGAACGGTTTGGTGATATTTGTACCGACTTTAATGGACGAGCTTGGCAGGGAACCCGCGACTAGACATTGTTCTGTATAACTCATCTCTATACACGCTATTATAGGCAGCTTTGAAATCGATGAAGAGGTGGTGTGCATCGATTTTATATTCATGGGTTTTTTCCAAGATCTGCCGTAGTGTGAATATTTGGGCAATGGTGGACTTTCCCGGCCTGAAACCGCACTGATAAGGACCTATCAGGTTGTTGACGATCGGTTTTAGGCGTTCACATAATACGGCAGACAGGATCTTATATGCGGTGTTGAGGGGACTTATGCCTCTGTTGTTGGGGCAGTTCAGAGGATCTCCTTTCTTTAGGATCGAGCAAACGATGCTGAGGTTCCATTCATCGGGCATACTTTCGTCCAACCAGATTTTACAGATGAGCTGGTGCATGCTCCTTACCAACTCATCTCCTCCTGCCTTGAAAAGTTCAGCAGCAAAGCCGTCGAGTCCAGCAGCTTTGTTGAATTTAAGTTAAGATATCGCTATCCTCACTTCATTCTAATTGGGTTGAAGAGAATTTTGACTGTCATCGTGACTGTTGAATGGCTCATTTTGCCTGACAGCTGAATATTGGTCATCATCGCCGTTTAACAGCCTGTAGAAGTTTTCTTCCATATCCTCAGCACCGACTACGATTCTACTACTATGTTGCCATTGTTTTGTTTACCTTTGGTAACATTTTCGAATATCATTCCTGCAATAAAGACTCTCAATCTCCGCGATCGAGCGCTCCTCATGCTCCTTTTTCTTCCTTCTGAGAAGTCGATATTCCTCTTTTCTCCTCCGGTCGTAGGGTTCGTAAGCAGCTCTAGTCCTTCTATGCAGCACCGCTTTGTACGCCTCTTGTTTTGCTGCATGTGCTTGCCGGTATTCCTCATCAATCCAGGTGTTTCGTTGTGGTGACCGAGAGAAACCCAGTACATCAGAGGCGGCATCTCTGATGGCTTGTTGGCAATACTGCTACTGGTCTTCCGCATTTGCTGCTGGGGACATAGGACTTAGACCAAGATAAAAAGAAACTCGATCGACAAACACTCTGGATGTCTCTTGCGATTGGAGTCGTCCGCCCAACGTCAAACTTCCTCACAGTATTTCGTTGACTTCGTTCTGGGTATCCGCATCCGTACCTTTTCTTTTTTGTTTTTTTTTTCCGAGGGTTGGTGAAAAATCTTCCATAGACACTATGAGAATAGCAAGCGCGTGCTCATAGTAGTGTCAGATTCTTACTGACTAAAGAAACACCACCCTTCGATATAAATTTGTTAGATATCGCAACTAAGTCTTAACTTATCAAGCAATTTTTCTATCAAGAAATAAAAACGTTGGCAGGTTACTTTCCACTGAAAGATCCTGCATGTTCCGCAATCTAGACGCGGTTTATCATTATCTCGCCAAGTCGAAGGGTTTCGTCCTTTGTAGTCGGCGCAATAAGTCGCTCTCATCCAATATTTGAAGGACTGTATTGCTGACATGTCCGATTAGTCGGTTTCTATGCTTTCTCGCGAAGCTTCTAGTTTCAGCTTCGATTGTCGGAATTCCGAGATCCCTGTGGATATCGTCGTTTCTAATATACCACGGTGCTTGGACAATCTCTCTTAGCACTTTATTTTGAAAAGTTTGTAAAATATTGGCATTTGTTTTCTTGGTACAACCCCAAAGTTGTATACCGTAGGTCCACACCGGCTTTAGCACTTGGTTGTATAAAAGCAGTTTGTTCACAGTACTGAGCTGGGAATGTTTTCCGAGTAACCAGTACATTTCGCTATATTTGATTTCGAGTTCTTTACGTTTCATTTTCACGTGCGAATTCAATTTCAGTCTTGCGTCGAGTGTCATTCCCAGGTATTTGACCTCGTTTGCAAAAGGTATTCGGGCCGAGTTTAGGAACATTGGCAAGTTATTAGTTTTCTTGTAAGTGAAATTCACGTGAACAGATTTAGATTCGTTGAGGGCAATCCGCGAGTCCCTCGTCCATTCATTTACTTTATTTAGCGCGTTTTGCAGTTTTGCAGTCGTTTATTCGATTGTTTTACCTACTGCTAGGATAGCAGTGTCATCGGCAAACGCAGCAAGGATAGTGCCATCTTCTTTCGGTATATCTCGAGTTCATAACAGGTAGAGAAGCGGCCCAAGAACGCTTCCTTGTGGTACGCCGGCTGAAATTTCTTTGAGCAGCGAGTATTCGTTTCCGTGTCTAACACAGAAGAGTCGATTCCCCAGATATGATACTAGAATATCGTATAAGCACACAGGGAGAACTTGTCGTAATTTGGATTTCAAGCCATCATGCCACACCTTATCAAAGGCCTATGAGACGTCAAGAAATACGCTTGAGCAAATCTTTTTTTCTTCAAGTGCTTTCTCGATTACGTCAGTAATTCTATGCACCTTGTCAATCGTCGAATGCTTACTTCTGAACCCAAACTGGTGGTCAGGGATAAGATTATTTTCGTCTATAACCGGTTGGAGACGCCTTAGTAATATCCTCTCGAAAATTTTGGATATGACTGGAAGAAGCGAAATTGGTCTATACGATTTTATCTCATTTGGCGGTTTTCCTGGTTTTAAGACCATTATTACTTCCGCAACTTTCCATTGGCTCGGAACGTGTTTTAATCTGAGCGCAGCATTTGCAACATTCGGATGTGGATTTGCTATACGCGGCATGCTTAGGCAAGAAGTCTTCAGCTTCCGACACGTAAGTGAGCTTATTACGAGATCCGGATTTAAGTTAAATTAACTAACATAAGCCATATACGAGTACACTATCATGCAAAAAGAAAGGCGCACTCAAGTAAAACAGAATATTTTGACTTTGAGCTGGGACTAATTTCCGCAAGCGTGGATTTTTGTCTGTGTACACACTTATCAAATCTCACATTCGCAGCACCTGTACACCAAAGCCAGTTTATGCGATTCCGCAACGTATCGTGAGTTTGAATGTGCTGAGTGAATAATTTTTTGTCAGCACAGTGAGCTGAATAAGAAGTTCGAAGATACGTGGAAGCCTTCACGTCAAGGAAACAGCCGTACAAAAAGTAGAGTGCGATTGGCTCAGCTGGTATTGCCACGTTCAAAGAAGAGATCATTTAAACCCTGTTAAAAAGGCAATATCAATGAACGTTTCAAAGACATCGCGAAGCAGGAAAGGCACGCATATAAACGCCTGGATCACACAAATGCGACGACATCGGCATTTCATTGGCCTCAGTAACCGAGTGATCCAAAATAAGGAGGCCTGCTGATATTTTCTGAGATCAAATAGGCGAACCCCCCAGGCGGATCAGTAGAAATGCAGTTAAGTGGGAGGGTTGTGATCTCTTATTTTCGGATCATAACCTCGCTGAAAAAGGAAGAAGAAGAAAAAGCACAGTGAGCTGAATTAAGTTTGACGTTTGGGTTTTCATATTCATTGTACCCTGAATATTGCAGATAATTTCTCGAAAAATTTTTGTTTGTAGTTTTATTAAGAAATTGTTTATCAAAATCGGTATATTAAATTAATTTTAATGAAGTTGTTTTGTGTTTTATCATCTATGAATGTTTTAATGAATTTAAAATAAATTGTGTGTTAGAAGCGGGTTTGCGTATGCTCTGATGTAATTCCCACGGGGGGAAGTTGTAATTGAGTTTTCACATTTTCGGTACTGTATTCAGTTGGCAATTATATTTCAACAAGTAAATAACCGTCAACTAAAATGCGGGCGAAGCAAGGCGAGCACTGGTCAGCTAGTTAATTAATATTTTTGGCAAACAGATTGCAGGCAGTGCGGCCATCCGTCTAAATGCCTCCTCTCAGTGGTCTAATTATCACATTGGGCACTCCGCGGGCCTTGATCTTCTCAACTTCGCCCACGATAATATGGACTACGCCCCTCCGAAATTGAGATTTAACCGAAATTTCCGTACGAGCATCCCTGAACGGGATGAATGGGACTACTCTCCCCATGTCGATAGTAGTTCGGTTCACTTCTTCACATATGGCTCTGAGACCGAAAGTGGGGTTGGTTGTAGTGTTTACTCCGAAAACCTCAACCAAAGCATCTCGTTCCGCCTTATTGATAATTGTAGCATTTTCCAGGCGGAAATCATGGAGATTAAGGAAGTCCTGCTCTGGCTGAAGTGTAATGTACTATCTGTCAGGCATATTAGCATTTTCACTGACAATCAAGCAGCAATCAAGCCAATGGAATCACGCTCCTTCACTTCAAAGATCACCATAAACTGCCGTTTATCTCTCATATAGCTGACCGAGTAGTTCAACATTCACCAATGCTGGGTCGCAGGCCACAGCGACATTCCAGGAAACTGCAGAGTGGATGGGCTCGCCAGACAGGGTACAACTCTAAGGATTCTGCCTGAGTGGTAAGCCCTAGGCATGCCCCTCTCTATATATAAGTGTCTACTAAAGCTGAATGCTATTAGCATGACCAACCACAGATGGGTAAACGGCTCAACGTGTCACATTTCGAGACAGATCTGGCCTAAGCTGGACCAGAAACGTAGTGCCTAGTTGGTCAAGCTAAAGCCATCCCAGATCAGCTGCGTTGTCGGTGTCCTCATTGGACACTGTCTTATAGGCCAACATGCCAAAAGATTTGGTCTCTTCTCCAACGACTTCTGCAGAAACTGTAGGGATGAAGAGGAGGATGAAACCATACATCATCGCATAAAAGAATGCTCCAACTAAGTGCCCCTTTCGTTGAAGACCTCGGCTATCTGGCGTCCTTGGGTGTCATGAGCATCTATTGCTTTATCAAAAGCTCCGGTTGGTTTTATTAGTCTCTGAGAGGCCTAACGGTTGATTCATGGTAACACAAAGGACCTTTACTGGACACCCAGCAAAAAAGAAAAATAATAATAATATTATTTACAATTATGTACATTATAAAAAGAGAAAAAAAAATAGTCAAACAGAATATTATATCTCCTTAAATTTATGGTGAGCAGATGTGTTGTTGAATTAATATTTTTTGCGATGCTTTCTTTTTTTTTTATAATATTTTGTATTGTTGAAACTTAATGCTATAATTTATAACGCAAATATAAAGAAAATTAACAAAAAATTCTATTTTGCTACATTTTCTTTGAAAATGCTACATTTTTATTGCCAGTACGCTACATTTGCTCTGAAAGAAGTGGCAACGCTGTATCACGACTACACCACCGTATACTCACAGCCGAAAATAGCAATAAATTTCCTCAATTGTGTACACGACAACTGTCAAAAAAACTCATTCACACGGTTGCAGGATCAGAACAAGGGAGTGCACACATTTTTTTATGCACACAGCAAAACTCACGCTTGCGGAATAAGGCACTTGCTCTATTAACTATAGTATTGAAAGGGTGGAGATATCTCATTTTTATTCATAAGAAGTAGGCCAATCTTAAGCGGTTTAATCACAAGAACCAATGCCAATGAACAATTAATGAATAAATAAATAAATAAATACAAATAGAAAATATATAAATTAATAAATAAATGAATAATTCATAAATAAATAAATAAATAAATAAAGAAATAAATAAATAACCAAATAAATGGATAAATAAATAAAAAAAAAAATAAATAAATAAAGAAATAAATTAAAAAAAAATAAAAAATAAATAAATAAATAAGTAAATAAATAGAACAATAGATAAATAAGTATATGCGACATATATTATAAATAACAATAAATAAATGAACATAAGTGAATAAAGAAAGTAAATAGATAAATTAATATACAAAAGAGAAAAAATAAAAAATAAATAAATAAGTAACACATAACGAACAGAGACATAAATAAATATAACAAATGTATTTGAACATTGATATGCATATGTAAATTCGAAAAATAACACTCGGCTTTCTTATTGAAATAAGTGGTTTATGAGCTCATTGTCAGTCAAAGCGTAGCGCATAACAAATTTACTTTTAAGCTTTGGATTCTATCAGAGATCAATTCAACATTCCCTTTTTTGTGAACGTCTACAGTAGAGTGATGCCAGGCGAAGTTTAGCATCATATTAAGTAATTTATTTTGAGAGACTTGCAACCGTTTAATATGACATTTTGCACAGTCTCCCCATACTTGGCATCCATACAGCAATATCGCTTGGAAGACGACTTTGTGAATTATAATTTTATTAACATTGCTAAGTAAAGACTTCCTGTTTATTAATGGGTATAACATTTTAGTAGCAATATTTACTTTTTTAATTGTTTTGGTAATTTGATCACTAAATGTTAGTCTGGTGTCAAGAGTTACTCCAAGGTATTGCACGTATGATTCCCACTGCACCTCAGTACCATTAACTCGGAATGGGGCTCGAGGAAGATAGCAAGCTTTTCTTTTCCTTGAGCAAAAGGTAACTTGCATTTTATTTTCATTCACTTTAATTTTCCATTTGTGGTAATATCTATAGCAGTGCCATCAGCATAAATAGCTGCATTGCACTCTGGAAAATCCGACGTGTATATATTATACAAAACAGGACCGAGGACAGAATCTTGGGGCACACCAGCATAAAAATTGTTTAAATCGGAACAAATGTTATTTACGGAAACTCTAAAACGACGACCAGACAAGAAACTTTGAACTATTTTACACAAATAAACAGGAAATCTAAACTTTAACATTTTGAATATAAGAGCGTTATGCCATACCGAGTCAAATGCTTTCTCTATATCCAGCAGCAGCATACCCGTAGATTTCCCTACTGCGCGGTTAAGCTTTACGTGCCTACAAATTCTGTATACTTGTTTTCCCATTTTTATAAGGGTTTCAAGCCTTTTTGGCATTGAAGACTGGTCATATAGCTGGTGTCAATTTCTTCATACCGGATTTTTTCGATGTGGCTTCTTTATTCCTGGAAATTTCTTGGCTTTTTTCCATACTTTTACACCCATTCGATGCGAAACATGCTCAATGGGGTTCATGTCCGGACTGTTTCCGGGCCAATGGAGTGCATTCATACCCAGTTCTTCTTTGCAACTTTGAGCCTGGAAAAAGAATTGGATAAAATCGATAAAAAACACTATAAAGATTGATAAAATTACCAAAATAACAGCGGATAATTTATTCTTTACTTACAGTTTTAGCAAGATGTCAAAGTGCGGAATCGTCCTAAAAACAACACTCCTGCAGTACTGGGTCACTTCCTTTATAGTGGGAGCCACTTTGATTTCTATAATCTCTTTGTGCTTTAAAGCATTTATGGATTCATCTTCTTCTTCCTTTTTTCAGCGCGGTTATGATCCGAAAATAAGGGATCACAATTCACAACCCTCCCACTTCACTGCATTTCTACTGATCCGCCTGTGGGATTCGCCTCATTTACGGATCCATCCACTATCAAAAAAGTTCCATCTCCACCGGCAGCTATGATGCCCCAAACGATGACACCCTTAGATCTCTTCAGACGAGCTGCAACACATTCTTCCTTCAACCGTTCTCCAGGTTGACGTCGAACTGTGGTCTTTCCATCTGAAAATTCCAGGTTGCATTTGGACTCATCCGAGAAGATGAACCTTTGCCAGTCATCTCATGCCCAATTCTGTCTTTCTCTCGCCCATTCCAGACGACTTTTCTTAATAAATGGCGTAAGAACGGGTATTTGCCGACCGGTAGGCAAACTAAACGGCTTCGTTAAGTCGTGTTTAAACTGTTGTCACAGAGATGCCTATGCTGGTGGTTTCCACAATATCTCTCATTACTTGTGGTGCAGTAACAAACCGGTTCCCCAACCTTATCCTCGTTATATGGTGGTCGATTTTTAGAGTAGTGCATCTATTACCCCGTTTATATGCAGAGTCGAGGAGTCGAGTCAGGTTCGAGTCCAAATTTCGATCTGATTATTTCTACACACCGAGTCGAATGGTTGAAAAGTCCAAATGTGGTCGAACTGACAGATGAGTATAGCAGACACTCTGGTTTTGATTGCATTAGTGTTCTGTTTAGTTGTAGTTATTGTATTTAAAAAATATGAACTCAATCAAAACAAAGCGATTTCCCACCCAAACAAGAAAAAAAAACTAGAAAGAGATCATCACACACACACAGAGATAACATGTCAGTTCAACCACTCGACTCAGGTATACCTACATACATTTTTCGGACTCGACCCAGCTCTGTTAGCTGAGTCGAGTCGAGTCGAACCCATTCGAACTCGAAGTGCGTTTATATATACAATATTTGGAACCGGTTTGGAACCAGTTCCGACTCTGCATATAAACGGGGTATTTTTCGACCGCTTCCACTTTTCCGCTCTAAAACACCACTTCCTTGGTACTTTTTTAAGAACCTTCTTATCGTCGACTCGTTGAATCCTAATCGACGAGAAATTTCTCTCATCGATTTACTTTCCTTCTTAAAAGCAAGGATTTGAAAGCGACTTCGAAAACAAGAAAACCTCAGACTAAAATTATTATTAAGAATCCTAGTTACACGATAATGAAAGGATTTTTCACGTTCAATAAAAAAAAGGAAACAGAGCAGAATAAAATCAAAATTTTCTGTTTTACTGGAGTGCAGCTTATACTCCACGGAACAAAAGGACCCTGCCACCAAAGGCAAAACATACATCCTCGATAAGACATACGAGCAATGTCCTAAATACGACGTTAAAATCGTATTGGGTGATTTTAACGCCAAAATAGGAAAGGCGGACGTCTTTGGTAGGGCAGTCGGTAAACATAGCCTACCACGTCTGACAACGGTTTAATGCTAATTGATTTCGCTGTGGAGCAAAATGTCACTACGTCAAGCAGACGGCTTAGGCCGGCAGAAAGTACTCCAAATGGAACCGATCAATCCCTCAGACCTAACGCTGGCTCCTTTTCGGTCGGCTCGAACAGGTCCAATCTGACGAAGCAAGTTTCGCCTGCTCTCCTTGGTGGAAGCGTGTGCGCGTCTGATGCTCGCTCTTCTGCTGGGCACACTCTTACCGGTGGCGTTATCTGCGCACAACATCTGGTGGATGCTGGTGCTGTAAGGTCCCAGCACTAGCGGACAGCAAATGGCTGACGCAGGCAAAGCCACGGGTAGGGGCGCTCGCCTCGCCGGAAGCATGTGCGCACCCTTCTACTAATAAAACTATGACTATATCTTTGATACTTTCGCAGATAAACCTCCATCACTCAAAGGCTGCTATAAGTAGCACGTACGTACAAAACCCCACATAACATCTATCCAGGAGCCATACGTGCGGAACAGCGCATATGTGGTTTTGGAGGTATTCGTGGAGTAACGGTGCTATGTGACGAGCGATCTGAAAGACCAAGAGCTTGTTTAATTCTGCCGAATTTCCTCTCAGCAACTAAGCTTGGACAATTCTGTGGACAGGACCTGGTTGCTGCAGCTGTAAGCTACGAAACGACCGGAAGTTGGACAACCTTCGTCGTTGCGTCGGCTTACTTCTCTTATGATTCGGTAATGCCTCCACCACCGAAGGCGGTTGCCGAACTCATAAAGTACTGTGACACTCGGGAGATGGGACTAGTCATGTGTTGCGACGCTAATGCTCAGAATACAGTCTGAGGCAGCAGCAAATGTAACATACGTGGAAACCATCTCCTAGACTTTATGCTATCGTCTGGCATGGTACTCGTAATTAAGAATTTTGGCTCCCAGCCAACTTTTGTTACGGCAAGGAGACAGGAGGTAATTGACCTGACTCTATTAAAATGGTATTTCAAGTCAATTACTAACTGGAGGGTACTGCCGGATGTGTCCTTGTCAGACCATAGATACATCGCTTTCCAAATCGAATGCGAAGCTATAACTTTGCAGGAGAGGAGGAATCTGAGGAAAACCAACTGGGTGCGGTTTAGGGAAGAGCTAGACAGATCTGTTGAAACTCCAACTAAACTCAGAACAAAACGAAAGGTTGAGGATGCTGTTCAAAACCTGACTAGCGTCCTTACCAGCTGTTTTGAACTGACGTGCCCATTGACAAAAACCCCTGCAGAACGCTGGTTCCCTGGTGAAGCCCAGAACTGCAGCGACTTAGGAAAGAATCCAGGAAACTTTTAAATAGGTCACTCAAGACAAATTTAGAAGGCGACTTGGATCTTTTTAGATCGAAGCAAAAAGACTATAAGAAGTTAATTCGGTTGTCGAAAAGTGCTTCTTATAGAGATTTCTGTGAAAAGATCGAGACACTCCGTGAAACCAGTAGGTAGGTTAAGGTCCTCAAAAGGGACAAGCCGACCAAACCGGAGTCACTGAGAAAGTCTGATGGCTAGTTTACTGAGACGAAAGCGGAAACTTTTAGTCTTCTGCTGGAGACTCACTTTACTGGCAATCAGATAACCACTAGGTCGCAGCTTAGCCGACTTCAAAATTTAGTGGCCAGAATTGAATGCGCTCTTGATAGGAAAGAATACGCGATGGGTATTTTCATCGACATAGAGCTGTTGCGCTAAATATATTTTTTCTTAATGGCCATGAACTACGTTGTGAAGAACAGGTGGAAGGGCCGTAGTATTTGTTTTTGTAGTGACAGTCAAGCTGCGCTGAAGGCCTTGCTGAACCCGTTAACGACTTCCAAAGTAGTTCGTGAAACCAAACACTCTTTGAAGTCGGTCGCTAGGCTGAATTCTCTCTCTGTTATCAGGGTCCCAGTTCACACTGGATCTTGGGGAACGAGATCTCCGATGAGATTGCTAGACAAGGAGGCTTTCTCAGGTCCCAAAACCGCGATGGGTCTCCCTACGTCCTCGGTTAGGGCTTCTATTGACGATTGGTTTTCTCACGAGCACAACTGTGTGTGGCATGACTCTCCAGTATGCAGGTTGACTAAACATATGCTCCTTGACGTCTGTAAGAAATCAGTGGCATTCTTGCTGTCTCCCAGCAGAAAAGACTGTGGACAACTTATTGGCGTCTTGACAGCCCACTTTGCTTCGCCAAGCACCTTAACGTGCTAATTTATCTTTGTGAGCTACTTTACTGTACACATACGTATAAGTATGTAGAGCTGAAATAATGCCGAAATTGGAATAAATGAAAATTCACAATTGTTCATTTTCTACATTTGTTTAATGTTTTTATCTTATTAATGCAAAAATATCAAACACCCAGCGTGCGTTGTTGCGCCTAACAGAAAAAAAAAACTGTCAGGTAGGCGTCTGGGGAGAACAGTTTTGTGCCAGGCAACAGTGGGTAAATGGCCCAACCTTAAATATGTATATACGATATACCAACTTTCTTTTAGTACTAAAGTACATTAATACTAAAATAGTGGGTAGACTGTTGGACCGAGGGTACCCGGCGGCGTGCGTTGCTGCACCTAATAAAAAAAAAGTTGTTCTAAAGTGCCTTACTACTAAATTACTACTAAAGTATTGGGCCGATGTTGACCAAACTTCACAGGGACACTCTCGACAATACCGAAGATTGCCTGAAAATTTGAGCTCAATCGGTTCAGTGGTTTCCGAGTGCATAGCATACATACAAACATACAAACATAAAAACATACATTGTATTTTATATATAAGATACTTTAGGGTAATGATATAGATAAATATGTGCTAGATTTGCTCGATTTAGGCGCAGGTCAAGAATGTGTGCAATTCTAATGTTTACAAAACAAGTACAATACAAAATGTAACAGAATTATTATACAATTTAAACGCTTTTATGTGTAGTACATTTTATTTATTAGATCTAATGCTAAAACAACCAACCAATTTCTCCAAATATACATTTTGACAAAGTTTTGTAAAAGAGAGATTTCGGGAAAACTTCTGGTGTTTTATTCAGCCCCTATACGAGTAAGAGTACCGTTAAATATAATAATAGCATCTTGATAGATTCTCGCTGAATTTGGCTTTTCACACAATAATTGTATTCATCGTCGGATATTTTTCTTCTTCAATTTCCTCCATATTTTAATCAGTAACTTCGTTAGTAGTGTGAACCTTTACGGAAAACCTATTTCTACGAAAAAAATATTATTCTTCAAAACGCAGTTTTTCCAATTTCGCTAAATAGCTTGACGGTGAATACACGCGATTGTGAAAACATTGAAATGAAGACAAAAACAAACATTTTTTTTAGGTTGGAATCCGTGCACCGTTACCTGAACTAACGGAAGATTAAAAGAACATGATTGGATAGTATGACCACTTAAGGAAATGTCGAATTTGCAGTGAATGCTCTATTTCCGCACAATTGTGTTTGGAAATCGAGCGGTAGTACATATATTTTACCTTGTGCGAAATTCAACCCTTGCGTTAGTCGAGCTTTGCCTTTATTGATAAAATGTCATTTTGAGTTTTTCCTTACTTCCTTTCTAGCCTAACTTCCGTAACAAAGTTCTTTATTGCTTTACATTTTTCTTTATTATTGTTCTTTTATCACCACTAATGCTGACAAAACCAAAAGAGGAACATCTGGTATAGATATTGACTTACGACGAGTGGATATTGACCAATGCCCACAACGGAATACACCAGGAGCAACGCAACCTTTGAACATTTTTGCCGGAACCGATAAATGTAAACAACGCACAACAATGGTAAGTGCTTTTTAAACGATGGGTCAACAAATGCTGCTAGTGATTAGTTACAATACAGACTACATTATGTATCTACTCGTAGAACTGGTATTTTACCTAACACATGTGCCCTGTTTTTTTTAAACCTAGCCAGCTAGTCGTTCATTTAAACGATTTCCCAGCCAACCAAAGCCAGCCGATTTTATACGAACATATCTGTAGGAACCAAGCAATCTCGCAGTGACAGCAACAACAAATAACTAAAAAAACATTAATTTTTGCGCCTACTGAAATTAGGGATCACGAAATTCCCAGCCAGTAACTTTTTGCTGGGGATAAAATCAAGAGTAGTAGCCAGCCGGTTGTTGTATTTGTTTTATGTGTAAAATTTTAAATTACTAGCAACTACTGGCTGGCTAGGTTTCAAAAAAACACGGCTATTATTATAGTTTTGTTATTCTGGAGATTCTTCTTTTTATAGGATCAAAGACTGTCAGGCAGGCGCCTGGGGCTAAGTCTGCATGTTTTTAAATTTTTTTTTTGCCTGTCACCTTTTTACCGTAATTATCTACATTTAAAAAAAAAAACCAAGTAGGTAAATTAGTTGAAAATTACGGGGGGTAGAGGAACACAAACGCATTTTGCCACTTAGATTTATATATGGTATAAGATACGAGTAGGAGCGCCTACAAAATCTGACTTCACCAAGTTATTTATTGTGTAGGATTAGGGTAACAATACTTTTGCAAATTGGCAATACTTGGAATTTATCCATTTACCTGAACCAGAAAATCCCTGCCTTTATTTTTGGTAAACGATTGTCGCTATGTCTATACCATATTACCTAAATTAATAATCATAACAATATATAAGGAGTAGTATCCTTGACTGTGCTCTATTAGTAAATCTATGTGCAATAACACAGATGACCAGTCAATTTAACTAGCAATGAGAGTAAAAATTAAACTTCTGGTCATAAGTCATATACAGACGGCTAGGTGCGTTCTTGAGTTGCCAGCTTTACGTTATACGTATAGTAAAAAAGTTAAGAGTTAAGTTAAAAGTTTTATTTGCCGTGCTCTTCTTTTATTTAGATTTACAAGTACCCCTTTGAACAGTGTACAGCGTCCTCATATAAAAATGCACGAAAACTGTAGATGTATCAAATAATGACATTTTTCTTCTGATATACGAGTATCTATACGAATATATTAAGCCTATATTTTGAGTTCTGTTGCATCATTATATACACATCGATATTAAAATCTGAGTATCGGAAGTCAGGTAGAGGAGTCATTGTAATTGTCTTAACGTAAAATATTATCGACTTCGACATTTGTTAATATGATATTATCCCTTTTCTTATAAACCCTTAATAGCATTTTTAACACGTTCGTTGCCGTGTGACTCTACAGTGGATCACACAAAACTTTTACAGAAGGCCGTGTGCAACACTGGTGGGTCAAGCGCTATATACATTATTTGTTTTTGTATTGAAGTTTGCAACCTGGCATGCTATTAGCATAGAATGAGTTTTTTTTTTCCTGCCCCCTCGTTGAAAGTCCTGTGTTTGTAATACAAAGAAAATTGACTTATTGACAACATTTTGAATTTTATTGGCATGTAAAAACGATATTAAAATACAGTGGACTCTCCCTAAGTCGAACTCTCCCTAAGTCGAAATTCTCTCTAACTCGAATTTTTTCGCCATATTTTAGCATTCCCCTGAATTTTACATACAAAAGCATCCTCTAAGTCAAACTCCCTCTAAGTCGAAACTCCCTATAAGTCGAAACTCCCTCTAACTCGAACAAATCATGGTATCCCGTGAAAATTCGACTTAGGGGGAGTCCACTGTACTTTTTTTTTTTTTTTTTGATTTTCCATTTTCATGGTGGCGGTGAACGTGTTAAGCGGCGTTGTTTGTTTTATTTAATAAGGAAGTAAAACGTGGTACAGTTCGATTTTGTAGTCATCATTGTTTGTAGTGCAGGATAAGGAAATGACAATTCTTCAATAAATCGATATTGATTTCCGATGTACCGAACACCGGTAATGATATATTTAAAGAAACCCAATTTGAAATACCCACCCATACATATGTATATGTAAATTCTATATATTTACATTCTACAGATGCCTGATTATTATGCGTTTAAAAAATCGAAATTGAAAGAGGTTACACTTTTTGCGATTGTTGGAATCATGAGTTATGAGAAAGTTGTTCTTCGGATACGGGATAAAACGGTAGGTCCCTTTAATTCGTGCGAAAAATGTAATGCACACAACACGCGTGGTTGCAAGAAGTTATGTCCGAGGCGCTTAATAGGCTGTTTGCGCCAAATATTAATTTTTGATTTTATTTATTTTATAGTAATTGGAACAACAATTTCTTCTTCTTCTTCTTTCTATTTTGGCGAGATTATGGTCTAAAAACAAGGGATCATAACCCTCCCGCTTCACCGCATTTCTACTGATCCACCTGTGGGGTAATTGGAACAACAACAAGATGTGGATAAGACTTTCAAACGGTTTCGCAACATTTTTTTCATAAACTCAACTTAAGATCCACTTAAAGGATTCTATTGAAATTTTATTTTTAATAATTTCACTCGATGTTTCAAATTGAAATAAATTCTCAACTCAAGATCCACTTAAGGGATTCTATTGAAATTTGATTTCTAATAATTTCACTCGATAGGCGAACCCCACAGGCGGATCAGTAGAAATGCGGTGAAGTGGGAGGGTTGTGATCTCTTGTTTTTGGATCATAACCTCGCTGATAAAAGGAAGAAGAAGAAGAATTTCACTCGATGTTTCAAAGGTATATTATAAAGGTAATGTACATAGGAAGCCCAACAACCGCTTTCCATGTGGTGCAAAATAAAAAGTTGAATTTCCTGATGAGTACTTTAAAGACCAATGGTTAGTTTAAAGAATCACATTTTCATCTTTACTTTGGATAGGGTATGTACAAATCTTCAAAATACACTATGAGGGCCGTCAGCGCGTGCTCAGAGTAGTGTGAGATTTTTAATTACTAAAAACCCACCTTTAACAAATTTAATTTTTTTTTTTTAGTTACTACAACTAAGTTTTTAGCTTATCGAGTAGTTTTTCTTTTGTGAAATTGCTGCGTTCCGCAATTTAAACACGGTTAGCTGTTATTGCGCTAGATCAAAAGGTTTGGCACAGTAAATTACCACCGCGCACTGACAATTGCTCTTAGAAGTAGACCAAGGACGATGCGGGCACCGTGGTGCAGTAGTAAGTGTGTTGGACCACTGCGCGCGAGGTTCAATATTCGAATCCTCTCCTCCACCTCTCGCGAACGTTTGAGAAACATCCGAGAGTATTGTTGTCACATGAAAACTTCTTAAAAACAAAATAAAAATTGTTCTTCGGATAGGGCACAAAACTATAGGTCCCTTTCATTCGTGTGAATGAAATATCATATAAACATGTAGTTGCGAGAAGGCCCTTTATGGGCTATTGCGCCAAGTATGTATGTAAGGATGCTTTCATGCGGTACCTCAGCTGTTATTTCTTAAAATTGCGAATATTTGTTTCCGTGTTTGACACGAAAGAGTCTATTCGTGAGGTATGTCTACAGAGTGTTATACAAACGTTCGGGTAGAGCTTGTCGTAATTTTAATTTCAGACCTTTATGCCACACACTGTCAAAGGCTTGGGAAACGTTAAGTAATATACTCGAGCAGATCTTCTTTTCTTCAAGATCTTTCACAGATATATCAGATACTCTATGACCTGGCCACAGAGTTGTAAAAGAATGCAATCTTTTAGTAATGCATTCCGTGAATTCACACCAAGTACTTCACGTTTTAGAATGCATTCAATTGACTTCACTTTTAGACTGGAACTTCAAAAATTAAATCACCATTCATTTTAAGAAGTCTTTGATTGCGGCAATCATTTGAACCAATCAAAGATTTGAAGTCTCTGGAATGAAATCTTTGTGACTGCACCGCATTCTCTGAAGTCACATTGAAGTCACTTGCATTCCCTTCAAGTCATCGGCATTCAATTGAAGTCTTTAAGACTTCACTATTTTTTTAAGACTTCACACTAATTTCATTGAAGTCTTTAAGACTTCACAGTAATTTTATTGAAGTCTTTGAGACTTCACACTAATTTATTGAAGTCTTTGAGGCTTCACTACATTTTGTGAAGTAAAAACTGACTATGAAAAATTGAATATGTACATACCATATGTATAACAAAATGTAAATTTTCTTTTTTTAATTTTTAAATCACAAATAACAAAAATTAAATAAAATATTTCATTAGAAGACTTTTCGCTTTCGTTTTGATGGTTTTCAATGTATGTATTCCAAATACCTGAAAATGTTAAATCATATCACACAATAGCAATAAGTATATGAGTTCACTGGTTCTCACCTTTTTTCCCAAAAATTATTAAACGAAATCATATTGAATTTTCCACTGCCAGTTTTGTATGTAGTGACGTCTCAAAGACTTCAATAAATTAGTGTGAAGTCTCAAAGACTTCAATAAAATTACTGCGAAGTCTTAAAGGCTTCAATGAAATTAGTGTGAAGTCTTAAAGAAATAGTGAAGTCTTAAAGACTTCAATTGAATGCCGATGACTTCAAGTAAATGCAAGTGACTTCAATGTGACTTCAGAGAATGCGGTGCAGTCACAAAGATTTCATTCCAGAGACTTCAAATCTTTGATTGGTTCCAATGATTGCCGCAATCAAAGACTTCTCAAAATGAATGGTGATTTAATTTTTGAAGTTCAAGTCTAACAGTGAAGTCATGAATTCAAAATCAGAATTTATGAATTCTATTGAATTACATTCTCCAAAGATTTAATTCTTTTACAACTCTGCCTGGCCAATAGCTAAGTGCTTCCTACGGAAGCCAAACTGATGGTCAGGGATAAAACTTTTTTTTTCTATAACCGTCTGTAAAAGCCTAAGTAGTATCTTCTCAAAAGCTTTTGATATAATCGGAAATGGGAAATAGGTGTATATGACTTTTTTTGACTTCCGCGACTTTCCCGTAACCCCGAACATACTCTAATCTAATCGCTGCATTTATAATGTGGAGAAGCTTAATTAAAAAGCCTTTCTAGGTAACGATTTAAGGAACTCTCCCGTGATCAAATCGTATCCAGGAGCTTTCTCAGATTTCAGTTTCTTTATCTCCTGCTTGATTTCGGTTAGCGATGCATTTCTTATAGTGTAATTGTCAAATGCTATATGCTACGCATTGATATTTTCAATAAGCGGTTGTCTATCAAACGGTTTAACGTTTTTTTCCAGCTGATTGGCAAAGACGAGTTGCCATTTTTTATGCGCTCTCCTCTTCTCTCTGACCATTTCCTTTATTTCTGTTTTTTGGTTTAATTGTCCGTAATTTTTATTTGATAGACAGTATTACTCCACGCGGTACACAATAGGATTTCAGCGAATCGATCAACTTTGCCCTTGAGCTCATAAGGCGTTTTAATTTAATCTTTTTCTTCAACCTTTCACAATTTTCCTGCTAGTTAATCTAGCTGGTCCTGCTTTTTTAATTAGGGCTTCGCTCATCATCAGACTGACTGGAAAATGATCACAGGAAAGATCAAAACTTTATCCAACTTTTAGACAGTTTTCTGATATTCCTTTAACAACAAAGTAATCGATCAGGTCGGGTGTTTTCTTCGGCCAATATGTTGGTTTACCCGCTGAGTAAAAGTCGCAACTGTATTCCATGCCCGCATTGTAAAGCGCTCTGTCTTTATGTGAGAAACACCTTGAACCCCAGATGGTGTGTTTCGCATTAAGATAGCCACCAATAATGAAGTTAGGTTTAAGGGAGCTATAGCTAAAGACATTTGTAATAGCAGCTTTCTCAAACTTGTATCGCAGTGGACAACAAAAAGACGAAATATTGAACGAAAATGTTTATTTTTACACGAACCGTGCTCAGTCTTATTCCTTCAAGCTCTATCTTTATTTCTGCCAAGTGTTGGATGCAGTCTCTTATTAATAAAGCAGATCCACCCCTTGCCCGTTTCGACTTGCTTTAAATTAAAAGACATATTTTACTGACATATTGAAAGTAATGTATTTGTCTTTATGCAATGAAAGGACAAATTATTGCACAATCTATTTGAAAAGCTTTATTGCCTATTTCTCATGCTTCCATTTTGTTCAACTCTTCTTTCTTCTTTTTTTACTAAAATGGTTTACCAGCCATACTACGATTCCTATTATATATGCAACCTGCATGTACATACACCAAGTTTGGCAATAAAACAAAAAAATTCCATTAATATACGGGTAATAAATAACAATTTCTGAGGGCTGTCAGAGAGATGAATCATACAAATCGAGAGCAAGAAACTGTGATCAAATTTCTTTTGGAAAATGTGCAAACTTTACTACGAGTATAAATTCTCCTATACATTACTATGAATCTTATAATAAAAGCGAAATGAAGGAGAGACGACCATCTCAAAGATATAAATCATTGAATTAATGTATCCTCCGTAGCACTGTGTTGTGAACCTCTTTTAGACAATCGATATACAGTCTTACATTGACGTGCGATTTATGAACTACTCGTCTTAATCTGTAATGATAGTGGGACATTTACTAGCGCAAAAATAAAAACTTGCCAGGCCCTAGTTTCGATAAAACTTTGCTTTTTTGTTCAGTTCATAAAGTACATACTCAAATATATATACATCACATATTCTTAATATATAATAGCTGAATTTCCTCTATTTTACTTAAATGATTCATCATGAAAACAGTGCGAGGCCTTAAAAGGACTAGGTTTTAGACGTGGCTCGTACAAATGTGTCTGCAGGAAAGGATTCTATTTCCCAGATACACTATCAATGCAAAAATTCTTCAACGGAAGTGTTTTGGAAGAGGAATACGAAAAGCTAATGTTGGTAAGTTTAAAATTCATAATTTTTAAATTTCCTAGTAACAAGATCAAAACTTCAGTGATTGATATCAACTAGTTGAAAATTTTGCGTTTAATATTCTCCTGAGATTTTACAACTCTACTTTAAGAAGAGCGTTAGTTTCAATTTGTCTTTGTAACTAACATAAAGTGGCAAACGTCTTTGGTGAGCTATTGACAGCAACTTCAACATCTCACCTTAACACAGCCATGTTTTAATTATTAAGATAACATTATATTAAGTAACGTTTTCCATATGAATTTTTTTTTATTATAGGGTAAAAATTCAACATATAATATCGTTCAAGAGTATGAGTGCCTGCCCTGTGCGGAAGGTTGTGATTCATGCGAAGATAGTTCCCCATGCATCGCTGCTCTTAATTGGCCAATGCGAACTAGTATTCTGGTGCTGGCATGTACCATTATTGGATTATTACCACCAGCTGCATGGTTCACATTTCGCTATCAGCAAGTTAAGGTATGTTATCATCACATTAGAATTTGCAGTTGACCAATCCCATGCGATGTCTCTTGTAAACTGTAAACAGTTGCCTGTTCGTAGGGGGGAATTCAACTCCATCATATAAATTCTCTAGTCTTTTTTTTTCACCGTGATCCTTTTCCTCACTTTATCATAGTTGCTTGCTTATTCTATTTTAATTCGGGAAATGTGAAAAACTCTTTAAGTGTGTAGAGTTTCATCATGTTGTGTGATTCTGAATGGTTCATATGTTTTTTTTTCTATTTATTTTCTGATTTTCTTCTATTTTCATTCACAGAAAGTCTAATGAGATTATAATAGTATTAATAGTATTAAGAAAATCCGGAGCACATTCCAGTAATACCACTGCTTTAGGGTTTAATGAGTATGAAGACAGTGTAGGGTGATGGCATTTTTACTTATAGTCCCACAAATGGGAATATTTTGTTTTACAAAAAGAAACGGATTTGCAAAGAAACTCGCTTACGAAGATGGCCTGCATGATAAACTTAATTAATTATACACTTTTTTTTGTTTGCCAAGCACGTGAGAATGTTGCTCTTTATCGTTAGGAGCAAAAGAAAGATAAGCTTTTTCATTAATGTAGTCTTAGCAAATATAGGTGTGTTTAGAGAGGTATTACAGTGTAAAGAAAACATTGTGGACATACGCATACATTCTCACATACAGCTACATATCATATATGGTATTTGTATAACATACCACACAAATGTTAGCATAGCATACTTATTCTATCTTATCTTTCTTATAACGGCTTTAATATGTAAGTGATTTATTCGATTATAACTAATCGAATATTCTTCGTTTTAGGAGCATTTTTAATTCGTTTTATACATTTGCTTGGTAACGATCTTTTAAATGTAATTAAAATCAAGAAATAATTTACCCTACTACTATGGGGAAATGCTACCTACACGCACCCAGATTTGGGGTAGCATGCCTTAGTATGCGAGGTGTGCTTAGAACCTTTTCTCTTGCAGCATTGCAAACCACATTTCACGTACTTCCAAAAGACATATTTGGCTTTCAACTGTTCACAAATTTGGCCCTAGGACTACGGGAATCGTTACAATGGAAGGAACATTCCAAAATTCTACCAGTATATCGTAATCTCCTTATTTACTTACTTAGGTGGCGCTACAGTTCGGGGTGAACCTGGCCCTCAACCAACAAGCCTCTCTATTTAACTCGGTCTTTAGCTAATTACCTCCAGTTGCGCACTCCAAGTTGGTCGAGGTCCCATTGAACTTGTGCGCGCCACCTACGGCGAGGAGGTCTTCTACTTCGTCGTCCGTTGGTGTCCATTCACTCTATATGTCTTAGCCATCTCAGACGTCCAATACGCAGTTTTTTGACTAAGACGATGTCGCTGTACAGCTCGTATATTTCGTTATTAAATCGTCTCCTCCAAAACCCGTAAACGCAAACGAGACCGAATATCATACGTAGAATTTTTCTTTCGAAGCGACCAAGGATATCGTCATCCTCTTTAAACAAAGTCCATTTTGCAGCGCCAAAGCAGGACTGGGATGATCAGGGTCTTATACAGAGTCTCGTTAGTTGTCCGAGATAGGGCTTTACTGTTGAATTGTCTTATTATCCCAAAAAACAGCGATTGGCAAGAGTCATTCTTCACTTGATGTCTGCGCTGATGTTGTTTTTGGAGTTTATAGCAGAGCCAAGGTAGATAGAGTCCCTTACTACCTCGAAGTTATAGCTGCCCACTATGATGTTTTGTCCCTTCTTGTTGACAGCATATAGTTGGTTTTGCCCTCGTTTATCGCTAAACCCATTTTGGCCGCATCTGCTTTAATGCTTGCAAACGCACCGGTGACAGCCCACTGAGTTCTTCCAATAATATCAAGATCGTCGGCATATGCAAGCAGTTGTACGGACATTTGATAGATTGTATCTACCTCTGGTGTTGGCTTGTGTAATTTCCGCACAATCCGTTACAATATTAAAGAAATCACATGACAGTGCGTCACCTTGTCTAAAACCTTTTTGCCATCAAAGGTCTCGGTGAGGTCATTACAGACCTTGATGGAGCAGCGACCGTTCTCCATCGTCATCCTGCACAGACGACAAGTTTGGCAAGGATGTCAAAACTAGACATGGCTCTTCTAAAGCTCTTCTCTATAAATGCTGTCATAGGCGGCCTTGAAATCGATAAAGAGGTGGTGAGTATCGATTTGGAATTCTTGGGTTTTCTCCAGGATCTGATCGATGGTGGACTTTCCTGGCCTGAAACCGCACTAATAGGAGCCAATCAGGCTGTTGATAAAAGGTTTCATGCGTTCACACAATATCGCAGAAAAGATTTTGTATGCGATGTTGAGGAGACTGATGCCTCTATAATTGCCGCAGTTGAGGGGGTCTCCTTTCTTCGTAATCTCCCTAACATCATAGACCTGCTACCCATAACAGTTGACTTCAGGTTAGGTTAGGTTAGGTTAGGTAGGGTTATGAGATTATCATAAAACACTAGGCACCAAAGTGGGCCCATCGCGATCCCTAGGGAGCCTTCACGGCAGAAGACCTAAACTCATTCTCCCAAGCAATTAATCTCCCTACAGAATCTGAAGAGATCCTTGTTATGGTTCAAGGACCTCACCTCTTCAAGGTTATCGAAGAAGTGTCTACCAAGGTGCTTTAGCCTTGTCCTGCCAATTCCTTGACATTCACAAGGTATGTGAGTTATATCCTCTGAGACATGTAGGTCATCGCAGTAGCTACAAACATCCGTGTCGGATAACCCTAGTCTCATGGCATGTTTCCTTAGAAGACAGTGGTCAGAGAGTATTCCTATCGCTGTTCTTAGCCTTGATCTATCTAATTTAATTATCTCCCCAGACTTTCTGCGGTCTAACACAGGCCACAAGGCCTTAGACACCCTGTAACCATCTAAGTTTGACCATGTTAATTAATCCCGAATAATTCCCTTAGCCACGCACCCTGGTGGTTTAGTACTACCAATTTTATTGCTACGTGGGGGCCCCGCTCCTCTTTTAGCCAGTGCGTCGGCTTGCTCGTTGCCTTCGATATCGCAGTGTCCAGGTACCCAACGTAATCTGACTCAGTTCTGCGTACATAATGCCCTAAGCATTGTGCGGCAATTCCTGATTATCTCAGATGTGGTGACGTAAGACTCTAGCCCCTTTAGCGCAGCCTGACTGTCAATGCAGATGGCGATATTCTTATCGGATATTGATCCCATCTCAAATAATTCCGCAGCTTTAAGTACAGCTAGAACCTCTGCTTGGAATACACTGCATGCGTCCGAAAGTCTCAGGGCCACCTGCAGGTTCGTATCTCTCGAGTAAATACCTGACCCCGTGCCCTCACTGGTCTTAAAACCATCTGTGTATATTGCAATCTCGTTATGGACAGAGGCTATCTTCCTTCGCCAGTCCTCTCTAATAGGATACAGAACTTCGTATGGTGTGTCGAAGTCTACGGTGCCAAGTATATCGTCCGATTCTTCAGGGATTCTGAGAAAAGATTCCTTGAGAACGAAGCTATGTCCTATGCTATTAGTCTTAAAGAGACCAACGTTAGTGAGCCGAAGCGCACTGTTGCCCGCTAATGTTAATTTGTAGGTCTAGTTGTAAAAGGTACAGAAAGATCTCGAGTGCAGCCGTAGGTGTTGTGCGTAGAGCACCTGTGATGGGGCAATGCAAGTTGTTTCTTGTACCATGGCCAACATATCCCGTATGTTTTTCGTATTCGTTGCTTTCCACCACACAAGAGCCCCATACGTAAGGATGGGTCTGACTATCATGATGTAAAGCCAGTGCATCATTGCGGGCTTAAGGCTCCATTTTTTCCCTGCGCTCCTCTTACAGATGAAGAGAGCATTATAAGCCTTGCGGACTCGTTCCTGTATGTTAAGCTTCCAATTTAGTTTCCTATCTAGCATTATACCAATATATCTAGCGCTATCCGAAAGGGAAAGCTCCACCCCTGCTAGCTTAGGCAGTTTGTAGGGTGGCATCTTGTATTTTCTGCTGAAGAGTACCAATTCTGTTTTATCCGGGTTGACGTGTAGTCCACACCCTCTAGCCCATTTTTTGAGACTACTAAGGGCTGATTCCATCATTTCACTTAATGTGTCAGGGCCTGTATTGCTTAGTTCTTTAAGTATCCCATCGATGACTAGAACCCAGAGGAGGGGTGAGATAACGCCACCCTGGGGAGTCCCCCTGGTAACGGATTTTCTTATTGAACTATTTCCGAGAGTGGAGTTAATGTTTCTAGTGCCGAGCATATCGCAGAGCCAATTGGTAATGCTATGGACGACATTCATAGATTCTAGGGCCTGTTTTATGGCCCTTCCTTCTACATTATTGAAAGCACCTTCTATGTCTAGGAAGGCTGCTAGTGCAAATTCGTTATGGTGAAGGCTAGCTTCTATCTTCCCTACTACGTCGTGTAAAGCTGTTTCCGCCGATTTCCCCTTCAAGTATGCATGTTGATCTTTGCATAGAGTGCCGTTGCAACACGTACTTCTGACGTAGATATCGAGAAGTCTTTCAAGTGTCTTGAGGAGGAATGACGAGAGACTTATGGGTCTGTAGCCTTTCGCTGAAGTGTGGCTTGGTTTATCTGCTTTAGTTATGAATATAACCCGCACTTCCATCCATGCCACTGGTACGTAGTATGACCTTAAATAGTGTTTAAAAATGTCCCTAAGCCTATTTCTAACCTTGGCTGAGCTTTTTGCAGCATAGCTGGAAAAATTCCATCAGGCCCTGGTGCTTTGAATGGTGCGAATGACATAATACCCCATCGCAGGTTCTTCCATTTAATGAGTTTCTCTCCATCGACCTACCAGTATACGAGTAGCTATTAGTAGTAGAATCCATTGGTGATCTACTTCCTGGAAAGTGAGCTTCAATTAGCGTTTCTAAAACTTCTTCGCTACTCTCGAGCCGTCAGATTTTTTGATGAAGCTTGGGACAGAATTGTCCTTAACTAGCATCTTGCGAAGTTTGGAAGCTTCACTAGTATCCGCAATGGACTCACAGAATTCCTTTCACGACTTTCTTTTTGACTACCTGATTAACTTCCTACTTAAATTCCCTCTTGCGGTCTATATATTCATCCCATGTAGTACCGTCCCCTATTTCTTGGCCTTGTTGTAGAAATGCCTAACCTGTTTTTTCTTGGAGTTAATTTCTTTGCTCCACCATGGAGGTTGGGACCTCTTGCACTCTTCCTTATTGGACAGGCCTTTTCGAATGCCATGTTCATTACTTTGCCTAAGTTCCCTACTGCCTTATCTACATCTTGAGGATCATCGTAGCGAATAGGCTCATCTTTAAGATGTTTCCTTACTAGCTCTGTATACCTACCCCAGTCTGTTGCTAGCCCTGGGTTCGAAATTAATATGAAAGCGTATGTATCTGTGATCAGAAAGAGATGCCTCCTCCAAAACCCTCCATTTTTCTACCATTAGGTGATCAGAACAAGAAGCTAGAGTTATATCAATCACTTCTTGTCGGTTCCTTACTACAAAAGTTGGCGTAGATCCCTTAATGCATATGGTGAGCCTTGTCGAAAGAATGAAATCAAAAATACACTCACCTCTTGTATTAGTTTCACTGCTACCCCATTGCAAGTGATGCTCATTTGCATCGCAGCCCACGATGAAGAGCCAGTTGTCCGTCCTTACCAACTGCTTCATCTTCATAGATGGAATCTCCGCCAGCTCGTACGGGACATATGCAGAAACCGGGCACAGCGGTTTACTTCCCTCTCTTTCACAGGAGACTGCTACTAGATCGCCGCCACTGAAATTATTCAAAAGAAATGCCCTTATGTTATTTTTTAATAGTATACAAGCCCTGATTTTACCTTCGTTGGCTTTGTAGAACAACGTGTAATTCCTGTTTTTGAGCCCTTGGATCTGGTTGTTGTCGCTGATCCATGGCTCTTGTACCAGTATGGCCGAGACGTAATGCTTGATGATGTAGTTAATCAAGCATGCCGTCGCAGCCTTACTGTGATGCAGGTTTATTTGCATCACTTTCATCATCTTTGGGCTCCTCCTCCTCCTCCACACTCTTGGTCATGAGCTTTAGCATGACCTTCCCCATGCTATATCGCACCATCCCTTTGGTCTTTTCAAGGGATGGCAGCGATGCCCTATTTAGGGCCAGCAAGAAGTGCTGACCAAACTGTTTCGTAGGCCCTGTCTTGAGCACCCTCCATGTATTAGCCTTCAACTCCCTGTTCTGCATATGGAGAAGACCAAGCAGTTTTTCTGGGTAGGTGTATGGCAGCGGAACCCAGACCCAAGCTTTGGACGGAGTGTATCTAGCCAACTCCGCCACAGTCACGCATTTCAGCTGAGACCCGCTCCATATTTCCCCAACCTCTGAAATAAACTATCTGAGGAAGTCAGCAGAGACTTTGTTCCCACAGGCAACAACCTTCCGGCCCCTTTCCCATCCAGCACCGTCGAATTGAGGGTCACTATCCTCAGACATCTTCTTCCACAGAGCATCTTGAAACTTCTCCTCGACGGTAATCCACTGGTCCATTGTAAGGCGACCGCAGGGCTCCTGCTCGTTGACAACAGCAACAAGGAGCTCGTCTTCCGGGTCGTAGTTCGGGCGCGCCGAAGGCCATGTTGAAGTTGACTTCAACATGGGATTCAAGGACCTAATGCAGAACAGAGAAACGTGGACACAATGGTTCAATATCTGTCTATATGGATGACTCTACAACAAACGATGGAGTTGGTGCTGTTGTGTTCTCTAGGGACCTGGACTTTTTTTTTTTTTTTTTTTTGTCGGAATAGGAAACACTCGACTGGAGCACTCAGACACAACTGGTCCATTGTACTCTTACACCTGGACCTGGACTTACATACGTCTATCTTTCAACTTACAGAGCCATTGCAGTGTTTTCCAGTCCGAAGTCAGTGCTATTCATCAGACTGTCATTTGGCTTTCCATGAATCTAATATCGTTTACAGAAATCGCAATCTGTAGGTACATTGAAAGTCCAGCAGAAATAAGATCCCTCGTTGCGTTCTTAGGTGGATACCTGGCCATTTCGATATTCCGGCAAATTATGCGGCTGAAGAATTAGCTAGACAAGGCTCATTCGATACAAGCAATTGGCACTTAAGCAATGCCAATTCACCAATATTATTTGTTAAGAGCCTGACTCATACCGAACTAGTGAATCATAGTTATGGCTTCTTTGGCCAACTCCAAGTCCCAATAGAACTAAAGTCCTGCTTCAATACCCTAGACACAGCATATCTAAATGCAATTATCACCGGACACTGTGTTTTCGGCAGACATGTTTAGAGATTGGGCATAGTTAGCAATGACTTTTGCAGAAGCTGCAGAGACGAGGAAGAGGAAGAATACATTGTTTACTTTCTTTGCAGATGTTTTTCCCTTATATACCTATGTGTGTACAATCCAAAAGCTTAGCCGCCTACCTGACAGGCACTTGATTTATCTATGCAAAGATGGCTCCAAAAGAGATGTCGGACTTGATCCAACCATCTATTTCTAGGCCTACCGAGGGGTCGCTAACTTGATGGCACGGCAATCATGACACGTCTTGGAAGCCAGTTTGGGGACATACGCACTATGTGACCAAACCGTTAAAGCATAAATAAAACAATAAAATAAACATTCAGCACCTCGCGTACTCTGGTTTTGCGCAATCGAACCCTACGAGTTATTCCAACAACACCGCGAAGGAACCTTTTTCAGCGCAACTATAGGTGATAGTTGGAACATATACCGAGTTACTAACTTACAGATTGGCCAAGCTATCTCAAAATTGATCCGTCCAGACCATTTCTACAGAATAACTCGACATTGCTCTTTCCATCACCAACCAAACACAGCTTCTATAATTTGTATATAAATACTGAATCGCCCTTAATACGGAACGATGAATCCCGTACTCTTGTAGAACACTCTAGAGTTTGCCTCGAGGAACCCTAACACATGCTTTCGCCAAATACACAAAACACGTGTAAACAGGTTCAGCATATTCCCAGGCCTTCTCAAGAATCATTCTGAGAGTGAATAACTGGTCGGCTCTATCTTCTATTCTATCTATCTATCCTCAACCAAGCTCTGGCACATTTCTCTAATACCTTAGCAAAGACTTATCCAGGGATACTTAAAAGAAATATACCTCTGTTTGTTTATGTCCTCTATCCCCTTGTGGGGCCTATGGCATTTATTATTCCTACGCGCCATCGCGTATAATTTCTGGCAATGTGTCTCCTCGGACCGCCAGGTATATACCCCTGTAGTTGGTACAATCGCATTTGCCCACCTATTTACAAATAGGGACAATCACTCCCATTTGCCAATCACCAAGCTTTTCGCCGCATTCCCAGGTCACTTTAATTTTTTTTTTTTTAATGAATCTTAGACGAATTTACTAAAAACGATTTCTTTTGTTTTTAAATCCAATAAGCCATTGTTGAGTCAGCCGTGTGAATTTAATTTTAACCCCCTTTCTGCCACTTAGACCTCGAATGCTCACTTCCTGTAAGTGGTAGAGCAATTTTTAATACAATCTTCCCCGGGAAATGCAAATCATAACAGTGAAAACCGCATCCAAATCTGTTCAGTGGTTCTCGAGATTAGCGAAGTCGTTCACGTTTTGGGGACTGTTTGATGAACATAAATATGCGTACACTCCACTGGTGAGCCATTGATCCACGCATATCTGTGATATCTTTATATCGCAAATAATTATATTTTTGCTTATTACTTCCGTTATAAGAATCACAGAATAATGATTTATACATCAATCTCGTCAGCAGGAAATGTACTAATAGGGGAATTAAGTCACATTCAAATCGGTTCAGCCATTTTGTAGACATATGTGCATAGGAAAATGGTTTTTGTCAGTTAAGAAAACATATAAAACAGGTTTAAAAGCCCGATAAAACATTCAGGATACTAAATTTACTTCTAAATTATACCTCTTCTCACAGCAAATCGATTGGTATATATATTCTTAAGGTATCGTTACGTACCTACGCCCTATTCGCGGACAAACAGAAAAAAAATGTGTTCTCTTTTATAGACGTAAGAGAAGAGATGATATATCATGTTCTCCGCTAGGTATAATAATTAAATAGAACATTTACCTGACTGAAACACAATAATACATGCCGATAAAACGCTTTAAGTAGTACACAGTATATTATCTGCTCTTCTAGGTATTGAATTTAAGAAAATATTGAACAGTATCGCTAGCAGGCCAATGATATCCCGCCAACATCTCTTTTATTTATTATTTCACTGACGCAATAAATTATATTTCCATCAGCTTCAGCTGAAGTTCTTCAGTTTACAAACCATACGAAATGGATTTCAATTAAGTGCGGTATTTAATTTCATTAGGAACTCAATTCCATCTCTGTAAAAGTTCTTGAGCAGCTAAAATCAGGAGTTTTTATTTTTGAATGTCTTAAAGTTCACTACAACTAATTTTGAATTGACATTTGGAATTAGTGCGAATCGATTTTTAAATTATTCGTATCAAGTTTTATGCCTAAAAATATTAAAATGAAGTCGGGTTTTCATCGCTAAAAAACAGATTCAGTCAATAATCCAGAAAAAGAGAAAGAGACATTTTTAAAGGAATTATTTAAAACGCCAAGTAAAGAGAAAAAAAGTATTATAATATATTGTATAATATGACACTAAAATAATGACAATTGAAAACTTCTATCACATTTATATAAAAATAAAGGTACTTAAGCCATTGCAAATCATATTCATAATTATCCTATTCATTTCGAAGCAAAATCTCTATTAAAGCTAATCAAAATATGGTTTCGATTTGCAAAATTTTATGAAGGATGAAAATAAAATATTCACAAGCCAGAAGAATTAATCAACATTTTAGTGTTGGTGTCTTTCTATAAGAAAATATGCCAATTGACGTCTTTTTTGACGGTTGCGTCTTGTTTTATGGGTAAAGGTTTATTTGCCATACATCGATTTATAGATACAAACAGTGTTTTCTCCCCTTCGTACTAGTTTCGTTTTTGTATATTACATCCGATCTAAGCGCACAGAGTGAGCCACGTTCTCGCAAAACCGACCGCGCGAGCACTGTTCAGTATTTACACGAACCATTTCGACCCATTTTCGAAACCCTCTATCTCCGAAGCTATTTATGTTATGGGACTGCATTTTTCTGTTAATTGATAAATTTACAGAGCAAACTTCGCAAGTTTTCAAGGATCTCAATATTGCTCAGTTTTTTAATGAAAACTTACCAAGTTTGGTTTGTAAATTAATCAATTCACGCAATATTTGTCTGTGCTTCTAACATGTTGGCAAGAAATTTGGCATAATAGTCCTCACGAGAAGTTGGCCTATTTTTTTACATGCATGTTTTTGGCGGAATTTACTTTACCAGATGCCGAATTCATAGCTTTGAAAACCCCACTTCTCGCTTGATTAGATATTTTCGTGTACGTGATTTACAATGCAAACCGGAAGGCAAAAGTAATAATATTACTTTATTAATAAAAAGAAACTGGCTGAAATCGATCCAGTTATGAATAATGATGAAATGATCAACTTTACCCATCTCTTTTAACCTACATGTAAGCATTACAAGTCCGGGTGTCAATGGTGCATTGGATAGTGCGTTTACTCGTCAGCCGATATGTCGAAGTTCAAGCCTCAGCGGAGAATAGCAATCATCAGTCAGCCGAGTATAAAATGAAAGCATTACAAGTATAAATAACCCAGATAACATCTGTTCAGAAACCATATGTGTGGAACAAGTACATCTGTGGTTTCGGTTCTATTCATCGTGTTACGATACCTCTGTCGAGCTCCTGCTTAGTGACCAATTTTGGAAAATTTTGTTCGGACATGGTTGCTGCAACCCATAAGCTACGAGACTATGGAAACTGAAAAACTTTCGTCGTTTCGCCAACTTCCGTCTCTTATGATTTGGTAACGCCTCCACCACTGAATATTTTTGTCGAACTCATAAGGCATTCCTACACTCGGGAGCTGTAACTAGTTATATGCAGCGATGCTTATAAGCAGAATAACACTGAGGCAGCAGCAAATGAACTATACTTTAGAGAAAACCATCCCCTACACTCATTATTACTCATATCTACTGCTAATTAATAACGTCAGCTCTCAGTCTTGTTACGGCAAGAAGGAAGGAAGTAATTGACTTTAGCCTATCTAATCGTTGTTTCAAGTCGATTACTAGGTATCTCTTCTTTGCAGTAGAGGAGAAATCCCTGGAAACCAACTGGGGGCGCTTTAGAAAAGAGCTAAACAAATCTGTCAAAGTTCCAACTAGACTCAGAACGAGGCCAAATGTAGAGGACGTTGTTTAAGACCTCACCAGGGTGACAAACCGAGTGACAAGAAGATCGCCGATTCCCTGGTGGAACGCAGATCTGCAGAGACTAAGAAAACCAACCGGGATACTTCTAAACTGGTTACTTTAGATTAATTAAGAGTGGGACTGTATTCATGTTTTAGATCGAAGCAAAAAAAATACAATAAGTTTATTCGATTTGTTGCTGAACCACCAATGGAAGCAATTGGACCGGCGCGTCGGTCAGCTACAGCTGACTCACCACCCGTCGCAACTTAGGGGCATCCAACATGTATCTGATTGTAATATTCGGATATCGAATATAAATGCGGTGGGCATCTTCATAGTCATTAAGGATGCCTTATATAATGCAGCTTTTGATTGCATGTATGACTATGCCAAATAATAGGGATTCGAAGAAACATTAGTTTTGCATGTTAAAGCACAGGTAATGAACAGGGCAGGTGGCTCCAAGCATGATCGACGGTCTTGAACTTACTTTAGTTCTTGCTGCGTCCTTGATCAGAATTTCACTGGACAATATAATTTCTTTGGAATACAATAGTGTACGGCACGACTCTTTAGGATGAAAACAGAATGGATCCTCCCGGAAGTCTGAAAAGACTGCAGACAAATAGCTGACGTTCTTATAGGCCACTACGCTTTTGCTAAGTTTCAATATGGAAATAAGCGATTACTCTGCGAAAAATTTGATCGTCCTGCCTTTGCTCATTCCAAGTGGCAGATCTTTGGTGCTGATGCGGAGAGTTGAGATTGATTCAACTGATATCGCATTTCAGGTTAACGTAGATGTTTATAACTCGTCCTTGGTTAAGTTAGAGAAGGAATCCCGCAAGGCTCGCCGCTATCAATGGTAATACAAAACGCCTACATCGACTTAATAATAATCAACCTTGCTACACCTAGATAAAACCTGGACTTTATCGGAATTTACGGTGGCAATTTCTATACTTTAGCTTCAAGAGATCCGAACTGGGTTAGATAAATTTTATAAGAAGCAAACTCAGCCATCTTTAATTGGGCACAGGAAAGAGATGGAGTGGTCCTACCATCTATAATAACATGGAGGCTCACATCGTCTGTAGAAAAGGAAAATGCACAAAAGTTATCCTTCGTGAAGTCAAAATTACGCTCCAAAAGCCAGTGAAAATACTGGAAGTTTGTTTCAGTGAAAACCTCAAGTGGGACTTACAATTAAAAAAAGGTCTTAAACCAGTTGAAATTGCGTAATAATACATTAAAAAAGATATGGTTATGCCGGAAGGAAGCACACCTGGAAACTGTACTTCAAATAGCTAAACCCCTTCGGAAGGCACTAAAAATTGTCCTAATTTGAGCACTCAGAATAGCTGTATACACATGATTCGAACACTTCCGTTAGGTGAATGGAAACAATTCTTAATTGTTTAAGTTGCACATTCGGAGCATATAAATACCAAACATTACTTAAACAAATTCAAAAAGAAAAAGTAATGTTAAAATAACAAAACAATTCATGCGAATTTTTCACTATTTCTTTATAAACCCCTCAAAAACTAAATCTTAATCCAAAAATGAACGACCGTCCAAAAAATGTTGGTTTTTTTTTTATGGCGGGTTATTTATAGAGTATTTATGGCGAGGAAGAGTTGTGAAATTACAAGTAGATTCCATAGATAGTGCAGTGTGTATGGGGGACATGGTGCCCCCTGCAACCCCTGCTTGGGGTTGCAGTAGGATTCGGAGTAGGTGCGAGGTTGGATTTATGCAAAGTTCTTTATATCCATGTTTCGAATGATTTGCATGGATTTAAAGAAACTTTGCACATACCCAACCTCGCAACTAATTCAAATCCAACAGTGGCCCCACGCAGGAGGGTTGCTGGGAGGTAGCATGCCCCCATGTGGATTCCACTGTTTATTCATTGTGGACTTATGTATCTCCCATCTTCTGGAAAAAAAATTCCGGACTTATGTCCCGATGGGGTGTGACATACGCATGGATTTAAGGAAACTTTGCATATACCCAACCTCGTACCTACTGCAAATCCGACAGTGACCCCAAGCAGTGGGGGTGTTTATGCATTGAGGACTTATATATGTCCCAATTCTGATTAGGGATTGGGATGCCACCCTTGTCCGAGGATCCTTCGCTGCCATTCCCATTTATCTGCAGTCCGTACATAAACCTGCAGTCCGTACCCTGGTCACTACAACCGCTTCGATTGAAACCCAGGATAGGCAATTGTACTAGTTTGGTTCCCCCCGAGTATTTGATTTCCTCGGTACCTCCCCTATATGGGGGCGTTCACCCACTACCTGGGAAGGCGCCTGATGGTGGACTAGGAACCCCGCACAAACAATTTTTAAATACTTTCTTTTGTTATTTTAAGACTAAGATTTTATTTTTGAGAAATTTTTAAAGTTATTTTGAAAAATGCGCGCCATTTTTTCTGCAAATTTTGTCCCGCTTCGTTCACTTTAGAAATTAAATTGGTAAACATTCCCATACTTGTCCATTTTGTCTTAATGCATTATATAAGTCTTAAGAATAGTTGTGGCCATATGGCCCACTTCTTTAAGATTGTGAAACTATGGCCCGAAATATTGTGCACTTTCGGCCCATCTGGGTGGGTTATAAGGTCACAATTGATTTGTAGACTTAAAACCCACCCAAGTGGGTCAAAAGTTCATTGTGGACTTTTGGCCTGCGGACTTATGACCCTGCGCCATTATTACTATTATATCAACCCAACAATTATGCCTCCCGAATTTTATTTAATCTCCCATTACCTTGGAGAAGGAATCCACTAAAATTGGACACCAGTTTGAAAATATATAGGAGAAAAAATGGAATACCGGACAAACAAGTTCACGTTCTATAATGTACACCAAAAAATGATTGCCTCTTCGAACGCAGTCCGATATTTGTACACCGATGGCTCGTGAAGGGATAATAATTCTTCGTAGGCAGTGATTGAACTTAACACAGACGGAGAAACCAAAATCATCCAACAAGAACTCCTTCCGGAACTAACCAGTGGCTACATGGCTGAGCTACAGGCTGCCGAAAAAAAGATTTACATATACGAACTAAGTAGTAAGCTGAACAAGCGCCCTTTCTAAGCATAAATCAGAAGCAGTCTCACCTCCGACACCAACCTAACTTTAGCATAGGTACCTGCATACGCCGAAATTAAGGGTAATTAATTTACAGACACAGCTGCCAAAGAAATTATCAATTACGCTTTAACCGGAACAACCCCCAACTCTTACCAGCTCACAAAGAGAATATTAGGAGCAATCCAGGAGACGGAGATAGCTGAAGTGGCGTAAACCTCCCAAACCTTTCTTTCAAACCACCACATTATTCATACTCGTATCCAATATAATAAAAAGTTCATCTGCATAAGATTTCTGCGAAGCAGGGTAGTAACAACCTCCATCATAAATTCAATGACATTTAAAATGTTTGTTGCCATAATATTATAGATACTGCTCTCATTAATTTATCGTTTCCTTATTTCCCTTGGTCAATAATTTCCTTTGGAAATACGTAAATACATTCACATATACAATAGACATATTAATTTTATAGTTAACAAGTTATAAATTCGAATTGACTTTTTTGTAAAATATTGAACGACATCATATGGCCTTGACGACCAGATGTCTTCAAATAAATAGTTTTAAATAAATAATTGTTTTTGGAAAATATTTACATTTAAATAAATTAAAAACAAAATGTTTCACGTCTCCTTTGGTTGCTTGATTATGGATGTATTCAATTATATGTACGTACATACATAACGCCATTATATGATCCTGTGCAGACTTTGTTAGTCGAAGGTCATATATTAAAACCCGTCCAGCAAAGAAATTTTCTTGGAAAATTAGATTATTAAAATACATCGAATGTTTATTCACTACAATGTTTAACTTTTCAAAAGGCTTTTAAAAAGATTTTATTGTGAAATATTAATATTATATATATGTTGTTTATCATTTCAGGTTGTTCGAGCAGCGAGTCCTGCCCTATTACGAGTCATTGCAATGGGTGCATTCTTTATCTACTGTACAGTAAGTACGAACTCTGCCATTAAGGTTTAACTCGAAAGACCCGTTTGAAAAACATAAAAAAAAAGTACTTTACTTCCGCTAAGTTTCCACTCTATCCAATAACAGGAGCTCTTGAAATTTAAACGAAAGGAAAAACAAAGGATGCTAACGAAAACAATAAACAAGAATATTGCATCTCGTGTTGTCCAGAGATGGAAGTAAACACTAACGTACACACCTAAGGGTATGCCTTCAAGAGAAACAGGACGATACTATTTTTAAATAACGTTCTTAGCTTGCGGGACGTGTAAAATACAGTCGTATTGAAACAAATCTCATACTGGGATTAATTTGTAGAAACTGTTTTTCATTATCATTCCATCTGACACAGATACTATTTCTAAATAAAATGTTTATTAATTTTGCAAATACTCAAGTTGTCTTGTGTAATAGCAGGTACAAAGTAGGGTTGAGCGGCTGTTTTATTGCTACCGCAAGTATTGTTGTTAAAACATTGAACTAAATTCTGATGAAATGTTGTAAAACAGGGTGTTATATCTAACTAACAGGGACGAAAACCTATCCCATAAAGTATATTCATTTTGATACACAGCTAGTAACATAGACAAGTAATGGAGAGAGACTACATAAAGTAAAAACATAAATTAAATTAACAAGTTAAGCCATTTTCCCATATTTTTACTAAAAACTGAAAAAAAAGTTTTAAAACAAAATATGTAGGATGAATCTGGCTTTATCTAGACTTCGTGTTCATACCATGTGTATGCCCACGGCCAGTTTTTGGTGGAGTTTTATCAAAAAACGATTAAATTTCGAACTTGGATGATACAATTTTACATATGGGCTTCTGACAACCCAAAACAGTAAAATTGTACAAAATTTAAGATCCGCCGCTGCCATGCCTTTTTGAAAAAAATTCCCTTTTCCACAATTTTTATAAGAAATCAGGAAATTGTGGAAAAGGCCTACGACTATAGGTTCAGAATTGTGCAGGAAGATTTTTGATTTTATTTGGTATATATAAGTATTAGTATATTAAATTAATAACTTTTAAAAAATTAAGAACTTATCAATCTACGGCAGACGGCAAAGCCATTGCTTAGATTGTACCTGTAAAAACAACATTTATATCTTTTTTTTTTGGAAAAACTAGACTTATTATTATTATTATTATGAGAAATCATAAGAAGTAGTTTTAACAAAAGGTATTGATCTCTTGTAACGTACTAGCGGCAGTAGATGGAAGTTCGTTGGACGAATTTAAGAGGAGCTGTGGCGAGCAAAACCTTAGTTCAAATAAAAAGACGTTGATATTTTCAAATTATCGTTTATTCATAAAATTTCTTGGTTTATGGTGGGAATTGTTGGTTTCTCAACCGGGAGTATGCTGTCCGAAGACTACAGTAACCGCTTAGTTAGCAACCCAAATCCGTTGAAACTAAGGTGTGGCGCTTCTTAATGCGGTAGTGTACCTCAGTTATGAAACGTCAAACTCTAGTGAAGTCCCTTACACTGGCGCCGTCCTTTTATACGCTTTATGCGTGAGTTTTTCGGTATTTGGCTTTCCATTGGGGCCGTATGCAAAGAGCTTTTGGGAGTTCAGCTCTACATGGGGCCATGTGCATGAGTAAAATAAAAATGTTTGCAATGTTTTTTCTAATAAAAATTACAAATCTTAATTCACAATTTGGAAAAAATATAGATACATAAAGTGGTAGTTGTTACACTCTTTTAAATCCGTACATATATTTTATAGGGGCACGCACAATTTTTGGCTCATTTTCTGCAAAAAATATTATTTTAATGATATCTCTGAAAAGTTTCAGAAAGTGCATTCGAGTATAAAGTTTTAATTTCTATTTAAAAACATTTGATCCAATCCTTTTGCCCTTTTTTTCATATCTTTATTAAACATCATACAAAATTGCATTAAGAAAATATGTAAGAATTGATTTTCAAATTAAAGTAGAAATTTGTGGCCTATACCCCAAAACGGGTTTCGTCCAACCACCACGGTTAACCAAGCCTATATGATTTTTTCTGCTACCAGCAGATGTTATATAAGCGCTTCCACTCGTCTTTGTTCAAATGGTGTAAAGTGGAAGCATGTATTGCCCGTTGAAAGGCTTCGGTAATCAAAAATAATGTTTGCATATCAACTATTGCTAGTTAAATATGGTATGCCAAATTGTTTAGTGGATTGCTGAATTTACAAATACATATACATACGTAGAAATGTATGGTCTATACTCCAAAATGCGTTTCGCCCGGATGTGGTGGTTGGGCTCGTCAATAGACAGCCACCACGTCTTGTCTAGATGCACTGTTTGCCCGTTGTTTACCGAAACTATATGATTTTTATGCTTTCACATATTATGCTTCCACTTTCCAGTCTTCACCAAAGACTAGTGGAATGGTATAACCCTGATTGTTTTAGACGGACAAGATCTCGGTGCAACCCGGTACTTAGCGGCTTTTATCATAGCCTAATTTTTATGTTTTAGCGACCAGAAAATCTAAGAGATGTGCCAAGTAAAAAAAAAAAAAAAAAACATTTCAACAAATGCAAGTCGGCACTCTTTCCAAGGCAGCCAATCAGAAATCTCCTAACAACCGTGAGTAGGTCAATACTCCTGTATGCTTCATTAGAACGATGAACTCGGCGCATAGAATCGCATCTTTAAGGGTATCAGCGGATGCGATAAGCGTAATATCAGGCCGAATGCCTATCGATCTAGACACGAAGAAGACTGCGGCCCTATGCGAAAACGAGCACGATGACGGAACAACAGCTGTAGAATCCATAAAAGCAGAATGGCAACATAGGTGGAACATCACAACCAAAGGCCGATGGACATACAAATTGATCCCCTAAGTTAAAGAATGAATTAGCAGAAAGCACGGGGAGGTATTTTTTTTTCCTCTTGTACAACCCATGCCCACGTGGCAACGACACTGCGACCTGATAGATCTATTATATCGGAGGGTTGGAGTTAATCTAACAGACGTACTACCTCCCTTATGAAAGTGAGTATGTCTTTAGTAGTGGAGCATTTCAGTTTCACTGAAGTAAGTATCTCCTTGTGGAGAATACGTTTCCTTAACCAGCGTAGTGCCGGGCATTCACAAAGAATATGTTCGGAAGTTTCATCCTCCTCTAAACAGAACCGACAGTCCTTCTCGTGGCACAGGTTCATCTTGTTAAGGTGGTATCTCAAGCCGCAATGGCGAATAAGAAAGCTTACAAGCTTCTTAATGCTTTCCCTATCCAAGTTAAGGATTTCCTTATAGGAGTAAGGCTTGGTTAAGCGTTTGGATTCTCTTAGACCTGGCCCACTAGTCCAGTGGTCTAGACGAAGTTTGTTTTCCCATTCGTTAATCAGCGTTGTAGCTATCGCCCAATTGACGCCACAATAAGGTTCAGGGCCTATGAACACAGATTCTGAGCCAGCCCTAGCAAGCGCATATGCAGATTCGTTGCCCACAATCCCTTGGTGTCCAGGTACCCAACCGAGTTTTACCCTGTTGTATTTGGCAAGGTCTTGTAATGCATCGTAGCAGCATTTCACGGTTCTGGAGTCTATTTGGTTGGACGACAGTGCCATAAGTGCTCCTTGGCTATCTAAGAAGATATATATTCTAGCGCCTCTGATCCCCTTGCGGAGATTGTGCCTGGCGCAAATCTCAATGGCATGGATTTCAGCCTGAAACACAGTGGGAGTCGTACCCATAGGTTGCGAAATCTTTGTGTTGGGTCCAAGAACCCCAGCTCCAACTCCAGAATCCATCTTCGAACCGACGGTGAACCAGGCCAGACTTCTAGGGTCCAGTGTTGGAACTACATTGGACCAGTTTTCGCGGTCCAATATTTCAACCTCGAATAACCTACCAAAGCAGTCTTGCCTGACCATAATATCTGGTACGTGGAGGTAAACTACTACCTAACACAATTTCTATTGGGGCACGGATGCTTCCGGGAGTATTTCTACAAGTACAAGCATGCGGATGACCCATTCTGCCAGCACTGTGAAGGAAAAGAGCAGAACACAGAGCATGTACTGATGGAATGCCAAAATTATACCAGGGCCAGGAACATCCTAGGAAAAGCAATTGACTGGCTAGTGAACCCAAGAAGCCTGACCTCATTGACGTTGGCGAAGAGCGAAGGCTGGAAGACTGCAAATGAAGTAATCACGAGTATGATGTAGCAACTGCGTATAGAGGAGCGACTAACGAGAAACGAAGATACTGTCAGCTCTGGCAGCTAAAAAGAAGTGACGAAATGCCAAACCTGCCCCTGCGAGGGAATGCCTTGACTGGCGGTGCCGCAGGGGAACAACAGAAGAGAGAAATCGGTGGGGTTTTTTAGCACGTAACCATGGAGTCGGGCATAACTCAGTATCCATAAAGGATTTTTACCCTTACTCGCGCATCAAAAAAAAAAAAAACTTTCCTTTTTACACCTTTTTGTGATTTAATAGCTTTGCTTTGGAGATTTTTATACCTGGCGCACATAGTAAACTATTGTTCTTATGAGACAGACAGTAATGGCAATGCAGCAAATAGATTAGTAGCAGTTCAATGTAAATGTTTTTACTATCTGCAGAGTTCAAAAACATTATTATCGCTTTAAATTCTGAACAAGTTCGAACTGCTAATACATAAGCCCAAACGGCTAAGATAATGTTATTCGTGCTGATGACGATAAGCTATACATACTCGTATGTGTATGTAGATGTCATTCGGCATACGTAGTCAAGTGCAACTATATGCGAAATAAAATATTTATAGTCATAATGTTTCTTTTTTTTTAGATTAGATTTAAATTTAAATTTATTTTTTTTATTCATTATCCACATAAAACTTGTTACAATATTAATAGCTTATTAATAACAACAATATTAAATCCATCAGAAATAGCCGAATTGAATTTAGAAACCATTCTTAAACTAAGTGATTAAAGCAAGTGATTAATGGCCCTCACAAAAATGTAACAAATGTATAATATCTTATGTGGGGTTCAATCATTTCAAGCATAGGATGTTAGGTTAATATTATAAGTTGATTATCAGATTAATTTTATTGTTAAAGAAAGTTTACAAAACAGAGAATAAAAAAAAAAGCTTAATCTAATAGAATCATTTTGTACCTCCAAAAAATACAATGTCAGAGCTGTTATAAGATCTTCAATGATTATGCAATGATTGATGAGTAACCAGGCTCTTACTCTATTTTTATATTTCTAATAAAAACGAGTAATTTATAAAAATATGTTTGGGGCAGATACTAAATAAAATCTCAAAAAATGTGTTCTGCGTGCCCTTGGTACATCAATAGGAGACATATTATTTAAACGTAAGCTGTATACTCTTGAGCTCTTTGTAGTAATATTACCACGTCGTTGAAAAAACGCTCTTAGCACTTTGAAGACATAAAGTTGTCTTATTGGTAAAATATGAAGCTCACAAAAAAAAGGCCAAGAATGTGTGAATGTGAGAATTTTTGGCACAGATAATTCATAGGAGATGTTTCGCATACCGCAATCAATAGGGACTGGAAGCAGTTGGCATATACTCCCCCCTCCAACTCACAACGCCATATTGCAGCTTCGAATTGACAAGTCCATGATAAATCATTGAAAGAATGCACTTAGAACAATATGGGTAAAGTAAGGTTAGTTAAGGTTGAGTAGGGTTATCGTAAAACACTAAGCACTATAGACGGCCCATCGCAATCACTAGAGAACCTTAGCAATGGCCAGAGAGTAACCCTATCGCTGTTCTTAGCCGTGATCTACCTAGTTTTTTAATCTCCTCAGATTTTTCAATTCAATTCACTCTATGCGCTTCTAAGTTGGACCATTTTAAGTGAACCATGTTGACGGTTTTATACCTTCAATTATGTTACTATGTGGGAGCTCCGTTCCTCTTTTGGCCAGTGCGCCGGCACGTTCATTGGCCTCTGGGTATATCGCAGCGTCTAGGTACCTAACATAATCTGATACGGTTCTGTGTATATAATATTGTTACGAAATTCGGCCTCTTAATTCGACCACTGGATTGCGACGAAAATAGCCCAAATGAAAAGACGAAAAGCTTAATAATTAAAATTGTATTTACTCCTGTTTTTGTCGACAGCTTGTTTTCTTCTCGTAAGAAATCGACCGCTTCTCGTTCTGGTTTTTCTCGACTGAGCAGCTTCTTCTCGAACTTTTTGATAATTGATTTCCCAATCAATTCGCTGGAATATTTTCTATAGCTCAGGACTAGATGTCGCTGCTTAGATGACGGCGTTCAGAGCGGCGTCGACCCGCTACATATTTGATGCATTATCGATTTAGATGTCGCTGTCGTTACATTACCCACTACTTAAAGTTGTTCGTCCCGAACAAATCCCATGCTCCTCTCCTGGTAGGAAGCCAGTCGGTCTAAATGGACTACCTTCATCTTCGCTCTGTTGCTGGCGTTCCACTGTATCCGGTAGACCACATCGTTTATCTGCTTAACTACCCTGTACGGTCCTTCCCAGTGTGTCTGCAGCTTTGGTGATAGGCCCTTCTTCCGCTGTGGATTATGAAGCAACACCAGCTGACCTTCTAGAAAACCACTCGAATTCGCCTTGAGGTCATACCTGGCCTTCATCTTGTCACTCTTCATTTGTATGCGCTACCTCATGTTCCGATGTACCTGCTCGAGTTTATCTTTTAACTTGGAGACATAGTCGGAAGTTTCTCTCCCCCCCGGAGACGCTCCAAACTTCAGATCGGCTGGAAGTCGTATTTCTGATCCAAAGACTGCTTTTGCTGGTGTCGTAGAAGTAGTATCGTGGATCGCAGATCATCCACGATACTACTTCATCACTCATCCCAGTCTCGTTGATTCTTATCGACCACCTTCCTCAGAAACTCCTCCAGTGTCCTCTCTACCATGCCGTCCGACTGCGGATACAGGGTGTCGTCCGTGTTTTGTTTATGTCCAATGTCTGGCATAACTCCTTAAAGATTGCTGACTCGAAATTTCTGCCCTGGTCCGAGTGCAACTCCAATGGAACACCAAACCGAGACACCCAATTGCTTAAAAAGGCGTCCGCACAAGTTTTAGCTTCTTGGTTCGGCAGGGCGTAGACTTCCGGCCACTTGCTGAAGTAATCGATTACAACTAGGACGTATTTGTTACCATGGTCACTGGTTGGAAATGGCCTGCAACATCCATTGCGATTCGCTCGAATGGTGCTCCAACATTATATTGCCGCATCTTCCCATGGCTTCTCGACTTCGGTCCCTTCGCTCTTGTATATTCCTCACACGACTGGATCCAATCTGCTACTGACTCCTGGCATCCCACCCAGTTGAACCTCTGTTTGATCTTGTCAACGGTCTTCGAGACGCCCAGATGTCCTCCGCTCGCACCGTTGTGATATTCCTTCAGAATTTCACTTATTCTCACCTTGGGGACCACAATCAAGTTGCGAGATGTTTCGCCGCCTTCGCTTTCCCACACACGATATAGACATCCATCTCGCAATTGAAGACTCCGCCACTGAGCCCAGTATGCTTTCGCGATTGGACTCTCACATGCCATTTCCTCCCACATCGGTCTAATGCCCTGCTCCTTTGCAGCCATTACCTTAACTATATCTGGATCATCCTTCTGCTCTCTTTGGATTCGCCCCGGTAACCACTCCTCCTCCGACAAGATGCTTAGCAACCGCACATCGACGATGTTCTCTTTTCCTTCCGCCCTTGTACAATGTTTGCACTCTACCTTACATGGGCGCCGCGATAATGCATCCGCGTTCCCGTGCTGACCTCCTTTTCGGTGTTCGATAATGAAATGATAACTCTGCAGTCTTTCGATCCAACGAGCGAGCTGTCCTTCCGGGTCTTTGAAACGAAGTAGCCATCGTAGCGCTGCGTGATCCGTTCTCAGGTAAAAATGCTGTCCGTATAGGTACTTATGGAAGTGTTTCACGCTCTCCACAACTGCCAAAAGCTCTCTCCTTGTAACGCAATAATTCCGTTCTGGCTTCGATAAAACTTTGCTGTAATAAGCTATTACCTTTTCCTGGCCGTCGATATTCTGACTGAGAACGCCACCTATCCCGTAGCCGCTTGCATCCGTATCCAATATGAATGTTTTGCCGGGTACTGGATATGCAAGAACCGGTGCTGTGCAAAGTGATTCCTTCAATTTCTCGAAAGCTTGCTCCTGCGACTCATTCCATTCAAAAGCTTGATTCTTCCTTGTCAACTCATGCAGACTATGGGCCACGTTTGCAAAACCAGGAACAAATCTTCGGTAGTACGTGCATAATCCCAGAAAACTTCTTAGCTCATGCAAATTCGTTGGTTTCGGCCAGTCCCTGACCGCTGCTGTTTTTTCGTCATCGGTGCATATACCTTCTCTAGTTACCCTATGTCCTAGGTACTTGACTTCCCTCTTGAACAGCGTACATTTTTTCGAGTTAAGCTTGAGCCCCGCTCCTGCAAGTCGTTGAAATACTTCTTTCAAGTTCTTTAGGTGTTCGCTGAAGTCCTTCCCCATTACTATAATGTCGTCAAGGTATACCAAGCAAGTCTTCCAATGTAATCCCTTGAGTACGTGCTCCATAAGCCTTTCGAATGCCGCTGGAGCATTACAAAGCCCGAATGGCATTACCAAGAATTGCCATAAACCATCTCCCACACTGAAAGCTGTCTTTTCCCGATCGTCCTGGTCCATCTCCACTTGCCAATAGCCGCTTTTGAGGTCCAACGTAGAGAACCATTTAGCTCCCGATAACGTGTCCAGGGTATCATCTATCCTTGGTAGTGGATAGCTGTCCTTCTTTGTCGCGTCGTTTAGCCTTCTGTAGTCTACGCAGAAGCGCGTGCTGCCATCCTTCTTTTTGACCAACACCACTGGCGAACTCCATGGACTCGACGACGGTTCGATGATGTTGTTTTGTCGCATGTCCTTCACTAAGTCGCTTACCTCATCTCTTTTTGCAAGGGGTACCCTTCTTGGTGCTTGACGAATCGGTCTTGCATCTCCGGTGTCAATTTGATGCTTGACTATGGCTGTCCGGCCCCCACTCTGACTGTTGAATGCAAATATAGAGTGATACTTATGTAACAAATCTTGTACTTCCCTTCTTACATTCGGCTATGAGCTTTTCCATGCTGTTATCCTTTGTCGGCTTTTCAATTTGCATTGGATGAGATTCGCAGTTCAATATGGCTGACACTTCTTGGCATTGTCCTATAGCTTCCCCCTTCTTGATTGTCTTCGATTGTCTTGCCAAATTAAGAATTCTTACCGGCACCATTTTGTTACCTTTGGCTTCCACGAGGGTCTTTCCAACGATCAAACCACTTGTTGGTGTTTTGTTTCCGGCTTCTACTACCCATATCGTGTTTATTTCACAATCTCCATCGATCTTTGCCCATACCACGGCTTCTGAGTTCGGCAAGATTTTTATATTTTCCTCTATTAAGACTTTCTGAACTCTCGGCAGGTTTCCTTCGCCGATATTTAATGTAACTTCCGAATTTCTATACCTTAGTATTCGCCGTTTCAAATCCAATGTGATACCATTCGTCACCATGAAATCAATACCCAGGATTAGCTCGTCCACTATCTCCGCCACTATAAACTGGTGCTCAACTGTCGTGGTTCCAATCGTTATATTCTCGGTAACTTTTCCAAAAATTGGTGCCTCCTCACCTGGAGCCGTCTGCAACCGCACACCCCACAGCGGCTCCATATTTTCCACCAAGTCACTCCTTATAACTGAGTGCGATGCCCCCGTGTCTAAAGTCACCGTAAATAATTTGCCCCCAATGATACCACTGAGAGTGAGGTTGTTTGCTTTCCGTCCCAGTTGCGAAATGAAGACTCTGGGGCAATCCATTGTGGGTGCCAGTTCATGCCCCTCAAAACTGACTCCATTTAGTTTGTCGACGGCTGAGTGCCGCCCTCCTCTCTCCTCGGTTGTGGTTGTCTTCCTCTAAAGGCTCTCGAAGGAGATTGGGACCTTGGACGCTTTCTACGTTCCCTGCAGTCGCGTGCCATATGTCCCACATTCTCGCAAATGAAGCATCGGCCCTTAAACCTGTCGTTCGGCCTGAACTCAGAATTTGAAGTTACCTCAAGTCGACGAGCCCTTGGATACAGTCCACACGCCAAACCCGCTGCTTCGTGTGTTAGGGCGCATGCGACCGTTTCCTGGAATGTCGCCTTTTGAGTTGACAGTGTGGCACGCTTGGTTTCCTGGTCCCGGATGCCATCGATGAAGGCATCAGTCTTAGCAACCTCAATCAATTCCCTTATTGAACCCGCATATGCCAGATGTGCCAAACGCTCGATCTCCGCTGCATACTCCTGAAGAGTCTCACCGTTCATCTGCTTTCGGCTCTTCAGCTCCATTTTGTACACCTGCTTACGATGTTCGCTTCCATATTTGCACTGTAGAGAATTCATTAATACCTCATAATCACTTTGATCAGCTTCTGGAATTGTCTGAAGCACATCTGCAGCACCACCCTTTAATGCTATTATTAGAGCTGCAGCCTCATCTTCTTTGCTCAGGCAAGCCCTCTTCATGGACGTCTCGAACTGCAGTTTAAAGATGTTAAAGGCTGTCGTTCCATCGTACGTTGGCGGTTTGAACTTATTGCAACCATTCCCTTGCACCACCGGTTCCCTTAGCCTTAAGGCACACACGTCCTTTTCTAGTTTCTGCACTTTTGCGTCCACATCACCCACGGAAGTTTCCAGTTCGCGGACCTTCTCATTCACACTGCTGAAGTGATCTTTCGCTTCTTTGACTACGCCCTCCACTTCGAGAAGATTCTGCTCCATACGATCTTGCAGTTCTTGTTGACGTTTCTGCTGCTCCTCTACTTACTTACTTACTTAGGTGGCGCTACAGTTCGGGGTGAACCTGGGCCTCAACCAACAAGCCTCTCCATTTAGCTCGGTCTTTAGCTAATTGCCTCCAGTTGCGCACTCCAAGTTGGTCGAGGTCCCCTTGAACTTGTGCGCGCCACCTACGGCGATGTTTCCCTCTACTGCGTCGTCCCTCCGGGTTAGATTCGAAGACTCTGCGGGCCGGAGCGTTGGTGTCCATTCGCTCTACATGTCCTAGCCATCTCAGACGTCCAATACGCAGTTTTTTGACTAGGTCGATGTCGCTGTACAGCTCGTATAGTTCGTGCTTGAATCTTCTCCTCCAAAACCCGTCAACGCAAACGGGACCGAAAATCTTACAAAGAATTTTTCTCTCGAAGCGACCAAGGATATCTTCATCCTCTTTTAATAAAGTCCATGTTTCAGCGCCGTAAAGCAGGACTGGGATGATCAAGGTCTTATATAGAGTCTCCTTAGTTGTTCGAGATAGGGCTTTACTGTTGAATTGCCTTATAAGCCCAAAAAAACAGCGATTGGCAAGAATTATTCTTCGATTGATTTCTGCACTGATTTTGTTAGTAAAATTTATAGCAGAGCCAAGGTAGACAAAGTCCCTTACTACCTCGAAGTTATAGCTGCCCACGGTGACGTTTTGTCCAATTCGTCGGTGTTGGTTTTCCCTTCTAGTTGACAGCATATACTTGGTTTTGCCCTCGTTTATTGCCAAACCCATTTTGGCCGCTTCCGCCTCAATGCTTGCAAAAGCACCGGTGACAGCCCGCTGAGATCTTCCGATAATGTCTATATCGTCGGCGTATGCAAGCAGTTGTACAGACTTGTAATAGATTGTGCCTCCGGTGTTGGCTTGTGAGTTCCGCACAATCCGTTCAAGTACAATATTGAAGAAGTCACATGACAGCGCGTCACCTTGTCTAAAGCCTTTTTTGACATCAAAGGTCTCGGTGAGGTCATTACCGACCTTGATGGAGCAGCGAGCGTTCTCCATTGTCAGCCTGCACAGACAGACAAGTTTGGCAGGGATGTCAAAACTAGACATGGCTCTATAAAGCTCTTCTCTATAGATGCTGTCATAGGCGGCCTTGAAATCGATAAAGAGGTGGTGAGTATCGATTTGGAATTCTTGGGTTTTCTCCAGGATCTGCCGAAGTGTGAAGATTTGATCGATGGTGGACTTTCCTGGCCTGAAACCGCACTGATAGGGTCCAATCAGGCTGTTGATAAAGGGTTTCAGGCGTTCACACAATATCGCAGAAAAGATCTTGTATGCGATGTTGAGGAGACTGATGCCTCTATAATTGGCGCAGTTGAGGGGGTCTCCTTTCTTGTGGATCGGGCAAACGATGCTGAGATTCCATTCATCAGGCATACACTCGTCTGACCAAATATTAGAAATGGGTTGGTGTATGCACTCTACCAATTCATCCCCAGCTGCCTTGAAAAGTTCGGCCGGTAAGCCGTCAGGTCCAGCAGCCTTGTTGGATTTTAGCTTGGATATTGCTATCCTCACTTCGTTTTGGTCAGGTGGACGGAAATTTTGACTATCATCGTCTATGTTGAATGGTTCATTCTGCCTGACAGCGGGATGTTGGTCTTCGTCTTCGTTATACAGTCTGCAGAAGTAGTTTTTCCATATTCTCAGCACCGACTGTGATTCTACTACGAGGTTTCCATTTTCATCTCTACAGGTTTCTGTACGGGTATTACTTCTCTGACACGTTCTTTTTACCTTTTGGTAAAACTTCCGTACATTGTTCCTGGAGTATAGACTCTCGATATTCTCAAACGCGCGCTTCTCATGCTCTTTCTTCTTCTTTTGGAGAAGCCGATGTTCTTCCCGTCTCTTTTGCTCGTAGAGCTCACGAGCAGCTCTCGTCTTCCTTTGCAGCGCCGCTTTGTATGCCTCTTGTTTTGCTGCATGCACTCGCCGGCATTCTTCGTCAAACCAGGGGTTTCGCGGTGGTGGTCGAGCGAGACTCAACACATCAGTCGCGGCGTTTCTGATGGCATGTTGGCAGCGTTGCCACTGGTCTTCGGTACTTGATGCTGGCGGCAAAGGGGTGATTGAGAGATTTCGGGATACGCGTTCAGCGAAGAGTCTGGCGGTCTCTTGCGATTGTAGCTTTTCGACGTTAAATTTTCTCACAGTAATTCTTCTTTGTTGCTCAGATTGGGATATCCGCATTCGTACCTTGGCTACAACAAGGTAATGATCCGAGTCTATGTTGGCCGCTCGGAAGTTCCGGACATCGAGAATACTGGAGGCATGCCTTGCGTCGATCGCAATATGATCAATTTGGTTGATCGTGACATGATCATTGGACCGCCATGTCTGCTTATGAATATCGAGATGAGGAAACCATGTGCTTGCTATGGTGACATTTCGCTCCACAGCGAAATCAATTAGCCTCAGTCCGTTATCAGACGTGGTGTCGTGTAGGCTATGCTTACCGACTGCCCTACCAAAGACGTCCTCCTTTCCTATTTTGGCGTTAAAATCGCCCAATACGATTTTAACGTCGTATTTAGGACATTGCTCGTATGTTTTGTCGAGGAGCTCGTAGAAACACTCTTTGGTGGCAGGGTCCTTTTCTTCTGTGGGGGCATGAACACATATTAGGCTTATGTTAGCGAATTTAGCCTTGATCCGGATAGTCATAATACGCTCGCTCACGTGTCGGAAGCTTAAGACTTCTTGCCTAAGTCTGCCGCGTATGACAAATCCGCATCCGAATAAGCGTTGCCTGTTGCCTCTGTAGCAATCACCGTAGTAGATGTCACAGTTTTTCATCCTCTTTTTGCCCGGCCCATCCCATCGCACTTCCTGGATGGCGGTAATATCTGCTTTATAGCAGTCTAGGGCCTCTGCTAGTTGTTCGGCTGCACGTGGTCTGTAAAGGGACAGAACATTCCACGTACAGATCCGAAGGTCGTTGTCCTTATTTCGTTTGCTGGGGTCGTCATTAGTTGAGTCATCCTTATCCGAGGCTTTTGGTTGTTTCGGAACCATGCGGTTTTTACGTGGTAGGGAAGTTACACCGACGGCACAACCCCCAACCTGGAGGGCCAGTTCCTTAATTATTCCCCAAGGACGAGGGGCCGGGTACACCGGTGCCAGTAGTCCACTACGGGAGTATGAATGCTGCCGTTGGCCCATTAAGGGCTCCTCCGCCACCATCTCTATTCCAATGGTCCTGACCAACATTGGAAATTCCTTACCGACCTGTGATCCGAATACGTCGAAGCAGCTCGCGCAAGGTGTTCACTAAGTTCAACCTAACTGGAACTATAGACGCCACCGTTGACTCCGTCTAGGGAATTCGTCCGCTGCCGCCTGGAACAGGAAGAAGCGCTCTAGTGAGAAACGCACTCTTCCCGCCCTCTCTCATCTGCTGCCACCAAGAATCCGCCAAACGGGGTTGGTTACCCATTTCTTGAATTAAGGTACTAGGCACCCGGCTGTCACCGCGTGGAGGTTGAGAGTAGGAGTTGGTAGGCCTCAGCTGAGTGAAAACGCTTGTGTTTTCATATGATCGCATGCACTACCGTTTGACCAGCTGCTCCTCTACGGCTTCCTTAATTTTTTTCTGCTCGGACAAGCATTCCTGGAAGCCAGCCTCCATACCAAGCTTTTGCTCCTCCAAAGAGTGTTTTGTCGTCTGCTCCAATGACGCAAAGAGATTCTGCATAGTGGCCATTATCTGCCCAAGGTCAATCAAAGCTGCTGGCGCTACGATTCCAGTAGGTTCTTCTTCTTTCTTTGATGCTGACGCAACTTCGGAAACGAATTCATGCCTTTCAGAATCGATTCCATCTTCCTCCAATGCCTCGCGCAGTCGCTGTTGTAATTCAGCCTTTCCACCAATCATCGAAAGGCTCCTCTGCGCCAGCTCCTTCTTTAGCTGTTCCATCTTTAGGTGTGCAAATTTCACCATTTCGTCACAATCCCACTTCTGACACCAATTGTTACGAAATTCGGCCTCTTAATTCGACCACTGGATTGCGACGAAAATAGCCCAAATGAAAAGACGAAAAGCTTAATAATTAAAATTGTATTTACTCCTGTTTTTGTCGACAGCTTGTTTTCTTCTCGTAAGAAATCGACCGCTTCTCGTTCTGGTTTTTCTCGACTGAGCAGCTTCTTCTCGAACTTTTTGATAATTGATTTCCCAATCAATTCGCTGGAATATTTTCTATAGCTCAGGACTAGATGTCGCTGCTTAGATGACGGCGTTCAGAGCGGCGTCGACCCGCTACATATTTGCTGCATTATCGATTTAGATGTCGCTGTCGTTACAATATAATGCCTTAAGCATTATGTGACTCCTTTTTCTGATACATTTAGTATGGCTATGGTCCATGAAATTTTCGTGTTAGCGGTATCATGTGATTTAACAGATTGCATGTGAGGCTTGCAATTAAGATTACAATCAATTAATACCCTGAGATATTTGAATGTATTTTAAAACAATTAGATGAGCTTTAACGACTCTTCAACACATTTTCCTACAACAGCTGTGAACAGGTAATTAAAACTGAGGCATGGAAAAGTAAAATAAAATCAGTTTGAAAAGTTCCGGATAACTTAAATGTTATCATTTTAGTTTTAGTTTTGTCACTAATAACAAGCTTGTTTAAAGTAACGATGGGCGATTGCGAATGAATCTCACAATCGAATAAATTGACAATTGCTATAAATATAATTCGATTGTCGATTTATTCGGTCTCATCAGAAAACATTCGAATTGAATTCTAGCAATCGCGTTCGAGCAAACGATGAATACATAATCGAACAATTGCGCTAGAGCCATCGACGAATACAAATTTTCACACTTACACTACACAAAATCAATGAAAATATCCACGCAAAACTCACAAATCTAATTCATAAGTATTACACATATCACCAAGAGCTTTACTGGGAATGTAGACGCATAGGGGAACAATCTCTCTCTCTCAACGAATTGAAGAAGCGGCAAAGAGAATACACAATTGCTGTCGATTGTATTGTTTGCAATTGTCAGTGGTTGTGGCGGGGACTAAAAATTGATGTGAACAATCGGAGGCCAAAAATTGACGAATTACAATCGACTCCTCTCAATTTTATTCGAATAATTCGAATTGAGTAAACAATCGAATAATTCGATTTTTTTTTTTTTTGTATTTTGATTCGAGGTTTTTCGTCGTATTATCCTTCAAAGCAAATAATTGTTTTAAAACGTAAACAACTCTTGTTTAAATTTAAAAAAAACTCACTTAAATGTGTGGTAACAATACCTATGCCAAATACTTTTATATGAAATATTAATCTATATATCTAAATCTTCTTCTATATAGCAATGCATTCAAAAACGGTGGACCCGTGATACGTGATTGCGATACCCACGTTCTGTCTAAGAAGAGAGTTAATAGAAAATCAGAAATAAAAGTGATCGTAATACAGATCCTTGAGGGACGTCATTTTTCAATCCGCGGAAAAAGCTAAATACTCCATTCATATTGACTATTTGCTCTCTATCTTTCAAATACGACCCAAACCAGTCATATACAGCTCTTCTTAACCCAACATTGTATTGCTTACACAAAAGCAATTCGTGATTAATCGTATCAAATGGTTCAGTCATGTCGATGAAGAGAACCATTGTCGACTTATTTTCATTGAATGCAGTCAATATATGGCAGAAAACCTTCAAAATAGCACCTTCCGTTGACATTCCTGATGTAAAACCAAAGTGACTACTCACAAGGAAATTAGATTTATCCAGAAATGAAACCATACATAGGTATGTTTTTTGATTACTTATTCAAAAAGTTTGGAACAAGTCGAAAGTAAAGCTGATATGTCTGCGATTACCTTTCTTAAAAAGAGAAATTACTTCAGCAGATTTAAGGAAACTAGGAAATATACCACTACTAACATTTAGATTAAATAGATAACACAAAATATAAACAACGTAGCAGGCAATTTTTTTTTAAATTTTTTTATACAAATGCAACCAACGGTGCAAGAACGTTTGTTTTGTAAGAATATTATCAGCTTATAAGCTCGCTAGGGACCTTACCATGATCGAACAGTACGTTGATTATCATCGATCGCCATTTCACCTGCTGTTCATCGATTTTGATAAGGCGTTCGATAGTGTCAACAGGGAGTTTATTTGGCGTGCCTTATGAAGGAGAGGTATTCCCGATAAATGAAATGTCACGTTCTGCACAGAGGGAGGATGTTTGAGAAATTTGAGATCCAAAGTGGGGTAAGACAAGGCGTATTCTGTCACCAATACTATTCCTATTTGTGATTAGCGATGTGCTTCATTCAGCTTTGTCGATGGGAAATGGAGGAATTCGATGGACTCTTACATCCCAACATAAACATCTTGACTACACTCACGATGTATGCTTACTCTCCCACAGAATTATGGAACTCCACCAAATGACAGCAGATGTGGAGAGGGAGGCAGGCGTCACCGGGCTTAAACTAAAACTATCAGCATTGGAACAAACTCATCGGCTCAAATATGCATTGCTGGACAACCGGTAGAGAGAGTAGATGATTTCCAGTATCTTGGTAGTATTGTCTCGACCGATGGTGGAACCGAACTGGATATAGCCAACAGGATCGCCAAAGCAAAGTCCGCGTTCGGGATGTTGTCTTATATATGTAGAAGCAATGTAATCAGTTTAACACCAAGCTAAGATTGTTCTGCTCTAACTTTGAACCCGTGCTGTTATATGGATCCAGCACGTGGAAAGTGACCACTACTATCACCAGAAAGCTGCAAGCGTTCGTTAATAGGTGCCTGCGCAACATCTTAAGGATTTTCTAGCCCAATCGCATCTCTAATGAACACCTTTATGAGAAATCGTATCAGGAACCAATAGGCACAATCATCCAATGACGAAAGTGGCAGTGGATTGGTTCCGAAAGGGTGACAGTTCCATAGTGAACGATGCTATGCAATGAAATCCTTTAACTCAGAATGGAAGTAGGCCTGGCGGTCCGAGGAGAACATGGCGCAGAACAGTCGAGAAGGAGGCACGGCAGCTGGGGAAAAGTTGGGGAGAGCTGAGACACATTGCCAGAAACCGTACACGATGGCGCGTAGGCGTAGTAGAGGCCCTAGGACCCACAAGGGGATACAGGACATAAGAAAGAAAGAAGCACACCAGGGGTAATGGTATCAAAACAAAAACTACCAAAAGGAATTCTATCTTCAAGGAAACTTGCCGATAAGCTATACCTGTAGTTACGAGTATTACACTGAGGAACTGCAATACCAAATAATATATATATTGATAAAAAATAATACTGTTTATAGTATTCCAAGCCAATTAGCTAAAAGTCAACACAGTTCTTGCATAAAAATATTTTTTCACACAATTTTTACAATTATTCCCCAAAGCAATGAATTTTAAACTATACCCATGTCATTTAAATTTCTTTGTAATCAGCGCTAAAAAAGTGATTTGGAATTAAACCCACCTACCAAGTTATAAAATAAATAAATAAATATATTTGGCGCAACAGCTCATTAAGTGCCAGGGCCTAGCTTCTCGCAACCACTCATGTTGTGTGCGTTATATTTTTCGTACGAATGCAAGGGACCTACAGTTTAATTCCGTATCCGAACGGCGATTTGAGAAGCTTTTTCGAGACAACAATACTCTCGGATGTTTGTCAGACGCTCGCGAGAGGTGGGACCGTGAAAAAACTTTTTGGTGTTTTGTAGGATTCGAACTTGGAACCTCACGCGTAGTGATCCGACACACTAACCACTTACGCCACGGCGCCCACACCTACCAAGTTAAACACAATGATTTATTTTTTTTTTTTTTTTTACTTTTTTACATGAACATTTAGTTCCTCTTAACTCGTTTTTATTAGCTTGACTTTTTTATTTGCAGACAATTGTAATGTATCCGAATCCATCCTTGTATACTTGCACAGCAAGGATATGGCTAAGGGAAATCGGGTTTTCTCTGACTTACGGTGCTTTGATGCTCAAAACGTGGAGGTAAGTAAAATAAAAGAATAAAAAAGAAACAAAAAGATGACAAAAGTAAAAAAAAAAAAAGGTTAAAACAGAAAAGAAAATATGAGACTTTCGTAGATATGTTCCTCTAGCCCATTTTATAATTGTAGTTTTTGAATTTAAAATAGAATATAAGAAAAAAAAAAGTACGGGCGGCTTTTTCATTCCGTATGGATCACTTTTTCAGTGAATTTCGAGTGCATTTCCCTGCTATTATAATAATTTTGTTTACTTTCATCTTGTTTTTATGGTTCACCCTTTCAAATTCGTTCTATGGGTAGTAAGTCTCGAATGCCAACGCTCTTGTACAAGACGACTTAGAACCAAAAGCTTTTGCATACATTTACTAAAAGTACTCGCACCCTTTTATCATATAAAGCCCGGCTTTTAAAACTTTGAAATATTCAGAGGTAATTCTAAACATAAAAAATATTATATTCCTTCTGGAATGCTTCATATGACACCCAGTCCCATGTTTTTTTTTCACTCACCTTCAATAACTTTGGCAATGACAACGCGAAAATAACATGTTATTAGCGATATGCTTTTAAAATCAATTTTTTGGAAGTAATCTCTCCTGAAATTCCACATGGCATATTATAAGACATATTTTTAACATTTCTAATAAAAACAAACAGAAAGATACAGAGAATAGCATAAAAAATATAGAACTAAAACAAATATACTTTTTGGAAAGAACATAAAAAATGTATGCGCTGGTACTATTCGTACTAGAGATCGGCATTTGAGAAGCTGAAATTTTCAATTTAAACTTTTTTGGACAAAATTTAAGATACGATATAGGGTATAAATGCAAAATCAATTCCATTCCCGGCAAATTTAAAGTTCACAATCGATTATGATTATCTAAATTAACTTATTATTATATATTTCTTTAAATAAATTTTTATATTTATTTCTTTTAAGAATATCGGTGATATTTCGTGTGCGATCAGCAAAAGCAGTTAAAATAACCGATGCAGCTTTATTAAAACGATTAGGGGTTATTTGTGGTGTAATTGGGACGTGTTTACTGGTACGAACATTGGTTTCTCCTCCAGAGGTAGTCGTTGGCAGGACAGCTGATGACTTAAAAGCATTTCTATGCAAAACAGACTGGTGGGACTACACTTTCACATCGAGTAAGTTTCCGTTTTCAAGCATGTATATATTTATATAACAATGACCAGGTATCAAATACTTATTATCCGAAGGTTTTATGTTCAACAAGCTATGCATTACAGTATACTTATGTATGCGTGTAAAATAATGACACGAAATGTATAGGTTATAGCTTCTGAAGCAAGCATGCACAATTTCATGAGAACATCCATTCTCAGCAATGCTTACAAGTCATATGCAGTTCTTAAACTTACGGTCTGTATAATATTTATAGGACTAAACATGTGTATGTACATATAGCAAGAAACATTTAGTAAGTGTTCAATTTCAAGCATGTATGCAATAATGAACATATGAATACAGTAGACCCCCAATAACACGGGTTCATATAACACGGACTCGTATGACACGGCGGAAAATTTGTGGTCGTGTTCGTATAACATGCTAAAACAGGCCCGTATAAAAAAGAATGAGACAGATGTTGCGATTCTACTACGTTTTAGCTCCAATAATTAATATAACGTTTGGCTGGTTAAACTAAGCGTCATTGTGCTTCTCAACTTTCGGGAAAACCGCATTTTTAGAGGAGATCGTCTCAGTTTGTTTCTAGTTGTGATGCACATTTGTATAATTTAAGTGACTCGTACAACACGGATTCATATAACACGGATTCATATAATACGGAACCTATTTACCGTATTATACGGGGGTCTACTGTATACAGGTATGTTTATCGGAATTTTATTATGTCGCATAAAGTAATATGCCCAATAAGCCATGTGCTATAGCTAAGGTGACCATTTCTTTGAGAACAAAAAAAAAAAACAAATTTCAACATTAGTAAATATGTAATAATTAATGAAAATAAAAAAAAAGTTAGTACATATTTTCAAAACAGGAAAATATCTTCAGGACTTTGTTTATTGTGAAAATTTAACGTTATATAAGGGTCATTCTACGAGAAATCACCGAGCCTATATGGGGAGCTCTGAACGACCCCCCTCCAATTTGGCTTAAAATTGGTAAAATTACTCATTGGAATGGTACGACTTACGGCTATGCGAATAACCGCCCAAAACAAAATCACCTAAATTCCAAAAATTAACAATCGCCAAAAAAAAAAAACCCGAGCATTTTTTGGGTGAATATTCACTTTCATTTGGGAGTTTACGCACTTTTATATGTTGGGCTATTAGTCATAGTGAAAGATCACCCAAAATGCCAAAAGTGAAAATATGTCAAAATATTATGCGAATAATCACCCGAAACTCCATAGACACCATAGACCAAATGAATACCCTTAGCGGAGCGACGAATTTTTTACTATTATTTTTTTAAATTTTTAATTGTTAAATTTCTTTAAGAACTACGTTATTCTCCTCTTTTTTCTCTGTTGCGCTCATTTTCCTATGACGTTTTCTCGCATGGTCGGAATGCGATCGACCATTGACATATTTATTTTTACTACAACTTTCGTTTTTATGGACCGATTTTGATTAAGCTTTTTTTATTTTTTAACCTTATTCCTCATCTTTGTAGCAAGAGAATAATTTAAGAATTTGGGTGCTCCGTTCCTGAAATTTTGGTACCATTTTATATGGCCTTTATGAAACTTTGCGGTGTGGTTACCCCTCTTCGGTACGAGAGTGCAGATTCGTGCTCAACGTGAGCTAATCTATCGGACTCAGTAAAAACAAAGTTCAATTTTCGACATTTCCGGTAAAGTAAAATCTAGCCCACTAGAATAGAGGACGAATCTTTCTATAAAAAGAAAAAAAATAAAATGTAAAAATAAAATACAATACCATTTTTTGAGCTATTCAAAAAAAATAAAAATTATGCTGAAATCTTGAAAGTTCACGTTTTCCTGAATCCATCAAGGTACATTTTTTTTTTTTTTTATATAATTTGCGCTCACTCAAAGGGTTATTAATACCTTTAACATGTTTACACACAGTGCGGGCGTTGGGAAGGATGGATAGAGAGAGAGAGAGAAAGATTTTTGGTGTAGTGGTTCTTGAAGCTCAGTTGTTTATGCTTCAGCTATTCTCCGGGGGTGGCGTACAGATAACTGGGGAGATTTTTGTTATTATTTATTAAGCTACTGCCAGTGTTATGCCTTCACAGTAGTGTTCACAGAAGCTTTTGCAAATGATCGGACTGACTTTATATATTTCATGAGAAATAAATAAATGCTTGCTGACATCAGGATTTGAACTATGAACCATTAGCGTGGCAATTGACGACGTTACCACTACACCATTGCCACCCCTACATACCACCTTGATCAAAAAGTTCCCGGAATAAAAACCGTGTGGCGCTCCCATCGTTCCGATTTGAGTTCTGTTTTCCTTGTTAAGTTGGTACATCTGTTGTTGATATTCCCTCTAAATCTTACCGTCATAGCATGACATTTGCAAAAATTACGTAGCCAAGAGTACATCTATCTCTGTGTGTGTTGGCGATTTTTTAGAAATGGATTTAAATTTACAACAACGAACTTGTATTAAATTTTGCGTAAAAAACGGATTTAATGGTGCGCGAACGTTGGAAATGTTGGAAAAGTGTTTCGGCAACGATTCTCTAAAGAAAACGGTCGTTTACCAGTGGCACGAGCGGTTCAAAAGTGGTCGTGAGTCAATCGAAGATGATGAACGCAGTGGCAGACGTTTTCAGTCAAAAAAGAAGGCAATGCTCACGGTTTTCATGGATTACAACGGTGTAGTGCATCATGAATTTTTGCCAGAAGGCCAGACAGCAAACAAAGAGTATTATTTGGGCGTTATGAGACGTTTGCGTGAAGCAATTCGCCGAAAGAGACCAGAATTGTGGGCTGAAAACTCGTGGATTTTGCACCATGATAACGCACCGTCGCACAGTACCATCATTATTCGTAATTTTTTGACGAGAAATGCAACAAATACCATCCAACAGCCACCGAATTCACCTGATTTGGCTCCCTGTGACTTTTTTCTGTTCAATCGAGTTAAAAAACCATTACCGGGAACGCGTTTCAGCAGCCGAGAGGAAGTAATGGAAAAATCGTAGGAAGCACTGATGGACATACCGAAAACCGAATATAAAAAATGTTTCGAAGATTGGATCAAGCGCTAGCATAAGTGTGTTGCAGTCGATGGGGATTACTTTGAAGGGGACAATATAGATTTAGATGATTAAACTTGTATTTTTCATTTTCCGAATTAATTCCGGGAACTTTTTGATCAAGGTGGTATATATCATACAGACGTATTTTACTAAATTCTGATGAGCTGAGCCAAAGTAATGATGTTTTGAAAGCCTTGAATTTAGATTTTTTTTTACAATTTTTGAAGTTCCGTTACACACAATCTGTATCAAATTCTGAAAAACTTGTTTGCCCTGTGATTCGTACCACTTCAATGAGTAATTCTACCAATTTTGAGCGAAATCGGAGAGGGGTCGTTCAGAACGTCGGTCGATCTTTTGTGCAATGACTCATAAATAACTTGACACTATTGGAGTAAAAAAAAACTGTTAAGCCCCATAAGAGTCAAGCCCCGGGAGGCCCTAAAATAACAAAAAGACAATTTTTTTTTAGTTATTGTACTTGTCAATGATACCTACATAACTTGTACACTTAAGTGTGCGAAGTCAGGCCAATATGGCTGTCGCAAGATTCGGTTTATTTTCTTAAATATACGTAGATAGATTTCACAAACATCAACAAAAATAACCGGTTGCAATTAAACAGAAAAAGTGGTTGTACAGCGCCGTTCTGACGTTATTTAGTTAGCGGTTAGCTTCCTGATTAACTACAGTATGTTGTATCGCGATAGTACGGCTACATACATACGAGTATTATACTAAAGATTTTAACTAATGGGCAGATAATTAACAAGGTCTGCAGCCTTGTTGTATTTATGGGTATTTTCATACTAATTTTCTTTCTTGTAGAATCAATTTAGATTTAGAAATTGAGCGGCACATTCGTAGATAAGAAGTAGTTCTCACCACACTTTCAACGCTTCCTACCCGAGTGTGCTGTGCAAATCATATGTATGTATGTACAAATATGCACGTAAAATAAAAGGTAGAAAGAGCTTAAAATATGGAATAAATTAGCTTCGTTTTTGAAATACAACTCCTAAATTAGTTGACAGGTTCTTTTTTGTTGACAGATTTAGTTTTTTTTTTTTATTCTTCTTTCGTGGTTAGGTGAAAAACCTTCATAGACACTATGTGCCCGTTGTTGTTGTAATGACCATGAAGACGAATAAGGAGTTTTCGGGCAAAGTTCGTTATTTCGTCTTCGGCAGTAGTTACTTCTAAGTTTCTGATATACCATGGGGCATTTATTATGACTCTTAGCATTTTGTTTTGAAAAGATTGGAGGATAAAGATATCCTCCTTGCTTCGTTTAGTACAACCCCAAAGTTGTACGAGTATATCATACGTCCAAACAGGTTTAAGCACTTGCTTGTATAAAGCAGTTTTTGCTTAATTTGGAATGTCTTCTAAATAGCCAACACATTTGTCTGAATCTATTTTCAAGCTCCTCGCGTTTCTTTTTAACATGCGACTTCCATTTGAGTTTCGCGTCTATTGTCATTCCTAGATACTTTGCCTCATTTACATACGGTATTTGTACTGCGTTGATGAAAATGGGTAGGCAGTTACTTCTAATTCTCTGTGGGTATCATTGTTTCTGATTTACCATGGGGCATTTACTATGACTATTGTTGGCGCCGTGGCGTAAGTGGTTAGTGTGTCGGATCACTACGCATGAGGTTCCAAGTTCGAATCCCAGAAAATACCAAAAAGTTTTTTCACGGTCCCACCTCTCGCGAGCGTCTGACAAACATCCGAGAGTATTGTTGTCACGAAAAAGCTTCTCAAATCGCCGTTCGGATTCGGCATTAAACTGTAGGTCCCTTCCATTCGTGTGAAAAATATAACGCACACAACATGAGTGGTTGCGAGAAGCTAGGCCCTGGCACTTTAAGGAGCTGTTGCGCCAAATATTTGTATTTGTATTTGTATTTACTATGACTCTTAGCACTTTGTTTTGAAAATATTGTAGGATATATCTATTGCTTCGTTTAGAACAACCCCAAAGTTGTACGAGTATATCATACGTCCAAGCAGCTTTAAGCACTTGCTTGTATAAAGCAGTTTTTACTTAATTTGGAATGTCTTCTAAATAGCCAATACATTTGTCTGAATTTATTTTCAAGCTACTCGCGTTTCTTTTTAACATGCGACTTCCATTTGAGTTTCGCGTCTATTGCCACTCCTAGATACCTTGCCTCGTTTGCATACGGTATTTGTACTGCGTTGATGAAAATGGGTAGGTTGTTAATTTTTCTTATAGGTAAAGTTAACATGAGTAGATTTGGTCTCGTTGATAACAATGCCAAATTTTTGTCCACACGCAAATTTTGCCCAAAGCTCGTTGGTGCTTTACAATTGCTAACTCGAGTGATTTATCTCTTGTTAACATAGCCGTATCGTTCGCGAACGTAGCTACGACAGTGCCTTCTCCTTTCAGTATATCTCGAGTGTAGAGTAAGAACAAGACCGGACAAAAAACACTTTCTTGCGGTACTCCGGCAGCAATTTCCTTAAATTCGCAATATTCAGATCCGTGTTTAACATGGAATAGTCTGTCTCCAAGGTAGGATTCTAAAATCTCATGTAATTGTTCCAGAAGAACGTGTCTTAACTTAAGCTTCAAAGCCTTATGCCATACCTTTCTGAAGGCTTGTGAGACGTCCAGAAAAGCGCTAGTACATATCTTCTTCTCCTCTAAGGTTTTCTCTATTTCTTTTGTTATTCTATAAACCTGATCACTTGTGGAACGCTTTATTCTGAAGCCGAATTGATAGTTAGGAATCAAACGTCTTTTTTCAATAACCGGTTGTAGGCGCTTTAACAAAAGCATTTCAAATACCTTAGATACTATCGGCAAGAGTGATATCGGTCTGCACGATTTTTTGTCGCTTGGAGGCTTTCCCGGTTTTGGAACCATTATAACTTCGGCGACTTTCCATTGTTTTGGAACGTATAATAATCTTACCGCGGCATTTATAACATGCAGAACCTTGATCAGGACTTTCTTTGGCAATTCTTTGAGCATCTGTCTGGTTATTAAATCATATCCAGGGGCCTTGTTATTTTTAAGATTTTTTACTGTTCGATCAACGACACGCTCCTTATTTTAAAAATGTCAGGTGTCGTAATCGTACCACCAAGGTCTTCTATTAGCGCCTCTCCGTCAAATGCCTTAAGCGTTTCTTCCAGGTGCACGGCAAATAAATCCGCCTTCTCTTTGTCTCCTTTTGCCCTGTCGCCATTATTTTTTCTTATTGGTAGCGATTGCATTTGGGGTTTTTTAATATCTTTTATAGCTTTCCATAGTGAATAATTCGAACTTTTTTCGGCAATCAAGCCTTCAAGATATGTAGAGATCTCTCGATTTTTGAAATCTTTGATTGTTGTCTTGAGTTCATTACACAGATGGCTTAAAAGAGTTTTGTGTTGGGGTGGTCGGTATTGTTGCCATCTTTGTTGTTTCATATTCATACTTGAGTTCCTGTTTTGCGAGTTTTATACTCGAGATTGCTAATGTTTCAAATATGTATAAGTTTATTTGTTTTGATAAAATTATAGAAAACATTTGTGGGATTGGATCTGGAGTAATGCCGCTTTATTTATTTTCTTGCGACGCGGCATGCGCATACGTTTGCCTGCCAGGAGATGACGGCTTTTGTTTTCGGACCATTTCTTACAAAACTTTCGCCTTTTCCTTGCCAAGTTTGCTTTCTGTCGCTGCTTTCCCCGTAGAAACTTTAGATTTTTCCTGTGGTCTCGGGTTTGGGCGTAAGTTTTTTTTAATCGCATCGCGCCTGTTTTGGAGCTCTTTGGCCACTTTGCAGCCTCTATAGTTCGCGGTGTGTTTGCCTTTTCAGTTTATACAAGTCGCTGGAGCCTGTTTATCCAAGCTGCAATTTTCCGAAAAATCTTTACTGGCGCATTTTACGCATCGCAGTTCTTTTTGACAGTAAGTCTGTGTATAACTGAAACCTTGACAAGGCTTACATTGCGGGATCGGTCTCGTATTCTTACACAATAGCTTGATTTTGATTACGATGTTTAATATTGAAGGTTGGCAATGCCGTTCGCTGATGTACAAATGTACATGTGCATGTTGTAAGTAGGTGAGTTGCACACTTGTCCTTACTATAAACGTGAATCGCAAATCTCCACACTACAATGAGCAACGGTTCAAAAATACAACGAACTCAACCCAGAAAAAAGAACAGCACACCGGTTCCGCAAGCCAAAAGGCGTATTGTTGATTCATCCCCGGAATTCGTCCCTGGTCAGCAAATGGCTGCCTATTGAAGCGCTGCAGTTGGAAGTATGTCCGTTTGCGATTTAAAGGAACTGATCGAAGGCTCAATGGCAGCTCTAAAAGCAATCACCAAGGAAGTACAAGCACTTCAAAGGAAAAACTCGGCACCAGAAGAGCAAGTGCAATATACTCGTATGAAAACTCGATGCATCACATTAGAGCGTAAAGTAGAATATTTAGAGAAGAAAGCCGATGAAAAGAATATTGTTGTTTACCGGTCAGAGCAAAGCAATTATGTTTGGACCTGTTTAAAACGACAAATTCTTCATTGATTACCGATACACGGAGCTTACGCCCCAAAAAACTATACTGCAAACGTCATTGTTACACTGCACAGGAGGGGAGATTCGAGACGCATATTGGACTAGGCAAATAAAATTCGCGGAACCGGTATCTCTATGCATAGGGACTACACAGAAGCATCACGGGAAAAAAAGGAAATAGTTATAAAAATAGTAGTTTTAAGCGTAAAGAATTCAAGATGTTATCACACAACATAGCAGAATTAAGCAACAACAGTCGTATTAATAAACATGAGTTATCTCTAACTTATGGTTTATGCAGTGGATATGTTCAAATCCTTATTAATAAAAAAAAATTCAGGCTTAACTTAACTTAACTGGTGCGTGTGTGGAAAATTGCTGCAAAGAACATACAAAAAATGGTTTATCATCAAAAATTCAGATAAAAGTAGGAAAATCAGGGCAGTACTATGTAAATAGAAAACGTTACTTTTCTATTAACACCCAAGTTGTGTGCGTCTCCCACTTAAGAATAAGGAATATTGTTGCTCACTGGTGTAAAAGTATCCATGATTCTCGAATTTTCAGAGAGAGCGGGATAAAAGATCGTTTAGAAAGAAGGGAGTTCAGGGGTGGTCTTTTAGGAGATGGTGGTTATGCATGCAACATCTTTTTACGCCCGTTTTAAATCCCAGAAATCGTGCAGAGCAAAGCTGCAATATTGCTTATATTGCTACTCCAAATACGGTTGGACGAACCTTTGGTGTTTGGAAGGCCAGATTTCATTGGAGAATGTAAAAACTATCATTGTAGCCCTAGGCGTTCTACATTACCTGGGCAATTAGTATGACGTTTCAATAAAATGTCGTAGATCTTGCTTTTTAGTACAATTAACTTCAGTTGTTGGCATTTGCAAACTCTAGATGTAATTAAAACGTCAGATAGCTATTACATAGAGAAAACATTTATATTAATAAGAAAATTTAACTAATGGATAACCTCGCTAACTACGAGTTAGTTAACTCATTGGTTATCGGTGTGTTTTTTTTATTAATACAGCTGCAAATCTTTGTTTATTGAGTTTTATAATTTTATTGAATAATTCGACTTTATTATTTTATATGAAACTTTTGTAGAAGATTTGGAAACAAATTTCCTAACTTCGAGTACAAGTGGATTCCGGGAACGAGATTAAATGTAAGAGAAAGAGTGAGTGGATGCTGCTTTTTTAGCTTTAAGAGAGATCTTAAGGATATTGTCTGCGAGTTTAAAATTTACGAGAATATGATGTAACGGGTGACCAGATAAGAATGATATGAAACAAATTTAAATAAAACAACAACGGTGTGAGATATGACATTGATTCTGGCTTTATTTTGAGGCTACATTCATGCCATTATGTGTGGAATAGCACATCATTTAAATGGCCGCCTCGGCTCCGATGGCAGTGCTTCAAGCGGTCGGTCGAATTTTTGATGACTCGCTCCAATACGTACGGCGTTATTCTGCCAATAGCGTCTCGAATGTTAGCATCGAACTCGTCCAAATTGGTTGGCTTGTTAGCGTAGACTAAAGACTTGACGTAGCCCTAGAGAAAATAATCGAGTGGTGTCAAGTCGCATGATCGCGGCGGTCAATTGATGAACGCTCGCCGTGAGATGACCCAGTCGCCAAATTTTTCCTTCACAACTTTGAGCGTTTCGTCACATGTATGGATGGATCGGCTTCAATTCTTGCGTCAGTATAATCTTATATGGATTTAGGCCCAAATCCAACCGCAAAATAAGCCGGGTTGACTCTCTGGCGATGCTTAATTCAGCTGATCGGCGCCGAATCGACATTCCTGGGTCTTCTTGGATACTGGCCGCTACAGAGCCTAAGTTTTCTTCATTTTGCACCAATTTCTGTCTGGTTGGCGGCTTAAAGTCCAAAAGAATGTACTCACGCTCAAACTTTTCCACGGTGCGACGAATTGCCTGCATACTGAAGCCATGATGACGACCGACCTCACGACGAAATTCACGTCGCGTATTTACAAGTAAGCCGGAATTTCGATAATATTTTTTAATAACTTCCGCACGTTCGGCAAGTGTGAAACGATGCATGATGAAATGGCAAATTTTACTGAATATTTTGACAGCTGGATGTTATTGGTAACTTTGACAGCTACTGAAACATAACAATTAGAAAAAGTATCATTGCTATCTGGTCACCCTATACTTAAGCGTGGAGTTCGATAAACATAAATTCTCTCTACTACCTTCGTACTTAAATTATAATCACTGGGAAAAAGACTTCGAACTGCTGAATGAAATAACGATGTGCTACGAAAATCCAAACGTGGTTGTAATAGGGGTCTTAAATGCGAATTTTGGCAATGAAGAAGGAACCGAAAACACCTTAGCGGACATAAGCCGACAGGCGAAAGATAAAATTGGTGATGTAAAAGGTAAGAAGTTGCTGGATTTCTGTAATTCATTTGAACTCCGACTGCTATATGGAACAACCAAAGGCGATAATTGCGGTAATTTCAGGTTTGTACAAAGGCGAGGGACATCCGTTATTGACTACTGTCTCATAGGAGGGGAGTGGAGTGCCTGCACAACTGATCCTGAAGTAAAGCCGGTCCCATATTCTGATCACCTCCCAATTGTTGTCACATTTGAGCATGTATCTAGTAATTCTGATGATGAAGTTTCAAGATTTCAGCATAATTTTTATTTTCAAGGACGAAGGATATTCGAGAATGCCATTTTTTATTTATTGAATATCTGAAAAACTATTATTTTATTTCTTTTTATTTTTTCATTATTTGCGTGGCAAAATCGCATCATCACCTTCTCGCGGTGCCCGCTGGATAGCTATCTGATAGCGAACTAACGATGAGCGTATGCTGAGTCTGACGATATATGTGTAGCTGAACACTCAGACCTGCGTAAGCACATCTGGGTGAACTTCAGTGCGCATATGTTTAACCGGACGAGGCATCTCTTGTTGACCTAATTGGCTAAAATATGCTAAATCAAAAAAGGGGGCTAGATTTTACTTTACCGGAATTTATTTTTTTTTTTTTTTTCGTGGGTAGGTGAAAATCTTCATGAGACACTATGAGACCGTGTACTCACAGTAGTGTCAGATTTCTACTGACTAAAAACACCCTTCCCTTCGTTTTGTTTACTACGACTAAGTTTGACCTTATCAAGTAGTTTAAGCTTCAGATTTATATTCGCGTGAGGCAGGTAGATTTTCAATAAAAGCACCTGCTGAAACCGTCATGACATGCGCTTTTTGTCTTATAGCGCTAATTCGAACGGTTTCGTTCTTTGAAGTCGACGCGTAAGATTTGTCACATCCAAAGTTTGGAGTATGGCACAGTTGCAATGGCCATGAAGACGAATACGAAGCTTGCGAGCGAAGTTTTTTATTTCGTCCTCCACTGTAGCTAACCCTAAGTCTCTGTGGATATCATTGTTTCTGATATACCAGGGAGCGTTCACGATTATTCTTATAATTTTATTTTGCAATGATTGTATGAGATTCCTATTGCTTGGTTTGGTACAACCCCAGAGTTGTATACCGTACGTCCACACGGGTTTAAGCACTTGCTTATACAGAAGCAGTTTGTTATATACGCTTAGTTTGGAATATCTTCCAATTAGCCAATACATTTCTCTAAGTCGATTTTCGACTTCGTCACGTTTCTTTTTAACGTGAGGTTTCCATTTAAGTTTCGCGTCTAGTGTCATTCCCAGATATTTAGCTTCGTTTGCATGCGGTATTTGTACCGAGTTAATGAAAACGGGAAGGTTGATTATTTTCTTGTAAGTGAAGTTAACATGCGTCGATTTGGTCTCGTTAAGAATAATGCGCCAAGTTTTTGTCCACTCACAGATTTTATCCAAGGCTCGTTGGAGTTTTATGGTTGCTGACTCGATTGAACTTTCCGTTGACAGAATAGCCGTATCGTCCGCGAACGTAGTTACAATAGTGCCTTCAGTTTGTGGTATGTCCCGAGTGTACAGCAAGAATAAGATAGGCCCAAGGACACTTCCTTGCGGAACTCCGGCGGCGATTTCTTTAAAATCAGAATATTCAGTTCCGTGCTTAACACGAAAAAGTCTGTTTTTAAGGTACGATTCTAAGATCTTATGAAGTTGCTCCGGAAGGATTCGTCTTAGCTTATAATTCAATCCATCGTGCCAAACCCTGTCGAAGGCTTGAGATACGTCAAGAAAAGCGCTAGAACAAATCTTTTTCTCCTCAAGGGCTTTTTCAATTTCGTCGGTTATTCTATAAACCTGGTCAATTGTGGAATGCTTGATTCTAAACCCGAATTGGTGGTCAGGTATTAGGCGTCTCTCTTCAATGACCGGAAGAATCCGTTTCAGAAGGAGTTTTTCAAATACCTTCGATATTATTGGTAGTAGCGATATCGGTCTGTACGATTTTTTGTCATTTGGAGATTTCCCCGGTTTCGGAACCATTATGACTTCTGCGACTTTCCATTGATTTGGAACGTATAATAATCTAATGGAAGCATTTATTAAATAAAGCAATTTTAATAGTGCCTTTTTTGGTAATTCCTTGAGGATTTGTCCGGTTATTAAATCATAGCCAGGAGCTTTATTATTTTTCAGGTTTTTTATTGCCTGGCAAAATTCTATAAATGACACACTTTTTATTCTATGGTTGTCAGATGTCGTAGTCGTACCGGTAAAATCGTCTACCAATGTTTCTCCATCAAATGGCTTAAAAGTCTCCTCTAAGTGCTCGGCAAATAAATCCGCTTTTTCTTTGTCACCTTTTGCCCATTCGTCGTTGTTTTTTCTTATCGGTGGCGAATGTATTTGCGGTTTTTTAATTCTTTTGACAGCTTTCCAGAGCGAGTAATTAGTGGTTTTTTCGGCGGTTAAACCTTCAAGATAAGCTGAAGTCTCTCGGTTTTTTAAGTCTTGGATCGCTTTTTTAAGCTTATTGCATAGGAAATTCGAGTGGGTTTTATGCTGGGGAGCGCGAGTTAGTTGCCATATTTTGCGTGCTCTCCTCTTTTCTCGAATAAGTTCTTTTATTTCCGGCGGATAATAAGCTTCATTGCATGGGACTTCTTTCCTCCTTAAAGGTGTATTTTTCCACGCGGCATTTTGTATTGATTCAATAAATTTGCCGAGTTCATCTTCTATTTCGAAGGGTGTTTTGAGCGATACATTTAAGACAATATTTTCTTCGCAATCAGTTCTAAAGTCGCGCCAGTTAGTTTTTTTGTTAGTTAATCTAGGCACACCTTCTACTGTCATTAGTCGGTCACTTATTGTCAAGATTACCGGCGAGTGATCTGAGGAGAGATTAAAGCTTTCCTCTACTTTCGCAAAATTTGAAGATACTCCTTTTGCTACGAAGAAGTCTATTAGGTCCGGTGTTTTTGCTGTATCAGAGGGCCAATACGTCGGTTTCCCCGTCGAAAAGAAATCAACCCCGAATTGCATACCGGCTTCGTACAGAAGTCTGCCTTTCCGTGAATTGGATCTGGAACCCCAAAAGGTGTGTTTTGCGTTGAAATCGCCACCTATAATGAAATTCGGTCCAAGTGAGTCAAGGAGACGTACAAAGTCGTTACTTCTAAACGTGCATCGCGGAGGACATTAAATGGACGCGACGTTGAAATACGAGTGCCTATTCTTAACTCGAACTGAACTTGTTTGCATTGTATCGATTTCAATCGTCATATTTATGGAGTGCTCAATGCAGTCTTTAATGAATAAGGAGGATCCGCCTCTAGCTCTTCCGGAAGGGTGGTATGCGTGATAAGCACGATACCCTCTTATTTTTACTCCGGATTCCTTTGTCAAATGAGTTTCAGAGATCAAGCAAATGTCAATGTTGTCATTCCGTAAGAATACTTCTAATTCGGCGTTTTTTTGTAGAAGGCCGTTTGCGTTCCATGTTAAAATTTTTAGTAACTGATTCATATTCATATGGGAGTTCTTTTTTGGCGAGGTTTTAACTCGAGCTTGTTCAATTTATCAAATATGACTTTGTTTACCTTTGTTTGCTCCTCAAGTTTCGCAAGAATTATAGAGAAGACTTGGGAGACTGGGTCTACCGTAACACCGCTTTGCTTGTTTTCTAGCGACGCAGCTTGAACATATGTTAGCGTCTCTGGAGATTGTGGCTTTTCCTTTGATTTTGCCGAAGGAACTTTACTTTGCTCGACTCTCGTCTTAACTTTGACGTGTTTACGTCGTTACCCCTGGCTTAGCGATTTCACGACTATTTTTAACCGGTTCTGCGTTCTGGCGTTGAATATTTTTAAATGTGTCTCGCCTTTTTTGAAGCTCTTTTGCCACTTCGCAACCTCGATAGTTCGCTGTGTGCTCTCCTTTGCAGTTAATGCAGGTAGCCGGGGCCTGCTTATTTAGGTCACACTTTTCTGACAGATGGTTACCAGCACATTTTACGCATCTCGGCTCTTTTTGACAATACGACTGTGTGTGATTAAAGCCTTGACAGCGTTTACACTGAGGTATCGATCTCGTACTCGTACGCATAGGCTCAATCTTGACTACGATATTCAGAATAGTTTTAACGTTATAAATATCGTCTACATTTTCGCTCCTGTCAAATGTAAGCATAAAGAGCGGAAGTCCATGCTTGACGATGATTTCCTGGCCTTGTTCCGTTTGTTGCTTCACCTTTTTGAGAATATTGACGGCATTTAGAATTTTTAAACCTTTAGCTTTGAGGTCGTTCATTACGTCGTCTTTTGTGCACGAGGGGTGGAGCCCCCTTGCTATAACACGCAGTGGTCTTTCTGACTTATTTTCATAAGTATACCACTGGATCTTTTCCGTGTTTAATTTTTGTGATATTGCTCGGTAGCCATCGGAGTCATCAACGTTAATTTTCCACGCATTGTTCCTGAGTGACGTTACCTTGAATTTCGATGTCGTCGTACCTTTAAGAAGGCAATGTAGCTTACTGTAGTCCGTTATGCCAACGACGTTTATTGCAGGCGGAGGACGTGCTTTAGCTTGAGTTTGTTTTGGCTTCGACTCATTTTGCTTGTCTGCTTTTCGCGGCTCGATTTCGGGCGAAGAGCCGGCTCTGCGTTTTTTGCTAGGTCTTTTCTTTAACACGCAATTCGTTTCGCGTGCAAGCTCTTCTTCGTCCGTGTGATATTGTGGATTAGCTGCGCGGGGAGGGGAATCTTCGCGTTCTTTTTGTAAAAGCGAGTTCTTTAGAAGCTTGTTTTCCTCTCTCAGCATGTCTACCTATTTTTTGAGCTCTTGGTAGAGCCGATCCATTTCATCAAGCCTATTGCGAAGTTCGTTATTTTCCTTCTCAAAGCTTTTACATTTCTCTAAGTCCTGTTTCTTGTGCGCTTGCACTTCCGGCGGACTTTTTTTCCCGGAGACATTCGGTCTTGATGGTGGAGACCGAGGTACCCTTGAACTTTTTATAAAGGGATTTATCAATTGCAATAATTGGCTCTCTCCAGAATCCGTAGAGCCTACCTCCGAAGAGGGTGGATTTTCCAGTGAACCTGGACTGCCACCTGGGGTATTAAATCTTTTCGTTTTACTCATTGCATTTATTTGTATACACTTTAAGCCCGGTATACGAAGGGTGGATTTTAGTCGCCTCTTACGACAGGCATGCCTACCTCGGGTATATTCTAACCCCTACCCGAAGGGGGTAGGGACCGGAAATGTCGCAAATTGCATTTTTTTTATTTAGTCTAATAGATAAGCTCATGCTGAGCACGAATTTGCAATTTCCAATCGTACTCCCACCATGCGAGAAAACCTCGTGGAAAAATGAGCGCAAGAAAGAAAAAAGGAGAATTACGTAGTTCCTAAAGAAATTTAGCGGTTGAAAATTTGAGAAAATAATAGTAAAAAATTCGCACGAATTTCATTTTCCTACGAGGTTCTCTCGCATGGTGGGAATACGATAGACCGTTGGCATATTTACTTTTACTATAACTTTCGTTTTTATGGGGCGATTTTGATGAAACTTTTTATTTATTATTATTAAGTTAATCATTTATCTTTGCAGCAAAAGCATAATTTATGAATCTGGGTGCACCGTTCCTGAATTGTTGGTACTATTTGTTTTGAAATATAGGAAAAACCTTGAATTTAGATTTTTTTCCAATTCTTGAAGTTTCGTTGCACACAATCTGTATCGAATTCTGCAAAACTTTTTTGCCTTATAATTCGTATAACTCTATTGAGTAATTCTACCAATTTTGAGCCTAATCGGTGGGGGGTCGATCAGAGATCCCCATATAGGCTCGGCGATTTCTCATGGAATGATTCTTAAATTATTCCGACTCTTCAACGATGGTGATATCAAAAATATGTATCTTAGAACTAATATGACCCAATGCAGAGAAAAAAAGGAAAACTCAATCTGAACTGTAGGCTCAAAGATTGGCACAATGTAGTACCTCTTCAGAATTTTGGAAATTGGCCAGGATTCTAAATGGTAGAAGATTCAGCATGCATAGGAAGCTGCATCCGAACATCCTTCAAGCATATTTTTATATACTATGGAACCCATTGATCAATAAGTTAAGCTTCCAATACGCGGCACCTGGCTTGCATAATAATATTTTGGGCAGACCTATAACTATTCAGGATGTTGTTGAGGCACTTAGTGGACTGAAAGATGGAAAAGTAGCAGGATCGGATGGGATCCCCTCTGAATTTTACAAGTATGGCACCAATGAGCCTAACATCAGACTGACCTCTCTTTTTACCAACATCATGGATAATGGAATAGTACCACACCGGTTTAAGGAAGCGCTTATCTTTCCGATCTATAAAACAGGTTGTAAGACAGAACCAGCAAACTACCGAGGTATTTCTTTTCTGAATGCGCCCTACAAAATCTTTACTATGGTTTTGCACAGGCGACTTCCAGCATCGATAGACACAAATAAGTTTAGTTTAGTTTAGTTTCTTTATTTTGCCAAAGTAGGACAACAAGTATCAATTATAATTGAAATAAATAGATAGCAAAAAAATATATGTACATATATGTATAGTGTGACAATTAATATAAATAAGTAAGTAAAAAGTTAATATAGTCAATGCTTTTTCATTTAGAATGAAAGATATGTATATGTATTTTTATTTTTTTTTAACAAAAGTCATGAGGAGTATTCAACCATCATTCTGTAAGATTTTTTTTTAAGCTGTCTCTGCTACCGTTTAGATTAAACAAGTCGAAGTATTTGTTAAAAATCTTTGAACACGGATAAAAGTTTCGTGAGATGCATAGTTAGTCATTGAGTTACTTTCCTTTAAAAACCTGGTATGTCTTAAAGTGCGAACATTTTGATTTACAGATACCTTGAAACACAAGAAGACTGAATTAATATTTCCTTTTGAAAGGTCAAACGCAAACAAAGCCTCAGACAATTCCCTGCGATCAACAAGACTACACATGCCAATGAGCTTTAGACGATGAGAATAACGAGGTAACGTTCAAACATTGCTGCAATGAGAGTCCGTCAAGTGTATTGTTCACCTTATGGAAAAGCTTAAGGTCATCGGCATAGAGGAGATATCTGCACCCTCCGAATAATAAGGGCAAGTCATTAATAAATAGTAAAAATAAGAGGGGGCCAAGATGGCTACCTTGAGGTACCCCAGAGGTGATATAAATTTGACGAGAAGTGACATCACAAAACCTGACACACTGCGTTCTTTTTGACAAATATGATTCAAACCACTTTAATAAATTTGCATGTATGCCATACTTTTTAAATTCAAATAATAATAGACCGTGGTCAACTTTGTCGAAAGCTTTGCAGAAGTCGGTGTAGATCGCATCAAACTGGTTCCTTTTTTCATTTCTAAAAGAATGTAAGAGGCATAATCAGCTAGATTAGTAGTTGTAGATCAACCCTTAAAGAAACCATGCTGATGCTCACTTATGACTGACTTTAGTTCAACACTCAACTTGTCAGTGACCTTTTTTTTTTTTAAAGATTGGGTATAGCCGACAAGATTGCAACACCCCTGTAATTGTTAATATCGGACCTATCTCTGTTTTTAAAGATTGGCGTTAAATACAAATTTCGCCAAATGTTTGGAAAAACGCCACTGGAAAGTGAATGATTAAAAAGTTCAAGCAAAGGTTTGGCAATAGTTTCGGCTGTTTTCTTTAAAAACAATGGTGGAAACGGGACCACAGCCCTTATGAACATCAATAGATTTGAGTTCACGAACAAGGTAGGACATTTCTATTGACATAGAGATAAGCTCAACATTGGTATCCTCAATATGATGAAGATCATTACTAACAAATGTTATCGAGTCTGTATAAACTGTTTCGAAAAATGAGGCAAATAATTCGCATATACAATATCATTTGCTTCAGAGCAAACGCTATTACCCGAATGCATTGTTGAAGCAAAATTACAAACATTTCGTTTGTAATTTATACATTTATAAAAGTGACGAGTGTTTTACTTTATGCCTGTTTTAAATACACATCTTTCCTAACATATTTTGTCATAACCTTTAAATTTGTCGTTGAGGCTTAAGAATATGTCGTAATCGTTGCAATTAGCGGAGGCAATCCATTTGCGATGAGCTCTATTTTTACGATTTTTCAAGTTGATTAATACGAGTACGTTATCCTACCAAGGGTTGACTTTGAAAAGGCATTCGACAGACAACCACGAGATCTGATATGGATGGCGCTAAGACATCGAGGGGTTCCAGAAACCTATGTACAGATGATTATGGACATGTACGAAGGAGCAAAGACAAAAGTAAGATGCCCCGCTGGAGTAACCGAAGAGTTCCCAATCAAAGTCGGGGTACACCAGGGAAGCGTTTTAAGTCCTTTGCTCTTTATTACAGTCCTTGATTATCTGCTTGAAGGTAAAGTGATGGACCCCAAGGTACATCAGTTATTCTTTGCTGACGATGGAGCCATCATAAGTGAGGATCCTACATCCCTGCAACGAGCACTTGATGTGTGGGTGGACGTTTTGGAGGGAAATGGGTATCGCATTAGTTCAAAAAAGACAGAGTACTTGTGCTGCCCGTTCTCTGATCCACTCAGGCCTATTCCTGACATTTATTTGAATGGAACAGTGCTTCCCAAGTGCGAAAAGTTCAAATATCTGGGATCTATGATCAATAGCAAAGCAACTTGTGATGACGACATCAATCATCGTGTAAGCGTAGGGTGGGTGAAGTGGCGAGAAAATTCCGCTATCTTCTATGATAGAAAAATGCCCCCTAAGTTGAAAGGAAGGCTCTACACCGCAGTTGTACGTCCAGCGCTCACATACGGTTCACAATGTTGGACGATGTACAAAAAGTATGAGAGTAAATTAACGGCAGCTGAGATGAAGATGCTTCGTATGACAGCAGGAGTGACAAAGCTTGATCGAATAAGAAGTTCGAAGATCCGTGGAAGCTTTCACATCAAGGAAACCATCGTACAAAAAATAAAGCGTGACCGGCTCAGTTGGTATTGCCACGTTCAAAGAAGAGATCATTTGAACCCTGTTAAAAAGGCAATATCAATGCACGTTCCAAAGACATCGCGATGTAGGAAAGGCAGGCCTATAAACGCCTGGATCAGACAAATGCGACGACATCGGCATTTCATTGGCCTTAGTAACCGAGTGATCCAAAATCGGCAGGCCTGCCGATATTTTCTGAGGTCAAATAGGCGAACCCCACAGGCGGATCAGTAGAAATGCGGTGAAGTGGGAGGGCTGTGATCCCTTGTTTTCGGATCATAGCCTCGCTGATAAAAGGAAGAAGAAGAAGGAGAAGTTATCCTACCAAGGGGGTGTATTGTTAGAGGTAATTACTTTTCTCGGAATGAAGTTTTCAAAAACAGAGTACAAAACTGAGGAAAATGTAAGAGCTTTTTCATCAACCGTCGACAAATCAGCAAACCAGTCGATATTATTCAAATATAAGTTAATTTACTCGAAATCAGCATTATTAAAATCAAGGTCTAATTTACTCTCACTAACTTTCGGACGAGTTTTATCACGATAAAAATAGCAAAGCTTTAAGGTTTTATGAAAGATACTTGTTTTGTAAGCAATGATAGAGAGGTCTCCTCTAAGACGAAGTTGTCACAGACATTTGTAAAGACTAGGTCAAGAACATTAGAAAAATTATTTTGCAAGTTACAAATTTGATTATATCCATTTTTGCTAAAAAGATCAATAACAGAAGATTGCTGTTGAGTCGTTATATTAACCGGATCAAAGAATAAGTTGTTGTCATCGTAGGGAACCCAGTTAAGCCCCGGAAGATTAAAGTCGCCGAGTAAGAAAAAGTCATCGGAATCATTCAGAGTAGACAAAACGGACAAAGCTCGAGTAGTAGCTGCTTCGTAAACTTCAATGTGTTGACTTGGGTGAATGTAGCAACAACAAATGTAAATATTTTTATCTTCAAGAACAATTTTGGCCCAAACTTGTTGGTTTAAGTTATTATCAGGTGATGAGGACTGGGTAGAATCATTAACAGGAAAGCAGGCAAAGAAATATGAATTGCCGGTAAATCATCTCCTCCTTTGCTTTGACTAGGAGCAAGAGTTCGATCGCATCTGAACTTGCCACGTTGAGTCGAAGATTTCCGTATTAAGATGCTCGTCTTTCAGCCAAGTTTCGACAAGTACAATAACGTTGAATTCACACGAAGAGGTAGCACGACGAAGTTCAATTAAATCTCCTCTCATGTCAGACATATTTTGGTAAAAAATCCTAAACTCCTTCCGGAGTTGTGTCTCATTTTTCATTTGAGTTGAGTAGCACAGGAATAAATTCTTCAGGAACGAAGATTTTAAAATTGAGATGTTGTAGCTCAGTTCTTTTTAAATTCGAAGGAATTTTGCAGACAACATCAGAACAATTAAAGTTCTTGGAAACAAAATTTACAATATCGGATTCGGTAGTTGTTTTTTCTGCATTTTGTGTATAAATTTGCTTCCGTTTAATGCTCTCAGTAACGGGCACATTTTTTTTATGTTAAGTAGAGGTGGTGCATTGAACCTTGTTGGCACATAGGGTGGTGGAAAAAGTGAAGGTTGTGGGTGTGATGGTAGCATAAGTGGTGGCGGATTGATAAACGAATGGTTAGAATTCATATATATGGTTATGCCGAAAGTTGAGGAGTAGCAGGAGTATTGGTTGCATCACTCAATCGTTGGGGTAGTATCTCCGTAAGATCTCTTGCGTTATTAGTTTTCGGTTTTTTTTAAGCAGAAAATGTTTTCTTAACTTTTTTTCTTAAGCAGGGGAAATCGGCCTCCGATGTTTGGCAGCTGATACTGATGTAGATATTTCCGTCTGAATTGGAGCAAGAACTATTCGGTACATTTGTCTTATCAACCTCTAAGTTGTTTGATGAAGAAGTATTCAAAGGACTTTGAGATGATAGGTTTCTAAGCTGTCAAGTTGTGATATCTCCTCATACATTGTAGCGGACCTGGAGTAATTAATTACTGACGAAATATTATTAGCGTTATCTATTTTTGTATTGGTTAACTTAATCTCATCGATAGCTTCGTTTAAGAGAGATTTGGTTGCACATACTTCATCGGTTATGCAAATCAAACTGTCATGAAAAATGTCGTTGCGGAAAATGCTCGTCAATGCACTTGATACAATCTCGCTTGCTTTCGTATTATTTGATACTAAGGCATCTAGTTTTAGGGAATTATTTTCAGAGCATTTTATTATTGAAAGGAGATTAGAAGATATTAAAGCAGGCTGTTTATTGCCATCAAAGTTTTTATATGATGGTCTATGTTTCTCATTTCATCAGAGCAGGTATTAAAACTTTCAATAAAAACGGTATCAATTTTTTCGATAGATTTTTTTCATTTTATCGAGTTGGACATTGTTATGATTTTCAAATCGAATCATCGTGCTAAAGAGCTCGTCAATATATTGGATTAGTAGTTCACTCTGGTTGTCAAGAGTGAACAAAGTGTCAATTTGGCTCCGTATTATTTTTTGAATTAACTCAAATATTTATAATAAAACTGGGAGCAAAAAGTTTAGTTTGTGCAAGAGCTAGACCCCTGTTTCCCCATGAAATAAAAATTTGCTGAGTAAGTCTTCGCTATAAGCAACAATCTGCGTAATTCCCTCCATCAAATCTGTTACAAGAAAACTGTCAGGCACTATTACGTTAAGACACACACACACACATATATGGATAAGAGGAAACTATCTGAGATTTCGCCCGTCCAACTATCCCAATCAAAAGCACCTAGAACAATGGGAGTAGGAAGCATGACGGTTGACAACCTGGAAAAGCTGTTAGATAGAAAAATGTGTAACCTAGCAACGAAAGATGATCTTAGATTGCTCAGGGAAGATATCGAAACACAAAGAGCACATATTGACCTATTGCAACAACAACTGTCACTAACATGAAGTAAACTACAGCAAACTGAAGAAGCCTTGGAGCAAACAGTATCCAGATGCAACATCTGGGAGAAAGAAATGTACTTTTTAGCCAAAAAATCATGCGAAAACAACGTCATTGTCCACATCCCGGCAATTGTAAGCACCGATCCAATTCTGCGTGCAAAACAACATTGTGCTGAGTGCCTGGGCGTACAATTAGATGAAGCCATGTTCGAGGAGTCAACAAATCTGCTATCTGTCAACGAAAGGATGGATAACGTTCTGGTGCGAGTGCGTAGCCCGGAAGAAGTATACAAAATCATTAGAAATGCAAGAAGTTTGAAGGATGCGGGAGTCTCCCTGCACAGGGACTTTCCCAAAGTAATTCGGGTGTGCCGTCGTAGAGTGTTTCTTCTAAAAAAAAGTCTTTTGTCCAAGTACCCGAAGCTGAAGATAACACTTAAAGGCGAAAACATACAAATAGAAAACAAAACTTTTTATTATGATGAAAACTAAATGATGAAAGCTAAAATGTGAGCATGGTGACGGAACAGAAATTCTTAACAAAATTCTTACAAACCAAGTGCCAGCTGTCATAACAGATGAAACGTCAACCCTTACCTTAGCAGCAACATCACGTAAGTTTCCGCCTCCCGATGGGAACTTTTCGAAGACATCAACTGAAAGAAGAGATCGTACCTAAAAGCACAGATAATAAACTTACCCAGATGTCGCATCCCCATACAAAAAAATGATGATCTTTTTTGCGATGAGCAAACAACGATGGGCAAGCAAAAAGCTTTTCTGCTTCGCAAAGAAAAAAAAACGGAAGATAAATTTTCTGTCCGAAAAGCTTTTTCTTTTGCTTTGCGAAAAGATTTAACCACCAGCGTAGAGTTTGTGACATACCCACAGCGAAATATATTTTTTGTTTTGTTTTGTATTCTGGCCTGCGACTGTGACCCGTGGTCTCCACTGGCAATAATTCATTGCAAGAAATATTTCATGCAATCGAAATTTCCAATGGAGACCGCAAATTTCTTGAAATGACTCATTTCAAGAAATCAATTTCTGCTTTCATTTCTTGCCATCTTTGTGGAAATAAACCCTGAAATAAATTTGACAGGGAGTGTCAATTTGAGTTTTACTACGAAGAAAACATGGCTGATTGGTGCCTGACATGAAGTCTGAAATAAATATGTCTCATGGAGACTCGGTAGCAAGCAAGAATTGGTCGTTGCTTGCTCATATGTGATATAGTTGAAAATGAAATTTCTTGACATAATTTGCCCACCGTATAAAAAAATAAAAATTTCTAACATGATGTCTGACATAATGTTTGAAATAAATATGTCTCGTGGAGACTCGGCGTTAGGAACAGACAGAGCAGAAATATACCTACATATGTATGTATACCTACATATGTACATTAAATTACGGTAGGTTAAGATCAGGAATAATTTTAATGCGGTCTGCGGTCTACAAAAAATTTAAATAGTAGGTACTGTATGTATTGTAGGCTAACTTTATTTTACTTTACTTTATTCATATGTATGTAGGTATGTACGTATTATAAATTTGAGGCTGAGACAAATAATTATGTTTATTTATTTCCTAATTGTTTGAATACACCTGTCTTTTACAAATCCTTGTGGTACTCCTACTCTCATTTACAGTATATTTGATGTTTGGTCCTTACATTTTACATAAAAGAAGAGGTCTGATAGGTAGCCATAGCCACTCTTTTATTATTTTTTTGTTCATGCACGTTAAACAATAGGAAACAAAATCAACTCTGCTCTTAGCCCACTTTATTATTATTATTATTTAAAAAATTAACTTATAATTAAAATTATAAGTTAGCTGTGTAGCCAGAGCCAGCCCACTTTAGTTAAAGGCATTTACATATGTGAAAATGCATTTGGAAAATATTTTTGTCTTTTGACATTTACATAATACATATTAGAAGTATGATTTTTAGCTATTCACAGTGCCTTAACCAAAGTGATTTCCAGGGGACACGAACGCGGACGTGGCAGAATATTGACCCCCCATCACCTCCCTTACCTCAGTTTTTTTTTTTAAATATTCATACATTATGTACATATGTAAATATTTATTTTAGTTTACATATTGCCCCCCTGGCAGCTGACCTCCTCGTGGTGGGGGGCGGGCAACGTGACTGGGATGTGCGGATGGGGTAACTTAAATAGTTATTCCCATCCATACAACCCAGTCACGGCTAACAAAGCGCACACCCCATGATGACACGAAGAAGACGACCGGCCTCGGATATTGCCAAGCCTGGTAAGCCAGGGCATCCTTTGGAGCCAGGCCTGAAGGGTGTCAGTATGCGAGCGTCTGGTGGTCGGCTTGTCGCGCTCGGCAGCCGGCCGGGTCAAACCCGAAATGGCTACGAGCTTCCTGTCAATGGTCTCGCGAACCATTACGGGGGTCAAGGGGTGAACGTGCTGTGCACCGATAGGGGCACAGATGGACTTTCTGAAATTCGACAACGGCATCGACTTAGGATAGGCACATGGAACGTCTCATCGCTCACAGGGAAGGATCTTGAGCTTGTTGGGGAGGCTGTTAAAAGTCGACTAGATGTAGTTGGTCTCTTTAACAAAGCAGAGAGGTTCTAAAACTGTGGACCTTTCGGGTGGGTGGAAGCTCTTCCTGTCAGGAGTCGAACCCTCAATGTCTGCTCGGGCGGGAGTGGGGATACTCACAAGTCCCAGGTTGACAGACAGAGTATTGGAGTGGATACCATTAGGAGGGAGAGTTGCGATCTTAAAGCTCAAGCTTGAAAGATCAACTCTGGCATTGGTGCAGGTGTATGCACCGAACCTTCTGTCAGAGTACGCAGCTTTCTTAGATGAAGTTGATGTTGCCCTTGAAAAGGTTGCAGATATGGATTCTTTTGTCCTGATGGGTGACTTCAATGCTCATGTGGGTGTAGATGTTATGGGGGAGTGTGATTGGGAGGAACGGTGATCCTGATCAAAACGCGAACGGAGAGAGGTTGTTGGATTTTTGTTGTGAAAATGGCTTATCCATCATGAACACCATCTTTCCACACAAAGACATTCACAAATACACGTGGTACCGTCAGAGTCTTCAGCAGAAGTCGCTGATCGATTTCTTTGTGGTACCATCGTGTCTGAAGAGAATGGTTTGTGATGTTCGGGTATTGAGAGGGGCCGAACTGTCAACTGGTCATCACTTAGTGCTGTGCAAATTGTATCTTAGCGAGAGAGTGCCTCCCCTACCAAAGCGTAAACCAAGGATGGTTACACGCATACGATGGGAGAGGTTACAGGACGATGAGATACGGGAGACATTTGCACGGCAAATATCTGAAAGGTTTGAATTCCAACTGTTCCATCAACTGTAGAGGAAGAATGGCAACTGTTTTCAACAGCGATTATTGCCTCTGCGGGAGATGTTTGTGGAGTGAAGCGGCTTGGTGTGGCGGCTGGTGGTGAGAAAAGAACTGCTTGGTTTAAAACGCCCGGAGTTCAAGAAGCCATCAGAGAGAAGAAGAGAGCCTTTAAGGTGTGGATTCACTTGGGGAACTCCGATTCTCGAAATCGGTACACTGAGGCGCGAAGAACTTGCAAATTAGCTGTGAAAACAGCGAAAGAACAGTCTTGGAAGGAGTTTGGCGAGAAATTGGAACGTGACCACAGATCTGCAAATAAGATGTTCTGGCAGACCGTCCACCGACTCAGAGGAAAAAAGTTGAATATCGTTGAAGGAGTCAAATCCAAAGACGGTAGACTTCTTTCCAATGAGGAGGACATCTTACGCAGATGGAGCGAGCACTTTTCCGAATTGCTCAATCCCGAACAGGGCACCGAAGATGACAGACCTATAGTCGAGAGTTGGGCGGAAAGTAGTCCTACGGTAGAGGAAGTAACTTTGGCGATCAAAGCGCTAAAAGTTGGCAAATCTGCTGGTGTGGACGAAATTGGGCCAGAAATGCTCAAGGCTTTAGGTAAAGAGGGAGTGCAATGGCTCTCGCGTGTCATTAAAGTGGCCTGGGAATGCGGTGAAACACCTGGTGATTGGCAAATGGGGGTGATAGTTCCCCTTTTTAAAAAAGGGGACAAAAGAGATTGCGCCAACTACAGGGGTATATCTCTTTTAAGTCTCCCTGGAAAAGTCTTCGCTAAGGTGCTAGAAAAGCGTTCCAGAGCTGTGGTTGAGGACAGTTTGGGGGATGAGCAGTGCGGTTTTCGTCCCGGTAGAAGCACAACCGACCAGTTGTTCACTCTCAGAATGGTTCTTGAGAAGGCCTGGGAATATGCCAAACCTGTCTACACTTGTTTCGTGGATTTGGAAAAAGCATATGATAGAGTTCCTCGAGGCAAACTCTGGAGTGTTCTGCAAGAGTATGGGATTGATGGTTCCCTGTTAAGGGCGACTCAGTCTTTATATACAAACTGTAAAAGCTGTGTTCGGATGAACGGTGTTAAATCAATACCTTTCACTGTGGGCGTTGGACTCCGCCAGGGGTGCGTTTTGTCACCTCTCCTCTTCATTGTATATATGGATTGGATGTTGCAGCGCAGCCGTGGCGGGGAATGTTTCAAAGTGGGAGACCTAAGGATTAGTCATCTGCTCTTTGCGGATGATTTGGTTCATCCTTGGGTCCTCTCAAACCGAACTTCAGCGCGCACTCGAAAAGTTTGTAGCCGTTTGTGATGATGCTGGAATGAAGATCAACGTGAACAAATCGGAAGTAATGGTCGTTTCCAAAAAACCCATTCAGTGCACTCTGCATGTTAGTGGAGTCCCACTGAAGCAGGTGGAGAAGTTTAAGTACCTCGGGGTTTTATTCACGAGTGATGGGAGGAGCAATGCCGAGTTATCCTGTAGAATTGGTCAGGCTGGATCAATTTTGAGAGAGCTTGGCCAATCTGTTATAAGGAAGGCCGAACTTAGTGTTCAAGCTAAGCTATCGGTTTTTAACTTGGTGTATGTTCCAACTCTCACCTATGGTCATGAAATTTGGGTAGTGACCGAAAGAATAAGATCGCGGATACAAGCTGCCGAAATGAGGTTCCTTCGCGGTGTTGTTGGAATAACTCGTAGGGATCGAGTGCGCAACACCAGAGTACGCGAGGCGCTCAACGTTGAGCAGCTACTTCTCCGAACGGAACGATCTATGCTTCGATGGTTTGATCACGTAGTGCGTATGCCCCCAGACCGGCTTCCAAGACGCGCCAGGTAGACGACTCCGCGGAAGGCCCAGAAATAGATGGTTGGATCAAGTCCGACATCTCTCTTGGAGCCGCTTAGGGATTCTCCCTGATGAATTGGAGTCAATGGCGGAGGATCGAGAAGAATGGAGAGTCCACCTGGGCATCCTACCCCCGCGACCCTCATGAAGGATTGAAAATGAATGAAATGAATGAATAGTTTACATATTCATTAAATTTTGCAACTTTTTTGTCTTTTGTTTTGGATTCCTTTTCTTGTTTATGCTCTTGTCAATAAACCACTTACAATTTTTCCAAAGCAGAACTACCACAAGGAAATTGACTGTATCAATTTTGTGCGAACAACATTTATTTGTCGTTCCAAACCAATCTGGATAGTGCAAATTTGTTTTTGAGATACATTGATTTACTATATTTTCTCTAAGATTAGATGCAAATGGAATTTCTGAAAGCAAGTGGTAAATACTTGTATATGAAGTTGACATATTTTGAAGTACTTGTCTGATGGCCAGACAAGTATTGGATTTTCATTCGAGTGTTCATATTCTTTCAATTTGATCAATATTTCCGTGAGATCGAAGTTATTTTTGTCCTTTGTCATTTCTTTGACATAGTTCGCACGAACTGCATTCATTTTTTTTAGTGTTTTAAAAAAAACAGTAACCTGCAAAATACCTTGTGGCTATGTCATTCATTTCTGTCATTTTTATTGAAATCGTGTCTTCATCTGGTAATTCTATCGCTAGAAGTTCGGATTCACAATATTTGGCTAGATCGAACATGTTTTCATTTTGCTCTTGCTCCTGTGTTAGGACAATCTTTGTTTTATTTTCAGTATCCAACACACAGCATTCCAATCTAACTGTAAATATTCAGAATCTTCTTCTTCACAATTGGAAAATTTTGACCTAAACAAAAATTTTAGAGCCATAATTTTGGCAAGTAATGAGCCAAATTCAGACGCGTTTGGATTATTTTTACTAAAATTTCTTGCTCTTATTTTTCCAAAGAGGTTTTCAAGTGGGTCCTGATTGAACTTGTTAACATATATATAATGTAATTCACAGTAATCATTGTATTCTTTTTTTATCATTAAAATACTTTCAATTGTCATAATCAGGCCCTTAAAGCAGAAGGGTTTACATTTTGCATTGATTGGCTGAATTTGTTTTAAATATGATTGCATTTCTTTGCTTAATTTTTCTTATTTGCGTCATTTCGAATAAGTGCAGGTCTTCCATTCAATAAATCAAATATTTTATTAATTTTATTTATTCTATTCTAATTCTACTGTTGGTTGCGTAAACTGTGCAATTTTCTCTGGAAATTTATTCAAGCGCTGTAATGCATTAATTGCCCAAGCCACGGATCTGCTAAGTACTTACGCCGCTAGTTTCACATTCATTTTTTGAAATTCTGTGGGATCTATATGAGCATATTTTAGTTTTGGACACATTTTTGTGGTATTATTTCTTTCTGTATTATAGATATACTCAATTATTTTCCAGCTTACAACTCCATCCAGAGTTTGTAAGTCTGATCTTAAAAGATTGTTTCTTACACTTTTGATTAAATGTGGCACATCATACATTCCATACACTTTTTTTTTTTTCTTTATAAAGAAATGAACTGTTGTCCTCATCCGCCTTTAATTTATTGAAAAGGCTTCGATTCGTACGGCCTTGGTCACAGCAAATGCCTTTTACGTTTAGTCCCAGATTTCTACATATGTCAATACAGTTGTATACTTCAATTTCGAGCTGCTTTGTTGGTATATTGCTTGGACAGGTCACATGATAAAGCACTTCTTTATTAGATTTACCACATATACCACGAATCATAAACACGCAAACTGATTTCGCACACAAATCTAATCTTAGATTTTCTCCATAATCAACGAAGCCCTCGATTATGTCTTTATATTTGTCGTACATATGTTAAATTCGCCTAAATACTCATCTCATCGAATATTAAAATGACTTCTTTGTCTTTTGGTTCCAATGTAAAAACATTTTTTTGTATTTCCTCAAAAACATTTTCGTTTAGACCAGGAGATAAACTTTTAAGTTTTATCCATCTATGCAATGAAGCTGGGTGTAGCAAGTGCAATTGCAGCTGATCGCGAAGGAAATTATATCCAGACGACGAGCGGAAAAATATACATTGGCAAAGCCACCTTTCTTCTTGGGTAAATTGTCGTTTGCCTTGTGATAAAATTATTTTTAAAAATGTTTTCGAATTTTTATTTATATCATGTAAGAAATCTATTTTTTCTTCTATTGTTTGCTTTTGATATTCTCTAAGCTGTGCTTTATCTTTATTTAGCCTGCGGACTATAATTGCCAGGATATTTCTGAATTTGAGACTTATTTTAGCTCTCTCTTTGAGGAATTTGTTAATTTTGTTCAGTCTACTTATTTGTTGAGCACAAAAAAATTGCTTTTTTGTGTTCGCTTCGCATTTTTTGCATACAGATTCTATGGAATCTATAGATCTGTTGCAGTCTATAAGTATTGAAACTTCATTTAGTTCATCAATGGATACACCGGTACTCGTTGGCACTTTTAATCTTTTGTGATTAGAGTAGTTTATTTTGACTTTCGTAGGATCAAAAGCAAGTTCATTGTCATTAGATTCCAAAAACATTTCACTCCTTTTCATAAAAAGTGTAGGAACAGCGTCGTATTTTAATTTTTTTTTCTAAAAAATTTCAAATGGAAATGTTTACTACAAATGTATGGCCGTTTATGATTTTCAACATTATCACGGGATTCTTCTGCCTGTGCTAGCCAGTCATTATATTTCTTAGTTCCCTATTTAGGAAATCTAAGCATTTTCCTTTCTGAAAATTGGGCAGTTGTTGCATTGCAGCATACAATAGCGCACTTTATTCGCCACGACATTTCCTCTAAGTCGATTTTTTTTCGCAACTTTTTTGAATTTGTGAGTACCAAGGTACCTAATCAACTTGAAGTAAACTTAAATAATATATTTTATTGGATATATATACCTTTCCTTTCCTATATATATAATACCTTTCCTAGATTAACTCTTCAAAAAATACAATTTAGATATATTTTACCACACCACAGATATACACAGATCGAAACTTCGGTCAATATAGCAAAATGAAAAGGGAAAATACGTACCCATATATGAATATGGTATATGTACATACATATGTACATATGTATAAATGAAATTGTGTCTCGCAGTCGCAGGTCACAGACGGTACAAAGAGTAGCAAAAGGAAAAGCTTTTCGCACAGAAAATTTATTTTCCGTTTGTAGAGCGGATTGTAGAGCGACTTCCCTTTTTCCGTAAAAAAAAATTAAAGAAATCCGGGTTCGTATACTTAGACGTTATATGTCCGTTTATTTCATACAGCTTCGAAGAAACAAAAGAAATCATAATTTTATGGTAATTAAAAGATACGTGCCCTTTAGTTTATTTTAAAAGACCCTACATGCGCTTTGACTTAATTATGGGATAAGTCATAGGAAGCGCCAAGACTATATCACATAATTGAATTGCAGCACACAAGCTGGTACGACCAGTCCTCCTAGGAATTACCTTAGAGTGGCGAGTCGAACAGCTACCAGGGAAGTGAGTCTGTACAAGCGGTGCTCTTCTTATATAGGGCAAAGTTTAAGCTTTTCAAGCAATTCAAGCTTTTTAATAACAATTGTTTAGAAAGTCTTAACTAAGAAGATTATTTTAACAATATTAGAAATTAATTATCGAAAATAAAAATAAAAATTAACACAATGAATTCATAAATGCATATAATGATGAAAATAAAATTGATGGCTGGTAACTGCGCTTCAATCTCCCCCTTTGACACTACGGTCGCCTCGATGTTGTGTCAATAACTAGACTGTCTTCTTTGGTCGTCCTCTTCGTCTAAGGGTCATCAATGGGTTCAAGTTGTGCTTACCATGGTACTGGATGATATCAGATGAATGGTAGATACCAAGCGCAATATTGGGTGAATCTTCACGGGCTACTTCATAGCTGCAGGACCCTATCTTCTTTGTTATAATGTACGGGCCATCTCTTCTAGGAACGAATTTGGCCGTTATGCCCTTAGGAGCGTTACTAAGTATGTGGGTGATGATCATAACTCTGCTACCAACATTTAAAGGGGGTTGTCGTCGTCTACTTTTGTCTGCATACCTTTTGTTTCGGTCTTGCTGTTTTACTTCTGCTTCTTTAGCATTTTTTAATGTTTCGGCGAGCATTTTCAAGTAAGGGGTAATTTGCGGGATAAAGTTTTCTGATTCAGCAATCGTCTTTACATCATGTTTCACGTCATCTAAGGTGCGAAGTTCTCGGCCAAATGTTAAGAAAGCAGCGGAGTAACCTGTGCTTTGACATAATGCGGTGTTTATAGAAAATCGTATGGCTGCTAATTTTTGCGACCACGAGGTATGGTTATTTTCCACGAGTATCGAGAGTTGCGCCTTTAGGTCTCTATTTTTCCTTTCCACGGGGTTAGCTTCAGGATGGTAGACTGGTGTATATGTTTGTTGGATATCGAGGCAAAATGTTAACTTCTACATAATAGCGGATACAAACTGTACTCCGTTGTCACTTATAATTCGCCTTGGGAGTCCATAACGAAGGAATACTTCGTCGATGAAAACGTTTGCGCAGGCTTCAGCTGTGGCCTCCTTCATTTTGAAAAGTTCAATCCATCTACTAGCTAAATCCTCAATGATAAAGATCCATTGATATCCATCATGTGTAACAGGTAATGGCCCAAACAGGTCCATAGTGATTATTTCAAATCGTTGGCTACTTGAAACTGTTTGGAGCAGTCCGGCTGGTTTCAAATTGGTGACCTTGTACCGCTGACATTCGACACAGGTTTTAACGTGGTTGGCAATATCCGATCGCATACTTGGCCAGAAATATCTGCGTGCAGTTCTTGCTATAGTGCGTTCTACTCCATAATGCCCAGCAGTAGGATCGTCATGATAAGTCTTCAATATATTTGATCGTTCTTCTACTGGGATAACAAGCTGAGCTTCATCACAAGCTGAATCACTATCGTCGTAACAGTATAAAACACCCTCGTTGGGAAGATAACCACGTTTTGTCCATCGGATGAAATCTCCGTCAGATCTTTCAAGGGAATCAATAATTTTTTTTAGATCTGGGTCTTGTAATTGGGCAGTACGTAGCTCCTTGCATCCTCTCCGCGGCAAATCTACTTGGAATGAACAAATGTCGCAATTTTCCGTATGTTTTTCACCACATGGGTGCCTCGAAAGCATGTCGGCGATGACATTCGTACGACCAGGTTTGTATTCGATCTGGATATTAAAAGGCTGTAACTTTTGAGCCCATCTTGCTAGCCTTCCTGTTGGGGATTTCAGCGTCATAAGCCACTTCAAGGGCTGATGGTCTGTTATTAAAGTTACTTCAGAGCCTTCGATGTAACCACGCAATTTTATTGTTGTCCATACAATCGCTAGAGCTTCTCTTTCTGTCGTCGAATAATTTCTTTCAGCATCGTTCAACAGTCTGCTAGCATATTCTATAGGATGCTCCTCCGGACCCTCCCCCTGGATTAAAACTGCTCCGAGTGCATAGTTGCTGGCATCTGTTTTTAGAAAGAATGGCATATTTGGTTCTACTTGCTTTAGGACTGGTACTGTAGTCAGAAGTTTTTTAAGGTTTTCAAACGTGTTTCGATGCTCTGAAGTCCATGACCAAGGTACTTTCTTTTTTGTCAGTTGACTTAGAGGTTTTGATATGCTGGCAAAATTTGGCATAAAGCGTCGATACCAAGAGCAGGTTTGCAGAAAAGATAACACTTCTTTCACATTTCGTGGCTCTGGACGATTTTTGATGGCTTCTACTTTTTCTGGATCCATACTGATACCTTTCGAATTGAGAACATGACCCAGGTATTTTACTTCCTCGCAGCAAAATCGGCATTTATCCCTGTTTGCATGCAGTTTGAATTTCCCCAATCTTTCCAAAACTTTTCCGAGGTCTTCTACATGTTGTTTAAATGTTGGAGAACAGACAATTATGTCATCCAAATAAGCCACAATGAGCATATCTCCGAGTCCTGCACGAAACATGTCTATTAGCCTCTGGAAAGTTGCAGGGGCATTTCTTAACCCAAAAGGCATGTGCTTGAATCTGTACATACCGAATGGGGTTACAAATGCTGTTTTAGCTTGGTCATCCTTGTGCATTCCTATTTGCCAGTACCCCGCTTGCAAATCCAGTGTTGATTTGAATTTTGTGCTTTTCGCCTCGTGAAGCAAATCATCGATTCGAGGCATCGGGTATTTATCTGGTACGGTCACCGAATTGAGCTGTCGATAATCTATACACACTCGTACTCCTCCATCCTTCTTGGGAACCATTACCACCGGGGCAGACCAAGACGATTCGCTCTCCTCAATTATTGAGCATTGGAGCATTTCCTGGATTTCTCTCTTTAGCTGATCTCTTTTAGGTTGGGAAAGTCTATATGGCGGCAAGAAAATCGGATCACTATTGCCAGTATTAATGCGGTGAGTTGCAAAGGGAGTTACTTCATTTAGTGGCTTAAATACTTCTGCATTTCTTTCCAGTAGGTCCGCCAATACTTTTCTTTCGCTACCTTCAAGGTTAAATCCATCGGAGGGTTTTAAAAATTCAATTTCAACTGAATATAATGGCAAGAAGTATGTTTTCATATACTCCTCCTCACTAACTTCTGCTTTTTTACTCGGAGTAAAGAGATGTTGGGTATTTCCTCGCTCGGGAGTGGTTTCATTCGATGGTATGGCGTCCTTAAATATGGCCTGGATCGCATGAGGAGAGTAATCATTATTGCTACCATTTCTATACGTGTCAAGGTTTGGTCCATAAAATTCGGCATCATTATGTTTTGGTGGAGATACGATAGGGCTGATATTTTCACGCTGTTTTAACCAATAGGAGAAATTGGATATTTCTTGGAATATTTCCGGTGAGGCTTCAATTCGTCTTTTCTGAATGTGTGTGGTTTCGTTGTGACTACATCTTTAATCTCATCACATGCCAGTTGCATGTTGTTTAAAGTAATTGGCAAGGAGTTCTGAAAATCGAATTTGGTCTTTGGATCGTCTTCAAAGTACCAATACTTTTGCCCCATGTTTAAAACTATTCCTGCCTGTTGCAAGAAATCTGCGCCAATCAAGGTGCGATTTTTCGTAGCATTAGGAAGCGAAATAAAGCGGATTTTCCTCTTTCTACCACCAATCTCAATATCACAAATTGTGGATAGTACCATTTGGTTTGTTGTTGTTCCATCCGCTAGGGTTACGCCCGCTTTCACCTTCTGCATAACACACTTCTTTTCGGTAAGCAATCTTTTTAAACTGGCACTCGCTACGCTAGTTCGCGCTGCCGTATCTAAGTAGGCTTCACCAGTTAAGCCAGAAAGTTGTACGTGAGCTATTGGAGCGTCTCTACCGATTATTGTGTTGGCAATCAAATTAAAATTTAAGTATTGGGGACTTTCCTTCTTCACGTTGGAACAAGCTGAACAATTTGCTCGTGTAACGCCTGGAGCTCCGCACCCATAACATGCGAAACCTGGTCGAGTATTTTGAGCTGTAGCATTCTCCTGGAGACCTTTCTTTTTGAAACACTGTTTCGCGGTGTGTCCTCTTCTTCGGCAGAAAGTGCAGCGCTTATCTGTCTTTTCATGCTTTGTGCCCACCTTTTCGAGCACAGCCACTTCTGGTTTGTTGCTTTCGGCGATCACGAGTTCTGCTTCCCTTCCTTTTTCAAGTAATTTGGCATAAGAGTCGAAATGTTCTCTAGAAACACGTTCTTTAATCCTTTGGTTAAGCAGTCCGTATACCATACTCAACTGCATGTCTTCTATGATCTCATCATTAAGTTGAGAGAACAAGACCCGTTTCCTGCAAATGAAACTGTCGATAGGTTCGTTGGGCTGCTGCTTGGTGTCCATGATCTCCAAAAACACGCGCCAAGCTGGTTTAGGGGGTGAGAAAACCGATCTCAGAACTTTGATCAGCTCTTCAAACGTTTTAATGTTCGACTTTGCACCAGTCCACCATGATGCGGCGTAGTCCTCCAGCAGCATTGGCATAGCTTTAATGGTGTCAGCGTCGGTAATCTTCTCCAGCTCCTTAAAAGTTGAGATAGCTGAAATAAACTCTTCCAGTTTCGTGGCATCTCTCTCTCCACGGAATCGGGCTGTACACGTAGTAAATGAACCGCTTCGGGTGTTATTCTCAGCTAAGACCGTGAGGAATTTATTAAATTGCTCTGTAGAGAAGTTCGCCATCCCTTTTTCTTTTTCTGCTATTCTCTCGCTTCTTTGAATATAGTCGAAATTCTCCTTTGACATATATGAATAAATCCACAAGCTGAGCGCCAATTGTAGAGCGGATTGTAGAGCGACTTCCCTTTTTCCGTAAAAAAAATGAAAGAAATCCGGGTTCGTATACTTAGACGTTATATGTCCGTTTATTTCATACAGCTTCGAAGAAACAAAAGAAATTATAATTTTATGGTAATTAAAAGATACGTGGCCTTTAGTTTATTTTAAAAGACCCTACATGCGCTTTGACTTAATTATGGGATAAGTCATAGGAAGCGCCAAGACTATATCACATAATTGAATCGCAGCACACAAGCTGGTACGACCAGTCCTCCTAGGAATTACCTAAGAGTGGCGAGTCGAACAGCTATATAGGGCAAAGTTTAAGCTTTTACAATTGTTGTTTTTACAATATAACTAAAAGTTTTGAAAGCTTTTCAATAAAAAATATAGGGTAAATTAACAATTGTTTAGAAAGTCTTAACTAAGAAGATTATTTTAACAATATTAGAAATTAATTATCGAAAATAAAAATAAAAATTAATACAATGAATTCATAAATGCATATAATGATGAAAATAAAATTGATGGCTGGTAACTGCGCTTCACGTTTTTTTTCTTTGCGAAGCAGAAAAGCTTTTTGTTTGCCCATCGTTGTTTGCTCATCGCAAAAAAGATCAACATTTTTTTGTATGGGGATGCGACATCTGGGTAAGTTTATTATCTGTGCTAATAGTGTGGGGAAGGCTAGTGGCGGTATGCTATTCGGTATGAACAAACAGTTTTCAGTATCATTTGAAGGCTATTTTGTAACGAAAGAAGAAAGAACTATAGTGGAGATAATAACCGGAGGAAAGCGCATTAACATCGTACCTGCATACATTAATTGCTGTAATTGGCTATCGGATTTCAGTGAACTCTCAGATTTTTATTTATGTCAGGTTGCAGCGACACATTACTCTTGAGGGACTTTAATGCACGTGTGGGAAAGGAGCAGGCAGCATCGACGCATCGGTCGCATTGCCATAGAGGCTTTTCCTAGTTTATGTAGAGTATCGAAGGACAACACCTTAGACCTTAAAGGCAAACAGTTAATAGATATTTGTGACACTTTTCATCTTTGCCTTTTAAACGGCAGAAGTATAGGTGATTCAGATGGCGAGTTTACCTTTGTCGGAGGAAATGGCTGTTCTGTTATTGACTATGCGTTTATTAATGGAGAGTGGCACAATATTATAAAGGATATGAACGTTACGGCACAAGGATTCTCCGACCATATGTCTCTCATAATTGAATGTTCCTTATTAGCGAGAACCACAGACGTCAAAGAGCTTAACTTACTCCCAAAACTTATCTGGAAGGACAGCAACACCGATCAATATCGCCATAATTTGGACACATACATTATAAAGCTATCACCTGAATGGATTTGCGCCCTATCACATCCAACAGTCTTCACAAACCTCACAAGGATTGCTGCCAAGACGAATGATTCAAAGAGGAAATTCGAACGAAAGCAACCGTGGTTTGACAGCCAATGTTATGCGGCTCGAACAAAATCTTTGACTGCGCTAAATCTGTTTAGAAAAGAGAACTCTGATATGGCGAAGACTGTATACCTCGACATAAATGCATGCTACAAATCCCTATGTGATAGAAAACGGAAAAGATACCTCAATGAAATTGCTAGCGAGTTGGGAGAGGCTGCAAATAGTAAACAATTTTGGTCATTAGCCAAAAAACTAAACCAAATGAAGTACAAAGTCGGAAACCGAATTGAAGCCTCAGCTTTACCGCTCCATTTCAAAATACTGCTCAACGCGCAGGGAACATCGACTGCCTTCCAATACGCAATGCCAAACATCTATTGTGAGTCCCTGGATAAGCCATTTGATGAAAAAGAACTGTTCGAGGTACTGAGGGAGGTAAAACGAAACAAAGCTCCAGGTGAAGACGGGTTTTTTCAATATGCCTCATCATCCTTTTTGGAAAAATTATTGATATCCTTTAATCGTACGTACAACGCAGAAAAAGTACCGAGTGCATTTCAGAGATCAATTGTATTCCCTATTTTTAAAAAAGGCGATCCAAATGTAGCGGAAAACTATAGGGGAATATCTTTTATGAATGCAGTTACAAAAATCTTCACTGGCATGCTAACAGCAAGACTATCAAAATGGGTAAATGAGAACGGAAAACTATCTCAGTTCCAAGTGGGGTTTAGAAAGGGTTTCTCAACAGTCGACCAAATTTTCAACCTGACCACCATAGTTCAACAATACCTAGATAGAGGAAAGAAACTTTATGCATTCTTTATTGATTTCAAAGCGGCATTCGATAAGATGGTTGGGTGTCAAATCGCCCAAAACCAAATCGCCCAAAATGCAAAAAACTAAAAAAATGTCAAATCACCCAAAAAATAGGTTGGGCGATTTAACATTTTTATTTTTTGGGCGATTTGACACGATGTCAAAACACCCAAAAAAGTGATTTTGGGCGATTTTGTGTTTCGGCTATCTTCAGACGGATGTGTGTCATATCGCCCAACACCAAATCGCCCTAATCTGGAAAATGTCACATCGCCCAACATTTTTGGGCGATTTAACACTATGACAGATCGACCAAGAAATGAAATGTCAAATCACCCAAAGCAGAAATGGGCATTTCATCGCAATTTGAAAATACCAACACATAGGAACGTAAAAAAAAACGACCAAATTGAAAAAGGTTGAAAATATTTATTTTCCGCAATAAGGGCGCAGGGACATTAGTCCCCGGGGCATAAGTCCCACCGCATTAGGACATAAAATGTTGGGTCTTATGTCCTACCTACAAACCTCTCAAGGAAAACAACGGCCAAATAAGATGGGGCATACATAAGTCCACAATGTATAAACAATGCAATGTGTAAGGGGGGGCATGCTGCCCCTCTGCAACCCCCCTGCTTGGGGTCACTGTTGGATTTGAGGCGGGTGCGAGGTTGGGTGCGAAACATGGATATAAAGAAACTTTGCATACACGCATCCTCGCACCCACCTCAAATCCAACAGTGACCCCAAGCAGGGGGGTTGCAGGGGGGCAGCATACCCCCCCTTACACATTGCACTGTTTATGCATTGTGGACTTATGTATACGCCTCTTCGAAAAAAAAAAAATGTTGACATACATATGTTTTGAATGCAGTCTTAAACCCAATTTAACGAAAATGTCAATCCGCCCAAAATCTGTTATATTTTTGGGTGATTTGACATTATGCTAAATAGCCCAAAATTAAAAATGTTAAATCGCCCAAAAAGAATTTTGGGCGATTTGACATTTTTCTGCATTTTTTCGCATTTTGGGCGATTTGGTTTTGGGCGATCGGAAGCAAGGCTGTTAATGAATTCTGACAAAACGCCCACTTTCTTGGGCGTTTTGTCATTTTTTAATTTTTGGGCGATGTGTCGTTGTGTCATATCGCCCATAATTTTTGGGCGATGTAACATTTTTCCGATTTGGGCGATTTGACACCCAACCGATAAGATAAATAGAAACAATCTGTTCTATAAGCTAGCCAACATTGGCTTATCATTAAAGTTTGTAAATATACTACAGGAGTTGTACAAAAATAATAAGTCGGCGATATGGAACGCTTTGTCGGAATGGTTTGAAGTGGAAATGGGAGTTAAGCAGGGTTGTCTTCTAAGCCCTCTTCTTTTCGCACTTTTTGTGGATGATATATTAGACATACTACCAGCAGGCATATGTGTAGATCAACTATTAGTAAGGACACTGCTTTATGCAGACGACATTGTAATTCTTGCAGAATCACCAAGTTCGTTGCAACTTATGATCAACAAAACTGAAAGATATTGCCATGCCAACTGCCTGGAAATAAATACTTCTAAAAGCAAGGTATTAGTATTTCGTAAAGGTTTAGGCCACCTCTCGAGAAACGAACGATGGACCTACGGTGGAGAAAATTTAGAAGAAGTGAGGTCCTACAAGTACTTGGGTATAACTCTAAGCCATAACCTTTCGATGAAACATCACCTTGAACTCAAGCTTATAGAAGCGAAGAAAGCTTTGAATTCAACGTGGAGGGACCTTATTTCTAACCCCAAAGTTCACATACTAGCAAAGGTGAAAATATTTGAAGCTGTACTGCGTCCAGTAACGGCCTATGGAGCGCAAGTCTGGGGATACAGGCTGTATGATGAAGTTGAAAAGTTGCTTAGATTTTTCCTGAAGAAGCTACTACATTTACTGTCGAACACACCTAACTACATACTGCATATAGAGAGTGGAGTACCATTGTTTATATTCACGCTGAAGCTAAACATGAAATATGGTATGTATTAAAGGTTTTGGGCGGAGATGGCGATAGACGACTCAATAAGATTCTTGCGAAGAAAGTTATAAGAACCAAGTCGCAATTTTGCAAAGAGTGGTAAAATACTGCTTTCAAGCATAATATAATATTTGCTTCGACAAATATCACGCAAAAAATAAAATTTAGGCTTTTAAGTATTTAGAAGCTGATCTGGGCAGCCCAATACAACATGGGTGAAAGCTTTTAGTACACATTATGCCTTTGCACTTAATTAATTCTATTGGTTTTGTGCGTGAGATTAACCTTTCAATTCAGCCATTATGGTCGCACTTAGCCATGACACAAAACAACTAATGCAGTCTAATTGTGAATTTGCACAATTATTTTTCTATTTATTCTTGAAGTGATCAGCTGTTTCCTTTCTCCAGAGACGAATAAAATGAAACTGGTTGATGAAAAAGATGAGATGAAGTTTGTGGAGTAGATAAATAATGGTTTGGTGAGTATCAAACTTGCTTTAACGGCAGAACACGCACTAAAGTTTTACTCACACGGAAGAGGTAGTTACACCAGATAAGCTCCGAATGCAAGAAGAGAGTGGAGCCACTTATTCACTCAAATGCTTATTCTGGATGCAGTTCCCACATGAAAAGAGACCCGTTTCAAATGGTCAGTGTAGGTCAGTAATATTGCTTCAAAAGCAGAACATCCACTAATAATTGAACTCACCGGGATAAATGAGAAATGAGAGGAGATAGAAATACAACTATCATTCACAAAAGAAGCATTTAGTAAAATGGAGCAGAATTTATATATGAACTTCTATTATTATTATTTTGTTATATATATATATATATATTTTTTTTATTTTTTTTTCTTATAAAGGAAAAAAGTAAAAGAGTAGAAAAATAAAAAGAAAAACTCGAATTTTTTTTTACTATGAATACAACACTGGTTGAAATTGAAATTGAAAGGATTAAAAAGATTAGACGATAAAGAAGTAGGAGCCGAAATGAAACACAGGTAAACGGCCGCTTTTTACATTCTCAATTTAAGCCATTGAGAGAATACTAGGCGGGTTTCAGATCGGGTTATTCCACTGTTGATCATGTGTTTGTCCTAAAGATAGTTGTAGAGTCATTTTTACTGAAGAAACAGAAACTATATGCCTTCTTTGTGGATTTTAGGGCCGCCTTTGACACAGTGGACTAGAACGCATTGCTCTACAAGTTCTACTCCCTGGGTATGTCACATAAATTTTCTCGGACTATACACAACTTATATGCTGATACCAAAGCTGCTGTAATGGTGAGGACTTATCCGAATGGTTCCAATCGTCGTCTGGAGTAAGCCAGGGATGTGCTTTAAGCCCGGGATTATTTGCTCTCTTCATTGAAGATATAGTCGATTTTCTACTTGGAGTTGTAAGAATGCGGGCCTGCTGACTAAAGCCCTTATGTTTGTGGACGAAATAGTGCTGCTGCCCTACTCGCCCGAATCGATGCAGCTTACGATCAATCGTCTCTATGACTGTTGCAAAATGTGGAATTTGGTTGTTTATTTGAATAAGTCGCAAATAATGATATTCATAAGCGGGTGATGCAGAACCTGCTCAAATGAGAAATGGCAATTTAATGGAGAAATAATTGCAGTAGCAAAGGAGTATAAGTACCTCGGAGTGTACTTCACCAGCAAACTTATTATGGAGACACATTTCAAGGACAAATTAATAAAGTCAAAACAACCACCAATGCGGTCTGGAGAAAATGCTTCATGAACAGAAATATTGCTCATAGTAGCAAATATAAAGTATTTGCAGCTGTATCGGAATCAACTCTTATACGCTGCTCAAGTTTGGGTATACGGGCAATATTAGACAGTGGAGAAGCTACTTCGGTACTATCTTAAGAGAGCATTTTATCTTCCACCTAAATTGCCAAATTACATGCCTATGTTGGAAACAGGTTTTCGTGAAAACGTTGAAACTTCAGGTTGATTACGTGCTCAAAGCTCTAAACATGCCAGATTATCGACTACTAAAGCAGCTCTACACACAATACGGCAAAAAACGGGATGGTATAAAGAATGGATGGAGCTAGCTACTGGAGGTGAGGTAGAGCTAAATCTCGAAAATGTTGTAAATTGGAAGCCCACATTTTATCAGCTTATTGCAGGTGTTGATGACTAAGCCAGAGCAGGATTAGTTGAGGAAGCGTTAGGCTCGCATCATCGAATTCGTAGCAAAATAACTATTTTCGGATGAGCATAGTATTGAGGAAATAGCGGCGGTGCTGAAAACTACGAAGAGAGCTTTTGAAATTAAATAATATGCCACACAGGGATGACCTACCAATACTTTGCAGCTTGTGAACATGGCAGGGAGGGAAGACGTTTTGCACTTTGTTGGCAGGTGCTCAATTCTCAGGAAGACAAGGAGGAAAATCTTTGAAAGCGATGTCCGATCGAAAAATGAAGTCCGAAGAGTTCTTTATGAAATCAACGTATCAAAATTACATAGATATTGCAAGATTACAATACAGTACCTAGAAATTATTCTAAATGAAAATTTCTAATATTTAAACAAATTTACTTCATTTTGTTTTATTTTACTTTATTTTACTACTGAATTTAATATACTTAAACAATTATTTGCACGAATTTAAAGTTTGTTGTCAACCAGGCAGACGGCAAAGCCACGCCAATCGATTGTTTCTAATATACAATTGTAACGAATACTTTTGTTCTCAAATAAAATCTAATCTAAATCTATTGTAAATAACGTCTATATTTAGTTTTTATCAAAACTAAACATAAACAGCGGGAGTTCTCGCTTAACCACAAATTCTTGTTGTCGTTCCGTGTGCTGCTTTTCCTTCTTGATAATATTTGCAGCGTCCAGAATTTTAAAGGCTTTAGCTTGAAGATCATTCATAATGTCTTCTTTGGTGCACGAAGAGTGGATACCTCTTGCTTCAACGCGCAATGGCCTTTCTAGCTTGTTTTCGTAAGTGTACCATTGGGTCTTCTCGTTATTTAGTTTTTGGGACACTGCTCGGTAACCGTCGTAACGTTAATTTTCCAAACGTCATTGCGCAGTGACGTTACCTGGAATATCGATGCCAACGTTCCTTTGAGGAGGCAATGCAATTCATTAAAATCCGAAATTCCAATTACGTTTATTGGGGCGGAGGAGGTAATTGAATTTGGATTTGTTTCGCTCGCGTCTCCTTGCGCTTGTCTTATCTTTGTGGCTCGACTTCAGGTAAAGAACCGGCTCTTCGTTTTTTACTTAGTTTTTTCCTTGACTCCATTTTTCGTGTAAGCTCATCTGCGTCCATGTGCTATTCACGACTAGCTGAGCGAGGTGGGTTACTTTCGCATTCTTTTTGAAGATGAGAGTACTTTAGATAGATTTAGTATTTAATCTTCTTCTTCCTTTTATCAGCGAGGTTCTTCTTCTTCTTCCTTTTATCAGCGAGGCTATGATCCGAAAACAAGGGATCACAACCCTCCCACTTCACCGCATTTCTACTGATCCGCATGTGGGGTTCGCCTATTTGACCTCAGAAAATATCGGCAGGCCTGCCGATTTTGGATCACTCGGTTACTGAGGCCAATGAAATGCCGATGTCGTCGCATTTGTCTGATCCAGGCGTTTATAGGCCTGCCTTTCCTACATCGCGATGTCTTTGGAACGTGCATTGATATTGCCTTTTTAACAGGGTTCAAATGATCTCTTCTTTGAACGTGGCAATACCAACTGAGCCGGTCACGTTCTATTTTTTGTACGATGGTTTCCTTGATGTGAAAGCTTCCACGGATCTTCGAACTTCTTATTTGATCAAGCTTTGTCACTCCTGCTGTCATGCGAAGCATCTTCATCTCAGCTGCCGTTAATTTACTCTCATACTTTTTGTACATCGTCCAACATTGTGAACCGTATGTGAGCGCTGGACGTACAACTGCGGTGTAGAGCCTTCCTTTCAACTTAGGGGGCATTTTTCTGTCACAGAAGATAGCGGAATTCTCTCGCCACTTCATCCACCCTACGCTTACACGATGATTGATGTCGTCATCACAAGTTGCTTTGCTATTGATCATAGATCCCAGATATTTGAACTTTTCGCACTTGGGAAGCACTGTTCCATTCAAATAAATGTCTGGAATAGGCCTGAGTGGATCAGAGAACGGGCAGCACAAGTACTCTGTCTTTTTTGAACTAATGCGATACCCATTTCCCTCCAAAACGTCCACCCACACATCAAGTGCTCGTTGCAGGGATGTAGGATCCTCACTTATGATGGCTCCATCGTCAGCAAAGAATAACTGATGTACCTTGGGGTCCATCACTTTACCTTCAAGCAGATAATCAAGGACTGTAATAAAGAGCAAAGGACTTAAAACGCTTCCCTGGTGTACCCCGACTTTGATTGGGAACTCTTCGGTTACTCCAGCGGGGCATCTTACTTTTGTCTTTGCTCCTTCGTACATGTCCATAATCATCTGTACATAGGTTTCTGGAATCCCTCGATGTCTTAGCGCCACCCATATCAGATCTCGTGGTTGTCTGTCGAATGCCTTTTCAAAGTCAACCAATACAATATGCAAATCCCTTAAGGAATCACGATGTTTTTCCATTATGATCCTTATACTTTGGATTGCATCTGTGGTTGATTTACCCGAGACAAACCCGCACTGATCATCAGATAGCCGTATTATTTTTCGCAGTCGGCCAGCTAATACCCGCTCAACGATCTTCATGGTGTGTGACATCAGCTTGATCGAACGGTAGTTATCACAGTTTCGCGTATCACCCTTCCCTTTGTATACAGGGAGAAGGTAACTTTCCCTCCATTCATTCGGCATTGGATCACCTCTCACGAATTTGGAGATGAGAATTCTGAGCCATCTGCACCCGATATCTCCCATCTTTTTCCAGAACTCAGAGGGTATTTCGTCTGGCCCAATCGCTTTTCGTTTTTTGGAGTATTTGACCGCCTCACTAACTTCTTCGACTGTAATGTCGGGTATTTCTTCACAGTTAGGGGTGGCTCTTGGAAAGTATAGCCGGGGAAACTGTTCATTCAAAAGCTCTTCACAATACTGCCGCCACCTCTGCAGAATTTTGTCGTCATCCACAAGAAGCTGGCCATGAGCATTGCTAATGAACTTTGGCGAACGAATCTCCTGAGCATTCTTCCTTCTTTGGGCGGCTTTTTTGAAGATAGTGGCACTCTTGTTCATATTGTGTCTTCGCAGCTCCTGGATAGCCTGGTTTGCATCAGCAACCGGGGAAAATATTTTCTCCAGCTCCCGATACAGGCCCTCCGTACTCTCTGCTTGAAGCTGAGCGCACTTCTTCTTCGCTTTTTTCTTGCAGCATCTGTATTCCATTTCGAGGCGAGCTTTTTCGTCACTATTATTAGAGGGGCACTTTGACCAAGCTTTGAAAGCCGCTTTCTTCTCATTTATCACTTTCTTAGCTTTATCACTCCACCACCATGTTTCTTTGGCGTGTTGATGGTGGCCTTTTGAAGCTCCTAGCAGTGACTTGGCCTTCTTTAAGCAAGTTCGCTGTAGGGAATCCCACATATTTTGTGCTCTGCACTCTTCAGCCTCAGCTCCGTTGATGGTGTGAGAGAGGTAATTCTTCATTACGAAAACAAAAGCCTCGCCGTTTTCTTTGTCCAGATTGTACCACTTGATTTTCTCAGAGACCCTTGTTTGTTTGCTTTTCTTTGGTGTTTTCATAAAAATTTCTGTTAGCAGGAGACGGTGTTGTCGAGCGATTGCCTCTCCCAGGATCACTTTGCAATCTTTTATCCGAGGCTTCATGAAACTGCCTACCAAATGGTAGTCAATCTGAGTTTCATCTCCACCACTGCTGTAAGTGATCAGGTGTCGGCTTTGTTTGATGAACATAGTATTTAACACGATAAGACCGTGTGATTTGCACATGCTTAGGATGTCTTCACCAGGAAGGTTCCTGGTGCCATATCCTAGTCCTCCATGGCAGTCTTCATAGTCTTCGTTTGATTTCCCGACATGTCCATTCAAATCTCCTCCAACAAACAGAAATTCTTCCTTTGGGATGTCCTTAAGGAGATTGTGGAAATCTAGCCAAAATGCATCTTTATCTCTCTGATTGTACCCATCGTGGGGAGCATATGCACTGACAATATTCCACACCTCTCCTTGTATTACTAGTTTGAGAGACATCAAACGGTCGCTGGACTTCGAAATGCTCAAGACGTTTCCAAGTAGCTCTGCCGCAAGGATGATACCGATTCCGTTCCTAGCCTTTTCCGTTCCGTAGTAGAACATCTTGTAATCCTTTGTCCTAACGTCCAAGAAACGCGCCCGATTCCCGGTGTTTTTCCATTTCGCCTCTTGGACACACAAGATGTCCACCCGCCTTCTATTCATCATCTCTTCCAGCTCGTAACTTTTATCAGCGAGGTTATGATCCGAAAACGGAGGATCACAACCCTCCCACTTCACCGCATTTCTACTGATCCGCCTGTGGGGTTCGCCTTCATAGATAGAGTTAGATTTAGTATTTAATATTTATTATTAATTAAATAACATCATTTATAATAGACTTTACATCATCTTTAAACTATAAACGAGATATCTATATAATTCAAATATTTAAAAGTTCATATGGTTTAGTGCTAAATTCAATACGAATTTATAGGTAGAAAATTATTATAATATACAAAATATAGAAGAGAAAATAAAACTAAATATGAAAATGTAAATAAACTTGCCTTTTATGAAATTATAAAGTGTGCTTGTTTTACCCTGCCAAGTGCCGAAAGAGAGTTTCCCCAAAACTATTCGTATCATAAAGTCTCCTAACGCTGAGAGGAAGTGCGTTCTAAAGATGATTTAGTGACAATACACACTTTAATTGAATCAATTCAATTCAAAATCAACAATGGTAATAAAAAATAAAAAAATAAAACATCAGGATGTAAATGCAGAATACAGAAATACAGAACTTAAATAGAAATACAGTTTAGTCTTCTTCTTCTTCCTATTTCCGAAAACAAGGTATCATGACCCTCCCACTTCACCGCATTTCTACTGATCCGCCTGTGGGGTTGGCCTGTGTTTGTTGTTTGACACGTGCATGTTCCTGTTTTATTATTGTTTGATCTTTCTTCTATGACACCGGTGATCTCCAGTTATGTCAACCCACGGACTCGCATGCACATTTGTGGGAGAGTTTTTAAGGTAGTGTATGTGTCGCTGGGCTCACTTGGGTGTTATATTGCCTAAATTTGATTTGTCCCCGTAGTCGACTTTTACGACAAGCGCTATTTGTTCGGGGGCGTTGGAGTAATATTCTTAGCCCGTCTCTACACGAGGAAAGAATAAAAAATACAGTTTAGTGTTTTCACATAAAGACCGTCCTGTATATAGTGAACAGATATCCACCGAAATTATAGCATTTATACATGTATACATGAAACACCGGATTATTAATTTCGGAGTATCACATACCACTTCTAAAAATGTATAATTCAACAGTGTTCAACTTAAGCCAATTTTATATACGAGTAAGTTCCATGGAGAGCTCAAAAATGCATTTCAAACATTGCTTTCAAAAATCGTTCTGAATCGCCACTTACTCTGGCCATTTTCGAAAACTTCAAATCAAAGTGAATTTGACCGGCAATTGATCGTCATTTTATGACGCAAAAGTTGCAATCGTCTCGCTTGTGCAAATTGTTTTGATGAACGTCAAATCATTTTTTTGCAAGCGCATTTGACGTTTTCGAACAAAAAGTAAAACCAAACAAAATGGATCCCGTAGGAAGTGTACTCGTACATATATCGAAATTTATTTTTCTTCAACTTTTGTGCGACTTGAAAGATCCAAGGAGTAATACAAGGGGAGAGTGTAGCGCATATAATTTGTTTTGATGAGCCAGCGAGAGCCAAGTATGAAATTTTTGGCGATCACTTCGAAATTTTTGCTGCACAGCTGCGCTGCAGGTGATGTTTTCGAATATGTGACTTTAGCAAACTGCACTATCGAACACAATGCTAATGCAGTTAAAACTCCTATTTGCGATTTCGAACAGTTGACTTTTGCAGTTTGCGCTTAAGAACATGCTGCAATTGTATTTTTGACGCAGATGACGTTTTCGAAATGGCCTCTGGTTCTTTTAATTTTTCTGATGTATGTAAATATATTTCACTGGGAAGAACTTACACTACCCCCAATAGGGCGTATTTTTCTTCATAGCTCACTTTTATTGACATGGACAATATATTTTCGCCTAATGCAGTCTGCGTGTACTTACAGTCATACGTACCCATTTTATTTTACCATTCGCGTGAATCACTGGTCACATGCATACACAAACATTTACTCGTATTGAATGCAATTTCATTGTCTTTTTATATTCTTTGGTTTATAGTGGAAGTGCTGTTTCTAGCCTGGGGTGTACGATTGTGTATTATGGTACGAAAAGCACCATCTGAGTTCAATGAGAGCCGTTTCATATCGATGGCTATCTACAACGAATTTCTGCTCACCTGCTTCCTGAATGTCTCCATGTGAGTACAGATTGTTGGTCAAAATATTAACGTCAGTTCAAAATATGTATCTTAGTCTATGCACAACATTGAACTTACTTGTACATATGTATGTAGACGCTTACTTACGTATACATAAATATATACTTTTATTTACTCTTTTCAGGTTATTTCTGCAATCACCAGCAAATCCAGATCTGCTGTATATAATTTTCTTTTGTCATACTCAGTTGACAGTAACGTTGCTGTTGGGATTGATATTTGGAAGCAAGGTACGAATATGTTTAAATAAGGCAAATGAGTAAGTTATTGATACATACTTGAATTTTAATTTCTACCGAGTTATACGAAATTGAATTTGAAAAGAGTTTCGGGAGCGTAATCAGAAAGTGTTGCTTTGTGCAAAATAGGTATTCGCAATATATTGTATATCCTGTGGGTACTCTAAAGGGTTACTTATTATTATTATACAAGGTAAAAGTCTAAAGATGCAAAGAAGCATGACTGATTGTAGATACTATTATTTTTATAATATTTGTGGTGGTGATAAGTGATGTATTGCAACGTTCTGCTGAAAAAGAGAAGGATGGACTTAATTTTTACATAATCCAGACCACTGTACCTAGGCGGAGTTGACCTGGGCCTCAACCAAAAAACCTCTCCAGCCAGACTGGTTGTGAACCAGCTGCCTCCAGTTGCGCACGCCAAGTTGGTTGAGGTCCCTTTCCACTTGCTTGCGCCAGCTACCGCGAGTTCGTCAGTAGAAAGTTTCGGACGGTTCTAGCACAGGTGCTATTCGGTGCTATGTGTTAGAGAGTGAGCCCATATGTTGCTATGGGTTAGAGTGAGATGTAAGATTTGTTTCCCATTCGATGTTGGGATCGAGGTGTCATATTCCACGTTTGTTTATTTTAGCTTTTGTTTTTTTTGCTTTTGGTCTGAGATCTGAATTTGGAGCGAGGGGTCGTATTTCATATTTGTTCGTGTTTAGCTGGGGGAATCACCATCGGAGCGAGGTCTCATATTTCACGTTTGTTTATTTTTCGTCTTTAGACTGAGATCAGAATTTGGGAACGAGGTGTCATATTTCATTTTTTTTTTTTAGTTTTGACTGGGGGAATCGTTATTTTGGAGGAATTTGGTTGAGATGTAAGATCAGAGTCAGGGAGTGAGACATTAAGCGTATGTGGAGAGCGAGGTATCATATTTGATTCGATTGGCGAATTGCGAATTCCATACATGGGTCATGATTGTATAGAGGAGAGTTTTTATTGCTTTTGATCTGTGTGTATTTTCATATTGTATGGGGAGCGAGGTATTTGGCAAATTCTATAGATGGGTTATGGTTGCTTAGAGGGTATTTTTTTTTTTATTTCTATTGATCAGTGTGTCCTTTTTTTTTTTTAGGAAGGATGAGAGGGAGAGGTGAGAGGGGGGTTTGGCTGATTCCAGGAATTGAGTTTCGGATTCTATAGAGGAATTATGAACACGTATAAGAAGTTGAGAAGAGTTCTGGGCTACGAGTCAGGCAGATTCATAGCTGTGTGTTTATTCTTGAATGCTGTGCAGTATAAATATTTCTGTTGCTGTTCCGTAAAAAGTATAGCATGAGTAAAGAGGATGACATAAGGGAAAACAAAAATCTGGACTATGTGAGTCAAATTGATTTGTTTGCTATTCGGTAGAGAAAAAGGGGGATTTTATTTATATTGATCTGCGTGTGCGTGATGTCATCGGGGCGTGGAGCTTAGATTGGTATGGTTGGGGAAATTGGCTAATTCCAGGAAATGGGTATCGGATTCCATAGATAGGTTATGATTGCTTAGAGGAGATTTTTTATTTTTTTATTTCAATTCATCTGTGTGTGTGTGTGCTCTTATTTCAGAGATTGGTTCGACTTAATTGGCAGTAAATAGCTGGGCCATTGATCGTTTGCTGGAGTGAGAAGGGTTACGTGAATGTTAGAGTGGCTGGGGGTGATAAAAATTTTACAAAAATTCTGGGCTGATTTTGATGTGTGTTTATTCTTAAATGCTCACCCTGGATTTAAACGTGTATCCCATAGCAAATGCTGTGCAACACAAATATTTATCTGCTGCTGTTGCGTAAAGAAAAAAGAGTATGATATGAGTAAAGAGGATGACATAAGAAAAAAATAAATAAATAAATCTGGACTATGTGAGTCAAATTGGTTGTTTGCTGTTCGAAAGAGAAAAAAAAAATAAACAAATGTATGATATAAGTAAAGAGGATGATATAAGGGAGCAAGCAAAAATAAAATTAAAAATCTGGACTATGGGAGTCAAACAACTGATTGTTTATTCTTCAACGCCGGCCTTGAGTTAGTAATTTTAATGTGAGGTGTAAAAGAGCTGAAGTGGAGGGTGACTTAAGGGTTTTTAAGGAGTAAAAGTTATTAATAAACCCGTTTATTAGGAACCGACCTAAATAAATTAAAGAAACTGTTGCTTAAGAAAACTGCTCAGTCATTAATCATCTTTGGAACCGAACGGATCGCAACTGCCCTGTTTAATTAAAATCGACCTGTTTCACAAATATGGAACTCAATGAAGATTTACTGAAGGATCTTATAAAACGAGAAAAGCTTTGAGGAGAAAATATAATCTTCTCAAAACTGGCCAAATCATTAAAGAAAGGGAATTTGAAAATACTTTAAGCCAATAGTTGAGCCCTTAAAAGAAATCGTGAAAAATTTCGATAGTCGAAATACTGTTGAGAACGATATAATTAATTAATTCTAAAGTCCCCCAGAAGAAAAACTTGCTCTAGCGGAGAGTTTTGACTCTTCATATCTTGAATCAAACATTCAACCAACGATGGATGATAAAGATGTTTCATTTAGAATACCCGAAAATTTCGATACAGATAATATTGATCAAAGTACACCAGTCAACAGACCATCGAGATCAGAAGCTGATAATCTTGATCAAAGTACACCTGTCAACAGACCATTGCCATCAGAATTAAGTCTGGATAATATCTGTGGTCCACATTTCGATGTACAGTCAAATTCAACAAAGTTGGGCAGATCAAATTTTGTGATTAACGAGCAAAACAATCTCGTTATTGATGATGAAATCTTCCCTGGCGCAGAGGGTCTCTATGAATTAATTTTTTAGAAAATCCCTAGAAAAGAGCGACATACTAATGAAAACTTGGGTGAATATCTTAAGATTCTACAAAAATCACAAACACAAACACACTTCAAAAATGAATATGGTAACTCACAGGTTAAAGGCAATGGAGGTTATAAGTGTAAATATGTTATTCGGCCTTTACAACAACACCTTACGCAGAGAGTTATAAAGGAAATTGGAAAAGCATACAACAATAATTCATCAGATATGAGCTATTCTAATAAACCCGTCGAATATGTGTATTGGAATGACCCCAATGAACTCGTTGGTAGACTAAGACTTTTAATTGCATCACAAAATGCTGGCAATAATAATCACTAAAATGAAGTGAATGCAATTGTGGATGAGCTACGTAAAGCAAATATCATATATTAACACCGGTCGTAGCAAACAAATCATGAAAAGCAAAATTAACGTTAAGATTTTATGTTTATCTGTTGGAAAAATTTTTAAGTGGATGCAAATAAAATAAAACAATTTTTCTTTTAAAATATGAATTTGTGTTTTATTATATATCATTGGTTTTCAGATTTAAAATCGGTCTCCTTTTCACCCCTGGGCTTGTACATTTTATTTCCACAGTGGTGATTATTCAATAAAATTTGTAATTTGAGCATTAAGTACTGCTTCCTTGATAATCTGCTTTTAAGTACGTGCGTCATGAAGATATTCTGGATACTCTAAATCCACTCCTAATACATACCTATTTTCTCTGTTATCATCTAGCACTTTTATATAGACAGTTGTAAATATTTCCGGATTCGCCCACTCAAATAAGGAAGCTATTAAGGCATTGCCCTAGTTTATTGAAAAATTCTATCCGTACAATTATAATGTATCCCACGAGCTTAAATAATCATAAGGAAAGACATCCCTTATTTTGATAAAGTCTATGCTAATGAGACTTTGTATTAATAAATAACATTTACTCCTTAAAAACCCTTAAGCCACCCTCCACTTCAGCTCTTTTACATCTCACATTAAAATTACTAACTCAAGGCCGGCGTTGAAGAATAAACAATCAGTTTGATTCCCATAGTCCAGATTTTTTATTTTATTTTTTATTCCTCCCTTATATCATCCTCTTTACTTATATCATACATTTATTTTTTCTTTTTTTCTCTACCGAACAGCAAACAAATCAATTTGACTCACATAGTCCAGATTTATTTTTATTTTTTTCCTTATGTCATCCTCTTTACTCATATCATACTCTTTTTTCTTAATGCAACAGCAACAGATAAATAATTGTAGTGCACAGCATTTGCTATGGGATAAGCATTTACTAACTCAGGTTGAGCATTCAAGAATAAACACTCAGCAATGAATCAGCCCAGAATTTTTGTCAAATTCTTATCACCACGCGCAACTCTAACATTCAGTAACCCTTCTCACTCTAACAAATGATCAATGGCCCAGCTATTTACTGCCAATTAATTCGAACCAATCTCTGAAATATGATCACACACACACACACACACTTTGGTTCCAAAACAACCAAAAGCCTCGGATAAGGACGACTCAACTGATGGCGACCCCAGCAAACGGAATAAGGACATTGACCTTCGGATCTGTACGTGGAATGTTCTGTCTCTTTACAGACTTCGTGCAGCCGAACAACTAGCAGAGGCCCTAGACTTCTATAAAGCAGATATTACCGCCATCCAAGAATTGCGATGGAATGGGCCGGGCAAAAAGAGGATGAAAAACTGTGACGTCTACTACAGTGATTGCTACAAAAGCAACAGGCAACGCTTATTCGGATGCTGATTTGTTATACGCGGCAGACTTAGGCAAAAAGTCTTAAGCTTCCGACACGTGAGCGAGCGTATTATGACTTTTCGGATCAAGGCTAAATTCGCTAACATAAGCCTAATATGCCTTCATGCCCTCACGGAAGAAAAGGACCCTGCCACCAAATAGTGTTTCTACGAGCTCCTCGACAAAACATACGAGCATTGTCCTAAATACGACGTTAAAATAGTATTGGCCGATTTTAGCGCCAAAATAGGAAAAGATGACGCCTTTGCTAGGGCAGTCGGTAAGCATAGCCGCGTCTGACAACAGACTAAGGCTAACTGATTTTGCTGTGGAGCGAAATATCACCATAGCAAGCACATGGTTTCCTCATCTCGATATTCATAAGCAGACATGGCGGTGCCATGATCATGTAACGATCAACCAAGTTGGTCATATTGCGATCGCTGCAAGGCATGCCTCCAGTATTCTGGATGTCCGGACCTTCTGAGCGGCCAACATAGACTCGGATCATTACCTTGTTGTAGCCAAGGTACGAATGCGGATATCCCAAACTGAGCAACAAAGAAGAATCACTGTGAGAAAATTTAACGTCGAAAAGCTACAATCGCAAGAGACCACCAGACTCTTCGCTGAACGCGTATCGCGAATTCTCCCAATCATTCCTATGCCACCAGCATCAAGTTCGGAAGACTAGTGGCAACGCTACCAACATGCCGTTAGAAACGCTGCGACTGATGTGCTGAGTCTCGCTCGCCCACCACCGCAAAACCCCTGGTTTGACCAAGAATGCCGGTGAGTGCATGCAGCAAAACAAGAGACATACAAAGCGGCGGTGCAAAGGAAGACGAGAGGTGCTCGTGAGCTCTGCGAGCAAAAGAGACGGGAAGAACAGCGGGTTTTCCAAAAGAAGAATAAAGAGCATGAGAAGCGCGCGTTTGAGAATATCGAGAGTTTGTACCCCAGGACCAATGTACGGAAGTTTCACCAAAAGGTAAAAAGAAAGTGTCAAAGAAGCAATACCCGTACAGAAACCTGTAGAGATGAAAATGGAAACCTCGTAGTAGAATCACAGTCGGTGCTGAGAATATGGAAAAACTACTTCTGCAGACTGTATAACGGCGACGAAGACCAACATCCCGCTATCAGGCAGAATGAACAATTCAACATAGACGACGATAGTCAAAATTTCCGTCCACCTGACCAAAACGAAGTGATGATATAATAATATCCGAGCTAAAATCCAACAAGGCTGCTGGACCTGACGGCTTACCGACCGAACTTTTCAAGGCAGCTGGTGATGAATTGGTAGAGTGCATACACCAACTCATCTCTAAGAATTGGTTAGACGAGTGTATGCCTGACGAATGGAATCTCAGCTTCGTTTTCCCGATCCACAAGAAAAGAGACCCCCTCAACTGCGCCAATTATAGAAGCATCAATCTCCTGAACGCCTGAAACCTTTTATCAACAGCCTGATTGGACCCTATCAGTGCGGTTTCAGGCCAGGAAAGTCCACCATCGATCAAATCTTCACACTTCGGCAGATCCTGGAGAAAACCCAAGAATTCCAAATTGATACTCACCACCTCTTTATCGATTTCAAGGCTGCCTATGACAGCATCTATAGGGAAGAGATTTATAAAGCCATGTCAAGTTTTGACATCCCTGTCAAACTTGTCCGTCTGTGCAGGATGACGATGGAGACCGCTCGCTGCTCCATCAAGGTCGGTAATGACCTCACCGAGACCTTTGATGTCAAAAAAGGTTTTAGACATGTGACTTCTTTAATATTGTACTTGCACGGATTGTGCGGAACTCACAAGCCAACACCGGAGGCACAATCTATTACAAGTCTGTACAACTGCTTGCATACGTCGACGATATAGACATTATCGGAAGAACTCAGCGGACTGTCACCGGTGCGTTTGCAAGCATTGAGGCGGAAGCGGCCAAAATGTGTTTAGCGATAAACGAGGGCAAAACCAAGTATATGCTGTCAACAAGAAGGGGTAGCCAACACCGACCAATTGGACACAACGTCACAGTGGGCAGCTATAACTTCGAGGTAGTAAGGGACTTTGTCTACCTTGGCTCTGCTATAAACTCGAAAAACAAGATCAGCGCAGAAATCAAGCGAAGAATAACTCTTGCCAATCGCTGTTTTTTTGGCTTATAAGGCAATTCCACAGTAAAGCCCTATTTCGAACAATTAAGGAGACTCTGTATAAGACCTTGATCATCCCAGTCCTGCTTTACGGCGCTGAAACGTGGACTTTATTGAAAAAGGATGAAGATATCCTTGGTCCTGGGCTCTTCGGTCCCGTTTGCGTGACGGGTTTTTTGAGGAGAAGATTCAATAACTTTACGAGCTGTACAGCAACATCGACCTAGTCAAAAAACTGCGTATTGGACGTCTGAGATGGCTAGGACATGTAAAGCGAATGGACATCAACCCTCCGGCCCGCAGGGTCTTCGAATCTAACCCCGAGGGACGACACAGTAGTGGACCTTCTCGCCGTAGGTGTCGCGCACAAGTTCAAGGGGACCTCGACCAAGTTGGAGTGCGCAACTGGAGACAATTAGCTAAAGACCGAGCTAAATGGAGAGGCCTGTTGGTTGAGGCCTGGGTTCACCCCGAACTGTAGCGCCACCTAAGTAAGTAAGACACACACACACAGATAAATTGCAAAAAAAAAAAAAAAATCTCCTCTAAGCAATCATAACCTATCTATGGATTCCGATACCCATTTCCTGGAATTAGCCAATTTCCCCAATCATACCAATCTAAGCTACACGCCCCCAAAGACGTCACGCACACGCAGATCAATAGAAATAAAATCCCCCTTTTTCTCTACCGAATAGCAAACAAATCAATTTGACTCACATAGTCCAGATTTTTGTTTTCCCTTATGTCATCCTCTTTACTCATGTTATACTTTTTACGGAACAGCAACAAAAACATTTATACTGCACAGCACTCAAGAATAAACACACAGCTATGAATCTGCCTAACTCGTAGCCCAGAACTCTTCTCAACTTCTTATGCGTGTTCATAATTCCTCTATAGAATCCGAAACCCAGTTCCTGGAATCAGCGAAATCCCCTCTCACCTCTCCCTCTCATCCTTCCTAAACAAAAAAAAAAAAAAAAGACACACACTGATCAATAGAAAAAAAAAATAAAAATACCCTCTAAGCACCTCGCGCCCCAAATTCAGGTCCCAATCCAAAAGCTAAACTGAACAAACGTGAAATATGACACCTCGATCCCAACATCGAATGGGTAAAAAATCTTAGATCTTACTCTAACCCACAGCACCATATGGGCTCTCACTCTAACATATAGCACCGAATAGCACCTGTGCCAGAGCAGTCCTAAGCCCTCTACTGTCGTCCTCTACTGTGCTGTACCTTTTCCTCCACTCGCCATCTATGGAGACGGGGCCAAACATCACTCAAAGAACGCTTTCTCTCAAAGTAACCAAGGGCATCCTCATCCAATTTTGACAAAGTCCAAGCTTCTACGCCATGCAACAAGACTGGGATGATGAGGGTCTTATAAAGAGTTACCTTAGTGGTTCGAGATAGGGCTTTGTTACTCAATTGTTTTCTTAGCCCACAAATTGAAGGTTCTTTGGCTTCAGACGACGAAGCGAAAAACTGAATTGAATTGTAAGACTGAAGTGAACTAATATTTCATTTTGCTTAAACTCTTCGATTGAATTAAATTCACTCATGAAATTAATGAAATATTTTAGTAAATTGTAACTATAATATGTACTTACATATGTATAGATCATCAGCTGTATAATAATTTTCCAGGTACAGAATGAGAAACATTTAGATTTAGATTTTCTTTTATTTCTTTGAAGCACATTAATCTTTGTAGTAACCAAACATTTTCTCCTGAAGGGCTAAAATGAATTATTTCATGTATATTTGTATGTACAATACATATATGCTTATGTAAATGTTTTTTTTTTTTTTTATTGCAGGTGTATATAGTCTTGCGAAGTGGAAAGTCACATCAGGAGTCAATTGGGATGGGAGCCAAGTCATCTGGAGCAAAATTTAATTTTCGTCCACAAGTTCGCACATTTGCGAATCCTAGTTCAGCAACAACTTCCACAGCACAGCTAGGTAATGTAAACATTAAAGCATTCAATTGTAGTTGTGTTAGGTTATTTTATTTTTCATATAAGTGTGTACTAAATTTTATTTAAGGTTGAATTCTTACTTCCTATTTAGTTAGTATGTCTGCTTAACATGGAAATTATATCCACTGTCTTTACAGTAAATGCACTCCCACATTACGCCAATTTTTCTGAAAACAGTAATAAAAAACTTAATGTAATAAACACCCCAGCTGGGTAGAAACATCTTCGTAATCTTCAAGGCTTTTCATTTATGTATTCAGTAAAGTCAGCTCAAGAATAATAAATAACTTTTTATAGCAATGGAAACAAGAACTCCCAAAATAAAGTACACACCCTTACGTAACATGTTCCCTATCTCATTCAAAAATAGTACCATACATTGCGCACTAAACCAGCTTAAATTTATATGCTTGTCTCCTAGAAGTTGTTACCAAAATGTGTATCCTATCAATTAGAAATGAGTGTTCATCACTTAAGAAAAAAATAAATAAAACGTACCATATGTGAGGTGTATCATTTAGATTGCTTAATTCATCAGTGAATGGCAGTATTTAAGACTGTAAAAAGGAAATGCAAGAAGGTGGATACGATCACATTAAACATTAATTCAAATACAATTGAATCAATTACATCGAGCTTTGCATTGATACCAGCTAAAAGAATTGGTGGGATTTACCTACTCTCTGCTATTCTTTATCCCCTTTATTGTAACATCGTTCTACTTGCTTATTCTCATAAAATGATAAACACACGATATGTTTTGTTGTCTTTTCCAATTTATTGCAGAAACAAAACTATCAGACCAAGAAGCTCTGGAGGAGGTTCGTTTACTAAGTATGCAACTGCAACGTATCCAAGATATGGCACCACCGAAAGGTGTTGCTGTAATGACAATATCGCAGCTGCTTGATGGTCTAAAAACGACTTCAAGTAGTCAATTACATACATCAACATTGAAATTGCAACAGCAAACTACGACCTCCCATCTACCTATTTTTTCAGTAAATAATGACATACAGAAGTATCAGCAAAATAACAATTTTACAGCACTACTACCGGTTACTGCTACGAATAGCAACCCTCAGATTATAAAGCCAATCCCAGTAGTAGAAAAATCTATTAATACTTCGATGACAGGTGAGGATTTTTTACGGGAATTGGTTCAACAAAACACAAGCATAAAATGCAGTCATTGCACACAACTAGAAAATGGTACTGGAACAGCATTATCATGCCAACAACTAGGGTCGCCACAACCGGAGGGTAGTATAAGTTTCTCCAATATTAAATTAGATTGCATGTGTTCACATCCAGGTGATTTAGATCGTATTTGCGGAAGTGATGAACAAACGATAGCTAAACAGCGTCCGGTGACGAGAACGGTGGCAACAAGTACGATTCCCACAACAACGTCTCGTTGTGGAAGACGTGGGTCAAAAACGAGAATCAAAACACCAAAGTATTATAGTTCTTCCAACCTCGGTGTAACAAAATCGGCTTCCACGGGGAAAACAACGGCAAGGCATAAATTAACTGGCAATGCTGATTCCAGAGCTATCAATTGTGATAATCATAAAAGTAGTGAACATTTTTTAATTTGTGATAGTTGTAGAAATAAGCTTAGTAGTAGTCTAAAGAAATTGTCTTCATCATCTTCCGGCGCCGGAGGAAGTAGAACGGTGACACATCGAAGCAACGAATTATTAGATAGATCTACGTGCGAAGGGCTTTCTGTAATAACGAGCAGTTTTAGTAGCACAACGAGTACAATCGGAGGCTGTGGTGATGTGGCGAATAGGATAGTTGATTTAAATATAATGCAGAAGAAAATTCATTCCACAGATGATGTAACATTCTATACGACAGATGATGATAGTGGTGAGAATGCGAATGACGATCTTGATGAACATGTATTTCCAAAGAAGGTAGTAGATGTTCCATCAACATCTTCATCAATAAGTGTATTGCCCGAAAATATTTCTGCCAAATACCAACACCAATCAGGTAATAATAGTAGTCAAAGTAACGCATCATCGGCTTCAAGCGGTAACAAGCAAAATAGTGACGCAGCTCGGGCGCCGCGCAGACCTGATAAACTACTCCTAGATTTGAATGATCGTTCTAAATATACAAAAGAAGTTTCAGTCTAAGAAGAGAATCAAAGTATTTAGTAAGTAAATTATATATATTTTTAAGTGAAGACCACCAAATTAAATGTATGTATTTATTTAAGAACTAGAATAAGTTAATGAGGTTTTCGTTTTTGAAAATTCTTCGTATAATAAATGAAGGATTTTCTAAAATACGTTATATAAAGTTTAAAACACTCGCTCCACCGATCACGAATCAACTATTTGTTACTTTAGTTTGATATTATAAGCGTATATATAATTTTTCTTGAATATAGAAATGAGCCCCATGTACAATTTTGTGTTCGTTGGAATGTAAGTGTTTTCATGTTTAAAAAATGATACCAAGAAACTTTTGAAAATAATTGAAATTTGCATATCCTTTCTAATTATTATGCAGTGTAAACTGTTAAAACAACTAACATAGGTATGTAAGCTACCTTAAATAAAATCATGTATATTTAAAAAAAAAACTAAAATTAAATAGAGAATGGTTTGTGCATACTCGTACGTACATACATATAAATAAATGAGGTATAAAATTATTCATTTATAATATATATTTAAACTGTAGATTAAAAATATCTTAGGTATATCCGTAATTCTAAAAAAATTAAAAGAAAAACAGAAACCATTATGTTCTAGAGCAAGAAATCTATAAATTAATAATATGAAATTGTTTTTAAGAGAGTTTTGGATAAATAAATAAATAGTTTAGTAAATTTGTTAAGACCATCGTTTTATTCATTATTGTTTACTGGATCTAAATATTTTTATATGCAACATACATTCTTGTACACAATTAAGTCTTTGAAAATTCCTTCAAATTTCATCGTGATCAAATGGGATAAGACGGAACTACCATTTGAAGGATTCAGAATAAGGATGTGGCATTTGTATTATGAAGAAAATATTTTATTCCTGGGTAAGTACATTATCCTCTTTATGTTACCTTCATCATGCTATTTCAATTAATCATAATTAATACGTGTATAAAATGAGAAAACCATGTTTTTATTATTGAATTCCCAAATGTTTGTCGTTCAGCTAATATAAATTAAGTTTTGTTTATAATAGGAAGGAATGCCAATGAGTAGAAACATGGTGAATATTATGCTAACAAAAAAAAAAATCTTACCTATGGCGCCTAAATTTCATAATACTCGTAATACTCTAGACAAATGTTACCCAAAGTGTGGTACACGTACCCCCTAGGGGACCGGAAGCGTTTGGTGGGGGTACGCGCTGCACCGAGCTTTGTTGCGCCTGGTGCAACAAGCAGCTTACTTTTTTTCGATTACAAAAATAGAAAAATAATAAAAAAAAACGTTGTTACTTGTTAGTACGCTGTTATTCCCCCGCTTCATGTCCCAGAAAACAGTATCAAACAAGGAAGTCCAGTACATATTGAACTCTTACAGAGCTCGTGTGTGTATTTTTGGTCTTCGTCCAATTTCTTTAATAGGAAAGGCTTGTTAAGTGCTTTAGTAAGCCCCATTAAATTCATACTAAATATAATTTGTATCCCTAACATAAAAGATTATGAATCGTTGGTTGAAATCTGGAACTTTTAAACCGAATGAAAGCAGTGATTATAGTAACCATCAACAAAGAGAAAATAATGAAATTTAGGATGGTGACCTACCTTCAATCCTGAAAGAATCTGCTAAGAACAAGCAAGGGAAACTCGCAAGTACGACAAAGAATATCTTAAATTTGATTTCTTATGGACTGGAGATGAAAAAGAGCCTACTACATTTTGCGTCATTTGTTCTGAAAATCTAACAAACGAAAGCATGAAACCATCCAACTTAAAGCACCATTTTGAGACAAACCAAACCAAACCAAACCACAATCAGCACAAAGATAAACCGATCGATTTTTTAGAAAACAAACTTAAGGATTTAAATCAGTCTCGAATAGTAATGCAGGGTTTAAAAGGAGTTGGCAATAAAAAAATTCTAGAAGCTTCGTATCGTGTGTCTCTTTTAATTGCGAAATGCAGTGCAGCGGAGACGATTGGCGAAACTTTATCAAGTTATGATAGGAGATAGGGCAAAACAAACTTTTGACCGCGTTCCCCTCTCAAATAATACAGTTCATCGACAAATCATTGATTTGTCTAATAATGTAAAACAGATGTTATTGTCTGATATTTCCCAAAGTCATTATTATGCATTACTACTCGATAAGTCCACTGATATTGCAAATTTTGCATATCTTATGGCGTTCGTTAGATATGAAAAAGATCTACCTTTTGTCAACCTCTATCAGGTCATAGAACAGGAGAAGATATAATAAATGTTATGAATAAACTTATGCAAGAGAACAAAATTGATTGGAATAAGTGTGTTGGAATAAGCATGGATGGAACAAAAAGTATGGTCGGAATTAATAGAGGACTCGTTGCAAGAATTCAGAATGTTGTACCAAATGACATATCCACACATTGTTGCATACACAGAGAGGCATTGGCAATACGTAGGATGCCCGCTGATCTACTCGTACAGAAAATTCTGGATGAAAGCGTCAAAATCATGAACTATGTACATGGGGAATGCCGTTTGCCACCCTCCTCAGCTGCAAACAAACCTACGCCGCTCTTGACTATTCGGGGTAAAGGGATACAACCCGTCCCTATCGTGAGAAGTTCTAGGGCATACGCAGACGCTAGAGAACGCATCGCAGGGCAGACTAGGGGGACGACGAAGGCCTGCTCGTGAGAAGGAAGGTAAGCCTCTTGCCAACCTCCCCGATCGCGGGCAGGCTGAGGCCCTGTCAACCGGTGTCAGTCGTTAAGACCTCATCCGAGCCGATTGTGTAGTGACTCACTACATGCGTCCCAAAATATCATAGTAACAATATACCTATATCGATTCCATCCCTAACTATCGCATAGCAACTCTTAAGCGTAATCGCTTAAGTTGCTTTTTCATTACACATTAAATGCGACTAATCCGGATGTTGCTTAATGCAATAAACATAAGAACGGATCACCGACGGTACCTGATCACAGGAAATGGTTTATACGTTTTATGATCAGGTACGCAAAGATCAAAGGTGGTACCGAATGTACATAATGTCTTATGTGGATGATGTGGATGGAATCGATACTATATAAGGCGAAGAATAGATAGGAATAAGACAGTATAGATTTAGAATTTAACAGGATAAGTTCTTGATTATAACTCGAACGGCCGCAGCCAAGCATTAAGACAGCGGGCCCAAGAGTAAATAAATATTGTCAAGTAAACTAATTGTTTTATTTTAAAACTATACTCCGATTCGTACTCTTCTCCCGAATACGGGAAAGCACGGTACGTGATCGCAACAATTGCGAGCAGTTCCAAATGAGGAAGACATGACGATACGATCTCGCTGCCTACGAACAGTACCAGCAAGAAGGCCAGGCTGGCCGCATCTGCTAGTGCTGGTCTACAGGTGGCGATTGCAGATCATAACAGCTCAGAAAAAAGATTCAGCAAAGATTAGTGGAGGATCATCGAGTTGCGCATACTCGAAGCTATAAATTCCACCATTGTCGAGAAGAAGAGACAATCCCCCTTCTTTGAGCAACTGACCACTTTCAGAGGTTTTGAGCTCCTTTCATGCGATAATGAGTTCACGCTTAAGTGGCTCCAAACTTTCGTGGCTAACACACAGGCTCCATGGGCTAATGCCAACATTCGACTCGTCGAAAAGAAGGACTTGCTAAAATTTACTAGGCCAAAAGGGCGGATCCTGATACCTGGCCCTCATATTCCCAAGGAGCGTATTGAAAGGAACCTACGGCACCTTAACCCGGAGCTCCTTAGCGACGACTGGGAGGTTCTTAAGATGGGCGAGCACTCAGAAAAGGGCACGGAGATCGTGGTTCTGCTCAATCATAGATCAATGCCTATGTTAAGGAGGTATAATAATAAAGTTCGCACTGGTATCACCCGGTGTAAAGTCCGACCCTTTACGGATAGGACAGAGAGGAAGGAAAGGGGGGCGGATGACAAGGTAAGAAGAACATGAAATTCATTCAAATAAACCTGCACCACAGCATATCTGCTAGCGCCAATCTTATATATCTCTAAGAATAGAACTTGTATCGTAGCTAGGAAACATATTGACTTATTTCTTCTATCTACCTACAGCAACTCAGACCAGACGGTAGTAAGGCTTAACCGAAGGGGGCTCCCCCCACTGATTATCTCAGCCGTGTACATGCCTTACGACGGAAATGATGGACCGCCATCCGAACTTACCGCGCCTTAACCAGGAAAGCGGAAACCGAGAGATGGGACCTACTACTAGGGTGCGATGCGAATGCACACCACGCGCAATGGGGCAGTGGTTATACAAACCCACGCAGTGAGTTCATTTTCGAATTTATTATCGAACATAATCTTTTAGTAGCCAATAGGGGTTCTGAACGCACTTTCATAGTAAGAAACAGGCAGGAGGTTATTGACATTACACTAGCAAGTAACTCAAATACCCTCCCTATAGACAATTGGAATACTTTGGGAATAGAATCCTATTCCGATCACAGATTTATTGAATTTAATCTTAATGATAGATGCGACTTTCCCAAAGCCCATAGAAACCCTAAGAAGACCGACTGGACTACCTTCAGTTACGAGGTGCGGAGGAACATGAATCTACTACAAGAATGTTACTCACATGAGCCAGCGGGCATTGACCGAAAAGCCGAGGAAATCACTGCTGTCTTCAAAGAGGCTTTCCAGAAGGCATGTTCCGTATCTAGACCTAAGACAAAAGTCTCACCCCCATGGTTGACCAAAGAACTAGCCAGAATAAGAAGAGAAACAAGGAAACTCTTGAACCTGGCGAAATCAACGGGAGCTGACTCGGACTGGGAGCTATACAAAGCCAGTCAGAGGAACTTCAAGAGCGCAACGCAAAAAGCCAAAGACTGTCGTGGCAATGCTTTTGCGACGAGATTAAGGGTACAACAGAAACGGCCAGATTGAGGAAAATCCTCTCCAGAGAATCGAAAACTCTAGGTTCCCTAAAGAACACCGAAGGAAACTGGACCGAGTCTTGTTTGAAATCCCTTGAATTGCTCATTAAAAAACACTTCCCGCGGTGTGCTACCGTACCATGTGGCAGTACTAATAACAGCAATCACAGCGAATTGGAACCCCCTGCGGATTTGGTAACATAGGACAGAATAGAGTGGGCAATAAGATCGTTCTCCCCCTTTAAATCCCCAGGACTTGATGGAATTATACCGATCATGCTGCAAAAAACTGCACCAATCATTATCCCAGTTCTCAAAAAGCTATTTGCCAGTAGTCTTAAGCAATGTCACATACCAAAAACATGGAAGGAGGTAAAGGTGGTTTTTATACCCAAGGCGGGCAAGGCTAGTCACACCACCGCGAAGGACTTCAGACCAATAAGCCTTACCTCTTTCATCCTGAAAACTTTTGAAAGATTGCTCGACATTTACATACGTATTGAATACGCCCGGGGGACTTATCCCCAGCCCAACACGCATATACGAAGGGTAAATGTATGGAAACTGCCCTACATCATGTTGTCGGCTCTATAGAAAAATCACTTAAGGATAAAGAGTTCACACTAGCTGCTTTCTTGGACATTAAAGGAGCCTTCAATAATGTAGATACCGAAGCGGTTAAAAGAACCCTAAGAAACCTAGACATCGACATCAGTCTAATTAACTGGATTGTTAGTATGCTCGAGGAACGACATATAACCACCGAACTTAAGGGTTCAAAGCTCGAAGCATACGCTTTGAGGGGTACCCCTCATGACGTCGTGCTGCTTGCAGCAGGACAATTCTTGCCTACCCTTAGCGAACAACTTGACGAAGCCCTAAATACTCTTAGCATATGGGCCAGGAGCTGCGGTCTAAAGGTTAACCCCCAAAAAACCGAACTCGTACTTTTTACGAATAAAAGGAAAATACCGGAGTTTAGTACACCTTCTGTTGATGGATTGTCCGATAGCGCAAAATACCTGGGCCTTGTACTTGACAGAAAGCTTAATTGGAGATTAAATATAGAGGAAAGAATTAAGAAAGCAACAATAGGCTTTTACTCATGTAGTAGAATTTTTGGTAGAACCTGGGGACCCTCCCCCAAAATCATACTATGGATGTATACGGCTATAGTTAGACCCATACTGACTTACGGTAATCTAGTATGGTGGCCAGCTGTCAACAAATCCACCAACTTCACAGATGGTTCAAAAATGAGCACTGGTGTAGGATCAAGTATCTTCTCCGACCCTCTAGGTGTATCAAAATCCATACGACTTCCAGACCACAGCAGTGTTTTCCAAGCAGAGGTCTTAGCAGTGGCAACAGCCGCCCGTGAGTCTGCGGTAAGGGCAATACCGCCAGAAGGTATCACCATCTTTATCGACAGCCAGGCAGCTATAAAAGCGATTACTGCCATAGAAATTAAATCGAAGCTTGTGAAGTGTTGTCGAAAAGAGCTCAGGGTTCTTGGAACACAGCACAAGGTATCGCTCTGTTGGGTCCCTGGACACGAGGGTATTCCAGGCAATGAAAAAGCCGACGAGCTGGCGAGAATCGGCTCAGCAGCCCCACCAGAACAAGTTGACCCCCCGTGTGTGTCCCGCCTTGTACACTCAAGCTCGCTGCAGGGAATAAAGCCACTGAGGAGGCGAACACATGATGGAACTCCATGGAAACTTGCGCCATCACTAGGAAGCTATGGCCATCTTTCGACAAAGCAAAGACCGAGAGAATCATCCGGAAAGATAGGAAATCCCTTTCCACCCTCGTGGGCATCATCACGGGGCACAACACTCTGCGGTACCACTTGAAGAAACTACGCCTGACAGAGGAGGAACTCTGTAGAGGCTGTGGTGACGAGGAAGTTTTTGAGGACACAACCCACTTCCTGTGCCTCTGTCCGACACTCCAGGAAAAAGTTCCTTAGTAAATATTTCTTCCAGGATCTCGAGGAATTCTCCGGCGTTTCAACAGAAAAGATGCTGAACTTCATCAAATCCTCAGGGTGGTTTGTATGCAGAAATGAAGTAAGAGACTGAGTTAGTAGTTTTTAGTTTCATTGGGTAAGGGATTACTTTTTCCCCCATGGATAGCACAATGGGTCAACGCTGACCTGAGTGTGGCAGAGAGCGTCCCTCCCTGCCAGCCCACATACCTAACCTAACCTAAGGTAATTCCATGTTTTTTTTTTTTTTTTATGAGGGATACTCTGTTACGAAAATTAAAGAAGGTGTACACAGATGTCGAACGATTGGGAACCACTGCTATAGACTCTAGAGAGATGGTTCAATAAATACAAGTATTCAGGAAGGTCACAATAGAAAGAAATTAAAAACCTTTTCAGTGCATATTCAACACAAAAGCTATTAAGTGATACATGAATACATATGTACATACATAAGTACCTACATTCAAAAATATGTGTGAAAATGAATAGTTTGAATTTGGTTATAGTTTTATTATCATAAAGAAGGCGGGAACCTCCGTTTCATTTTAAGTACACTATAAAAAAACTTCTTCAGTATCTTAAGTTCATTGGGACTTAGAAGACCAATGTGATTTTTACACTTTTATTGCCGGTTTTATACTAAAACATGTGAAACTTTAGCCAACCTAAGTAAGGTTTAGTTTTATTAGAGAACATTTTAAACTTGCAAATGCCATTTATGTGTTTTACTATACCTCTCCTAAAATCGTTCAGATTAGATGTCCAAATTAAAGGTCATGTAAAACGTTCTGCATAGTTAGTATTGGTCATTATGGCCTAGTAATTTCTTTTTCACTGGCATCGTTTTGAACTCATTTATCACTATTTATGGGCTACTGAAATTACTACAAGGGATTGATTAAAGCTATTCGAATAAACTGTAAAAAAAAATCGGTTTTATTAATAATAAAAATAATGTTTAATCTATTGAACAAGATTTGCTTATCATATGCAAACAAGCTTTAAAATATTTTTGTCCCAGATTTAAGATGCATCATTATGTACATACGAGCATGTACTATCATCTGCAGCCTTAGCTATCGCGTATTTAATTCAAATTTATTATTTAGTAACGGTGGTTAATCCAGTGTTCGTTACCGATACTGTTCGGACACAGAAAATAAATATACGCACGCATGATAAGGTTGTTTTCCATTGGGCAAAACGGAGTACTCTTTTTATATTCCGCACTCCTAAATGAAATCCGAAATAGAAAAACACTCCCGGAACAGCACTCCGAACAGTCAATAGAACATGATTGGGAGTGCCTTTTCTATGCGGAACACAAAAAGAGTACTGCTTTTTGCCCAATGGAAAATGACATAAGTCAAAAAGAAAATAATGCTCAGTCGTCGAGTCATTTACGCCGGTTGTGAGTATATGACCGGAACTCCTCCTAGTGCAAGGTGTAACGCGATCCGTGCCTATTGGATGGTTTGCAGAAAGGGCTGTATTATAACGAAGCCTCTCTGATACAGGATCATTTTAGGAAGTAAGCACAGACTTACTGCGCTAATATGGGGCTCTGGTGCTGCTGACGTTCCTTTCCCGCGCTACTCGTAGGACTATGAACCAGCCAAAGAGCCGCTACGAGCTCAAGGAAGATTCCTGAGCTGTCAAGAATAGCAGCACGTCTGTAAAGTACCAGGATAGAGGGTGGTAGCCAAGCTCTGACCCTCGACTCTTGGACAAGGTAGCTGCAGCGGATAGTGAGGCAAAGAGTTCGGGCATAGCTCGGACACCCACAGTTTCCCAATCCAATGCTGCTCCGACCAAAAGGAAGCGAGCTTACCCGCCGGTGCCGCCACCTAGACAACCCGGAGGCAAGGATGACCCCCCAAGAAAGTGTCTAAGCGGTGCGGGAGAAGGCGGAGGATCACAGGGCTAAGACCGACTTCACTGCTGTGCCATCTGCAAAGAGAGGCAGTAATGCCATTACACCTCCTTACATGTAGGAGAAAACGTGCAGAAAAGGCTAAAGACATAGAAGAGGCCCCAGGCAGAGCCTCTTTACGCTAGCGCTGTCTCAGCCGGTAGGAGCTATGCTGTGGCCGCTGGGGCAGTTCTGGCTGGTGAAAGACACGCTGAGACTGCGAGGGCTAAACAGGTCGCGGTACTTTCTGTGAAATACCCGCAGGAAATGCTCGATGCCGAGGACGTTAAGGCACTCGAGAGCGTCATCATCGCGGAAATGGCCTTGGGATGGGAGCATAGGCCCAAATATTTCATCACTATCTTCCAACTACGCAGCGTAGATCAGGATTACCAAACTTTTTTGGCACTCCTTGAAATACAGAATGATGGCCTGAACATCAAGGCATGGAAGCTCTTGTATGGTCGTATTGAGGGGACCGAACAGAACTGCTCTCTGAGCTACCGGTTTAACAGAGTGGCGGTGGGTAGACTCAAGGACTTGGAGGAGAGTGTAAGGCAAAGCACCGACTCGAAGCCAATCTCACAGGGGACGCAACCAGAAATGGAGCAATCAGTTGCGGTAACGGTTCTCGGAGCGCAGATGAATTTATGTCCATTTCAGAGAGCTCGCTTTCAGAGGAGGACATAAATAATACAATGATCTCCTTCCCTTTGGACTTAAGCCTGGGAGAGGAAGAGATTCAGTTGATGGATGGTGTGGAACCATCCCCCAACGACCACTGGCCTTTATTTTATTGACCTACACCAATAAAATAAAGGTCGCCGAGGTAAACATCCACCACGCCATAGCGGAATCAGCCACAATAGCTAGGATGTTTGCCAAACAAAACATACTCGTAGGCATAGCATTGATTCAGGACCCATGGATATTGAAACGAGTTGTCAAATGACTGTCATGTAAGGATGCAAAGGTAATTTGCGATATAAGGGTATGTACTCGTATTCTTATAAATAACAAAATGAACTTTCTCTTAATTTCAGAATATGCGACGCGAGACTTGGTGCCATTGCAGGTTTCCTTAAACATCGACGGAGTACACCGCATCATCATCATCGCTCCTTCATACTCCCCTGGGGGCGAACCAGCTGTCACAATAGAACTGCAATGCTTAGTGGAGCACTATAATAAGCTTCAAAGAACGGTACTGATTAGATGTGACGCCAATGCTCACAACGTCATATGGGGAACACCGACACCAATATCAGGGGTGAGTCTTTTCTAGAATGTACTCTTTGTTCATCCCTTGATTGTATTATGTAGGGAATACACCCACCTTTGTTACTAGAGTTAGATAGAAGTTCTTGACAGCAGTCCGAACATTAATAGGTCAGTTAGAAACTGAAAAGTATTCTATGAGCCGTAATTATCTGACAATAGAATTACTGTGTTTGACTTAGTTAGTGCATGTACAAGATAATAAGAAACCCAAGCAAAACAAATTTGGAGGCTTAAGAAACCGTAGGCAATAACCTGGAGCATATTAACCATAGAAGGGCATTACTTACAGATAGAAAACGCGGTAGATGCCATTAGTACCGTAATTACAAACGCGTTTGAATTAAGCTGTCCCATAAGCAACAGGAGGTGAGGGAAAGATGTGCTATGGTGGAAAAGTAATTTGACAAAATTACGATCTGAAATACGCAAACTGTTCAACAGGACAACGCTACAGGGTGGAACTTACAAACAACAACAAGGTACTGAGAAGGACGAAAAAGGGCCGCTTCAGGAAATTCTGCGAAACAATAACCAAAACTCCTGCAGCGACTAGACAACACAAAGCCTTTCCAAAATCAGGAGGAATACCAACATCGCTTAAACAACCTGACGGCAGTTTTACTGACGATGAGGCACAAAGAGCACTATTGCTCTTAAAAACTCACTTCCCCGGAAGTTCGCTGAACACATGTGAAGGGAGCATGACCAGCATAACTATACCTCGGAAAAAAGATTGGAAGATGGGCTATCTGTTCCAGAAGGAGAATAAAATGGGCAATCAGCTCCTTCCAGCATTTGAAGTAAGTCACCAGGCGTGGATGGTGTCACATCAGCCCTATTGCAGAGGCGGCAAGAGAAAGAGGATGTACTTAACACATCCCAACTTCATTACCATCACCATGCACACAGACTGGGCAGATCTACTGAGATGGCTCTTTTTCAGTACGAAAAGCATAGCGTAGAAATATCAAGGTCAGTACAACAAGAGGTTGCCCACAAGGAGGAGTGTTTCTTCTTCTTCCTTTTTCGGCGACGTTATGATCTGAAAACAAGGGATCATAACCCTCCCACTTCACCGAATTTCTACTGATCCGCCTGTGGGGTTCGCCTATTTGACCTCAGAAACTATCGGCAGGCCTCCCGATTTTGGATCAGTAGGTTACTGAGGCCGCATTTGTGTGATCCAGGCGTTTATAGGCCTACCTCTCCTGCCTCGCGATGGCAGGATTGCACAAGGAGGAGTGCTATCTCCTCTAATGAGAAGTCTTGTGGATGAACTACTTGAAAAGTTAAAAAGCGTCGAAATCAATTGCCAAGCTTACGCTGAAGACATTGTACTGATTGCAAGGGGAAAGTTTGAAGAAACCCTCTGTGATTATCATACAAAGGGGCCTAATACTAACCCAAGAATGATGCCGCACGGATAGGCTCAATATAAACCCGGCTAAAACCACAGTAGTACAATCTGCTCTGCATCACAGCGGCCATGAGAACATATCCAGCTGCAGCCATGGAAGTACTAATAGAGCTAACTCCGCTTCATCGTGGAGTAAAAGGCGAAGCGGACGATCTTAAGGATGGTAAAAGAAGGTATTGGAAGGGAGACATTGGTTGGTTCGAGAGAATACGATGCATATCTAAAAAACTTCCCCTTCTCACAGTCCCCAAGGACGACAGTAGCAGCAAATGTAACTTTGGGAAAAACTTTTGTAGGAAGTTAAGTAACAAGAAAGAGTGGAGTAACGAATCTACAATATACGGATTGGGCAACCACACGATAAAGTGGTATACAGACGGTTCGACAACTAAGGAAGGAACAGGGGCAGGTGTGCCTGGGTTCGGAGACGAATCACTCAGAATCCATGGGAAAGAGTACCAACATCTTTCGAGCTGAAATATGTGCTTTAGATTGATGTATTTAACTCAATCTTGAAAAAAGATACAGTAATTGTGAAATAGCAATACTGTCGGACAGTCAAGCAGTTATCAAAGCACTTGACTCCTATGACATTAAGTAGAAACTTATGTGGGAATGCCTATGCAGACTTAATGAATTGGGAAGAAACAACAAAGTAACGCTCTGCTGGATACCCGGTCATGTCGGAATAAAATGTAATGAAGCAGCTAACTCCTTGGCAAGACAAGGAGCTGCAGAACCCGTAATTGAACCTAACCATTCTGCGGAATAGGGGAAGATAGCATACACAAAGAATTCAGGATAATGGAGAAAGAAAACAGGACAAGAACCTGGAATAATACTACAGGTCTGAGGCAAGCCAAGAAACTACTGGGATATTACAACCGGAAAAGATTCGATGCCTGCATCTGCCTTAACAAGAATAACCTACAAATCCCCTTCTCACAGTCCCCAAGGACGACAGTAGCAGCAAATGTAACTTTGGGAAAAACTTTTGTAGGAAGTTAAGTAACAAGAAAGAGTGGAGTAACGAATCTACAATATACGGACTGGGCAACCACACGATAAAGTGGTATACAGACGGTTCGACAACTGAGGAAGGAACAGGGGCAGGTGTGCCTGGGTCCGGAAACGAATCACTCAGAATCCATGGAAAAGAGTACCAACATCTTTCGAGCTGAAATATGTGCTTTAGATTGATGTATCTAACTCAATCTTGAAAAAAGATACAGTAATTGTGACATAGCAATACTGCCGGACAGTCAAGCAGTTATCAAAGCACTTGACTCCTATGACATTAAGTAGAAACTTATGTGGGAATGCCTATGCAGACTTAATGAATTGGGAAGAAACAACAAAGTAACGCTCTGCTGGATACCCGGTCATGTCGGAATAAAATGTAATGAAGCAGCTAACTCCTTGGCAAGACAAGGAGCTGCAGAACCCGTAATTGAACCTAACCATTCTGCGGAATAGGGGAAGATAGCATACACAAAGAATTCAGGATAATGGAGAAAGAAAACAGGACAAGAACCTGGAATAATACTACAGGTCTGAGGCAAGCCAAGAAACTACTGGGATATTACAACCGGAAAAGATTCGATGCCTGCATCTGCCTTAACAAGAATAACCTACAAATCCCCTTCTCACAGTCCCCAAGGACGACAGTAGCAGCAAATGTAACTTTGGGAAAAACTTTTGTAGGAAGTTAAGTAACAAGAAAGAGTGGAGTAACGAATCTACAATATACGGACTGGGCAACCACACGATAAAGTGGTATACAGACGGTTCGACAACTGAGGAAGGAACAGGGGCAGGTGTGCCTGGGTCCGGAAACGAATCACTCAGAATCCATGGAAAAGAGTACCAACATCTTTCGAGCTGAAATATGTGCTTTAGATTGATGTATCTAACTCAATCTTGAAAAAAGATACAGTAATTGTGACATAGCAATACTGCCGGACAGTCAAGCAGTTATCAAAGCACTTGACTCCTATGACATTAAGTAGAAACTTATGTGGGAATGCCTATGCAGACTTAATGAATTGGGAAGAAACAACAAAGTAACGCTCTGCTGGATACCCGGTCATGTCGGAATAAAATGTAATGAAGCAGCTAACTCCTTGGCAAGACAAGAAGCTGCAGAACCCGTAATTGAACCTAACCATTCTGCGGAATAGGGGAAGATAGCATACACAAAGAATTCAGGATAATGGAGAAAGAAAACAGGACAAGAACCTGGAATAATACTACAGGTCTGAGGCAAGCCAAGAAACTACTGGGATATTACAACCGGAAAAGATTCGATGCCTGCATCTGCCTTAACAAGAATAACCTACAAATCCCCTTCTCACAGTCCCCAAGGACGACAGTAGCAGCAAATGTAACTTTGGGAAAAACTTTTGTAGGAAGTTAAGTAACAAGAAAGAGTGGAGTAACGAATCTACAATATACGGACTGGGCAACCACACGATAAAGTGGTATACAGACGGTTCGACAACTGAGGAAGGAACAGGGGCAGGTGTGCCTGGGTCCGGAAACGAATCACTCAGAATCCATGGAAAAGAGTACCAACATCTTTCGAGCTGAAATATGTGCTTTAGATTGATGTATCTAACTCAATCTTGAAAAAAGATACAGTAATTGTGACATAGCAATACTGCCGGACAGTCAAGCAGTTATCAAAGCACTTGACTCCTATGACATTAAGTAGAAACTTATGTGGGAATGCCTATGCAGACTTAATGAATTGGGAAGAAACAACAAAGTAACGCTCTGCTGGATACCCGGTCATGTCGGAATAAAATGTAATGAAGCAGCTAACTCCTTGGCAAGACAAGGAGCTGCAGAACCCGTAATTGAACCTAACCATTCTGCGGAATAGGGGAAGATAGCATACACAAAGAATTCAGGATAATGGAGAAAGAAAACAGGACAAGAACCTGGAATAATACTACAGGTCTGAGGCAAGCCAAGAAACTACTGGGATATTACAACCGGAAAAGATTCGATGCCTGCACCTGCCTTAACAAGAATAACCTACAAATCCCCTTCTCACAGTCCCCAAGGACGACAGTAGCAGCAAATGTAACTTTGGGAAAAACTTTTGTAGGAAGTTAAGTAACAAGAAAGAGTGGAGTAACGAATCTACAATATACGGACTGGGCAACCACACGATAAAGTGGTATACAGACGGTTCGACAACTGAGGAAGGAACAGGGACAGGTGTGCCTGGGTCCGGAGGCGAATCACTCAGAATCCATGGGAAAGAGTACCAACATCTTTCGAGCTGAAATATGTGCTTTAGATTGATGTATCTAACTCAATCTTGAAAAAAGATACAGTAATTGTGAATCTGCCTTAACAAGAATAACCTATAAATCCTAACAGGCTTCCTAACGTGGCACTGCAAACTTAGGGGGCATTTACGGAAACTGGGCATAACAGATGAATGCCTTTGTAGATTCTACAATAAGTCAAGCGAGACTCCGGAGCATCTTCTGGAATCTTCTGGGGTGCTATCATACAAAAGACTGAAATACCTGGCCAAGTACCAAATATCAGATGAGGATATGCCAACCATCGACCCACTTTTCATTCTAAAATTCCTAAAAGAAACTAGTTTGGAAAGAGGGCTCTAGGGTGAACTGTTCTCGCCAAGGAAAATCAAGAGTGTGTGATCTTCAAACCACCATCTAGGAAATGCGATGGGATGGGCCGGGCAAAAAGAGGATGAAAAACTGTGACATCTACTACGGTGATTGCTACAGACACAACAGGCAGTGCTTATTCGGATGCGGATTTGTTATACGCGGTAGTCTTAGGCAAGAATTCTTAAGCTACCGACACGTGAGCGAGCGTATTATGACCATCCGGATCAAGGCTAAATTCGCTAACATAAGCCTAATATGTGTTCATGCCCCCACGGAAGAAAAGGACCCTGCCACCAAAGAGTGTTTCTACGAGCTCTTCGACAAAACATACGAGCAATGTCCTAAATACGACGTTAAAATAGTATTGGCCGATTTTTGGCGACGCCGAAATAGGAAAGGTGGACGTATTTGGTAGGGCAGTCGGTAAACATAGCCTACACATTGATTTCGCTGTGGGGCGAAATGTCACCATAGCAAGCACATGGTTCCCCCATCTCGATATTCATAAGCAGACATGGCGGTCCAATGACCATGTAACGATCAACCAAGTTGATCATATTGCGATCGATGCAAGGCATACCTCCAGTATTCTGGATGTCCGGACCTTCCGAGCGGCCAACATAGACTCGGATCATTACCTTGTTGTAGCCAGTGTACGAATGCGGATATCCCAAACTGAGCAACAAAGAAGAATCACTGTGAGAAAATTTAACATCAAGAAGCTACAATCGCAAGAGACCGCCAGACTCTTCGCTGAACGCGTATCCCGAATTCTCTCAATCATCCCTATGCTGCCAGCATCAAGTGCCGAAGACCAGTGGCAACGCTACCAACATGCCATCAGAAACGCTGCGACTGATGTGCTGAGTCTCGCTCGCCGAACACGCAAAACCCCTGGTTTGCCGAAGAATACCGGTGAGTGCACGTAGCAAAACAAGAGGCTTACAAAGTGGCTTTACAAAGGAAGACGAGAGCTGCTCGTGAGCTCTACGAGCAAAAGAGACGGGAAGAACATCCGCTTCTCCAGAAGAAGAAGAAAGAGCATGATAAGCACGCGTTCGAGAATATTGAGAGTATATTTTTATTTGTTTAGACGGCGCTACAGTCCGGGGTGGACCTGGGGCTCATCCAACAAACCTCTCCAGCCAGCGCGGTTACGAGCCAGCTGCCTCCAGTTGCGCACGCCAAGTTGGTTGAGGTCCCCCTCCACTGTTTCGTGCCACCTACCGCGAGGCCGTCCTCTACTGCGTCGTCTATCCGGGGTGGATTCGAGGACTTTCTTAGCGGGAACGTTGGGCTCTATCCGCTCTAAATGACCCAGCCATCTTCTGGCTAAATCGATGTCTTTGTACAGGTTATATAGTTCCGCGTTGTACCTTCTCCCCAACTCACCGTCTATGCAGATGGGAGCAAAGATCGCTCGAAGAACTTTTCTCTCGAAATAACCAAGGGCATCCTCATCCGGTTTTGTCAAAGCCCATGCCTCTGCCCCATATAGCAGAACTGGGATGATTAGTGTCTTACAGAGAGTTACCTTAGTAGTTCGAGGTAGGGCTTTGCTACTCAATTGCCGTTTTAGCCCATAGAAACAACTATTGGCAAGAGTAATTCTTCGTGTGATCTCCCTACTGATGTCATTTGCGGAGTTCACCATAGAGCCCAGGTAGACAAAATCCTTTACTACCTCAAAAATATATCTGTCTATTGTGGCGTTCTGTCCAAGACGCCGATGTTGGGTGTCCTTTTTTGTAGACAGTATATATTTTGTTTTGCTTTCATTGACCGCTAGACCCATCTTTGCTGCCTTGAGCTCAATACTTGTAAATGCCCCATTGACGGCCTGCTAAGTTCTTCCGATTATGTCAATGTCATCGGCATAAGCGAGTAGTTGTACAAACTTGTAAAAGGTTGTACCTCCGGTGTTGGCTTGTGAGTTTCGTACAATTCTTTCAGGTACTATGTTAAAGAGATCGCACGATAGCGCGTCACCTTGTCTAAGACTTTTCCTGACATCGAATGGTTCGGTGATGTTCTTACCGACTTTGATGGAGCAGCGAGAATTCTCCATCGTCATTCTGCACAAACGGACGAGCTTGGCAGGGATGGCAAGACTGCACATGGCTCTGTATACCTCGTCTCTATACACGCTATCATAGGAAACTTTGAAATCGATGAAGAGGTGGTGCGTATCGATTTTATATTCATGGGTTTTTTCCAAGATCTGCCATAGTGTGAATATTTGGTCAATGGTGGACTTTCCCGGCCTGAAACCGCACTGATAAGGACCTATCTGGTTGTTGACGATCGGTTTTAGGCGTTCACATAATGCGGCAAACAGAATCTTATATGCGATGTTGAGAAGGCTTATACCTCTGTAATTGGCGCAGTTTAGAGGGTCTCCTTTCTTCAGGTTCAGGCAAACAATGCTGAGGTTCCATTCATCGGGCATACTTTCGTCCGACCAGATTTTACAGATGAGCTGGTGCATACTCCTTACCAACCCATCTCCTCCTGCCTTGAAAAGTTCAGCGGCAAAGCCGTCGGCTCCAGCAGCTTGGTTGGATTTGAGTTTAAATATCGCTATCCTCACTTCATTCTGATCGGGTTGACGGGAGTCTTGACTGCCATCGTCACTGTTGAATGGCTCATTCTGCCTGAGAGCGGAATATTGGTCATCATCGCCGTTTAACAGTCTGCAGAAGTGTTCCTTCCATATGCTCGGCACCGACTGCAATTCTGGTCTGGCTTTAAAACCCTGGCATGTTCTTTTTACCTTTTGGTAAAATTTTCGAACATCATTTCTGCAATAAAGTCTCTCAATCTGCTCGATCGAGCGCTTCTCTTTCTCTCTTTTCTCCTGGTCACGTAGGGCTCGTAAGCAGCTCTAGTCCATCTATGCAGCACCGCTTTGTACGCCTCTTGTTTAGCTGCATGTGCTTGCCGGCATTCTTCATCAAACCAGGGGTTTCGTTGTGGTGACCGAGAGAAACCCAGTACATCAGAGGCGACATCTCTGATGGCTTGTTGCCAATGCTGCCATTGGCCTTCCGCATTTGCTGCTGGGGATATAGGACTTAGATTAAGATTAAGAGAAACTCGATCAGCAAAGACTCTGCCAGTCTCTTGCGATCGTAGCCGCCCGACGTCAAATTTCTTCACAGTATTTCGTTGATTTCGCTCCGTTCTGGATATCAGCATCCGTACCTTGGCTACAACTAGGTGGTGATCCGAGTCCACGTTGGGTCCTCGGAAAGTCCGGATACCCAGAATACAGGTAGAGTGCCTTGCGTCGATCGCAATGTGATCGGTTTGGATGACGATTTTTCGATAAAAGGAGAGCCATGTTCCCTTGTGAATATCGAGACGTGGAAACCGCGTACTAGCTACGACAAAGTTTCGCCCCGCCGCAAAATCGAATAGCCTGAATCTGTTGCCGAATGGAATGTCGTGCAGGCTGTGCTTTCCGACCACGCTACTAAAGACGTCTTCTCCTCCTAGCTTTGCGTTAAAATCACCTAGGATAATATTAACGTCATGGCAAGGGCATTCATCCGCCGCACGTCCTCCTTCTCAGAAGCTTTTGCTAGACTTCTGAGACGCATATTTCAACCGATCAGGTCAACAAGAGATGCCTCGTCCGGTTAAACATATGCGCGCTGAAGTTCGCCCAGATATCGTCAGACTCAGCATACGCTCATCGTTAGTTCACTATCAGGTAGCTATCCAGCGGGTACCACGGGGAGGTGATGATGCGATTATTCCACGCTATCTAGAGTTTATACTCCAGGAACAATGTACGGATGTTTCACCAAAAGGTAAAAAGAACGTGTCAGGGAAGCAATGCCCGTACAGAAACCTGTAGAGATGAAAATGGAAACCTCGTAGTAGAATCACAGTCGGTGCTGAGAATGTGGAAAAACTACTTCTGCAGACTGTATAACGGCAACGAAGACCAACATCCCGCTGTCAGGCAGAATGAACAATTCAACATAGACGATGATAGTCAATGTTTCCGTCCACCTGACCAAAACGAAGTGACGATAGCAATATCCAACCTGAAATCCAACAAGGCTGCTGGACCTGATAGCTTACCGGCCGAACTTTTCAAGGCAGCTGGTGATGAAATGGTAGAGAGCATACACCAACTCATCTCTAAGATTTGGTTAGACGAGTGTATGCCTGACAAATGGAATCTCAGCATCGTTTGCCCGATCCACTAGGAAGGAGACGCCCTCAACTGCGTCAATTGTGTGAACGCGATATTCTGCGATATTGTGTGAACGCCTGAAACCTTTAATCAACAGCCTGATTGGAGCTTATCAGTGCGGTTTCATGCCAGGAAAGTCCACCATTGATCAAATCTTTACACTTCGGCAGATCCTGGAAAAAACCCAAGAATTCCAAATCGATACTCACCATCTCTTTATCGATTTAAGGCCGCCTATAACATCATTCCTAAGAGATAGAAGCAGCAACAACTACAGCTAAAAAATATTAAAATTCGAGAGAACGAAAGAAAAAGATGAGGAGCAAAAGGAATACAGGCTGTATACCCGTACTTTGATGTTTATTATCGAAATTACGAGCTGGAAAAGATGATGAATAGAAGGCGGGTGGACATCTTGTGTGTCCAAGAGACGAAATGGGAGAACACCGGAAATCGGGCGCGTTTCTTGGACGTTAGGACAAAAGATTACAAGATGTTCTACTACGGAACGAAAAAGGCTAGGAACGGAATCGGTATCATCCTTGCGACAGAGCTACTTGGTAACGTCTTGAGCATTTCGAAGTCCAGCGACCGTTTGATGTCTCTCAAACTAGTAATACAAGGAGAGGTGTGGAATATTATGAGTACATATGCTCCCCAAAATGGGTGCAATCAGAGAGATAAAGATGCATTTTGGGTAGATTTCCACAATCTCCATAAGAACATCCCAAAGGAAGGCTAGGAACCTTCCTGGTGAAGACATCCTAAGCATGCGCAAATCACATGGTCTTATCGTGTTAAATACCATGTTCATCAAACAAAGCCGACACCTGATCACTTACAGCAGTGGTGGAGATGAAACTCAGATTGACTACCATTTGGTAACCAGTTTCAGGAAGAGTCGGGTAAAATATTGCAAAGTGATCCTGGGAGAGGCAATCGTTCGGCAACACCGTCTCCCACTAACAGAAATTTTTATGAAAACACCGAAGAAAAGCAAACAAACAAGAGTCTCTGAGAAAATCAAGTGGTACAATCTGGACAAAGAAAAAGGCGAGGCTTTTGTTTTCGTGATCAAAAATTACCTCTCTCATACCATCATCAGAGCTGAGGACGAAGAGTGCAAAGCACAAAATATGTGGGATTCCCTACAGCGAACTTGCTTTAAGAAGGCCAAATCACTGCTAAGAGCTTCAAAAGGGACTGTTTATACTAGCACTATTTATAGAGAGTAGAGAAGAGCAAAAAAAGACAGGTCTGATGACTGCAGCGGCTAATCACGAAGTGTGTTGAGCAGCTACTTCTCCGAACGGAACGATCTATGCTTGGTCGCGTAGTGCGTAGGCCCTGAGACCGGCTTCCAAGACGTGCTATGATTGCCATGCCATCACGTAGGCCTAGAAATAGATGGTTGGACCAAGTCCGAAATCTCTCCTGGAGCCGTCTAGGGCTTTCCCCTGATGACTTGGAGTCAATGGCGGAGGGTCGAGAAGGATGGAGGGTCCACCTGAGCATCCTACCCCCGCGAGCCTCATGAAGATTAGCAGGTCATGTATGTATGTATTGGTTTTCATCCAATATAATTGTTCTCTCTGAGACTGGATTAGATGATAGCTTTAATAACAACGTTATTTTTCCTCCTATTTTCTCCGTGAATCGTTGTGATAGATCACCAGATAACAGTGTTTACCAGCGACTGGGCGGTATTCGTATTGCCACAAAAAACGATTATAAGACGGTGGAAGTTGAGCTCAGTGATTATTCTGACATTGAAATCTGCTGTAGCAAAGTTTACATAACATCCTCCGCTGCACTATACATCGCTTGTGTGTATATTCCTCCTTCGTCTCAGTTATCTATAGTAAATAGATACTTAGACGCTATTCGTTTCATTGAAGGCCTTTTGTCGTCTTCAGATAAAATATACATTTTGGGCGACTTCAACCAACCTATAATTAACTGGGCATCAGGAGATGCGGACTGTACCTTTCTGAAACCTCTCACCACTTCATGCTGAATTTTTCGACACATTCCAGTCTCTGGGCTTACTTCAGATGAATCATGCAAAAAATAGCCAAAACCGGATCTTGGACCTCATCTCCAATAATTGCGATGAAAGTTTTGTCTCCAGGAGCTACACACCTCTCGTTCCGGAAGATACGAGTATATATCATTCATCTTTATACCTATTGTATTTTTACTCGTGATGTAAGTGAACTTTACTGCCGTAATTCTTTTAAATTTGAAATGCTAACTTTAATGAAATCTGTCATGAGCTAACCAATTATGACTGGGCTCCTTATCTCTTATTAGAAGTAAACGACCTGTGTTCCAATATTTATCGGGTTATTAATAACTTTATTTTTAGATTTTTGCCTGTTGTTTCCGCTAAAAACACCACGCTAAATTCTTGTCCTTGGGATAATGTAATAACTCGTAACCTGAAAATTGAAAAGAGCAGAGCTTATAGGAGATGGCGTTGTAGTTTGGCGAATGAAAACTGCATGCTCTACAGAAGTTTTAAGTCAGAATTCAAATCCTCCCTTTATTACTCATATTTGGTTTACATAAACGATATACAAAATAGTCTTAAGTCTAGTCTGAAAAAATGTTGACAATTCATCAACTCCAAGAATAAAAATGATGGTTAGCCAGCCTCACTTTCTTTTAACGGACAGCCAGCTGACTCTTCCACTACCATTTGTAATAACTTTTGTTTATTTTTTCAATCTGTCTGTTTAGAAGAAGACTCTGTTATTGATGTACATTTTTTTTTCTACTTTGGTGATTCTTCCACTCCAATTTTTAATAACATTGAAATTTCGGAAAAAGACACTTTGGACGGTTTGACTAAATTGGATTCAAGTTTTAATCCTGGCCCTGATGGCCTTTCTTCCGGCTTCCTTCAAAATGCGCCCCTCAATTACATAAAATTGTATGCCAGATTTTTAATTTATCACTGAAAACTAGTGTATTTCCATATGTCTGGAAATATTCCTTTATTGTCCCTATTTTCAAGTTGGTAGGAGAAACGAAATTGAGAATTATAGACGTACATATACATATGTAAACAGTCATCTATTCCAAAGCTTTTTGATATGCTGCTTACTGAGAAATTAAATTATTTCTGCAAATCTCTAATTTGCAATAACAGCATGGTTTTGTAAAAAAAAACGTTCGACTGTTAGTAATCTTCTTCTCTTTACTAATTTCGTCATTTCTGAAATTGGGAAAGGAAACCAAGTTGATCCAATCTACATGAATTTCAGTAGTGTTGACCATCAAATTTTACTTTATAAACTCGAAAGATTATGTTTCCCATCTTCCTTTTTACGTTGGCTCTCATCCTTTCTATGTGAGAGGCATCAATATGTAAGGTTCCGTAACAAAATTTCCAATAAAATTTCTGTGACCTCGGGCGTCCCCCAAGGAAGCCACATTGGCCCTCTTTTACTTATCTTGTTTGTTAATGATGTCGTTAATTTCTTAACTGAATGTAATATACTTATGTTTGCCGATGACTTTAAGATATATTTGTCGGGAAAAGATATTCATTGCTTCCAAAGTTTAAACATTTATCTTCAAAAGTTTTATTTGTGGAGCTCAAAAAAATACTTTTCTCTGAATGTTACAAAATGCCCTCTTATTACATTTTCACGTCTTAAATCACCTTTCATTCATACCTTTTCTATTGACGGTAAAGTTGTATCTCGGGTCTCGTTAATAAAAGATTTGGGTATATTGCTAGATAGTAAGCTAACTTTCAACAATCATGTTGATTACATTTCAAACAAAGCTAATAGGTCATGGGAAATGCTACGGCGTTACGCTTCGGAGTTTTCTGACCCATATGTTATTAGAACATTGTATCTCTCCTTTATTCGATCTCTTTTAGAATATGCATCAATTGTTTGGTATCCTCATTACAATGTTCACATCACCAGAATTTAATCTATTCAAAAAAATTTCTTAGATTTAGTCCTTGGAGGACTCCCTTGGGACGATCCATATAATTTACCCTCCTATCAATCTAAGTTAAAATTGATTAGTTTAGAATCGCTTGAAGCTAGGTGAACGGTGGCAAGCGTTATTTTTTTACATATGGTAATCATTGGTGAGATTGACTCCCGGGAAATCTCTCAATCTACGAAACAATCGCTTTTTAACATATCCCACTCGCGTATTAATTACGGCCGATCCTCCTTAATAAACGGTTTAATGATAGCCAATCCTAATGTCAATTTAATTGATTTCAACAAATCAATATCTTGTATTAAGAAAGCCTTACTGGAAGCAGTTCAGTCATGATTGTTTGCTTTTCTTTTTATTTGTTAATTATGTTTATTATTTCTTCTGTTCTTAAAATGTATACATATATTAGTCTAAGAAAGCCTTTGTACTTTGGAGACAAAATGATGAATATCTAGGACAAGCTCGGTCACCTATACACAACAACAAATGATAATTTGCTTGCTTATCAATCCATACATACACTTTCAGAATACATACAAAATAATCCACTTTTGATACAAGAGCCACTTCATACTGCATTTCCTTTTTACTATATACCATAACTTCCCCCATATGCCTTGAATTTGAAGGACAATTCACACAGTTATAGTCCACAATTTCATACTCACTCTGATCAATATCATCTGTGATTCGCGTATCTGACAATAATAAAATATCTGAAATATACTTTTTCAACGGCAGATCAACTTCACATTTGTTAGACAATAAACTTTGAACATTCATATATAATAGTACGCCATAATTTTATTACTGCTATGTGATCCCTGCAAATGTCGCTTCAGACCTCACACTCGTGGTCAAACGCATTATGATTTACATTTAAGTTTGATTTTAACTCACAGTTCATTCTGACACAATTTACACACTTTATCCACCCAGATTGACTTTCAGACCCCACATGAATTCCACCACATGTGAAACTAATTTTACCTTCACTTTTACAATCTTTGCGTACGTGGTTGAATCCTAGACACTTGTAACACCTTTTAACATAAATTGATTCTGATACCTCACATTTATCCCATCCCACACTAATTAATTGTCACGCTAACGGTTCTTGGTTCAAATCCCTATGTCAGCATACATACATACATACATACATTTTCAATAGCCCGCTAATCCTTCATGAGGGTCGCGGGGGTAGGATGCTCAGGTGGACCCTCCATTCTTCTCGATCCTCCGCCATCGACTCCAACTCATCAGGAGGTGTTGTAACTACTTTTGTAATTAATTAAGTATGGCAACTCCGCCATATCAATTCCCATTATAATTCTATCATGTAATTATCTGACAATTGTCATTTTTACTGGCCTGTCATTCTCACACACGCGGATTTCGATCGTGGTCGAGCCAGGCGCCTTTTTTTTTAATTGCTCATCCTAACCTGTTTTATATATTTGTATATAAATTTAATAAATTGTTAAGTTAATAAGTTGAGATCGGCTTTGCTCTATTTATTACTCTTGGAGTACCATCACAACAAATTGGCGACGAGATAGTTGGAAACATGGAACCAGCACCGCAGATGATTTTCATGCAGCAGACATGGATGGAGAAAATGTTTAAGGCGAATGCAGAACTTGTGGAGCGTTTGATGAAAGCGAATGCGGAGTCACCAGTGAAACCTGCAACATTCCCCCCGTTCCGTATGTTTGATGTTGAAAAAGAAAAATGGGAGAGCTATCTCTTCCAACTGGAGCAACATTTTTCGGCAAATTCGTTGACTGACGACACTTTGCGAAAAGCACATTTTCTGTCAACCTGCGGGAGTCACTTGAATGAAGTCGTCAAGAAACTTTTCCAAGTTGAAGACGTGAGTATTCATTCATACAAACAACTAAAAGAAAAGCTAACAAAACACTTTCAAACGAAAATACACGTTTTGGCATCGAGGTGCAAATTTTTACGACAAAGGATGATGCCTGGCCAGACATACGCCGACTGGATAGCCGAGCTACGTGGGCTAGCGAGAGATTGCGCATTCGTAGGTGCAATGAATCGTACGCTGATTTTATGATACGCGATATGATCACGTTCTACACTCCACACGAATCTGTGAGAATCGCTGCCACCCAAAAGAAAAATCCTACCTTAGAGGAACTGGAAACGATCGTAACAGCTTTCGAATCAACCAAAGCCGCGTCTGAGATAATACACGGAAGCAGTACTTCCACAACAGCACCCATCGCCTAAAGTAAGTCGAATATCTCCTTTACTAGAAGGTCGTGTCCTGGGTGTTTTGTGCACCACGAGCGGAATAATTGCAAATACCTGGACTCCGTCTGCGATTCTTGCAAACGTCGAGGCCACATAACGAGTGTGTGTTTGTCCGCTCATTGAAAGGGGACAGAAAGCCAATCCAATTTCAGGAGAAGGTCAAAAAGTGGTGGGAGACGTCGATCTTATGGCGATAACCGGGCGGGTAGTGCACAAAGCAAACAGTCTTACTCTGCCCATACTATCAATTTGGTCGATGAAAGCGTAGAGAAAAGTATTTCACCCGTGGAAGAAGTGTCCACAACGCAGTTGATAACTGAGCGTCGTGATCGTAAAATTTTCATCAGGCTTCAAGTGAACAACCATCCATTGATTTTCCAGTTGGACACTGGAGCTTCTTGTTCGATTGTGGGGCTAATGGGATACAAAAGGCTTGGCATAGGTTAGGTTAGGTAAGTGGGCAGGTGTAGGGGGAGAGAAAACCTCCACACCACACTCAGGTCAGTATAGACCCATTGTGATACCCAAGGGGGGAAAAGAGATAGAAAAGGAAATCCCTACCTCGTGGAAAAATACCGTCTTTGTAAATATCCTAAAGAAAGAACTAAGTACTCACTGTGTCCTAGATACAAACCATCCAGAGGATTTGATGAAGTTTGCGATGTCATTTATTGGTCTGTTGGACAACTCTTCTAGATCCTCAAAGAAGTGTTGTCCAAGGATCTTATTTCTCAAATGATAGAGGCCTGGGCAATGACAGAGAAAGTGGGCGGTGTCCTCCTGAGCCTCCTCGTCGCCGCAGCTTCTACAAAGGTCTTCGCTAGTCACACGTAGTTTTTTCATGTGGTACCGCATGGTGTTATGCCTTGGCATGCCGCAATGTTCACCAACTACGTGCACTTTAAAAGCATATGGAGATGTTGACGTGCCGATCAAAGGTGTTAGTAACGTTGACGTGCGCTGGGGAAGTCAAATCTATATATGACCATATATCCACAGTTATAGCCAAAATCTATTATTCCCTTAGAAATCTCTCAATGTCACAATCCCACACACCGCTGCACACTAGGTTAATATTAGCAAAGACATTGCTTTTACCAATCATCACGTATGGCTGTGAAATTTTCTGTTGTTGCAGTGCGCTTATAAAGCGTAAGCTCTACGTTGCATTTAACAACATCACTCGCTACGTTTATGGTTTGGCACGGCATGACCACATTTCATCATATGTCAAAAATATACTCGGTTGCACGCTAGACAAGTATTTGGAGTTTTGTGTACTCAAGTATCTACATAAGATTATTATCAGCAAACAACCTCCATATTTATTTGAAAAGTTTAAGATCTCACACTCGCACCGGTCCCCAAGTTTGATTCAGCCGCGCGTATTTTATCAAAACTCAGAGCGACAATTTTTCATTCATGCCACTCGTCTTTGGAATTCCCTTCCTCTTGGGGTGAGAAGGCTTTATAATACGAATAGTTTTGGAGAATCTCTCTTTCGACATTTGGCAGGCTAATGGTAATACAATTAGATACATTTAATGTTTATAGATACGCTATAGTAAAATGATATTCTTAATAACTGTTCATTATAGCAAATAAAATTATCCCAAACATATGTATATACATGAATTTAACTTAAAACTTTATTATACCTATATTTTGCATTGTATAAATTTCTCATTTATAGCTTAAAGGTGATATAAAGCCTATTATGAATGATGTTAATAAGTAAATAAATAAATGAAATGAAACTAAATGAAATGAAATGAAATATTATGGGGCTTGATTGGTTTGATGCTTTCCAGCTAAAATCGATTGTGTGAAGGAAGAGACAGCATTGCAGATTAGATTGGAGAAGGGAAGGGAGGGGAGAACTCGAATCCAAAGTAAAGGCTCTTTGCGAAAAGCATGAACAAATTTTTCTTCCCGAGCTTGGTTGTAGTAAGTTTTTTACAGCACATCTCATGCTAAAGCCAAACAGTGTGCCTCGTTATTTTAAATATCGCCCAGTGCCATACGCACAAAAGGATGACGTCAAAAAGGAAATTGAGCGTCTGAAGCAGTTGGGTATTTTGCGATACGTCGAAACGAGCCAGTGGACATCACCCATTGTCGTCGTCGAGAAACCAAATGGAGCTTTAAGAATCTGCGGGGATTTCAAAATAACCATAAACCCCCAACTGGAAATCGACAGACACCCGGTACCCCGGATTCAGGAACTTTTGCATAAGTTACAAGGGGGAAGGTTTTTCACAAAGGTGGATTTATCGGACGCATACCTCCAGGTACCGCTCGACGATGAATCGAAAAAATTGTGCGTTGTGAACACAGAATTTGGACTTTTCGAGTATCAGCGACTTCCTTTCGGAACCTCCAGTTCAACCGGCATTTTTCAACGCTACATGGAGCAGCTTACCTCGGATTTAAAATTCTGTGTGTCATACCTTGATGATGTCATCGTGTCTGGTAAAACTAACCAGGAGCATATTCACAACCTGGAAACTTTTCTAGAGCATTTGGAGCGTCATGGGCTACGCTGTCGTTTGGATAAATGCCATTTTGCTAAAACCGAAATTGAATACTTGGGCCACATTATCGATGAAACGGGCATTCGGCCGTCAGAGTCTCGAGTCGAAGCCATTCAAGGGTTGCCGCCCCCGCGAAACCTAATTAATAATAGAGTTGGAGGCGTTTATCGGTAAGATAAATTATATCAATTCGTTTATCGAAAATTTTTCCCAGTTAGCAGCGCCCTTAAACAAGTTGCGAGCATCTAAAGAACCTTTTGTATGGGGAAAGGAACAGTAGTGAGCATTTCAGGAGTTCAAGGAACGTATTGCAAATGTTTCCAGACTAGTTCATTTTCGAGAGGATTTGCCAATCACCTTGGCGACAGACGCTTCTTCTCATGGTATCGGAGCAGTTATTTCTCACGTTTATCCGGACTCAACCGAGAGACCCATTGCTTTCGCATCGAAAACCCTTGATGAAACCCAGAAGAAATACAGCCAGATAGAGAAGGAGGCATTACCCATCATATACGGCGTAAAGAAGTTCCATCATTACTTGTTTGGCTAAGAATTTGAACTTATAACCGATCATCAACCATTAGTGACGATTTTTCACCCAAATAAAAAACTGCCGCAAATGACAATCCAGCGCCTGCAGCGTTGGGCAATTACACTAATGGGGTATAACTACACCATCCGGTACCGGCCAACCAATCACCATGGTAACGACGATTGCCTCTCACGTTTACCTGCAGGACCGGACGATGATTTCGATAAGTCAGAGGAATCTTGCCATCATCTGGAGCATGTTTATTCGGCCATTATGGAAGATTTTACTATCAACGTAACAACCATTGCGGAAGCACCCAAGCAAGATACGATATCGAGAAAGGTATCTCAGTATGTGCATGGCGGTTGGTTGAGCGCCTTACTTTCGGAGGAGATTCAGCCTATGTTCGACTGCTGGAGTCTTGATTTGCCAAAGCGAAAATCCAAGAGTAATGGTGCCCATGAAGCTTCAGACAAAGGTTTTAAAGCTTTTCCACGATGGGCATTAAGGAATCACGAGAACAAAACAAATGGCCCTCCGTTTTTGCTGGTGGCCACATATCGACGAAGCCATCACGGAAACTGTCAATAACTGTACCACGTGCCAAGTAAATGCCTGTAGCTCACCAAAGGAGTACACCAGCTGGCCAATCACTGAGGATGTCTGGGAGCGATTACACGTCGACTATGCGGGACCTTTTCAAGGTTTTTCGTGGCTGATCTTAGTGGATTCAAAGTCCAAATTTCCATTTGTAGTCCGGATGTCTTCAACGACTTCGAAGGCCACTATCAATGCCTAACGATCCATTTTTGCTTTAGAAGGATTACCTAAAACATTGGTGTCGGACAACGGCACCCAATTTTCTTCAGAGGAGTTTAGAAAGTTGTGCAATCTCAACTCTATTCGTCACATTCGATCAGCTCCTTTCAATCCTGAATCAAACGGAGCCGCTGAAAGGATGGTGCGAACTTTTAAGACTTCACTCATCAAAATTTTACAAGACACATCGAAACCTGCGGATGCTCTACCAATTTTTCTCTCAACATATCGTTTTTCACCGGACCATAGCGGAGTTTCATCAGCAGAGAACTTACATGGTCGACGACATCGAAACTTATTGTCCACAATGTTACCCGAATTGCCGAAACCCGAATTTACAAGTGGGTCAAAATTCTGTACAGGGCAAGCAGTTTTTGTTAGGCAGTACCTTCAGAAGAGGAAATGGTTAGAGGGTAGCATAACAAAACCTTTGGGTAGAAGGATGTACTTAGTCGAAACATGTAAAGGTAACTGCCGTCGGCATCAGAACCAGATTCGGACTCGACAACACGACAATCCAAAACCATTGGTTAACAGCACAGTTCCTGAGATGATACCAGAGGCAAGTAGTTCTAGTTCTGTTGCTAATCGTTTCTCTAATTTCAGGGAAACAGGGTAAAATAATCTGTCATCTAGTTTGAATGTTTCAGATGTTTTTTTCAATCCAGCGAGTAGACCGCCGAACATTGACCTCACTTCACCTCTCGTGCCTGATCCCATATCATCATCAACGCCTGAAAGGCCAACAAACCAAGCCAAACCTCAAACCACCACCTCAAATCAAGGAGCATCACCATCGCTCGAACGACCAGTGGATCCCGTCATGCCTGAAGCGTTGCCAAGTTGTCTTACACCGAGGCGCTCGGAGAGGCTGCGCAATAAAAGATTAAGATTTGTTTTGAATTAAGTGTGGGGGTAACTGTTGCAACTACTTTTGTAATTAATTAAGTATGGCAACTCCGCCATATCAATTCCCATTATAATTCTATCATGTAATTATCTGACAATTGTCATTTTTACTGGCCTGTCATTCTCACACACGCGGTTTCCGATCGTGGTCGAGCCAGGCGCCTTTTTTTTTAATTGCTCATCCTAACCTGTTTTATATATATGTATATAAATTGAATAAATTGTTAAGTTAATAAGTTGAGATCGGCTTTGCTCTATTTATTACTCTGGCCGGACTTGGTCCAACCATCTATTTCTAGGCCTACCGCGGGGTCGCCTACCTGATGCCACGACCACCATGGCACATCTTGGAAGCCGGTCTGGAGGCATACGCACTACGTGACCAATCCATCGAAGCATAGATCGTTCCGTTCGGAGAAGTAGCTGCTCAGCATTGAGCGCCTCGCGTACTCTGGTGTTGCGCACTCGATCCCTACGAGTTATTCCACCAACACCGTGAAGGAACCTTATTTCCGCAGCTTGTACCCACGATTTTATTCTTTCGGTCACTACCCAAATTTTATGACCGTAGGTGAGAGTTGGAACATATACCGAGTTAAGAATCGATAGCTAAGCTTGAACACTAAGTTCAGCCTTCCTTACAACAGATTGACCAAGCTCTCTCAGAATTGATCCAGCCTGACCAATTCTACAGGATAACTCGGCATTGCTCTTCCCATCACTCGTGAATAAGACCCCGAGGTACTTAAACTTATCCACCTGCTTCAGTGGAACTCCGCTAACATGGTAGCTAGTGGTAGTTCACCCTGGTAGCTAGTGGTAGTTCATATTGTTATTTGTAATTCATTTACTTAATAATAAAGAAAAAATTCTGGGAATCAGAAGTCAGTCATCTGGACGCCACCGCCAGAGCTTCTCTGAAACATAACATCTGAGTTTCAAAACCACTTCACCAATTTGTATGTCTCTCTCTATCCTTTCCAACGCCCACAAAGTGTGTAAACATATTAAGGGTATTCATAACCCCTTGAGTGCGCACAAATTATAAAAAAAAAAAAATATTTATTTAACAAATACAGTGCACTCTCGATTTTTGCAACTTCGATTTTTGCAAACCTCGCTGTTTGCAATCCATGTAATGGATTTACTTTTTTCGATTATTCCAACTCATAAAAAAGCTCTCGATTTTCGCAACTTTGAAATTGTACGACACAAAATACATACATACATGTGTGTATACTTATCGAGAATGCTCCTTGTCATCCAAAAGACTCGTTAATTGAAATTAAAGGTCTCAGCATTACAGTAGTGTGTTTTCCTCCTCGATATTATTGATATACAGCCCAAAGTAAAATTAGAAGACACAATAAAATGCTTCACCACATGCTTGCAGTGGGCAGAACAAAATCACCTCACCATTGAAGAAATAATACAACTGCACAAAATGCGCGTTAAGGCTGTCGCCAAGCAATCTTCCGTAAAACAAATGCAAACCAAAATTTCAAACCTTTTTTAAAAACTTAGCTTGTACATAAATATTTATCTATTTATCTGTATCTGAGTTTCGTACAAATGCATTTTTGTTTTTTATAAACTATGTATGTAGGTATACCTACTTTTTTTTAATAAAAATAAAATTCTTTAATGTAATGCACATAATGTAATTTTATTTATACATCTAATACTACTACTTAGGTGGCGCTACAGTTCGGGGTGAACCTTATCTATTTATCTGTATCTGAGTTTCGTACAAATGCATTTTTGTTTTTTATAAACTATGTATGTAGGTATACCTCCTTTTTTTTAATAAAAATAAAATTCTTTAATGTAATGCACATAATGTAATTTTATTTATACATCTAATACTACTACTTAGGTGGCGCTACAGTTCGGGGTGAACCTGGGCCTCAACCAACAAGCCTCTCCATTTAGCTCGGTCCTTAGCTAATTGCCTCCAGTTGCGCACTCCAAGTTGGTCGAGGTCCCCTTGAACTTGTGCGCGCCACCTACGGCGATGATTCCCTCTACTGCGTCGTCCCTCGGGGTTAGATTCGAAGACTCTGCGGGCCGGAGCGTTGGTGTCCATTCGCTCTACATGTCCTAGCCATCTCAGACGTCCAATACGCAGTTTTTTGACTAGGTCGATGTCGCTGTACAGCTCGTATAGTTCGTGCTTGAATCTTCTCCTCCAAAACCCGTCACGCAAACGGGACCGAAAATCTTACGAAGAATTTTTCTCTCGAAGCGACCAAGGATATCTTCATCCTCTTTTAATAAAGCCCATGTTTCAGCGCCGTAAGCAGGACTGGGATGATCAAGGTCTTATATAGAGTCTCCTTAGTTGTTCGAGATAGGGCTTTACTGTTGAATTGCCTTATAAGCCCAAAAAAACAGCGATTGGCAAGAGTTATTCTTCGATTGATTTCTGCACTGATTTTGTTAGTAAAATTTATAGCAGAGCCAAGGGAGACAAAGTCCCTTACTACCTCGAAGTTATAGCTGCCCACTGTGACGTTTTGTCCAATTCGTCGGTGTTGGTTTTCCCTTCTAGTTGACAGCATATACTTGGTTTTGCCCTCGTTTATCGCCAAACCCATTTTGGCCGCTTCCGCCTCAATGCTTGCAAAAGCACCGGTGACAGCCCGCTGAGATCTTCCGATAATGTCTATATCGTCGGCGTATGCAAGCAGTTGTACAGACTTGTAATAGATTGTGCCTCCGGTGTTGGCTTGTGAGTTCCGCACAATCCGTTCAAGTACAATATTGAAGAAGTCACATGACAGCGCGTCACCCTGTCTAAAGCCTTTTTTGACATCAAAGGTCTCGGTGAGGTCATTACCGACCCTGATGGAGCAGCGAGCGTTCTCCATCGTCAGCCTGCACAGACGGACAAGTTTGGCAGGGATGTCAAAACTAGACATGGCTCTATAAAGCTCTTCTCTATAGATGCTGTCATAGGCGGCCTTGAAATCGATAAAGAGGTGGTGAGTATCGATTTGGAATTCTTGGGTTTTCTCCAGGATCTGCCGAAGTGTGAAGATTTGATCGATGGTGGACTTTCCTGGCCTGAAACCGCACTGATAGGGTCCAATCAGGCTGTTGATAAACGGTTTCAGGCGTTCACACAATATCGCAGAAAAGATCTTGTATGCGATGTTTAGGAGACTGATGCCTCTATAATTGGCGCAGTTGAGGGGGTCTCCTTTCTTGTGGATCGGGCAAACGATGCTGAGATTCCATTCATCAGGCATACACTCCTCTGACCAAATACTAGAAATGAGTTGGTGTATGCACTCTACCAATTCATCCCCAGCTGCCTTGAAAAGTTCGGCCGGTAAGCCGTCAGGTCCAGCAGCCTTGTTCGATTTTAGCTTGGATATTGCTATCCTCACTTCGTTTTGGTCAGGTGGACGGAAATTTTGACTATCATCATGTTGAATGATTCATTCTGCCTGACAGCGGTATGTTGGTCTTCGTCGCCGTTATACAGTCTGCAGAAGTAGTTTTTCCATATTCTCAGCACTGACTGTGATTCTACTACGAGGTTTCCATTTTCATCTCTACAGGTTTCTGTACGGGTATTACTTCTCTGACACGTTCTTTTTACCTATTGGTAAAACTTCCGTACATTGTTCCTGGAGTATACTCTCGGTATTCTCAAACGCGCGCTTCTCATGCTCTTTCTTCTTCTTTTGGAGAAGCCGATGTTCTTCCCGTCTCTTTTGCTCGTAGAGCTCACGAGCAGCTCTCGTCTTTCTTTGCAGCACCGCTTTGTATGTCTCTTGTTTTGCTGCATGCACTCGCCGGCATTCTTCGTCAAACCAGGGGTTTCGCGGTGGTGGGCGAGCGAGACCCAGCACATCAGTCGCGGCGTTTCTGATGGCATGTTGGCAGCGTTGCCACTGGTCTTCGGTACTTGATGCTGGCGGTAAAGGGGTGATTGAGAGATTTCGGGTTACGCGTCCAGCGAAGAGTCTGGCGGTCTCTTGCGATTGTAGCTTTTCGACGTTAAATTTTCTCACAGTAATTCTTCTTTGTTGCTCAGATTGGGATATCCGCATTCGTACCTTGGCTACAACAAGGTAATGATCCGAGTCTATGTTGGCCGCTCGGAAGTTCCGGACATCCAGAATACTGGAGGCATGCCTTGCGTCGATCGCAATATGATCAATTTGGTTGATCGTGACATGATCATTGCACCGCCATGTCTGCTTATGAATATCGAGATGAGGAAACCATGTGCTTACTATGGTGACATTTCGCTCCACAGCGAAATCAATTAGCCTTAGTCCGTTATCAGACGTGGTGTCATGTAGGCTATGCTTACCGACTGCCCTACCAAAGACGTCCTCCTTTCCTATTTTGGCGTTAAAATCGCCCAATACGATTTTAACGTCGTATTTAGGACATTGCTCGTATGTTTTGTCGAGGAGCTCGTAGAAACACTCCTTGGTGGCAGGGTCCTTTTCTTCTGCGGGGGCATGAACACATATTAGGCTTATGTTAGCGAATTTAGCCTTGATCCGGATAGTCATAATACGCTCGCTCACGTGTCGGAACCCTAAGACTTCTTGCCTAAGTCTGCCGCGTATGACAAATCCGCATCCGAATAAGCGTTGCCTGTTGCCTCTGTAGCAATCACCGTAGTAGATGTCACAGTTTTTCATCCTCTTTTTGCCCGGCCCATCCCATCGCACTTCCTGGATGGCGGTAATATCTGCTTTATAGCAGTCTAGGGCCTCTGCTAGTTGTTCGGCTGCACGTGGTCTGTAAAGGGACAGAACATTCCACGTACAGATCCGAAGGTCGTTGTCCTTATTTCGTTTGCTGGGGTCGTCATTAGTTGAGTCATCCTTATCCGAGGCTTTTGGTTGTTTCGGAACCATGCGTTTTTTACGTGGTAGGGAAGTTACCCCGACGGCACAACCCCCAACCTGGAGGGCCAGTTCCTTAATTATTCCCCTAGGACGAGGGGCCGGGTACACCGGTGCCAGTAGTCCACTACGGGAGTATGAGCGCTGCCGTTGGCCCATTAAGGGCTCCTCCGCCACCATCTCTATTCCAATGTCCTGACCAACATTGGAAATTCCTTACCGACCTGTGATCCGAATACGTCGAAGCAGCTCGCGCAAGGTATTCACTAAGTTCAAACCTTACTGGAACTATAGACGCCACCATTGACTCCGTCTAGGGAATTCGTCCACTGCCGCCTGGAACAGGAAGAGGTGCTCTAGTGAGAAAAGCACTCTTCCCCCCCTCTCTCATCTGCTGCCACCAAGAATCCGCCAAACGGGGTTGGTTACCCATTTCTTCGATTAAGGTACTAAGCACCCGGCTGTCACCGCGTGGAGGTTGAGAGTAGGAGTTGGTAGGCCTCAGCTGAGTGAAAACGCTTGTGTTTTCATATGATCGCATGCACTACCGTTTGACCAGCCTTATTTATACATCACAGAGTATATTTTGTTTTAAAGTGTTTTGAATTTCTGTTCGATTAATACACCTTTTTCGATTTTTGCAACAGGGTCGTGTCTTCATTAGTTGCAAAAATCGAGAGTGCACTGTATCGTAGTTCTAAGAGTTAAAAATGTTAAAAAAAAAATCTAAAAAATTAGTAGAAAGTTAAGTAAGAAAAATGCTTTCAACTCTTTTCTATTCCCCTGTTTAGTTCAGAAAATGATGGTATGGCAGTTCAAGCTAATTCATATGTAGATGGTTGAAAATACATTTCAAATGTTTTTTGGGTAAAATACGGCACTTGTCCTACTACGGCGTCGTTGACATTTTTCTTTTATCATATTTGAATATCTGAAGTCTTTACTCCACTATAGAGAAAAGTGGTAGAGTTAGAGAAAAATCTAGGTAGAGAAGTGTAAACAAAGCGGGAGTGTAGAGATCTCCAACAACTCTACCCCAGAGTTTTTAGGTGAGATTTTTCCGTAGAGTAAACGCTGTTCGGTAGAGCGCTCTATTTCTCTACACTGGGTCTACACTCTATTTAACATGCTAAATAGAGCGTAGAGCTATACATCAGTTTTTGCGATTTGTGTGCTGTGCTGCTGCGATGAGGTATCTATCATAATCTCGATGGCCTTTATGTCACCCACCTGCTAATAGAATTTCAATTTTGTTGTTCGTCGCTCGGTAAATTTAAATTTAATTTAATTTAGTTTGATTTGCTCGATTTGACTGATTGATTATAAAATTGCCAAAAATGCCCTTTTTTGAATACAGTTGATGGCCCAAAAATTGCGTTCTTTTTTATCGTCATTTTTTAGTAAGTAAGCAATAGCACACTCATTTTTATTTTATTCAATTTGGTTGGAGTTCTGAAAACCGATTGTCTTGAAATTTTATAAGAACATTCCATTACGCTTAAAAGACAGATTTTTTTTTGGGTATATGGATAATTATTTCGAAAAGGGCCTCCGCTTCGGTTTCGACGAAATTGTCTTTTGTTAAAAAGGTTTTTTTTATATATGTAGGAACCAAGAAGAGAAATGAATTATATGTGCCGATGAATAAAAACGCGTCTATTCCAATTTTAATTAAGTGTAAGTTTTAATAGAAAATAAATATGTATAATGCGCAGTAAAAGAAAATAGCTCTCGGAGACAACCGTACATATTAAGCAACCGTATTCAACTAACTCTCTAATTTAAGTCTTCAATGTGTTCTGTTATATTCCACGACATGATCGTGGGAGTGATAGGGTGCGTTTGCCTGTTATCGGCACTCCGGCCCGGATGAATAGTCTACTGCGTTCTTTTCTCTCCACTTCTTCATTAAGTCGCTGCAAGTAGTTGTTTGTCGTGGACGATCGCCATTACCGATTTTTCGTACTGTGTATTGATTAGCTCTTCCAACTCTAACAACTTGATATAGTCCCAAAAATTACGCGTCTAACTTGCGTGTTGAGAATTGTGTGCGTTTTATGGCTACCAGATCGCCTACCATGTACTGCTTTCCAGTGCAACGAATTTTGTTAAAAGTTGTTTTGTTTTCAGCTTGTATTTCGGAAATTTTTTTCCTTGCTTCTGCTCGTACATCCTCTCGACTAGAATCGACGAATCTCGCAACCACTCATGTTGCGTGCATTATATTTTTCACACGAATGAAGGGACCTACAGTTTAGTGCCGTATCCGAAGGGCAATTTGTCTTGAGAAGCTTTTTCGAGACAACAATACCCTCGGATGTTTGTCAGACGCTTGCGAGGGGTGGGACCGTGAAAAAAACTTTTCGGTGTTTTCTGGGATTCGAAATTGGAACCTCACGCGTAGTGATCCGACACACTAACCACTTACGCCACGGGGCTCACATAATTCTTCGATATTCTAACTTTAATTCATGTTGCTAATGCAGTTAAGGTAATCTTGAAACTGTAAACAGGCTCTAAACCTAATGTTATCAAGATTTCATGCAACAAACAATTCTTGGTAGACTAAATGATGATGGTGATGAAAATACCTCATTGTTGGCTTTGATGTGATGAACTTCACATAAGTTTTAGGTATATATGTAGGAAGATCCCGACATAAAGAGCAGAACCAGAAACTTTCTAGAAGTAGAAGTTTGATTTGGAAGACGGAATTCGGACCAAATACATGTGCATATTACTTATGTGTATTGGTTTCTTTTCATTCATAGACAAATATTGAAAAAAATGTTGCGATGATGATTGAATCAATAATAGAAAAGAATAAAACATGTCCAGAAATGGTATATATCCGCCTAGATGCTTATTATTTTAAGGACTTGGCATATGATCCATACTCGTCCTTCTACAGTGAAACAATGGTAAATACGTATGTGCATACGTACTTTGGAAAAAAAACCCATCGATTTTAAAGACACAATAAAGATAACACCACACAGGATATGAGTGTAAAAAACAAAACAGCAATATACATAGTTATGTATGTATGTTTGCCTGTCCCCTTGTATATTCTTATAAAGCACCAAATCGTTAAACATGACTTCGACGATATCTCCATGTGCGTACCAATCTTATCTATTTCACTTTCACTTTTTATTGAAGTTTTTTTTTCTCGTAAAGGAGGGTTGATTTGAGTAAAGATGTTTTATAGCCTCTAAACGCTGGTAAACTGTTCGATTTTCTTCCTTTTTTGGTTGTTATTGAAAAACATTTATTGCTTTCTTTTTATTTTTGATCTTGGAATTGACAGAGAGAAAAAAAATGAAAATAAAAATAAAATAGCAAACAGATGTAGATTTTGTAAACAGATTCTCGCCATACCACATAGACTTTCAAATGAATCAGCAAATGAAACATTTTGTTTCCAAGTATTCTCGTCCGTCATATTGATTTAAAATTTAAAATTGAACAGAATATTTTTAATGTTGGCTGAAGTTTGCAGAACTCGCATTTGCCGTCAATTATGTTTTATACCATCGTTCAGTTACTTAAGAACGATTAATCGTTTCTTCAATTGCGTATTACCTATACATAAAATCTCCTTCTCAAGTAACACACATATCCAGCTCTGGTTAAACTGAACAGGTAAGAGCATACATTGCCTTCTTGTATATAACTACATATGTATATAAATAAAAACTTAAAAAAGTAAGTCGCAAAATTCTCTCCGTCCTATCTCGGTTTGCAACCTAAATGGGCAGACGAATTTACTTCACACATTATAATATGACGGATCTGTCAACTCAATGAAGAACTCGAAGTTTTATTAAAGCCCTATAGCTAACGACAACTTTACTTACGAGGGCTGTTCGATATGTCAGTGACTTTGGTGCAAGATGGCATCTTTGTTTCTTTCTCGGCATAGACAAAAAAAAGAACAAATATATCTGTCAAACACTTAGCTTTTTACAGTGATCGAAAGAACTTTAGTTTGTGAGATTTGGCCAAAATGGAAAAAAAGTGAGTTTCGTGTTTTAATAAAGCACTACTTTTTGCGCGGTAAAACCATTAAAGAGACTTAAGACAGACTTAAAAAATATTATTGAGACTCTGCTCCCTCGCATGGAATGGAACATAAGTGGTTCACTAAATCTCGTTGCGGTCGTACGAGCACAAAAGACGCTGAGCCCCCAGGACGTTCAAATGACGTCACAACGGAATAATTGATCAACAAAATCTACGATATTGTGTTGGACGATCGCCGAGTCAAGGTTCGTGAGATAGCTGAGATTGTAGCAATTTCAAATGATACCGTTATTCGAATCCTGCATGACCACTTGGGCATGAAGAAATAATCGGCAAGATGGGTGCCGCGTTTACTGACGGTGGACCAAAAACGGATTCGGGTGAAGATTTCAAAGCAGAGTTCGGGACTCTTCAAGCGCAATTTATGTGAACTTTTACGGCGTTTTGTAACAGTTGATGAATACTGGATACACCACTTCACGCCAGAAATGAAGGAACAATCAAAACAGTGGACTTCTGCAGGTGAACGTGCTCCAAAAAAGGCAAAAACGTTCCCGTCGGCCGCAAAAGTCATGGCAACGGTTTTCTGGGATTCCCACAGCGTAATCTTCATTGAATATTTCATTTTTTTTTTGGTAGGGTTGAGCAATTTGGAATATCGTTGGGAAAAGTGCATCGCACTGAAAGAAAACGTGCATCACTGACTTATCGAACAGCCTACTGCCTACTGCAATGTTCAAAAATTGTAATTTCACTAAAAAAATATACACTGGTATATATTCAAGCCAACACCGGAGGCACAATCTATTACAAGTCTGTACAACTGCTTGCATACGCCGACGATATAGACATTATCGGAAGAACTCAGTGGGCTGTCACCGGTGCGTTTGCAAGCATTGAGGCGGAAGCGGCCAAAATGGGTTCAGCGATAAACGAGGGTAAAACCAAGTATATGCTGTCAACAAGAAGGGAAAACCAACACCGACGAATTGGACAAAACGTCACAGTGGGCAGCTATAACTTCGAGGTAGTAAGGGACTTTGTCTACCGTGGCTCTGCTATAAATTCTACAAACAACATCAGCGCAGAAATCAAGCGAAGAATAACTCTTGCCAATAGCTGTTTTTTGGGCTTATAAGGCAATTCAACAGCAAAGCCCTATCTCGAACAACTAAGGACTCTGTATAAGACCCTGATCATCCCAGACCTGCTTTACGACGCTGAAACATGAACTTTATTTAAAGAGGATGAAGATATCCTTGGTCGCTTCGAGAGAAAAATTCTTCGTAAGATTTTCGGTCCCGTTTGCGTTGACGGGTTTTGGAGAAGAAGATTCAATCACGAACTTTACGAGCTGTACAGGGACATCGACCTAGTCAAAAAACTGCGTATTGGACGTCTGAGATGGCTAGGACATGTAGAGCGAATGAACACCAACGCTCCGGCCCGCAGAGTCGGGGGTAGGATGCTCACTGACCACTGACTCCAATTCATCAAGAGGAATTCCTTGACGGAGAGATGTCAGACTTTATGCATCCATCTATTATATTTCTAGCCGTACCGAGGGCTGGTTACCTGATTGTACGGCAATCATGTCACGTCTTGGAAGCCGGTTTGGGGTCATACGCACTACGTGACCGAACCATCGAAGCATGTATATTTTTGTATGTGTATATATGTACATATCTATTTCGACTGAAACGATAACATATGTTATGTACCACAGTTTTGGCCTAAAAATCGTGAAACGCTTCTTCACTGGTTTTCGAAGTTGGGCTACTTTTTGACTATTTCTGTGTCGATTTTATTCAAAATTAATAGCTATACAATGGTGTAGTAGTGACGTCGTCAATTGCCACGCGAACAGTTCATGGTTCAAATCCTGATGTCAGCAAGCATTTATTTATTTCTCGTGAAATATATAAAATCAGTCCGATCAATTGCGAAAGCTTGTGTGAACACTACTGCAAAGGCATAACACTGGCAGTAGCTTGGTCATATGGCTGGAAAAATTATTCGGTCTGTTGGATGATTGATTTGCCTATGACGTCGGTAATCACGAAAAAATACTTTAAATCAGAAGCAAAGGCAAAAAATAACAAAAAATCTCCCCAGTTATCTAGACGCCACTCCCGGAGTTTCACTGAAGCGTAGACAACTGAGCTTCAAGCCACTACACCAAATCTTTCTCTCTCTCTATCTATTCTTTCTAACGCACGCACTGTGTTAAAACATGTTAAGGGTATTCATAACCCCTTGAGTGTGTGCAAATTATAAAAAAATAACATGGTATAGGTACCAAGTTTTTAAAAATTGGAAGAATATTTTATTTTTTTTGTTCATTAGGGTAATTAAAAAAAAAATCACTTTAGAGATTTTGCTCGGCTTTAAAATGAATTATGTATTCAAATAATTCGCGCGCGAAGTTCATTTGCATGTAAGGGAATGCAAGTCTTTTTTTATTTTAACGGTTCCTTACAGAACCTTTTATGTGCTTATTTTTCTTACGAATGGTTATCAAATGCCAATCAAAGCACATTGTTTTCTTTTTATATATGAACGTAAGTCAAAAAATGTGTACACTTTTGTCATAAGAATGCCGATATGTGTATATGTAGCTACACACATTAACTTATGACAGAAGCAATGGTTATAAAAATGGAAATCAATTTTCATGACACATATTTCAAGCGATAACGATGCTGCTCATAAAATATTCTCGTCAATTTGCAACCACTTAATATAATTGAAATACCTTCAGAAGGCATTCAAAAGGTCAAAAGCAAAGCCAAATAGGAAAGAAGACAACGGGGAATATGGAATGGATCATTAGGAGACATGATACGCACCTGCATCCTTTCATTCAAATTTCCTCTAGATATTATAGACATTTTTTTCCATGATAGGCGTTCAAAATTGATTTCCGTGCACGCATATTAAATAAGAATTTGAAAAATCATCCCATATTCAAAGTATGATATTAAGTAGAAAGTTAAAGACAAAAACAAAAAATACAAATATATGGCGCAACAGCTCTTTAAAGTGCCAGGGCCTAGCTTCTCGCAACCACTCATGTTATGTGCGTTATATTTTTCACACGAATGGAAGGGACCTACAGTTTAATGCTGAATCCGAACGGCGATTTGAGAAACTTTTTCGTGACAACAATACTCTTGGATGTTTGTCAGACGCTCGCGAGAGGTGGGACCGTGAAAAACTTTTTTGGTATTTTCTGGGATTCGAACTTGGAACCTCATGCGTAATGATCCGACACACTAACCACTTACGCTACGGCGCCCCCAGAAAGTTGAAGACGTATTATGAAAAAAGAAAAATCAGCGGAGCTTTTGGGAATATCAACATGTATTATATGGCTGTCTCTTTGATAACTGATACAAAAATGGAGATTCGATCTTAAGAAACGTGTTGTTTCGGAGCATATTATTAAAAAAAAAAAAAACAACCCATCGTACAAACTATAGATTAGCTTCCTGAGTCTTAATTTGAATTAAATAACCAAATAAAAAAAACCTGACGTTTGGATGTATTTTCAAGTGAGCGAAAAGTTTCCCATTTCACCTCGAAGTACAGAAAATGAAGTAATTAGTACCAAGTCTGTCGAAAAAATGTAACATCCTATCGAAATTTTTTTTTTTTTACACAACCGCAAATGTATGCCAATTTGAACTAACTACATTTTTAAATTTTAAAGCAAATCCAGCAACCATTTAGTTTATTTAGTTCACTGATAGCGTTAATCAACAATATGGTACGAGTACTACAAATAATCTATTATTAATATTGTCCAATATTAGTTATTAATGTTTCATTATTTTCGAATGTGCACTGGATATTTTATGCTACTTTTTTTCTATTTTTAATAAAATTATGAACAATTATTTAATGCAAAAAAAAACAATATTTTCTAACTAAATATTTAAAAAAGCTCAATTTTGTTTTTAACACTCCATCAAAATAACTATTAAATAATTGTAATATTTTAAAGTATAAATAAAATCTGAATTGAATTGGTTTCCTAATTTATTTACTATAAATCAAAGCAATTGATGGTAGTACCATACTCGTATATACTCGTACATCTTATAGTAGTACCATCGGATGAAATTTCTCCTAGCTTAACTGTTCGCTAGGTGACGTGTACACGCTTCTCTCACAGCTTCTCTCAAAAGTGTGTATCGACTATTGAAAGAATGAAGGGACGAAACACAAATAAGACGAAAAAATAAACAACAAATTCTTTTCGTGGTCATGTACATATGTATGTATGCAGGGCAGGGCTGCCGTTAAAAAAGTCGCAAAAAAAGGGCCACGGAGAAAACAAAAATAAATCGCAACAAAAACAAATAATGTAAAAATTGTAACCACGTTAGAACTCCATACCCATTGAAATGAAAAACTTAGAAACTAACATAAAATCTTGTATTTCACAAAACAAAAACAAAAACAAAAAAAAAAAATAATTCAACAAAAGAAAAGAGAAGAGAAAAAGATCAATGAAGGAATAGAGAACACACATCGCATACTGGAATGTCGTTGAATGAACGTACACATGTGTGCATAATATCATGATACAGTATTACCTCGATAAACTGAACTAATTAGAGCATGGACATTATCGAGGGTTGGCATTTCTGGATACGAACAAATTCGTTGTATTTCATGCTTTTTGAAATGATCTGTAACTTAATTATTGAAAACTAAAAGAAAGGATACCAACATATATGTATGTAGTTTTTCAACGATGTATTAATTAACAATTATTTTATTTATTTATATTTATCCTTTATTTTTCCAAATGAAATAAATCATAAAAATCTTCTGCGAAGCCTAAAGGGCTTATCTGCAGAAGATTGTTTTTTTTTTTCAATTTAATTCAATTCACTTTATTTCCTCTACCAAGTTACAATAAAAGTACTTCAATGATTACTTGATAAAAACAAAAAAATTATATCCAACTTCTTCTTCCTTATCTTCCTTTTATCAGCCAGGTTATGATCCGAAAACAAGGGATCATAACCCTCCCACTTCACCGCATTTCTACTGATCCACCTGTGGGGTATTTTATTATATACAATAATAAAATCAAAATAAAAAACTTATGAACTTCCACCAGATGTACTTTAAGTCAACAAAGACACAGACAGTATTTGATTCTCTTAGACATCTAGATATCGGTTCATTAAAAGCATAATTCGCTCTATGATTCGGAACATGAAATAGAACACGATTTCTCAGTGCTCTTACAACCCATAATTTCATTTATAACTTTCCAAGTTTTCCTGAGATCTTGCCTCGCTTGACTGAACCGATTTTTATAAACAAATTTTTCTTTATTGACTTTATTTCGGAAGCTTTTGTACTCAAGTTCATAGGACTTATTTCGCCTGTTCCTTTTCCATTTTCTGTACAGCTCATCCCTTTTGCGACATTTTCCAAAAAGTTCAGGCGACATCCATGGGTTTTGTTTTCGTTTCGTACACACACTTCTTTGAACTGTGGATTTATCATAGATGTCATGTATTTTGGCGTCAACATTTATTTCCCAGCACAGCTCACTCCAATCTGCATTGTTAACCAATTCATCCACCGAAGTCTTACGAATGAACGACCAATACTACACACACACCTCGTTTTTGATTGCTGCACTTGTACCATATAATGTGGCATAATGATCCGAATAATCGACTTCAATTATAACTGAGAAAATCGGGATGTCTATGATATTGACCAGAATGTGGTCTATTAGGGTCGTTGTACCCCTACTTAGATCTTCCCTTGTGTTTTTATTAATCACATTCATTATACCATGGGACGCCAACATCTTCAAGTAGTCTTTTACATAATTCGTAATAGATCTACTATAAATATTGAAATTCATATCTCCGATTATTACAATATCCTTCTTTGTACCAAATTCTGTGATATTGTCTCCTATTTCTTAAATAAAGTTTGGAATACTGAAACCTGGGGCCCTGTACAATCCAATAATATTCTTAATTTTCGATTCTTCATCAATTTGTATTTGAATATTTTCGTAATTCAAGGTTTCATGATTTATTCTTTCGTATTTTATATTATTTTTTATATATACCACCTTGATCAAAAAGTTCCCGGAATTTATTCAGAAAATTAAAAATACAAGTTTATTCATCTAAATCTATATTGTCCCCTTCAAAGTAATCCCCATCGACTGCAACACACTTATGCCAGCGCTTGATCCAATCTTCGAAACATTTTTTATATTCGGTTTTCGGTATGTCCATCAGTGCTTCCTCCGTAATGATTTTTTAACTCGATTGAACAGAAAGAAGTCACAGTGAGCCGAATCAGGTGAATTCGGTGGCTGTTGGATTGTATTTGTTGCATTTCTCGTCAAAAAATTACGAATAATGATGGCACTGTGCGACGGTGCGTCATCATGGTGCAAAATCCAGGAGTTTTCTGCCCACAATTCTGGTCTCTTTCGGCGAATTGCTTCACGCAAACGTCTCATAACGCCCAAATAATACTCTTTGTTTACTGTTTGGCCTTCTGGCAAAAATTCATGATGCACTACACCGTTGTAATCCATGAAAACCGTGAGCATTGCCTTCTTTTTTGACTGAAAACGACGTGTTTTTTTGGTCTCGGCTCATTTGGTGAACGCCATTCACTTGCCTGATGTCTGGATTGCGTGTCGTACTCATAAACCCACGTCTCGTCTCCAGTAATGATCCTTTTGATGAATGTGGGATCGGATTCAGCCTCGCAAATCATGTCTTTTGCGACGTCAACACGGTCTCTTTTTTGCATGAAATTGAGGTCTTTTGGAGCCAACTTTGCTGCTACACGAGGGAAACCCAAATCATTAACTAAAATGTCTTGGACGGATCCATAGGCAATGTTCAAGTCCTCCGCTATCTCTCTGATGGTTAATTTTCGGTTATTGACCAACATTTCTTTTATTTTATCAATGTTTTCGTCGGTTTTCGATGTCGATGGTCTGCCACTGCGTTCATCATCTTCGATTGACTCACGACCACTTTCGAACCGCTCGTGCCACTGGTAAACGACCGTTTTCTTTAGAGAATCGTTGCCGAAACACTCTTCTGACATTTCGAACGTGCGCGCACCATTAAATCCGTTTTTTACGCAAAATTTAATACAAGTTCGTTGTTGCAAATTTAAATCCATTTCTAAAATTATAAAAAATCGCCAATATGTATAATGTATGTATAATGTATTCTTGGCTACGTAATTTTGCAAATGTCAAGCTATGACGCTAAGATTTAGAGGGAATATCAAAATCAATATGTAAAAACTTAACAAAGAAAACAGAACTGAAATCGGAACGATGGGAGCGCCACACGGTTTTTACTCCGGGAACTTTTTGATCAAGGTGGTATATACCATTATTAAAAACGTAACGCATAGCAAAATAAATAAAAGTTGAAAACAAAGAAAATAAAGGAAACATACATAATTCATACATGTAAATAAGATTACAGTTAAATTAATTTCTTTGGAAGAGATTTGTCATTTTATCTAGTTTGGCAGATAGTTTTGTGTGTAGTTTTACCAATTGCAACTGTTTTGATACTCGCAATTGCTGTGAATTTATCTGCACGTAATTCATTTTTTTGGGCCCAGTCTAACAAAACATTCGAGCACCGGCATTCTGCACTGTGGATGATTTCATCCACTGAAGAAGTTTCCTCGTCTTTTGGGCCTAACTCAACATTATCACCATTATGTTCACTATCGCCGTCAAGAACACATGTTCTTATGTCCTCACTCGATATATTTGGGGCATCTGAGCAGCCCAGGAGCTCACCAATTTATTGAACTTCTGCTTCAAAATATGCTGCTCCATCTACATCGCGAAGACGACTTAGTGGGATAAGATCCTCAGCCTCCCAACTCGAATCTCGTGGCAGAATTTTTTTTAAAACAGTTTGATATGGAGAACTTAGATATTTTCTCCTAAGAAATTTGCAAAATTGTAACAGCGTTTCTCAAATAATTTTTTTTTCAAAATTGCAATGAAATTGTTTTGTTTTTCTTATGTTGCCACAATTTCAGCCACATTCTCTTTTTATAGTCGAGCTTCAGAAGGCTAATCACGTTCTGATCCATTGGCTGTATGAGAGCGGTTACACTTGGTGAGAAAAACATCACCGTTATATTCCCATCAGCGCTGCTCAACATGTCTTCATTTCTGTAGCAAAATGCTGGAAAATACAGCAGATGAATTCAAAATTCTCACCTCATGTCGATCACGAAGTTTTTGAACCCATCCCTTGTTGTCTTTGAAATTTGAAATTGGCGTTGCTTCTCAATAAATCAGTTGAAACGGGTATGTTTTTTTTCACACTGTTTTTTAGCCATCCAAATAAAACAGCTTCTATGTGGAGCATTTCGAAGGATATGACAGTTTTCCTTTTTTCATTTCTAGATTCCGCATTCCCATAGAAATTCAAAAGCTTTTTGAGTTTTTCTTAAAGGCAGTTATCGTGGATCTAGAGACATCATACTAATCCGGTTAGTTTGACCCTGAGTAGCCTCTTTGTAATTCTTTTTTGAAAGTCAGGCTTTTCTTTTATTGTAAGAAATGTATGCTGTTTTTGCTTGATAGGCGCCATTATCGCAACGTTTTCAGACAAAAAAAAAAAAAAACAAGGAATTCTGAAATTACCGACACTTTTTTAATTTTTTATTCACATTAATTTGAATGCAACGAAAACTGAACTTCTTTATCGCACGTGCCGCATTCACAAACAAAATTTAAAAGAAGCTGTGGTTAAAATCAGTTCGCAGGATCAACGCGACATTCGGAAAATAAGAGAAAAAACTGTATACAGAAGGAAGCAGATACACGAATAAAAAATTTCTTACAGTTAAACCAAATAGGGTGGTTTTTCTTGAGAAAAAAATAAAAGTTCACATATTCGAGTATCAGGAACTGGTTTTGATTTCACATTTTAGAATATGTAATGCTTATTTTTTTCTTTTTTATATTTTTGGATAGTTCGCATTTTGGAGGTTGACATTAGCCGTGTTTTGTTATCATTGGTGTGTATGCATTACAATAACAACACGAGGTCTTGCATTTCATTTGGATCTATTTTCGTCATCCAAAAAATAGTTCGCCTATTCCTTGCTAGGTTACATTTTTGTCGACAATTGTCAAAACTCATGTTGCCAGATTAGAATATGAAATACTTCCTGCACTTTTAATATTATTCTATGATTTCTATGTTTTCTTTGCATTGGAATCATGCACATAGAAACGGCAGCTGAGATGAAGATGCTTCGCATGACAACAGGAGTGACAAAGCTTGATCGAATAAGAAATTCGAAGATCCGTGGAAGCTTTCACGTCAATGTAACCATCGTACAAAAGATCGAGCGCGACCGGCTGAGCTGGTATTGCCACGTTCAAAGAAGAAATCATTTGAACCCTGTTAAAAAGGCAATATCAATGCACGCTCCAAAGAGATCGCGATGTAGGAAAGGCAGGCCTATAAACGCCTGGATCACACAAATGCGACGACATCGACATTTCATTGGCCTCAGTAACCGAGTGAACCAAAATCAGCAGGCCTGCCGATATTTTCTGAGGTCAAATAGGCGAACCCCACAGGCGGATCAGTAGAAATGCGGTAAAGTGGGAGGGTTGGGATCCCTTATTTTCGGATCATAACCTCGCTGAAAAAAGGAAGAAGAAGAAGAAAAACGTACCTGAAAGTAAATACTTATTCCAGTTACTCCTAATGATTTCAAATTAATAATTATTGAGTGAATATACACCATTTGAATGAATTAGGACCGGGAAAGCATACAGTAAAGGAAAAAGATCGCATACGAGTAATCTCTGAATTTTATAAGGGAAAGTAAATCGCATGGCAGCTCCGCTTCAAGGAACTCAGCTGCGCATTTCTAATGGAAAAGAGGGGAACAAAATAATTGCTGCTTTGAAATGACTAATTATTGAATGAAAACAATGACAAGTTGTACGCCAGAAGAAACAAATGTTGTTCTGGATGTATATATCAAGATTTAAGCAAAATTTCAGTACGAAAGAAACCATATTTCGAAAGGAGTTCGACGCGGTAATTATAACCACACCACAAGACACAACAAAAATTGTTCGTTGATCCAGATCCAAATCGTTTTGTTTTCGTCGTGTGATCTGATGTGGATTATGGGTGATAATAAAACAATGCTAATATCGAAGTACTACTGTATTACTAACACAAATAATTAATTAATTTTTTTTTTTTTTTATTTCCCAAAAGTGGTATACATCTGGCTATAATCAACATTTAGTACATCGTGTTACATTGGATTAAAAGGAATTGATGCGACGTTATGACCAATGCTATATCGCCCTTTTTTGTTTACAATTTAGATACACGTTTTTTTGTAGATGCATTGTTTATATACATACGTTAAATGTCTTATTTACTTTTTACTTTTTATACATACACATGTTACAGTTATAAGTTACGTCTATATTACATACATATATATATATTTTTATTTATTTTCTTTTTTTTGCATATTTTGTTTTTAGTCTTCTCTGATTAAATCAGTAGGCCGAGTCCTTTTAAGACGTCGTCTTCTAGAGATCTCTTGCGCTGGTAGCGTATTGATTTCGTCATTCGTATGTGTTAAAATTTTTGTATGGTGTCTTCTGCTTATGTTGGATATCTCGTCATGTATAGTAGGGATATTTAGGTCACTATGTATGTCATCATTGAATATACCATATACCATTCCGCGTTCACTATTGATCGTAGAATTTTGGATTGTTGTCTTTGGATAATTGCTGTGTTAGATTTTTTTGATGTCCCCCAAAGTTGGATGCCGTAAGTCCAAATTGGTTTTATGATTGTTTTGTATAGTAGAATTTTATTGTTTATAGATAGTTTCGAGTTCTTTCGAAGTAGCCAGTATAAATACAAAGTTTATTTGATTTCGCTTTTTTTCTATGTGATGTCTCCATGTGAGTTTACTGTCCATATGCATTCCTAGATCTTTTGCTGCTTTGTCAATTAGGATTGGTTTGTCATTGATTTTAATTGGTATCGGAGTATAGTAAGTTCTTGTTGTAAATATCACTTGCGAAGTTTTATCCTCGTTGATTTTTATTTGCCAGTAGTCGAACCATTTTATTGTCGTGTTAAGCATGTGCTGTAATTGTGTAGTTGCTGTAGATAGTTCGTTATGGGAGTTTAGTAGGATTGTGTCGTCCGCAAAAGTTGCAATCATGTTGTAGTTGAAGTGCGGAAAGGGTATGTCTGCAGTGTATAAGACATACAGCAATGGTCCTAGAACGCTTCCTTGGGGAACTCCTGCTCTCGTCTGGTAGATGGAAGAGCATTCATCTTTATACTTGAGATAGAAACGGCGTCCGGTTATGAAGCTTTCAATCGTTGAGTAGAAATCTGGTGGAAGTAGTTTTTTTTAGCTTGTATAGGAGTCCGTTATGCCAGACCTTGTCAAAAGCCTTTGCCACGTCAAGAAAGATACCTACTTATGTCCTGTATCCCCTTGTGGGTCCTAGGGCCTCTACTACGCCTACGCGCCGTCGTGTATAGTTTCTGGCAATGTGTCTGCGTTCTCCCCAACTTTTCCCCAACTGCCGTGCCTCCCTCTCGACTGTTCTGCGCCATGTTCTCCTTGGACCGCCAGGTCTTCTGTCATCCTGAGTTAGAGGGTTCCATTGCATAGCATGGTTCGTTATGGAACTGTCACCCTTTCGGAACGTAAAGGTGTTCGTTAGAGATACGGTTGGGCCAGAAAATCCTTATGATATTGCACAGGCACCTATTAACGAACGTTTGCAGCTTTCTGGTGATAGTAGTGGTCACTCTCCACGTGCTGCAACCATATAACAACACGAATTCAACGTTGGAGCGGAACGGTCTTATCTTGGAGCTCAAACTGATTGCATTGCTTCGCCATATTTTGGACAACATCCCGAACGCGGACTTTGCTTTGACGATCCTGTTGGCTATATCCAGTTCGGTTCCACCATCGGTCGAGACAATACTCCCAAGATATTGGAAATCATCTACTCTCTCTACCGGTTGTCTAGCAATGCATATTTGAGCTGATGAGTTTGTTCCAAGGCTAATAATTTTAGTTTTTGCCGTATTAATTTTCAGCCCGACGACACCTGCCTCCCTCTCCACATCTGCTGTCATTTGGTGGAGGTCCATAATTCTGTGGGAGAGTAAGCATACATCGTCTGCGTAGTCAAAATGTTTCAGTTGAGATGTAAGAGTCCATCGAATTCCTCCGTTTCCCGTCGACAAAGCTGCATGAAGCACATCGCTAATCACCAATAGGAATAATATTGGTGAAAGGATACAGCCTTGTCTTACCCCACTTTGGATCTCAAATTCCTCAGACAACCTTCCCCTGTGCAGAACGTGACATTTGGAGCCTTCATATGTGGCTTTGATAATAGCAATTAGTTTATCGGGAATGCCTCTCCTGCGTAAGGCACGCCAAATAAACTCCCTGTTGACACTATCGAACGCCTTCTCAAAATCGATGAACAGCAGGTGCAGTGGCGATCGATATTCAACACACTGTTCGATGATAATCCGCAGGGTGTTGATGTGGTCAATACAGGAGGATCCAGAGCGGAAACCTGCTTATTCGGCATAGAGTGTGTCTTCAAGATGTTGTTTGATTCGCTCAAGGATGATTTTAGCTATTATTTTAGCTACAGCAGGCAGCACTCAGATACCCCTCCAGTTTCCGCACTCCATTAAATTTCCTTTCTTAGGAAGCTTGACGATCATTCCCTTTTCCACTCGCTAGGAAAGCTCTCAGCTTCCCAAGCTCTCTCTATAAGTGGAAGCAGAAGCCCAGCCGATGTTGTGGGCGCTGCTCGTAAGAGCTCTGCTGGAATACCGTCAAGTCCTACCGCCTTGTTGGTTTTGAGTGCCTTGATCGCGGTAATGATCTCATCTTTACTGGGAGTCGTGGTGCGTATTCAGGAACTTCTCACCTCGGGCATCTCAGTCTGATTTGGGAGCATATAGCTAGCGAATACAAGGTTCAAAACCGTAGCAAAATGTTCTTTCCATCTCTTGAGCTGGTCCTCATCCGAAATGAGCAACAAGCCATCTAGGCTTTTCACTGGGTATTGGCTGGAGCTGCGACCACCTGTCAGCTCTTTCGTGATTTTGTAGACGGTCCTGCTGTTGCACCTCCGTGCAGCTTCTTCTGCTTCTGTAGCCAGCGCGTTGATGTCGTTGCACTTGTCACGTCGCACGCTACGCTGAACTACTCTCATCTTCATGCGATATAGGGACTCTAGCTCGCTTCTCCCTGCTGCCGGGGTAGCTGCAACGCGAGCTTTAAGCTGTTTTCGTTCGTCAATCCGTCTTCAGGTATCCTCGGAAAGCCACGCCCTATGTCTTCCCTGCGATCGACCGATAATTCTTTCAGCACCAGATGTAAAAACATTTTTCACAGCACACCAATGGTCTTGGATGGTTGCAGGCATTGAGCTCCTGATTGCTTCCACACCTTACGAAAAGTGCTCCCTTAATTGTTGGCGCACTGAGGGATCACTAAGTCTATCGATGTTGAACCTGTGCATTCTTGTGTTGTCGTGGGATCTTCGAACTGCAGCAGCGCGTAATTGGAGAGTAGCTATCATAAGATGGTGATCACGTACTATCCCCACATCTGCCCCTCGCCTGTTTCGGACGTCCAGGAGACTGCTTCTAAGGTGGCGGCTCTTGGCAAAATGGTTAATTTGGTTGGAGGTTGCTTGCCTGTCATTCGAAACCCAGCTGACTTTGTGGCAGGTCTTGTGCTCAAACATGGTGCCACCTATCACAAAACGGTTGGCATTGCAGAAATCCACAAACCTTTCGCCGTTGTCATTGCGGTTGCCTAGTCCATGCTTCCCGATTACATGTTTGAGCCCTTCGTTGTCTTTGCCTACCTTGGCATTCAAATCCCTTCTTTTTCTAACCATCTTACTTCACTTACCCCCAAAATGTCCAATTGACATCGCATGAATTCTTTTTCCCCAATTGGAGGAATCTGGCATTGTGCGGACCTTCTCTTTCCGCGTCGAGGAGCGTCTTTACATTCCAGAAACCTATCTTTGTCCGGGTACAATAGCCAAAAGTCGTCAACATGTGATAATTCCTTATCCGAGGCATAGTGTCGGTTTCTGTAGCGTCCAATATTCGGTAACGCAGGTTGCTGGCCCACGTTACCTAGCCTAGAATCAAGGCCCTAGACAACCCGCACTTACAATTTTGGCCTATATGTTTAAGGGTTTATACGTATAGTTGCCCGGGGACCACCACTAGGAGGTAAAGTAAGCACTTCATCACGAACTTGATTGTTGCGCTACTGGCCCAAGCCAAGTTTTGAGCAGTCAGTAGTTTCCCGATCAATCGCAATGCAGGTCCACAAAAGAAGAAAGAAGAAAGATACCTACACAGTACTTTTTTTCATCGAAGTCTGTTGAGATTTTGTTTATTACCCTATGGATCTGTTGTACTGTTAAAAGTTTTTTTTCGAAAACCAAATTGGTGGTTAGGTACAATATTATTGTTTGTGAGAATGAGGTCTAGTTGGTACAGTAGTAGTTTTTCAAAGACTTTTGATAAGAGTGCAAGCAGACTCATTGGTCTATAAGAAGTTGTATTCGTCGGATCTTTCCAGGCTTGGGTATAGCAATTATTTCTGCTACTTTCCATACTTTAGGAAAGTATTTGAGTCTTGTTATTGCATTAAATGTGTTTCTTAAGTACTTTAGTGCCTTAGGGGGTAATTCGTTTAGTAGCGTGCCAGTCAGTTGGTCATATCCTGGGGCCTTCTTATGGTTAAATCTTTTCTAGATACAATATTTTATTTCGTTTGTTGTCATTTTTCTGATTCGACTGTTGTCAGTTGATGAATTTAAAAACGGTGGTGTAGTATCAGCATTGTCGAAAGCAAAATAAATAATTGGTGTCTTTTTTGTGTAATATACCGAAATTAGTGATGCATTTCTTTTTTTTGTGAACGATTGTGATGAGCAACTAAATGGAGTTTTTGATTGAAAAATATTTTTTACACGAAAAAGTCTCAAAAATAAATAAATAAAAAAAGTCTCAAAAAGAGGAGAGCCAAAATTGCGATTAAAGTCGCGTAGCGGCAACGCTGTGTGTTGGTTTTGTTGTGAGCTGTTAGGGTCGTGTTAGTTTTTGTGATACATATTATGTCTGGTTGTACGTTCCATGTTTTACTTTTTTATTTTTTTATGTTTAACTTAATTATCAAATTAGTTTTCTACAATATGCACACAGCGAAACGGTGCCACATTAGATTATTTCTATGCGGTAATTCATGTGCTTCTTCCTATTTCGGCGAGGTTATGATCCGAAGAGAAGATATCATAACCCTCCCACTTTACTGCATTACTATAGATTCGCCTGTGGGGTTCGCCTTATGCGATAACTAACAACATTGCTGTATTTCGGGTTTGGATGCGTAAATATTTTTCTTCTTGTTAATATGTTTGTATGAATGCAGGCACATGTATCTACATATGTATGTACTTGTAAAAAAATATTTAATAAATATTCTAATGTTTCATATCTCAATTACAATTTTTTTATTTATTTTTTTTGCTTTTAATTTATATTATTTACTTTCATGTGTCAAAAATAATAAAATACAATTTGAGAAATAACTTGATTTCAGATCAGATACTGTTGAATCAATTTAACTGGCTAAAGAGCTATTGAAAGATGAGGCAATATTTGTGCTTTCTGACGAATTGGTAAGGTTTTGCTTGAGTTTTAAGCTTGGACGACAAATACATTAAAATTCAGTAACGATGTCTGCTCCTCTTAAGAAGTATTTTGGCTTTTTTTTTTTACTATAAGAGATAATGTGCAATTTAATATGTATTATAATTTAACATTGTTAACTTTTTATTTATTTTTTTAATCTTTTTTATCAATGAATCCCTATATATTTATTTAATCTTACATCATAAATGCTTTAACAATTAATTTATTATTTCTCTTCTACATATGTTTAGTTCGTTGAACTAGGCGAACCACACAGGCGGATCAGTAGAAATGCGGTGAAGTGGGAGGGTTGTAATCCTTTGTTTTCGGATCATAACCTCGCTGATAAAAAAGGAAGAAGAAGAAGGAGTTTAGTTCGTGGAATTAATACTTTTTGTGTTTTTTTTTTTATTGTATTTTATTGTTGAAACTGAATGCTATGCATACATACATACATAAATACATATGTAACGTCAACGGTAACCCCAAAGGTATATAAACAAATACTGCATCTGGATTACGGGTTAGGTCATACAAACACATCTCGATTACAGACTGCAGAACTAAGTCCCGCCGCAGGATTCGTACGGAATCCAGGAGCTGCTCAGGAGGCCCGAGTCACGGTATGAGCGGAGCGGAGCAAAGCAGGGGTTGTTCCAGGTGCAGTAGGAGCGGGTCCAGGCGATCAGGAAGCCGTTCGAGAAGCCAAAGGTCAGGTCTGGTAGTGGAAGCCGCAGTCGCAGTAGAAGTGGGTCTTGCAGTATTCGCAGCGGCTTCGGGGAAGTTGTAGCGGGTCGAGGAGGAGCAGGAGTGGTTCTGGCAGTCGAAGTGGTTCTAGAAGAAGTGAAAGCAGAACAAGTCAGAGCAAAAATGGCTCTGGACGCAATATCGCTCATCTTTTACACATTGTTGAATTCAGAATTTAAGCAGAAGACTCCTTACCACTGGTGGGGGAAGTCTAAACTAAAACTCTTAAATTGAGTTTGATCACTGTGTCGTTGCGCTTTATTCACTATCTTAAATACTAAAATAGTGCTTATTTTACAAATATGTACTTTTGACGCTTGTAAATGCAGTCCTAGAACAATTATGAAATTGTTGACTAATTTTATAAAGACTTAAAGTTGAATTATGAAGTTGAACTGTGGAATTTAGCATAAGAGTACAATTTACGGCGAAGTATGCGGTTCGACTGTACTAAAACGAATATTTAATAGAGCGGACCAGCTACGATGAGTTAGACAGAGGAATGGAGATTTATTCGCTGATTTTAAATCGTCGAAGCAACAAGTCGTTGGTTAATAAAAATTCCATATAAGTTTAAATTGAGCATTTTTATTTCTAAGTTTTTCCTCAAGTCGTTGTCGAGTGGATTTTTACATTAAATCCCACCCTAACTTTCTTTTTTCGTCAAAAAACAATTCCACAAACTAGTGCAATTTACACATCTTGGTGCCGAAACCCGGGAAATCTTTAGATTTCAGATCCATATATATATATATAACTAGTGATGGGCGCATTTGAATTATACAATCGATTCTTCCAATATCTCGCGATATCTCGAGACAGCGTCTGAAATCATTCGAATGATTTACTATACCTACATACTTCCTACGAAGCAGAGAAAACCAAGAACTAGCGCAAAGGGTAAACATCTCGAAATGTTAAATATCTCGAGACATCGTCTTAAATCATTCGAATGATCTACTATGTATACCGACTTTCTACGAAGCAGCGAAAACCAAGAATGAAAGCAAAGAGAAAAAGAACCAACAACCGTTTTTCTCTTGCATATGTATTCAATGCTGCTATGTTTCTGTTCTACACGCCTTTGAAATGAATCGAGTACTATTTTACTCGGATACACATTTCATATCTCGAATCGTTATATGAGTGGAATCAAAATCTTTTTGTGTGTATTTAATCACTTGGGGTTATCCTCATTTGCATATAGCAGTCATATCTCGAATGATCATTCGAGAACCGAGAACTGAGGTATGAGAAAGGAGACATGAGTGTGATGAAATATGAGAGATGGGATATGAGGCACGAATATTTGTGTATACTCTTTGTTTTCGTTATTGGTTCTCGCTGCTTCGTAGGAGTAGGTATATATAGTGGATCACTTAAATGATTTTAGACGATATTTCGAGATATTTACCCTTTCGAGATGTTTACCCTTTGCGCTCGTTCTTGGTTCTTGCTGCTTCTTAAGAAGTAGGTATAATATATCACTCGAATGAATTTAGACGATGTCTCGAGATATTTACCCTTTGTGCTCGTTCCTGGTTCTCGCTGCTTCGTTGGAAGTAGGTATGTAATAAATCATTCGAAGGATCTTAGACAATGTCTTAAGATAGCACTCATATCTCGAATGAGCATTCGATTTTATGGATTACTCGAGTACTAAAGTCTCGATTCTTTAAATCATTGGATTATGCCCATCACTACATATAACCTACATATATGTTACATCTCATTTGGTTAAAGGTCATCAAAGATCTAACAGATCAATAAATATTTGCATATTTGCTCGCGATTGCTTAATTCCAATGCAATCAGTGCATCGCAGTTGCCTGATCATCTCTTGGTAATTGCTAGTGCACTTTGTATAATATGAAATTTCCCTTTGGATCGCAGTCTGGTTAACATTCGTGGTGAACGAATTTTTTTTATTCTTTATAAAAAAAAGGCTGGATAAATCTCCTGAACTCAGCGGGCAATATTGCCAATTTATGAAGGAGAACGAAGACTCAGGCCATATGGAAGAGCTGCCTAAGCACAAGGTCAGCGAGATGAAGTATTTTTGCCCTCATCAATGTGTCCTAAGACCAGAGTCTTCATCGACAAAATTAAGGGTTGTGTTTGACTGTAGCGCTCGCACGTTATCTAACATTTCGCTTAACGAAGTGTTGTTTCAAGGTCCAGTCATTCAGGATACCTATTTGACATAATTTTGAGATTTCGTTTGTACAATTATGCCCTAACTGCGGATATTTCCAAAATATACCGCGAAATAATTGTTGATAAGCGCGACCGGAAATACCAATGCGTGCTTTGGAGAAGTAGTTCCACGGATGAATTGAATGTTAACCAACTAAATACGGTCACATATAAAACCACCTCAGCTCCATTTCTCGGTACTCGATGTCTTAAAATGTTAGCCGACAGTAACCTTACCAGGTTTCCATTAGGGTCAAAGGTTTTGAATGAAGACTTTTATACGGATGATTTTATTAGTGGAGGAGATTCATCGGGGGAAATCGGAAGGATTTATACAGAAGTCAGGACCATTCTGCAAGGAGCCGGATGGGATTTGAGAAAGTGATGGACGAATGACAAAACCCTTTTGAGACATAGTCCTAACCGCCAAAAAGAAATTCCATTGCGAATTAATGATTCGGACATAATAAAAACATTAGGAATCAAATGGAACCCATCGTTGGACCAGCTGCAGTATATGGTTCCGGAACTGAACTCGGCGAAAAATATAACAAATCGCATTATCCTTGCGGATCGTGTTTCCGGTACCACTGGCTGAGAGTATCACTTAAAACGCCCTATGAACTTGAAGTTGAAGTTGATCGCTTCGTCGAAATCCTACAGAATGCCGCGTGGGAGAATACTCCGAAACCTAAGAAAACGCCGGCCAGCTATATTCAAAATTATCCGCAGAAAATAAAAGAGATGATTAAGGAGAAGAGGAAAGCGCGCAAAAAATGGCAACAAACTCGGGCTCCGCAACATAAAGCACATCTTAACCGTTTGTGTAACTTATTAAAAAGATCTATTAAAGACCTTAAGAATAATAAAATGCAAACTCACCTAGAAAGCTTAACGGCAGAAAAAGATTCTAATTATTCGCTTTGGAAAGCTATAAAAGGTACTAAAAAACCTCAAATTCAAGCCGCCCCAATTAGGAAAAATCAAGATGAATGGGCCAGGCATGATAAAGAGAAAGCGCAAGTTTTTGCCGCCCACCTGGAAGAAACTTTCAAACCGCTTGATGGACAGGCTCTTATTCAAAATATACATGCGTCGTATATTGACAATCGTATAATAAGAAATGCAACACTAACCGAACTTAAGGAAGAAATAAAGAAACTAAAACCTAAGAAGGCTCCTGGATACGACCTAATCACGGGAGAGGTTCTTAAAGCACTTCCGAGAAGGTCTAATGAAGCTTCTGTTCATTATAAACGCCGCGCTTAGACTAGAATATGTTCCCAGTCAATGGAAAGTGCCCGAAGTCATAATGGTCCTTAAGCCCGGAAAACCACCGAATGAAAAAACGTCTTATAGACCGATTTCGCTTCTTTCAATCATATCCAAAGTGTTCGAGAGAATTTTGATTAGGCGAATACAGCCGGTTATAGAAGAGAGGCATCTCATTCCGGATCATCAATTCGGATTCAGAAGTAAGCATTCTACAGTTGAACAAGTGCATAGAATAACTCATGTAATCGAAAAATCTCTTGAAGAAAAAAGGATTTGTTCAAGCGTATTCCTTGACGTCTCTCAAGCCTTTGACAAGGTCTGGCATGAAGGCTTAAAGTTTAAATTACGACAAGTTCTGCCAGAGAATAGACTATTCCGCGTCAAATGTGGAAATGAATATTCGGATATCAGGGAGATAATGGGTGGGGTGCCGCAAGGAAGCGTTCTCGGTCCAGTCTTGTATCTATTATACACTCGTGATATACAGCAAGTAGAAGGCACTGAGCTAGCTACATTTGCCGACGACACTGCCATCTTGGCAGTAGGTAAAACGGTCGAAGATAGTACAGAAAAACTGCAAGAAGCTTTGGATAGAGTAAATGAATGGACAAAGGTTTGGCGAATCGCGCTTAATGAGACCAAATCTGTTCATGTAAATTTTACTTATAGGAAAATAAATAATTTGCCGATCTTTTCAAACTCGGTTCAAATTCCGTTTGCAAACGAGGCTAAGTATCTTGGAATGTCACTTGATGCAAAGCTGAAATGGAAAACGCACGTTAAGAAAAAACGCAAGGAACTAGATAATAAATATAGAGAAATGTATTGGTTACTTGGAAAATATTTCAAGCTTAATATAGAGAACAAACTGCTTTTATATAAGCAAGTGCTAAAACCCGTATGGACATATGGTATACAACTCTGGGGTTGTACCAAAATAAGTAATATTAAAATTTTACAAACTTTTGAGAACAAAGTACTAAGAGGTATTATTAATGCGCCGTGGTATATCAGAAACAGCGATATCCACAGAGATCTTGGCATTAAAACTATAGAAGACGAAATCAAAAACTACGCGAGAAAGCATAAAAGTCGACTAGAAAGTCACGTAAATATTACAGTCCTCCAAGTTTTGGAAGAAAAAACTTTACTGCGCCATCTACAAAGAACCAAACCTTTAGACTTAGCGCGATAAGTAACCGCGTCCAAACTGCGGAACTATCAGGAACTTCTAATGGGAAGACACCTGCAAAACGTCATTATTTCGTGAAATGAAAACTACTTGATAAGTCGAATACTTAGTTGTAGTAAAAAATGAAAACAAGTCTGTTTTGAAGGGAGGTTTTTTAGTGGGTAAGAATCCCACACTACTATGAGCACGCGCTGTCGATCCTCATAGTGTCTTCTTGAAGATTTTCACCTACCCTCGGAAAAAAAAAAAAAAAAAAACTGGGTTCGTTAAAGAGTAGGGTTATCACTGTAATCTTTACTGAAAAAAGAGTGCTGTAAAAATCACTGTAAAATAAAGATTTCTTAAACGTTATAAAAACTGTGTTGTTTTATTCGATTTTCAGTTGTGGACTGTAAGTCTATAATTTACGTTGTACAATTTATATAGTGTTTTTAATATACGTAATTGACATTTGGTATATAGTGTTGATTGTTGGGGGTGTTTATTTACCCCACCTTTGCATGGGACAGTGACCTCAGTGACATCTCGGAGATATTTCTTGAACATTCTCCCCGCCTGTGAACAGAGTTCGCAAATAATTTCGGGTGCCTCATGCTAGCCCTGGTGCTCCGGGCTATCGGCCATAATATCTGCTTTCATTGGAGGTGTCAACATGTAAAGACAAGCGTAATTAATAAAATGAAAGAGAACACATTGGACAACATAATATAATGTAACACAAAAGAGTGAACAGTGAAACAATAGTTCCATGCGATAAGCTTATAGAGTGTATGCACTCCGTGGACGACCCTGTTGCCTTTGTCCCTTGCGCCGCAATGATTGTAGTCTTCTTTTCGGAGGAATAATCGTTCTTTCTCGCTCGGGTTGGATAACCTCCAATTGTTATTATGTTGACATATTACATCTTATATATTAATATGCAAATTTATTTGAAAAATTTAAATTTTTTGTGTTTATATTTAGAATGCATTTGTGCGTTATTTTAGAATATTATTAAATTCATTAATGTGCTGTGAGTGTTTGTTAATAGATTAAGGCAAGGCAGTTAGATGATTGGTTTTGTGTGTTCTGCTTGCTTATAATTCACGATTATCGTTTACAGTGTAGTATACGATGCATGTTTTATTTCGCATTTGTTTATTTGTTTATTTGTTTTTTTTTTAATTATTGTGCTTTAATTTAATGCGAACGGGTTTTATACGCGTCGGTTTAATTGGTATTTTGATTTGATGTTATTGTGTTTCTGTGTTTACTATGTTCATTGTTGCATTGGAAGATGATGATGGTGATGATGGTAAGGTTTGCCTGACTCCCAAAACGCTGCCGGTGTTAGCTGGTTAAACTATGGTTTCCTCTTCGTTGGATGTATTTGAAAGTAAGTAACAAATCTTTGAAATAGGGCGCTTTATTTGACCATTTTTGGTTTTTGATGTTAGGACGCGGATTAACTTATCTTTTCCAGGATGTGTTGCCTAAATTCTCGCGAGTATCAATTGGAAAGGTACTCACCGCTCTATTTATGCCAAAATGTGTCGGCTAGCATCTGGACTGGTCTCCATCAGTCGATGTAGCTTATGGTTCCGAGTGATGTATCACCTTGCGGTATGGCACGCAGCGGTTTACCGATTAAGAAGTGTCCTGGCGTGATGACGTCTAACTCTTCTGGGTTGTCGGAAAAAGGACACAGAGGTCTCGAATTCAAACACGCTTCCGATTTAAAATTGGTTCCGCAGTCGCTGTTAATCTGTGCACACGCTCCTCGCCGTGCCGTAAAACGTCGAAAGGTTGTTATGGTCGCCTGCACTCTAAAAAAACAAAAAAATAAAAAATAAATATATAAATAAAATAAACAGATTGATACGAGATGTATGTATGACCTACCTCGACTGTTCGTCCATTGTATGTACTGGTTCTAGATGCCAACATTCTTACGCAATGTGTAGCCAAACACTCCCAAAGTGTTGCTGGACCAACCGAATGGATCCGTTCATGAAGATATTTACCTGGAAAAAGATTTTTACTAGTTACAATGCTTTTAAAACAAATTTGCAGGGAATACTTACCAGTGTTTACATCCATTTGTTTGCGATGCTCTGTCAATTTGACAGCTACCACCTTTATGTTTTTTTTTTTTTTTGCCTTTTTGTTCTTCCCCTTTTGTATAACAAAAGCAGGTATAACACAAATATATAAAACCCTACAAAAGTTCTGGTTCATACACAAACTCCGGATAAAAGAGTATATAGTTTTAAATTATATAAAGAGAACAAAATTGAAGATTGCTCGACAGGGTAGAGAACTCTCTCCAGCGGCTTATCCGGAATGGCCTGATGAAGGAACCGTAGCTGGAAGTGATATATGTATGGGCTGAGGTTAGTGGGACCGAACAAAGAAAATTAGCGGAGCTACATTTTTATTGTTGGTGCGGACGTGGTCGAAGCCACAAGTTGTTTTTTTTTGTTGTCAGTATAATTTTTCTTTAATTTTTTTTTGTCTTAAAGTACCCTCAAACCTCACAGAAAAAAAAAAGAAGGAATAAAAATAAAACTAAAACAGAAATACAGACGTTACATTCAAAGTCCTCCATAGAGGCAGTGATTTTTATAGTTAAAATCAGTGATTTACTTGGGGGTGAGTTTAACATAGTGTTTTTTTGTGGAAATGTTAATTTAAGTGAAATAAATTATCAGGTATCCCAGGAATTGGCGGTCAGTGACTAACAAAACTAAATATTCATACGTGCACCATTGCACTTGCTATAAGTCACGGCCGCCCAGTGTTTTATTCATTATACCTGCTTCCTAAATTGAGGATAGACAGATAGCCAGTATAAGGGTGTGCTCCGCCCTGGCTGCCAAGACAGCCTACTTACGGGCGCAAAAAAAAGACGGAGATAAAAAAATCCCTGTGAATGATAGGGAATTATCCCAAGACTCGGCCCTCCACATTAACTTTTGCGCCTAGAACGTATGCCTAAGAACGGAGGACACAACGTGCCAATAGAAATTAACGCGCCTGAATCCACAACACATCATTTGGTTCCTTTTTTTTGTTCTCACTTCCAAACGCGATTTTGTGTATACCTAGATGTAAACTTTGTAATATTTATTTTTTTTTGTTCTATAAATTGGCGTGAACATATTCTTTTCTTTTTTTTCTTGTTTCTATTTTTTTATGATTTCATGTAACCGAAGTTTTATCTCCCCGGTCAATTTGGTTATTCCAAGTTCAATTACGCCCAATATATTTTCGTAGATACCTAAATTGAGCTCAATATAGGTAGTGAAGCATAAGTAATAAGGCTTTTTTTTTCATGATCAGATTTTTTCTTTTTAACGGCTGGAGGGACAAAATCAGGGTAAATAAATTATGGTAAATTCATAGATATAATTTGTACCCCCTAATTTATCCACATAATTTTATTCTTATATACCTAGGTACATACTTGTATATTTGTTTATGTTCCTTGCTACAAATTCAATTTTTTTTTATATATTTTTGTTAGGATTAAATGATCATTAATGAAATAAAGCTCAAATGTTCGCTCACGCCACAAAAATGAACAGTCGTGTTTTTGTTTACGAGGTACCAGAGCTCGTAATGGCTCGGTAAATTTTAATTTTCAGGGGGTGGAGTAAGGAGTGCTAAACATCGTCCGGTGAATGGCTTGAGCTGGTATCGACATCCGCATCGTTGGGGAAGTTCATCCATGGCCAACGAACTTCCAGGTTGGGTGGGTAATGGCCGCGCTGATTTCCAGCTACAACGCCCTCCCTCAATGTGGTAAGGTCCGTCCGTTTCCGGGAATTTAGTATTTTTTTGATCCGGCACGATTTATGTTTTTTGTATGGGTAAGGTTGAACAGCGAGGATAAGACCCCTCCCATCCGGCGAGCTCAGCCGAGCATCGCAAGCGTGCCACATCTTTGCTGTCAGCCACTCTTTTCCTGTTCCATTCCCATCCTATCCTAAAGTCCTATCCAAATCCTAGTTTCCTGTCACTTTCGAATTCCAACTTCCACTTTCCCCCACATTTTAACCCATTACAAGGTTGCAAGGAAGGCGTGTGTGGTTAGATCCGAGACTGCCTCCAAGTGAATGGCTTTCGTTGCTAAACAGATGAAAATCGCGAAGTACGCCTTCAATGTTTCTCCTCCTCCGTGTCGATGTTCATTGGTTGGACTTGCATTTCGAAATCCTAGCAGTGCGTCATAAATGAGGGTCCTCTCCACCATAGATGCTGTACCTCTAATGGTGAAGGTGAAACTCCCCGTGATGCTAGGTCGGCTGGATTGTGATCCGTTGGAATGTGTCGCCAGGCATTGCGATCGGTAAGGCATTGGATTTCTGAAACGCGGTTACCTACAAATGTTGTCCATTTGGCAGGAGGAACTCGGATCCAGGCAAGAGTTATGCTGGAATCGGACCGCGCATATACCTTAGGGTCCGGAAGATCGAAAATATAGTAGTAGTCGATAGTAGCGGAAGGCATATTGTTTTGAGCGGAGCCAGCTTAGTCTTGAACATTAGAAGGTGCATGTGTCCAGAACCCGAAAATATACACGGCTGCTCCATAGGCCCTTGTTGATGCATCGCTGAAGCCATGCAGCTCTATTGCCTTGCGGTTGGTTTTTGGTGTTGATTCATCTAAAAAAAAAAAAAAAAAAAAAAAAAAATTGGCGCAACAGCTCTTTAAGTGCCAGGACCTAGCTTCTCGCAACCACTCACGTTGTGTGCGTTATATTTTTCACACGAATGGAAGGGACCTACAGTTTAGGGCCGAATCCGAACGGCGATTTGAGAAACTTTTTCGTGACAACAATACTCTCGGATGTTTTGTTTTCGCGAGAAGTGGGACAGTGAAAAAACTTTGATCCATCTGGGAATTTTAATAAGCCCTATCGATGGAAGCTCTCGGCGAAACGCTTCCCATTGATGCTTGATCTCAGCAGGGACTGGCTGGTCCCAATCTGAACCTCTACCCCACAGTTGTTGCATCATGATTTTGGCCTTGATCACACATAGAGATATCCAGCCAAGCGCATCGAAGAGTTCGGCAATCGCCGATAGCATTGATCTCTTTGTTACCTCGTCGATATCTGGTTGTGTGATCTGAAAAGAGATGTAGTCTTCAGCTGGGAACCACTTGACTCCTAAAGTTTTGATGTGCTCTGAAGACCCTAGAGGCAGCTCAAAATCGATCTCGCCATCCTGAGCAGAAATGTCGTCGACAAGGTCTTTAGCATTACTTGCGCATTTACGAAGGTAAAACCCTGCGGAAGATAGTATGTTACAACTTCATTGCGTTTTTGACGAGCTTCGTAGATAGAGTCCGCTCCACTAATCAAAACATTCATGTACATTTCCTCTCGAACAGTTTGGGCCCCTATTGGGTATCTCGACGCTTCATCTTCTGCAACCTTGTGAAACACGCGGATCGCTAAATAAGGTGCGCTGGCCGTACCAAACGTAACTGTTTTTAGTTGGAAGATCTTAACTGGTTCCACTTTGGTCGCCCTCCAGAAGATTATTTGGTAATATCTATCTGAGTTTTTCACTAGCACCTGTCGATACATTTTCTCGATGTCTGCCGTGAAAGTGAATCGATAGTTTCTCCATCTTAAAATTATATCTACAATGTTTTTTTGCAGTTTGGGGCCCACCATTAATTTAATTTATTATCAACAAAGTACAAGACTTTCTTAGATAGAATTACAATGAGTTTAAAAAGAACAATTGAAACCGTAAATTTAACAAAAAAACAACAAAACAGGTAGAAAATAAAAAATAAAATAAAATGAATATAAAAATGAAGATAAAAAGTATGACCGGGTAAGAGCATTCATAACGTTTCTTTTTATAATATCGACCGAAGAATTAAAGTCGAAGAAATGAGCATTTTCATTATACAACTTCATAAGCCCATTTATTGATGAAGTATGGCCGTAATTAGTTCGTGAGCGAGTTATATTAAAAAATCGTTGATTTCTTAGGCCAGCAGCTGGAATATTTATATTTAAAAGTCTTAAGATCTCAGGGGAATCAATCTCACCAATAAGTAGCTTATGAAGAAAAATTATTCTAGCCACCACTCTTCTAATTTCAAGCGGTTCTAACCTAGTCAGCTTAAGTCTCGATTGGCAGGAGGGTAACGTGTTAGGGTCAACCCAGGGAAGTCCTCTAAGGGTAAATCTCAAAAATCTTTTTTGGATGGCTTCAATTTTTAAGATATGTACATTATAATACGGATACCAAACAATTGACGCATATTCCAAAATGGACCTAACAAACGATACACATAACATTTTAGTTACGTATGGGTTGGTAAATTCACCAGCATAGCGTCTTATCATTCCCCTAGCTCTATTAGCCTTATTTGTGATAAATTCAATGTGATTTGTATAGGAAAGTTTAGAGTCCAACAGAACACCCAAATCCTTAATTTGATGGACTCGAGAAATTTATTTATTGTCAAGTGTGTAATTAAATAAAAGAGGCGATTTACGGCGTGTGAAGGATATAACCAAACACTTACTAACATTTAGGGACAAAAAGTTTTTAGAGCACCACAGAGAAAATGTCTGCATGTAAGTATTAAGTATTTGGAAGCTGTGCGTGTTTTTTCCGGATGCAAACAATTTAAAGTCATCCGCAAACATTAAAATATCACATTGAGGTATAAATTTAACAATATCATTTACAAATGGGACGAATAGGAGTGGACCAATGTGGCTTCCTTGCGGCACACCAGAAGTAACTACAATTTTATTTGAAATTGTATTACGGAAGTTTACAAATTGGTATTTATTACATAAATATGATGACAACCAATCAACAAAGGAAATTGGAAAACCCAGGTGTTTAAGCTTGAAAAGCAATAGACTATGATCTACACGGTCGAATGCCTTACTAAAGTCCGTGTAAACGGTATCTACTTGGTTACCTTTACTTATTTGAGAGACAACAAAATTTGTAAATGAGATTAGGTTTGTTACAGTCGAGCGCTGTTTTACAAATCCATGCTGGTTATTACAAATCAATGACTTACAAAAAAAGCTAAGGCTTTCGGTAACTAATTTGTCAAATAATTTAGGAATTACAGATTGTTTACATATACCACGGTAGTTTTCAACTTTGTTTCCCTGCCAGACTTAAATATGGATATTATAAAAGATTTTTTCCAAATAGATAGGAATATAGATGATTTTATGACAAATTAAAGATGAGACAGAAAATTTGGTTTAAGGGTTGTGCAGAATTCTTTAAAAAAAGCAGAGGGTAAACCGTTAGGTCCGGGATCTAAGTTTGATTCCAATTCCAACAAACACTTCAATGTGCTATCCTCGCAAATTTCAATATTATTGAAAATAGGACACTCAGATTCCTGAAGATAACTAAAAAATTCTTCATCAATGTTTGACACTTTATTCGCGTACACAGATTGGCAAAAATGTCCGAAGTTGTTGAATATAGTTATCGATGAGTCGAACGACTGATCCTTGTAAGAAAGAGAAGTCGGTTAACCGTCGGACTTACTTTTAGTATTAATGAAATTCCAGAAATCATAGGCTTAGATTTAATATTAGTCTCAATATTTTTGATATAAATGAGGTAGGCATTACACAGAGACGTCTTAAATCCAGACTTAAGTTTAAGGTACTATAAGTAATCCTCATTCGCTAAACTTTTACGCCATCTTCTATGCACTCTATTCTTTTTAGTTTTTAAATAACGAGTAAACTCATTATCCCAAGGGCAAGAACATCCTTAATGACCCGATAAAATTCGGAACATAAATGGTTAATTTCCAAGGAAAGAAAAGGATACCAGTCAGAATTCTTAAGTTCATCACAAATGGAAACATAATTAGCTCTTTTGAAATCAAATTTGAAAGAATCAGTAATATTAAGCTTATGAATATAAAAATTTGAAAACAAATACAGAGACGGGTGATACAAATCTTCAGGAACAAGAGGTACAAGGCTTCTGGAGGCGAAACTATCATCACTGTTATTGGTAAAGATGAGGTCCAGTGTACGATCTTGATGATTTCTTATGAGGTTAACCTGAAGCAAACCCAATGATTGCAGTGTATCCACAATATTAGATCCGGATCCAGACAAGGTATTACTAGGGCTCAAAAATGTGCAGTCCGCATCAGCTGAGGTCGGAGAAATTACTCAGGTCAACTTCGCTTGGCTTGAAGACTTTTTTTTATTGCGATGATTACACCACCAAGACGATCTTTGTTACTATTATCCAGAGAACGATCACAACGATTAACAGAAAAGCTTTGTGCAAAAACGACGTCATTATGAAAACTGTCATCTAATCCACTTTCAGTAATGACAATGATGTCAGAGCAGCAGCTGTATATGCTTAGTAAAAATTGAGTGCACTTAGTCCTTAGTCCTCTCACGTTCTGGTAGAAAAATGCGATTTCTGTAATTTTTTTGACGAGGGAATTCTTGGACTGCGTCTGTTTATGAACTCTTTTACAAGCATGTTTTTTGGCCAAAAATCAGGATTGACGATAATCTTGCCAGTAGATATAGGGGCAATAAGTTTAAATGACGCGGACAAACGTCCTTGTAAGTTGTCCGCTGTTAAACTTTTTTTGATTAATATAATCAATAATATCAGAAGGCTTAGTGCCATATTCCAGACGAGATAAAAATATAGTAAAAGGCGGTGGTACGACCCTTAAAGTACAAGGTTCAGGGTTGGATGTACTTATTGAACTATTTTTGCTTGTTGGATGTTCATCAATGCTTATAGATGGAGAAAGCGGGGAGGTAGATGCATCAATCTGCGATTTATCGTTGGATACATTTGTAGCTGAAAGATCCCCTATTGAATTTGAGTTTGAACGTAAAACGCTCTTTTGCTGCGGGAGTTCAAGATGAATTGGAGGGTAAGAACTTATTGAGCACGTATGGACAACACTATTCTGCTTATCCGGTATCATGATTGATTCTTGAGTGGTTTCAGCAGAAGTAAGTGATGGTAGTTGCGAGGGGCTGCTGAGTCGGTTTTCTTTTGCTTTTGTTGTTCTAATTTTTGTTTTTGCTGCTTATGCTGGATTTGAGCAGTCTGTTTTTGAGAAGTTTGGCTTTTTTCTTGTTGATGATGTTCTTGTTCCTGAAGTTAGTGTTGTGTAGGTTTATGTTGATGGTGTTGTTGTTGTTCACATAGCTGTTGTTGGATGAGATCCAGTTGAATTTGTTGCTCGTTTAGTTTTTTCTGTTGTGCCAGTATAATGAGTTGGTTTTCGTTGATGGGCTGATGTTCTTGCAGTAGACGATCAATACTATTGAAACCCTTCAACAATTTTTGTTTATTTGAAGTATCAAATACAAACACCTCACGAATTTTCGCGAAAATAACAGATAAATTGTTGAAAGTTTTTTGCAACTTTATAATTTTCCAATGCAAGACATCAGTAGATATACTGCGATGCTTTTCACAATAGAAGGAGAGGCCAGGTGTTGACACAATTTTATTTATGTCTTTCCCCTTGATATTAACGCATTTAGCATGCACATTCACTAGGCAAATTGCGCAGGAAAGTTTAACATCATTTGATGGTTTATTGCATATGTAGCATTCAAGATCACTCATGATTACGTAGGTAGTAAATATTCCCACCAGTTAAAAAATGAAAAGAAACGGTTGGTGTTTTGAATAGCGAAATACTTTCACCAAGATAGGTAGTAGGTTGTAGTATTTGATGAATGATGGTTCCAACATGCAATGAGTGAAAACAATACAATGGAGTAGAATCTACTTTGCTAGAACCGTAGAACATGCACTAAATATTGTACTCACACGTGCGGGGCAGTGAGATAGCAATGCCACTTCAAATTTGTTGATATGCAGTTGAAACAGGGGATTAAGTAATTTCCAATTGTTATCATTCAATGACGGTTAAGTTGAAGAGATGTGAAGAGAGAACACAATTTATTGTATAGACTCAATTGCACTTATTGCCAGAGCATACACTAAAAATGAACTCACCAGGAGAAGATGAGTCAAGTGTTCGTTTAATGACGTTCCATCTGATGTCTTGGCAGCTGCGTCGAATACGACCCTTAATTTAGTCGTGGAACTAGATTCCTTAAAAACAGCGTGATATGGAAGGAAATAATGTTTCATTGTGGTGATGGACATGTCATTTTGCAGATCTATTTCCTCCATGTTCAAGGTCTCATACTCCTTAATGCAATTTGAGTATCTTTCGTGTAGCTTCAGATCGTTTTGGAATCGCCGCTCAAGCTGAGTAAATCGACGAAGAGCACCCTCTCTGCTGGATCCTAATACTTTATGTCTTCCTTCTTTGAAGGGGAGCGCTACTTCGTAACGTCCATCGGGGAGTCGTGTAGTGTTCGCTAAAAAGATTCTTCGCATTGGATGTCTTCTTTTGGCGCATGGATTTGGAAAGGCATTTCCTCGATTTACCAAAATTTGCGCATCTGATCGTCAAGATCTAGAAGTTCGACGAAACTTCTTACAGCTCGTGGGACTTCATTCTGGACTTTTCCCAGGACGATCCATCCCAATCGGATTTCTTGGGCAATGGTGTTCGGTTCTTCACTTCTGACGATATCTGGAAGGATTATTTCGGAATAAACATCACTTCCGAGGAGTAGATCTATTGGCGCTGACACGTGGAAAGCAGGATCTGCTAATTGTAGGCACTTGATGTGGTTCCACTTGTTAAGTATTGTCTGTTGGGCCGGGAGAAGCCCAGTCAGTGACTTAAATATGAAGGCCTTGGTGGCACTTTCGAACGTCGAACAACGTGACGTAAAAACTATGTCGACATAATTTTTGCTTGTGCCACTGTATACCTTCCCTAACCCAGATACTTCAACAAGTGTCCGGTGCTTTCTTAGCTTAAGCAGTTGTGCAGCTGTTTCGGAAATGAAAGTCGCTTCTCAGCCTAGGTCAATTAAGGTGCGCAGGTCGATGTGTCTTCCATCAGCTGACATTGCCTTAACAACTGCTGTAGCTAAAAGTACTTGCGTGCTTTGGTGTGGTGTGGTGTAAAAGGCATTCCGCGATGTACTAATATGGGTTGTTCACCTCTGGGGATGTATACAGGTGCATCTGCATTTACAGATACCTCGTTAGTTTGGGTATTTGAAACGTGTTCTTGAATCCGTGGTGTCGTTGGGAATGTGTTGGTTGGGTGTGGTTTGACTGAACTGACCATTGGTAGTTGGATGCGGAAGCGAGTGATGCCGTTGTTGGCAAAAGTAACAGCATTTCATGCTCGGACAATCGCATGTTGCGTGGCTGTAAGCGAGACAGTTCTCGCATACCTTTATTCGACGCACTATTTGATATTTGTGCGTAGTGTCCAAACTCAGAAAAAGCCTACATTTCCTTAACGAATGCTGACTTTGATGGCACGCCTTGCACTGAAAGGGTTCTTTAGACTGCATCTCGGAGTGAAAAGCTTTGGTGGTTGGATTTGGTTTTGACCAAACCTTTGATGCCGGTCGTGTTTTTTCCTGCTGATCTACCGCCTCTAAAGTTCTAAAACGAGTTTCCAGAAATTCTAAAAATTCTTTCATCGTTGGCAAATCCTTACTACCTCCTAACTTTTCCTCTCACAGCTGTTGGGCCGAGCTTGGAAGTTTCTGCAAAAGCACGTAGATTAGCACTACGTCCCAATGGTCTATTGGCAACCCTAAATTCCTTAAAGCGTGAATGCATTCTTGCGAGGTATCTAGAATGGTTTTGAGTCCATTCCTTGACTATACGCGACTGAGAAAAAAGAAGCTTCATTTGGGTATTAACTAAGACCCATTTGTGGTCGTATCTTCCCTCCAGAAGTTCCCATGCTTTAGCATAATTTCCCGCTGCAAAAGGTACTCCGCTTCACCAGTAAGACTTGCTTTGAGATGGTGCAATTTTTCTATCTCACCAAGAGAGGTATTGGTATGTATCAATGAAACAAAAATGTCATGGAATGAACGCCATGACGCATATGACCCTGCGAAGTTTGGTATATTGATTTTCGGAAGACGAAGCTCCTTGCAATTAGAGACCGTAGGCGTTAGGGACGATATAGGCATTGTCGCAGGAGTGACCGATGTAGTTTTTGATGCTAATGAATTTGACGCGCATTTTTCCATGGCATCTAACAACTCACTGCGATAGTCCAGATAATCTCCTTCAATTGTTTCATACACCTTAATTAGCTCCTCTTTCGTTAACTCCTTCTCTAACTTGCCTGCACTTATAATTTCTTCGTGATACCGTCGAGCCGTTGCCAATTTATCTTCCAAAAGGGAAAGGCGACTCGAAAGATAATTTGGTTTTCGGCGTGGTTCACCTGTCTTTTTAAAGTTGGCAAAATCACGCTTTAATTGCTCCGAAAGCATTTTCTGGAGTTCCCCAAAGGACATTATAGGACTTTTTTTTTTATAAATAAATAGAAAAAGAACAAAAAAGAAATAGAAAAGAAAGGTCTTACTTGTTCGGCCTTGAGTTGTCTGTGTTGATTTGCGCCGCACGGGAATCCCGATTTGCACAATAAAATAAGTTCAAAGCACTGTGGATTGCACTTGTACTTTATGTGTAGGGTATACAGTAGGCCAAAATTCAATAAGTAATGTAATAAAAAAAAAAAAAAAGTGTGCATATTTTCATTCGCCAATAAACAAACTACTCCATAACATAAATATTTTCCCGCTTTCTTTACATTATTAATTAGTTTAGTGCAACGAAAGTGAGCAAATGTGACAAGTGGAGTTATTGTTCGCCGTAAGATTGTTCGTGAGAATTTTGATTTTTTTATCCGTTATCCAAGAATTGGTGGTCTGCTGTTATTTTTTCGTAATGGATATACAAGAACTAGGTATGATTATAATTTTGTTTTATATCCTAAAGAAAATTTCTCCATGCTCCGTAAAAGTGTATACCCACAAAGGCAGCCCACTTTGTGTATATTTTTTTCTCTGGTGTATTAACTTTGAGTAAGCTTTTAGTTATATTGCAGTCATTTGCAATATATGTGACTTATAAGACTGTATTACCCAAGCTATGAAGTTCCTTAGAGAGAACAAATCCTTTGCTCCTATCTGCTTCCTCTCTTGTAATATGCTATCGATTACAGGTGCAGGTGTACATTCTCGAGGATGCATGTCTTTGATATTTGGCGATCCAAGAGTGGAAATAATACGGAAAAGACGCGTCAAATCTTAGACGTGTTAATTGAAACTTTACTTAATGTGGAAAATATGGATATTAAGAATTTAGAAAGTCGCATTAACAGCTTGTGAAAAAGTATTGCAAATTATGTGAAAAGGGCTAAATCCAAACTTCTTGAAAAGTATTCCCTTGGTTAGCAACCGTTGAAGAAATTGATTTACCCAGAAATAATGCACTCAGAAGGAAAGCCAACCCAGCAATTCACGTGGCTGCCCAAGAAAAGATTACAAGCTGTGTAGCAAACGTTCAAAACGTCGAAGAATGGCTGAGTTGTCAAAATCAGATGAGTCAACTACGACTGCAATGTTCAACATTTCTGAGAGTTCGAATGAGAACTTTTGCAAAATAGACACGGACGAAATTTTGTCACTTTTCATAGAAGCCCGCTTGACTATACACCAATATTTATTAATCAAGAAATTCATCGATACCAAAGTATCTTTTAATATTTTACCATCATACGATAGTATTGTGAAGGCCAAGAAAAAGTGTTACCCATTACACGAAACCATTACGTAATCTTCGGCAGAAATTGAGTTGCAAAGTCTGTTGGATCACACATCTTCTCCAATACTAGAGTCTCAAATAAGGGCTTTAGATAGTGTTACGGGTGATTCATTAGATAACGTAACTTTAACTGGGAAATGGGGTTTCGACGGTAGTATGGGCCATAGTGAATATAAACAGAGTTTTTTGGATACCCCATTCATATTTCAGTTGTTTCTTTGCAAAAGGGGGCTTATTTTAAAGAGAAAATTTGTAACTTGAAACCTACAGTTTGTAACTTAAATAGCCGCGGATATAAAATCAAGCATTATCTGCAATTAACTATGGTAGATGGTAAAGTTTGTAGTGGCTTCAGTGAAACATCCTCTTGTAAGTTTTATATGTGTGGAGCTATGCCCAAGGAGATGAATTAAATATACATTTGCTTAAGCATTTTATCAATACGACATACCTGAGTATGTATTTGCATTTACAAATGCAAAAATCACCAAGCTGAATTTTCCAGTAGCTTCCTAAAAATGGAAACTCAACAAATTGCAATTAATTTTAAATATACAAATAATGATAATTATCTACCAGATTACAAGTTTTTCATACGTAATCCGCACTAACCATACGTGCATACCCGGGTGTGCACGTGTTAACTAAGCGTTGTGTTGTGCGACACTCGCATTGATACAAAGGTTACCTAAATAAAACTGTTGCAGAATGTACTTTTGAGTTTGGATTATCTCCGCTGGCTAGATATTAAAAAAATGACAAGTTAGGTCAAACGATAAAAAAGACATTTTGTCAAGTAAGAAAAAAATATGTTCAGGCTCAGTTTAAAGAAAAATTAGGTTTGGTTTTGGATAAGCCTCGAAGTGGCGGAAGTGGGACGTCGAACGACGGAATCACGGTCAAAAATATTTTTAACAACTCAGTTGTATCAGCTCAAAGTACAGGTCTAGGAAGAGACCTTATAGATCAGTGTTGCACAATACTACAGTGTTTGTTTGTTTTAGATCCTTTAACCCCTCGGGGGTCATAGGGCGTCAACTACGCCGCGCGCCATCTTGTTCGGAGTTCTGCAACGCGCTTGAGCTACCTCCAACTCATTCCTAAAGAGCTCGATTCCTCCTCAACTGTTCTGCGGCACGTCTGCCTAGGGCGTTCCGCTATTCTGCCTGCCTGGGTAAGCGGATTCCACTACATGGCGTATTTCGCAATGGAGTTGTCTTCGCGCCGTAAGGTGTGTCCAATCCACTGGCACTTTTTCCTTCGTATAGTAATTCTTATAGGTTCTTGGCCCGTTCTCGTATAAAGTTATTCGTTGGAGATGCGGTTCGGCCAACAAATCTTTAAGATGATCCTTAAACATTTGTTTACGAAGACTTGCAGCTTGATTGTGTTAATGGTGTCCACCTTCCAAGTACTGCACCCATAAAGCAGCACTGATTCTACGTGGGAGCGGAACAGTCGCAGCTTGGTTTTTAAACTGATAACAGTGCTTCTCTAGATTTTAGATAGCATTCCGAACGCAGCTTTAGCCTTCCCGATTCGGCTGCACACATCCAGTTCGGTGCCACAGCGAATAGCTGAAACCACACTTCCTAAATAAAGAAAGCTATCAACTTTCTCGACTTCCTGTCTGGCATTGTTAAGTTGAGCGCGGCTGTTAGAAGTACTAGGGCTTTTGTTTTGGCTGTGTTTATTTTTATCCCCACTTTGTTTACCTCAGCATCTATATTGTGGCCCATCAAATGAAGATCCATTATCCGATTTGAAACTAATCAAACATCGTCAGCGTAATCTAAGTGTTTAAGGTAAGATGTCATAGTTCAACCAATTCCATAATCACCTTCCATCAATGCTGCATGGAGTACATCGCTGATAACCACCAAGAACAATAGTGGCGACAGTATGAGTAGTAGATTTAGGTGGGTTCTGGCGCTCTGCCTTAAGGAGCCTATGTGTTAGAGTGAGAGCCCTTGAGGAGCTGAGGAGCTATTCGCTGCAATGGGTGAGAGTGAGATGTACGATTTGGGGCGAGTATTTTTTTCATATTTCACATTCACGAAAGATCTGAATTAGGGAGTGAGGTGTCATATTTCACATTTGTTTTTGGATTGAGATCTGAATTTGTTGCGCGAGGTGTCATATTTCAAGTTTGTTTTTTGGACTAAGATCTGAATTTGGAGCGAGGGGTTTTTTTTTTTTTTTTAGGTTGCGCCAAGGATGTATACTCTTCATAGATACTAATAGCCCGAGTGCTACCAGCATGCACGATTCGCAAACCTGAGTAATCGATTCCAGGAATACGCCTACGTACTAAACACACACCCTACACACTTCAACCACTCTCCCCGGGGTACTGCCATTAGGCATTTCTTCGCGGGGCTGGTTAGCAATTATGCTCTAGTCTCCGAGGCCGTCTCTTGGGCTCTTCTTAGGGCTTCTGCTCTTCGCAGCGCATTCTGCACACACACTATGAATGAGCAGATCTCCATCCACTCGCCCTCTGATCGTGTCATGTGACTTACAAGATTTTCTGGACTTGGCAGGTTTGCTCTATCTTCTGCAAAGCGTCTGCAGTAGAACACTGCATGCTCCGCGTCCTCCTCTTCGTTTGGACATATGGAACACAGGGGCGAACTATCGTGTCCAAATCTATGAAGGTATGTCCGGTAGCCACCGTGTCCGGACAGGAACTGTGTGAGGTGGTAGTTACAGTTCCCCCTCGCTCTCTCTGTCCATGATTTTATAGTGGGAATGAGCTTGTGGGTCCACCTGCCTTTGGTAGAGTTGTCCCACCTGGTTTGCCACAGCGTTGCTGATGCTGCCCTTTCCTCCTCCTTAATCCTTTTTGCCTCTTGCCGGTTCGAGGGACGTCTAAGGTATACTCTCTGCATCTCTTCAGCGAGGATGTCGATTGGGACGATCCCAGCTAAAACGCAGGCTGCATCGTCGGAGATAGTTCGGAAGCCGCTGATCACTCTGATTGCGCAGAGCCTGTGAGCTGATGATAGCTTCTTCCTGCACTCATTTGTCGCCAGTGCACCTGCCCATATCGGGGCAGCGTATAGAAGTACCGAGCTGACCACTCTGGACAGTAGGATCCTGCGGGCGTATCCAGGCCCGCCGATGTTCGGGAGCATTCGGGAAAGTGCTGCCTGCATCAGCGATGCTTTCTTACTGGAATACTCGACGTGGGCTTTGAAGCGCAGCCTGTTGTCGAGCATGACTCCAAGGTACCTCAAGGATTCTTTGGACCTGATTGTCTGGTTTCCGACCCGGAAGCTGGCGTATTCCACCTTTTTGCGGCTGGTTATTAGGACAGCTTCGGTCTTGTGGGCAGCTAGTTCCAGACCGGTAAACTCCAGCCATTCCTTTATTCTTATAACTGCCTCATCCGTGGCAGACTCCACCTCGTGTACGTGCTTGGCTACTGTAACCACTGCGATATCGTCAGCGAAGCCAATTACTTTGACTCCCTCGGGTAGTGCTAGTCGCAGAACTCCGTCGTACATAATGTTCCATAGGAGAGGTCCCAGAACCGACCCTTGCGGGACTCCCGCGGTAACACTGTAGTGCTTAACGCCATCGTCAGTATGGTATCTTAGCTTCCTATTGCAGAAGTAGTCCGTGACTATCCTCAGCAGGTAGTATGGTGTATCCATCCTGGCCAGTGATCTCCTAATGAATGGCCAGCTTGCCGAGTTGAACGCATTTTTGACGTCGAGCGTTACTACTGCGCAGTATTTCTTCGTCCCCCATTTCCACCTTTTCCCTTGTATTGCTTCAGTTGCTATATCTACTACCGCCTTTATGGCATCGACGGTAGAGCGTGATTTTCTGAAGCCGTACTGACAGTCTGACAGGGCTCCGTTTTCCTCCGCCACCGCAAGCAGTCTGTCATAGATGATACGCTCTAGGATCTTCCCCAGCGTATCGATCAGGCATATTGGGCGCGGGGTCATATTTCATATTTGTTAGTGTTTAGCTGGGGGAATCGTCATCGGAGCGAGGTGTCATATTTCACGTTTGTTTATTTTTCGTCTTTGGACTAAGATCTGAATTTGGCAACGAGGTGTCATATTTCATATTTGTTAGTTTGGGCTGTGGGGAAGTCGTACAATTCCAGGAATTTGGTTGAGATTTAAGATCAGAGTCAGAGAGTGAGGCATTAAATGTGTGTGGAGAGCGAGGTATCATATTTGATTTGATTGGGGAATTGCGGATTCCATAGATGGGTTATGATTGTTTAGAGGGTAGTTTTTATTGCTGTTGATCTGTGTGTATTTTCATATTCGATGTATGGGGAGCGAGGTATTTGGCAAATTCTATAGATAGGTTATAATTGTTTAGAGGGTATATTTTTTTGTTATTGATCAGTATGTGTCTTTTCTTTTTGTTTAGGGAGGGTGTGAGTGAGGGGGGAGAGGGGAGTTTGGCTGATTCCACTAATTGAGTTTCGGATTCTATAGAGGAATTATGAACACGTATAAGACTTCGAGAAGAGTCAGGCTGATTCATTGCTGTGTGTTTATTCATGAATGCTGATCCTAAGTTTGTAAGTGTTTATCCAATAGCAAAATACTGTGCACTACAAATGTTCATCTGTTGCTGTTCCGTAAAAAGTATAATATGAGTAAAAAGGATGGCATAAGTGAAAAAAAAATAAAAATCTGGACTATGTGAGTCAAATTGATCTGTTTGCTATTCGGTAAAGAAAAAGGGGGATTTTGTTTCCATTTATCTGCGTGTGTGGAACATCATCGGGGGTGGAGCTTAGATTGGTTTAATTGGGGAAATGGGTATCGGATTCCAAACATGGGCTATGATTGCTTAGAAGAGATCTTCTATTTTTCTATTTCTATTGATCAGTGTGTGTCTTTTTTCGTTTAGTCAGGGTGAGAGGGAGAGGGGAGAGAGGCTGATTCCAGGAATTGGGTTTTGGATTACATAGAGGAATTATGAACACGTATATGAATTTGAGAAGAGTTCTGGGCTACGAGTCAGGCAGATTCATAGCTGTGTGTTTATTCTTGAATGCTGACTTTGAGTAAGTAAATGTTTATCCCGTAGGAAATACTGTGTGGTATAAATGTTTATCTGTTGCTCTTCCGTAAAAAAAGTATAATACAGAAAACAAAAATCTGGACTATGTGAATCAAATTGATTTGTTTGCTATTCGGTGAAAAAAAAAATGGAATTTTATTTCTATTGATCTGCGTGTGCGTGACGTCATCGGGGGTTGGAGCTTAGATTGGTTAGATTGGCGAAATTGACTAATTCCATGAAATTGGTATCGGATTCCACAGATGGGCTATGATTGCTTAGAGGAGATTTTTTATTTCAATTGATCTCTGTGTATATGTACGATCATATTTCAGAGATTAATTCGATTTTTTACTGCCAAGTAAATAGCTAGGCCATTGATCATTTGCTAGAGTGAGAAGTGCACTACAAATGCTGTTGTTGTTGCTGTTCCATAAAGAAAAAAAGTACGATATGAGTAAAGAGGATGACATAAGAAAAAAAAAAAATCTGGACTATGTGAGTCAAATTAATTTGTTTGCTGTTCGGTAGAGAAAAAATAAAAGAAATAAATGCATGATATGACTAAAGAGGATGATATAATGAAGGAATAAAAAATCTGGACTCTGTGAATCAAACTGATTGTTTATTCTTAAACACCAGACTTGAGTTAGTAATTTCAATGTGAGATATAGAATATTGAGGTAGGTTAGCTCTTTAAAGGAGATAAATAAATAAAGAGGTGACGTACAGTAGTTAATGTTTTAATAGAGCAGAGCTAAAAATATTGAAACAAATAGGTGAAGTGGAGGGTGATTTAAGGGTTTTTAAGGAGTAAAAGGTTATTAATACAAAGTCTCTATTTAAGCTCGTGCGATAGATTAAAATCTTACGGATAGAATTTTTAAATAAATCAACTAATGAGGAATGTTCTGAGAAAGATTATGCTTCTATGAGAATCTTTAATGGCAAGTTCAGCAACGTCTTTAATGATTTCCTTCAGTAAGGAGGTTTATGCAATGCAGTCACAAATATTCAAAGTCAAATAATGAATTTATTTCTTCATTTGTTCGCAGATATACCTACGCAATATACTGTATATTTAAATACAAATACTCGGTACGCTTGGGCAATGCCTCAGTAACTTCTTCATAAAGCATTTGGGTGGGCAAATCCGGAAATATTTACAACTGTCTAAATAAAAGTGCTAGATGATAACGGAGAAAATACATAGGCCAGCTTGCCGAGTTGAACGCATTTTTGACGTCGAGCGTTACTACTGCGCAGTATTTCTTCGTCCCCCATTTCCACCTTTTCCCTTGTATTGCTTCAGTTGCTATATCTACTACCGCCTTTATGGCATCGACGGTAGAGCGTGATTTTCTGAAGCCGTACTGACAGTCTGACAGGGCTCCGTTTTCCTCCGCCACCGCAAGCAGTCTGTCATAGATGATACGCTCTAGGATCTTCCCCAGCGTATCGAGCAGGCATATTGGGCGCGGGGTCATATTTCATATTTGTTAGTGTTTAGCTGGGGGAATCGTCATCGGAGCGAGGTGTCATATTTCACGTTTGTTTATTTTTCGTCTTTGGACTGAGATCTGAATTTGGGAACGAAGTGTCATATTTCATATTTGTTAGCTTTGACTGGGGGATTCGTAAGATCAGAGTCAGGGAGTGTGTGTGTGTGTGTGTGTGTGTGGAGAGCGAATTGTCATATTTGATTTGATTGGCGAGTTGCTGATTCCATAGATGGGTTATGATTGCTTAGAGGGGAGTTTTTTATTGCTGCTGATCTGTGTGTGTGTGTCATATTTCAAGTTTGTTTATTTTTTGTCTTTGGACTAAGATCTGAATTTGGCAACGAGGTGTCATATTTCATATTTGTTAGTTTGGGCTGTGGGGAAGTCGTACAATTCCAGGAATTTGGTTGAGATGTAAGATCAGAGTCAGAGAGTGAGGCATTAAATGTGTGTGGAGAGCGAGGTATCATATTTGATTTGATTGGGGAATTGCGGATTCCATAGATGGGTTATGATTGTTTAGAGGGTAGTTTTTATTGCTGTTGATCTGTGTGTATTTTCATATTCGATGTATGGGGAGCGAGGTATTTGGCAAATTCTATAGATAGGTTATAATTGTTTAGAGGGTATATTTTTTTGTTATTGATCAGTATGTGTCTTTTCTTTTTGTTTAGGGAGGGTGTGAGTGAGGGGGGAGAGGGGAGTTTGGCTGATTCCAGGAATTGAGTTTCGGATTCTATAGAGGAATTATGAACACGTATAAGACTTCGAGAAGAGTCAGGCTGATTCATTGCTGTGTGTTTATTCATGAATGCTGATCCTAAGTTTGTAAGTGTTTATCCAATAGCAAAATACTGTGCACTACAAATGTTCATCTGTTGCTGTTCCGTAAAAAGTATAATATGAGTAAAAAGGATGGCATAAGTGAAAAAAAAATAAAAATCTGGACTATGTGAGTCAAATTGATCTGTTTGCTATTCGGTAAAGAAAAAGGGGGATTTTGTTTCCATTTATCTGCGTGTGTGGAACATCATCGGGGGTGGAGCTTAGATTGGTTTAATTGGGGAAATGGGTATCGGATTCCAAACATGGGCTATGATTGCTTAGAAGAGATCTTCTATTTTTCTATTTCTATTGATCAGTGTGTGTCTTTTTTCGTTTAGTCAGGGTGAGAGGGAGAGGGGAGAGAGGCTGATTCCAGGAATTGGGTTTTGGATTACATAGAGGAATTATGAACACGTATATGAATTTGAGAAGAGTTCTGGGCTACGAGTCAGGCAGATTCATAGCTGTGTGTTTATTCTTGAATGCTGACTTTGAGTAAGTAAATGTTTATCCCGTAGGAAATACTGTGTGGTATAAATGTTTATCTGTTGCTCTTCCGTAAAAAAAGTATAATACAGAAAACAAAAATCTGGACTATGTGAATCAAATTGATTTGTTTGCTATTCGGTGAAAAAAAAAATGGAATTTTATTTCTATTGATCTGCGTGTGCGTGACGTCATCGGGGGTTGGAGCTTAGATTGGTTAGATTGGCGAAATTGACTAATTCCATGAAATTGGTATCGGATTCCACAGATGGGCTATGATTGCTTAGAGGAGATTTTTTATTTCAATTGATCTCTGTGTATATGTACGATCATATTTCAGAGATTAATTCGATTTTTTACTGCCAAGTAAATAGCTAGGCCATTGATCATTTGCTAGAGTGAGAAGTGCACTACAAATGCTGTTGTTGTTGCTGTTCCATAAAGAAAAAAAGTACGATATGAGTAAAGAGGATGACATAAGAAAAAAAAAAAATCTGGACTATGTGAGTCAAATTAATTTGTTTGCTGTTCGGTAGAGAAAAAATAAAAGAAATAAATGCATGATATGACTAAAGAGGATGATATAATGAAGGAATAAAAAATCTGGACTCTGTGAATCAAACTGATTGTTTATTCTTAAACACCAGACTTGAGTTAGTAATTTCAATGTGAGATATAGAATATTGAGGTAGGTTAGCTCTTTAAAGGAGATAAATAAATAAAGAGGTGACGTACAGTAGTTAATGTTTTAATAGAGCAGAGCTAAAAATATTGAAACAAATAGGTGAAGTGGAGGGTGATTTAAGGGTTTTTAAGGAGTAAAAGGTTATTAATACAAAGTCTCTATTTAAGCTCGTGCGATAGATTAAAATCTTACGGATAGAATTTTTAAATAAATCAACTAATGAGGAATGTTCTGAGAAAGATTATGCTTCTATGAGAATCTTTAATGGCAAGTTCAGCAACGTCTTTAATGATTTCCTTCAGTAAGGAGGTTTATGCAATGCAGTCACAAATATTCAAAGTCAAATAATGAATTTATTTCTTCATTTGTTCGCAGATATACCTACGCAATATACTGTATATTTAAATACAAATACTCGGTACGCTTGGGCAATGCCTCAGTAACTTCTTCATAAAGCATTTGGGTGGGCAAATCCGGAAATATTTACAACTGTCTAAATAAAAGTGCTAGATGATAACGGAGAAAATACATAGGTATGTAATAGAAGTAGATTTAGATTATCCAGAATATCTTCATGACGCACTTACATAAAAGCAGATAGTCAAGGAAGCAGTACTTAATGCTGAAATTACAATTGGCGAAATTGACTAATTCCAGGAAATTGGTATCGGATTCCACAGATGGGTTATGATTGCTTAGAGGAGATTTTTTATTTTCTTATTTCAATTGATCTCTGTGTATATGTACGATCATATTTTAGAGATTAATTTGATTTAATTGGCAGTAAATAGCTAGGCCATTGATCATTTGCTAGAGTGAGAAGGGCTACATGGATGTTACAGTGGCTGGGGGTGATAAGAATTTGAGAAAAGTTCTGGACTGTTTATTCTTGAATGCTGACCCTAAGTTAGTAAATATTTATCCCATAGCAAATGCTGTGCACTACAAATGCTGTTGTTGTTGCTGTTCCATAAAGAAAGAAAGTACGATATGAGTAAAGAGGATGACATAAGAAAAAAAAAAAATCTGGACTATGTGAGTCAAATTGATTTGTTTGCTGTTCGGTAGAGAAAAAATTAAAGAAATAAATGTATGATATGACTAAAGAGGATGATACCTATAAGGAAGGAATACAAAATATGGACCCTGTGAATCAAACTGATTGTTTATTCTTAAACGCCAGACTTAAGTTAGTAATTTCAATGTGAGATATAGAATATTGAGGTAGGTTAGCTGTTTAAAGGAGATAAATAAATAAAGAGGTGACGTACAATAGTTAATGTTTTATCAGAGCAGAGCGAACATTTTTGAAAGAAACAGGTGAAGTGGAGGGTGATTTAGAGGTTGTTAAGGAGTAAAAGATGATTAATGCAAGTCTCGTTTTTTGCAATTATCAAAGCATAGACTTGATCAGAAGAAGGGACGCCTTTCCTTATGATTATTTAAGCTCGTGGGATAAATTAAATGAATTATCTCTTACGTATAGAATTTTTAAATAAACTAACTAATGAGGAATGTTCTAAGAAAGATTATGCTCCTAGGGGATTCTTTAATGGCAACTAAAGCATCGTCTTTAGTGAATTCCTTCAGTAAGAAGGTTAACGCAATGCAGTCACAAATATTTAAAGTCAAATAATGAATTAATTTCTTCATTTGATCGGTGATAAACCTTCGCAATATACTGTATATTTAGATACTGTACGCTTGGGTAATGTCTCAATAACTTCCTTACAACGCATTTGAGTGGACAAATCTGGAAAAATTAACAACTGTCTATATAAAAGTGCTAGATGATAATGGAGAAAATATGTATGTATTAGAAGTAGATTTAGATTATCCAGAATCTCTTCATGACGCACTTACCTAAAAGCAGGTAGTCAAGGAAGCAGTACTTAATGCTGAAATTAAAAATTTTATCGAATAATTACCATTGTGAAAATAAAACGTTCAAGCCCAGAACAGAAAAACTGACCGATTTTAAATCTGAAAACAAATGATATGTTATAAAACACAAATTCATATTTTAAAAGAATTTTTTTATTTTATTTGTATCCACTTAAAAACTTTTCCAATAGATAAACATAAATTCTTAACGCTAATTTTGTTTTTGACAATGTGTTTGATAAGAACTGATGTTAATATATGATACCTGCTTCCCGTAGCTCTTCCACAATTGAGTTTACCTCATTTTGATGATTATTATTGCTAGCATTTTGAGTCTTAGTCTTTCAACGAGCTCATTGGGGTCATTCCAGTACACATATTTAACGGGATTATTAGAATAGCTCATGTCTGATGAATTATTATTGTATGCTTTTCCAATTTTCTTTATAACCCTTTGCGTAAGGTTTTGTAATAAAGGCCGAATAACATGTTTATACTTATAACCTCCATTATCTTTAACCTGTGAGTTGCCATCATAATTTTTTAAGTGTACCTTTGTTTTTTGTAGAATTTTAAGATATTCATCCAAGTCTTCATTGGTATATCGTTCTTTTCTAGGATTTTTCCGAAAAATTAATTCATAGAGGCCCTCTCTTCCAGGGAAGATTTCATCATCAATAACGAGATTCTTTTGCTCGTTAATTACAAGACTTGATCTGCCCAACTTTGTTGAATTTGATTGTACATCGAAATGCGGACCATAGATCTTATCCAGATTCGATTCTGATGGCGATGATCTATTGACAGGTGTACTTTGATCAAGATTATCAGCTTCTGATGGCGATGGTCTGTTGGCAGGTGTACTTTGATCAATATTGTCTATATCGAAATTTTCGTGTATTCTAAATGAAAAATCTTTATCATCCATCGTTGGTTGAATGTTTGACTCAGGATATGAAGAGTCAAAACTCTCCTCCAGAGCAAATTTTTCTTTGGTGGACTTTGGAATTGTAATTTTCGTCGAGGCTTTGTTTTAGTCATTATATCGTACTCAACAGTATCTCGACTTTCGACATTTTTACAATTTCTTTTAAGGGATCAACTATTGACTTAAAAGTATTATCAAATTCCCTTTCCTTCATGATTTGCCCAGTTTTGAGAAGCTTATATTTATATTTTCATTTAGAATACCCGAAAATTTCGATATAGACAATATTGATCAAAGTACACCTGCCAATAGATCATCGCCATCAGAAGCTGATAATCTTGATCAAAGTACACCTGTCAATAGATCATCGCCATCAGAATCGAATCTGGATAAGATCTATGGTCCGCATTTCGATGTACAATCAAATTCAACAAAGTTGGGCAGATCAAGTCTTGTAATTAACGAGCAAAAGAATCTCGTTATTGATGATGAAATCTTCCCTGGAACAGAGGGTGTGAGAGAGGTAATTTTTCATTACGAAAACAAAAGCTTCCCCTTTTTCTTTGTCCAGATTGTACCACTTGATTTTCTCAGAGACTCTTGTTTGTTTGCATTTCTTCGGTGTTTTCATAAAAATTTCTGTTAGCAGGAGACGGTGTTGACGAGCGATTGCCTCTCCCAGGATCACTTTGCAATCTTTTACCCGGGGCTTCATGAAACTGCCTACCAAATGGTAGTCAATCTGAGTTTCATCTCCACCACTGCTGTAAGTGATCAGGTGTCGGCTTTGTTTGATGAACATGGTATTTAACACGATAAGACCGTGTGATTTGCACATGCTTAGGATGTCTTCACCAGGAAGGTTCCTGGTGCCATATCCTAGTCCTCCATGGCAGTCTTCATAGTCTTCGTTTGATTTCCCGACATGTCCATTCAAATCTCCTCCAAGAAATAGAAATTCTTCCTTTGGGATGTTCTTAAGGAGATTGTGGAAATCTAGCCAAAATGCATCTTTATCTCTCTGATTGTACCCATCTTGGGGAGCATATGCACTGACAATATTCCACACCTCTCCTTGTATTACTAGTTTGAGAGACATCAAACGGTCGCTGGACTTCGAAATGCTCAAGACGTTACCAAGTAGCTCTGCCGCAAGGATGATACCGATTCCGTTCTTAGACTTTTCCGTTCCGTAGTAGAACATCTTGTAATCTTTTGTCCTAACGTCCAAGAAACGCGCCCGATTTACGGTGTTTTTCCATTTCGTCTCTTGGACACACAAGATGTCCACCCGCCTTCTATTCATCATCTCTTCCAGCTCGTAACTTCGACCGGCCATGCTTCCAACGTTCCAACTCGCGACCCTCAAGTGCACTTCTCACTCTAGCAAATGATCAATGGCCTAGCTATTTACTTGGCAGTAAAAAATCGAATTAATCTCTGAAATATGATCGTACATATACACAGAGATCAATTGAAATAAAAAATCTCCTCTAAGCAATCATAGCCCATCTGTGGAATCCGATACCAATTTCATGGAATTAGTCAATTTCGCCAATACAACCAATCTAAGCTCCAACCCCCGATGACGTCACGCACACGCAGATCAATAGAAATAAAATTCCATCTTTTTTTTTTCACCGAATAGCAAACAAATCAATTTGATTCACATAGTCCAGATTTTTGTTTTCTGTATTATACTTTTTTTACGGAAGAGCAACAGATAAACATTTATACCACACAGTATTTCCTACGGGATAAACATTTACTTACTCAAAGTCAGCATTCAAGAATAAACACACAGCTATGAATCTGCCTGACTCGTAGCCCAGAACTCTTCTCAAATTCATATACGTGTTCATAATTCCTCTATGTAATCCAAAACCCAATTCCTGGAATCAGCCTCTCTCCCCTCTCCCTCTCACCCTGACTAAACGAAAAAAGACACACACTGATCAATAGAAATAGAAAAATAGAAGATCTCTTCTAAGCAATCATAGCCCATGTTTGGAATCCGATACCCATTTCCCCAATTAAACCAATCTAAGCTCCACCCCCGATGATGTTCCACACACGCAGATAAATGGAAACAAAATCCCCCTTTTTCTTTACCGAATAGCAAACAGATCAATTTGACTCACATAGTCCAGATTTTTATTTTTTTTTCACTTATGTCATCCTTTTTACTCATATTATACTTTTTACGGAACAGCAACAGATGAACATTTGTAGTGCACAGTATTTTGCTATGGGATAAACACTTACAAACTTAGGATCAGCATTCATGAATAAACACACAGCAATGAATCAGCCTGACTCTTCTCGAAGTCTTATACGTGTTCATAATTCCTCTATAGAATCCGAAACTCAATTCCTGGAATCAGCCAAACTCCCCTCTCCCCCCTCACTCACACCCTCCCTAAACAAAAAGAAAAGACACATACTGATCAATAACAAAGAAATATACCCTCTAAACAATTATAACCTATCTATAGAATTTGCCAAATACCTCGCTCCCCATACATCGAATATGAAAATACACACAGATCAACAGCAATAAAAACTACCCTCTAAACAATCATAACCCATCTATGGAATCCGCAATTCCCCAATCAAATCAAATATGATACCTCGCTCTCCACACACATTTAATGCCTCACTCTCTGACTCTGATCTTACATCTCAACCAAATTCCTGGAATTGTACGACTTCCCCACAGCCCAAACTAACAAATATGAAATATGACACCTCGTTGCCAAATTCAGATCTTAGTCCAAAGACAAAAAATAAACAAACTTGAAATATGACACACACACACAGATCAGCAGCAATAAAAAACTCCCCTCTAAGCAATCATAACCCATCTATGGAATCAGCAACTCGCCAATCAAATCAAATATGACAACTCGCTCTCCACACACACACACACACACATACACACTCCCTGACTCTAACCCATAGGGCTCGGCATACAGAATGGCGATGACGAAATTGAAGGGCTATAAGACTCCTCAAATAACATGTCCGATAATGCTGAGATCCATAGTAGAGCACCTCTTCCCTCAAAGGCCTGCTACTATGTGCAATATTATACGAGAAGTCAATCCAGAAGATATTCCTTTAATTACTCACGAGGAGCTGCAAAGGGCATGCAGCAAGATAGGTGACAACAAGGCGCCGGGACCTGACGGCATCCCGAATAAGGCAGTAAAGGCAGCTGTAAAAAAAAGACCAGACCTCTTCATATCAACAATGCAGAAATGCCTTGAAGAAGGAACCTTTCCCGAAAAATGGAAGACGCAGCATTTGGTCCTACTGCCAAAAGGAAAGAAGCCTCCAGGGGAACCATCATCCTATCGTCCAATATGCCTATTGGACACCATGGGAAAGATCCTCGAGAAGATAATCTATAATAGATTACTCGCAGTAGCAGAAGAGAAAGGAGCCCTCTCAGATCACCAATTTGGTTTCAGAAGAGAACGATCTACTGTTGATGCCATAAGAGCGGTAGTTGATATCGCCAAAGGTGCCATCGAAGGCGAAAGATGGCTCTATGGCACAAAGGAGTATTGTGCAGTAGTAACGCTGGACGTTAAAAACGCATTTAACTCTGCGGACTGGTCGTTTATTAGAAGGTCACTTGCCAGGATGGATACGCCATATTACCTGCTACGGATAGTGACGAACTACTTCAACAACAGGAAGCTGAGGTACAACACCGATGATGGGGTAAAATACTACGACGTAACTGCGGGAGTTCCACAGGGATCGGTTTTAGGGCCACTATTGTGGAACATCATGTACGACGGAGTCCTACGATTAACTCTACCTGGCGGAGTAACGATAAATGGATTCGCCGACGACATTGCAGTCGTGACAGTAGCTAAACAGATCCATGCAGTAGAATCAGCTACAAATGAAGCAATTGCCCGGATAAAAGATTGGCTAATATCCGCCGGACTAGAACTAGCTGACCATAAGACAGAAGCTGTTCTTATAACCAGCCGGAAAACCGTCGAATTTGCCAACTTTCAGGTTGGTAACCAAACCATCAGGTCGAAGGAGGCGGTTAAATACCTTGGAGTAATGCTGGACAACAAGCTACGGTTTAAAACGCATGTTGATTTTGTTGCCAAAAAAGCATCGCATATGCAGGGAGCTCTCTCGCGTATCATGCCTAACATCGGTGGACCTGGATACGCTAGAAGGATTCTACTCTCTAGAGTTATCACCTCAGTTCTGTTGTATGCCGCCCCAGTCTGGGCGGAGGCACTGAGGACGAAGGAGACCAAAAGGAGACTATCGTCATCATACAGACTCTGTGCGCTACGGACAATCAGCGGCTTTCGAACCATCTCTGACGAAGCTGCATTTGTCATAGCTGGAATGATCCCCATCGATATTCTCGCAGATGAAATGCTGAGGATATATAACAGAAGAGCATTGAGTCATCACGACGCCACTGGTATCAAGGTGATAAAAATCGAAGAAAGGGCACCGTCAGCAGCTATGTGGCAAGCTCGTTGGGCTAATACAACAAAAGGCAGATGGACATATAAACTTATACCGACAATCCAAGACTGGATAAGTCGAAAGCATGGAGACTGCAACTATCATCTAACGCAGTTCCTGTCTGGCCACGGTGGCTACCGCAAATATCTACACCGTTTTGGACATGACAACTCACCATCCTGCCCGGAATGCCCAGGTGAAGATGAAGATACGGAGCACGCAGTGTTTTACTGCACACGTTTCACGGCATGGAGAATTACTCTGCCAAGTCCGTCACTACTCCTCGACCATATGTTACAGTCGGAAGAGAATTGGATGGCAATATGTTCCTTCGTAACAACTCTACAAAAAGAGCTGCGGAGAATAGAAGAGCTAAGAAGAGCAGCTGAAGCAGCGGAAGAAGCTGACACAAGAAGCATAGCATAAATTGCTAACCAGCCCCGCGAAGTAATACCTAACGGCAGTCCCGCGGGGAGAGTGGTTGAAGTGTGTAGGGTGTGTGTTTAGTACGTAGGCGTATTCCTGAAATCGATTACTCAGGTTTGCGAATCGTGCATGCTAGTAGCACTCGGGCTATTAGTATCTATGAAGATTACACATCCCTGGCGCAATCCAAAAAAAAAAAAAAACTCCCTGACTCTGATCTTACGAATCCCCCAGTCAAAGCTAACAAATATGAAATATGACACTTCGTTCCCAAATTCAGATCTCAGTCCAAAGACGAAAAATAAACAAACGTGAAATATGACACCTCGCTACGATGACGATTCCCCCAGCTAAACACTAACAAATATGAAATATGACCCCTCGCTCCAAATTCAGATCTTAGTCCAAAAAGCAAAACATAAACAAACTTGAAATATGACACCTCGCGCAACAAATTCAGATCTCAATCCAAAAACAAATGTGAAATATGACACCTCACTCCCTAATTCAGATCTTTCGTGAATGTGAAATATGAAAAAAATACTCGCCCCAAATCGTACATCTCACTCTCACCCATTGCAGCGAATAGCTCCTCAGCTCCTCAAGGGCTCTCACTCTAACACATAGGCTCCTTAAGGCAGAGCGCCAGAACCCACCTAAATCTACTACTCATACTGTCGCCACTATTGTTCTTGGTGGTTATCAGCGATGTACTCCATGCAGCATTGATGGAAGGTGATTATGGAATTGGTTGAACTATGACATCTTACCTTAAACACTTAGATTACGCTGACGATGTTTGATTAGTTTCAAATCGGATAATGGATCTTCATTTGATGGGCCACAATATAGATGCTGAGGTAAACAAAGTGGGGATAAAAATAAACACAGCCAAAACAAAAGCCCTAGTACTTCTAACAGCCGCGCTCAACTTAACAATGCCAGACAGGAAGTCGAGAAAGTTGATAGCTTTCTTTATTTAGGAAGTGTGGTTTCAGCTATTCGCTGTGGCACCGAACTGGATGTGTGCAGCCGAATCGGGAAGGCTAAAGCTGCGTTCGGAATGAAATCTAAAATCTAGAGAAGCACTGTTATCAGTTTAAAAACCAAGCTGCGACTGTTCCGCTCCCACGTAGAATCAGTGCTGCTTTATGGGTGCAGTACTTGGAAGGTGGACACCATTAACACAATCAAGCTGCAAGTCTTCGTAAACAAATGTTTAAGGATCATCTTAAAGATTTGTTGGCCGAACCGCATCTCCAACGAATAACTTTATACGAGAACGGGCCAAGAACCTATAAGAATTACTATACGAAGGAAAAAGTGCCAGTGGATTGGACACACCTTACGGCGCGAAGACAACTCCATTGCGAAATACGCCATGTAGTGGAATCCGCTTACCCAGGCAGGCAGAATAGTGGAACGCCCTAGGCAGACGTGGCGCAGAAGATCAATTTGACTCACATAGTCCAGATTTTTATTTTTTTTTTCACTTATGTCATCCTTTTTACTCATATTATACTTTTTACGGAACAGCAACAGATGAACATTTGTAGTGCACAGTATTTTGCTATGGGATAAACACTTACAAACTTAGGATCAGCATTCATGAATAAACACACAGCAATGAATCAGCCTGACTCTTCTCGAAGTCCTATACGTGCTCATAATTCCTCTATAGAATCCGAAACTCATTTCCTGGAATCAGCCAAACTCCCCTCTCCCCTCTCACTCTCACCCTCCCTAAACAAAAAAAAAGACACATACTGATCAAAAAAAAAAAATATACCCTCTAAACAATCATAACCTATCTATAGATCTTGCCACATACCTCGCTCCCCATACATCAAATATGAAAATACACACAGATCAACAGCAATAAAAACTCCCCTCTAAACAATCATAACCCATCTATGGAATCCGCAATTCCCCAATCAAATCAAATATGATACCTCGCTCTCCACACACATTTAATGCCTCACTCCCTGACTCTGATCTTACATCTCAACCAAATTCCTGGAATCGTACGACTTCCCCACAGCCCAAACTAACAAATATGAAATATGACACCTCGTTGCCAAATTCAGATCTTAGTCCAAAGACAAAAAATAAACAAACTTGAAATATGACACACACACACAGATCAGCAGCAATAAAAAACTCCCCTCTAAGCAATCATAACCCATCTATGGAATCAGCAACTCGCCAATCAAATCAAATATGACAACTCGCTCTCCAAACACACACACACACACACTCCCTGACTCCGATCTTACGAATCCCCCAGTCAAAGCTAACAAATATGAAATATGACACCTCGTTCCCAAATTCAGATCTCAGTCCAAAGACGAAAAATAAACAAACGTGAAATATGACACCTCGCTCCGATGACGATTCCCCTAGCTAAGCGCCAACAAATATGAAATATGACCCCTCGCTCCAAATTCAGATCTTAGTCCAAAAGCAAAACATAAACAAACTTGAAATATGACACCTTGTGCAACAAGTTCAGATCTCAATCCAAAAACAAATGTGAAATATGACACCTCACTCCCAAATTCAGATCTTCCGTGAATGTGAAATATGAAAAAAAGACTCGCCCCAGATCTTACATCTCACTCTCACCCATTGCAGCAAATAGCTCCTCAGCTCCTCAAGGGCTCTCACTCTAACACATAGGCTCCTTAAGGGAGAGCGCCAGAACCCGCCTAAACCTACTACTAGTATGCACCCTTGACGTACTCCACTTTGGACTTCAAAATCCCCTGACACCTTACCATTGTGTAAGACGTGACACTTACCGCCCTCGTATATAGCCCTGATAATAGCTATAAGTTTTTCTGGGATGCCTCTCCTACGCAAGGCCAACCACATAGCATCTCGATTTAAGCTGTCGAAAGCCTTCTCGAAGTCGATAAACAGCAAATGCAGCGGGGACTTCAACTCAACGCATCGATTCGATTATGATTCGTAAGGTGTTTATGTGGTTGATGCAGGAGGATCTAGCGCAGAAGCCTACCTGTTCGACGTCGAGAGTTGAATCTAAATGCTCTTTGATTTGTTCCAGAATTATTCTAGCTGTTATTTTGGCTACGACTGGAAGAACGCAAATACTTCTCCAGTTTTCGCATTCCATCAAGTTTCCCTTTTTCGGAAGTTTAATGATCATCTCTCTTTTCCTCTCCTGCGGAAATTGTTCACTGCAGATCTGTCGATGTATTTGGTGTCGCTTAAAATAGTTCGACAGGGATGCCATCAATACCCACCACCGTGTTCTTCTTGAGGGACTTGATTGCTGTTATTATTTCGGTTTTACTGGAAGGTACGGTGCGAATTCGGGAATTTGTTGCTTCGAACTGCTCATTCGAATTCGAGATCATACCGCCATCGTCTAAGTGGTTTAGCACGGTAGCAAAATGTTTTCTCCACAAATTTTTCCTCAGGTCGTTGTCGAGTGGATTTTTACTCTAAATCCCACCCTAACTTTCTATTTTCGTTAAAAAATAATGGCACAAACTAGTGCATATACAACATTTAAATTACAAAAATATTACTTGCTAAGTCGGCAATTACGAGTATGAGTACATATATTTTTCCTGACTTACGAGCATCTGGTTTTGAAATAGAAGACGAGAGTTTAATATTAATATAATAGCATAAAATAATACAAAAAAATGTCTGGTCTCATTACCATGACACACATATTTGGCACAAGAGCCCATGAAGGACCTAGGTCTAGCTTCTCACAACCACTCCTGTTGTGTGCATTATATTTTTCGCATGAATGAAAGGGACCTACAGTTTTGTATGTGAAGGGCAATTTTTATTTTGTTTTTGTGACAACAATTCTCTCGGATGTTTGTCAAACGTTCGCGAGAGGTGGGACCGTGCAAAAACGTTTGGTGTTTTCTGGGATTCGAACATAGAACATCACGCACAGTGGTCCGACACACTAACCTCTGCGCCACTGCTCCCACAGTGAATGGTATAAGGAGGGGCGGATTTAACTTTTTGGCGCCCTAGTTTTTCTCTATATGTTATTAGATATATTCACTTCAGATGGAATTATTTATTCATAAAGAAACAAAATAAGGAGAAAAGCACTGTGCAAACATACCATTTTAAATCAGAAGTCTAATAACCGAAATAGTTCTAGCTACGAAAAAAGAGTAATCTACATAGTACCATCATAAATACTGTTTCAGATGTAAATACTCGTAGGTATGGAAAAATAAGGACAGAATGCATTAATTTAATTTTTTCCCAAATATCCTAAATATAAAAAAAAAAAACAATTTATTCAAAATGACATCCGTTTACTCTTATACAGGCCTTGAGATGAGTTCAATCGTAGCACGCACGATTTCTATTGCGAAAATTTTGACTGCTTTTCTAAATCTAAATTTTAGGTTTGGGTGCTTTTCGTACGAATCATGCCATCCAAGGATGTGGGTAATACCAGATGCTGTAGGGAACCGTTAAAAGTTGTAACAGTATTTATGATAGTACTATGTATTTTTGTGGTGCCCCCTTCTGTGGTGATGCCCTAGGCCAGTGCCTAGTGTACTTGATTATAAATCCATCAGTGGTTTTACGTAATAACGCAAAAATTAAGAAAATTAACAAAAATTTACATATGCTTGCTACATTTTCTTTGAAAACACTACATTTTTATTGTCAGCATACTACAATATAATCGCTCTGGAAAACGTCGCAACGATGGTCGTAATTGTTTTGCTGCAGATAGCGTAATTGGCTGGATAAAAAATAAATAGCAACACCAAGTAAAAAGAGAAAAACTTTCAGATGGCGTATTTAGGTTAATATATTTTTATATAAAGACTTATATTTCGTTACAAAATCTTTATTTTTCATAACAGCATCGACTTTGTTCTTCATCGAGTTGACTTATTTTCGATTTGTGCCAGGACATTGAAGTCGAAACTTCCTGAACAATTCTTCACAGATGAGAAGGCCACTGTAAAACATCCACACTATTTTGCTCAAACGAGTTTTGTAAGTACATCGTCCTAAGGGTAGTAATCAACTTTTGGTAGTTTGTAAAAAAAAACACTTAGAATACCGCCTCGTTTTCTATATCGACGCTCATTTACAATAAAGCTCCAATTTATTATGTCTTTGACAAACTCAAACCGTTCGCTACGCATTTTGCAGCTAGCTTACTGCTAGCGGATACACATTTCCTCCACCTGTACTTGAGAGCGTAGAACACTCCATGGAACCAATCCATTTTCGCACTCATACAAGTTGCAAGACTACTTTATACTTTTAGGTGGTATACCTAAGGTGACCATAATTTTTTGCTTTCAAAGCGGGACATCTGTACATTTCTTTCGGCAAAACACATAATATTTTTTAAATTATTCAAAATATGGGAAGTAATGTTAATGTATATTTCACATGAATTAGATAAAAAATGAAAGTATTTTTTTTTTTTTGCGCTCGAAAGTTAAAATATATCTTTTTTTTTGTCTGGGGGGTAGTGGAAAAATGTTAATGCGCACGAAACTTCTACTCACTAAAAACCCACATTTAACCCATTTTCAACATGACACCATCCATTCCGGAACCTGATGCATTGCTTCAGAGTGGTGTCGTTTTTTACATCTATTTTACATTTTTCTCTTGGTGCGGGTTTATAATATCTTGCCGGTAAGGCTTTCATCAATTTGGTAATATTTACTTCCTTCTCTCTCTTTTTCGATCTGAGTACCATCGTAATGAATAAAGATATTTTATTCCACATGTCGATACTCGAGACCATCTTGTTTACGGCACGTATCTACAAAAAGAAAATACTGTTAGCCGACATCGCTCACCTAGTCGCGAATACCAAACGGATGAAGAAGAGCTAACAAGTGAAACGAATTGGATCGGAAAGAAACGCAAAAAACGCAAAGCTGGTTCCTCACCGGAAGTCGAGCCACAAAAAGATGGAGAGCTCAAAGAGTTGCAAGAAAAGCCACAACAAATAAAATTACGTCCTCCGCCACAGATAAACGTCGTTGGAATTACGGGCTATAATAAGTTGCATTGCCTCCTTTAAGTAACACTAGCATCGAAGCTTAAGGTGACGTCTCTCCGAAATAATATGTGGAAAATCAATATCGATGATGCCGACGGTTACCGAGCAGTGTCTCAAAAATGTAATGCCGAGAAGATTCAGTGGTATACTTATAAAATAAGTTAGAAAGACCACTGCGTGTTGTAGCAAGGGGACTCCACCCCTCGTGCACTGAAGAAGATGTTATAAACGACCTCCAAGACAAAAGCTTCAAAATGTTTGATGCCGTCAATATTATCAAGAAGGAGAAGCAACAGTCGGAGGGAGATCAGGAAAAATTGGTAAAGCGTGGACCACTATTAATGCTAAGCTTTGATAAAGACGAAAATAAAGATGTAATATATGGTATTAAAACTATTCTAAACATCGTGGTTAAAATCGAACCTATGCGTGAGAGCTCCAGATCGATCCCGCTGTGTAAGCGCTGTCAAGGCTTCAATCATACGCAGACTTACTGCCAGAAAGAGCCGCGATGCGTTAAATGCGCAGGTAAACATCTCTCGGAAGAGTGTCACCTAAATAAGCAAACATCAGCCACCTGTACAAACTGCAAAGGGAAACATCCTGCGAACTATCGAGGTTGCAAATTGACGAAAAAGCTCCAAAAAAGGCGCGATACGCTAAAAATTCCATGCGCCCTAATCCGAAATCAATTAAGAACAGACAGAACAGAACAGAAAATAGCTACAAAAAAAGCAGCAAAAGATAGAAAATCCGTCAATATTAATTTAAGATCGGATAATGAAGAAAAACCCAAACCTAGTAGAGAAAAGGTGGCAAAAGCAAAATCTTCGAATATTGGCGTGCAGTTTTATGCTCAAGCGGCGATGACAGTCAACGGCAAGTACATGACTGACAACTCACGGGAGATCAAAGCAAGAAACCATCCAAACTTTAACGTAAAGACTCTTGCTCAAGTTGCGACATTCGGAAACGGTGATAGAGGTAGCTCACAAGATCCTGTATCCCATGGTTTTTCCCTAATTCTTGCGAAACTTGAAGAGCAATGCAAAACAAACAAACTAATTTTCGAAAAAATAGTTGCACTAGAAAACAACATTCATAACACGCGCACTTTAACCAGAATATGAAAGAAACGCTTAAAATTCTTACATGGAACCCTAACGGGCTCATACAAAGACTCGACGGGCTAGAAATATTTATACGAGAAAAAGATGTTAACACGTTGGCTGCTAGTGAAAATGTGCGCAAAAAAGGAGGAAATTTATGTTTTAAACACAAATGTATCAACGATGATCACTATATGAAAATATGTTCAAATATGTCTTGTGCAGCCCCCAACTCATACGATAAATTATAAATACATAGTAGGTACAGACACGGTACGGACGACACGGAGCGACAGAGCACAAAGTACCTATTAACTACCCAGTTATGTATTTCAGTTTCAAGTCTGTTTTTTAGTGTTTTTATTTTTAGTTTTTCTTTTTTGTGCTGTATCTGTGAGCAAAATTATTTTTAATATATGCATTTACTGAGAATGAGTTTAATGAACGAAACATGCATCCATATGGGGTGGCCTTTTTCCAAAGCGGGGCATTTTGGGTTCTTTGGGGACAGCGGGACACAAAGCTCGAAAGCGGGACTGACCTTAGGTATACCTCTTATTGTTCTGAAGAGGTGTTCTTCTTTCCATCCCGTACCTAAAATCGTGTATATTTCTCTCTCTCTCCAGCTGCCGACCTTTTGCACTTCCGTCCTTCGGTTGCTCGATGTGTGTGCCAAGAACATACTCTGTTGAAATGACCATATATATGTACATTCGAAATCGCCAATACTGCCTCGAAATTGTTAGGTTTCGTAAAGCGGTGTAAGAAATATTTCATCCTTCAGAACTAGCTTCAATTTATGTCTTCATTTGCCATAAGTTAGGGTATAACGCTCGCATCTATCTGGTCAGGTTAATCAGAACCTCAGAATCGAAATGGTAGCGGACGAGTCCTCAATGGGCCAATGACACAACTATTCTTATGACTTATATGGCGCACGGACATAAGCCCCAAAGACCCAAATCGAATCAAATCGAGACATAAAGTCCAATATTTTTTTGACGAAAATGATAAAAACGTCCCAAATTTTAAGAGTTAATATCTATTCAAAAAAAACTGTGGATTTCCATTAGGCGTCGTATTTTAATGAATACTATTATCGCGTGTGGTCGAAATTCGACCGAGGGGAAATGAACAAACAGCGCGAAAAACAACGCTATGTATTTGTTTACATAACTTATTTTATATAGTATTCTCCCGTGCAGGGAAGGCATAGAGATCTAAGCTCATACAGCCATGAACGTGATCAAAATGCTTTCATTTAACTGGTTTAAGTGTTTTGTATGAGGAAATCATGTGTGTATACTTTATATTACCTGACTTAACTGTAATATACGCAGATATTTTTTTTCCTGCGCTTCTATGACACAGCATTTTTCAAATGATATAAGTTTTATCCCCCTCCTTTTAAAATAAATACTAAAAAACCTACGATAAATTACGTGTTCACGTATTAATATAAAAGATAACTATCTGAGCAGTGCTCGCTTCGCTTCGCCCGCATTTTAGTTGACGGTTATTTAGTTGTTGAAACATAATTACCAACTGAATACAATACCAAAAATGTGTAAGCTCAATTATAACTTCCCCCGTGGGAATCACCACCAAAGCACACACAAACCCGCTCACAACTCACAATTAAATTTAAATCCATTAAAATATTCTAAAATGTGGACAAATCTAACGATCAACAACATCTCATATAACAAAATTAAAAAATATTGCAATTGTTTTTTGTCTATACATGCACATGCATGTACATATGTACCTACGCGTATATTCCCAAGTCTCTTAATTGCATGAAGTTTTGACAGCACATGGTTTTGACAGCACATGGATATCTTAATTAATAAAATTTACAATATCTTAGATTTGGCACTGATAATGTTTTTTTTTTCAATTTTAACTCTAGAAGAGATCGCACACCGAAGATCAAAACATAATCATGGGATAGCGCCCCCATATACTCACACACACATACTATTGCAACGAAAGCCACTGCTGCATGACTGCTGGCCGTGGTCTCCTCTGAAGAAAAATTGTGGGCGATCAACCCCCTTTATCCCATTTAAAGCTTGAATTTCGGAAAATCGGGGTTGCTGTTGGATTTGAGGTGGGTGCGAGGATGGGTGTATGCAAAGTTTCTTTATATCCATATTTAGCACACAAACTCGCACCCCCCTCAAATCCAACAATGATCCCAAGCAGGAGGGTTGCATTGTACTGCACATACACATTGCACTGTTTATGGAATCTGCTTGTAATTTCGCAACTTTACGTCGCCAGAAAGTTACTTATACCGTATTGAGACATTCGATATTGAGGCAGGACATTTTTTATTATGACCACAAATAATTTGTGAACTTATAACCCACCCACGTGGGTCGAAAGTTCATTGTGAACTTTTGGCCTGTGGACTTATGACCCTGCACCAAAAAAGTTATGGCTACCAAGCAACCAAAAGCCTCGGATACGCATGATGTCTTTAGTAGCGTAGACGGAAAACACGACCTGCAAGACAACGCATCGAACCACAGATTGAGGTTAGTCGACTTTGCGCGGGACGGAACGTTGTCGCAGCTAGTACGCGGTTCCCACGTTTTAATATTCACAAGGAGGCATGGCTTTCTTTTGATCGAAAAACCGTCAACCAAATAAATCATACTGCGACTGGCGTAATGCGCTATTCCAGTATTCTCGGTGTCCGAGGAGCGAACGTGAACTCGGATTATTACCTAGTTGTAGCCATGGTATGGGTGCGGATATCCAGAACCGAGTGAAATCAAGGAAATACTGTGAAGAAGTTCGACGTCGGACGGCTACAATCGCAAGAGACCACCAGAGCCTTTCGCGGTCGAGTCTCTTTTAATCTCAATCTAAGTCCTATGCCACCATCAGTAAATGCGGAAGACCAGTGGCAGCATTTCCAACAAGCCATCAGATATTCCACCTCTAATGTACTGGGTTTCTCTCGGCCACCACAACTAAACTCCTGGTTTGATGAGGAATTCCGGCAAGCACATGCAGCAAAACAAGAGGCGTACAAGGCGCTGCATAGAAGGACTAGAGCTGCTCGTATGGTCTAAGAGTGGAGGAGAAAAGAGAAACATCGACTTCTCAGAAAGAAGGAAAAGTAGCATGAGGAGCGCTCGATCCAGGAGATTAAGAGACTTTATTGCAGGAAGGGTGTTCGAACATTTTACCAAAAAGTAAAAAGAACATGCCAGGGTTTCAAAGCCAGAACTGAAGCCTGCAGGGATGAAAATGACAATATGATAGTAGAATCGCAGTTGTTGCTATGGATATGGAAGAAACATTTGGAAACATTGTTGCTGGAGCCGACGGCCTTTTCAATAACTTGAACTTTTCAATGCAGGAGGAGAAGAGTTGTTAAGGAGCATGCACCAGCTCATCTGCAAAATCTGGTCGGACGAAAGTATGCCCGTTGAATGAAACTTCAGCATCGTTTGCCCGATCCTAAAGAAAGGGGACCCTCTGAACTGCGCCAATTTGGAAGATATAAGTCTTCTCAACATCGCATATAAGATCCTGTCTGACGTATTATGTGAACGCCTAAAGCCGATCGTCAACAATTTAATAGGTCCTTATCAGTGCGGTTTCAGGCCGGGAAAGTCCATGACCAGCTATTCATACTACGGCAGATCTTGAAAAAAACCCATGAATATAAAATAGATATATATCATCATTTCATCGATTTCAAAGTTGACTATGATTGCGTGCATAGGGACGAGTTATACAGAGACATGACTACTCGCGGGTTCCCTGCCAAGCTCATCCGTTTATGCAGGATGATGATGGAGAACTCTCGCTGCTCCATCAAAGTAGGAAAGGACATTACCGAACTGTTCGATGTCAGGAAAGGTCTTAGACAAGGTGGCGTGCTATCATGCGATCTCTTTAAAATAATACTTGAACAATTTATATGAAACTCACAAGCCAACACCGGAGGTATAATCTTTTACAAGTCTGCAGAACTACTCGCTTACGCCCGCCAATGACATTGACATAGTTGGAAGAACTCACCGGGCCGTCAATGGGGCATTTGCGAGTATTGAGATCGAGGCAGCAAATATAGGCTTAGCGGTCAAGGAAAACAAACAAAATACAATATATGCTGTCTACAAAAAGGACACCAAATATCGTCGTCTTGGACAGAACGCCACAGTAGACAGATATAATTTTAAGGTAGTAAAGGACTTTGTCTACCTAGGCTTATCTCGCCATTTTCATTTCGTTAACTGTCATTTCGTTTTGGTTACAATAATTTTTTTTCACATTGCAAAAATTCTTTTGTTTTTCTTTTTACTTTGTTTCGCGATCAGTTTTTTACACGATTATTGTATTGCATTTCTTCGTGTGCTTTTTACTTGTTCTGTATTTTCGTTAAGTGATCTATGCTTTACTTAGGCTAACTTAATCTCGTAAAATGGTTATTTCTCGTTTTCTCTCGAGTATGTAGATCTATTGTTTTGTAATTAGTTATTTTGTTGCGGTTGACTTAGACTTAAAGAAGGCTGTGCGAATAACCGCCCAAAACAAAATCGCCCATATTTCAAAAATGAACAATCGCCAAAAAAAAGCCTGAATATTTTTTGGACGTTTACGCATTTTTATATGTTGGGCTATTTTTCATAGTGAAAGATCGCCCAAAATGCCAAAAGTGAAAATACATATGTATGTCAAAGCGAACAATCGCCCAAAACTCCCAAATGAACAATCGCCCAAATGTTTTAGGAAATTCTTTGCAACGCAGGTCCAAAAAAAGGACGACCATAGACCAAAGACATACCCTCAGCGGAGCGACAAATTCGCTTGAACGGCTAAACCCCTCTGGAAAGTGGAGTTTAAATAAATGAATCGCGCGAAGTGCGCCAATCCACTGTTGACCCGAACAAAACTGTCCTCGAACAGACTTAGCCCCAGGCGCCTGCCTGACAGTTGTTGACATACCCTTAGCGGAGCGAAGAAGTCGCGTGAGCTGCTAAACCCCTCCAGAAAGCCGAGCTTAAATAAATGAATCGCGCGAAGCGCTCCACCTACCCACTGTTGACCCGCACAAAACTGTTCTCGAATAGACTTAGCCCCAGGCGCCTGCCTGACAGTTGTTGACATACCCTTAGCGGAGGGACGAAGTCGCGTGGGCGGCTAAACACCTCCGGAAAGCGGAGTTTAAAAAAATGTATCGCGCGAAGCGCTATACTTACCCACTGCGGGCCCGCACAGAACTGTCCTCGAATAGACTTAGCCCCAGGCGCCTGCCTGACAGTTGTTGACATACCCTTAGCGGAGCGACGAAGTCGCGTGAGCGGCTAAACCCCTCCGGAAAGCGGAATTTAAATAAATGAATCGCGCGAAGCGCCCCACCTACTAACTTTTGGGCCGCACAAAACTGTCCTCGAATAGACTTAGCCCCAGGAACAAAAAAAAAAAAATGGCAAAGTGTTTGAAGCTAAAATGAACATATTCCTATCACAATAAAAACAAAATGATCTAAAATGAAATGATGATTATTCGAACTAATTATAAAAGTAAATAAAAATTTGAGGAACAATCATATACGAAATGAGCTAAATATGAACTTTTTACAAAAGTAAATGAAAATTTGAGACATAATCAAAAACGACTTGAAGAAAATTCGAGTTATCGTTTATCAAAACAACAAAGTGCGAAATGATAAAATCGTAATAACAGAAATCAAGATAAAAAATGCGAGTTGTACCATACCCACCTAGGCTCTATAGTGAGCACTGGAAATGACACCAGTGGGGGGATCACACGAAGAATTACTCTTGAAAATCGCTGTTTCTATGGGCTAAGAAGGCAATTGAGTAATAAAGCACTATCTCGAACAACTAAGAACTACTGTACAAGACACTAATTATCCCAGCCCTACTGTATGGAGCAGAGGCATGAACTTTTTCAAAATCGGATGAGGATGCCCTTAGTTGCTTTGAGAGAAAATTTCTTCGAAAGATTGTAGGTCCCGTCTGCATAGACGGTGAGTGGAGGAGAAGGTACGAGTACAACGCCGAACTATACGGCCTATACAAGGACATCGATTTAGCCAGAAGAGTTCACATACAGCAACTAAGATGGCTGGGTTATGTAGAGCGGATGGAGCCCAACATTCCAACCAAGGAAGTCTTCGAATCCACCCCGGATTGACGGTTCCATAGAGGACGACCTTGGGGTAGGTGGCGCATAGAAGTGGACGAGGACCTCAACCAACTTGACATGCGCAACTGGAGGCAGCTGGCTCGTTGAAGAGGCAGTCCACCCCGGACTGTAGCATAGTATAGCAGTTCCCGCTTTTTGACGAATTGCTGCTTCTGTCATTACTCCAGCCGTTAAGTAAACAACAAGATAACTAACATCGTATCCAGAATTATTGTATTAGGGACCAAGGTTAATTTATGATGAAGCATCGACCTGAGTAGCTGAGTTCTTAAAACAAATTTATAAATAGTATCAAAGCGTGAGTATTTAAAAATAAATTCAACCTAATTCAACTCTAATTGAATGTTGTGAATAAAGCGGAACGTAATTTCATCCGAAATTACCTCCTACGATATATGTACATATGTTTGACCTATAATATTTTGTGAATAGTTTTGAAGATTCTGTAAGTAAATTATTTGAAAAACATAGATGCTTCATTTAATTTTCTCCTATATTCAATCTTCTGCATAATTACTTTTTTTAGCCTTAAATTAATCAATGAATTTAATTAAAAGCACGTGCACTCAATGATAGACAAAAAAAGACAGCTAAAAAATAAGTTATTTAATTTTTTGTAAGGATATGTTAGGTTAGGTAAAGGTGGCTGTCCTGACAGGGTCAGGACACACTTAGTCCACTTGGGTCCATTGTGATACCACATGAGTAATGACCGGTCGAGTCACCGGTAACCAGGGGAACCTTAACCTTTCTCATGAGGGTGTTGGCTGAGAATGCTGACTGAAAAGGGTAGAGAGGGTGACTGACTCAGTCAACCCTGAAGTCAAGTGTACCCAGAAGGTATAGTGTGCAACAAGTGATGGGGGGTGATTGATTCAATCGAACCCCCTATACTGTGCGTGCAAGTTATATTGGCAGGTCCCATAAACCGTGTAGGCGTAGAGGTGCATAAGTATAGTAGAGTGCCTGATTCAGTCTAACTCTAATTGCTGTTATGCATGGTATTGACTAGGTGGGGTGACTGATTCAGTCAAAACCTTCATACCTAGGTGGACCGTGTAGGTGTAGAGGAGCATAAGCGTACATAGAGTGACTGATTCAATCGAACTCTAAGTAGGATTAGGTAGGGTGATTGTTTCAATCGACCCATACCTAGGTGGTCCGTGGAAATAGTGGGGAATGCAAAGTAGAGCGAGATGACTGATGCAGTCAATCTTGCACTAGTATGCAGTCGAACTTTAGGGGATGGTTTGGCTAGGTAGGGTGACTGCTTCAGTCAAACCCTTAGTACCTAGTTCACCGTGTAGGTGGTGTGAATGTGAGTAATAGGGGGATTGATTGACTCAATCAATCTCTGTTACCTCTATGCAGTAATGTTATTTACAGGCATTGGTCTAGTGATATGGGAGGGTTAACTATCGATCTTGGGAGGTGTCTGTTGCAGTACCTCTTGGGGATTGATAGTAACCAATAACGAGGGAGGAGGGGTGGTGGTGATGTGGAGGGGGGACATTTCAGCTAAACCAGTTGGATTTACCTATGCATCTATTAAAGTTTCTAATGTCTATGTTAGACAGGTGACTTAGGTCCTCAAAGAAGTATTCGCCTAGTAGCTTCTTTCTTAGTGTGGCTAGCGCTGGGCATGTGCCAAGGAGGTGGAGACTTTTCTTCTCCTCCTCTTCATCTCTGCAGCTTCTGCAGAAATCGTTTGCTGGGACACCCATTCTAGTGGCATGTCTACCTAACAAGCAGTGTCCTGTGATTATTCCTACTGTGAGGCTTATGTTCCTTCTATTTAATGAAAGGAGATTTTTGGTTTTCTTTGCGTCAAGTAAGGGCCAGATCTTCCCGGTTGATGCGCACGTCGCTAGATTACTCCATCTATTGTTTGCAATAAATAGCGCTTCGGATACGGATTTATACGGATTTTCATCAATTGTATTGGTGGTGCCGGTACCTCTTTATTGACATCGAGAGGAAGTACGGCGCCTTGTTTAGCTAGTTCATCCGCTTCCCAGTTGCCTGGAATATCTCTGTGCCCTGGGACCCAGTAATATTGCATCTGTCCGCAATCTCGTTAAGAGATTCGCGCCAATTTTTTTTGTCCGAGGGTAGGTGAAAATCTTCAACAAGACACTATGAGGATCGACAGCGCGTGCTCATAGTAGTGTGGGATTCTTACCCACTAAAAAACCTCCCTTCAAAACACACTTGTTTTTATTTTTACTACAACTAAGTATTCGACTTATCAAATAGTTTTCGTTTCACGAAATAATGACGTTTTGCAGGTAGCTTCCCATTAGAAGTTCCTGCTAGCTCCGCAGTTTAGACGCGGCTACTTAACGCGCTAAGTCCAAAGGTTTGATTCTTTGTAGACGGCGTACTAAATTTCTTTCATCCAAAGCTTGGAGGATTGTAATATTAACGTGACTTTCTAGTCGACTTTTATGCTTTCTCGCGTAGTTTTTGATTTCGTCTTCGATTGTTTTAATGCCAAGATCTCTGTAGATATCGCTATTTCGGATATACCATGGCGCATTAACAATACCCCTTAGCACTTTGTTCTCAAAAGTTTGTAAAATTTGGATGTTACTTATTTTGGTACAACCCCAGAGTTGTATACCATATGTCCATACAGGCTTTAACACCTGCTTATATAAAAGCAGTTTGTTATGTATTTTAAGCTTGGAATATTTTCCAAGTAACCAATACATTTCTCTATATTTATTATCTAATTCTTTGCGTTTTTTCTTTACGTGCGTTTTCCATTTCAGCTTTGTATCAAGTGTCATTCCAAGATACTTAGCCTCGTTTGCAAACGGGATTTGAACCGAGTTTGAAAAGATCGGCAAATAATTTATTTTCTTATAAGTAAAATTTACATGAACAGATTTGGTCTCGTTAAGTGCGATTCGCCAAACCTTTGTCCATTCATTTACTCTATCCAAAGCTTCTTGCAGTTTTTCTGTAGTATCTACGACCGTTTTACCTACTGCCAAGATAGCAGTGTCGTCGGCAAATGTAGCTAGCTTAGTGCCTTCTACTTGCGGTATATCACGAGTGTATAATAGATATAAGACTGGACCAAGAACGCTTCCTTGCGGCACCCCAGCCATTATTTCCTTAAAATCAGAATATTCGTTTCCACATTTGACGCGGAATAGCCTATTCGTAAGGTAGTTCTTCAAAATATTGTATAGGTGCTCTGGCAGAACTTGTCGTAATTTAAACTTTAAGCCTTCATGCCAGACCTTGTCAAAGGCTTGAGAGACTTCAAGGAATATGCTTGAACAAATCCTTTTTTCTTCAAGAGATTTTTCGATTACATGAGTTATTCTATGCACTTGTTCAACTGTAGAATGCTTACTTCTGAATCCGAATTGATGATCCGGAATGAGATGCCTCTCTTCTATAACCGGCTGTATTCGCCTAATCAAAATTCTCTCGAACACTTTGGATATGATTGAAAGAAACGAAATCGGTCTATAAGACGTTTTTTCATTCGGTGGTTTTCCGGGCTTAAGGACCATTATGACTTCGGCCACTTTCCATTGACTGGGAACATATTCTAGCCTAAGCGCGGCGTTTATAATGAACAGAAGCTTCATTAGACCCTTTCTCGGAAGTGCTTTAAGAACCTCTCCCGTGATTAGGTCGTATCCAGGAGCCTTCTTAGGTTTAAGTTTCTTTATTTCTTCCTTAAGTTCGGTTAGTGTTGCATTTCTTATTATACGATTGTCAATATACGACGTATTTATATTTTGAATAAGAGCCTGTCCATCAAGCGGTTTGAAAGTTTCTTCCAGGTGGGTGGCAAAAACTTGCGCTTTCTCTTTATCATGCCTGGCCCATTCGTCTTGATTTTTCCTAATTGGGGCGGCTTGAATTTGAGGTTTTTTAATACCTTTTATAGTTTTCCAAAGCGAATAATTAGAATCTTTTTCCGCCGTTAAGCTTTCTAGGTGAGTTTGCATTTCATTATTCTTAAGGTCTTTAATAGATCTTTTTAATAAGTTACACAAACGGTTAAGATGTGCTTTATGTTGCGGAGCTCGAGTTTGTTGCCATTTTTTGCGCGCTTTCCTCTTCTCCTTAATCATCTCTTTTATTTCCTGCGGATAATTTTGAATATAGCTGGCCGGCGTTTTCTTAGGTTTCGGAGTATTCTTCCACGCGGCATTCTGTAGGATTTCGACGAAGCGATCTACTTCAACTTCAAGTTCATAGGGCGTTTTAAGTGATACCCTCAGCTCAGTATTTGATTCAATATCTTTTTGCGCCAATGTTTGACCAACTAAGATCTTATTGTTGGCGTTTCCAGAGCTTTAATCGCTGACTGACTGACTATATAAAGGACAATAGACTTACCATCTATCGGGTACATAGAGAATCTGCGCGCTGCTTCACGAACAGCCGATATTTCCGCCTGAAAGATGCTACAGTGCTCCAGAAGTCGGAGAGCTACGTTTATTCTAGGTGATTCGGAAAATATACCTAATCCTGTGCCCTCCGAAGTTTTGGAACCATCTGTATAGATTTCGATTGCGGCGTCATTTAGAATGATACCTTCATCCCATGCGGATCTGTCAGGGATGGTGATGTTATATTTGATATTGAAATCAATAGATGGGGATATGTAATCTGTTACTCTGGTATTGGAGTTTTGTAAGATTTTCATGTGGCCAATTTGTGAGCTTGACCACTGGAGACATTTTCTAAGTCCTAGGGCTGTTTTAGATGCTACCATTTTCCCAAAGATGTCAATGGGATATATATTAAGTAGGGTTTCTAAGGCGGCTGTGGGAGTGGCCCCTGTGATGCATTTTCATGCTAATCGTTGTACTCTTTCGATAGAGTTTGTGTTGCACCTTGTTTCTAGTGCAGGCCACCAGACGAGAACGCCATAAAGCAGGATTGGTCTGACCACCGTCAGGTACAACCAGTGGACTATATTAGGTTGAAGACCCCATTTAGGACCTATATCCTTTTCACAGGTGTAGATGGCGACTTCCGCTTTCTTGGTTCGGTCTAGAATGTTCCGTTTCCAGTTAAGTTTACTATCGAGGGTCAACCCTAAGTATTTTGCCTTGTTTCAAAAGCAGAGTTCCGTGTTTCTAAGCTTATGTGGGGCTACGAACGTGATTTTGTATTTCCTAGTAAAAAGTACTAGTTCAGTTTTGGACGCGTTTACGTTGAGCCCAACGCTGTCCGTCCATTTCGCTACTAAATTTAGCGCCGAGCTCACTAGATCTCTCAGGGTTCGGGGGAATTTACCTGATATATTCGTATCTATAGAGTTTCCTGGGAAATGCGTGTCCATAAGAAGGTTTAATGTTTCTTCTGTGGACTTGGTCCAGTATCCGTTAGGTTTCTGGATAAAGCTAGGGATATGGGGAGATTTGGAAACAATTTTCCTCAATCTGCTAGAATCGTTTGTCCTTTCTATATTGCTACAGAATAAACTCCACGATTCTCGCTGAGCTTTCCCTATCTCTTTTTTGAAGACCCTGAGGCTGTTCTTATAGTTATCCCAATCTTCTGGAGATCGTGAAGACTTAGCTATATTGAACTGTTTCCTACTATCATTTCGGAGTTTTGCTAAATTAGAATTCCACCAATGCAAGCTTTCAAGAAGGCTTTGTTCATAGTTCCGGAGACTTTGTCAACCATCTGCTCGATTTTGGATGGTGAGCAAGGTTAAGTTATCTCGGTGCTGAGTTCTTTATTTAAAAATGTGTTATAAACCTGCCAGTTAGTATTCCTAGGATTCCTAAAGGATTTTGATGGAGGTTTGGTAAATTCCAAACTAAATTGAATATAGTTATGGTCCGAAAAAGAGATATCTTTCGACACCATTCATTTGCTAATGTTTAGCTTTGGGGAGTTGGTGGCTAAAGTAATTTCTATATCTATAAAAAGAAAGGTGATTTTGCCTAATGCAAACGTTACTCCTTCTACCCCCTTAATCACTTCCTCTCCCATTGTGCCGTCCACCACTGACAACTCCTCATTAACGAGTGATGCGGTGTGCAATCGTGCAGCTAGCTCTGCCATTTCGGCAGCTAGCTCTGCCAATGGACCAATCTGCTTGAGTTCAGAAATTTCGTGATATCGGAAATTAGTAAAGGAAATCAAGTTGACACAATCTACACTGATTTCAGTAAAGCGTTTGACCGTGTTGACCACAAAATTCTGCTTTATAAACTGGACAAACTAGGATTTCCATGTTCCTTTTTACGCTGGCTATCATCCTTTTTAACGGAAAGATGTCAATTTGTCAACTTTCGAAATCACATTTCTAGTAAAATCTGTGTGACATCTGGGGTTCCCCAAGGTAGTCACATTGGTCCTATTTTGTTTATCCCCTTTGTAAATGATGTAGTCTCATTTTTGCCGGAATGCAACATTCTAGTGTTTGCTGATGATTTTAAAATTTATTTATCAGGCAATGAGTATCATACATTTCAACTCTTAAACGAGTATCTTCTTAAATTTCATCTATGGTGTTCAAAAAATTACTTCTCCCTTAATGTTTGCAAATGTTCAGTAATTACTTTCCCACGACGTATCTCGCCCCTTTTATATAACTACTCACTTGGTGGTGAAGCTGTATCTCGTGTTACCTTAATAAAAGATCTAGGTGTATTGTTAGATACTAAGTTATCATTTAACAATCATATTGACCACATTATAAATGTGGCTAATCGATCTTGGGGAAGAATAAGGCGTTATGCCGGTGAATTCTCCGACCCTTATGTTATTAAATCTCTATACCAAGCATTTGTTAGGTCTCTGTTGGAATATGCATCAGTTATTAGGTGTCCGTATTACAAGTTTCATATAACCAGAATCGAAGCTGTCCAGAAAAGATTCTTGAGCTTTGCTTTACGTGGGCTTCCATGGTCCGACATTTACAACCTCCCGTCCTATCAATCAAGGCTAAAGTTAATTAACCTTGACTCGCTTGAGGATAGGAGGATGGTTGCTAAAGTGGTTTTTGTTCACAGAGTGCTTAAAACTGATATTGATTCCTCCGGAATTTTGAACTGTATTAACATTAATGTCCCATCGACCAATCTACGTAATAATCGATTTTTTACTATTACACATTCGCGCACTAACTACGGTCGCTCATCCTCTATTAATGGGTTATTGATAACTTACAACGCCGATATCTATAGCCTGTCTTTCCCATCGCGGTCTAACTCCACACATGCGAAGTCCGATTCGCTGAAATTTGGTATGAAGAAGGCTTTTAAGTTATTTTTTACCAGAATGCAGGATCTTGGTTTACCTGATCCTTTGGCCTAAAGCAAGGAATAATTCTTTGCCCTTAATCCAGCTATGCGGTTGTCGCTTGTCACCCAAGGCTCCTGGATAAGGGCAATGTCCTCTCCTCCTGACTGCAGGCGGAGCAAAAGGTTAGCAGAAGCTGCTATGGAGTGGTGTAGATTAATCTGTACCAGTCGGAGCATCATTCCTGACTGGTAGAGATGCCTCTATTACTGTGGTGTCACCATCCTCCGACTCGGAAGATTCACCACTGTTTTGCTTTGGCAGCGAAACTGTCTCTACCTCACCTGCTGACTCAGCTGGTGTACCGACCGGTCCCATTACTTTGACGCCTGCTGACTCAGCTGGCGTTACGGCCTGGGGAGAAGTGGCAGCTGTCGGTAGTGAGTCCGACGGGAGACTATCTGAACGCCCGAACGTCCCCCCCCCCGAAAGACCTATTGCCATTCGCAGGTCTCGCCGACTCAGGCTGAGACTTGTTATGTACTGTCGGGCGAGCGCGTTTTGGGGGTGGCCTCTTGTTATCAAGTGACACACTCTTACTCGTTGAGGGGGCCTGCCCTCCGACTAGGGTTGACTGGTCTCATCAGCGATAACGCTACTAGCCCAGCGCAGCGACTCCTTGTCCTTCTGCTCCCACGATTCCTCTGGTTTTTCGAGAATCCGTGCGAGCAGGTGCTTTGCCAAGCGAAGGTTTCTGTACTTTTTACTTGTTCGTTAAGTTTGGAGGCAAAGCCACGGAATTTGTAATTGTGTTTGGTTTTGTTTTTGAAATTGTATGCATGTTCCCACGAGTAAGCCGGTGAGAAGTGTCCACCGCCAGCATAGCCGGTTTTACTGGTGGTAAGGCTTATTACGACAGGCCCTGCCAGGGCACCTGCATTTTTTGTAAAGTTGGATTAAATCTATGTATGTACATTATGTAAATGGATGCTAACGGATTCCGCACTATTTGAGTGTTACTTGGGCTTCCTTCTTTTTTTATATTGACACTTGGCCGTAAGTTGAAGCAGACAGATTGCAAAGTTTATTGCATGACTATAGTGACTATGTGGGAGTCGTGACGTGAGTGGTTAGTATGTCGGATGACTGCGCGTGAGGTTCCAAGTTCGAGTCCCAGAAAACACCAAACAAATTTGTTCACCGTCCCACCTCTCGCGAACGTCTGACAAACATCCGAGAGTATTGTTGTCTCGAAAAAGCTTCTCAAAATAAATTGCCCTTCGGATACGGCACTAAACTCTAGGTTCCTTCCATTCGTGTGAAAAATATAACGCACACAACATGAGTGGTTGCGAGAAGCTAGGCCCTGGCACTTAAAGAGTTGTTGCGCCAAATATTTTTTTATTTGTTTTTATAGTAAATATTACACAGGGAAACAAAAAAAAAAAGTTTCCTGCTGCCGTAGTTTTCGTAGTTGATTCAGATTTAATAAGGTTTTTGAATACTCTGATGCCCGGTATTACAGTGCAAGTTTAAAGTCGGTTTAATCGGAGATCTAGTTTAAACTGTCGTTTAAGGCGAAATGGTGTATTACAGTGCTCGCTTAACCTTAATCGATAGTTTAAACTGAGTTCATCTTAAACGGCCGTTGATGAGGGTTTAAACTAAGTTTAAACCTTAAACTGACGTTTTTGATGCAAACGGGATAGGTTTCTATAACAATTATTTTTCAGTGAAATTGCTAATTTAATTCATTTATTTGGTTAAATGGAATAAATGCAGACATTTCGACCAGGAATCCTGTAGAGAGACTTTTCGATGTGTGAAAGAGATCCTTTCCTATCTTGGGGTTGGGTTTACGATTGCAGCTAAGCACCGTTCAATATTGTTGTAACGACAGGGATTCTGCACAATATCTGCTGCAATTAAAATGAATTCGATGTTCCACCTCTGGACAATTTTATTGAAGGCCAAGTGCGGTACAATATAGATGTTGAAAGTGGGGATTTGAGCTCCTCGGATAATATAGGTACCCGGAGAGAACCAATGCACTTACCTAAATTTGCAGTATCTGAGTCGATTATAGATGTAAGGCCAGTAACTTGCTCTTCAACAATTCGTGAACCAAATTATCCACATCATTAACTTCGACTGGTTCAGAAATTCTACCACCCGTAGCATATAACTTATAGCTATAGTATATTACTTTCTACGATTGTCCTGTACTTTTTCACTAATTCCATCAATTTGGTTACTTCTTCTGAAGTAAAGTTTACAAATCCTTTAAAACCCATGCTGCCTGGCGAAGATGTACTTTTTTCAGCCACCACTTCAGAACTGAACTACAACCCAAAATATTTACAGCTATGTACTGGAAAACTTCAAAACATTTGAGTTTGACATTTACAGTCGCCTACAAAGAGACGAGAAAAGTTAAGCCGAAGCACAATGGAGTATTTATACATATATGGATATAGTACAGCAACTCAGCTGAGAGTCAGACGTGTTTCTCTATCGCTCCCCACATTGTTGTGTTCTTTAACGATAACTTTTTTAAATTGTCATTTGTAAAAGATGAAAAATTGTGCAAGTTGCGCCATACACTACTTCGCGAGAATTTTATTGAATGTGAAGGTTTCTGTGGTACTAAATTTCATAAAAAGTGCGCCCAGCATTCTGAAGAGTCTGCTAAATCCCTGCAGGCAGATCGCAATATATCGTGGCGTTGCACTAATTGCATTGCCATCAGTGGTTCGCTCCTTTCCCTAATAATGCAATTAAAAAAATAAAAACAACAACAAAAACATAGTTCGGGAACCCAAACAGAACAAATTTTATGAAAAAAGCAGCACAATGAACACCAGTGAGTCATCAAATATGCCGCCAAATGCACCTATTGCTTCCGCATCATCCCAACAACAATCCACAACCGAAGCTGAAAGCGATCATCTTATCAGCGACGATGGTATGCAAATCGTCTCAAATGAGAATGATTGGAAGCAAGCAGTGCAAAAGAAGAATCGGAAAGTTCAACGAACCCCAAAACTCTTTGGTACTGCTAGTGATACTGCTGCTGCAACAACCTTGCCATCAGTTCCTAGACTTCGTTTCTTACATCTCTCTCGTTTGGATAAGTGTGTAAGCGAAAAGACTATAATTTCGTATGCCGCAAGCAGACTTAATCTGCCGGTAAATGTGCTTCAGTGCAATAAACTGATAAAAAGTGGTGCCGACGTCTCTTCTTTACATTTCATCAATTTCAAACTCGGAACTCCGGCTCATGCGTTTGATAATGCTTTAAATACAGATATTTGGCCTGTGGTGTCGACGTGGTGGTGCCGACGTCTCTTCTTTACATTTCATCAATTTCAAACTCGGAACTCCGGCTCATGCGTTTGATAATGCTTTAAATACAGATATTTGGCCTGTTGGTGTTCAAATAAAAAAATGTTTAATCATCCAAAAAACGAAAGCTCTCTCATTGTGAAGGAGGTGGCACAAAGTTAAAATGTGCTTCCTCATCGTCACCGTGTCCCTCTCAATTGAGTATTTACTTTCAAAATGCTGGTGGATTACGAACAAAGACAAATTAACTTTTTATAAACTCTTCGTTGCATGAATATGATGTGATAAAATAAAGTTTTCTATCTACGGAAGTGTTTGATCCTTCTTACATTGTCTATCGTATGGATCGTCCGATCGAATCTGGAATGGAACGAGGCGGAGGAGTGCTAATTGCAGTACGTTCTACTCTTGTGAGCCAGCAGTGCGATTTACCAACCCATTCTTTACTTTTCGAGCAACTCTGTGTGCACGTCAGCTCTAGTAAAAATGAAATTTGTTTTGTTGTGAGTTATATTAGCCCGCATAGTAGTTTTCAGCTTTATGCTCAACATATATCTAACATAAACGAAGTGGTGAAAGATTTGACAATTGATCAGTTTCCATGTGTGCTAGGCGACTTCAATATTGGTGCCGTAGAGTGGTGTTTCTTAAATGAAGAACAAATTCTTATCCCATTTAATGTCACAACAGACATAGAAACTGAAGCTGTCGACTCTCTAGCCTCGCTAGGTTTATTTCAAATAAATCACTCCAAAAATTGTTTAGGTCGAACATTAGATCTTGTTTTTTGTGCTGATGATATGAAGTATTATTTATATGAATCTGATTTTCCGTTAGTCAATAACCAATTTCATCATAAAGCAGTTTATGTAATTTTTGAATTTTATAAATTTAGTTCTGAATGCTTAACTGAAAATTGTTTTAACTATAACTTCAGAAAGGTCGACTTCATGGCATTAAACAATTTCTATAGCTCAATTGACTGTGACTTAATGAAATGTATGACACCTTTAAAGATTCAATTTTTAATGGCGTTGATCAGTTTGTCCCTGTTTTTAACAAACGATTTTTTTTAAGATCCCATGGTTCAATAAAAGATTGAAAAATTTAGAAAACGTTAAAAATAAGGCATTGAGAAAATCGAAAAAATTAGCTTATCCTGAGGATCGAGCTCGTTTTCTTCAACTTTGGAGAGAGTTCGATTTTTTGAACAAATTTCTATACCATCAGCACATAAGTGTTGCAGAAAGCAATATTAAAAAGAATAGTAAATCTTTTTGGGTATTCTTGAATTCTAAACGGCAACGTTCTTTTCTCCCATCAGCAATGGAGCTTGAAGGTGAAAAATCGAACGATATAAAATCGTCCTGCAATCTCTTTGCAAAGTACTTCCAATCGAATTATAATACGGATGTTATTTCCAATATAAACGATTTGTATTCAGACATAGCACCCATTACAGATTTCGATTTAAAGTGCTTTTCTAACCAAGATGTCCTTGATGGTTTAATTGAACTCGATTCAACTAAAAAGGCTGGAGTGGATGCTATTCCCCCATTCTTACTGTTGAAATGTGCCTCGTTACTCTGCAGCGCATTAAAAATTATTTTTAATAAATCTTTAGCAACTAGTGATTTTATCGATGTTTGGAAAATATCTTTCGTAAATCCAATTTATAAAAGTGGCCTAAAGCACCAGGTAAAAAATTACAGGCCAATATCTAAACTGTCTACAGTACCGAAGCTCTTCGAAAAATTAGTAACTCAGAGACTATACTTTTCAATCAAAGAATCGATAACGCCAAAACAACATGGGTTCAACTGCCACTAATTTGTGCCTTTTTTCACATTTTTGTTTAAAATCTATAGAAAATAAAATGCAAGTGGATGTCCTATACACAGATTTTGTTAAGGCCTTTGACAGAATTCACCATGGCCTGTTATTACAAAAGCTCCATAAGTTAGGACTTAATTTAAATTTCTTGAAATGGTTGAGGTCGTACTTATCTAACCGAAAACAAATTGTTCAGATCGATGGTTTCCAATAATTTTTCATTAAGGTGGAGTCAGGTCTTCCACAAGGTAGTCACTTGGGACCACTTTTGTTCGTTTTGTTCGTGAATGATATACCTGACGTCCTTTCCTTAAATTCTTGGATTGTCTGATGTTTGCGGACGACGTTAAATTATTTAGCTCAGTATCTTCACATAACGACTGTCTCAACTTTCAAAACGATATTGATTTATTTTTAAATTGGTGTAATTACAACCATCTTGAACTAAACATTTCTAAATGTAAAATCTTTAGTGCCTGTAGGTCGTTGTCACCCGTGACTTTTGTTTATAGGTAATAATATAGGTGAACCACTTTCAAAAGTCAGTGAGGTCAACGATCTCGGTGTTATCTTTGACTTTAAACTAACTTTCACGGCGCATATCGATTTTATTGTATCGAAAGCGAGTTCTTTATTAGGTTTCCTTAAACGAACTTCAGCGGTTTTTAAGGACGTGTATACATTAAAGACAATTTTTCTGTCCCTGGTACTGCCTGTCCTAGAATATTTCTGTGTCGTTTGGTCCCAATTTTATGAAAACGCCATTATCAGAATAGAAAGAATACAAAGAACATTTACGCGTTTCGCATTAAGAAATCTGAGATGGTCCCATGAAATGCCTAATTATCTTTCAAGATGTGCGCTAGTAGATTTAAAAACTCTAGAAAGCCGCAGACAAGCCCAATGCGTTATTTTTATGAAATATATTTTAAATTTCAATATTAAATCTGAGGAGCTACTCGCGTTAGTTTTTTGGTACGTTCCGGAAAGAAATCTTAGGAATAGAAATGATCTATTCTATGTTCCCACTCATAGAACTAATTATCGTCTTAATAATCCAGTAACTCGGACCCTAACGCTATATAATTCCATTTGTAGTGAAGTCGACCTCTCAATGAGAAGGGATACTTTTAAAAATATTGTTCAAAATTTATTTAATCCTTAAGTTGAGCAAGCATTAACTAGCCTATCTTAAGTAAACATTTTTTGTAATCAACCGATTGTAAATCCATTGATGAATAAATATAAAAAAAATATAATATAATATTTATACGACAAAACCGCTCAAAAGTCATAAACCTTCTTGCCACATATTTCTGTTCGTGCCATTATTCTTCAAGCTTGATAACTAGTCCATCAGGTGGCATCCAAAAAAATTCCCCCTCTCTTGCCTCTTGCCGCATTATCAGTCAGAACCCAGTCATTGTCGGATTTGCGTTTATTGGTGATCGGCACTTTCGTTTTTGATTTTTTTTTTCAATTTGACTATTGTGTTTTTGTGTGGTGTAAATAAAGAAAAAACATTTGATCATGGAAGTGGAAGGTACTCGTATATTCTGTGTTTTAAATATAATTGAACTATTTGCTCTGCATGTATAATGGTTAACGAACGGTCCTTTTGAATGCCTATTTAAGTATAAATTAACTTTTTAGATAATAGTGTTTATGTTTATATACAGTAGACGCTCGATATAGTGAATTAATAAAAACCGGGCCTGTTCACTGGAACGAGATTGTTCACTGTAACGAGCGTGGACTCCTTGAAGCAAATTTCATCAAACTGTGTATGTTTTTACATGCAATGCATCAAACATAGAATATATAGTGAACTATTGATACTTTGACCCTCTATTATTCGAAAACCTCTTTAAATAGAAGTACTGCCTAAGTCCAATGAGAAAACCTCTATTAATCAAAGAAAACCTATGCAATTTGTCCTCTCCGTTAATTTGAACTTATTCTTGTGCAACATAACCTAAAAAGTTTTCTAATTCAAACTTGTTGGTTTTTTTTTTACCTCTATAATTCGAAGTTAAGTCTATTTGTTTCTACTCAACTGTTCGTTAAAGTGCGTATGCAATGAAAACTTGTGCCCTGTGTTGAACGAAACGGTGTTCAGATGGTTTACAGTAGAGTTTACAATTTATACATTCTAAACAAACTTTTAGAGAGGACAGATGTCGACGATGACGTTTTTACAGCTTTAATCAAGATCGAAAAGACCCTCGAGCGAGCTCGTTTGCAGTCGCTTACTCAGAAGAAAATTACAGATTTTGTAATTTGTATACAAAAAAGTAAAATTAAGTTTTCTAAAAATCTCATTTTTTTTTTCTGAAACCTCCGTAATTTAAAAACCTCTATAATTCGAAGTTTTTCCCGGGTCCAATGAAATTTGAATTATCGAGAGTTTACTGTAATTAGATTTTTTTTTTGCAATTACTAAAAAACAACCCAATATTTATTGATCGGAATATTTTATTTTTAATAAAAACAAGCCACAGGCAGTTTGCATTTGTGCTACAAACCACCGCAAACTGCGTAGCATATAATCGGGCAAGATACTAGCACAACACGATGAGTAGAACAAATGGTAAATTTGGACGATCGTATATGGGTATGCATATCTATGAACGTACATATGTACTTTCCAGCGGGCCTAACTGGGGACTGCATGGCACTAAGGAGTTTTAACTTTTTTTTTAATGCTGTAAGGTTCTAAGAAATTAAAAAAACTTAAGTTCACTGTAGCGAGATTTTTTTTGTTCACTATTTAGAATAGCCTGTATAAAATATTGTGTGTTCACTATATTGGATTGTTCACTGTATCGATGTTCACTATATCGAGCGTCCACTGTATATGGCATTATCGGTCTAAAATTTTTTTATATGTATAAACCTTAGTCTCTTGGCAATCATATGTCACCATAAAACTGTCCGCCCACGCCCGCCATTTTGTTTTATGCCACTCCAAAAATTATGAGTCATATGAGTCAAGTATTCGATTAAATTAACTTTGATATAATCTACTATTTGATTTACAGATTCGTAGGATATTGGCAACAGTTATACTCGAAGAGAATTATACGAAATTCTAAACGATTTTAAGGAAAAGAAAATAGATGAGAAGTTTTCGTTGTTGGAAGAAAAACTTATCGACATTTTAAAATATCCGATTGAACAAAAAGAATAAACTACACCATAAAACTGTCCGCCCACGCCCGCCATTTTGTTTTATGCCACTCCAAAAATTATGAGTCATATGAGTCAAGTATTCGATTAAATTAACTTTGATATAATCTACTATTTGATTTACAGATTCGTAGGATATTGGCAACAGTTATACTCGAAGAGAATTATACGAAATTCTAAACGATTTTAAGGAAAAGAAAATAGATGAGAAGTTTTCGTTGTTGGAAGAAAAACTTATCGACATTTTAAAATATCCGATTGAACAAAAAGAATAAACTACAATACAAATTTCGATCAAATATTGCGTTTTATTCAATTATTTTGCAAAAATGTATAAAATAATTCTGAGCGGTTTTACCATATAAATACTCCACTGTGCGGAGTTTAACTAAACGTTCGATCAAATTTCACTGTAATACACTCACGGTTTAAGCTCAAACTCACGCTGTAACACCGGGCATGAGTATATTTATTTTATTTGAATCGACTCTACTTCTCATGAAAAACTGAATCATAAAAAATATAGATTTTTTACTTATCTACTTACTTACTTCGATTACGTGTTTTATGCTACGTACATAAATCGTGACGAATGTTTGTTGTTGTTTATCATTTTTAATTGGTAAAAATAATAGTTCGTTCATTCATTTGTCCCATAATTTTTTCATACATAATTTGCGCGCTTTTATGGGGTTATGAATACGCTTAGCATGTTTACACACAGTGTGGGCATTGGAAAGGATAGATAGAGAGAAAGTGAAAGATTTGGTGTAGTGGTCTTGAAGCTCAGTTGTTTATGCGTCAGAGAAACTCTGGGGTGGTGTCCAGATAACTGTGGAGATTTTTATTAGTTTTTGTCTTTTGCTCTGATTCACAGTATTTCTTCCCGATAACCGATGTCAGAGGCAAATCATCATCAACAGACCGAAGAATTTTTCCAGCCATATGACCAAGTTACTGCCAGTGTTATGCCTTCGCAGTAGTGTTCACACAAGCTTTCGCAATTGACTGGACTGACTTTATATATTTCATCAGAAATAAATAAATGCTTGCTGACATGAGGATTTTAACCATGAACCATTAGCGTGGCAATTGATAACGTTACCACTACACCATTGCCACCCCTGAGTGTTATTATTGCAAAAAAAAAGGATGAGTTCTTCACGGAGGTCTTATATTAACAACCTCGACCATTTCTGTTACAGTGTGCCAGCACCGACACACATCCTTACGAAAAACAACATCGATGCACTGAACGCAACCAGCCTATCTAACCATTCTGTCAAAAGAAAAAAAAAAAAAAAACGCGTAATTCGATTCGTGGATGTCGAGTGCAGTGGTGGTGTCTGCGTACAGACATAGCCTTCGTCGTTTAGAGTAATTCAGTAATTTCAAAGTCGGTTGTAAACGTAAATTAAAAGTATCGTTAAACCCAACGTCAGATGAATAAAGTTAGTAACTTGTACCAATATATCCGACAATTGTTTTACACACCCGATTAGACGTCGCGCCACAGTAACCCCACCGCTGCCACACGAAAGGATGCAGTTCACTCTTTTTAGCATATGTGGTAAATTTTGTCAAGAAAAATAACGAAGAAATATAAATGATTTTATAAAAGAAGCCTACCAAGCATATTTTGGGGAAAAAAAACTAGGAAAGATCGGCCGTAGAGAATAGATATGACTTTTTCCGCCACTTCATATAAAACTTGGGCTTATTAAACAGTTTGTGAATGCTTTAGACTAGCTACAATCGCAAGAGACCGCCAGACTCTTCGCTGAACGCGTATCCCGAAATCTCTCAATCACCCCTTTGCCGCCAGCATCAAGTACCGAAGGCCAGTGGCAACGCTGCCAACATGCCATCAGAAACGCCGCGACTGATGTGTTGGGTCTCGCTCGCCCACCACCACGAAACCCCTGGTTTGACGAAGGATGCCGGCGAGTGCATGCAGCAAAACAAGAGGCATACAAAGCGGCGCTGCAAAGGAAGACGAGAGCTGCTCGTGAGCTCTACGAGCAAAAGAGACGGGAAGAACATCGGCTTCTCCAAAAGAAGAAGAAAGAGCATGAGAAGCGCGCGTTTGAGAATATCGAGAGTCTATACTCCAGGAACAATGTACGGAAGTTTTACCAAAAGGTAAAAAGAACGTATCAGAGAAGTAATACCCGTACAGAAACCTGTAGAGATGAGAATGGAAACCTCGTAGTAGAATCACAGTCGGTGCTGAGAATATGGAAAAACTACTTCTGCAGACTGTATAACGGCGACGAAGACCAACATCCCGCTGTCAGGCAGAATGAACCATTTAACATGGACGATGATAGTCAGAATTTCCGTCCACCTGACCAAAACGAAGTGAGGATAGCAATATCCAAGCTAAAATCGAACAAGGCTGCTGGACCTGACGGCTTACCGGCCGAACTTTTCAAGGCAGCTGGGGATGAATTGGTAGAGTGCATACACCAACTCATTTCTAATATTTGGTCAGAGGAGTGTATGCCTGATGAATGGAATCTCAGCATCGTTTGCCCGATCCACAAGAAAGGAGACCCCCTCAACTGCGCCAATTATAGAGGCATCAGTCTCCTCAACATCGCGTACAAGATCTTTTCTGCGATATTGTGTGAACGCCTGAAACCTTTTATCAACAGCCTGATTGGACCCTATCAGTGCGGTTTCAGGCCAGGAAAGTCCACCATCGATCAAATCTTCACACTTCGGCAGATCCTGGAGAAAACCCAAGAATTCCAAATCGATACTCACCACCTCTTTATCGATTTCAAGGCCGCCTATGACAGCATCTATAGAGAAGAGCTTTATAGAGCCATGTCTAGTTTTGACATCCCTGCCAAACTTGTCCGCCTGTGCAGGCTGACGATGGAGAACGCTCGCTGCTCCATCAAGGTCGGTAATGACCTTACCGAGACCTTTGATGTCAAAAAAGGCTTTAGACAAGGTGACGCGCTGTCATGTGACTTCTTCAATATTGTACTTGGACGGATTATGCGGAACTCACAAGCCAACATCGGAGGCACAATCTATTACAAGTCTGTACAACTGCTTGCATACGCCGACGATATAGACATTATCGGAAGATCTCAGCGGGCTGTCACCGGTGCTTTTGCAAGCATTGAGGCGGAAGCGGCCAAAATGGGTTTGGCGATAAACGAGGGCAAAACCAAGTATATGCTGTCAACTAGAAGGGAAAACCAACATCGACGAATTGGACAAAACGTCACCGTGGGCAGCTATAACTTCGAGGTAGTAAGGGACTTTGTCTACCTTGGCTCTGCTATAAATTCAGCAAACAAAATCAGTGCAGAAATCAATCGAAGAATAACTCTTGCCAATCGCTGTTTTTTTGGGCTTATAAGGCAATTCAACAGTAAAGCCCTTTCTCGAACAACTAAGAAGACTTTATATAAGACCTTGATCATCCCAGTCCTGCTTTACGGCACTGAAACATGGACTTTATTAAAAGAGGATGAAGATATCCTTGGTCGCTTCGAGAGAAAAATTCTTTGTAAGATTTTCGGTCCCGTTTGTGTTGACGGGTTTTGGAGGAGAAGATTCAATCACGAACTATACGAGCTGTACAGCGACATCGACCTAGTCAAAAAACTGCGTATTGGACGTCTGAGATGGCTAGGACATGTAGAGCGAATGGACACCAACGCTCCGGCCCTCGACCAACTTGGAGTGCGCAACTGGAGGCAATTAGCTAAAGACCGAGCTAAATGGAGAGGCTTGTTGGTTGAGGCCCAGGTTTACCCCGAACTGTAGCGCCACCTAAGTAAGTAAGTAAGAATGCTTTAGACGAGAATGGTGATTGCTTTAAATATATTTGTCGATCGTTTCCTGGCCTCAGTACGGACAAATTAAAAGCAGACATCTTTAATGGACCACAAGTCCAAAAATCACATGACGCAGGTTGAATCGGAAGCATGGATAAGCTTCGTATATGTTGTCAAATTTTTTTTTTGGTAACCACAAAGCTGCAAATTATTATATATTATTTCCAGATTATATGATTTTCAGACAACCTGGGATATAAAGACCATGGAAGAAAGATATCACTGTTGGACCTTACTAAGGGACTGTCCTGATAAAATACACAGCAGAAGGTCACATACAGAAAGCTTTTACTAACTTACTTATATGAATTTAAGTTTATTCTAATCAATATTACCTATGCAGGGTGTCCCAGTTAAGCAGTATAATCCTTTAAGAGGAGATACCCGAAGTTCCGCCGAATAAAAAATTGTATAGCATGGGGGTAAGAATAGACCTCACCACATTTCAAGTTATAGCCCATCAAAGTTGGTGACCTTTTATTTGGAGGTGTAACCACTTCAAACGCTATAGCTTTTAAACTATTATAGGTACAAAAATAGTTTTATACATTTTGGAAACACAATTTAGTTTCAAAATAATGAAAATTTGTTGTTCCATTTTTTCACTTAAAATGCATTTTTCATTTTCCCTAAAATATTTCCTTAAAATTATGTTAAGTAACTTTTTTACGTACGATCAACAGAAGTTGTAGTAAAAGCCATTTTTGTCAGACAAAAATGGTCAAAAAGAAGTGTAGGTACTAGGTACCTACTGAGTTAGTCTTAAAACAGAACAGTTTATGGAATGTTTATAGTAATTGTTCGTAGTGCCTTCCTTCCATTTGAATACACTTTCGGGCGCGTTTAAGCATTTCGGATGGCAGATTAACGAGCAGCAAACTTCTTCTTATCGCTTTAAGAAAAATTGCCCGCAAAATGTTCGGTCCCGTTTGCGTTGACGAGTTTTGGAGGAAAAGATGGCAATGGCAAACCAAACGAGCTGTACAGCGACATCGAGCTCGTAAAAAAACTGCGTATTGGAAGTTTGAGATGGCTAGGACATATAGAGCGAATGGACACCAGCGCTCGGGCTCGCAAAGTCTTCGAATCTAACTCAGAGGGAGGGCACAGTAGAGAGCATCCTCTACATAGGAGCGCGCAAAAATTCGACAGACCTCGACCAAATTGGAGTACGTAACTGGAGGCAATTACCTTAAGACCGAGCTAAGTGTAGAGTATTGTTAGTTGAAACCCATGTTCACCCTCCAGCGCCACCTAAGTAAAAACCCAAGGTACATCAGTTATTCTTTGCTGACGATGGAGCCATCATAAGTGACGACCCTACATCCGTGCAACGAGCACTTGATATGTGGGTGGACGCTCTGGAGGGAAATGGGTGTCGCATTAGTTCAAAAAAGACAGAGTGCTTGTGCTGCCCGTTTTCTGATCCACTCAGGCCTCTTCCAGACATTTATTTGAATGGAACAGTGCTTCCCAATTGCGAAAAGTTCAAATATCTGGGATCTATGATCAATAGCAAAGCCACTTGTGATGGCGACATCAATCATCGCGTAAGCGTAGGGTGGATGAAGTGGCGAGAAAATTCCGCTATCTTCTGTGACAGAAAAATGCCGCCTAAGTTGAAGGGAAGGCTCTACACCGCAGTTGTGCGTCCAGCGCTCACATACGGTTCACAATGAGAGTAAATTAACGGCATCTGAGATGAAGATGATTCGCATGACAGCAGCAGTGCCAAAGCTTGATCGAATAAGAAGTTCGAAGATCCGTGGAAGCGTTCACATCAAGGAAACCATCGTACAAGAAATAGAGCGCGACCGGCTCAGCTGGTATTGCCACGTTCAAAAAAGAGATCATTTGAACCCCGTTAAAAAGGCAATATCAATGCACGTTCCAAAGACATCGTGATGTAGAAAAGGCAGGCCTATAAACGCCTGGATCAGACAAATGCGACGACATCGGCATTTCATTGGCCTCAGTAACCGAGTGATCCAAAATCGACAGGCCTGCCGATATTTTCTAAGGTCAAATATGCGAGCCCCACAGGCGGATCAGTAGAGGGTTATGATCCCTTGTTCTCGGATCATAACCACGCTGATAAAAGGAAAAAGAAGAAGACACACAAATTTAAAGCTTCGTATGTGAGTGGATTACTCGCGGTCAAGACGCGTAATCAGGCCTTAGACATGTTCTCGTAATAGATGTGTAGATATCAAGTTGAACGAAAAAAGGTTTCGTAATTTGTTGTAAGCTCGGATTGAATTGACGAGTCTATACAAATTGACAAAAAATGATTCTGAAGTATACCAACTAAAATTCTAATGTATGATTCTAATATATTATATATTGTTTTTATAAATACTTGGCGCAACAGCTCTTTAAGTCCCAAGGCTTAGTTTCTCGCAACCACTCATGTTGTGTGCGTTATATTTTCACACGAATAGAAGGGACCTACAGTTTAGTGCCGTATCCAAAGAGCAATTTGTTTTAAGAAGTTTTCTTGACACCCATGATGATTCTAAAGTACGTAAAATAAAGTATTGTAATATTCTTGCTGGGGCTCGTTTAAATAAAACCTTCTTTTGTGTATTCTAATCGTTTATTTATTATCAAACACCAACTTTACTTTAACACAATAGTCAATCACTTTATTCTTTATTTATTTCAAAATAAACGGTCGCTACAGATTTATTTTCACAATGTCGCTTGCTTTCACCACTGGTCGGATATCTCTTGTAATCGCTGTATTCACTTATAAACAACTGTGTCGACGTTGGTTGTGGTATGGGTATTTATAGGAAATTGCAAGGGGTTCTAGAACATGCTAGATGTTTCTCCGGGTGAATTGAGGATCATGGAATATTGGGATATTGTGTGAAACGTAAGCACACCAGGTTGGAACGTAAGCACATCAGGTTGGAATATTTACTACTAGTAGGCAATAGATGTCGTTGCACAGTTTGAGATACAGTGTTTTAGTTTTTGGTACACAAACCATCCTGTAGTCAATGCTACACTGCCCCCCTCTTAAACTTGTTCGTCCCGAACAAGATCATCTGGATTACTGCCATGGTAACGATGAAGACGATCCAGGTGGACAATTTTCATCTTGCCTCGTGTGACCACTTTATAAGGGCCCTCCCAGTCTTGCTGCAGCTTGGGTGACCTCCCCTTTTGCCGGTGTGGGTTATACAGCCATACTAGGTCTCCCTCGTGGAAGCTGGACGTTGTTGCCTTTGTGTCGTACCTGGTTTTTATGCGGTCACTCGCTATCCTTATCCTCGTCCTGGTCCTCTGATGTATGTCTCGGATCCTTTCCCTAAGGTCTGCCACATAGTCCTCTTCACATTTGGGCTCATCGTTAGGGGATCCAAACTTCACCTCACTAGGTAGACGAACGAATTCTCTACGTCTACCTTTGCGCTGAGCCAATAGAAACGTTCTCGCACCTTCTCTAGCGTCTTGTTTGCACCCAAATGACCTCCGGGTGCTCCATCATGCATCTCCCGTAGCACCTCGTGTACTTTTGATCGCGGCAAGACAAGCTGCATTATGAAATCTTTCCCGTCCGGCCTTTCCCATTTCCTTTTCAGTACACCATCTTGCACATGAAGGGAGTCCCACTGAGCCCAGTATGCCTTGAGAGTGGGGCTCCTGTCCGAGATATCTTGTCCATTTGGCTTTTCCATAAACTCCTTCCACGCTAATATCGGCTCGATGTCTGGGTCTTCTTTCTGAGCGTTGCGGATTTCTTCTGCACTCCAACCAGCGATAGGCTCAGCTCTTACCCTTTGGATGGAAAGAAGGTTCTTCTCTTCCTGCCGCACACAATGCTTGCAGTCGCTCTTACATGGTCGCCGGGACAAGGCATCCGCATTAGAATGAAGTTTCCCTTTACGATGCTGTATTTCATAGTCGTACATCTGCAGCCGTTCAATCCATCTTGCGACCTGGCCCTCCGGATTCTTGAACTGTAGCAGCCATTTTAGAGCCGCGTGGTCTGTGCGCAAAAGGAACTTTTGGCCGTAGAGGTATTTATGGAAGTGTTTTGTCGCCAGAAGCAGCGCCAAAAGTTCTCGCCTGGTCACGCAGTAGTTCCTTTCGGGCTTGGAGAGCACTTTGCTGAAGTATGCTACTACCTTCTCTTGGCCATTGTGTACTTGCGAAAGAACCGCTCCGACGCCGACGTTACTTGCATCTACATCCACGATGAACTTTTCTCCGGGAATGGGATATGCTAGTGTTGGTGCTTCGCATAGTTGTTGCTTAAGGTTCTTGAAGCTATTGTCGCACTCACCTGACCACTTGAATTGCCTTCCTTTTTCCGTCAGCTGATGCAAGCTCTTCGCGATTCCGGCAAAGTCCTTTACGAATCGTCGGTAGTACGTGGCGAGGCCCAAAAAGCTCCTGAGTTCGTGTTTGTCCTTTGGAACTGGCAAGTTTTTCACAGCTTCCACCTTGTCTGGATCGGTTCGCACTCCTTCTGACGAGATAACGTGGCCCAGGTACTTGACTTCGGATCTGAAGAGGTCACATTTCTTTGGGTTCAGCTTCAGGTGAGCGCTTCGAAGCCGTTCTAGCACATTCTTCAGGTTGTCGCGATGTTCCTCGAATGTTTTTCCTATCACGATCACATCGTCCAGATACACCAAGCAAGTTTTCCAGGTTAATCCACGTAGGACGTGTTCCATTAGGCGCTCAAAAGTTGCCGGAGCGTTGCACAGTCCAAATGGCATTACTGTAAACTGCCACAGCCCATTTCCTGCAGTGAACGCAGTTTTCTCTCGGTCCTTTGGATCGATCTGTACCTGCCAGTAACCGCTCTTTAAGTCAAGGGTGGAAAACCATCGAGCTCCTGAGAGTGTGTCCAATGTGTCATCGTGTGCTGCCGTCTTTCTTCTTAACCAGTACAACAGGTGAGGCCCACGGACTCTTAGAACTTTCGATGAGCCCTTCGTTCTCCATCATTGACACCATATCCGCAACCTCCGTCTGCTTTGCCAGTGGTAGTCGTCTGGCAGGCTGACGAATTGGTCTGGAATCCCCAGTGTCTATGCGATGTTGCACCAGATGTGTTCGACCATACTCTCCATCCTGTGAGGCAAATATATCAGCGTACTCACCGATTAGCTTTTCTGCCATGGCTTGCTGATCCTGATCCAGTTCGCAGTGCTTGAGGATCATGTCCCTTACTTCGGCGAACCTGGCTGATGAAACGGGCTTCGCAGATTCTTTTTCAGTTATTGTTGCGATTGAACATATCGGAACACATTCACCAATAACCTCCCCTTGTTTTAGTTTGACGCTGTGGCTCTTTAAGTTCATGAGCCTTGCTGGGACCAGGCTATTCTTTGGCTCCACTAAAACTTTTCCCACGATGTAGTCTGGGGAAATCCTTCCTAAATCCGGCTCCAATAGGTAGAATCGGTGGCTCCCAGGATCACCCTCTAGTTTTGTCCAAATAATAGTCTCGGAAGATGGTGGTAAGACTTCGTCCTTGCTGAGTATTGTCCTTAAATGTGCTGCACTCTCGTTCCCGTACACAATTGGAATCTCTACGTTCCTGTAGCGCAGAACTTGCATCCCGATGTCGATGATTACGTCATGTTCTTTCATAAAGTCCACTCCGATGATGCATTCATCACATATGTCGGCCACCAGGAACGCATGAGAAAAGGCCAACCCTGCTAGTTGTAACGTGAGGCGAACTTCTCCGTATACTTTCGCCGCTTCCCCTGTCGCAGTTCTAAGACAGTAGCAGCTGGTGTTGTGCAGCCAAGACTTCCGGACGAGATCTCTTCTTACAATGGAAGCCGTGGCGCCGGTATCGATAGTAGCCACGCACTTGTTTTTGCCGATGAATGCTTCCACTGTTAGACTCTTGTTGCATCGTTTGGTTTGGGAGACCTGGATGGTGGTCTTGGGGGCGTCGATTCCATTAGCCAACTTTTGCCCCGCGAAGCTGGCTCTTAGGCGTTTCCCGGCTCCTGGTTTCGAGGAGCCTGGCCAACAGGATGGATGTTGTCCCTGTTGGATGGATCTTCGTTGCGTCGCCTGTTCGCACAATGTGGACAGTTTCCACGTCTGGGTGGATTTCTGCATTGGCGTTGTAGGTGTCCTATTTTGTTGCAGTTCCAGCAACGAATTTGTCCTCCGCGAGCGTTGTTTCGGTCTTCGATGTCCATCCTCTGGCAAGAGCATTCGATGGCGGCTACTTCCCTCACACGGTGGATTCCCTGACAGGCCTGGTCTGCGGCCTCCATTGTCAGAGCAAACGCCAAGGCTTCGGCGAGCGTTATCTTTCCAGCCATTCTTACCGCCATTTGTAGTTTCGCATCAGCTATGGCATGGGTGAACGCTTCCGTTGCCATCTCGTTAATGATCTTCTCGCCGGCGTTTGGATAGGACAAATGCGCCAGCCGCTCGATGTCTGCTTGTAGCTGCTGGAGCGTCTCACCCTTCATCTGGGACCTTCTGCGCAACTGGACCCTATATACTTGCTGCATGTGGTCGTCCCCAAATCGCATCTCAATGGCTTTCACCAGACTGTCGTAGTTGCGTTGTTTGTCCTCGGGAATAGTTTGTAGTAGCTCTGCAGCTGATCCTCTAAGCGCAAGCGTGAGGGCAATGGACCTCTCTTCATCGTCCCAGTTGTTCGTCATTGCCGCAGCTTCGAACTGTCTCTTATATATCGCCCATGATGTCTGTCCGTCGAAGACGGGAGGCTGCATCTCTTTCCTTCTCGGGCAGTCGGTTGAATACTCCCGAACTTTCTGTTTCTTCACGTATTCGAGTTCCTTTGCCAAATTCAACAGTCTCGATTTTTGTTTGAACGTTCTCGAATTTTGTTTCAAATGTTTCAATTTTGGTCTCTACATTTCCAATTTTCTCGTCGATTGTCCCGAATCTTGTTTCCAAACTTCTATTTTGTTCACCAAATTTGCTTTCGAGAACACTCCTTTGATCGAGTAGCTGTTGCTCTAGAGAATTCTTTTGTTCATCGAGCTTGGCGTCTAGAGAATTCTTTTGTTCATCGAACTTTTTCTTTTGCTCGTCTAAAGAATTGTCTAGCTTCTCGAATTTTCTATTCTGATCGTCGAATTTTTCAGATAACAACTTCATTAAAGCCGACATGTCACTTGTCGTACTTACTTGTTCTTCTTCGACGTCAAACAAAGCTGTTTCAGGATCTGCACCCTCGTCTGTCACTATTTTCCGCAACTTAATAATCAATTCTCTTTTCGTACCAGTCGTAGGTTGCTCCCGCTGGCTCAGTACTTCCTTTAGTTGCGGCACTGACAATTTTTCTAGCAATTTCCGAACCATTTTTTTTTCTTTCTTTCTTTCTTTCACTTACACAATAAGCAATACACAAAATTTGTTTTATTTCACTTTTCTGACACCAATGTAATATTCTTGCTGGGGTTCGTTTAAATAAAACCTTCTTTTGTGTATTTTAATCGTTTATTTATTATCAAACACCAACTTTACTTTAACACAATAGTCAATCACTTTATTCTTTATTTATTTCAAAATAAACGGTCGCTACAGATTTATTTTCACAATGTCGCTTGCTTTCACCACTGGTCGGATATCTCTTGTAATCGCTGTATTCACTTATAAACAACTGTGTCGACGTTGGTTGTGGTATGGGTATTTATAGGAAATTGCAAGGGGTTCTAGAACATGCTAGATGTTTCTCCGGGTGAATTGAGGATCATGGAATATTGGGATATTGTGTGAAACGTAAGCACACCAGGTTGGAACGTAAGCACATCAGGTTGGAATATTTACTACTAGTAGGCAATAGATGTCGTTGCACAGTTTGAGATACAGTGTTTTAGTTTTTGGTACACAAACCATCCTGTAGTCAATGCTACACTGCCCCCCTCTTAAACTTGTTCGTCCCGAACAAGATCATCTGGATTACTGCCATGGTAACGATGAAGACGATCCAGGTGGACAATTTTCATCTTGCCTCGTGTGACCACTTTATAAGGGCCCTCCCAGTCTTGCTGCAGCTTGGGTGACCTCCCCTTTTGCCGGTGTGGGTTATACAGCCATACTAGGTCTCCCTCGTGGAAGCTGGACGTTGTTGCCTTTGTGTCGTACCTGGTTTTTATGCGGTCACTCGCTATCCTTATCCTCGTCCTGGTCCTCTGATGTATGTCTCGGATCCTTTCCCTAAGGTCTGCCACATAGTCCTCTTCACATTTGGGCTCATCGTTAGGGGATCCAAACTTCACCTCACTAGGTAGACGAACGAATTCTCTACGTCTACCTTTGCGCTGAGCCAATAGAAACGTTCTCGCACCTTCTCTAGCGTCTTGTTTGCACCCAAATGACCTCCGGGTGCTCCATCATGCATCTCCCGTAGCACCTCGTGTACTTTTGATCGCGGCAAGACAAGCTGCATTATGAAATCTTTCCCGTCCGGCCTTTCCCATTTCCTTTTCAGTACACCATCTTGCACATGAAGGGAGTCCCACTGAGCCCAGTATGCCTTGAGAGTGGGGCTCCTGTCCGAGATATCTTGTCCATTTGGCTTTTCCATAAACTCCTTCCACGCTAATATCGGCTCGATGTCTGGGTCTTCTTTCTGAGCGTTGCGGATTTCTTCTGCACTCCAACCAGCGATAGGCTCAGCTCTTACCCTTTGGATGGAAAGAAGGTTCTTCTCTTCCTGCCGCACACAATGCTTGCAGTCGCTCTTACATGGTCGCCGGGACAAGGCATCCGCATTAGAATGAAGTTTCCCTTTACGATGCTGTATTTCATAGTCGTACATCTGCAGCCGTTCAATCCATCTTGCGACCTGGCCCTCCGGATTCTTGAACTGTAGCAGCCATTTTAGAGCCGCGTGGTCTGTGCGCAAAAGGAACTTTTGGCCGTAGAGGTATTTATGGAAGTGTTTTGTCGCCAGAAGCAGCGCCAAAAGTTCTCGCCTGGTCACGCAGTAGTTCCTTTCGGGCTTGGAGAGCACTTTGCTGAAGTATGCTACTACCTTCTCTTGGCCATTGTGTACTTGCGAAAGAACCGCTCCGACGCCGACGTTACTTGCATCTACATCCACGATGAACTTTTCTCCGGGAATGGGATATGCTAGTGTTGGTGCTTCGCATAGTTGTTGCTTAAGGTTCTTGAAGCTATTGTCGCACTCACCTGACCACTTGAATTGCCTTCCTTTTTCCGTCAGCTGATGCAAGCTCTTCGCGATTCCGGCAAAGTCCTTTACGAATCGTCGGTAGTACGTGGCGAGGCCCAAAAAGCTCCTGAGTTCGTGTTTGTCCTTTGGAACTGGCAAGTTTTTCACAGCTTCCACCTTGTCTGGATCGGTTCGCACTCCTTCTGACGAGATAACGTGGCCCAGGTACTTGACTTCGGATCTGAAGAGGTCACATTTCTTTGGGTTCAGCTTCAGGTGAGCGCTTCGAAGCCGTTCTAGCACATTCTTCAGGTTGTCGCGATGTTCCTCGAATGTTTTTCCTATCACGATCACATCGTCCAGATACACCAAGCAAGTTTTCCAGGTTAATCCACGTAGGACGTGTTCCATTAGGCGCTCAAAAGTTGCCGGAGCGTTGCACAGTCCAAATGGCATTACTGTAAACTGCCACAGCCCATTTCCTGCAGTGAACGCAGTTTTCTCTCGGTCCTTTGGATCGATCTGTACCTGCCAGTAACCGCTCTTTAAGTCAAGGGTGGAAAACCATCGAGCTCCTGAGAGTGTGTCCAATGTGTCATCGTGTGCTGCCGTCTTTCTTCTTAACCAGTACAACAGGTGAGGCCCACGGACTCTTAGAACTTTCGATGAGCCCTTCGTTCTCCATCATTGACACCATATCCGCAACCTCCGTCTGCTTTGCCAGTGGTAGTCGTCTGGCAGGCTGACGAATTGGTCTGGAATCCCCAGTGTCTATGCGATGTTGCACCAGATGTGTTCGACCATACTCTCCATCCTGTGAGGCAAATATATCAGCGTACTCACCGATTAGCTTTTCTGCCATGGCTTGCTGATCCTGATCCAGTTCGCAGTGCTTGAGGATCATGTCCCTTACTTCGGCGAACCTGGCTGATGAAACGGGCTTCGCAGATTCTTTTTCAGTTATTGTTGCGATTGAACATATCGGAACACATTCACCAATAACCTCCCCTTGTTTTAGTTTGACGCTGTGGCTCTTTAAGTTCATGAGCCTTGCTGGGACCAGGCTATTCTTTGGCTCCACTAAAACTTTTCCCACGATGTAGTCTGGGGAAATCCTTCCTAAATCCGGCTCCAATAGGTAGAATCGGTGGCTCCCAGGATCACCCTCTAGTTTTGTCCAAATGATAGTCTCGGAAGATGGTGGTAAGACTTCGTCCTTGCTGAGTATTGTCCTTAAATGTGCTGCACTCTCGTTCCCGTACACAATTGGAATCTCTACGTTCCTGTAGCGCAGAACTTGCATCCCGATGTCGATGATTACGTCATGTTCTTTCATAAAGTCCACTCCGATGATGCATTCATCACATATGTCGGCCACCAGGAACGCATGAGAAAAGGCCAACCCTGCTAGTTGTAACGTGAGGCGAACTTCTCCGTATACTTTCGCCGCTTCCCCTGTCGCAGTTCTAAGACAGTAGCAGCTGGTGTTGTGCAGCCAAGACTTCCGGACGAGATCTCTTCTTACAATGGAAGCCGTGGCGCCGGTATCGATAGTAGCCACGCACTTGTTTTTGCCGATGAATGCTTCCACTGTTAGACTCTTGTTGCATCGTTTGGTTTGGGAGACCTGGATGGTGGTCTTGGGGGCGTCGATTCCATTAGCCAACTTTTGCCCCGCGAAGCTGGCTCTTAGGCGTTTCCCGGCTCCTGGTTTCGAGGAGCCTGGCCAACAGGATGGATGTTGTCCCTGTTGGATGGATCTTCGTTGCGTCGCCTGTTCGCACAATGTGGACAGTTTCCACGTCTGGGTGGATTTCTGCATTGGCGTTGTAGGTGTCCTATTTTGTTGCAGTTCCAGCAACGAATTTGTCCTCCGCGAGCGTTGTTTCGGTCTTCGATGTCCATCCTCTGGCAAGAGCATTCGATGGCGGCTACTTCCCTCACACGGTGGATTCCCTGACAGGCCTGGTCTGCGGCCTCCATTGTCAGAGCAAACGCCAAGGCTTCGGCGAGCGTTATCTTTCCAGCCATTCTTACCGCCATTTGTAGTTTCGCATCAGCTATGGCATGGGTGAACGCTTCCGTTGCCATCTCGTTAATGATCTTCTCGCCGGCGTTTGGATAGGACAAATGCGCCAGCCGCTCGATGTCTGCTTGTAGCTGCTGGAGCGTCTCACCCTTCATCTGGGACCTTCTGCGCAACTGGACCCTATATACTTGCTGCATGTGGTCGTCCCCAAATCGCATCTCAATGGCTTTCACCAGACTGTCGTAGTTGCGTTGTTTGTCCTCGGGAATAGTTTGTAGTAGCTCTGCAGCTGATCCTCTAAGCGCAAGCGTGAGGGCAATGGACCTCTCTTCATCGTCCCAGTTGTTCGTCATTGCCGCAGCTTCGAACTGTCTCTTATATATCGCCCATGATGTCTGTCCGTCGAAGACGGGAGGCTGCATCTCTTTCCTTCTCGGGCAGTCGGTTGAATACTCCCGAACTTTCTGTTTCTTCACGTATTCGAGTTCCTTTGCCAAATTCAACAGTCTCGATTTTTGTTTGAACGTTCTCGAATTTTGTTTCAAATGTTTCAATTTTGGTCTCTACATTTCCAATTTTCTCGTCGATTGTCCCGAATCTTGTTTCCAAACTTCTATTTTGTTCACCAAATTTGCTTTCGAGAACACTCCTTTGATCGAGTAGCTGTTGCTCTAGAGAATTCTTTTGTTCATCGAGCTTGGCGTCTAGAGAATTCTTTTGTTCATCGAACTTTTTCTTTTGCTCGTCTAAAGAATTGTCTAGCTTCTCGAATTTTCTATTCTGATCGTCGAATTTTTCAGATAACAACTTCATTAAAGCCGACATGTCACTTGTCGTACTTACTTGTTCTTCTTCGACGTCAAACAAAGCTGTTTCAGGATCTGCACCCTCGTCTGTCACTATTTTCCGCAACTTAATAATCAATTCTCTTTTCGTACCAGTCGTAGGTTGCTCCCGCTGGCTCAGTACTTCCTTTAGTTGCGGCACTGACAATTTTTCTAGCAATTTCCGAACCATTTTTTTTTCTTTCTTTCTTTCTTTCACTTACACAATAAGCAATACACAAAATTTGTTTTATTTCACTTTTCTGACACCAATGTAATATTCTTGCTGGGGTTCGTTTAAATAAAACCTTCTTTTGTGTATTTTAATCGTTTATTTATTATCAAACACCAACTTTACTTTAACACAATAGTCAATCACTTTATTCTTTATTTATTTCAAAATAAACGGTCGCTACAGATTTATTTTCACAATGTCGCTTGCTTTCACCACTGGTCGGATATCTCTTGTAATCGCTGTATTCACTTATAAACAACTGTGTCGACGTTGGTTGTGGTATGGGTATTTATAGGAAATTGCAAGGGGTTCTAGAACATGCTAGATGTTTCTCCGGGTGAATTGAGGATCATGGAATATTGGGATATTGTGTGAAACGTAAGCACACCAGGTTGGAACGTAAGCACATCAGGTTGGAATATTTACTACTAGTAGGCAATAGATGTCGTTGCACAGTTTGAGATACAGTGTTTTAGTTTTTGGTACACACACCATCCTGTAGTCAATGCTACAGTATGTAAAATGTTAGCAAATTTAAACGCTCTATTTCGGCCCTACATATTTTTCAATCAGTTCCGATTTAAATTATTATTTTGGTCAAAAAATATATGTAAAATAAAACTATACGGTAGCTAACAAAATTGTAATTAATAATGCAAGCGTGCCTTTACGATAAAAAAAAAAAAAAAACTTATTCCGAACTCCGCTCTAAGTTGATAGTTTTTTTAAAATTTATTATAATTTGGTTTTATTTTCTAACACCCCTTATCGGCGCGAATCCCAATAAGAAAAAAAAGCATTCCCTTCATAAGCCCACCTCTTAGAAATATTTGGATATGTCTAACTCCCATGCGAAAGCTCTATTAATGCAATTGCCCTCTTTGAACGAAAAATATAAAACACACAACACGAAAGGCTGGGAGAAGTCATACCCTTGGACCTGTATTTATTGTATTTGTACGTCAACATATTTGTTTCTTTATTTTTAAAATATTTTGTTATTAGTTTGAATTGGCTATATTATATTGTAGCAAGACGTATATACAAATATTATCCAAATATTTGCAGGAAGTATAGAGAAAATATTAAAGTCGTAGGCATGTACACATTTCCATTTACATATACACTGAAAAATATCACGTTTCTATCTCAAATGACAAAATGATTTTTCATTTTATTTACTTGGGAATAATGGAAATTTGGGAAAAAAAATGCAATTTTATTTTCGATAGCTAATAAGTTTCAAACATTTTTAAGGCACGTACTGTGGCATCTGCTTACACCATAACACAATGAAGATCTATTTTAAGAAAATGTTAAAAGTTTTCGCATCTTTTTCTGTATTTTCCGGAATGTTTTAGAGAATTTCAAAAGTCACTTTTACATCATAAACAAATATTATGGGCATGTGACTTCTTGCTTTGTACTTTTTTTTGCATTCTGGATTAATCTACTTATCATAACAATCAAAATTGTACGCATGTGAGAAGAAAAGAACTAAGCAATCGATGGATTTATGCTTGTAAAGCCTTACATTTAAACAAAAAAGTTCAGTTACACACAAAAAGGTAAAGCACTAGATTCGCAAGAGTAATGCTGCTTGCCCATTCATTTACTTTAAAAATTGTTGATCAAATTTGGATATGTAATTGATTCTAAAATCTAGAGATAGGCAAAAAATCACTACCTGTGAATTATTCACTGTGAATTTAAATTCACATACGCAGCCTGTGAATGAAATAAAAATAAACTGTGAATGTTAAAACGTGAATAAGGAATTATTTTTCACATCATATTTTTGTATTCGCGACTGTTAAACGCATAGCACATTATTTGCAAAACCTTAATTTGTATAACGGTCCATTTCTCTATTTTAAATTACGTTTCTGCTACACTCTTTTTGAATTACTCCGAATGTAACGTTAGATTTTCCATAGTTTCTTTTACATTTATTTACCTTTGTAAATTAGTTTCGGTCTTTTTCGATTTCAAAATTCACCGAGTGTGGACGCAATAGTAAACATTTATACACAAGACATTTATACACAACTACACAAATTAATTTAATAAAAGTACACCTATTGAAATTATTGCTTACACAATCATTGCACATTTACCCAAACTTAAAGTTAATTTTCTATACACTTTTACACAAAACACATTCGTTCCAACACAGCAACAAAAGGTACAGAACTGGCATTGCTTAGTGCAGAATGACGAACGAAGAAAGAAAATGTACACACCAAACCGTACAGAGCTGCCATTGATCAGTGAAGAGCGACGAGCGATGGAAAAACATCTACACATCCAACCGTTCAGAGCTGCTATTGCTCAGTGAAGAGCGACGAACTAAGCACGAACATGTACACATCAAACCGTTCAGAGCTGCCATTGCTCAGTGAAGAGCGACGAGCTAAGGACGAACATGTACACATCAGCCTGTTCAGAGCTGGCAGTGCTCAGTGTAGAGCAATCAACGATGAATGAAAATGTGTATGCCTAATATGAATAAGGGAGGAATTCTTTCTTACATCGCATCTATGTACATATACTGAAGTGCCAGGCAACAAAGGATAGAACAAAGCAGAACGTGGTGAACGGAATGCCTTGGGGGCACAAATAACATACATATGTAAGTAATAAACTTGATGCACCAGTTGATAAAAAAATATAATTTTTTATTTAATTATTCAATTATTCTGTTTTACAAATTTACTGACATTAATTGCTACGAGTGTAAATAAACCGGCAGCGTCACTGGATGTTGATGGACTAATAAAGATGTGAGTGCTTGGTGCTATTCCATTTTATAATCTTATCGGTTTATGTTCTCCAGGCTTGGCTTGGGTATATTATTAGATGTGTTGATACTATGTTTCCAAGCTGTGAGTGGCTTGGTTTGGGTCTATTATTGGACGTGTTGATGATATGTTCCCAAACTGTGAGTGGGCTACATGGTCACGTACGCTGTCTGTAGCTAGGCAGCTGACGTCGCCTTCTGGTTTCCATAACTCTCCCCTTCCTTCAGGAGACGCGGTCCCAGCTCTCTAAAGCTTTTGATGTCTTTTAAGTTTTCATTGGTCATCTCGTTTTTCTGATGTCTATGTATTGTTATTCTGGGACATTTCATCTTGCACTTGGTCTTGCATTTTAGTATTATATGCTATCTCTATTTTTTCGATAAAGGATATTTTCTTAATTTCTAACGTCTTATCGTTGGCTTCTAAATAGTCTGTTATTGTAAAGTTATCTACATAATAGGTCTTCAAATATTTGATTATTAATTGTTTAGGATTTTCATAGAGTGTTTGTTCAATGGTTACATTTTCTTCGAAATAAACTAGGTACGTATGTACCCTTAGTATGTATCTTAGTACAATTCGTCATTTCTTTATTCAACAAGTCGGCTATGCAAATGTTGTTGCTTAATTTACAAATACTTCCTTTGATTTATCCTTTACAATTTTAAATGGATAAGTATTTTTTGCATTTAGGCACATACGGTTTTACTACTAGTTTACCATCTTCTTTTGTTATTGGTTACAATAGCTTGCTATTTACAAGATTTGGTTAGAATTGGATATTTAATGTAAGTTACAATTATGCCATTTTTCATTAGTATTTTGAATATAGATAACATACATCCAATAAGTCTGTGATGGTAATTTTTTTTATTTTTTCCGTCTGGATTAATTTATTTATTTCCTTGAAATTCAAAATAGTTGGATGTTCAATTTCAAATAGTTAATATGTTCAATTTCTTAAATGTTATCGTATTTATTACATTTTGGAAATTATTTATTATTAATTTATTACTTCTACTTATACGAGTAAATGAGTCATGTTTAATACTTTTTACATGTTCCAACATTGAAAATATTTTTTTATTGATAATTCTTTGTTTATTATTATTTTCGATTAATGAGTTTATTTTTTCGTCTACTTCCATCATTTCATCGCGATCGGGTATTCCTCCTATATATTTCCAAATACTGCCTATGAAGTCGAGGCTTCTTCTCTGTCTACCTGTAGTTAGTTGTGTCAGTAGAGTCTCTATGATTGTGAAGTCAATATCGTGTGATCTGTCAGCCGGTTGAGGATACCTGGAGGCTTGTATTTGTCGTGCATGGGCAAGGTAATCTCTAACTTGTGTTAAATTCGCGACGTGGTAGATTGTTGAATATTCCTCATAGATAAAAACGTTCCCTATCTCAATAAGTGCGTAGTTGTCTTTTGAATAGTATATTATTTCTGTTTCAGTAGCCATGGTTGTCGACATTGTCATGAGTATGAGAAGTAATGTGCAGTCCTTTGTCTGCGAATAGACCAATGTTTTATATTTTTAATATTATCCTTATGGATGATTCTTCCATTTCTTAATTCTACTGTGTTCCCTAAATCTTTCTTTATTTTCTTTTGTTTATATTTAGGTTGTAGCTTGCCCCACCGTGCACCTACTACTTTTTTATATGCAGTGTCGTTTGGTTTTAGTGTTTTATTTTCCCTATTCTTGTTCCTTGTTTCAAGCATATTGGTTTGTGCTATTGCTAATTTTTCTCTGATGTGTGCGTGTATTTTTCTGTTGAATAGAATATCTAATGGTTTCATTTTGGTCACGGAGTGAATTGTCAGGTTGTAGGCTTCGGTTGCTTTAATAAAGATTTCTGCTGAGTCCAGCAGATTGTTTTCTTTCTTGATGCATCTGGCTAATTCTTGTAACTTGCTGTGAGCACGTTCTACTTGGCCGTAGCTCCATTGTTGATGTGAATGCAGCGGACGTGAATGTGGGATCTTGGTCACACACGATTTGTTTGCATTCTGGGAAGGTCTGTAGGATTTCTTATACCTTGTTTTGCATATCTTGTCTAGTATCCAGTACTCTGGTAAGTAGACCAGAGGCATACATTACGTCTATGTATAATGAATCTCCCTCCTTTTCAGGAATTGGTGCCTCACCATTGCATATATAGCAATTTGTGATGTATTGGCAAATGTCTTCTGCCATGCTTGGCCAATAATATTTTTCCTGTATTTGTTTTAAGTTTTCTTTGTAGTTCCTATGTCCTCTATTATGAGTTTGTTTAGTTATTGCTACCTGATCCTGTTTACTTAGTTCGTCAATAGGGAAATTTGATACTGCTATAAATTTATTAGAGAAATTCTTTTTCAAAGGAGCTTTTAGTTCGTACAGAACTTCAGGTGTTGCATAGATTGCTAAAATACCTTCGTTGAAATATTGTTTTAGACTTGGGATCATTTCTTCTACGGTTCTATAGGTGACTATGTGACTAGTTCTGTTCATATTCTTGAATGGAATTATTTTCTGATGTAATGTTAGTGAGCCTTTGCCTATCAATAATTGCTGTGCATATTGCTTAAGAGGTTTATTGATTTTGTCTATAGTATCTTCGTCAGAGCTTTCGGCCGAATGTTGGGAGATTGCATCCGAGGCATCAGATATCTGATTGAGTTGTTGTTGTGACAGTGCATCAGCGACGATATTCGTAGCTCCTGGTTTATAAATTATTTTTGGAGCATATTCTTCGATTAATGCATGCCATCTCTTCATTTTGGCATTTGGTATTTTCGTATTGAGACTGCGAAAGTTAGGGGTTGATGATCTGTGGGGATCTCAAGATCTTTTACCCCGTGAAGGTAATTTCTCAGATTTTTTAATGCAAATACGATTGCGTACTCCTTCTCGTTGGCCGCATAATTTCTTTCGGCTCCTGCTAATGTTTTTGATATGAATGTTATAGGTTCGCCTTCCTGGGTTAAGACGACTTCTATGGCATCATCGGATGCGTCAGCCGTCAAGAGAATTTTTTTTCTTAAAATCGGGTTTGTTTAGTTCCGTTTCTATGACTAAATGGGAATTTAATGACTCGAAGGCTTCTCTTGCTATGGTATCGGATAATTGGGGTTTTCCTAGCAACGTGTGTCGAAATTTGGCCTTCTCCTTCTTTTCCTTTCAGAAGTGTCGTCAAGGGTTTGGCTATTTTAGCAAAATCTTTAATAAATTTACTATAATATCCGATCATACCTAGAAATGATCTGAGCTTTTAGGCTCTGGATATTTTCTAATTGTTTTTAACTTATTTGGATTAGTTTATATTACTTGTTCACCTATCGTATACCCTAAGAAATCCACTTGTTTTATGAAGAAATTGGATTTTTCCAGGGAAATCTTCATGTTTGCTTCTCTAAGTGTTTCAATTATTTGTTTCAAATGGGTTATATGGTCTTCTGTTGAGTTTGAATAGACCATTATGTCATTTATGCATATATGGCAGAACTTACCTACATAGTTTCCCAAGATATTATCCATGGCTCGTTAGAACTGGCCCGGTGCATTTTAAAAAACCGAAAGGAAGTCTCAGGAATTCGTATTTTCCGTTGTTTACTGAAAAAGGCTGTCTTCTCTATATCCCACTCTTTCATTGGGATTTGGTGGAATCCTGAAGACAAGGGTAGAGAAGATTTTGGCTTTGCCCAGATTCGAAAGGATAACATTGGTATCTGGTATTGGATATTTATCTGCAAGAGTTTGTTCATTTAATTTTTTGAAATCGATTACAAGTCTACGTTTAGCTGTACCATCGTCGTTTAGACCCTTTTTTGGTACTGGTCGATTGCCTGATAATGTTATTTTTTAATAATTTCTCGATCTCATTGTTCACGAAGTCATTCGCTGACAATGGGTACGGATATTGTTTTGACCAAATCGGTTTATCCGATGTTGTGTCTACTACTGCTTGAACGTCTGTTCTAAATGGTAGTGTGGTTTCTATTTCACCATGCATATTTGTTATTAGATCCCTGATTTTTTCCTAAGGGTTTCTATATTTTCAGTGCTGTAGGGTTAAAATTCCCCGCCCGCATTATTGAAAGGGGTCGGTATTTTCAATTAATTTTTTGTTTTTTTGAATAATTCCACGAGGGTACGGTGCTCGGGATGTGTTGCTGGAAGTTTCCTGTGCTTCCATGTCATGTGGGTTCGGTAAGCATGACTCGTTTAGTTTGTCGTTTTTATTCTCGGAAATAGAATAAAGTTTCTCGCAATCGGAGCCGTAGCTAATGGTTCCTTTATTGAGATCGATGATTGCTTTACTTACTTATGTCCTGTATCCCCTTGTGGGTCCTAGGGCCTCTACTACGCCTACGCGCCATCGTGTACGGTTTCTGGCAATGTGTCTGAGTTCTCCCCAACTTTTCCCTAACTGCCGTGCCTCCTTCTCGACTGTTCTGCGCCATGTTTTCCGCGGACCGCCAGGTCTTCTGCCATCCTGAGTTAGAGGGTTCCATTGCATAGCATGGTTCGCTATGGAGCTGTCACCCTTTCGGAACGTGTGACCAATCCACTGCCACTTCCGCCGTTGGATAGTTGTGCCTATTGGTTCCTGACCCGTTCTCTCGTAAAGGTGTTCGTTAGAGATACGATTGGGCCAGAAAATCCTTAAGATATTGCGCAGACACCTATTAACGAACGTTTGCAGCTTTCTGGTGATAGTAGTGGTCACTCTCCACGTGCTGCAACCATATAGCAGCACGGATTCAACGTTGGAGCGGAACAGTCTTATTTTGGTGCTCAAACTGATTGCATTGCTTCGCCATATTTTGGACAACATCCCGAACGCGGACTTTGCTTTGGCGATCCTGTTGGCTATATCCAGTTCGGTTCCACCATCGGTCGAGACAATACTCCCAAGATACTGGAAATCCTCTACTCTCTCTACCGGTTGTCCAGCAATGCATATTTGAGCCGATGAGTTAGTTCCAAGGCTGATGATTTTAGTTTTTGTCGTATTAATTTTCAGCCCGACGACACCTGCCTCCCTCTCCACATCTGCTGTCATTTGGTGGAGGTCCATAATTCTGTGGGAGAGTAAGCATACATCGTCTGCGTAGTCAAGATGCTTCAGTTGAGATGTAAGAGTCCATCGAATTCCTCCGTTTCCCGTCGACAAAGCTGCATGAAGCACATCGCTAATCACCAATAGGAATAATATTGGTGAAAGGATACAGCCTTGTCTTACCCCACTTTGGATCTCAAATTCCTCAGACAACCTTCCCCTGTGCAGAACGTGACATTTGGAGCCTTCATATGTAGCTTTGATAATAGCAATTAGTTTATCGGGAATGCCTCTCCTGCGCAAGGCACGCCAAATAAACTCCCTGTTGACACTATCGAACGCCTTCTCAAAATCGATGAACAGCAGGTGCAGTGGCGATCGATATTCAACACACTGTTCGATGATAATCCGCAGGGTGTTGATGTGGTCGGCACAGGAGCATCCAGAGCGGAAACCTGCTTGTTCGGCATCGAGTGTGTCTTCGAGATGTTGTTTGATTCGCTCAAGGATGATTTTAGCTATTATCTTAGCTACAGCAGGCAGCACGCAGATACCCCTCCAGTTTCCGCACTCCATTAAATTTCCTTTCTTAGGAAGCTTGACGATCATTCCCTTTTTCCACTCGTTAGGAAAGCTCTCAGCTTCCCAAGCTCTATCTATAAGTGGAAGCAGAAGCTCAGCCGATGTTGTTGGCGTTGCTCGTAAGAGCTCTGCTGGAATACCGTCAAGTCCTACCGCCTTGTTGGTTTTGAGTGCCTTGATCGCGGTAATGATCTCATCTTTACTGGGAGTCGTGGTGCGTATTCGGGAACTTCTCACCTCGGGCATCTCAGTCTGATTTGGGAGCATGTCGCTAGCGAATACACGGTTCAAAACCGTAGCAAAATGCTCTTTCCATCTCTTGAGCTGGTCCTCATCCGAAATGAGCAAGGAGCCGTCTAGGCTTTTCACTAGGTATTGGCTGGAGCTGCGACCACCTGTCAGCTCTTTCGTGATTCTGTAGACAGTCCTGCTGTCGCACCTCCGTGCAGCTTCTTCTGCTTCTGTAGCCAGCGCGTTGATGTAGTTGCGCTTGTCACGTCGTACGCTACGCTGAACTTCTCTCATCTTCATGCGATATAGGGACTCTAGCTCGCTTCTCCCTGCTGCTGGGGTAGCTGCAACGCGAGCTTTTAGCTGTTTTCGTTCGTCAATCCGTCTCCAGGTATCCTCGGAAAGCCACGCCCTATGTCTTCCCTGCGATCGACCGACAATTCTTTCAGCACCAGATGTAAAAACATTTTTCACAGCACACCAATGGTCTTGGATGGTTGCGGGCATTGAGCTGCTGATTGCTTCCACACCTTGCGAAAAGTGCTCCCTTAATTGTTGGCGCACTGAGGGATCACTAAGTCTATCGATGTTGAACCTGGGCATTCTTGTGTTGTCGTGGGATCTTCGAACTGCAGCAGTGCGTAGTTGGAGAGTAGCTATCATAAGATGGTGATCACGTACTATCCCCACATCTGCCCCTCGTCTGTTTCGGACGTCCAGGAGACTGCTTCTAAAGCGGCGGCTGATAGCAAAATGGTCAATTTGGTTGGAGGTTGCTTGCCTGTCATTGGAAACCCAGCTGACTTTGTGGCAGGTCTTGTGCTCAAACATGGTGCCACCTATCACAAGGCGGTTGGCATTGCAGAAATCCACAAACCTTTCGCCGTTGTCATTGCGGTTGCCTAGTCCATGCTTCCCGATTACATGCTTGAGCCCTTCGTTGTCGCTGCCTACCTTGGCATTCAAATCCCCCATCACTATGACAATGTCTCCATTTGGTGTTGTGTTGAAGACGGCGCTTAAGAGATTGTAGAAACTCTCCTTTTCGTCCTCAGACGAACTATTCGTTGGGGCGTAACACTGTATGATGGTGACGCGTCGTACTCTAGTCCGGAATCTGGCCGTCAAAATCCTATCACCATGGGGCTGCCAGGAAATTAGGCCCTTGCGTGCTGTTGTTGTTAGCAGTAGTCCGACTCCATATTCCCGCGGACTTCCGGATGGTCTTCCAGAATAGAGTAGTACAGTGTTACGCGTTGGAGACTGGTACTCGCCCGCTTCTAACCATCTTACTTCACTTACCCCCAAAATGTCCAGTTTATATCGCATGAATTCCTTTTCCAGTTGGAGGAATCTGGCATTGTAAGGACCTTCTCTTCCCGAGTCGAGGAGCGTCTTTACATTCCAGAAACCTATCTTTGTCCGGGTACAATAGCCAAAAGTCGTCAACATGTGATCAGTCCTTATCCGAGGCATAGTGTCGGTTTCAGTAGCGAGCTGGTTTCAGTAACGCAGGTTGCTGGCCCACGTTACCTAGCCTAGAATCAAGGCCCTAGACAACCCGCACTTACAATTTTGGCCTATACGTATAAGGGTTTATACGTATAGTTGCCCGGGGACCAACACTAGGAGGTAAAGTAAGCACTTCATCACGAACTTGATTGTTGCGCTACTGGCCCAAGCCAAGTTTTGGGCAGTCAGTAGTTTCCCGATCAATCGCAATGCAGGTCCTTTGCTTTGGCTAGAGTTAATAGTCGTGAGCCTGTTATTGCATCGTATTCTAAGCTCTTTATTAAATCGCAGATTGATACATCTACTTCCCCGCTTTCTCCATCTATAAGCATTGATGAACATCCAACAAGCAAAAATAGTTCAATAAGTACATCCAACCCTGAACCTTGTACTTTAAGAGTCGTACCACCGCCTTTTACTATATTTTTATCTCGACTTGAATATAGCACTAAGCCTTCTGATATTATTGATTATATTAATCAAAAAAATATTGATACATCTAGCATCAGATGCCTAAGTTTAACAGCAGACAACTTACAAGGACGTTTGTCCGCGTCATTTAAACTTATTGCCCCTATATCTACTGGCAAGATTATCGTCAATCCTGATTTTTGGCCAAAAAACATGCTTCTAAAAGAGTTCATAAACAGACCCAGTCCAAGAATTCCCTCGTCAAAAAAATTACAGAAATCGCATTCTTCTACCAGAACGTGAGAGGACTAAAGACTAAGTGCACTCAATTTTTACTAAGCATATACAGCTGCTCCTTTGACATCATTGTCATTACTGAAAGTGGATTAGATGACAGTTTTCATAATGACGTCGTTTTTGCACAAAGCTTTTCTGTTAATCGTTGTGATCGTTCTCTGGATAATAGTAATAAAGATCGTCTTGGTAGTGTAATCATCGCAATAAAAAAAGTCTGCAAGCCAAGCGAAGTTGACCTGAGTAACTTCTCCGACCTTGAAATATGCTGCAGCAGAATTTATCTCACAGCATCTACGAAACTATATGTTATATGTGTCTACATTCCACCGAGATCCCGAACATCAGTAGTGGCTAGATACTTAGATGCCTTCCGCTTCATTGTTGCTTGCCTAACTGCCTTGGACAAAATCTACATATTTGGTGATTTCAACCAACCTAAAATTATATGGGCCTCAGCTGATGCGGACTGTACATTTTTGAGCCCTAGTAATACCTTGTCTGGATCCGGATCTGATATTGTGGATACACTGCAATCATTGGGTTTGCTTCAGGTTAACCTCATAAGAAATCATCATGATCGTACACTGGACCTCATCTTTACCAATAACAGTGATGATAGTTTCGTCTCCAGAAGCCTTGCACCTCTTGTTCCTGAATATCTGTATCATCCGTCTCTGTATTTGTTTTCAAATTTTTACATTCATAAGCTTAATATTACTTATTCTTTCAAATTTGATTTCAAAAGAGCTAATTATGTTTCCATTTGTGATGAACTTAAGAATTATGACTGGTATCCTTTTCTTTCCTTGGAAATTAACCATTTATGTTCCGAATTTTATCGGGTTATTAAGAAAGTTATTTTTAAATATGTGCCTGTAGTTCGCGTTCGAAACTCTTCGGTTAGTTCTTGCCCTTGGGATAATGAGTTTACTCGTTTTTTTAAAAACTCAAAATAATAGAGCGCATAAAAGATGGCGTAAAAGTTTAGCGAATGAGGATTACTTATCGTACCTTAAACTTAAGTCTGAATTTAAGACGTCTCTGTATCATGCCTACCTCATTTATATCAAAAATATTGAGACTAATATTAAATCTAAGCCTAATGACTTCTGGAATTTCATTAATACTAAAAATAAATCCGACGGTTATCCGACCTCTCTTTCTTACAAGGATCAGTCGTTCGACTCATCGATAACTATATGCAACAACTTCGGACATTTTTTCCAATCTGTGTACGCGAATAAAGTGTCAAACATTGATGAAGAATTTTTTAGTTATCTCCAGGAATCTGAGTGTCCTATTTTCAATAATATTGAAATTTGCGAGGCTAGCACATTGAAGTGTTTGTTGGAATTGGAATCAAACTTAGATCCCGGACCTGACGGTTTACCCTCTGCTTTTCTAAAGAATTGTCCACAATTCCTTACACAAAATTCTCTGCCACATCTTTAATTTGTCATTTAAGTCATCTACTTACTTACTTACTTACTTACTTATGTCCTGTATCCCCTTGTGGGTCCTAGGGCCTCTACTACGCCTACGCGCCATCGTGTATGGTTTCTGTCAATGTGTCTGAGTTCTCCCCAACTTTTCCCTAACTGCCGTGCCTCCTTCTCGACTGTTCTGCGCCATGTTTTCCGCGGACCGCCAGGTCTTCTGCCATCCTGAGTTAGAGGGTTCCATTGCATAGCATGGTTCGCTATGGAGCTGTCACCCTTTCGGAACGTGTGACCAATCCACTGCCACTTCCGCCGTTGGATGGTTGTGCCTATTGGTTCCTGACCCGTTCTCTCGTAAAGGTGTTCGTTAGAGATACGATTGGACCAGAAAATCCTTAAGATATTGCGCAGACACCTATTAACGAACGTTTGCAGCTTTCTGGTGATAGTAGTGGTCACTCTCCACGTGCTGCAACCATATAGCAGCACGGATTCAACGTTGGAGCGGAACAGTCTTATTTTGGTGCTCAAGATACTGGAAATCCTCTACTCTCTCTACCGGTTGTCCAGCAATGCATATTTGAGCCGATGAGTTAGTTCCAAGGCTGATGATTTTAGTTTTTGTCGTATTCATTTTTAGCCCAACGACACCTGCCTCCCTCTCCACATCTGCTGTCATTTGGTGGAGGTCCATAATTCTGTGGGAGAGTAAGCATTCATCGTCTGTGTAGTCAAGATGTTTCAGTTGAGATGTAAGAGTCCATCGAATTCCTCCGTTTCCCGTCGACAAAGCTGCATGAAGCACATCGCTAATCACCAATAGGAATAATATTGGTGAAAGGATACAGCCTTGTCTTACCCCACTTTGGATCTCAAATTCCTCAGACAACCTTCCCCTGTGCAGAACGTGACATTTGGAGCCTTCATATGTAGCTTTGATAATAGCAATTAGTTTATCGGGAATGCCTCTCCTGCGTAAGGCACGCCAAATAAACTCCCTGTTGACACTATCGAACGCCTTCTCAAAATCGATGAACAGCAGGTGCAGTGGCGATCGATATTCAACACACTGTTCGATGATAATCCGCAGGGCACAGGAGGATCCAGAGCGGAAACCTGCTTGTTCGGCATCGAGTGTGTCTTCGAGATGTTGCTTGATTCGCTCAAGGATGATTTTAGCTATTATCTTAGCTACAGCAGGCAGCACGCAGATACCCCTCCAGTTTCCGCACTCCATTAAATTTTCCTTTCTTAGGAAGCTTGACGATCATTCCCTTTTTCCACTCGTTAGGAAAGCTCTCAGCTTCCCAAGCTCTATCTATAAGTGGAAGCAGAAGCTCAGCCTTCTCGTTGGCCGCATAATTTCTTTCGGCTCCTGCTAATGTTTTTGATATGAATGTTATAGGTTCGCCTTCCTGGGTTAAGACGACTTCTATGGCATCATCGGATGCGTCAGCCGTCAAGAGAATTTTTTTTCTTAAAATCGGGTTTGTTTAGTTCCGTTTCTATGACTAAATGGGAATTTAATGACTCGAAGGCTTCTCTTGCTATGGTATCGGATAATTGGGGTTTTCCTAGCAACGTGTGTCGAAATTTGGCCTTCTCCTTCTTTTCCTTTCAAAAGTGTCGTCAAGGGTTTGGCTATTTTAGCAAAATCTTTAGTAAATTTACTATAATATCCGATCATACCTAGAAATGATCTGAGCTTTTAGGCTCTGGATATTTTCTAATTGTTTTTAACTTATTTGGATTAGTTTATATTACTTGTTCACCTATCGTATACCCTAAGAAATCCACTTGTTTTATGAAGAAATTGGATTTTTCCAGGGAAATCTTCATGTTTGCTTCTCTAAGTGTTTCAATTATTTGTTTCAAATGGGTTATATGGTCTTCTGTTGAGTTTGAATAGACCATTATGTCATTTATGTATATATGGCAGAACTTACCTACATAGTTTCCCAAGATATTATCCATGGCTCGTTAGAACTGGCCCGGTGCATTTTAAAAAACCGAAAGGAAGTCTCAGGAATTCGTATTTTCCGTTGTTTACTGAAAAAGGCTGTCTTCTCTATATCCCACTCTTTCATTGGGATTTGGTGGAATCCTGAAGACAAGGGTAGAGAAGATTTTGGCTTTGCCCAGATTCGAAAGGATAACATTGGTATCTGGTATTGGATATTTATCTGCAAGAGTTTGTTCATTTAATTTTTTGAAATCGATTACAAGTCTACGTTTAGCTGTACCATCGTCGTTTAGACCCTTTTTTGGTACTGGTCGATTGCCTGATAATGTTATTTTTTAATAGTTTCTCGATCTCATTGTTCACGAAGTCATTCGCTGACAATGGGTACGGATATTGTTTTGACCAAATCGGTTTATCCGATGTTGTGTCTACTACTGCTTGAACGTCTGTTCTAAATGGTAGTGTGGTTTCTATTTCACCATGCATATTTGTTATTAGATCCCTGATTTTTTCCTAAGGGTTTCTATATTTTCAGTGCTGTAGGGTTAAAATTCCCCGCCCGCATTATTGAAAGGGGTCGGTATTTTCAATTAATTTTTTGTTTTTTTGAATAATTCCACGAGGGTACGGTGCTCGGGATGTGTTGCTGGAAGTTTCCTGTGCTTCCATGTCATGTGGGTTCGGTACGCATGACTCGTTTAGTCTGTCGTTTTTATTCTCGGAAATAGAATAAAGTTTCTCGCAATCGGAGCCGTAGCTAATGGTTCCTTTATTGAGATCGATGATTGCTTTGGCTAGAGTTTTTATGTGTTTTTATGAAAACACCAAAGAAAAGCAAACAAACAAGGGTCTCTGAGAAAATCAAGTGGTACAATCTGGACAAAGAAAACGGCGAGGCTTTTGTTTTCGTAATGAAGAATTACCTCTCTCACACCATCAACGGAGCTGAGGATGAAGAGTGCAGAGCACAAAATATGTGGGATTCCCTACAGCGAACTTGCTTAAAGAAGGCCAAATCACTGCTAGGAGCTTCAAAAGGCCACCATCAACACGCCAAAGAAACATGGTGGTGGAGTGATGAAGCTAAGGAAGTGATAAATGAGAAGAAAGCGGCTTTCAAAGCTTGGTCAAAGTGCCCCTCTAATAATAGTGACGAAAAAGCTCGCCTCGAAATGGAATACAGATGCTGCAAGAAAAAAGCGAAGAAGAAGTGCGCCCAGCTTCAAGCAGAGAGTACGGAGGGCCTGTATCGGGAGCTGGAGAAAATATTTTCCCCGGTTGCTGATGCAAACCAGGCTATCCAGGAGCTGCGAAGACACAATATGAACAAGAGTGCCACTATCTTCAAAATAGCCGCCCAAAGAAGGAAGAATGCTCAGGAGATTCGTTCGCCAAAGTTCATTAGCAATGCTCATGGCCAGCTTCTTGTGGATAACGACAAAATTCTGCAGAGGTGGCGGCAGTATTGTGAAGAGCTTTTGAATGAACAGTTTCCCCGGCTATACTTTCCAAGAGCCACCCCTAACTGTGAAGAAATACCCGACATTACAGTCGAAGAAGTTAGTGAGGCGGTCAAATACTCAAAAAAACGAAAAGCAATTGGGCCAGACGAAATACCCTCTGAGTTCTGGAAAAAGATGGGAGATATCGGGTTCAGATGGCTCAGAATTCTCATCTCCAAATTCATGAGAGGTGATCCAATGCCGAATGAATGGAGGGAAAGTTACCTTCTCCCTGTATACAAAGGGAAGGGTGATACGCGAAACTGTGATAACTACCGTTCGATCAAGCTGATGTCACACACCATGAAGATCGTTGAGCGGGTATTAAGTGGCCGACTGCGAAAAATAATACGGCTATCTGATGATCAGTGCGGGTTTGTCTCGGGTAAATCAACCACAGATGCAATCCAAAGTATAAGGATCATAATGGAAAAACATCGTGATTCCTTAAGGGATTTGCATATTGTATTGGTTGACTTTGAAAAGGCATTCGACAGACAACCACGAGATCTGATATGGGTGGCGCTAAGACACAGAGGGGTTCCAGAAACCTATGTACAGATGATTATGGACATGTACGAAGGAGCAAAGACAAAAGTAAGATGCCCCGCTGGAGTAACCGAAGAGTTCCCAATCAAAGTCGGGGTACACCAGGGAAGCGTTTTAAGTCCTTTGCTCTTTATTACAGTCCTTGATTATCTGCTTGAAGGTAAAGTGATGGACCCCAAGGTACATCAGTTATTCTTTGCTGACGATGGAGCCATCATAAGTGAGGATCCTACATCCCTGCAACGAGCACTTGATGTGTGGGTGGACGTTTTGGAGGGAAATGGGTATCGCATTAGTTCAAAAAAGACAGAGTACTTGTGCTGCCCGTTCTCTGATCCACTCAGGCCTATTCCAGACATTTATTTGAATGGAACAGTGCTTCCCAAGTGCGAAAAGTTCAAATATCTGGGATCTATGATCAATAGCAAAGCAACTTGTGATGACGACATCAATCATCGTGTAAGCGTAGGGTGGATGAAGTGGCGAGAAAATTCCGCTATCTTCTGTGACAGAAAAATGCCCCCTAAGTTGAAAGGAAGGCTCTACACCGCAGTTGTACGTCCAGCGCTCACAAACGGTTCACAATGTTGGACGATGTACAAAAAGTATGAGAGTAAATTAACGGCAGCTGAGATGAAGATGCTTCGCATGACAGCAGGAGTGACCAAGCTTGATCGAATAAGAAGTTCGAAGATCCGTGGAAGCTTTCACATCAAGGAAACCATCGTACAAAAAATAGAGCGTGACCGGCTCAGTTGGTATTGCCACGTTCAAAGAAGAGATCATTTGAACCCTGTTAAAAAGGCAATATCAATGCACGTTCCAAAGACATCGCGATGTAGGAAAGGCAGGCCTATAAACGCCTGGATCAGACAAATGCGACGACATCGGCATTTCATTGGCCTCAGTAACCGAGTGATCCAAAATCGGCAGGCCTGCCGATATTTTCTGAGGTCAAATAGGCGAACCCCACAGGCGGATCAGTAGAAATGCGGTGAAGTGGGAGGGTTGTGATCCCTTGTTTTCGGATCATGGCCTCGCTGATAAAAGGAAGAAGAAGATTGCTTTGGCTAGAGTTAATAGTCGTGAGCCTGTTATTGCATCGTATTCTAAGCTCTTTATTAAATCGCAGATTGATACATCTACTTCCCCGCTTTCTCCATCTATAAGCATTGATGAACATCCAACAAGCAAAAATAGTTCAATAAGTACATCCAACCCTGAACCTTGTACTTTAAGAGTCGTACCACCGCCTTTTACTATATTTTTATCTCGACTTGAATATAGCACTAAGCCTTCTGATATTATTGATTATATTAATCAAAAAAATATTGATACATCTAGCATCAGATGCCTAAGTTTAACAGCAGACAACTTACAAGGACGTTTGTCCGCGTCATTTAAACTTATTGCCCCTATATCTACTGGCAAGATTATCGTCAATCCTGATTTTTGGCCAAAAAACATGCTTCTAAAAGAGTTCATAAACAGACCCAGTCCAAGAATTCCCTCGTCAAAAAAATTACAGAAATCGCATTCTTCTACCAGAACGTGAGAGGACTAAAGACTAAGTGCACTCAATTTTTACTAAGCATATACAGCTGCTCCTTTGACATCATTGTCATTACTGAAAGTGGATTAGATGACAGTTTTCATAATGACGTCGTTTTTGCACAAAGCTTTTCTGTTAATCGTTGTGATCGTTCTCTGGATAATAGTAATAAAGATCGTCTTGGTAGTGTAATCATCGCAATAAAAAAAGTCTGCAAGCCAAGCGAAGTTGACCTGAGTAACTTCTCCGACCTTGAAATATGCTGCAGCAGAATTTATCTCACAGCATCTACGAAACTATATGTTATATGTGTCTACATTCCACCGAGATCCCGAACATCAGTAGTGGCTAGATACTTAGATGCCTTCCGCTTCATTGTTGCTTGCCTAACTGCCTTGGACAAAATCTACATATTTGGTGATTTCAACCAACCTAAAATTATATGGGCCTCAGCTGATGCGGACTGCACATTTTTGAGCCCTAGTAATACCTTGTCTGGATCCGGATCTGATATTGTGGATACACTGCAATCATTGGGTTTGCTTCAGGTTAACCTCATAAGAAATCATCATGATCGTACACTGGACCTCATCTTTACCAATAACAGTGATGATAGTTTCGTCTCCAGAAGCCTTGCACCTCTTGTTCCTGAATATCTGTATCATCCGTCTCTGTATTTGTTTTCAAATTTTTACATTCATAAGCTTAATATTACTTATTCTTTCAAATTTGATTTGAAAAGAGCTAATTATGTTTCCATTTGTGATGAACTTAAGAATTATGACTGGTATCCTTTTCTTTCCTTGGAAATTAACCATTTATGTTCCGAATTTTATCGGGTTATTAAGAAAGTTATTTTTAAATATGTGCCTGTAGTTCGCATTCGAAACTCTTCGGTTAGTTCTTGCCCTTGGGATAATGAGTTTACTCGTTTTTTTAAAAACTCAAAATAATAGAGCGCATAGAAGATGGCGTAAAAGTTTAGCGAATGAGGATTACTTATCGTACCTTAAACTTAAGTCTGAATTTAAGACGTCTCTGTATCATGCCTACCTCATTTATATCAAAAATATTGAGACTAATATTAAATCTAAGCCTAATGACTTCTGGAATTTCATTAATACTAAAAATAAATCCGACGGTTATCCGACCTCTCTTTCTTACAAGGATCAGTCGTTCGACTCATCGATAACTATATGCAACAACTTCGGACATTTTTTCCAATCTGTGTACGCGAATAAAGTGTCAAACATTGATGAAGAATTTTTTAGTTATCTCCAGGAATCTGAGTGTCCTATTTTCAATAATATTGAAATTTGCGAGGCTAGCACATTGAAGTGTTTGTTGGAATTGGAATCAAACTTAGATCCCGGACCTGACGGTTTACCCTCTGCTTTTCTAAAGAATTGTCCACAATTCCTTACACAAAATTCTCTGCCACATCTTTAATTTGTCATTTAAGTCATCTACTTACTTACTTACTTACTTATGTCCTGTATTCCCTTGTGGGTCCTAGGGCCTCTACTACGCCTACGCGCCATCGTGTATGGTTTCTGGCAATGTGTCTGAGTTCTCCCCAACTTTTCCCTAACTGCCGTGCCTCCTTCTCGACTGTTCTGCGCCATGTTTTCCGCGGACCGCCAGGTCTTCTGCCATCCTGAGTTAGAGGGTTCCATTGCATAGCATGGTTCGCTATGGAGCTGTCACCCTTTCGGAACGTGTGACCAATCCACTGCCACTTCCGCCGTTGGATGGTTGTGCCTATTGGTTCCTGACCCGTTCTCTCGTAAAGGTGTTCGTTAGAGATACGATTGGACCAGAAAATCCTTAAGATATTGCGCAGACACCTATTAACGAACGTTTGCAGCTTTCTGGTGATAGTAGTGGTCACTCTCCACGTGCTGCAACCATATAGCAGCACGGATTCAACGTTGGAGCGGAACAGTCTTATTTTGGTGCTCAAGATACTGGAAATCCTCTACTCTCTCTACCGGTTGTCCAGCAATGCATATTTGAGCCGATGAGTTAGTTCCAAGGCTGATGATTTTAGTTTTTGTCGTATTCATTTTTAGCCCAACGACACCTGCCTCCCTCTCCACATCTGCTGTCATTTGGTGGAGGTCCATAATTCTGTGGGAGAGTAAGCATTCATCGTCTGTGTAGTCAAGATGTTTCAGTTGAGATGTAAGAGTCCATCGAATTCCTCCGTTTCCCGTCGACAAAGCTGCATGAAGCACATCGCTAATCACCAATAGGAATAATATTGGTGAAAGGATACAGCCTTGTCTTACCCCACTTTGGATCTCAAATTCCTCAGACAACCTTCCCCTGTGCAGAACGTGACATTTGGAGCCTTCATATGTAGCTTTGATAATAGCAATTAGTTTATCGGGAATGCCTCTCCTGCGTAAGGCACGCCAAATAAACTCCCTGTTGACACTATCGAACGCCTTCTCAAAATCGATGAACAGCAGGTGCAGTGGCGATCGATATTCAACACACTGTTCGATGATAATCCGCAGGGCACAGGAGGATCCAGAGCGGAAACCTGCTTGTTCGGCATCGAGTGTGTCTTCGAGATGTTGCTTGATTCGCTCAAGGATGATTTTAGCTATTATCTTAGCTACAGCAGGCAGCACGCAGATACCCCTCCAGTTTCCGCACTCCATTAAATTTTCCTTTCTTAGGAAGCTTGACGATCATTCCCTTTTTCCACTCGTTAGGAAAGCTCTCAGCTTCCCAAGCTCTATCTATAAGTGGAAGCAGAAGCTCAGCCGATATTGTTGGCGCTGCTCGTAAGAGCTCTGCTGGAATACCGTCAAGTCCTACCGCCTTGTTGGTTTTGAGTGCCTTGATCGCGGTAATGATCTCATCTTTACTGGGAGTCGTGGTGCGTATTCGGGAACTTCTCACCTCGGGCATCTCAGTCTGATTTGGGAGCATATCGCTAGCGAATACACGGTTCAAAACCATAGCAAAATGCTCTTTCCATCTCTTGAGCTGGTCCTCATCCGAAATGAGCAAGGAGCCGTCTAGGCTTTTCACTGGGTATTGGCTGGAGCTGCGACCACCTGTCAGCTCTTTCGTGATTCTGTAGACAGTCCTGCTGTCGCACCTCCGTGCAGCTTCTTCAGCTTCTGTAGCCAGCGCGTTGATGTAGTTGCGCTTGTCACGTCGCACGCTACGCTGAACTTCTCTCATCTTCATGCGATATAGGGACTCTAGCTCGCTTCTCCCTGCTGCTGGGGTAGCTGCAACGCGAGCTTTTAGCTGTTTTCGTTCGTCAATCCGTCTCCAGGTATCCTCGGAAAGCCACGCCCTATGTCTTCCCTGCGATCGACCGACAATTCTTTCAGCACCAGATGTAAAAACATTTTTCACAGCACACCAATGGTCTTGGATGGTTGCGGGCATTGAGCTGCTGATTGCTTCCACACCTTGCGAAAAGTGCTCCCTTAATTGTTGGCGCACTGAGGGATCACTAAGTCTATCGATGTTGAACCTGTGCATTCTTGTGTTGTCGTGGGATCTTCGAACTGCAGCAGTGCGTAGTTGGAGAGTAACTATCATAAGATGGTGATCACGTACTATCCCCAGATCTGCCCCTCGTCTGTTTCGGACGTCCAGGAGACTGCTTCTAAAGCGGCGGCTGATAGCAAAATGGTCAATTTGGTTGGAGGTTGCTTGCCTGTCATTGGAAACCCAGCTGACTTTGTGGCAGGTCTTGTGCTCAAACATGGTGCCACCTATCACAAGGCGGTTGGCATTGCAGAAATCCACAAACCTTTCGCCGTTGTCATTGCGGTTGCCTAGTCCATGCTTCCCGATTTCATGCTTGAGCCCTTCGTTGTCGCTGCCTACCTTGGCATTCAAATCCCCCATCACTATGACAATGTCTCCATTTGGTGTTGTGTTGAAGACGGCGCTTAAGATATTGTAGAAGCTCTCCTTTTCGTCCTCAGACGAACTATTCGTTGGGGCGTAACACTGTATGATGGTGACACGTCGTGCTCTAGTCCGAAATCTGGCCGTCAAAATCCTATCACCATGAGGCTGCCAGGAAATCAGGCCCTTGCGTGCTGTTGTTGTTAGCAGTAGTCCGACTCCATATTCCCGCGGACTTCCGGATGGTCTTCCAGAATAGAGTAGTACAGTGTTACGCGTTGGAGACTGGTACTCGCCCGCTTCTAACCATCTTACTTCACTTACCCCCAAAATGTCCAGTTTATATCGCATGAATTCCTTTTCCAGATGGAGGAATCTGGCATTGTAAGGACCTTCTCTTCCCGAGTCGAGGAGCGTCTTTACATTCCAGAAACCTATCTTTGTCCGGGTACAATAGCCAAAAGTCGTCAACATGTGATCAGTCCTTATCCGAGGCATAGTGTCGGTTTCAGTAGCGAGCTGGTTTCAGTAACGCAGGTTGCTGGCCAAGTCAAAGTCATTGATTTGTAATAACCAGCATGGATTTGTAAAACAGCGCTCGACTGTAACAAACCTAATCTCATTTACAAATTTTGTTGTCTCTCAAATAAGTAAAGGTAACTAAGTAGATACCGTTTACACGGACTTTAGTAAGGCATTCGACCGTGTAGATCATAGTCTATTGCTTTTCAAGCTTAAACGCCTGGGCTTTCCAATTTCCTTTGTTGATTGATTGTCATCATATTTATGTAATAAATACCAATTTGTAAACTTCCGTAATACAATTTCAAATAAAATTGTAGTTACTTCTGGTGTGCCGCAAGGAAGCCACATTGGTCCACTCCTCTTCGTCCTATTTGTAAATGATATTATTAAATTTATACCTCAATGTGATATTTTAATGTTTGCGGATGACTTTAAATTGTTTGCATGCGGAAAAAACACGCACAGCTTCCAAATACTTAATACTAACATGCAGAAATTTTCTCTGTGGTGCTCTAAAAACTTTTTGTCCCTAAATGTTAGTAAGTGTTTGGTTATATCCTTCACACGCCGTAAGTCGCCTCTTTTATTTAATTACACACTTGACAATAAATAAATTTCTCGAGTCCATCAAATTAAGGATTTGGGTGTTCTGTTGGACTCTAAACTTTCCTATACAAATCACATTGAATTTATCACAAATAAGGCTAATAGAGCTTGGGGAATGATAAGACGCTATGCTGGTGAATTTACCAACCCGTACGTAATTAAAATTTTATATGTATCTTTTGTTAGGTCCATTTTGGAATATGTGTCAATTGTTTGGTATCCGTATTACAATGTACATATCTTAAAAATTGAAGCCATCCAAAAAAGATTTTTGAGATTTACCCTTAGAGGACTTCCCTGGGTTGACCCTAACACGTTACCCTCCTGCCAATCGAGACTTAAGCTGATTAGGTTAGAACCGCTTGAAATTAGAAGAGTGGTGGATAGAACAATTTTTCTTCATAAGCTACTTGTTGGTGAGATTGATTGATGATTGATTAAGTCTTTTAAATATAAATATTCCAGCTGCTGGCCTAAGAAATCAACGATTTTTTAATATAACTCACTCGCGAACTAATTACGGCCATTCTTCATCAATAAATGGGCTTATGAAGTTGTATAATGAAAATGCTCATTTCTTCGACTTTAATTCTTCGGTCGATATTATTAAAAGAAACGTTATGAATGTTCTTACCCAGTCATAATTTTTATCTTCATTTTTTGTATTCATTTTATTTTATTTTTTATTTTCTACCTGTTTTGTTGTTCTATTGTTAAATATACTGTTTCAATTGTTCTTTTTAAAATCATTGTAATTCTATCTAAGAAAGTCTTGTACTTTGTTGATAATAAAAAATAAAATTAAATTAAAAGTTAAATTTATTACATAGAAGCGGATATTTCTATTTAGAATTTCCACATCATGATAGGATGTAATTGGGATGCTACCACTAATGGTGGTGGCAAAATTTCTATGTTCCAATGCTTGAGGACTATGAAACAATCCTGGGCGGCAGTAATTGCATGTCGCGCCAGTGTCTATTAAAATTTTGCTCATTTATGTGGTTGAGCTTTTCCTGTTTTGGACCTTGATTGTTATTTTGATAGTTGGGCCTATAGTTTTCTATAGACTTTAATTCTTCGGTCGATATTATTAAAAGAAACGTTATGAATGTTCTTACCCGGTCATAATTTTTATCTTCATTTTTTGTATTCATTTTATTTTATTTTTTATTTTCTACCTGTTTTGTTGTTCTATTGTTAAATATACTGTTTCAATTGTTCTTTTTAAAATCATTGTAATTCTATCTAAGAAAGTCTTGTACTTTGTTGATAATAAAAAATAAAATTAAATTAAAAGTTAAATTTATTACATAGAAGCGGATATTTCTATTTAGAATTTCCACATCATGATAGGATGTAATTGGGATGCTACCACTAATGGTGGTGGCAAAATTTCTATGTTCCAATGCTTGAGGACTATGAAACAATCCTGGGCGGCAGTAATTGCATGTCGCGCCAGTGTCTATTAAAATTTTGCTCATTTATGTGGTTGAGCTTTTCCTGTTTTGGACCTTGATTGTTATTTTGATAGTTGGGCCTATAGTTTTGGTGGTTATTACGATCATAATTGCCGTCTCTCTTGAATGGGTTGTTATTTTGTTTCTGTCTGAATCTATTCCAGTCGTTTGCGTTTAATTTCCGATTTACTGATGGTCCTACCTCCATTCTTTCTATATTATTGTTCCTATGATTCTGTGAGTTATACTGGAGATTTTAATTTAGCCTGTACTGATTTTGTTCGTACTTATATTTCTCTTTCTTATGGTCTTCTCGCTGAGGGTGATCTCGTCGAAATTGTTTTTTGTGGATTTCGAGTACTTCAGATCTAGCGAGAGCATTGAGCAAATCTACGAGATTAAGAGCGGAGATAGTATTCGAGATTTGACCGTTAAGGCCGTTAATGAAGATTCTCAGAGCTTTGCGTCTATGATCCTCGTTTAATTGTTCAGTGACTGGGCTAGCCCCGCCGTGGGTCATAATTGTTTTATTTATTAGTAGTGTTCATTTCGCACAAACTTGATTATAAAAGTCTACCATTGACAAGGAACCTTGTTTTAATGAGTTCAGTTCATATTCTATGATATGGACTTGTCTCTTGTCTGCATAACTAAAGTCCAATCTGACCAATATCGCTTCTAGATGTAACACTGTACCAAATTGTGTCAAGGTATGATTGGCATCCTGTGTAACTTTCGGAGGATGCACAGGGCTGTAAAGTACTTGCTTGATCCTTGTATGTACCTTTCATGGCCGTGGAGGCCGATTATCTCCATGAGACTAATGGTGGACTAATAAAGATGTGGGTGCTTGGTGCTATTCCCTTTTACAGTCTTATCGGTTTCTGTTCTCCAGGCTTGACTTCGGTTTTTTATTAGATGTGTTGATAATATGCACCCAAGCTGTGTGTGGCTTGGTTTGGGTCTATTATTGGATGTGTTGATAATATGTTCCCAAGCTGTGAGTGGCTTGGTTTGGATCTATTATTGGATGTGTTGATAATATGTTCCCAAGCTGTGAGTGGCTTGGTATGGTGTCGCGTGTAAGCGGATGTCATCGGCTTTTGCTACGTTGGTCACGTACGCTATTTGTAGGTAGGCAGCTGACGTCGCGTCCTGTTTTCCATAACTTGTGTATGAAGGTATATGAAATGTACATATATTTATATTATATATATATTATATATATATATATTTATATATATTATATTAATATTTCTCTTGTACATATGTGGTTATATTCAAAGCACTAATTTACAGATTTGTTTGTTTGGTGTGTATAATTGCGCGTACATAAAAACAATACTTTTAAGATGCCGCCAATAATAAAGCGAAAAAAGATTAGTTTTATTTGGAATTTTTTTATGGAAGTAGATGAGAGTTTCGCAAAATGCAATTTGTGCCAAGCATATGCAAATCAAGCATCCTTTGGTGACATTAGTTTCTGGGGTAATTATTTTTTTAATTATTGGGTCGAAATATTTTTAACGACATTAGTACTAATAGGGATAGTATGTGCATACATCCACACATGTATATTAACGAATTATCTACGAGCACATTTAACGATACACAAAGTCAATAATGTAATAATTTATTGATAGATAACAGAAAAATATGTAAACTGTACTTTATTATCCAGAAGAAGTTTTTATTCGTAAAAACATTACTTCCATACATTCGCATTCACAGGTTGTATTCACAGTAAATAAGAAATCCCATTCACAGTTATAGCTGTGAACATAAACGCACGACTTATCCCAACTCTAGTAAAATCCAACTTTGGTGAGTAGATTAACAATTGTTCAAGGTAATAATATGTATACCTTGCATATGAATGCAGTCTAATTCCTCTAAACCTAAGTTTTCTCTTTAATTTTTTATAAAAAAAATTTGTATTGAATCTTTTGAGGCGAAATACTTCAACTTGAGTATTTAAAGTTTAAGAAAATTATTCGTTGAAAAATGATAGACACCAAATTCATAGAAAGAAGAAACAATCAAGTCGCAATTGCTCATAACAACGCGCACCATATGAATATATCGGTAAAATTTACATTGGGTACTACCATTGTACATATGTACACCTAATAGTAGTATTACTTGAGAAAATCGGCACTACCGCCTCTAGCTACTTAAATCAGCACTTAAATCAACACTCAATGAATAAATGAATCCTTAACAGTAACCATCAATTTGCACTCTCACATATATCAGATAGAAAGAAGAGAACAAAGTAACTTACTCACTTACTTAGGTGGCATCAGAATTGGATCAACCTTCGCTGGATCCACTCAAGATACTCCAGTTCAAAGCAGCAGCTGGACTGGAAGAAGTCCTCTAGACCGAACATATCATCGACTAGAGACTTAGTTTGAGGGGCACAATAGATCTGCTAAGGGTCGGAGTGCACTTGAACCTCAAAATAATTATCTATCTATCTATCTAGGTGGCGTTACAGTCCGGTTGGCCTCAACCAACAAACCTCTCCAGCCAGCCTGGTTGTGAGCCAGCTGCCTTCAGTTGCGCACGTCAAGTTGGTTGAGGTCCCCTTCCACTTGTTCGAGCCACCTACCGCGAGGTCGTCATCTACTGCACGGTTCATCTGGGGTGGATTCGAAGACTTTACGTGCTGGAACGTTGAGCTTCATCCGCTCTACTTGACCCAGCCATCTTAGTCGCTGTATGTCCAGTCTTCTGGCTAAGTCGATGTCCTTGTATAGGCCGTATAGTTCGGTATTGTGCTTTCTCCTCCACTCGCCGTCTATGCAGACGGGACCAAAGATCACTCGATAAACTTTTCTCTCAAAATAACCAAGGGCTAGCGTTGCCGCTATGCGACTTTAGTCGCAATTTGACCATTTTTTGATGCAAAGTGACTATGGTCAGACTTTTTAAAAAACACCTCTTTTTGACCCTTCTTATTTTTTGAGACTTTTTGAGACTTTTTCGTATAAAAAACATTTTTCTAAGAAAAATTCCATTTATTTGCTCATCATCATCAGAATCGTTCACAACAAAATTGTACTGACTTAATTTAATTTAATTTTTTTTTCATTTATTGAATTATTTATGTGTTTTTGTTTTGTTTTGGGAAATACAAGCTTTTATGTTAGTTTCTAAGTTTCTTTTTCAATGGATACGAAGTTCTAACCAGAGAACTGCAGCAAGTAGCTCGTTTTATGAGCCACTCGAAACATGCACTGCCTTCACACACATTAACATTCATTATAAGAATAATAAGCTACCCTTACACCTTGGACGGTTGGTGTTTTAGCGAATAATTCACAACTGCAAATAAGTGGATTCATGCCATTTTGACAAATTTCATGCCTCTGCACCATACAGCAGGACTGGGATGGTTAGCGTCTTATAAAGAGTTACCTTAGTAGTTCGAGATAGTGCTTTATTACTCAATTGCCTTCTTAGCCCATAGAAACAGCGATTAAATAAATAAATAAATATTTGGCGCAACAGCTCTTTAAGTGCCAGGGCCTAGCTTCTCGCAACCACTCAGGTTGCGTGCGTTATATTTTTCACACAAATGGAAGGGACCTACAGTTTAGTGTCGTATCCGAACGGCGATTTGAGAAGCTTTTTCGTGACAACAATACTCTCGGATGTTTGTCAGACGCTCACGAGAGGTGGGACTGTGAAAAATCTTGCTGGTGTTTTCTGGGATTCAAACTTGGAACCTCATGCGTAGTGATCCGACACACTAACCGCTTACGCCACGGTACCCGAAACAGCTATTGGCAAGAAAAATTCTTCGTTTGATCTCCCCACTGATGTCATTTGCAGAGCTCACTATAGAGCCTAAGTGGACAAAGTCCTTTACTACCTCAAAATTATATCTGTCTATTCTGGCGTTCTGTTCAAGACACCGATATTGGGTGTCCTTTTTTGTAGACAGCATATATTTTGTTTTGCTCGCATTGACCGCTAAACCCATCTTTGCTGCCTTGATCTCAATACTCACAAAAGCCCCACTGAAGGCCAGTTGATCTCTTCCGACTATGTCAATGTCATCAGCGTAAGTGAGTAGTTCTACGGACTTGTAAAAGATTGTACCTCCGGAGTTTGTTTGTGAGATCCGTACAATTGTTTCAAGTATTATGTTAAAGAGATCGCATGATAGCACGTCACCTTGTCTAAGACCTTTCCTGATATCGAACGGTTTGGTGGTGTTTTTTTTTTGCGGTTGGGTGTCAAATCGCGCAAAACCGAAACCAAAACCAAAACCGATATGACACAACGACACATCGCCCAAAAATTAAAAAATCGCCCATTTTCTTGGGCGTTTTGTCAAAATTCATTAAAAGCCCTGCTTCCGATCGCCCAAAATGCGAAAAAATACAGAAAAATGTCAAATCTCCCAAACACTTTTTTGGCCAATTTAACATTTTTAATTTAATTGGCAGGAGTTATTCTTCGATTGATTTCTGCGCTGATGTTGTTTGTAGAATTTATAGCAGAGCCAAGGTAGACAAAGTCCCTTACTACCTCGAAGTTATAGCTGCCGACTGTGACGTTCTGTCCAATTCGTCGGTGTTGGCTGTCCCTTCTTGTTGACAGCATATACTTGGTTTGCCTTCGTTTATCACTAAACCCATTTTGGCCGCTTCCGCCTTAATGCTTGCAAACGCACCAGTGACAGCCCGCTGAGTTCTTCCGATAATGTCTATATCGTCGACGTATGCAAGCAGTTGTAAACTTGTAATAGATTGCGCCTCCGGTGTTGGCTATGGGTTTCCGCACAATCCGTTCAAGTACAATATTAAAGAACTCATGCGACAGCGCGTCACCTTGTCTAAAACCTTTTTTGACATCAAAGGTTTCGGTGAGGTCATTACCGACCTTGATGGATGGATGCACAGACGGACAAGTTTGGTAGGGATGTCAAAACTAGACATGGCTCTAGACTAGCTCTTCTCTATAGATACTATCATAGGCGGCCTTGAAATCGATAAAGAGGTGGTGCGTATCGATTTGGAATTCTTGGGTTTTGTCGAGGATCTGCCGAAGTGTGAAGATTTGATCGATGGTGGACTTTCCTGGCCTGAAACCGCACTGATAGGGTCCAATCAGGCTGTTGATAAAAGGTTTCAGGCGTTCACACAATATCGCAGAAAAGATCTTGTATGCGATGTTGAGGAGACCGATGCCTCTGTAATTGGCGCAGTTGAGGGGGTCTCCTTTCTTGTGGATCGGGCAAACGATGCTGAGATTCCATTCATCAGGCATACACTCGTCTGACAAAATCTTAGAGATGAGTTGATGTATGCACTCTACCAATTCTACCTTGAAAAGTTCGACCGGTAAGCCATCAGGTCCAGCAGCCTATGACTTGATTTTAGCTTGCATTTTGCTGCCCTCACTTCGTTTTGGACGGAAGTTTTGACTATCATCGTCTACGTTGAATGGTTCGTTCTGCCTGACAGCGGGATGTTGGTCTTCGTCGCCGTTATAGAGTCTGCAGAAGTAGTTTTTCCATATTCTCAGCACCGACTGTGATTCTACTAGGAGGTTTCCATTTTCATCTCTACAGGTTTCTGTACGGGTATTGCTTCTCTGGCACGTTCTTTTTACATTTTGGTAAACTTTCCGTACATTGTTCGTGGTTGATCGTTACATGGTCATTGGACCGCCATGTCTGCTTATGAATATCGAGATGAGGAAACCATGTGCTTGCTATGGTGATATTTCGCTCCACAACGAAATCAATTAGCCTTAGTCCGTTATCAGACGTGGTGTCGTGTAGGCTATGCTTACCGACTGCCCTACCAGAGACGTCCTCCTTTCCTATTTTGGCGTTAAAATCGCCCAATACGATTTTTACGACGAATTTAGGACATTGCTCGTATGTTTTGTCGAGGAGCTCGTACAAACACTCTTTGGTGGCAGGGTCCTTTTCTTCCGTGGGGGCATGAACGCATATTAGGCTTATGTTAGCGAATTTAGCCTTGATCCGGATAGTCATAATACGCTCGCTCACGTGTCGGAAGCTTAAGAATTCTTGCCTAAGTCTGCCGCGTATAACAAATCTGCATCCGAATAAGCGCTGCCTGTTGTGTCTGTAGCAATCACCGTAGTAGATGTCACAGTTTTTCATCCTCTTTTTGCCCGGCCCATCCCATCGCACTTCCTGGATGGCGGTTATATCTGCTTTATAGCAGACTAGGGCCTCTGCTAGTTATTCGGCTGCACATGGTCTGTAAAGAGACAGGACATTCCACGTACAGATCCGAAGGACGTTGTCTTTATTTCGTTTGCTGGGGTCGTCATTAGTTGAGTTATCCTTTTTCGAGGCTTTTGGTTGTTTCGGAATCATCGATTTTTTACGTAGTAGGGAAGTTACACCGACGGCACAACCCCCAACCTGGAGGGCCAGTTCCTTAATTATTCCCCTAGGACGAGGGGCCGGGTACACCGGAACCAGTAGTCCACTACGGGAGTATGAGCGCTGCCCATTAAGAGCTCCTCCGCCACCATCTCTATTCCAAGGTCCTGATCAACATTGGAAATTCCTTACTGACCTGTGATCCGAATACGTCGAAGCAGCTCGCGGAAGGTATTCACTAAGTTCAACCCAACTGGAACTATAGACGCCACCGTTGACTCCGTCTAAGGAATTCGTCCGCTGCTGCCTGGAACAGGAAGAAGTGCTCTAGTGAGAAAGCACTCTTCCCCTACCCCCCTCTCTCGTCTGCTGCCGCCAAGAATCCACCAATCGGGGTTGGCTACCCATTTCTTGGATTAAGGTACTAGGCACCCTGCTGTCACCGCGTGGAGGTTGAGAGAAGGAGTTGGTAGGCCTCTGCTGAGTCAAAACGCTTGTCAGCATCTTTCATAAACTGACGAGCTTGGCAGGGAACCCGCGCCTAGACATGGTTTTGTATAACTCGTCTCTATGCACGCTACATAGTCAAGTTTAAAATCGATGAAAAGTTGATGTGTATCGATGGGTTGGGCGATTTAACATTCTTATTTTTTTGGCGATTTGACATGATGTCAAAACACATAAAAAAGTGATTTTGGGCGATTTAACACTATGACAGATCGACCAAGAAATGAAATGTCAAATCACCCAAAGCAGAAATGGGCATTTTATCGCAATTTGAAAATACCAACACATAGGAAGGTCAAAAAAAGACGACCATAGAGAAATTGGTTGAAAATATTTTTTTGCGCAATTTTCTGCGCAGGGACATATCCGTAAGTCCCTGGGAATTAAGTCCCACATTTTTTTTTCGGGAGCTATGTGCCACTTAAGTGGAACTGAGTTAAGGACTTATGTCCTACCGCATCGGGACATAAGTCCCAACATAAAATGTTAGTACTTATGTCCCACCTACAAAACAATGGAAACCTTTCAAGGAAAAACGGACAAATTAGATGGACATAAGTCCATAATGCATAAACAGTGCAATGTGTATGGGGGGGCATGCTGCACCCCTGCAAACCCCCTGCTTGGGGTCACTGTCGGATTTGAGGCGTTTGCGAGGTTGGGTGCGAAACATGGATTATGTATGCACCATCTTCGACAAAAAAAAAGTCTTGACATACATACATATGTATGTCCCTGCGCTCATATTATATTCATTAATGATCGGAAATGAAGGGTTGAAGAAATGGATATATTACAAAAAAAAACGTAAGTTGCATAGAGCCTTACTTACCAAGTTCTTACGACGTCAATCGCGCTGATTGCTTTGTCAGGCTCAGGCTTACAGTTACGGGGGGGGAAAATCGCTAGGTGGAGGAAAGGCGCACCCGCGCGCGATTGCGTGGCGAAACGCGACGCGAAACGTTAATCGCGTCGGGTCGTTGTGCGAGTTACGGAACCCAACACGCCAGCCACCGTCACCCCTTGACCCACAACAGCAATAGAAGTAACAGCAGCAGAGTTCATCACCCCCAACAGCCAGCAACAGAAATAAACGCAACACAAGCAGTTTCATCACATCGAAATTTGAATTGCATTGTAACTTAATATTATTAATTTAGATTGTACTGCACGGTGATATGAACTTGCAGAATCAGCGTCTGTTAGGCTTCCGGCAGAATTCATTTCCCAAGCTCATCAAATCACCTTTGCAACCGATACCTACACATGTTACTTAGAAGATTAAGTAAAAGTTCTTGTATTCAATTCAGTTCAGTTGATTAAAGTTGACCTAGCCATAAAGCTTGTTTTTTTTTACATCAACCTGAGGTTGCACACGTAACTGGCGCAGTCGTATGGAACAGTGTACGGTTTTTAGTTAAAAAAAAGTGAACATTTTTAATACGATTGTGTCGCGAGGAAACCTTTTTTGATCTTAATAAAAACAATTTCATTTAAAAAAAACTAATTATCTCACAAAGTGACTCGGTATCGAGCGATATAAATTGCACAACGTTCAAAGTCACTTAAAACTAAATTCCGGCGGGTTTCAATCCCTAACCACTGGTGAACCAACCCCAACGCAACCTGAACGAGGGCACTACTCATCAACTCGTCAACTCATCAACATTCTCAACATCTTCAAGAATCATCATCTGCAATGCTGACTATCATCGCTTTAATTGGGTGCATTTAAGTGATACGATTAGTTGTGTGTGATATAAGTGTTATATAATTTCTAAAATACTGCGACCCTTCTCGAAAGGCACTCCAGTATAACCGCGATCATTATCGAAAGGCACTCCGGTATAAAAGAACTGCAATCCACAAGGCACTCCAGTTAAACTAAGTAACAAAAGAACTGCGCTCCTTATAGAAAGGCAGTCCAGTTTAAATAAGTAATAATAAATCAAAAAATAAAAATAAAAAAATTAAAATTGATTAAAAAAAATAAATAAATAAATAAATTAGTGAATAAAATAAAAAGAAACAATTTACATACAGATATACATATATCATACAGCTATATATACAAACCAATAAAGTAATTTTTTTTAACAACTAATGGAGAATATAAGAACAAAAAAAAAGGGAGGAGAATTCATATATTGCATACACAATATTCTTTATAATATATATACAGGGTGTCCGCCGGGAAGGTATACTACTTTGTTTGTTTATAATTTTTGATTAAATGAAAGAGAATGGATCTTATATTGATAAATGTTTTATTTAATGTCGGCAATTATGTATGGAATACAATATCAGGTAAATGTCCGCCTCTGCTAGTCTCACAAATGCGAGCGCTTTTGAGCACAGTTTTCATTACATTCTCACACATTTCACGCGGTATTTCATTAATTTCATCACGAATATTTTGTTTGAGTTGCTCAAGCGTTTCTGGTTTGTTTGCATAAACCTTGCTTTTCAGATATCCCCACAAAAAGAAATCAGGAGCAGTCAAATCAGGCGACCGTGGAGGCCAATCAACATCACGATTTTTTGAAATAACTTGTTGTGGAAAGAAGTCTCGCAGTAATTCCATTGTAATCCTGGCTGTATGCGATGTGGCACCTTCTTGTTGATACCACATGTTAATCAAGCCCAAAGCATGCAGTTGTGGCGTTAAACAAATGCAAATCCTTGTGCAAAATTGTGGCCAAAGTCGTTCTTTGAATACCAAGCTGCTGAGCACGGCGTCGAATTGAGGTTGATGGATTGTTTTGAACACTTCCTTGAACAGCAGTAATGTTTTCAGCCGACCTTGCAGTACATTGTGGCCCATGCTTGGGCCTATCACCTACAGACCCTCTTTCTTCGAAATCATTCACTACACGATAAATAGTGCGTTTTGTTGGCACGTTGTTTCTCCCAAAAATTTCACGTAACTTTCTCATCGTCACAGTAATTGATGATTGATTTTGATAAAATGTTTTAACGATTAAAACACGTTGGTTTATCGAATATTTTTCCATAATAAATTTGCCACGTGTCTACTTCACGACTGCCAAATATGAACTGTCAAGACTAATGTTTACCAAAACGGCGGCAAAACAAAGTAGTATACGTTCCCGGCGGACACCCTGTATTATAATATATTTATATAATATATTTATATTAATAATTAATGTCAAATATACAAAAGTTTAAAGGTAAATTTAGATTTCTCCCATACAATCTGAGAAAACTCTCGAAAAGCTTAAACTCGATTCCGGAAATCACCGAATCAGCGCGAAACCTTGATTTATCTATCACTTCTGATCCCTCATCTTGCAATTTTCTTAACGATTCTACTAGTCTTACCACAATGACTAACGATAATAATAATAGTGCACAACCGCCTCAAACTATTCAAGTAACTAATCAAGTAGTTAATCAAGTCGAAATCTTCAATTCGCTAAGAACTCTGGATGCAATTAAGGATCTCCCAAAATTTGATGGGAACCCCAGACTCCTATACGAATTTTTGAATAACGTTGAAGAAATCCTCCTCTATTTCAGAGGAACGGACAAAACGCCTTATGGCCAAATACTATTCAGAGCCATAAGAAACAAAATTAAGGGACAAGCGAATGAAATTCTTAATATGTACGGTACTCCACTCATTTGGGACGAGATTAAAAATTATCTCATCCTCATAAGAGACCTCCACAACATTAAACAGTTCAACAAAACCGTAGAATCCCTATATGGACAAATTATCGAATTGCAGTCAGCACTTTGTAATAATATTCAAATTCAGGAAACTGATGTAAATGTCATAAAAGCGAAAAAAGACCTTTATGCGGAGAAGTGTCTTAACTCCTTTCTTACTTGCCTAAATGAACCCTTAGGATCTAGAGTCAGGGCAATGCAAACAGACACGTAACAGCTTTAGTCTGTTGCATCAAAGAACAAAATATATCGTATCAAAAGTTTTCACAAACCTTAGTCTGCATTAACCCAACCACTATAAGCCTTATAACCCGCACCAAAACAGAACCTACCCTAGATATCAGAATCCGAACCCATTTCGCCCAAACCTAGGATCACCACGGCATAGAGAAAACCAGCCTAGACCTTCTTCTAAATATCCCCCATTCAATAAAACCAACTTTAACACCCAAAATAACAGATACCAAAAACCAGAACCAATAACTAATTTCCGAAATAGTACGGATTCGATAAGACGCATACCAAACATTAAAACAAGTCAATCCCAACAAATCAGAAATTTCAAAGGACAAAATTCCAACTGTCAAGAAATGAATAATGTAGAAACCAACAACTGTCAGCAGCTAGATCGATTCTTCGAAAACGACGAAACTAACGTCTACGACGAGGGAAATTTGTCTACAACAGCCTCGAAAAATCAACAGGGTACATAAAAACAGACGCATACCAAACATTAAAACAAGTCAATCCCAACAAATCAGAAATTTCAAAGGACAAAATTCCAACTGTCAAGAAATGAATAATGTAGAAACCAACAACTATCAGCAACTAGATCGATTCTTCGAAAACGACGAAACTAACGTCTACGACGAGGGAAATTTTTCTACAACAGCCTCGAAAAATCAACAGGGTACATAAAAACACCCAACAACCCTATCCTACATCCTTATATCGTCACCCTTCGGGCGAAAACTTAAATTCATTTGGACACTGGCGCGTCCACTTCTTTCATTAGTCCAGAATATATACCAGAAGACAAACAGTCCAGTTCTGAACCAACAATAATAACCACCGTTTTCAAAAAGTATAAACTAAACAAACAAACAGTTCTACCAATTTTCTCAGAATTTAATCAGCAAGGGTACCTAAAATTCATAATATTCAAATTTCACAACTTCTTCGATGGCCTTCTTGGCCTAGATGCACTTTTGTCGTTAAAAACTAAGGTGGACCTCGAAAATAAAATCCTCATTACAGAAAACGCTACCATAGACATACAGCTTAAACATAACTTCTCTTCAGGTAAACTCATAATCCCTTCTAAATCAAAAACATTGGTTAAACTTCCTGTAGCAAACAAAACGGCGACATATACCATATGTCAATGAAGTTGAATTAAAGCCAAACCTTTATATAAGCCAAGGCTTGTATAGTGCCGAAAAATGGTGCAGTACAGTTGAAGTAACTAACTATTCCGAAAATGACATAACCATTTTATTAGAGCAACCCCTAAATGCCGAATCATACAACTCTGCAGACTTCATTGAATTCAATAATTTCAATAAAGAAGAAAGTGAAGAAATTTCACGAAATGATGTCACCAACCTTATAAGAACAAATCAGCTTAACGAAGAAGAACGAAAAAAGCTCCTGAAACTTTGTAGGTACTATAGTGATATCATGTATAAGGAGAGCGAAACACTCACCTTCACCAACCAAATTAAACACCACATTAGCCCAACCGACGATATCCCAATATATGGTATACAAAATCGTATAGATATCCATACATCCACAAAACGGAAGTTCAAAGTCAGATAACAGAAATGCTTGAACAAGAGATAATTAAGCATAGTTACTTCCCCTGGAGCTCTCCAGTGTGGATAGTACCTAAAAAACAAGACGCTAGTGGTAGACAAAATTGGAGAGTTGTAATTGACTATAGAAAAGTCAATGACAAAACGATTTCGGATCGCTTTCCTATTCCAAACATTGCCGAAATCCTCGACAAATTGGGTAAATGCGTCTACTTTACGACCTTAGATTTGGCCAGTGGGTTTCACCAAATCCAAATGAACACCAAACGTACAGAAAAAACAGCTTTCACAGTTGAAGGGGGACATTATGAATTTGCAAGAATGCCTTTCGGGCTCAAAAACTCCCCTTCAACGTTTCAGAGAGTGATGGACAATGTTCTTAAAGAATTTATCGGTAAAAACTGTTTGGTTTACCTTGATGACATCCTTATTTTCTCAACTTCCTTACAAGAACACTTAGAAAGCATCGAATTAGTCTTTAAAAAAACTCAGAGGATCAAATTTTAAAATCCAGATGGACAAGTGTGAGTTCCTCAGAGAGGAAATAGCTTTCCTAGACCACGTAATAACACCAGAGGGAATTAAGCCTAACCCTTCAAAAATAAGTGCTTTAAAAAATGTTCCATTGCCGCGAACAAGAAAATAAATAAAACCCTTCTTAGGGTTTATCGGCTACTATAGAAAATTTATTAAAGATTTAGCCTCTGCAGCACTGAACATTATGTTCAACCTGTTACCCCTGGATATCCTCGGCAGACAGACTGCTGCCAGTGCGGCTATTCGTCTTAAAGCCTCCTCTCAGTGATCTAGTTATCACATTGGCCACTCCTCGATCCTTGATCTTCTTAGAGCAGTTCAACATTCACCTATGCTGGGTGCCAGGTCACAGAGATATTCCAGGAAACTGTAGGGCGGACGAACTCGCTAGACAGGGTACTACTCTAAGGATTCTGCCAAATAGGCAAGCCCTTGGTATGCCCCTGGCTACATGTAAGCATCTACTGAAGCTGAACGCTATTAGCAAGACCAACCTTAGGTGGGATGTTGGCTCTACGTGTCACATTTCGAGGCAGATCTGGCCTAAGCTGGACCAGAAACGTAGTGCCGAGTTGGTTAAACTAAAGCGATTACAGATCAGCTGCCTTATCGGTGTCATTACCGGACACTGTCTGACCGGCCAACATGCCAAAAGACTTGGCCACTTTTCCAACGACTTCTGCAGGAGCTGTAGGGACGAGGAGGAGGAGGAAACCATTCTTCACTTCCTATGCACATGTCCTGCTCTATCACGCAAAAAAATGCTCCATCTAGGAGCTCCCTTCCTTTGTTGCGATCACGTACCGTGCTTTCCCGTATTCGGGAGAAGAGTACGGACCGGAGTATAGTTTTTAAAACAAAACAACCAGTTTGCTTGACAATGTTTATTTGCTCTAGGGCCCGCTGTCTTAATGCATGGCTGCGGCCGTTCGAGTTATAATCAAGAACTTATCTTGTTAAATTCTAAATCTATACTGGCTTATTCCTACCCATTCTCCGCCTTATATAGTATCGATTCCATCCATATCATCCACATAAGACATTATGTACATTCGGTACCACCTTTGATCTGTGCGTATAAACCATTTCCTGTGATCAGGTACCGTCGGTGATCCGTTCTTATGTTTATTGCATTCAGCAACATCCGGATTAGTCGCATTTACTGTGTAATGAAAAAGCAACTTAAGCGATTACGCTTAAGAGTTGCTATGCGATAGTTAGGGATGGAATCGATATACATGTGTAGGTGTATTGTTATTTTAATATTTTGGGACGCATGTAGTGAGTCACTACATCCCGCTCCCCTTGAAAGAAGAAAATTACTACGTTAATTTTCTGAACGTGAAGGCAGAATAGGCAGGATAAAGTTAATTTTACATAATTTTCTTACATTGATTTTCTTAAAGACTAATGTTGAATTTATTCTTAGTGTTAATATATGGTATATATATATTTTTTTGACAATGTTATATTAGTTTCTGTTTTTTTGTAATATAGTATAATGTAAATGTTTTTCTTCTGTAGTATAATATAATATTTCCTTTAGAAACTAATGTTGTACAGTTCTAGTGAAATGTATTTTTTTTGTAAATAATATAGATATTTTTCTTATAATTTCTAGGGTTCTATAGTTATACTAAAATTTATTTCCTTTTTTTCTAATGTAATTCAAATAGTTTTAACTCTTTTTTCTTTTTTGTAAAGAAAATTTTGTAATATAATGAAAGAAGTGTTTTTTTTTCAAAAGTTGTCAAAATGATTTCCTTATGGACTAATGTTGTGTTTTTTCTTAATGTAGATATTTTTTTTTTTTCTTATATAATGTAAATGTCTTCTTTTTTTTTCTTGTAAAATAATTTTTAATATTTTGCTTTACAAACTAGTATTCTATAATTCTAGTAAAATATATTTTTTGTAAGTAATGTACATTTTTTTGTGAAGTAATTTCTAATACATATTAAGTTTTTATATATATATTTTTTTTTACTGAGGATCTTTTGGATTTGTAGTAGTATTTTTATTATTTATTTTAATGCAAATCTAAGTTTATGTTCTACACTAGTGTTAGGTTGTGTTTCTGGGATGGAATCTTGGGTATTTGTGTGGGAAGGAGTTTTGTTGTTAGATAGTATTAGAAGTTGGGATTATTTTTATTGGTGGAAGAGCTGTAGGTTGTTGTTGTGAATTACTTTTCTTTTATTTTTAATTTTAATTAAGGTATTTTCGTCAGAAATGATTTTGACTATCTCGTATGGTCCATCCCATAGGGTGGAAAACTTGTTTTGCCTGGTTTGGTTTTTTATCAGGACTTGGTCTCCTACGTTGAATTGTTTAGCTTTTGTGTTTTTATCATAATATAATTTTGCTTTTTGTTTCTTTTTATACATTAGCTTCTTGGCTATCTGATATCCATGTTGCAGTCGTGCTTTTAGCTCGTTTACGTAGTTTTCGTAGTTATATGATATTTGCGGAGTTCTGTAAAAAGAACTAGGAATCCGTGCAGGATATCCGTACAAAAGTTCGTATGGGGTGTACGACGTACTGCTGTGTGGTGTGGTGTTATACACGAACATGGAATAAGGTAACCATGTATCCCAGGTGTGTGGATCTTGATTGACATAATGTCTAAGATATTCGGCTAATGTTCGGTGGCTGCGTTCTAACGCGCCATTTGTTTGAGGATGGTATGGTGTTGTCTGCATTTTTCTTATCTTGAGAAGTTTGCATATTTCTTTAAAAAGGTTACTTAGAAAATTTGAGCCTTGGTCCGTAAGGATTGATTCGGGGATGCCGAATCGACATATTAGGCGTTCTACTAAAATACGGGCTATTGTTGGAGCCTCTGCATTGGGTATAGGTATCGCATCTGCAAATTTAGTTAGGTCATCTTGAAATGTTAAAATATATTTGTTACTGTCGTAACTGAGGGGTAGTGGACCTACAATATCTAGGGCTATACGTTCAAATGGCGTTGAACTTGTAGTGGTGATCTTCATTGGAATCTTTGATTTATTATTTATTTTATTTTTTTGGCATGATTCGCATTTGCGGATGTAATTGATTGTATCTTGGATCATAGTGGGCCAGTAGTAAGCATTCTTTATTCGTTTGATCGTTCGAGAGACTCCTTGATGTCCACCAAAAGGTGATTCATGATTTTCGAGTAGTACTTTAACAATATCTTCGGGTTTTTCTAGAAATATTCTGGTATCTGCATGAAGGTAGATAGTAATTTGTTCTTTTTGGAAATATTTACTTATTAATGCTCTAATGTTTGTCTTTTCCGCTAATTGGAAGAGATATAACGATCGACTGAACCTTTTTTTCATTGCACCTTTGGAGTATATTTTCGAAGCATTTTTCAGTGACTTCATGGTCGGCCCTACTTCTAAATGGGATTGGAAGAGTAACTGTATAAAAAAGGTTATTTGACTGTTTCTGAACAAATGTTGATGCTTGGCCAATATCAGGCTTTTTGAAACTACTTATGCGTTTTTGTAATGATTTTTCTTGTGATGATTCTATGATAGGGAGGAGTATGATTTTGAAAGATGTCTTGTTGTTTGAGAATATTGACTCTGTTCTTTCGATTAGTTCGTAGATTGGAGTATGCTTAGTGTTTGGTATATTTGTATTAATGGTTGTTATTTCTCTTTTCTTTGTATTTTCTTCTGTTATTCGCTTTTGATTTCTAGTTGTTACTAAAACTTTATTTTTGCTATCTATTTTAACTCGACTGAGTGCGTCGGCAATTACGTTGCATTTACCTGCTTTATGAACGATTTTAAATTCGTATTCCTCCATAAGAATACGCCAGCGTAGCAGTCTAGATGTAGGATTATTTTGTCCTATTAGCCATAAAAGATTATTGTGATCTGTATAGATTGTAAATTTCCTGCCGTAGATGTATGGTCGGAATTGTTTCAGAGCATATACAATAGCTAATAGTTACTTTTCGGAAGTGGTGTATCTTGTCTCTGCGTCATTCAGAGTTCGACTGACGAAGGAAATTGGTTTGTCTTCTCCTATAGGCCCTTGTGATAGTACTGCTCCCAGTGCTATGTCGCTAGCATCAGTCGTAACCACAAATTCTTGGCTAAAATCGGGATAGGATGGAATCGGTGGATTGATGATTTTGTTTTTTAGTGCTCTAAAAGATTCGTCACAAAAAGCGCCCCATTTAAACTCTGTGTTTTTCCTTAAGAGTTTCGTCAGTGGTTTTGCTAAACTAGCGAAATTGGGAATAAATTTCCTATAATATCCAACAAAACCTAAGAACGACTTTATATCTTTTACCTTTTTGGGCTGTGGAAATGTTCTAACTGCTTTTACTTTTTCCGCCTCTGGTTTTATACCTTCTTCTGATATTATGTGGCCTAGATAAATTAGTTCTTTTCTCAGAAAGTTGCATTTTTCAGGCTGGAGTTTGAGGTTATTTTGTCGTAAGCGATTGAGAATTCGTAATAACTTATTGTTGTGATCTTGCAGGTCGTATCCATATATCACGATGTCGTCAACATAAACAAAGCATTCTATTCCTTGTAAACCTATGAGAACATTGTTCATGAGTCGCTGGAATGTAGCGGGTGCATTTCTCAATCCAAATGGCATACGATTGTATTCGTAATGGCCAAACGGTGTGCTGAAAGCGGTTTTCTCTTTATCCTTCTCAGCTACTAATATTTGATGAAATCCCTTAGCTAAGTCCAGCGTACTGAAGTATTTTGCTTTGCCAAGTTGGTCAAATATGTCAGTAATATTTGGTATCGGGTATGCCTCACCGATAGTTAATTCGTTAAGCTTCCTAAAGTCTACTACAACCCTCCAATTTCTCTCGCCTTCTTTGCCTGATTTCTTTGGAACTAAAAGGAGAGGTGAGTTCCAAGGGCTGAAACTGGGTTTAATTATGTTGTTTTGCAACATTTCGTTCACCTATTTATGAATTTCTTGCCTTTGGCTTTCTGGCAATCTGTAGGGTTTAAGGAACGAGGGTGGTTTAGAAGCATCGGTTAATATACTGTGTTCTATTGCATCTGTATAGGTAAGATGGTCACCCTTTAAAAAAAATAGATCATTATATTCTCTACAAATGTTCAATATTGTTGTCTGTTCTTCTTTGTTACAATGACTTAAATTAATGTCAGACTCTAATTTTTCTAACCTTTTGTATAAACGGTTGTTGTGATTCTTTGATAAGATTGTATTATATTCGTTTAGCTTTTCCCATTCTATATTTAAATCGTCGATTTTCATTTCTTGCTCTCTATCTAAGGTATTCATTAGGAGTATTTTGATTTTTGATTCACTAGGTCTTGTTAATGTTTCACCTAGATAAACTCCTGGGATTATTTGCTTCTTTTTTATAATTATGTCGTCCAACTCGGTTTCATTGTGTTCGTTTTTAAATGGTATTTCTAGTATCTGCTGACTTCGGGGTTTTAAGATATATTTTTTCTCATTTTGCTCAGTCCCACTTGTTGCTGAGTCTCTTTTTTGATTTGTATTATTATTATCCCTTAGTGTATTTTTTATTTTCTTCATTGTTTTCGAACCGGTTGACGCATTTTCTTCGTTGCACTTTTGTACCATCTCTTTCTCTTCTTTGTGTTTTATATTCTTAAATGTTACGGCAGGCTCCTTCTCAATGTTGTCTGGATATGTAAGCACTTCTTCCCCAGAGCTATACATTGATTTACCTTGACTATTCTGTTCGGAAACAGTGGTTTCTTTTACTAATTCCTTCACTAAACCATTGTGTATGTATGCTGGAGAGACGAATTGCATAGTTGCTAAATCTGTTTCCCCCGAATTAAGAGTTTTGAGATACTCAGTATCGGATTTGGGAATGCGATCTTTTTGTGCAATTGCTAATTTCGATTTTTCAGCATTATTCTCAAGATTTGGAAGTGTGCGAAGCACTTCCCCTGAGCTGCATATCACGGTAGAAGAATTATCGAAAAAGGGGTAAATCTTCAGATTGTCCTGCTCGTAGTTAATTATACCCGAGTACTTCGTCAGGAAATCATTTCCAATGATTCCATCGAAGCTAAAATCAAAACTGCCCTCAAAAACGAGGATGGGGTATTTTAATTGAGTCCTCCCCTACTTGGAACAGCAGGGTTTCTATTGTCAAACTAGTATCTAGTTTTCGCCACACATAGTGGAAATCATCATACTTGTGTTATTCTTTTTTTTATTAGATTTTAAAGTTTGGTAGCTGGGTTTTTTAATAATACTTATTTCTGCCCCCGTATCAACTTATAAATTTTTATATATTCCATTTTCAAATGGAATCCTTATCATGCTTAGACCATTATTGGGGATAAGGGTACTTAAAATGGATAGTGTGGATTTTAATTCATTCTTCGATGATTGTCGGCTTGGAATGTGAGTCGAGAAGGGATGCCGGTTGCCGATTCTCGACGGTTCACGTTTCCCGTCGTATCTGATGATTGGTTTTGAGGCATGGTGTGCTGAAAATTCACTCGTCGTTGTACGTTATTTCTATGTCCGTAATTATTTTGGTTGTGGTGTGAGGACGTACGTGGAGGTTCGATTGCGCTTATATTATTGTTGGCAGTATTTACGTTGTTTCTGTGTGGGTTCACTGTTTGTCCGTACCTATGTGAAGGATCTGCAAATGGATTTAGTCGGGCATGGCAATTTTGGTATGTGTGATTTTTTCTGTTGCAGTACGTACATGTAATGTACTGAACTTCCCTCTTTAAATGCTGTTGTGGAAAACTTGGGAGGTTTTGGTAACACGACGGACTGGTATGTCCAACCTTGCCACATGTTTGATAGGTTAGTCTTGGACCGGAGGGTGGTCTAAAATTTGTTTGGATGAATGGGGCTTGCCTCTGTAGTCGTGTGGCATGAGTTTCCGCGAATGATATCGCCCTTTTGAGGTTCGTCTCGCCACGTGTTTGAACCATTATTTTCAGATTATGGTTGGTCAGACCATCTTCAAAGGTCCGAATGGCTAGAGTCTCGTTCTCGGTGATGAGAAACTCTCTGACGGCCTCTTCGTCAGTGCTGGCATGTGTCGCTAAGTTTAGCGTATTTAATAGACGAACTATTTTTTCCCCAGTCTTTAACAGACTCTCTTGTGCTTTGTTTTGCTGCCAGTAGTTCGATTTGTGCAGCAGAACGGGTTTTTTCATCTCTATACTCGTTTTGTAGAGCTTTGACTAAATCTGACCATTGCGTGATTTTTTTGAACTGTATTAGTTCGAAGGCGGGACCTTGTAGCCTTGTTTTAACAATTTCTAAAAATGTGGTTTGATCTTCTTTTTTCGAGTGAGAGAAGATCATATTTCCACAGGACACAAAATGTGCTAACTCTTCTGGGTTACCCTTAAAAACGGGCACGATAGTGAAAATATCCACTATGCTTAATTTTTGCTCCATTTCGTTGCGTTCAGGTATATGGAAGGGTAAGTGCTCGAAGAGACTTACAGTTAATTTTCTATTTCTCGTGAGAGTGGTGGTGGGGATTTGGGAATAGTGTGTATATAAAAAATGAGTAGTATATAAAAAATAATTGATTCCTGATCCTTTCTTGCTTGATTATATTATAAACTTATTACTTAAAAATATAATGCATAAAAATACCTTAAATAATGAAAATACCTTGTGTTTTTTTTTTTTTTTGTTTGTTGTTACCGATGTTGTTGTTGCTGCGTCTTTTCTTCCTCTTTTATTACTTAGTTACTGCTCTGTTGTTGTTGTTTTTGTCTCTGTTATTAGCTTGCCAGGCAGGCTTCGCGCCCTATAGTTGTATTTTACGCCCTGGTCTTTTGACACTGCTCAAACTTTGCCTCCGGCGTCCTCTACGGAATTCGCCAGGTCTTATTTTCTTGAGACTTCTTCATTTTTTTTATCGTTCTTAACTTTTGTTTTGTTAATGTATTATTATTTGTTTTTTTTTTTCACCTTTCACTTTTTTTCCGCTTTATTTATTTGGGTATTTATTTATTTATTCACTAAAAATTATTATTTTGCATATATGTATTATTTATATATTTTTTTTTTTTCACTATTACCTCTGGTGTTCTAGCCCCAGGTACGCTTTAAAATTTAAAAAAATGGTAGTTGAGATCTATCTCACTATCTTATTTTTTGTGTTAGTTGGTAGTTAGGTCCCTCTTTGTATGGGATCCCACCGCTGCCACCAAATGTTGCGATCACGTACCGTGCTTTCCCGTATTCGGGAGAAGAGTACGAACCGGAGTATAGTTTTTAAAACGAAACAACCAGTTTGCTTGACAATGTTTATTTGCTCTAGGGCCCGCTGTCTTAATGTTTGGCTGCGGCCGTTCGAGTTACAATCAAGAACTTATCTTGTTAAATTCTAAATCTATACTGGCTTATTCCTACCCATTCTCCGCCTTATATAGTATCGATTCCATCCATATCATCCACATAAGACATTATGTACATTCGGTACCACCTTTGATCTGTGCGTATAAACCATTTCCTGTGATCAGGTACCGTCGGTGATCCGTTCTTATGTTTATTGCATTCAGCAACATCCGGATTAGTCGCATTTACTGTGTAATGAAAAAGCAACTTAAGCGATTACGCTTAAGAGTTGCTATGCGATAGTTAGGGATGGAATCGATATACATGTGTAGGTGTATTGTTATTATAATATTTTGGGACGCATGTAGTGAGTCACTACACCTTGACAACCTCAGCGATTTGGCGCCCTTAGTCATCATGAACATCCACCGCTTCATCAAAAGCTCCGGTTGGTTTTATTAGTCCCTGAGTGGTCTAATGGTAGATCCTTGGCATCACAATGGACCTTTACTGATCTAAGTGTGTCTGCATCGTGGTGCAGACAGCCAATCTAACCTAACCTAGCCAAACTAACCAAACCACTAACCACTTGTCTAAAAAAAGGTATTACCCTCACTCTAGATAAAAACTACACAGACGCTTTTGAAACCTGCAAAAGCATACTAATAAACTATCCAATTTTGCAGCATCCTGATTTTAGTAAGCCATTCATTCTTACTACGGATGCGAGCAATTGTGCATTGGGAGCAATTTTATCCCAAGGACACATCGGACGCGACAAACCCATCGCTTTCGCTAGCCGCACTCTTTCAGATAGCGAGAGAAATTTTTCTACTATCGAAAAGGAGCTCCTGGCCATCGCTTGGGCCACGAAATATTTCCGTCTATATCTATTCGGAAGGAAATTCAAAATTGTAACAGATCATAGACCCTTGACCTGGCTTATGAGCCTTAAAGAGCCCAATTTAAAACTCGTTAGATGGAGGCTTAGGTTAGAGGAATATGACTACGAAATGGTCTATGAAAATGTTGTCTGAACACGAATGCAGATGCCTTGAGTCGTATCAAAAATGGAGACAAAAACAACGATCTTAATAACCAAGAACTATTTCACAATGACGACGATGCAAGCACTGCACATAGCAATCAGAAGAATATATGTGTGACGGAATTCCTATATCTGGAAAACCATTAAACGAGTTCAACATTCAGGTAATTTTCCAAAAAACCGACAGAGGGTCACCTACGACAGTTGAAAACATCTTTAGGAACAAACAGAGAAGAACAATTCGAAATCCCCAGTTCGATGAAGAAAATATGGTAACGACTTTAAAAACTTCCTACCCCCAAATAAACTAAGCGCTGTTTACGCAGAGGATAGAGTATTCCGGTTAATACAGTTAACCTACTCTAAATAATTCTCCCAAGGCAAGTCTTTTCGCATTGTACGTTGCACGGAGGTCCTCAAAAATATCAGACAAAATGATGATCAAGAAGAAATAATTAGAGACTAAATCTCTAAAACAATAAACAATTGCGATAAGAGTAAAATTATTATATATTATATAACATATATTATAATTGAAATATGACAGGAACCCACCCAAACCCTAATTCGAGAAACCCGAAATGCCTTTGAAACCACTCGAAATCCTTCACATTGATATCTATACCATAAATAACAATCAAATTCTCACACTAATTGACAAATTTTTCAAATTCGCTAATGGGTACACCCTTAGTTGCAGAAGCAGTGTAACCATCCTTAGTTGCCTTAAAAACTACGTCAACCTGTACGGCATTCCAAAAAAAAATTGTCTGCGACCAAGGGTCGGAATTCGTTTCAAACATTTTTTGCAGACAACATGATATAAACCAGCATATTACATCATCCCAACAGACCAGAAGCAACTCAACTGTCGAAAGGTTACACTCGACTCTGACTGAAATATATAGGCTCATTCTTGCAAAAAGATAAGAGAACAAACTTACTACAAACCACGACGAAATATTATCTGAAACACTTATCACTTACAATAACGCTACACTTTCAGCTACAAAGCACACACCGTTTTTGTTTTTTTTTATAATTTGCATACCGTACGAACTTTTCTTTGCCCGGCCCTATAAATTCAATAAAACATTAACTCCCGCAAACGAACATGAGTACCTTATAAAGCTGAAGGAATTTCTTGACGAATTGTATTCCAAAATTAAAGAAAAAGCCGAGAATATAACCAACGCGAGAATCGAGAAGTTGAATAAATCAAGAGAAGAGCCAGAAGAGGTGATAGAAAATCAAGTCGTTTTCCGAAAAGAATCTAGGCGCCACAAACTAACACCTAGGTTCTGAAAACAATTAGTTGATAGAAATATATGGGCTCATTCTTGCAAAAAGAAAAGAGAACAAACTTACTACAAACCACGACGAAATATTATCTGAAACACTTATCTTCTTCTTCTTCTTCTTCTTCCTTTTATCAGCGAGGCTATGATCCGAAAACTAGGGATCACAGCCCTCCCACTTCACTGCATTTCTACTGATCCGCCTGTGGGGTTCGCCTATTTGACCTCAGAAAATATCGGCAGGCCTGCAGATTTTGGATCACTCGGTTACTGAGGCCAATGAAATGCCGATGTCGTCGCATTTGTCTGATCCAGGCGTTTATAGGCCTGCCTTTCCTACATCGCGATGTCTTTGGAACGTGCATAGATATTGCCTTTTTAACAGGGTTCAAATGATCTCTTCTTTGAACGTGGCAATACCAGCTGAGCCGGTCGCGCTCTAATTTGTGTACGATGGTTTCCTTGATGTGAAAGCTTCCACGGAAAGCTTATTCGATCAAGCTTGGTCACTCCTGCTGTCATGCGAAGCATCTTCATCTCAGCTGCCGTTAATTTACTCTCATACTTTTTGTACATCGTCCAACATTGTGAACCGTATGTGAGCGCTGGACGTACAACTGCGGTGTAGAGCCTTCCTTTCAACTTAGGGGGCATTTTTCTGTCACAGAAGATAGCGGAATTTTCTCGCCACTTCATCCACCCTACGCTTACACGATGATTGATGTCGTCATCACAAGTTGCTTTGCTATTGATAATAGATCCCAGATATTTGAACTTTTCGCACTTGGGAAGCACTGTTCCATTCAAATAAATGTCTGGAATAGGCCTGAGTGGATCAGAGAACGGGCAGCACAAGTACTCTGTCTTTTTTGAACTAATGCGATACCCATTTCCCTCCAAAACGTCCACCCACACATCAAGTGCTCGTTGCAGGGATGTAGGATCCTCACTTATGATGGCTCCATCGTCAGCAATGAATAACTGATGTACCTTGGGGTCCATCACTTTACCTTCAAGCAGATAATCAAGGACTGTAATAAAGAGCAAAGGACTTAAAACGCTTCCCTGGTGCACCCCGACTTTGATTGGGAACTCTTCGGTTACTCCAGTGGGACATCTTACTCTTGTCTTTGCTCTTTCGTACATGTCCATGATCATCTGTACATAGGTTTCTGGAACCCCTCGATGTCTTAGCGCCACCCATATCAGATCTCGTGGTTGTCTGTCGAATGCCTTTTCAAAGTCAACCAATACAATATGCAAATCCCTTAAGGAATCACGATGTTTTTCCATTATGATCCTTATACTTTGGATTGCATCTGTGGTTGATTTACCCGAGACAAATCCGCACTGATCATCAGATAGCCGTATTATTTTTCGCAGTCGGCCACCTAATACCCGCTCAACGATCTTCATGGTGTGTGACATCAGCTTGATCGAACGGTAGTTATCACAGTTTCGCGTATCACCCTTCCCTTTGTATATAGGGAGGAGGTAACTTTCCCTCCATTGAAACACTTATCACTTACAATAACGCTATACATTCAGCTACAAAGCACACACCGTTTTTGTTTTTTTTATAATTTGCATACCGTACGAACTTTTCTTTGCCCGGCCCTATAAATTCAAAAAAAAAACATTAACTCCCGCAAACGAACATGAGTACCTTATAAAGCTGAAGGAATTTCTTAACGAATTGTATTTCAAAATTAAAGAAAAAGCCGAGAATATAACTGTTTAGAATTCTTAAAGTTATATTGATTTTGATTTTAGAATATCATATTAATTCACACATTATTAAAATTATGTTAACTAATATTGTACATATACTTTTCCGCACCACTGTAGCAAGAGCATATTATATAACATATAGCACAGCATTATATAAGCCTTAATTACATGATGCATAATTTATATATGTGTACATACAATTAATCATACGATCTTGCTAGCGGATTGAAATCATTCGACGGTGCCAGCCGCTAGCTGCACTTTGTTGTAAGTTAAATAGTTCTTTCTTATTCTTTCGATTTCTGGAAGTCAAGCAAAGCAGCAAGCATCATTTGTTATAGTTTATAAATAAATTTATAACGTTTTCAAACAAGCTTTGTTTCTTCTTTGGACGAATCGCGTTTGCTTTCAAGTATCAAAAAAAAAATAATTCAAAAAATATTGAATTATCGAACATTGGCGACCGTGACAGGACACTGTTCTGTGTTAAAAGGTTTTTTTTTCTTTTTTTTGTACGTAATTTCGAGTTATCTTTCTAAACGGAGTACGTACTGTACATTCTTGGACATCTGTTGGAGATTTAAGTCAATTACTGTGGCTTCAATATGACTGGAGAAAGTGTGGATTCTGGTGCCGCATTGTTGTCATCATACAAAACGAAAAGATCCTCGGTTACTGGACAACTGACGAAGTTGAAAAAATTCGTGGAAGCAGCTGATAATAATGTGTCGGTGCATGAGTGGGAAGTTAAATTGGGGCTGTTGGAGTCATACCTCAATAAATTTGATGATGCTCAAACCAATATAAAAATCATAGACGGTGCTGAATTGGAAGGTGATAGGAGAAGTTCATTTGAGGATATATATTTTTACCTCAAAACCAAAATATTGATTTCTATGGATGCAAGGAGGCCTTCTGTTTCTACTGCTGCAGCTGGATCGACTGCTGCAACTGGTTCAGCTTCTGCACATGAGTCAACGTTTCTGTATGTGAAACCCAAAACTGCCCGATTACCAAAGTTGAAGCTGACGAAATTCTCTGGCAAGTATACGGATTGGCCTGACTTTCTATCCATGTTTGAGACATTGGTGGATGGAGACGAGGAGCTTACGGAAGTTGAAAAGTTCCAGCACTTACGTTCCTGTTTATCTGACCTTGCGTTTAGGACTATCCAGGCTCTCGAAGTCACACCTAAAAATTATTCCAAGACCATTGAACTATTAAAAGCTCGATTTAGCAATAAACGTTTAATCTTTCAGGCCCATATTAAGGAAGTTTTTAATCTTCCCAACATTGATGGTGGTTCCATGCACAAAATGCGTGACTTGAGCGATAACGTAAACTCTCACTTAAGAGCACTCAATACATTGGGGAGTAAGGAAGAAATCATGGATGGATTGCTGATTCATCTCGTCGTTAACAAGCTGGATTGGAGAAATCGATCGAAGTGGGAAGAAGAAATGCCAGTCAAAGATCTGCTTAAATGGAATCAACTATCAACCTTCATAGAAAGACGATGTCAAGCACTTGAAACTATGGACAATGCATCCGGTGTTGGTCACAAACATTCAAATACATTCAACAATTCACGTAAGTCATTTAAAACCATAGCTCATAAGACTTTTGTCACATCAAATGCATCCTTTTCTTGCCGTTTTTGTAATTCGAACGATCATACTATTTACACTTGTCGAGATTTTGCCAAGATTTCACCGGAAAGTCGCTATCAGGAAGCAAAGGCTAGAAAGCTTTGCATAAACTGCCTTCGAGGTGGGCACCAAGCTCGTGCCTGTAATTCGAATAATTGCAAACATTGTTCTCAAAGGCACAATACATTACTCCATATGGGTTCTACCGTCAATTTGCCTTCACAATCAACTTCCAAACCGGCAGACCCTCGAAATTTTGCAATAACTCCCAACGGTTCAATTTCTCAACCGACCAATGCAAGCACTGTCCTTATTACTAAATCTGTCGATCAAGGTCCAGTTTTAATCAAAAAACAACGCGAGGGTAAACCACTCGTATTTCTTGCAACGGCTTTAGGCCTTGTGAAAGATTGGTACGGTTCTTATGTACCTTGTAGAGCCTTATTGGATTCATGCTCACAAGCCCACTTTGCCACAGATCGAATAGTTCAGCAGCTCAATTTAAGACGCATCAAGGCAACCAACCCTATTGGTGGTATTGGAGAAATAAATACAGTGTCTAAATTTAAGGTTAACTTTTTCATGAGATCACGCTTAAATGAGTATACAGCGAGTCTAGAGGCTCAAGTTTTACCATCTATCACCTGTAATCAGCCCGAGCAGAATATCAAGCTCTCCGATTTTACTTTACCTCCAAATATCGAATTAGCAGACCCATTCTTTAACAAATCTCAGAGGATAGATTTGCTAATTGGAGCAGAAATATTTTTTGACCTTCTATCAGTTGGTCAAATTCGTTTGGGTACCAATTTACCCCTTTTGCAAAAAACCCTTCTGGGCTGGATTGTGGCTGGAAAATTTAAGCCAAAGGAAGAACCAAAGTTTAGCTTTAATATAGTAGCTCCAGATTCAGGAAATCAAGGAAATTCAGAAAATTACGAGGGTATCGAAAACCTTCTTAGATCGTTCTGGGAGATTGAATCCCATGAAAATACATCGAAAGACCAAACCAAGGAGGAAGTAGAATGCGAAACCCTATTCCGCGATACTCATCAGAGACTTTCATCTGGGCAGTTCTCTGTTCGCCTACCATTTAAAAGATCTCCACATGATTTAGGAGATTCGTTTAAAGTTGCTCAAAAACGTTTTTATAATTTGGAATCAAAATTGTATCGAAACCCTCAGCTAAGACAACAGTACGTCGACTTTATAAATGAATACATTCAGCTTAAGCATATGTCCAAATTAGATACTGAAGTCTTCAAAGAAACCCATTTTTTCCTTCCGCACCATTGTGTCACCAAATCAGACAGTACTACAACCAAGCTTCGGGTAGTCTTCGACGCTTCAGCGAAGTCTTCATCGGGGGTATCTCTAAATGACATTTTAATGGTAGGGCCAACCATTCAAGATGACTTATTTAACATTCTCGTTCGCTTTCGAATGCATCGCTTCGCTATCACGGCTGATATTTCTAAAATGTACAGATGCGTGCAGGTTCAGCCGCCTGATGATAATTTGCAATTAATCCTTTGGAGGGAAAATCGGAATGAAAATTTAAGTATCTTTAAGTTGAATACAGTTACCTACGGAACCGCTCCGGCCTCATTTCTCTCTATTCGATAAATGACTCAATTAGCATTAGATGAAGACGCAAATTTCCCTATTGGATCAAAAATCGTGCGAAAGGATTTTTATGTCGATGATCTACTTACAGGGGCACGTACACTTGAGGAAATCATTGAAATTAAAAATCAAACTACTGAGTTGTTGAAAAAAGGAGGGTTTCATTTGCGCAAATGGTGTTCTAACAATAAGGCATTCCTGAGCACAATTTCAGCTGAAAATAAAGATACGTTCTTAAACATAAATCACAGTCAAGTAACAAAGGCACTTGGATTAATTTGGCAGCCTGACTTAGATGAATTTCGATTTTCTTGCCTCCCACTAGAAGCTCCACATATTGTAACCAAGAGATCGATCCTTTCCAGTATAGCTAAGCTCTATGATCCTCTAGGGCTTATTAGTCCCATTATCGTAAAGGCAAAAATATTTATGCAAGTGTTATGGAGAGAAAGGTTGCATTGGGATGAGTCACTCCCGCAACATTTGCATTCTGTTTGGCTGAAGTATGGTAGTCAGCTGACAGAAATAAATAATCTTAAATTTCCGCGCTACGCAATTCTTCCAAATTCCAACATTCAACTTCATGGATTTGCTGACGCCAGCCAAAGTGCTTATGGAGCTTGTATTTATCTTCGCAGTCAAGACACCTCGGGTAAGGTCAACGTACAACTACTATGCTCGAAATCCCGAGTAGCTCCAGTAAAAACAGTCTCCATTCCGCGGCTGGAATTGTGCGCTGCTCTACTGCTGTGCGAATTAACGGAAAGGATTCGGATAATTCTTCATCTGGAAAATTGCAAAATATTTTGCTGGAGTGATTCCACTATCGTTTTGTCTTGGCTACAATCTGATGCTTGTAACTGGAACACCTTTGTTTCCAACAGGGTAGCAAAAATTCAAAATTTATCGAAAAATATTTTTTGGCGTCATGTTCCTACAAATTTCAATCCAGCTGACCTTCTTTCTCGAGGTGTTTATCATAAGGAGCTGTTGGGACTTTCCCTTTGGATCTCTGGTCCAGGTTTTTTATTAGATTGTGAGCTTAACTGGCCACCGCTGTGGAAAAATGAGGAAAATCTTCCAGAAGGACGAAAATCTAAGCCCATCATTTTGCTTGCCAGTACCAGAATTGAGGATCTATCTGTGCGCTGCAAATTTATAAATTCTTTTAGTAAATTGATAAGAACATTTGCTTATGTATACCGCTTTTGGTATAATGCTCGGTCTAAACATGAAAATCGTAGAAAAGGCCTTCTGACAACCCTAGAACTGGATCTCGGATTAAAATATATGTTACGCATGATACAGCAAAGGGAGTTTCCTGACGAATACAAGCAGTTAGCTTCCAATCGTGAAATAGGTTCAACGAGCAGTCTGAAGTCTTTGACACCTTTTTTAGATGAGCTTGGACTTATGCGAGTTCGTGGACGTCTTCAAAATTCTCTTTTGTGTTTCGCCAGCAAGCATCCGATTATTCTCTCAAGGACACATCCTTTTACTTCGACGGTTATTAATCATTTCCATATTAAGAACATGCATGCCGGGTCTCAGTCTTTACTAGCCTCGCTGAGAATGCAATTTTGGCCAATTGGAGGTAAACAAACTGTAAGAAAAGTCATCAACAAATGCATTCGTTGCTACAGAGCTCGTCCGCTTGTTATGCATCAACTACAAGGAAATCTACCACCTCAGCGTGTTCAAAGGTCTAGACCCTTCGCTATATCTGGAGTGGATTTTTGCGGACCCTTTTATGTTCACTCCCGTATTCGTGGCCGAGCACCAACCAAAACGTACATATGCGTCTTCGTTTGCTTCGCTGTTAAAGCAGTTCACCTGGAACTTGCCGCGGATCTTTCATCAGCAGCCTTTATAGCCGCTCTCCAAAGATTTATCGCTAGACGCGGTAAACCACAAACAATTTTCTCCGATAACGCTACTAATTTTGTGGGGGCGAACGCAGAGTTAAAGGAATTGCGAGCATTATTTAGTTCGCAAGTTCATATCGAGTCGATTCATCAAGCCTGTCTGATCGACGGTATTCAATGGAAGTTTATACCAGCTCGCTCCCCATACTTCGGGGGATTGTGGGAGTCCTCAATAAAGATCGCTAAGTTTCACTTGCGCCGTGTCTCCGGCTATGCCCCGTTATCGTTCGAAGAATTACATACTCTAACTTGTCATTTCAGACGATCCTTCTGATTTCGATGCACTTACGCCAGGCCATTTTTTAATCGGCGCTCCACTTACCGCATCTCTAGAGCCAGACACAACGGATCTAAATATAAGCAGATTAACCAGATGGCAGATGGTACGTTGTATGATGCAGCACTTTTGGAAAAGGTGGTCCAGCGAATATTTGACTACCCTTCAACAACGACGCAAATGGGAGAGAAGAGAAGCTAATGTCTCTGTTGGAACGTTAGTCATTTTGAAGGACGATAATATGCCGTTGAGGTGGCCACTGGGCAGAGTGATCGAAGTCTTCCCTGGTGCTGATGGTTTGGTTCGAGTAGTTAGTGTTAAGACGCCAAATGGTATTTTGAAAAGGGCCATAACAAAAATCTGCAAGCTTCCCCTCGATGTCGAACAATCATCGTCTTGAACGCAAAGCCTTCAACGCGGGGTGTATGTTTAGAATTCTTAAAGTTATATTGATTTTGATTTTAGAATATTATATTAATTCACACATTATTAAAATTATGTTAACTAATATTGTACATATACTTTTCCGCACCACTGTAGCAAGAGCATATTATATAACATATAGCACAGCATTATATAAGCCTTAATTACATGATGCATAATTTATATATGTGTACATACAATTAATCATACGATCTTGCTAGCGGATTGAAATCATTCGACGGTGCCAGCCGCTAGCTGCACTTTGTTGTAAGTTAAATAGTTCTTTCTTATTCTTTCGATTTCTGGAAGTCAAGCAAAGCAGCAAGCATCATTTGTTATAGTTTATAAATAAATTTATAACGTTTTCAAACAAGCTTTGTTTCTTCTTTGGACGAATCGCGTTTGCTTTCAAGTATCAAAAAAAAAATAATTCAAAAAATATTGAATTATCGAACAATAACCAACGCGAGAATCGAGAAAATGAAAAAATCAAGAGAAGAGTCAGAAGAGGTGATATAAAATCAAGTCGTTTTCCGAAAAGAATCTAGGCGCCACAAAACTGACACCTAGGTTCTGAAAACATTTAGTTGATAAGAACCATAAATTAACAATACTAACAAAGGAAGGTAGAAAGATTCGTAAAAGTAAAAAAAGGAAAAAGCGAAAAAAATATTTTGTATATATAATTCATATACATTACAAACACTGCTCCCGCTAACTAATACTTTCTACTAATACCTTTTACCTTAACTTTATTATTTTTGTTTTAGAATACCATCCACTACCACTAAACTAATATAAACTTACCACTTACCAAAAAACCACAGTCTACTGCCACTCCGACTAGGGCCCTCGAGGCACATCATTAGTTACCAGAATCTAATACACATTATTAATTTAAATGACTATTGTAATAAGATACGTTGGGGGGGTTCCAGAATAAAGAGAGGCCAAGACTATTTCTAAGAAATTCTTTATGTGCAATGCGACCAGTTAAAGTCAAAGACAAGGACACAATGAATTGATAGTTACACTGAGAAAGATATATGTATTGTATTTTGAATAAGCTATTTGTACTGTACTTATGGTATATTGCTGTACAGTAAGACAAGATAATCTAATTTTCAACATCCTCGGCCCGGCAAAATTTGGTGAGTTCAATCGGGTAAAGCAACTGCACGGGCCTTCGTAATTTGGATCCATCAGCAAAACATACAAGCTCGAACCTTGCCGTCTCGACCCGTAAACGCCTCTTCGATGACTGCTAGTTTCCATGCTATGCGGGGTTTGCTGGAGTCGAACACCAAAACCACATCCTCAGATCTTAGTTGCACAGAAGACTTTCCCTGCGAAGAATGGAAAGAACGTAAAAGTTGAACATACTCACTTCGCCAGCGATTTGAAAGCATTCTGACGTATTTCAGTCTCTGTGACCAAAGCTTTTGAATCTCATTTGAACTAATTTTCTCTAGTGGGCCCCAAGCCCCACTGTGAACATGTATGAAGTGCGCAGGGGTGCGTGGTGTGACATCTAAAGGGTCGCTGCTCATATAAGTTAGCGGTCGTGCATTAACTATTCCTTCCGCTTCAGTGATTAACTGCTCGTAAGTCAACTTCGCCCCTTTGATGACTACCTTTAGAACATTTTTTACTATACGCGCAAGCCGCTCCCAAAATCTGCTCCACCAAGGAGCTCTTTCAACTATGAATTTCCAGCGTATACCCTTTCAACATAGGAATCCTTGCATCTGCTCATCTTCGAGTGTCGGGTTTGCCTCATTCAATTCCAAAGCAGCTCGGCGAATCCGAATAAATTGTGGAGGGAATCCCTCGTCGCGCAATAAAGCATCTCAATCCCATTAAGCAGCATTCTGTCGACATCGATGTAACGAGCTCCAGATGTACCGACCATATTGCCGCGCACGTAAAGAGCATGAGATAACTTTTGACCATTTTATTTGCTGTAGCATCAATGTAATAGAGAGGCCCTGCGAAATCATTTCCAACACAATTAAACGGTCTGGATAATGTTAGACGATCAAATGGAAGAGGCCCAAATGGTTGTGATACGGGCTTTCCGAAAAGTTTCTGGCAGATGACGCATACTCTAATTCTTCTTTTGATTAATGGCCATCCTTTAGCTAACCAGAATCGCTCACGCAACTGGGACAATACAACGTTGGTACCACCATGAAGAGTCTTTTGATGATAGTAGTCAATAATAAGATTTACCAAATATGAATTTGAAGGGAATGTAATGGGGTGTTTCTCCTCAAATGACCTTTCCAAAGATTTAAGTCGACCTTCCAATCGGAGAAGGCCCTTTTCATCCAAAAAGAGATTCCATTTATATATTTTCAATCTTTTCGATATTCTTTGATTTGGTTTCAGAGAATCAATTTCGATTTTAAAGAACTTCGCCTGTATAAACCTGAGCCAGTATTTTTCAGCAATGTCGAGTTCTTTCGCAGAGAGCTCTACGAACGTATGTCTTTTTTTCCCTTTGAAGTTAATGAATCGAAGACAATAGGCTGTCACTCGAAGCAAACGGGTCCACGAGCTAAATCGTTGAAATTCTATAAATAGTTGGGGCAAGGTTTCAGTTTCAGCAATCGTTTGAGCCAGCAACGCCACGGGTCCTAACTCATCTTTAACAATCTCCCCTTCCAAGTTTGTATTCGTTTGCAGCCATTCTGCCCCTTTAGCCCAAATTGAGTAAATTTGCAGGGTACGAGTCTTTATCCCCCTAGTAAGGAGGTCAGCGGGATTCTCTTTACCTCTGCAGTGATTCCAGTCAGATGGTGAGGTAAGACGACATATTTCTGTTACTCTCCCTTGCACATATGGCTTCCAACGCTGTGTATCTCCCTGAATCCACCCAAGAGCTATGCGAGAGTCTGTCCATAAATAAAATGTTTGCGCCCGAACCTTTAGTGAGCGCTTTAGATAGGAAAACAAACGAGCAGCCAACAATGCTGCAGTAAGCTCAAGCTTAGGCAAGAAGAGTTCCTTTGTTCCACCGAGCTTCAGTGGGGCAACTGTATTCTTAGCACATAAGAAAGCAATCTTATGATCGCCAAAATCGTTAAAGCCTTTGATAAATGGTACTGTTCCATAAGCCCTTAGACTCGCATCCGAAAATATATGGACATGTATCAAGGAAGAAGAAGAAAGGGACAAAACCGAACGAGAAATAGAAAAATCCTTCAGTTGCAGCTAGTCTTGAACGCAATCTTCCCACACAAGTAGGAGTTCTGAAGGGAGTGTCTGATCCAATGACAAATTTTCCCTCCAAGCAGATTGGAAAAGAATCTTTAATCTAATTACCACAGGACCAAGCATTTCGAGTGGATCGTAAATCATAGCGATCGTTTGCAACACATTGCGTTTCTTTCCCTTTAACAATTTGGATGCGAACAAACTCTCAACAGAGTCCAGTTGTACTACCAGTTCATCGCCTTTTACATACCACAGTAATCCCAAAACTTTTTGCATGCACAACGACTCACCTGGACTTAGCGTCTTGCCAACCAATTCGCTGCTTGAGTTATTTTTTCAAGATTCATGCAGGCATCCTTCAGCACCAGTACAGCTTCTTCGCAAATTCGTTTGCCCTCATTTTCATCATCGAAACTCACCGCAAAGTCGTCCATATAAAAACTGTCGAGCAGGATTTGGCACGTCGAGGTATACTTCTTCGACGTAGAAAAGTGTGTGCGTTGAGTGGCGGTGAGCAAGAACGGGCTACAGTTAACTCCGAAAGTTACTCTCGTCATGCGATACTCAGCTAGTTCTGCAATTCCGTCCATCGGCGTCTTTGATGAGACGTACCAAAAAAGCCGGTGACTATCGCGATCCTTCTCGTTCAGTTGAATTTGCAGAAATGCCTTTTGAACATCTGCTACTGCTCCAAATCGCCCAAGCCGGAAATTTAGCAATATCTTCAACACATCTGGTAAAAGATTGACTCCAACGTGTAGTAGGTCATTCAGTGAAGAAGTTTCAACGGTACGTGCTGAAGCATCAAACACAATGCGCTGCTTAGTCGTTGCGCTGTCCTTATACACCGGATGATGGGGAAGGTAGAATGTTCGCTTGTTATGGCCTTCGGTGAATAATGGTATAGACTCAGCTACACCGTCTGCCATAAGTTGCCGAATACCGGCATCATATTGTTTACAATTAATTTATGAAGCGTTTACCAAAATTTTAAAAAAAATAACGTAAAAATCATAGCTTACTTAAAATTACGTTTAAAAAGTGTTTGTCCCAATTAATTTGCCCATCACTGGAAGTACTATTGGATGGATTGTACTGCAGATGTTCAGCAATGGTGTCGTAGCTGTTTATTTTGTCAGTCCAGAAACGGTCCCCTTCCTAAAACAAGAGTGAAGTTACAGACCTTCAACGTTGGTGTGCCGTTTGAAAGGGTGGCAATAGACATATTGGTTCCGCTTCCGATGACAACTAAGGGTAACACGTACAGACTACTTCACCAAATGCCCGGAGGCTATGGCTTTGTCTTCACAAACGACGGATATTGTAACTGAAGCCTAAGTGGAGCATGTATTTTGACGCTTCGGAGCGCCACGCGTGCTGCATTCCGATCAGGGGCGAAATTTCGAATCTGCTGTGTTTGCAGCCGTTATGAAACGATTTGGTATTGAAAAAACAAGAACGACGCCTCTCCACCCACAGTCGGGTGGAATGGTTGAGAGGTTCAACCGCACTATTTTGGATTATCTGTCAAAATACGTGGATCAACATAAAAGAAATGGGGATGATCACCTACCTCTTCTCTTTCTAGCGTATCGGACAGTGGTACATAGCAGCAAAAAGGAAACGCCAGCGATGCTGAACTTCGGCCGAGAGCCTCGTTTACCAGTAGAGCTAATTACGGGTGTGGCGCCTGAAGAACCCGTAGAATCACAGTGTATCTTCAAAGTCTTAGACACCGCCTGGAGAGCATACACAGCTTCAATAGAAAACAGTTAGCTGCAGTCAGTAGAAGGATGAAAGATCGGTGCGATATGTCGTCTTTTTTTAACGAAGGCGACATCGTTTGGTTGTTAATCCAAAACGCACTAAAGGGAAGAGTCCGAAGTTGCAGCGAGACTAGGATTGCGCATATGTAGTTAAGGATGCGCTTGGGGAAGTGGTGTACCGCATTCAAAGGGAGAGATCCAACAAGATCATAGTGCATCGGGATCGTTTGTCCCCTTTTGTTAAGCGGACATCGTTATCCGGGTAAGACAAAGTCGAGGACGACTCTCTTCTTCAAAGATGGGGGCAGTGTTGGGTGAATGCACTTATCTTCAATGAGTTCACTGAATATAGCTGATGAACTGCCAGCTGCCATTTTGACATAGTAAAAAAATGTGGTTTAGGTTAGTCTGAAATAAAGGTTAGAATAAAATGGAATTACTGAAACCTAGGACTCTCTTTTAGTTTCTTTAGTAATTCAGCACTATATTTGTAGTGTTAACTACGGCAAAGAGACGCGTACCTACACATGTATCTGTACAAAAGGAATGTTACTAAGAGTAGATCAAAATACATCCATCACGTTTAGACGTGGGCGCCGTGGCGTAAGTGGTTAGTGTGTCGGACCGCTGCGCGTGAGGTTCCAAGTTCGAATCCCAGAAAACACCAAAAAGTTGTATTGTTGTCCAAGAGTATTGTTGTCTCGAGAAAACTTCTCAAAACATAATTGATTGCATCAAATGCGTTTTTGGAAAATATGTAGAAACATAATCTATTCGGCGCTGATAGTTCTGACATTCTCTTCAAAAGATGAATTTCGTAAAGAATTTTCGCGAGCATACGCGAGGTAATTCATTCGCATTACTGAATATGGAAAGGATTGCTTTCATTATGAGTACACTTACATATGTAAGTCGCGATTTATTCATGCCATTCAGATGAAATCCCTGGTTACCTGAGCCACTAGGTGCTTCAGTGAAAATAATCGTTCTCCCCATTGCTGCATCGTAATGGTTAGGGTTGGGACATTATGCGAATTAATGTAACGTGGATATTGTTGTACGGAAGGAGTAAATGCAGATGCATTCAAAAGTAACTGCCCGAAACTATACGAGATATTGTATTTTGTTACTACTCCTCTTTGAAAGATGCTATGGTAGGAACTTATTCGAATAAGTGTGGAAAATGTTGTGGTACACACTTCCATAAGGTGCATACGCAGTAATTAAAACATAGTTAATATTGTACGCATTGATGGATGGTATATTTTCAAGAATTTAACACAGGTGAACATTTATTCTTCTTGTTTCCATTTCTTTCAAATCAACTTCAATCAACTTCCCAACATAAAAAAAAATTAACCGCTGAACACTCATCCTTTTGTTCATCTCCTATACTCGTATGCGTTTCATGTCAATCGTGCCCAGGGATGAAAGGCTGAGGGTTTTTATCAGTCGCTAACGAGCTCCTTCAGGTGGCCTGTCAGGGTCTGTCGTAATAAGCCTTACCGCCAGTAAAACCGGCTATACTAGCGGTGGACACTTCTCACCGGCTTACTCGTGGGAACATGCACAATTTTTCTAAACAAAATCAGACAAAAAAAAAAAAAACAAAAATAAACAAACACAAATTCCAAGGCTTTGCCTCTCTACTCAACGAACAAGGACAACGAACCGACCGACAAACTTACATACAGAGAGACGGCAGACAACGACAATCAAACGAAGCCTTCGGATTCTGATTCCAGATCCATTGACAATTCCGCTTCGGATGCGGAGTCCCAGGCAAAAGCCGTATCGGCACGTTGCGGGCGCGCAATCGAAAAGAGGAATTCCCACAGTCCCAAGAACCACAGAAACCTTCACTTGGCAAAGCATCTGCTCGCACGAATTCTCGAGAAACCAGAGGAATCGTGGGAGCAGAAGGGCAAAGAGACACAACGCTGGGCGGGTAGTGTTATCACTGAAGAGACCAGTCAACCCGAGTCGGGAGGACAGGCCCCTTCATCGAGTGAGTGTGAGCCACTTAACAGCAAGAGGCCGCCCCCAAATGCGCACGCTCGGCGACGCATAGCAAGTCTCAACTTGAGTCAGTGAGACCTGCGAACGGTAGTAGGCCCTTCGGCAACACCCCGAACCGTCAACCTGAGTCGGGAGGACGTTCGGGCGTGGTACCTAAAACGGACTCAACGTCCAAATGTCCTAGATCCCAAGACGATACTTCCCCGAAGAAGGCCAAGTCGGTGCTCAGGCCCCACAACGAGGTGGCGAAGGATCACCTGGTGTTCGGCATGCGCGACAGCGTAAACGAGGAGGGCCGTATCAGTGGAGACAACTGGAGGCTCCTTAAGGCAAGACTTACGTCAGACGTGCTGGCGCATTGTCTTAAAAATCTAACGGTTACGCCACCGACCTTTTCTGACCCTGGTTGGTAACTTAGCGGTGCAAAGCTTCTGAAATGCAGCAACAGCAGCTCCATCGCGTTCTTCAAAGAGGCAGTGCGCAAGCTTAACCACCTTTGGACTAAAGCTGACCTATGGGTTGGTCACTGGAGCGATATTAAGGTCCGTCCAAGAGCCCGAACTTGGATTCCTAAAGGACCATGGAACGAACCGGGTATCCTCAAGCTAATTCGAATTCAAAATCCAGACCTTCCAACCGCCAACTGGAAGATCATTAAAGCCGATGAACCGGTAGAGGCATAAAGGTTAGTTTCATTCCTCCTCAACCAAGAATGCCTGGAGCTTTTAAGCAAAAGGGATTATAAAATATTCTACAGCATGGAAGAACTGGTGCTGAAGTTCCGTGAGAAAGACGAAAGACTCATCTCAGCTATGGTTTCCTCTCTAAGCAGCCTTGGACTGGAAACCGAACCAGATAGCCTTCCGTCTCACTCACAACCGACGGCTCCCACTTCGACCCAGATCGTAATGCCAGCTGAGTCAGCAGGCGCTAAAGTAATAATTGAACCAGTCGGTATACCAGCTGAGTCAGCAGGTGGTATAGAGATAGTTGAGCTGCCAAAGCATAATAGTGGTGGATCTTCCGAGTCGGAGGATGGTGACACCACAGTAATAGAAGCATCTGTACCAGTCAGGAATGATGCTCCGACTGGTACAGATTAATCTACCTTACTCGATAGCAGCTTCTGCTAACCTTTTACTCCGCCTGCAGTCAGGAGGAAAGGACATTGCCCTTTTCCAGGAAGGGCGACAAGCGACAACTGCATAGCTGGATTAAGGGCAAATAACTATTCCTTGCTTTATGCCAAAGGATCAGGTAAACCAATATTCTGCATTTTAGCGAAAAATAACTTAAGAGCCCTCTTCTTACCAAATTTCAGCTACTCGGACTTCGCACGTGTGGAGTTAGACCGCGATGGGAAAGACAGACTATGGATATCGTCAGCGTATATGTCCTTTGATGACACAGGCCCTCCCAACACCGAATATACGCGAGACGACAAAGTCAGCCTAAGCAAGCAACATTCCCATAGTGATAGGCGCTGATGCCAATGCCCACCACAACCTCTGGGGAAGCAGTAATACAAACAATCGAGGTGAGCGTCTTTTCGACTTTATCATAGAAACTAACCTCGTAGTATGTAATATAGGTTCTGAACCTGCTTTTACTAACACAATTAGGCAAGAAGTACTAGGTCTTTTTCGGACCACAAGTACATACATTTTAGTTTGGAATTTACCAAACCTCCATTAAAGTCATTTAGGAATCCTAGGAATACTAACTGGCAGGTTAATAATACATTTTTAAATAAAGAACTCAACACCGAGCTAACTCAACCTTGCTTACCATCCGAAATCCACCAGATGATTGACAAAGTATCCAAAACTATGAACCAAGCCTTCTTGAAAGCTTGTCCGTTAAGCAGGCACAGAAATGGTAATAAACCACCTTGGTGGAATACTAACATAGCAAAGCTCCGAAATGATAGTAGGAAACAGTTCAATATAGCTAAGTCTTCACGATCTCTAGAAGACTGGGATAACAATAAGAAGAGTCTCAGGGTTTTCAAAAAAGAGATAAGGAAATCTCAGCGAGAATCGTGGAGATTATTCTGTAGCAATATAGAAAGGACAAACGATTCTAGTAGATTGAGAAAAATACTTTCCAAATCTCTTCATATTTCTAGTTTTATCCAGAAACCTAACGGAGACTGGACCATGTCCACAGAAGAAACATTTAACCTCCTTATGGACACGCATTTCCCAGGAAACTCTATAGATACAATACAAACATATCTATACCTCAACACCACTCAATTATGGACGTTCCGGCAGGAATAATAAACACTCATACAATTCATTGGGCTCTTAATAGTTTCCTCCCATATAAGTCTCCAGGATTAGATGGTATAACACCAGTAGATCTGCAAGAGTGCATAAAACCCTTAGCCCCTTGGCTCTACGTGATTTTCAACAGCTGCCTTAAATTCGGCTATACCCCTTCCTCGTGGAAACGAGTTAAGGTGGTCTTCATCCCGAAATGCGGTAAGACCTCCCACTATAATCCGAAAGATTTCAGACCAATCAGCCTCTCCTCCTTCCTTCTGAAAACGTTAGAAAGCCTAGTCGATAACTATATCCGTTCAAAACTCAAGGTACAAACCTTATCTAGCTCTCAGCATGCTTACCGGAAAGGTTTTTCAGTGGAAACAGCTCTACATTCGTTAGTAGGCACCATTGAAAAATGTCTTGCCGTTAAAGAATATACTATGGTGTCTTTCCTTGACATAGAAGGCGCCTTTAATAACGTCAATACAGAATCCATCACAAGAGCGCTCGCTGACCTGGAGGTTGATTGCTGCTTACGCATCTGGATAGAGCGAATGCTGAACAGCAGACAAATTCTGTCCGAGTTTGGGTACTGCTCAATCAAAACGTTAGCGCACAAAGGCACACCCTAGGGTGGTGTTCTCTCTCCGCTACTTTGGATATTAGTAGTGAATAAGCTTCTCTCTTCACTAGGAAATAAAGGCTACAAGGTCGTAGCATATGCTGATGACATCACCATAGCTATTTCAGGTAAATTCCCCCAAACCATAAGAGATCTAAAGAATGTGGTGCTAAATTTAGTAGCAAACTAGACGGACAGCGTTGGACTTAACGTAAATCCGTCCAAAACTGAACTAGTACTTTTTACTAGGAAATACAAAATCCCGATCATAGCTCCCTCTTAGCTTAGAAACACGGAACTCAGCTTTATAAACACAGCAAAATACTTAAGGTTAACTGGAAACGGAACATTCTAGACCTAAATGGGGCCTTCAACCAAATATAATAATAACAAGCGGAAATATCGGCTGTTCGTGAAGCAGCGCGCAGACTCTCTATGCACCCGATAGATGGTAGGTCTATCGTCCTTTACATAGACAGTCAGTCAGCGATTAAAGCTCTGGAAACGCCAACAATAAGATCTAAGCTAGTCAAACATTGCTGCGAATCTCTTAACGAGATTGCGGACAGTTGCAATATCACTCTGTGGTGGGTCCTGGGACACAGAGATATTCCAGGTAATTTTAAAGCAGATGGACTAGCTAAACAAGGCACCGTACTACCTCTAGCTGTCAACAGAGAGGTACCTGCACCCCCAATACAAACGATGAATCTTCGTATGTTTAACGAAGCGCAAGCTGTAAACGACAGATGGAGTAATCTAGCTACGTGCGTATCGACCAGAAAGATTTGGCCTCTCTTAGACGCAAAGAAAACCAAGCAACTCCTTTCGTTAAATAGAAGGAACATAAGCCTCACAGTAGGAATAATCACAGGACACTGTTTGTTAGACAGACACGCCACTAGAATGGGAGTCCCAGCAGATGATTACTGTAGAAGCCGGGGAGATGAAGAGGAAGAGGAGAACTATCTCCAGTAAATGACACCCCCAAGATCGATAGTCAACCCTCTCAAATATCACTAGACCAACCACTGCATAAGAGTAACAGAGATTGATCGAGTCAATCAACCCTATTACTCCCATACACCCCACCTACACGGCGCAACTAGGTACTAAGGGTTCGATTGTATCAGTCACCCTACCTAGCTAAACCAATTCCCATAGTTCGACTGCATATTAGTGCGAAATCGCAGATCGAGCTGAAGGCCATACCTAAAACGCCGTTCCAACAGTGCTTCTCAAACTGGAAACTACGGTGGCATAAGTGCATAATATCAAAGGGGGACGGACTACTTTGAAGGTGATGGAATAAACATTGATGATTAAATAAATTCTTTTTGGAAAAATTAAAAATGCTCCCTACTTTTTGATCACACCTCGTAGAATATTGGCCTTTAGACATATCTACCATTTTTTAAACAAATATTTTTTTGGAGAAGCCTCAAGAACAAACAAAAGTTATGTTATCTTCTTCTTCCTTTTATCAGCGAGGCTATGATCCGAAAACAAGGGATCACAACCCTCCCACTTCACCGCATTTCTACTGATCCGCCTGTGGGGTTTGCCTATTTGACCTCAGAAAATATCGGCAGGCCTGCCGATTTTGGATCACTCGGTTACTGAGGCCAATGAAATGCCGATGTCGTCGCATTTGTCTGATCCAGGCGTTTATAGGCCTGCCTTTCCTACATCGCGATGTCTTTGGAACGTGCATAGATATTGCCTTTTTAACAGGGTTCAAATGATCTCTTCTTTGAACGTGGCAATACCAACTGAGCCGGTCGCGCTCTATTTTTTGTACGATGGTTTCCTTGATGTGAAAGCTTCCACGGATCTTCGAACTTCTTATTCGATCAAGCTTTGTCACTCCTGCTGTCATGCGAAGCATCTTCATCTCAGCTGCCGTTAATTTACTCTCATACTTTTTTTACATCGTCCAACATTGTGAACCGTATGTGAGCGCTGGACGTACAACTGCGGTGTAGAGCCTTCCTTTCAACTTAGGGGGCATTTTTCTGTCACAAAAGATAGCGGAATTTTCTCGCCACTACATCCACCCTACGCTTACACGATGATTGATGTCATCATCACAAGTTGCTTTGCTATTGATCAGAGATCCCAGATATTTGAACTTTTCGCACTTGGGAAGCACTGTTCCATTCAAATAAATGTCTGGAAGAGGCCTGAGTGGATCAGAGAACGGGCAGCACAAGTACTCTGTCTTTTCTGAACTAGTGCGATACCCATTTCCCTCCAAAACGTCCACCCACACATCAAGTGCTCGTTGCAGGGATGTAGGATCCTCACTTATGATGGCTCCATCGTCAGCAAAGAATAACTGATGTACCTTGGGGTCCATCACTTTACCTTCAAGCAGATAATCAAGGACTGTAATAAAGAGCAAAAGCAAAACGCTTCCCTGGTGTACCCCGACTTTGATTGGGAACTCTTCGGTTACTCCAGCGGAGCATCTTACTTTTGTCTTTGCTCCTTCGTACATGTCCATAATCATCTGCACATAGATTTCTGGAACCCCTCGATGTCTTAGCGCCACCCATATCAGATCTCGTGGTTGTCTGTCGAATGCCTTTGCAAAGTCAACCAATACAATATGCAAATCCCTTAAGGAATCACGATGTTTTTCCATTATGATCCTTATACTTTGGATTGCATCTGTGGTTGATTTACCCGAGACAAACCCACACTGATCATCAGATAGCCGTATTATTTTTCGCAGTCGGCCACCTAATACCCGCTCAACGATCTTCATGGTGTGTGACATCAGCTTGATCGAACGGCAGTTATCACAGTTTCGCGTATCACCCTTCCCTTTGTATACAGGGAGAAGGTAACTTTCCCTCCATTCATTCGGCATTGGATCACCTCTCACGAATTTGGAGATGAGAATTCTGAGCCATCTGAACCCGATGTCTCCCATCTTTTCCCAGAACTCAGAAGGTATCTCGCCTGGCCCAACCGCTTTTCGTTTTTTTGAGTATTTGACCGCCTCACTAACTTCTTCGACTGTAATGTCGGGTATTTCTTCACAGTTAGGGGTGGCTCTTGGAAAGTATAGCCGGGGAAACTGTTCATTCAAAAGCTCTTCACAATACTGCCGCCACCTCTGCAGAATTTTGTCGTCATCCACAAGAAGCTGGCCATGAGCATTGCTAATGAATTTTGGCGAACGAATCTCCTGAGCATTCTTCCTTCTTTGGGTGGCTATTTTGAAGATAGTGGCACTCTTGTTCATATTGTGTCTTCGCAGCTCACGGATAGCCTGGTTTGCATCAGCAACCGGGGAAAATATTTTCTCCAGCTCCCGATACAGGCCCTCCGTACTCTCTGCTTGAAGCTGAGCGCACTTCTTCTTCGCTTTTTTCTTGCAGCATCTGTATTCCAATTCGAGGCGAGCTTTTTCGTCACTATTATAAGAGGGGCACTTTGACCAAGCTTTGAAAGCCGCTTTCTTCTCATTTATCACTTTCTTAGCTTCATCACTCCACCACCATGTTTCTTTGGCGTGTTGATGGTGGCCTTTTGAAGCTCCTAGCAGTGATTTGCCCTTCTTTAAGCAAGTTCGCTGTAGGGAATCCCACATATTTTGTGCTCTGCACTCTTTATCCTCAGCTCCGTTGATGGTGTGAGAGAGGTAATTTTTCATTACGAAAACAAAAGCCTCGCCTTTTTCTTTGTCCAGATTGTACCACTTGATTTTCTCAGAGACCCTTGTTTGTTTGCTTTTCTTTGGTGTTTTCATAAAAATTTCTGTTAGCAGGAGACGGTGTTGACGATCGATTGCCTCTCCCAGGATCACTTTGCAATCTTTTACCCGAGGCTTCATGAAACTGGCTACCAAATGGCAGTCAATCTGAGTTTCATCTCCACCACTGCTGTAAGTGATCAGGTGTCGGCTTTGTTTGATGAACATGGTATTTAACACGATAAGACCGTGTGATTTGCACATGCTTAGGATGTCTTCACCAGGAAGGTTCCTGGTGCCATATCCTAGTCCTCCATGGCAGTCTTCATAGTCTTCGTTTGATTTCCCGACATGTCCATTTAAATCTCCTCCAACAAACAGAAATTCTTCCTTTGGGATATTCTTAAGGAGATTGTGGAAATCTAGCCAAAATGCATCTTTATCTATCTGATTGCACCCATTGTGGGGAGCATATGCACTGACAATATTCCACACCTCTCCTTGTATTACTAGTTTGAGAGACATCAAACGGTCGCTGGACTTCGAAATGCTCAAGACGTTTCCAAGTAGCTCTGCAGCAAGGATGATACCGATTCCGTTCCTAGCCTTTTCCGTTCCGTAGTAGAACATCTTGTAATCTTTTGTCCCAAACAAAAGTTATGTTATATGCTATTAAAAAGATTTGTTAAAGTAAAATCCAAAATCCAAATGGTTTGAAACATGCTATTATAGTGAAGGAATGTTTAAAAGAAATTATTGCGTCAAATTTTTGTAAGCTTTATCTCATTTAGTTTTTTTTCTTTTAATTTGGAACTAAAAATACGTAAAGTTCTTCGAATTCAAGGCAGTATATGTGAAAAAATACTGACCTCTGGTTCCTATCGGATAGTGTTAAACCGTTTCTCTAGTGGACAAATGGATGTGTTAGCGTTACGTGGGCATACAAGTTGATGGCTTGTTAAGTCATTCGAGATTTTCTCGTGTATACAGATACCAAATCAATGTCGAAAGTGCACATCATTTCCTTATGCGGTTTGTCACCAGCGTCCTGAGAAGCCGCTTCAGTAGGACTGTTCCGGTTCGTGTTCAAGTCACGAATTATTATTTTTTTTTTTATTTAATTTGCGCGCATTCAAGGAGTTATGACTACCCTTAACCTGTTTTTACACAGTGCGAGCGTTGGAAAGGATATATAGAGAGAGAGAAAGATTTGGTGTAGTGGTTTGAAGCTCAGTTGTTTATGTTTCAGAGAAACTCTGGGGGGGCGTCCAGATAACTGGGGATATTTTCCTTATATTTTGTTTTTGCTTTTGATTTAGAGTATTCTTTTCGGTATATACCACATATACCACCGATGCTATATGTATATCAATATTTCATGAGAAATAAATAAATGCTTGCTGACAGCAGGATTTAAACCAGAACCATTAGCGTGCCAATTGACGACGTTACTACTATGTACACCATTGCCACCCCAATGGCCAATAAAAATTAAAAACCTAAGCTTGACAGAAAGATTAACAGAGATTGTAGGAAAGAGGACTGATTGCATTTCCTCTAGACCGTGTACCGGAGCTGCTGGTGCGGCAAAGGAAGAATAGACTTGTATACTTAGAAGTCCACATACGCGTATTAACCACCCTTATGAGCTAAAAAAATTAAAGTTAAGGTCTAGTGGACACTATTTCGCCAGCCAATATTTAAAACCCTATTTACGAGCTTCCAAACTGGGCGGATGTCATTATCAGAGCGAGATGAAGAAACACTAAAATAACCAAGAAAACATTTTGAGAAGCTTAAAACCGTCGTTAACCGATGACTTTTTTCTAATCTTGCTCCATATTCCCTTTTTTTAAATTTGTTTTTTTTTTGTTATTTAATTAATAAAAGTTGTGTAAGTATTTATGATTTAACCAAAACAAATTGTTTCCTGGCCATCTTAGAGGCTGAGTCGATGTCGCTTTACAACTCATATGCCCACTATTTAAACAAAGTTTAATAGGTAGTGAGCAAATTAAAAGAAAATAAATACGTATATAATGCTATTTGTCTTTCTTTAAATTCTTGAGGACGAAGTCCATTTTTTAAGACGGATTATTTAAAAAAAATAGTTATATTCTTATAATATATAGTTATACATAAAAGTTAAATAATTAATATTATTGAATGAGTTTCCTAAAAACCGTACGAATCAGTCATCAGTCTTTAAACAAGCATTTTAATCGGCCGCCTTATTGTAATTCATTATATATTGACACCAATAATATTTTGTGGATCATTTAATAGAGCGTAACTAATAGTACCCGTCCTTGACTCCGATTTTAAGTTTCGCATTATTTTGTCATCAACTCATTATCTGTTTATCAATTAAACAAATCTCTAGAAGCAAATTATTTATACTCCAACGGCTTTACTGTTCGATTATAGATACGAAATCTAATGGGAATTTCAAATAAATAGTAGTCATTCGTCCAATCACTACCTTAGTTCTAAGTCGAGTTTATAAGCAGCACTTTTTATATTTGCATTTATAAAAGCGTAAGAATAAAAGATCCATAGTAAATAAGCCCAAACAACGGTGTTACGGATAGATATTTAACTCAATACTATACGTAAAAAGGTAAAGCATAATTTAAAAAGAAATATAGAACGGAAACCAGTTTTATATTTAGCTCGTTTCAAAGATATTGCGGCGAATTCATCCAGCAATAACAGCTGTTTCTTCCCCACTTTGGACATCAATTGCATACATTCAATTAAAAAATGTATACAGCTAACCACAGACCGTAAAAAGAAAGTTCGCTGAAGATCCAATACTACCTGATAGATATGTTTTTTCTTTTTGTTATTCTCTCTGATTTTCCCTGTGGGTATAATACTCGCACGTTCGGTTTGATCAATGATTACAGAGTATTTTCGCGTTCAGTCCATCGTCGATAGTCAGCGAATAGGCTGCTGCCGAACGAAGCGCGATTTTGGAAGTGATATTACAGGAAGTTGAGTGACTGTGGTTTATTTATACATTCCTTTATTTTATGTGAGTTCGGTCCTTATTAAAATCATAAGTTAGGCGAACGAAAATAAGTCAAAAGCTTCGCTCGAAGAAGTGCCAACACGTAAATTCACTTCTGAACTACATTGAAATAAGCCTGCACTTCTCTTTTTTTCCCAAAATGAACACTCATTTCGATAAGGTAAGAAGTTAATTGCGATTACATACTCGTATGTAGTGGTATTATTTATTCACTTTCTCTTTAACGCCTCCTCAATGTTGCTTCACAAAAATTCGCATGTGTTTAATTGACCTTTAAGTATCGCATTTTATCAATGCAGAAACTAGTAACCACACAAGATGTTTTATTTTGTCTTTTTTTTTAATTATTTGTAATATGCATATTTAGGTAGGAAATAGTAAGTATGCAATAGAAAAGTATAATAGAGAAACATATTATAAACATTCAGATTGAATGTGTTTATAACATATATTCCTAGGATAAAATTCAAACTAGTGTTTAGGTTATTAATATTCATAGTTAGTTGGAAAATATACAAATATCATACATTAGTATTATCCCACAAATTGTCCTAGGAACTTACTAATTAGAAATATGGAACTTTATCAAATAATATATATTATCTCAGGAGATTCAGATTCGCGAAAACTTTAACTTAGTAGAGTCCAGATCAAAGAGGTTTTAACATAAGCCAAATTTTTCTTAAACTACGACAAACCAAATTGCAAAAAAAAAAAATAATAATAATAATACTACTACAATCTTTGAGCAACGAAGTTCTGTGAAAACAAGTTTATGTCAATAAACAAATAAAAGCCGTTCACAAAGTGACAAGACTTTCAGAAAGCATTATAAGGCCAAATTTTACAATTTGGCCTTATGTCACGACACCCGAACCAACTGATATATATGTATATATATTTATCAAAAGTGATCGTTGCGTACTAAAAGTAAAGTCGTTTAATCTCAAAACTGTATGCTTCATATTTTAAAACATATTTGGAAAGAAAGTAGTATATGTACAATGTACATACATCTAAGATAACCAAAAAACTAAATGTAAACAAGATCTATAGCCATTTTCCAGAAGATCGATTTTTTTTTTAAATTGGCAGCTAGTAAATTAGCACTGATTTTGAGGTTACAATTAAAGTTCCATTTTCCCCTCGAATTATTACTTCACAAACCGCACATATGAAGTTTAAAGTAAACTCCTTAAGCTGTTTATGTCCAACAAACTGACAGACAGACAGAATTGAGAGACCAAATTTATTGAGCTGCTCTATAAAAGTACGAGTAATGAGAAAATTTACAAATATTCCCGAGACACATTTTTTTCACGAAACCAATACTTACTCTTTAGTCATACAATAGGTGCAAACAAGAAGTGCAGTTCTCCATTACATCAAGGGCGGAGTTCCACATTCAAATAAAAGATTGAATGCTTTAAGTCAACATACTTTATCTTTTATGCTCATTGCCACAAGTAACTTATCGCACATAAAGTGAATAATCTAACCCAAAGATATGGAATTACTAGCGCCACCATCTTATTTAACTCTTTTAAATGAATACTATTTTGCCATTCAAGTCTACATCTGAACAGAAGATCTCACCAGTACTTCGGAAGTCTTCAAGGTTCAAGGTTTTTCCGGTGTGCATATAATTTCGGTTTCTCGGTTAATATCTACAACTTTGTTAATTTATTTTGAGTTTTACACAGACAAAATTAACTAACGTTTGGTGTGAGGCCATTCAACTACAACTCACATGTTGCTGTGTTGAGTTTCATTTCATCTTTTTGTTATTCAATACAATACGTAACATACATTTTAAAGCCGGTTGACCTTTAACTTGAACTAGAAACAAGCGAACGGTCAATGCTACAACGCAGTCATTGACAATAGCAGGCGATAGTTTTAGAGCAATTAATGGATCCGCAAGGGTCTACATAGGGTCAGTTTGATTATATTTCATTTTTTTATTGTATTTTTGTGCAACAATATTGTTATTTATATACTTTTGCAAAAAAAAAAAAAAATATTACGTATCGTAGTTTTCTAAGTCTAACTATGCACACCGTTGTTTCTATTTATTATTGGAAATACTGCATGTCTATAGTCTCTCAATGCACCAATAGACGAGTTTTCATAGAAGTGCCTGCATTAATTTAATATTTCCAATTCGAAATATACAAGAAATAATCTGATTCGCATATATGTATGTAGTAATAGAATATATGAGCATTGATGAAGTGCATCAATATTAAGACCGTTGACATGGGAGTTTCACAAAACAAAATGCATCTCGAAAATTTAAAACAGCTGCTTTTTAGTGGTCTTTGGTATGTACTTATACGTATATACTCGTATATAGTAGGTCTATATTAAATTTGTGTATTTCTGTAAGGGACAAATTTAGAATGATAAATGAAAATGCGAATGTAGTTCAAGGATATCAGCACTTTAAAAGTATTTGTACATGAATTGTTTTATATAAGTACAGATACAAAATGTGATTTACAGATTAAGGTTCTCTGTATGTTAGTGTTATTTATGTTTGTATTGTTATAATATAATTCTTTTGTCCCTCTGTTAACTTCGGTAAGGGATGTGGGAAATATACATTTTGTAGCTTAGGTTGGCTGTTAAGTAAAATAACAACATTATATTATTGGAATTCCTCAATGCAGATGTCTACTTTAATCTGGAAAAAAAAATTTAAATCTATTTTTTGTTGATCTCCGGGAAATCTTCCTACAAAAATGTTTACATTTAATTACTTTTTGAGGATATTTCTCAGTCCTCGATACTACTTGCATAATTTAAAAACAAAACCAAAAGAACCGCCAACACGTTAAGTCCACGCGTCTCAGAAATGAAATAATAATTGGGAGGTCTTCAATTCTACATACTTCTAACTGAAATTTGCCCAGCAAATATCCCAAAAATTAAACTCTATGCACCTACCCAATAATCCTACTCCTATCAAAGGTACGTCTTGGATGGTGAATGTGACGTATGTAGTTATGAAAGGTTTATAAATAACTTTAAATAACCTTTTCTTTTGTTCTTTTTTATAGACCCTGAGAACAATATCACTCAAGAATTTCAGTAAAACGATTTACACTTTTAGAATACCAAAATTCGCTTGATAATATGACGCATTTTAGAGGAGTGACACATAATGAATTGATCAGATCTTTTTCTTTTTTCGCATTTATCAAATGCAAGCAATACAAAAGGTGGGAAAAACAGCAAGAAGTCTCATTGACTGGCTGACTTTATAAATGGAACAATTTGTACTAGAATATATACACACAGTCCAAAAAGTCTCCGTACAGCAGCTTAATTTCTTCTACACTTGAAAATTATTAAATAAAGAAAGATTTGAACTTAAAATTTAGCAAAAATTAAAGATGCGAACAACAGTTACCATTATTAAACACAAAATAATAAGATTTTATTTAAAAAAATTAAAAAATGACAATTCACTTCACTTAAAGCAAAAAAAACGTAACAAAAAAGTCTCCGTACAGTTCATCATTTTCTTTATAATAATTAACGTAACTTTAAAAAAAACAGTATTTAATAATTCGTTGGCCCTCCTTCATTCTTAACGACTTATTGTAAGCGATTTTTCATGGAATGAACTAATTTAGAGGTCGTATCTGGGGCAATATTTTTCCATTCCTCAAGCAAGATGGACTTCAGCTCATTTTTGTTGCAAATTGTATGTTGGCAATTTTTTTTTTTTTCATGGTCAATAGGATTGAGATCTGTTGACTGTGTGGGATGTTTTATCTGTGTTCGGACATTATACAGTAACCATTCTCTTACCAGGAACGACGTATGCTTTGGGTCATTGTCTTGTAAGAACACAAAACTGTTACCAGGACCCAGGTTATGGGCACTTGAATGTAAATTTTCTTTCAGCATATTCAATATTTATGCATCGTGCAATCTATAAATACTAGATTTCCTACGCCGGAAGACGCCATACATCCCCATACCACTGCATGGCCAGCGCCGTGCTTTACAGTAGGTGTTCGATTTTTTAGATGCATCTCACTGTTTGGCTTTCTCCATACCATGCGACGGCTATCTGAGCCAAAGATGTTAAATTTACTCTTGTTAGTAAATATAACGCGATCCCAGAACAAATTATCCTTTTCCAAATGCTCAATAGCATATTTCAATCTAGCTTTATTATTATATTTTCGAACCAATGGCTTTTTCCGGGTTACACGACCATTAAATCCATTTCTATTGAGCACATTTCTAACGGTTTGAGCACACACAATAATTCCTTCGGTTGTTTTCAAATTACAGACAATAACAGGTGCACTTTTTCTTGGGTCTGCTATAACATTTCTAACGATTCGTTTCTGCAGACGATGATCAACGTTCCTTGGACGGCCAGATCTTGGCTTATTGATTATTGTTTTTATTTTTTTTAAATTGTTGCAAAACATACTGAATGGAGGATTGGGGTCTTTTTACTATTGCGGATATATCGGCAAGATATTTTCCTTCGTTTTTTAGCTGAATAATAAGTTTTTTTGTTAGCCAATGGAAATTGTGTATTTTTATTCTCCATTATTTTTTTTAAGTATAAAGTAAAAACGACTAAAAACACTGAACATTAACACAAAAATACGCAATTGTTATCTACACGCTTTCTGATGGCAACTGTTACAAAGACATGACACCTGCACGGAGAATTTTTTTTTGTATTGTCTGACAGACTGTTTGGATGAATATGACCATAACGGTATTGTGAGCGCACAAAAAAACTTGCGATTCGGAGAACAGATGAGAAGAAAATTCACATATCTGTTAGTGTTGCCACTTTAGCGCTTACATTAGACGTTATCATATGTACATTTTTGCGATCATATAAAAAGAAAGCTGCTGTACGGAGACTGTGTGTATACTTTTGGAGAATTTTGGACTGTGTGTATACTTTTTATAACAATTTCACGAAGTTGTTATTGATGATGCATGTACCTAAAACTATTACAGTTTCACTTTTAATTTTCTTAACTTTCTCTGCGGCCAAACTGAGGGGAAAGGTAATCGTTAGGATTCACTTAGACCAATTGAGGTCCATTGTACTACCAATTAAGCCAGTTACTTCCGTTACTCTTGGAGCTATTTTGATTTTTGGATTAATTTCCAGATGCCGTTGATATCCAAGTCGGCAATTGGTATGTGAGTTCCTCAAAGAAGTATTTCCCAATGGTTTGTTTTCTAGCTGAGGATAGTGCTGGGCGGCCGCAGAGCAAATGAAAGGGGGATTCCTCTTCTTCTTCGTCCATACAACTCCGACAAAAGTCATTGGCCTGAATTCCAAGCCTCGTGGCGTGCCTGCCTAGTGCGCAGTGACCAGTAAGCAGTCCAACTTATACTTATGCGTAGCACGCGTTTCTTTTATTCAGTTGTGGCCATGTTTGTCTCGCATGGTTACATTTGTCAAGATTGCGCCATCTCTCATTGGCCCGATTCAGTACCGCTATAGAGATGTTGCATCTTGCCGTTTCTATGGGTAGATGCAACCCCCCCCTTCCGCAATAGAGAGCTTCTTTTTCGTGCCATTTTTAACAAAATTTGTCTGCTCTGCAGTTACCTGAAATGTCCGAATGACGAGGAACCCAGCGCAAAGTGAGATTGCAATAATTCGATAACCTATTTAGGGATGCGCGACATTGCTTTACCAATTTCGATCTCATTATTGTTGATTCGAGTGCCTTTAAAGCTGCCTGGCTGTCGGTGTAATTGACGGTATCCGTGTCCGATACCGATCTCATCGACAGCCATTCAGCCGCTTCACTAATAGCCTTAACCTCCGCTTGGAATACCCTGCAGTGATCTGGTAGTCTAAAAAACGTTTGCATATCTAGGGGTGCTGAGAACATGCCTGCCCCTACGCCATCCTCTGTCTTAGACCCATCTGTGCATATCTCCAAAGTATTATTTAGGATAACACTCTCCGCCCAATTCTTTCGACTAGGAATGTTTGTGTTGTATTTAATATTGAAGTCTAGGGTCGGTGTTAAGTAATCTGTGACTTCTACTACGTTGCTGAATAAGCATAGGATTCTGGCATGCCCTGTATCATTACTGATAAACTGTGATGATTTTTTCAGTCGCAAAGCCGATTTTATTGCTATCTCATTCCCCTTAATATCTAGCGGAATCATATGTAACATTGTTTCCAGCGCCGCCGTAGAAGTCGTGCGGAGAGCATCGGTAACGCAGGCACATGCTGATCTCTGAATCGTACTTATGGAAGTAAAATTGCTGATCTTTTCCACTGCAGCTCACCAGACTAATATTCCGTACATGAGTATTGGTCTTACTACCGCTGTATACAGCCAGTGCATTATTTGCGGACAGACACCCCATTTATAGCCCAAGGTTCTTTTACATGCATATAGTGCCGTAGCGCCCATTAAGAAGGTCGGAACGTTCATGTACGTTCATTTTCCAGCTTAATTTCCGGTCCGGTCGTGGGATGTTTACCACTGATTGCTAAAGCAATGTCGTCCACATAAGGTATAACTTTGTACCATTCCTTATAAGGAAGCCATAATTGTAGAGATAACACTCCTTTTTGGGGTGTTCCGCGTTGAACTGTTCTTGATTTGCAGCAGCCAAGTTCTGAATTGATCACCCTGCTTAACAGCATTTGGTTGACCCAGTGACTTAGCCTAGCATTAATTTTTAGTTTACTGAGGGCTTCCATTATGGCCACCGGTTTGATGTTATTAAAAGCTATCGAAGAAGGCCACCATCGAGAATTCTTTGTTGGCCAGCGATTTCTCAACAATACCAACGAGAGAGTGCATGGGGTCTCTATGGGCTTGCTCTTACTGTAAGCATGCTGCAATAGCGAAAGCATTTTTACGCTAATCTTGCCACGTATGTATGTATCCACTAACCTCTCCAGCGTTTTTAGTAGATACGAAGAAGAATGGGTCTAAAATTCTTTGGGGTGGTGTGCGAGGCTTTTCCGGTCTTCGGTGTAAGAACTTCTCTTACCTCTCTCCAAAGTTTAGGTATGTAACCATTATCTAGGCAGGATCGGAAGGTCGATTATACCATATGCATGTTGCATCTCCGCTGGGATAACTCTATCTGGCCCTACCGATTTGTATAGAAGGAAACTTTTCACCGCCCACGAGAGCTTTCGATCGTTTACGACTTCCTTTGAAATTTGTGGTGCTTCTGATCTGAATGTTTCGTGATTGAAGTCGTCCTCTGTTGTATTTCTTTCGATATTTGAGCAGAAGAGTTGCCAGGATCTTCTTTGCTCTTTCCGTGTTTACCTTTTGTCATTAAGGCTCTTTTTTTAATGGTCGCAGTCTCGAGGGCCTCTTGATTGTTTTGCTCGATTGAAGAGCTTACGGTAGTCTTTCTCTGTATGCTCAGTTCAGACGTCCACCAAGAGGTTTTTTGCTTTCGTACATCTGCTAATGTGGTACGACTTTGAAAGAGACATACCAGATTTATGGCTTCAGTTACTTTTTCAGTTATTAGGTCGATTTCGACAACCGAGCTAAGCGGACTGATGTTCATGTTGCCTAGAGCTGTACTGAGATATTTATTATATTCATTCCAATTTGCCTTTTTGGGGTTCCGAAATGGTACCTTACTTGGGGTGGGAACGTTTAAATTGTAGAAAATATAGGAGTAGTCAGAGAAGGAATTCTTTTTGTACACCGTCCATTTTTCTGCTGATATTTTGGGGGAGTTAGTAACTACAGTAATATCTAGCACTTCCTGCCTACTTCTGATTATGAACGTAGGTTCGCTATCTTTATTACAAATTACGAGGTTAGTTTCCGACAAGGACGTAAACAGGTCCCCACCTCTTTCATTAATGCCGCTGCTGCCCCAGACAGCATGGTGGGTATTTGCATCGCATCCAAGTCAGATGTGTTTTTTCCTTTCTGTAGGTCTAACTTATATTTGTGGACGAGGCCAGGTACGTCGAAGAGATCCACAAAGATTCCTGAGGAGATATCTCTATATTAGCCAAGGTGAAATCAGAACTACAATAAGTTGACAAAAGAACGATTTTAATCTTATTCTTTGCTAAAGTGGGGACAGACTCCTGGTATTGATACCATGGTGTGAATACCGTGAATATCACAAGCCCTGACAGTCAGCATTTCGTAGTACACGCTGATTTTCACTCTTTCCACATTTTTTGCAACACAACAATATTGCGTCTTGCTCCTCGTAGCTCGCCGATGTAATTTTCCACACTTCTATAACGTTAATTGTTTCGCATTTGAATAAAGCAGTTCCCTTCGAATCCAGTCTAGGAATGGAATGCTATACTTTTTCACTGTAATTACTTGCTTTGAATTGTCAAATAATCTAGGAAGATTCGCCAACAGAGAGGAAGTGACGCTGCAATCAGTGAGAATGTGGTATACCACCCAAAAATTGCAAATCTCAATACCAGGTATGTTTCGTGGTATAGTAGCTTTTAACGTAGTATTGTAGTGACAGACATGTGGTATAGAAGATAGTATTGCTATACCATGGTATCAATGCCAGCAGTATTATACTACCTGGCTCTTTGTAAAGGATGAGGAAGCAAGGGGATCTGAGTGTGCTCCTAGATTTTGAGGCGGATGGTCGTAAGACAATATCTAACCTCATTATCTTTATTTTTCAGGCGAGCAACAGCAAGGGATTCGGAATTAAGGAGAACTGTAATTGATCTCCCGGTATCCTTTACTACCTCCGTGTTTACTATTTTCCAATTGTGCGTTGGAATATCTGGGTTCTACCTCTGAATCAGAAGCAAAATGTCTTGTGGGTCGCGAGCTCTCGGCCTGAGCGAAATATCGTCCCTACTCACGGCCTCAACCTTAGCAACCGCCCACAAATCCACCGCGTGTCGACGGCGGACGTAATAAAGCCGACTGCACTGTCGTCGTCGTAAGCTGACCCCCGTCGAAAACGACGAGCATTTTTACAGAGTTTAATGGGCAAAATATAAATATAATGAATTATATTTAAAAAAGCTCAGCGTAGTTAGAAGATTAAATGCCTACATCTGTAGATGAAAAATTCGCTATTCATATATCCTCTTCGATTTCACTGTAAAGAAAATTACTATAAATAATGCTGCTATAACTTTCAATCAATAGTTTATTTTTTAATTAGGGAGTTAAGACTTCTAAATACACAATATTTTTTATTTTTTTAATTTTTCCTGAACATATTTTTAAATGTTCTTCACAACGAACTCAAGATATTGCCACATACAGTTGCCTTTATGCAAATACTTGACCTTCAGATTAAGTCCAACTAAATTAAATGTTTGGCCTTGGCTCTTATTTATTGTCATAAAAAAAACTCAGATTTCCTTCGCTTAAACTCAAATCGTCAAACCCTTCATTTGTTGTGGCTAAGAAAATAATTTTGAATTTATTCCTCAAATTTAATTATAGGTTGTTCTTTTTTTTTTAATTCGTACGCATCCATTAACTACACAACTAATTCTCGTTTTATACGGCACTTCAAAACACGGGATAAATCTGAACTGTACCATATTACAAGAAAAACAAAACATGGGAGGGATACACAAACACGTTCACGGCTAGCTATTTCGCTGCAACTTTGTTGACGTTCTTTTCATGTTATAGTAGTTCGTAGTTCTTATTGCCTTTTCACCTTTGAAAAGTGGTCAATTAAAGAAAACGGTTAATAAGTAAAGCACCGCCGTTCCACTCTTTAGCTAAGAAACTGGTATGCCATCTGGTAAAATATGTCTAAACTAACTCAAATATGGAATTTGAACAAAATCGTAAGAGTCGTTTTTGAGAAAATCGACTTTTTGCATAATCGGCCTTAAGCAAAGTACTATTATTTTTGGGGCTGGAATAAAAATTCCGATTTCGCCTCGGGGTATAAGCCCACTGACACCAGATATGAAGTTTCAAGCAAATCCACGCAGCCGTTTAGGCTCCAGTCCGAGGCACAGACGAACAGACAGACAAACGGACAGAATTGCGAGACCCACTTTTTCGAGTTTCTCTATCATCGTTATATAATTTTTAATTAAAACCTCGAGTTCGAAATATAGGCGGAAGTAAAAATATAATAATAGTAAAACAACACAAAAAAAAAAATAAAAGTCTGCACAAACCTTCAATACAAACACTGATACTTTTCAACAATAATAAAACTAAAATTAGATAAAAACAAAAAGTTGTAACGTAGTGTTGTCTACGAACAGCGTTTCAGCAATGGTTTCCAATATCTTTTTGAACTTGTAATACCCGATGTGTGTGAAAACGATAAGCCTTATAAAATACAGTCGGTCATAATTATACTAAGCGCAGTTTTCTACAATTTTTGATTTTGGCATTGGTATTGGTGAAGTGAATAAAAAAGGTAATTAGACACGTATTAGAAAGAAGAGTGATATGCGTAACGTGGAAGGTTGGTGTTGGTCTCACTATCAGTCTTGTGAGCGAAAGTGCTCATCGCTGCACTATTAAATTGAGCGCGTACGAATTAGCAGAATGAGCGTTATTGCTTTATTATATAGTATGAAGTATGATGATGTTTAATAGTTAAATTTTTTTAAGCAGCAGGAGAGTTATTTTTGGTGTAAGGGTTTGAAAATCATGTTGTATTAAGTGTTGGTACATGCTCATCCATGGGTAGTGTCCGAACAAGTCGGGGAGAATATGCTGCGATTTATGCATTCGGACAAGTGACGGGTTACTCGAGATCTGCGGCTGCTGCCTGCGACTCGACTGGTTGGTTTAACGGAAGAAAGCGGAGTGGGAAAGTGATCTGACCGCCAGCTGGCCGGTCGTTGCCGCTGTTCATGAGGTCAGGCGACTGAGGAGCGAGATTAGATATATGTATGTTGGAAACAATGGCAATTGACTGGACAATGTTCAAGGGATATTTCCACGGTTGATCTCTTTCAATGATACGGCATTCGAGTTGTGGGTGCATGTCCTTTGTTGTGTATAGTAAAGGTGTAAATGTGGTGGTAGTAGTAGTTTTGTCACTTAACACGTATTTAGTTCAATTATCTGCCTTCCAAATTCCCAATCGTTGTCGCCAACGACCAGCACCGACATGCACGTACGACGTATTTTGTATTACAGAGCATATGTATGTACTATGTAGGCATCTACACATGAAAGGCCTAGCGTAAAAATTTCTAAAGTTTTTAAATCCATTTTGGCTCAAAACCATTTAATTATTGTATGCACATACATACATCAAGATTTATTCCATAACATGGTTGATATTTTCGCCACAAATAAAAGATATACACACTTATGCATAGTTATGTTCTACTTAATTTTCATCTTCTCATTTTATCATTGGAATTGGCGACATAACTTCAATAACTTCGATATACAAAAAGCTGGTTATTTGCTCCTTTTACCTCTTACCATAAATTCGTTTTAAGACCACTCTAAAGCAGGAAGTGCTAGATTATTGAGTGAGAACCCCATTAAAAATAAGTATTACGAAACCACTAAATAAACCACCATAAGCTTAAACAAAAGATACTTTTTGGGATTTAACATATACAATATTTCTATGAATCTATCTACATAAATTATTTACATAAAGAACAAAAAGGTATCGAATTTGAATTTTTATTTTTTTTTTTTATTTGCTTGCATAACATTTTTGCCAAAATTTCACTTTCTTTTGAAGATTGAAGGCAAGCAGACCCGCATCTTATTTGCATGTATAAAATTTGTTAATTAGTCAACTCAAGCCCTGTGTTTCACTTCCGTATACTTTGTTAAAAGTGATGTATCTTTTGCTAATGCTGATAAATAAGCTAATTTATTGCTGGAAAAATATTCAACAAAACGGGGCGTTCATTTGTAATTGCATATTGAAGCATTTTTATATGAAATTTGTTTGATATACAGTGACATGAGACGTGTATTCATTTATTGTTATGCATGGGGATTTCATTGACATATTTAAGAAAGTAATGCATATCAGATTTGAGATTATTGCCTCAGATACTTAGACAAGTAGAGTGTAATCTACGTACGTACGTTCACCTAATTTATTACACATACATCTAGACTTGTTTTTATTTTCAACTACGAAGCTTTAAAAATGCAATATACATCTCTACACTTTCATATACATATATTCCGAGTCAGAAATCGCAAGAATACAACAGTCGTTTTCGTACATTTTCCGAAATGCTGGTTTTTTTCCTCGTACCATCATAGGAGAGCACAGACGTTTTCTACAACGTTGGAATTTAGATTAGCTTAATTCAAAGCAGCGCTATATCAAGTCCAAAACAATCACATAATCCCACTGAAATTGGGAAATAAGTTAACCAGAAATTTCATGAAGTATCACCATTATGAAATACCCGAATTCACAGAAAATCTCCGCGGGTTAAAAGGTTTTAACCCTTTGTTCTCCGCAGAGACATTCTTCGACTCATACAACGAACGGCCCTCGGCCCCACATGTAGGTGCTCAGGGCACCTGCCTCTTCGCTGGAAGAATTTTCGACGAAATTCTTTATTTTTATATGGCTCTTAATTTTAATAAAATTAAAACTAGATCTGCTAAGATTCAGAAAATTGATTTTTCAGCTGACGGCTTTTAGGAAATTTAGTAAAAAGTCTTCACTTTATAGTTAAAGTGGGCGCCGTGGAGTAAGTGCTTACTCTGTCCGACCACTGCGCGTGAGATTCAAAGTTCGAATCCCAGAAAACACAAAAAAGTTTTTTCACGGTCCCACCTCTCGCGAACGTCTGACAAACGTCCGAGAGTATTGTTGTCTCGAGAAAGCTTCTCAAAACGAATTGCCCTTCGGATACGGCACTAAACTGTAGGTCCCTTCCATTCGTGTGAAAAATATAACGCACACAACATGAGCGGTTGCGAGAAGCTAGGCCCTGGCACTTAAAGAGCTGTTGCGCCAAATATTTATTTATTTTATAAAGATAAATCTTTACGTAAAATTACAAATTGACTTCGCCACTTTTGGTTCAATTAATGTCTTGTACTATTACCAGTAGCACGTGGGTGAGCAAGCGGGGCATGAACACCACATACTGGCTCAAGACTATTTCTTTAACTATACATTCCTTAATTTGTATTATGTTGCTACTTAATAACAGGTAGAAGCTGCCGATCGTTATGAATATGTAACCACCTGGAAGTAAAATAAGACTCATAAAATGATCACGTACACTAATAAAAAAATAAAACAAACATTACTTAGTTGATTTTCCAAATAAATTTTTAGTTATAATACTCATTCCTACTGAAAATGGAGTCCAAAAATCTGTGTTATTCAAAATAGGGTACCATATTGTGCGTTAGCACGTCCAAATCAAACCAGCACAAGTACATACGTTTTAGATAGTCATCATAATAAACTTTAGTACATTGACGCGGAAATAAAATTGGCATAAGCCTCTGAGCACCAAAGTCAATATGTAATTAGGTTTAGAAGACAGACGTTGCTACTAGTTGTGAAAGATCTGAGTCAGTGAATTAAATGTGAAAGAGGCAAAGCTTAAAACTGTAATAAGAGACTAAGAACTGCTTAGTTCAGTTTTTGTTTTTCAAATACAATCAATTTATAAGCATTCCAATAGTCTCAATATTGCAGTAACGGGGAACAAGCAGAGAAATGTCATACAATGATGTAAAATTGAGTTTTTTGTATTTTGCTATTAACTTTTTTTATTTATTTTAGTTTCTTATAACCGTAATGGATCGCTTCGTGTGGTTTATTTTACTAATTGTAATGTCGCATTTAGTTACTGAATTTACTAAGGCAAATGGGTACACAAGAGGCGATCGTACCAACTTAATTCCAATTAATGAGGTGGGTATTCTTGTACATATGTTTATATCTGTGGCAATAAGTTAAAGTAGCTTAAGTCGATTTAAGTCAAAATTGAATTAATTATAACAAAATGCTCCCAATTATATAAAGTATTCTTCCTCAATTTTTTAGTTGCATATCTGTAAAAACTACCGAATTATGGCAATCAGAATAACGGTACAATTCAAAAATTTCATACGATTTTCACGTGAGCGATAACTTTGAATGCCTCTTCTGAAAAATCGTACAAATTGACTTAAGCTACGTTCACTTATTTTATACATATATTTTGTTTTAATGGTTGAAAAATATATCGGCATCTATGTTTTAGTCGATTTTCATAAATACTATCAATATCCCAAATTTAACTCAATTTCCGAACCATAATCTTGATATGGTACAAGAATCAAATACTGAAACTACTTCTATAAACGGCGAAGAGAAAACGTTTAGTCTGCGCCCCTTGATAGACAGTATTTTTGATGTAAGTGTAGTAGCGTAATTTATAATTAGTTTTTATGATAGTAATGTATTTTCCATTTAAAGATTCCATTGTCAGCTTTAAATGCTGTAAATCGCCTTGTACAAAGATTAACAGGAAGTTATCACGCACGGCCTACAAGCACATTTCCAGAAAAATCAACACTTAAAGAAAAAAATGCGTAAGATGAGACTGGTTAAAAACATAAGTAATGCTATTTTTAATTGACAATAGTTTAATTTAAAAGCAGTAGCACAATTATGCAAATGAGACTTATTCTAGAGTTACATAATTATTTTAAAATATTTAAGGTTTATCAAAAATCGCTTTTAATCAGATGATAGGATTTAGATTCTTAAATTTCTGTTTTTGTTTTTATGTGTGTGATATTATTTATACATTATTTATTGTAATTTCAATTTAGAAGGAGAATGCCAAAAAAATAAAAATAAACTATATAAAAAGGGAAAGAGGACATTTCAACATAGCAATGGATTATGAATCAAGGTAATGTATTCTTTACATGGGCATATAAAGGGTGATCCAATACGAGGAAATGTCATGTCCATGTGACATTTCTGTTCAGTATTCATTAGCATTTCATCATGAATACACTTTCATCTGAACAACGTTTACAAATTGTGAAAATTTATTTCCAAAATCAGTGCTCAGTGAAAAAAGTTTTTCGTGCACTTCGACCATTTTATGGTGCTCATAACTGTCCAACTGAACGCACTATTCGTGAAACAATCGCTAAGCTTCGGTCAAATTTTACATTATTGGACCTTCATCCACCCACTAGAATACGTGGAAGCGGGGATATTACGATTTCCGTGGTAACACGTTTTGAAAAAGCAGTTTTGTAGATCTCGATGATATAAGAACAAAATATAAAGTACCAAAATTCTCGTTTTCGCCTAGTTTAGGAGATATTAAGGTTTATAAGTTTATTTTTTCCTATGGGATTTCTCTTAGAATATTAATTTATTTGCACGTGGAACAGAATTCAGTTTGCATAGTTATGGGTATGAACAATTTTTGCAATAACAAAATGTTGCATAGTTAAAGTAGCACAAAGACACTACTTCTGCGATAAAAGAATGTTGCATAATCTTACGAGTTGTTTTATTTTGTTGTACACATGTGCAGCTTTTATGTAAATATGTACATATTGTTTCGCTAGGAAACAGCAATTCTTAAGAGGACTGTATTCAGGTTAAATCAGAGGGGGTATTACGATATGCGTGGCGCCACGATGTTTTCTAATAGATCTCGACCCACTGAACAAAAAATAATAAGTAAAATTTTTTTATTGGCTGGCTTAGTTTTCGAGATATCGAACCTTGAAAATTGACTTTTGACAACCCATATTTCAATAGCCTTAATACCTGGTGTATTTCGGGTATTAAGTGAATAAAAAAAAACTAATTTCTGTGTTGCCAGCTATTGACGATATTTTCTTATAGATCTCTGTTACAAAAAAAAGGGGATATAAGACACTTAGACTTAGCCCCAGGCGCCTGCCTGACAGTTGTTGACATACCCTTAGCGGAGCGACTAAACCCCTCCGGAAAGCGGAGTTTAAATAAATGAATCGCGCCACTTACCCACTGTTGGCAACACTGGACGTAGTTTCTACTGAAATATTGCAGTTGAGGATGTGTAGACATTTTTATATAATAATTTATAACTTTTAACTTTGTAACAGAAATTGTATTGCTATCAAAAGTGCGCTCGTTTTAATCGACTTTCTTATTATTATCAATTATAGTTATCAATTAGTATGAAAACAAATAAAATGGTACATATGTACCTGGATTACTGATTACTCCTAAAAATATGCCTACATTTTTAAAACTAAAACTTGTAGGTTTCATATTGACACTTCTAAAGTTATGCAACATCATGTTATCGCAAAAATGTTCATACATAAAACTATGCAAACAAAATACTGTCCCACATGCTAAAAAAATAATAATATTCTATGAGAAATTCCATAGAAAAAAATAAACTTCTAAACCTTAATATCTCCTAAACTAGGCGAAAACGAGAATTTTGATACTTTATATTTTGTGCTTATTTCATGGAGAAAAAAAAAATTGCATCTTCAAAACGCGTTTCCACGGAAATCGTAATCGTGCCGACTCTCCTACCAAAGATTGTTTCTACGAGCTCCTCGACAAAGCATATCTCTTAAACAAAACGTTCAAATCGTGTTAAGCTATTCTAAAGCCAAAATAGAAAAGGAGAACGTCTTTGGAAGGGCAGCCGGTGAACATACAAATAACCTAAGCGACACCACGTCTGACAACGGATTAAGGCTAATTGATTTCGCTGTGGAGCGAAACCTCACTACCGCATGGAAATGGTTTTATCATCCCAATGATCATGTAACGATCAACCAAATTTATCATATTGCGAACGACAAGGCATACCTCCAGTACTCTGGATATCTGGAGCTTCCGAGCGGCCAACATAGACTTGTTGTAACCAAGGTACGAATGCGGATATCTTAAATCGAGCAACAAAGAAGAATCACTGAGACAAAATTTAACGTCGAAAAGTTACAATCGCAAGAGACCGACAGTCTTCACGTAACGCGTATCCCGAAATCTCTTAATCACCCGTATGCAGCAAAACAGGAGGCATATAAAGTGGTGTTGCAACAGAAGACGAGAGCTGCTCGTGAGTTCTACGAGCAAAATAGACGGGAAGAACTTCGGCTTCTCCAAAAGTAGAAAAAGGGCATGAGAAGTGCCTACGTTTCACCAAAAGATAATAAGAACGTGTCGGAGGAGGAAAACCCATACAGAAACCTGTAGAGATGAAAACGAAAACCTCGTAGTAGAAGCAGAGTCGGTGCTGAGAATATGGAAAAACTACTTCTGCAGACTGTATAACGGCGACGAACCAACATCCCGCTGTCAGGCAGAATGAACCATTCAACATAGACTATTGTAGTCAACATTTTCATCTACCTGACCAAAGCGAAGTGAGGATAGCAATATTAAAACTAATCTAACAAGGCTCCTAGGTCTGACAGCTTACCGGTAGAAATTTTCAAGGCAGCTGGTGATGAATTGGTAGAAAGCATACACCAACTCATCTTTATGATTTCTTCAGACAAGTGTATGCCTGATGAATGGAATCTCAGCATCGTTTGCCTGATCCACAAGAAATGAGATTTCCTCAACTGCGCCAATTATAGAGGCATAAGTCTCCTCAATATTGCATACAAAATCTTTTCTGCGATATTGTGTGAACGCCTGACTGCTCCCTATCAGTGCGGTTTGGTGGCCAGATACATGCTCTTAGGGTAAAGTTGTTGTTCGATCCCTATTGAGCAACCGTTACAAAATGACTCTCTGCCTCCTCGGGGCGGTCACCGGGCAACGAATGCTACAGCATGATTATTTGCCTAATGGTCCCGAGACGCTCAATCGGACTTTGTGTTCTCTTGGGCCTCCCTGGACCATGTGGCTCGAATTCATTACTGTGGTATTCGTCCAAAATGTGCAACGTGAGGAGACAACCTCTGAAAAGAATCTCTAATCCAAGGGGGAACAGCATACCCCGAGGGATGCATGGCTAAGAGGGTGCTTAGCCAATGCGAACTAAGGATACCCAGGCGACCTCCTGTTTTATTTTATGCCCTCCCGTGGTATACCGGGCTCTGCTGTGGGTGATGTTTCCTTTCCCGACTACTCGTGGGTCCAACATTTCAGATCTTTTAAATAAAACTTTACAGGGTGATGCACCCTCTATTGCATTAACTTCTGGGTCAGCAACCGTGCTTTCCCTAAATCCCGAGGAGGTCGCTGCTACCAGAGCTGATCCTCTCATCATTGTCGCTAACAAGAGAGGAATGAGGCGGATCTGTCCTCCCTTCCTGACTCTGACTCAGACACTCTCTGCGGAGAGGAGGACGAATTCGTACGAACGAATTATGTACAGGTGAGAGTAACATTAACCTCAGCACACATATATTTGCCACATTTTGCGCGATCAATGAAGATGCTTGCGGGAGACTTATTTAGTGATGGGATAATTAGAAATTTGTGGATGCGCCATTTACCACAGCCCATAAACATTGCGTTATTATCAGTTGGGGATAAGACTGTTACCGAGCTTTCTGATATTGCAGACAAAATCTATGAAGCACCACAATGTGCAAGTACTTACAACGTTTCCGCACCCCAAGTTTTTAATTCACCTAGTAACAATAAAGATCTCGAAGACCACTTAGCAATAATAGAATCAAAGATCGAAGCGATTTCATTTCGTCCTCGTTCAGGTAGCAGGCAGCGGCAGAACAGTAGAAACAATCGTTTACATAGTCGAGCCAATTCAAGATCGAATCCAGATATCTGCTGGTACCATAGGCGTTATAAAACAACTGCCAGAAAGTGCCAAAAGCCATGCAATTTGGGAAAAGTTAAGTTCCAAGCCCCTACGGAGAACCCAAACTAGAGAAACCTGCTGTGGCAGCGGCAAACACGCAAAACATTTCCAGTCGCGGCTTATTTATTGAAGACAAAAACAATAACTTACTGTTTTTCATCGACACTGGAGCCGATCTTTCAGTCCTTCCTTACAAACCCAAACACTTTTCGAATTCAAAACCATCCGGTGATCCATTTTTCTTATTGTCAGCCACCAATAGCACTACCATTCCAACTTTCGGTTCAAAATTGCTAAACATGGACATTGCTCTGAGACGTAGTCTCGTACATCCATTCATTCTAGCTTCGGTTAATCGTCCCATTCTGGGAGCTGATTTCGTCACCAAATTCGGACTATTAATCGACATGAGAAATAAGGAAATAATAGATCCGTTAACGATACTCAGTGCCAATGCTACAACCATATAGTCAAATGACCCCACACCAATCCAATTTCAAATCGACAATGAGTATAGTGAAATTCTTAAGAACCTTCCTTCCCTCACACAAGAACAGAATTATTTCGCACCAATAAAACACCCAATAGTTCATCACATCGTAACAAAGGACCCTCTTCTAGTTTCGCGGCCTGGGCGACTCGACGCTACGCGTTACAAGGCAGCCAAAGCGGAATTTAAGCACATGAATCAACTATCATAGGTTTTTACCGAAACTAGCATAGATACTAGCGCCGCTTCATGAACATTTAGCGTCCTTCACTTAAACTAAGAACGCTAAGAAAAATTTTTTTTTGGAGAATGCCAAAAATGCTCTTTCGCAAATTACGCTCTTAGCACACCCAAAATCATGCGGCGAATTCAGCGTCGCCACTGACGCTTCAGACGTCGCTGTGGGAGCGGTACTGCAACAAAAGAAGATAAGCATTCTTGGCAGCTATTGGCATTTTTTCCCAAAGAAGCTTGCACCCGCGGAAATCAAATATTCAGATTTCGACTGTGAACTGTTGGCTATTTATCTAACCATCAAGCATTTTAGGTACTTCGTGGAGGGGCGAGTTATAACAATTCTAACCGACCACAAACCTCTTACCTACGCACTTATCACAAAAACAGAACGAAGTCCGCGGCAAGCACGCCATTTTTTCACAGTTCACAGCTGACATCCAGCACATTAAAGGAAAAGACAATTTAGTTGCTGACACACTCTCTCGCATGAACGCAAATGAAATCTCAAGCTGTAATGTCTACAAAATAGACTTAGAAACCATAAGCAGGTCACAGGCGAATGACGAGAACCTACAAGAACTGTTTAAGGGGGAAAATAAGAAAAAAACTTCGAAGATTACTTTAAAGCAATTTAGTTTTTTAAATTTAAAAGTTTACTGTGAGACCTCCACACAGAAGAACAGGCCTTACATTCCCAAAATGCTTCGACAGAACATTTTCCACATCCTGCACGGACGTTCACACCCAAGAATACGAATTATTTTATTTTGTGTGGGTCTCGATTGGGCAAGGGTGATGTAGTGGACTGTCCACGACATTTCGATATCATCCATCAAAAGAACGGAACACAGTTCGAGCATGCATGTATAAAAAGCGCTAGCTTCCCCAAAATCGAAAAATCGCTTTTTAAGCAAGTGAACGCGTTTTGAGCGAAATTGAGAGATCGCGGTTAAAAAGAGTGAACACACCGCGTATAAACTCGATCTTCTTTTTTTATGATATCGGTCTCCTTTTTGCGCTGAGATTATTCTTCGTGTGGCCATCGATACAGTCGGACGTGCTGGAGTAAAATTGCTCCCTTCCCTCAAGTTTTGGAGGTAATACGCCTGGATAACCAAACAAAGGTTATAAAGTCCTCGTACAGGGACAAAGTAGGTACTGTCAAACTGGGTGTGGTTTCCGCTGATCTTGCGCGCAGTCCCTTTAGTGCCGAGCAACGGACGCTCCGAATATCGATCTGTTCGCTAGGAACTGGAGGGTGGTTCAAAAGACCATAGAGCGTGATCTTATTCATCTGGTACTTGGTATCACGGACTGCTCGATGGATCGCCTAAAGCTGCTGAAAGGCAATGTGGCATATTGTTTTGGCAGAGTTGGGCTGATCCTGAAGAGCTCAGACAAGGTCCCAGGTGAGCATAAGCCCGCACTAACTGCCGTAGGAGCAGTTACAGATGATGCCATCCGTCCTGGGGGCGCAGCATCGCGGAACATTGTGGAACGTAGTACACCTTCCACCTTAGAAGTCTCTAATGAGGTTGCACACAGTACACTTCAGTCTAGTTCAGCCACATTGCAGAGTTCAGTGACTTGCGATGCTAGTGCTTCGACGTTGACACCATCTACTGCTCTTATGGCGGGTGCGGCACCTGTGCCCACTCTATAAAGAAAGACAGCTTGCTGGCCACTCTCGTTGGGATGGTGAACCTAAGAAAACAGGCATTAATACGTCTGCCAGTAACAAGAAGCCATCCCACGAAAAACAATAATGCACTAACGATGAAGGATGACATCAACGTGCTGCAGGGTAACCTGCATCATGCTAAAGGTGCCTCGGACATCTGTAGCCGACGGTTCATCTGGGATAAAATCGCCCTTGGTTTCATTTAGGAGCCTTGGGTGATAGGAGGCAAAATAAAGGGCCTTCATAATAGGACATGTAAGTTGTTATATGCCCATAGGGATAACAAAAGGGGTGAGTTACTTCTTGAAGTAGAAATTAAGCTGTGTGTAATAAAGGTAACAAACCAACTTTTATAAATTCCATTTGAGAAGAGGTACTTGATCTCACTATCTCGAGCCCTTTTATTTCCCATTCTGTCGTCAATTGGCATGTGTCAAATAAACCTTCACTATCTGATCATCAGCATCAGAATTAACATCTCGGGTGGGGTTAAACATAATCAAGCGCATTACGTACCGAAACGAACTAATTGGGCACTTTTTTGCGAAAATCTCGCCGTCAAAGACGACATGCTGCTCGCATCTTTAAGATTTAAAGGTGATGTTGATGTGGCGCGTGCCAACTAAATGACTTCCTAATCTCTTTCTTCAGGAGTAGCTGTGTCCCAAAAAATGACAATACAGGTAAACGGGTGCGGAGCGTACCCGGAATGACCAGCTAGAGATACTCTGCAAAAGGGCGAGAAGATTTTTTAACACCGCAAAACGTAATAAAAATTAGGACGAATATATGTCCGCTTTGACTAAATTTAACATAGAGCTAAGAAAATCCAAGAGAACAGAATGAAGAAAGAACTGTGGAAATATTAATTCCCTTCCAGTAGCAGCCTGTTTCCAAAAGACTCTCTCAAAGGATCATTCCAATGGGGTGGGATTGCTTATCAAACCTGATGGTTCACTTCCCTGGCTCAACAATTCTAAGTGATCACGCACTTGTTGGTCCTGAAGGCACCACATGTGGCACCTACAGTAGAGTCAACAGCTTGTCTGGAAATTTGTTCAGTCAAGGAAAAATTAAATGGACAATCGGTTCATTTAAACTCTTTAAGGCACCTGGCAGTGATGGTATTTTTCCAGTCCTCATCCAGAAAGGTCTGGATTACATCTTGCCTGCCTTGATAGCTCCATTTAGAACAAGCTTCAACCTGGGATACATTCCACTAACTTGGTGGGAGGTAAATGTGGTGTTTATCTAAGCTAAGTAACAAACCCAGCGAGCTACCCAAATCCTACCGTCCAATCAGCTTGACATAGTCTTTCTTGAAAATCATGGAAAGACTGCTAGACTTACACATTAGAGGCATTCTTGAAAAGACTGTACCTCTGCACTCTAGTTAATATGCATACAGGAAAGGTCGATCTACGGAAGGCGCCCTTCATTATCTCGTCACAGAGATCAAATCTGCCTACCGCTCCACAGAAATTGCCCTTTGTGCATTTCTTGACATATAAGGTGCTTTTGATAACACTGCTTATGAATTCATCACTAGTACTATGAGATGCAGGGGAATAGATGAACCTACTACCAGATGGGTTAGGAACTTAGGTTAGGTTAGGTTAGACTTATATATATGTAGGCTATGCAGATGATCTTGTGATCATCATCAAGGCAAACATTAAGACAATGTCTGTCAACTTGTGCTGGGGAGGGCCTATCTATTAACCCCAGGAAGGCAGTCGTTGTACCGTTTATAAGAAGAAGAACGCTGAACATTGGTTCAGTGACTCTAAACGGCACAACCATCAATTTTTCCGATGAGGTTAAATATCTAGGAATTGTCCTGGACAAGAAGCTTAACTGGAACCCCCATATTAAGCATAAAATTGCAAGGCGACTACTGCCTTGTGGGCCTGTCACCGTATATACGGCAACACCCCAAAGGTCATGTTCTGCTTATATACCACGGTTGTAAGACCCATTCTGACATACGCGTCCGTTATTTGGTGGGCGAAAACCAAAGAGGTCACAACCATTAATATACTCACTAAACTTCAAAGACCACTAACATGTGGGCTTCCTTACCGGTCACTGTCAACTTCTTTACCACCTTAACAAAATGAGAATTTCGGAGGATATCACCTGTCGCCTCTGCCTAGGAGAGGACGAAACCACAGAGCACATACTATATGAGTGTGTAGCTCTGTGTAGTATTAGAAGAAGCTTTTTCCTTAAAGAGATCATATCTCCAATAGATTTAAGGAACTCCTCCGCAGCCGTAATTATAGCTTTCATAAGGAGTGTAGAAGTACTGCTGCCCTAAAAGTGGCCTCTGGCACTCTCCTTGGTCGCAGTGCCTACACGTCATTTGGGCGTGGCCACAAACCTGTTTAAAAAAATAAATAAATAAAATAAGTGCGGTTTCAGGCCAGGAAAATCTACCATCAATCAAAACTTCACACTTCGACAGATCCTGCAGAAAACCGAAGACATTCAAATCGATACTCACCATCTCTTTATCGATTTCAAGGCTGCCTATGAAGGCATCTATAGAGAAGAGCTATACTATAGACCAGCTATTTAGAAGCGGCAAAAATCGGTTTAGCCATAAACGAGGACAGAACCAAGTATATGCTGTCAACGAAGGTACAATCAACACCGACCGAATTGGACAGAATGAACAGTGGGCGGCTACAACTTCGAGGTAGTAAGAGACTTTGTCTACCTTGGCTCTGCTATTACACACAACAACAAAATCCACCCGCTTCTAATTTCTCAGAAACACGTTATACGTCTCATTTGTAGTAAAAATCGCAGATATAATAGTTTAATACTTTTCCGAAACCTTAAAGTTCTACCTCTAAAGCACTTATATTTTTACAAAGTTTTAAAAATATATTTCGCTAGATCGGGCTATCTATTGAACAGGTGCTCTTCTAGTTATAGCCTTAGAGTAAACAATCAAAATCTTGCTTTAGCTCCTCATCACAATTTGCAAATTTTTTTTTTACGTCCGAGACTGTTTAATAGCCTTCCTTATAGCATTAGAAGTATAAGAATTGAATCTATTTTTCTTAAAAAAATTAAACTATGACTTTTAGACCTAAATTATAAAGATATTTATGATCTTTTACGTGTTACTACTTAACTCATTGTTCTATTGTATTTATAATTATATATATGCTGGTATTTAAATAGCAAAAGGAAAAATAAATGTATTTATATTTATAAATCTTGTCGTGACCCCATCTCACTACATTCTAAACTTTATTTTTTATGTTATTTTCTTATGCTTTGCCTGCTGCTTTCGCCTCTAGTTCCTTCTGAACTATAGATTGCAAATTCTTTATTAATTTACTCATATTAATATTAACCATTGCTATTTGTAGACTATTCAAATGTTATAAATTGATAAAGAAATAAATTGAATTGAACTGAATTGAATTGAATTCTGAACACGACACCAGCACAGAAATCACACGAAGAATAACTCTTGTCAATCGCTATTTTTGGGTTAATAAGACATTTCAACCTTTAGGTCCGATCTCGAACAACTAAGGAGATTCTATTTAACACCCTGATCATCCCAGTCCTGCTTTACGGCGCTAAAACATGGACTTTATTGAAAACGGATGAAGATATAAATTGTTCGTTCGTAAGATATTCGATCCCGTTTGCGTTGACGGATTTTGAAGGAGAAGATTCAATGACGAACTATACGAGCTGTACAGCGTCATGGACCTGGTAAAAAAAACTGCGTATTAGACGTTTAAGATGGCTAGGACATGTAGAGCGAATGGACCACAACGCTCCGACCCGCGCGCGAGTTTAAAAGAACCTCAACCAAGTTGAAGTGCGCAACTAGAGGCAATAAGCTAAAGACCTAGATTTATGGAAGAGGCTTGTTCGTTGAAGCCCAGGTTCATCCGTACGTATGTATATTCTTTTTCCGAAATAGGAATAGATACAATTTTATTGAATCTTATTGCCATATATGTAGGTACGACTGTGGTAAGGTACTTAATATAGAGACCAGTTAGAACTTATTTCTCCGTATGTTAAAAAGGAGTGTTAACAAAATATGTAGGTAGCGATCTCTTCAAGGGACATTTCCACCTTTCTTTAAAAAAACGACTTTAATTAAATCTCTAAACAGTTAATGAACTCCGCGAGGCGAAACAAATTTTAACGCAACAACATCCTAAACATTTCACACTCTAAAATATTCACGAAATATTCTGTGCTTGAGAATTTTAAATTCAAATTTCAGTACTATTAAAATAACTAATAAGTAGTGAATTTTGATACAGAAATTGTTTTTAAAATTATAATTATAGCAACTGAAACAACCAGTGAGGTCACTGAACTTCTGAAGAGGACTCTGTAATGGCGTTTCTATAAATATGAATAATTCCAAGATATAAAAGATGGTGGAAAACCATTTTGAGAGATTTTGTCGAAAGCAGTGGTCTAGAAAGAAATTCTTTTAGGTTTCTTGTAAATGACCTACATTTTAAAAAAAAATGCAATGAAAACAATTCCTTTTTTTAAACTTTTTTGAGGGTAGTAAAAACATAAGAGTCCTTCCGCAGTATTGGGAAAACGGCCCGGTTGAGTGAAAGTTTCATTTTCATTTATTTTATTTCCGAATATCTCTTACAATAGACTAGAGTCTTTTATAGCAAAAGTTAAGTTACAATTAATGGTAAAAATAACAAACTAAAGCTTAGGGTAAATAATTCAATTAAAAGCCTTATTTTCAAGATTATGAATCAAAAGAATTATATGAGTATAATTATACATTCTGCAATATTAGTTAATTGTTGATTAGAGATTTTACATTATTACGTTTTAAATTTAAGAAAATAATATCAAATTTAATGGATTTAAGAATTTTCTGCCAAATACCTTTAATGTGTGGTAATTTATGTAAGCGTGTAAAGTGCAACCCAAGATGCCCTTCGTGTATCTGGACGCATGATCAAACGCTTAAGATTATAGACGTAACGAACTATGTTGTTAAATGAAACAGTAAGATTTCTTCTAGATTCCGAACTATGACTGCAAAGAATCGGCAATATAACACCCAAGTGAGCCTAGCGACACATATACAACCATAAAAACCCTCCCACAAGTGTGCATGCGAGTCCGTGGGTTGACACGACTGATACTTGGCATACTGACACGCATGATAATACTTGGAAAAAGGAAAGGCACTACCCCGCCAGGCACTACCACTGCTGTGCATGGTACTGATCCTGGACCGAGCAGAAATGTTCGGGTCAGAGCTATACGGATTCCGGGGGCTAGCAACATAATGAAACAGTTTGGACGCAATTTAAGGGTCGCGAGTTGGAACGTTGGAAGCATGACCGGTCGAAGTTACGAGCTGGAAGAGATGATGAATAGAAGGCGGGTGGACATCTTGTGTGTCCAAGAGACGAAATGGAAAAACACCGGGAATCGGGCGCGTTTCTTGGACGTTATGACAAAAGATTACAAGATGTTCTACTACGGAACGGAAAAGGCTAGGAACGGAATCGGTATCATCCTTGCGGCAGAGCTACTTGGAAACGTCTTGAAGTCCAGCGACCGTTTGATGTCTCTCAAACTAGTAATACAAGGAGAGGTGTGGAATATTGTCAGTGCATATGCTCCCCACAATGGGTGCAATCAGATAGATAAAGATGCATATTGGCTAGATTTCCACAATCTCCTTAAGAACATCTCAAAGGAAGAATTTCTGTTTGTTGGAGGAGATTTGAATGGACATGTCGGGAAATCAATACAGATGCTGCAAGAAAAAAGCGAAGAAGAAGTGCGCTCAGCTTCAAGCAGAGAGTACGGAGGGCCTGTATCGGGAGCTGGAGAAAATATTTTCCCCGGTTGCTGATGCAAACCAGGCTATCCAGGAGCTGCGACGACACAATATGAACAAGAGTGCCACTATCTTCAAAATAGCCGCCCAAAGAAGGAAGAATGCTCAGGAGATTCGTTCGCCAAAGTTCATTAGCAATGCTCATGGCCAGCTTCTTGTGGATGACGACAAAATTCTGCAGAGGTGGCGGCAGTATTGTGAAGAGCTTTTGAATGAACAGTTTCCCCGGCTATACTTTCCAAGAGCCACCCCTAACTGTGAAGAAATACCAGACATTACAGTCGAAGAAGTTAGTGAGGCGGTCAAGTACTCCAAAAAACGAAAAGCGGTTGGGCCAGACGAGATACCCTCTGAGTTCTGGAAAAAGATGGGAGACATCGGGTTCAGATGGCACAGAATTCTCATCTCCAAATTCGTGAGAGGTGATCCAATGCCGAATGAATGGAGGGAAAGTTACCTTCTCCCTGTATACAAAGGGAAGGGTGATACGCGAAACTGTGATAACTACCGTTCGATCAAGCTGATGTCACACACCATGAAGATCGTTGAGCGGGTATTAGGTGGCCGACTGCGAAAAATAATACGGCTATCTGATGATCAGTGCGGGTTTGTCTCGGGTAAATCAACCACAGATGCAATCCAAAGTATAAGGATCATAATGGAAAAACATCGTGATTCCTTAAGGGATTTGCATATTGTATTGGTTGACTTTGAAAAGGCATTCGACAGACAACCACGAGATCTGATATGGGTGGCGCTAAGATATCGAGGGGTTCCAGAAACCTATGTACAGATGATTATGGACATGTACGAAGGAGCAAAGACAAAAGTAAGATGCCCCGCTGGAGTAACCGAAGAGTTCCCAATCAAAGTCGGGGTGCACCAGGGAAGCGTTTTAAGTCCTTTGCTCTTTATTACAGTCCTTGATTATCTGCTTGAAGGTAAAGTGATGGACCCCAAGGTACATCAGTTATTCTTTGGTGACGATGGTGCCATCATAAGTGAGGATCCTACATCCCTGCAACGAGCACTTGATGTGTGGGTGGACGTTTTGGAGGGAAATGGGTATCGCATTAGTTCAGAAAAGACAGAGTACTTGTGCTGCCCGTTCTCTGATCCACTCAGGCCTATTCCAGACATTTATTTGAATGGAACAGTGCTTCCCAAGTGCGAAAAGTTCAAATATCTGGGATCTATGATCAATAGCAAAGCAACTTGTGATGACGACATCAATCATCGTGTAAGCGTAGGGTGGATGAAGTGGCGAGAAAATTCCGCTGTCTTCTGTGATAGAAAAATGCCCCCTAAGTTGAAAGGAAGGCTTTACACCGCAGTTGTACGCCCAGCGCTCACATACGGTTCACAATGTTGGACGATGTACAAAAAGTATGAGAGTAAATTAACGGCAGCTGAGATGAAGATGCTTCGCATGACAGCAGGAGTGACAAAGCTTGATCGAATAAGAAGTTCGAAGATTTCTATAAAGAGAAGGTGCATTTCATCGAAGCACATAGCTCTCGATGATTTAATCTTTAAAATATTGATTACGACATCGGCTTCCTCAGTTCTTTGAAACTGAAAAAAGCTGTTCGAGCTTGAAAGCACTGAAGGATTGATTGAGTTAATTTGTAGATTTCGAGATCCAGATTGGACTTTTGCAAAGTTTGAGTTGAGAACGTCTGGGTTTAAGTTTTCAGGGAATTTTTCCTTTATGCGCCCAACGCCAAGTTCCCGAATGTTTTTCCAAACCGTAGATGGTAAACCTTTGTTGAGCCGAAAAAAACTTTAAGGGGCTTTAGAAATATGTTCATACATTTTATATAACACTGCGGGCAAACCATAGGGCCTTATTGCTTTCCTTTTCAGAGGCTCTACATATGCTACGAACATTTTACTTCTTCCACTCTGTCGTCCGTTCGTCTGTCTGTCTGACATCATCCCTAGCTCCTAAAGTATACACAGTACATGTATGAATTTACCATGATTTGTAGAATATTGTCTACAGCCGATGACATTTTGCAAACAACCGTAACTTTAGCGATAGCTGCAGTACAAGCAAATAGAATGTCACATTTTTTCCTCTTTCAAATACGGATATGTATGTAGTTCAAAATTCGGAAAAACCCAAAGGAAAAGCCGGTAAAGCGAAATTTGCGTTTTGTGTGGGAATTTTGTATGCAATTTTGTATGGCCATGAAGCATAGTTTCAGAACACTGGAGAATAGCCACTTTGTGAAAAGGGCGGACTAAGTTGTCGATGACCGTCTTTAACGTGACGACTCGAACATGGCCATTTTTTGCCGCATAAAACTGTTCTCTAATAGACTTAGCCCCAAGCGCCTGACTGACAGTTAATTTTTTTGTTAGGCCCAGCAACGCCCGCCGGGTACCCGCTTACTATAGATATTTTCAGGTGGAATCCAAATATTTTGTTTTTGATTTATGGTTTGAAATATGTACCCACTGTGGATAAATGCTTAAATCCAAAAACTGGGCCTTAAAATTAGGGATTAAGTCATGCTAATAGTGCATCTTTAGATCTTATATAAAAACTTAACCCGATTCTGATATCTTCAATTGTTTCTGAGATATTTTTGTCGACCACCCTAGAGAAGCAAACCAGAAAAAAATGGATCACTGCTTCATGAACACCGGTAAAACAATTCAGAAGTTATAGGAGAAATTGATTGGCAGAACACTGTATTTTTTCCCTAATATTATATTTTTAGCAGAAACTCTGCGCATGTGAACAAACTTGTTTCTGAAGCAAATTTAAGCTTACTTGGAGCTTCTTCTATATATGTGAATTACTAGATTTTGAATCCTGCTTTTGGGCGTACATAAAATACTTTAGATTATTGTTTCCATAAACTTTCAACTTTCGTAGTCCAGGAAAAATCAACATCCAGCAAAAAATTGTATCAGGCTGAATTTTTGCATGCATCTTAGTATTAGGGTTGTAAATAATGTGTGTGGAAGAACCCCCCATTCTAGGACTTTTTAATGGAACAGATCTTCATCGTAGCACCACCTAGCAGACAGTACATTTAATCAAATACATGTATAGTTGTCTCTCTTTAACGACAGTTTGTACTCTTCACATTTGTTCGCGCCATTTTACTTGCCAAATCATTTAGTCATTTATTCCTTGGAAGCGAACGAGTGAGCCCAAAAACAGCGAAATAAAATATGTATTTATATTTTAAAATATTATTTTCGAGCCTCTTTCTTTCACTCCAATTGACAGCGTTTTATTCCGTGGATTAAACTGCGTTTTTGCTTTGCAAGATGCATAAACCATATATCACAAACAAGGAAGACGATTTAGAGAGAGGAGAGAGGAATTAGTAAAATAAGATCACAGATAAAAGAAAGAAAAAAAAAAAGGGGGGATGAGGAAAGGGGAATAGAAAGAGGGCCAAAGAGTATTGACCGGCAAGTCACTTGCAGTTTTTTAAAGCAAGCATGCGGTCGATGCCCTAAGGCAACATGCGCCACAGATGCAGCAGTCTTTCTTTAGTAAAACAACAGTGAGTGAAATCTCACTCGTAGGAGTTCTAACTTTAAACTGGAGGGTAAGTTGGCACTGCGATTTAAAAGGCTGGTTCTTCAAGTTTTTATTTTAGATACCTCGGTTTCCCCAAATTATTACCCATAGGCAGTACTACAGCGTTTATATAGGTGGCATATCGGCTGTAAAGAGGAAGGTAAAGTGCTGGTTCGGGAATTCGGTGTCCCCCTTACATGATTTGTTCCCTACAGAATTACCGAGTAGTGGCACTATTTGCCTTTAACGGGCATAAATGAACGTACGTGCATACACACATAAAATTAAAGACGAGCCGACAACATTTACAAAGGACATGGATTCGACAACATAAAGGACACAAACTACAAAATACAACAAGCGACTGGAAGACATTAAACGGACAACAGCAAGAGCCTGGGTGCTCCACCAAGACAGGGCCCAAGGCTGACCTTGGACATAGACTTAATGCCCAGGAGGGTGCTCCGTGGGACGAGTGATTGATTTTTTTCTGTAAATTAAAAGTTAGGGCTTAACCTTCTTGGTTTTAATACTATTTGGTGCGCGATTCCAGAATAAAAGGAAACAAGGAACCTTCCTTGTGCTGCCGGCAGAACAACGGGGGATTCCAATACAAACCGTGAGTAGCCCTAAGTTTTATTTGCATTTTTTTTTGTAGTATTAAGAACAGAAAGTGGTTATGTTTCTTTAGTTTCTGGTTAAGATATCATTGAATAAAATGGTTGAAAGTGATGTTGAAAATTCAAGGAGTTTTAGTGGTACTAGAGCTATGTGCGACTAAAGATTTTTCTTGCGAGTGGTGTGTGGGTGACGGGTCCTGCCGTCCTTCTATGGACGGACAATCACGAACGCTGACGACATGACGTGACGATAGATTTAGGGCAGTGATCGGAAGGTACATCGAGGGGCTATCTCTCACAGAAATTCGGCCAGAGAGATTTGGTTTGCATCGCAAGACGTTAAGGGTGGGCTGGCCAACCTTTGCTGTTAACATCTGGCATACCACGGGTTCTTGACGAACCTATATCTGAGGGAGACTGTTCTAAGTTTAAGGTTAGTTTAGGTTTAGTCTAGTTTAGTTAGGTTTAGTTCGCGTTTTCTTTTCCACACTTTCTCTCGGGTATAGGCATAAGTCCTTGGACATGATCTTCTTTCTTATTTTTCTATCCTCTTTTGTCCGTCCGATGTTCGATAAGGGTTTAGTTTTCTTTTCTTCTAGGTTAAGTTTTATTTTGGCATGATTTTTTTTTTGTTGAGTAGGTAGGTGGTGTATGGTGGGGTTGGCAAGAACCACCCCGTCCGACGAGCTGAGCCGAGCAACCGCAAGCATGCCGCCGCCCTCTTCACCTGCATCGAAGTTGCCTCCGTGGCCCTACCCTTACTCACAACAAACCCACCTCAAACCCAACAGTGACCCCAAGAAGGGGGATTGCGGTGGGGCAGCATGCCCCCTACACATTGCACTGTTCATGGAATCTACTTGTAATTTTGCAACTCTACGTCGCCAGAAAGTTACTTAAACGGTATCGAGACATTCCATATTGAAGCAGGACATTTTTATTATGACACTAAGCTTTAGTGAGCCATAAGACCACAATCAATGCGTCCAAAGTCCACAGTCATTTCGTGTGGATTTTTGGCACACCCGGAAGGGTTGTAAGTCCACAAATAATTTGTGAATTTATAAAGGTCCATTGTGGACTTTTGGCCTGTGGACTTATGACCCTGCACCCCTTTGTATTACCATGGATCAACCATTAGGCCACTCAGGGAATAACATAACCAACCGGAGCTTTTGAAAAAGCGATGGATGCACATGACGCGTAAGATCGCCGAGGTCCTCAAGGAAAGGCGACCCTAGATGGAGCATTCTTTTTCTATGTACCCATCTGTTATTAGTTTATTAGTGCATAAAACTTGTTATTATGAAATAATTTGTATAGGCTTGAAATTAACAAAGCGATGAATTTAAAAATTTACAAAGAGTATTATTATCTTTATCAGAAGCTAAACTGAAAGTCGGTATTTTAGTTAGTCCCGATAAAAGAAAACTGAAAAGATGATAACTTCGATAGGAAACTGAATTTTACAAAATTGGCAAGAACGGTATCGTTAAAAGAAGTAATTAGGAAAATCTTGGGAAACCATAAGGGCCCAAATTATGAAGAAATAATAAATAATATGCTTGAAAATTTCCAATGATTAAATTGCCTGATGAGTCTCAAACTTCACTTTCTTCATTCTCATTCACGAGTAAGCTACTTTCCTGATAACTTGGAGTTGTAAGTGAAGAGCAAGGTGAAAGATTTCATCAGGATATGCAAGAAATGGAACATACATAGGTATCAGGGAAAATGTAACACAAGCATGATGGCAGATTACTGTTGGATGCTAAAGCGTGATCACCCACTGCAGCGCCCCCCAACAACTAGCGCTTGTCGTAAAAGGCGACTAAGGGGACAAATGAGATCTAGGCAATATAACTCCCAAGTGAGCCTAGGGACACATATACTACCATAAAAACCCTCCCACAAGTGTGCATGCGAGTCCGTGGGTTGACACGACTGGAGATCACCGGTGTCATAAAAGAAAGATCAAACAATACTAAAACAGGAGCATGCACGTGTCAAACAACAAACACCATCGCAATATGGTGCAAAAATTGTATTGCAAAACTGTATCATTATGATAATACTTGCAAAAAGGAAAGGCACTACCCCGCCAGGCACTACCACTGCTGTGCATGGTACTGATCCTGGACGAGCAGAAATGTTCGGGTCAGAGCTATACGGATTCCGGGGGCTAGCAACATAATGAAACAGTTTGGACGCAATTTAAGGGTCGCGAGTTGGAACGTTGGAAGCATGACCGGTCGAAGTTACGAGCTGGAAGAGATGATGAATAGAAGGCGGGTGGACATCTTGTGTGTCCAAGAGACGAAATGGAAAAACACCGGAATCGGGCGCGTTTCTTGGACGTTAGGACAAAAGATTACAAGATGTTCTACTACGGAACGGAAAAGGCTAGGAACGGAATCGGTATCATCCTTGCGGCAGAGCTACTTGGAAACGTCTTGAAGTCCAGCGACCGTTTGATGTCTCTCAAACTAGTAATACAAGGAGAGGTGTGGAATATTGTCAGTGCATATGCTCCCCACAATGGGTGCAATCAGATAGATAAGGATGCATTTTGGCTAGATTTCCACAATCTCCTTAAGAACATCCCAAAGGAAGAATTTCTGTTTGTGGGAGGAGATTTGAATGGACATGTCGGGAAATCAAACGAAGACTATGAAGACTGCCATGGAGGACTAGGATATGGCACCAGGAACCTTCCTGGTGAAGACATCCTAAGCATGTGCAAATCACACGGTCTTATCGTGTTAAATACCATGTTCATCAAACAAAGCCGACACCTGATCACTTACAGCAGTGGTGGAGATGAAACTCAGATTGACTACCATTTGGTAGGCAGTTTCATGAAGCCTCGGGTAAAAGATTGCAAAGTGATCCTGGGAGAGGCAATCGCTCGTCAACACCGTCTCCTGCTAACAGAAATTTTTATGAAAACACCAAAGAAAAGCAAACAAACAGGGGTCTCTGAGAAAATCAAGTGGTACAATCTGGACAAAGAAAAAGGCGATGCTTTTGTTTTCGTAATGAAAAATTACCTCTCTCACACCATCAACGGAGCTGAGGATGAAGAGTGCAGAGCACAAAATATGTGGGATTCCCTACAGCGAACTTGCTTAAAGAAGGGCAAATCACTGCTAGGAGCTTCAAAAGGCCACCATCAACACGCCAAAGAAACATGGTGGTGGAGTGATGAAGCTAAGAAAGTGATAAATGAGAAGAAAGCGGCTTTCAAAGCTTGGTCAAAGTGCCCCCCTAATAATAGTGACGAAAAAGCTCGCCTCGAAATGGAATACAGATGCTGCAAGAAAAAAGCGAAGAAGAAGTGCGCTCAGCTTCAAGCAGAGAGTACGGAGGGCCTGTATCGGGAGCTGGATAAAATATTTTCCCCGGTTGCTGACGCAAACCAGGCTATCCAGGAGCTGCGAAGACACAATATGAACAAGAGTGCCACTATCTTCAAAATAGCCGCCCAAAGAAGGAAGAATGCTCAGGAGATTCGTTCGCCAAAGTTCATTAGCAATGCTCATGGCCAGCTTCTTGTGGATGACGACAAAATTCTGCAGAGGTGGCGGCAGTATTGTGAAGAGCTTTTGAATGAACAGTTTCCCCGGCTATACTTTCCAAGAGCCACCCCTAACTGTGAAGAAATACCCGACATTACAGTCGAAGAAGTTAGTGAGGCGGTCAAATACTCCAAAAAACGAAAAGCGGTTGGGCCAGACGAGATACCCTGTGAGTTCTGGAAAAAGATGGGAGACATCGGGTTCAGATGGCTCAGAATTCTCATCTCCAAATTCGTGAAAGGTGATCCAATGCCGAATGAATGGAGGGAAAGTTACCTTCTCCCTGTATACAAAGGGAAGGGTGATACGCGAAACTGTGATAACTACCGTTCGATCAAGCTGATGTCACACACCATGAAGATCGTTGAGCGGGTATTAGGTGGCCGACTGCGAAAAATAATACGGCTATCTGATGATCAGTGCGGGTTTGTCTCGGGTAAATCAACCACAGATGCAATCCAAAGTATAAGGATCATAATGGAAAAACATCGTGATTCCTTAAGGGATTTGCATATTGTATTGGTTGACTTTGAAAAGGCATTCGACAGACAACCACGAGATCTGATATGGGTGGCGCTAAGACATCGAGGGGTTCCAAAAACCTATGTACAGATGATTATGGACATGTACGAAGGAGCAAAGACAAAAGTAAGATGCCCCGCTTGAGTAACCGAAGAGTTCCGAATCAAAGTCGGGGTGCACCAGGGAAGCGTTTTAAGTCCTTTGCTCTTTATTACAGTCCTTGATTATCTGCTTGAAGGTAAAGTGATGGACCCCAAGGTACATCAGTTATTCTTTGGTGACGATGGAGCCATCATAAGTGAGGATCCTACATCCCTGCAACGAGCACTTGATGTGTGGGTGGACGTTTTGGAGGGAAATGGGTATCGCATTAGTTCAAAAAAGACAGAGTACTTGTGCTGCCCGTTCTCTGATCCACTCAGGCCTATTCCAGACATTTATTTGAATGGAACAGTGCTTCCCAAGTGCGAAAAGTTCAAATATCTGGGATCTATGATCAATAGCAAAGCAACTTGTGATGACGACATCAATCATCGTGTAAGCGTAGGGTGGATGAAGTGGCGAGAAAATTCCGCTATCTTCTGTGACAGAAAAATGCCCCCTAAGTTGAAAGGAAGGCTCTACACCGCAGTTGTACGTCCAGCGCTCACATACGGTTCACAATGTTGGACGATGTACAAAAAGTATGAGAGTAAATTAACGGCAGCTGAGATGAAGATGCTTCGCATGACAGCAGGAGTGACCAAGCTTGATCGAATAAGAAGTTCGAAGATCCGTGGAAGCTTTCACATCAAGGAAACCATCGTACGAAAATTAGAGCGCGACCGGCTCAGCTGGTATTGCCACGTTCAAAGAAGAGATCATTTGAACCCTGTAAAAAAGGCAATATCTATGCACGTTCCAAAGACATCGCGATGTAGGAAAGGCAGGCCTATAAACGCCTGGATCAGACAAATGCGACGACATCGGCATTTCATTGGCCTCAGTAACCGAGTGATCCAAAATCGGCAGGCCTGCCGATATTTTCTGAGGTCAAATAGGCGAACCCCACAGGCGGATCAGTAGAAATGCGGTGAAGTGGGAGGGTTGTGATCCCTAGTTTTCGGATCATAACCTCGCTGATAAAAGGAAGAAGAAGAAGCTAAAGCGTGATCACCCAAACAAGGCTCACAAGGAAAAATCGGTCCACAGAAGCTTCCATGAAAGAAAGACAAAGTTTCATAAGCCTTTGTAATATTTTAAAATACTTTCATAATGAGGGAAAGATGTAGTGTGTACCATGGAACTTCAAAATGTAGCAAAATTGGCAACGCTGCTCACTGCCACTGAGAGTGAAGTGAGGAGCACCGAGATTAAACTGGGTGAACAGCGAACAGATCTGGCAGTCTCTGAAAGAGGCGCTGCATAGCAGACCGACGCAAGCCGCTTTCACAACAGATGCTCAAAGAACGCCATCGTTATCCACTACCGTAATAAATGGTTTACCTCCAGCAATACCCGCAGGGCCGACAGTACTGTACACCAACCCGTTATTGCCGTCATCAAATCTGTTCATCCACAGGTACAGCTAGTCATATCACATTTACCGGTGTCCCAGCCAATCCTAGAACATCACCGTCCACATGGTTTTCTCCACATCCTCACATACCGTATACTGCTCCAACTTCTAACGAAAGTGGTACATCCAAACAACGATTTACTGCACCTCGAAAGCTTTAGGATTTGTCTGAATTTAGCCGTAATCCAGAAGACTGGCCCATGTTTTCAACAGCGTATGCCGAGTCAACTGCAGTTTATAATTACAGTAATCTGAAAAACAGTATGCGCCTACAAAAATTCTTGAAGGGCGATGCACGAAATGTAGTGAATTGTATGATGATTCATGCCGACAGCGTCAACCTGGTAATAGAGCAATTTCGTTCTAGTTTTGGCCGCCTTTGGAACCTACAACTGTGGTCAACGTTTACATCAGTGGTACACATATTAAGAAAAAAACATTTGCTTCGCAAGATCTATGGCATTACTAACCTTCGTCTGCCTATGCAAAGCCTGAACAAGTGTGACCTAAACGGGGATACAAGATGTTTTAAGCGGTTGCCAGCCCTTCCTAATGAGGACGCCATACCTCAGATACCAAGAAAGAGAATTCAACTTCGAGATGGAGGACCGTACGCTGCCCACACAGAACTAGGTTGGGTAGTATTCGGTCCAACGAAAAAGCCACGACAACGAGGAAGTCATGTCTTCTGGTCAACCCAAGTGAAGATGCCCTCCACAAGCTGGTGGCAGATTATTTCGACACGGAAAGCCTTGAGGTGCAGCCAGCACCAGCGGTAGAAACCGAAGCAGATATTCGTGCTCGTAGTATTTTACAGTTAACCACGGTCAAGGTCGAGGGAAGATTCTAAACTGGACTACTTTGGAAGCGTGATAACATTGAGATTCCCAACTCCTACGCTATGACTAAAAAGAGAGGTATGATCGCAAACTGCACCCAGCAGAAGCCGCCACAACCTGGCCTAGAACGTGGTACCTTCCACACTTTGCCATAGTGAACCCCAACAAGCCGGGCAAGCTTTGCCTGGTGTTTGATGCCGCCGCCGCAGTTAGTGGAATTTCACTTTACTTTTGTTTGCTGAAAGGATCCGGTGGGGATTACCAGCTGATGCCATCAGTGCTGTTCAATTTTCGAGTGGAAGCCATTGCCGTGTGTTTAGATATCCGCGAGATGTTCCACCAAGTGCTCATTCGACCAGAGGATAGGAGCTCACAGAGGTTTCTCTGGTGCGATGGCAATGAAGGTGTACCATCTGATGTCTATGAGATGCAAGTTATGATTTTTGGTGGTACTTGTTCGCCTTGTGTGGCCCAACATGTCAAGTCTACCAATGCTCTGGAACATGGCGACACTTATGCCAGAGCTGTGAGGTCTATCCAGCTGCACCATTAGGTTGATGACTTTGTGGATAGCATCGAGTCAACAGATGAGGCCATCAGCGTCTCCAAGCAAGTTCGTGGAATACATGAACATGCCGGTTTTGAGCTGCAGATTTCTAGTTCAAATTCATCAAAAATATTGTGTGCCTTGAAGAACGGAGCAGAATCTACGATGGTTGGAGTCACAAAGGGTCCACCGGCTGATGGAAGCTTGGCCACAGAAAATGTGCTTGCTATGTTTTGGCAGCCCTTGAGTGATTCCTTTAGATACCAGCTGAAGTTCCACCGAATTGATCCTGATATTATTGCTGAAAAGAGATGTCCTAGTAAGAGAGAGCTGCTAAGCGTCATTATGTCTTGACTTGGATTCTTGGCGAACTTCTTGATTGATGCAAAACTATTGATACGAGAGGTATCGAGGTATGATCTGCTTTCGAGAAAACCATTCAGATTCAGATCCCACGCTACTACTTCCTCTACGCTTCGCCAAAGCAACTCCAACTTCACATTTTTGTAGACGCAAGCGAGGAAGTATTCGCCGCTGTACCGTACTGGAGAAATGAGAGCCTGGATGAAGAAGCAGCTGTCACATTTGTTTGTGCCAAGACCAAGTGCACGCCATTGAAACCGATGACCATTTTATACCTTGAGCTCCAAGCTGCCGTTCTTGGAACTCGGTTGATGCGCACGATCATCGAAGAACACACCGCCCTACACGTCAGTCGATGTGTTTTTTGGACCGATTTCAAGGCAGTCATCAAATGGATTAGCACGCAGAACCGCCGCTACAAGCCCTTTGTAGTCCATGGGGTAGCTGAAATTCTTGTCATCACCTACCCAGGACAATGTCGCTGATGATGGTTTGACAGTAGAAGAACTTCAAGCAGCTGAGCTTGTGCTACGCCGCGAAGCACAAGCCGAAGTTTATGCAGCCGATATCAACTGAGTAAAAGATGGTCAATGCCTGGCCAAGGAAAGTCCTCTGCACAACCTATTGCCATACGTTGATGAGGAAGGGACCTTACGTGTCAGTGGTCGAATTAACGCAGCCAGCTGGCTTCCACACGACACAAGAAGACTAATAATATTACCGCCTGATCATGTGTTCACTTTTGAGATGAAACACCAGAACGTCGAGACCACTTCCTGATAAATACGTCGCCTGTATTGAATTCCACGCCTTTGACAAGTCATGCGCAAGGTGATTGCCAGATATCGCTTGTGCAAGTTTCGAGTTAAGCCCGTTGCACTATTGATGGGGCCTCTGCCAGAAGATCGTTTGGCGCCGTTTGTGAAGCCATTCACCTATACTAATCTGTACTACATCGGCCCACTCACAATTACTATTGGTCGCCGTATTGAGAAGAAGTGGGTGGCATTGTTTACGTGTCTTCTTGTCCGAGCCATTCACCTAGAAGCCGCTTCTGACCTGTCAACACGTGCATGCATTTCAACTATCCGCAACTTTATAAACCGTGGAGGAGTGCCCGTGCGGGTTCGCAGCTATAAAACTGCGGGCCAATTTGTTCTTTAGCCGAAGCTTTCTGCCAACTGGCTTTGTTCGGATTCCAATAATCTCGAACAGAAACATTTTCACCGTTTTTGAAATCCATATTTCTTGAACTTTTATGATTTTTAATATTCGATAACAGACTATCAACAATTTTGTCTTTTACCAACGGCGGTCTAAGCACGCTGAAACGGTTTCTTAGTTCCCTCCCGAAAAGCAACTTTGCCGGTGTCTCTCCTCCTCTGGTCTACCTCTTGGCATAATTTCGAGCGAAAAATTTTCTTCGCCGAACTTGGTAAACCACTTTCAAACTGTTCTCTCGCTACACGTACCCAAAGTAAAAGCACCGTTAATTTCCCGAATTGCTGCGGCTGCGTTAATGTTTTTTTGAATTGAAAAAGGAAAATTGCCCTTAAATCTATTGGAGAAAGTACTCACTATGTAAGGAAAGAGTTGGTACTTACTGAACTAATAATGTAAATTCATGTTTTTTTTTTATATATAATTTGCGCGCACTCAAAGGGTTATGAATACCTTTAACATGTTTACACATAGTGCGAGCGTTAGAAAGGATAGAGAAAGAGAGAAAGATTTTAATGTAGTGGTTCTTGATGCTCAGTTGTTTATGCTTCAGAGATTCTCCGGGGGTAGCGTCCAGGTAACTGGCGAAATTTTTGATATTTTTTGTCTTTTGCTTCTAATTCACAGTTACTTTTTTCCCGATAACCGTTGTCAAGGGCAAATCATCATGAACAGAGGGAACAATTTACAGCCACATGACCAAGCTAGTGCCAGTGTTATGCCTTCGCAGTAGTGTTCACACAAGCTTTCGTAAATGATCGGACTGACTTTATATATTTCATGAGAAATAAATAAATACTTGCTGACATCAGGATTTGAACCATGAACCATAAGCGTGGCAATTGATAACGTTACCACTACACCATTGCCACCCCTAACCGTTTTCCGTTAGAAAGATTAAATTGCACTCTTTAAAAAAAATAATATGTATTTTCAATTTCTCTCCACAACCACGCAGCGATCACTATAGGAATGATCAGTAGATCGGCAATTTCATATGTAACGGCCAAATAGGTCTATTCGTGTCCACAACCTAAAGCGCTTTAAGGTGCTTTAAAGTGCTCTAAAGTGCTCGAAGTGTATACGGGTATTAGGCGAACGTGACATATAAAGAGAACAATTGAGAAGTAACGAGTAGCGAGTATTTCCCCTCTGTGCTTGAATGCGCTCGAAGAATTTCTGCCGGCACGAACGTACAAACTGCCAAGTGGATTCAGCTGATTGCTAAATGAATCGAAAAGTTTTCGATTCCATTTCAAATAGTCAAAAGACATAAAAAATGGATGCAAAGTATTTTGAAGAAAATGCTGTGATGTCTGAATGTTCCTTTTTAACTTAATATGAATCTGTTGGTTTTCACAGGAGTTTAATTTATTCATTATATTTTTTTTTAATGACAGTTGGCATATTTGATAACTGACAACTGATTAGTTTTTGGCTCTGAAAGCTGGTTGTACCCGCTTCGCTATGTCTTTAAATAACTGGCACACATACTTAAATTCTTTATATTTATTTCAACAGCATTGAAAAGTGGGTTGTATTTGCAAATGAAATTCAACATTTGTTATGTCTTTTAAACCATACTCCGCGCCATCTATCGCTTTACTCATTTGTACTTTCATACATTTTTTATTATTGATCCTCCATATTCAGTTCGATCAGTGTTGAATCGAATTTTAGAATATTTACACCGAGCTAAATGGAGAGGTTTGTTGGTTGAGGCCCATGTTTACCCCAAACTGAAGCGCTTCTTAAATCTTAAGTAAGTAAGTAGTTGATGGAATCATTAAAATAGTTCCAGAAATAAACTCACAGGCGGGATTACACACCTGCGGTCTAACGTTTTAATTATATAGATAGACGCAGCCCGCTTATATGTATGCAATATAAATATGTGAAAATTAACATTTTCACAATGTTGTTTAGAGTTTGAAATGCGCCTAGTAGTCTTAACCTTTAAAATTAAAACAACATTTTCAATAGCTGCTCATTCGGCGTATCATAACGAATGTTTTCTTCACAAAAAGCTCTAAACTTGATTTGAAAATGCAAAAACCATCAACAGATTGCTTACTTCAAAATAAAAAAAAAATAAAAATTTATCAAATGATTTCATAATTTCCTTGGATATTAAGCGCTCGAGTGAAAAATCTAAAGCCTAAAAGTTATGTTTTTTAGTAACATTAATGAAATTGACTTGCGACATGTTGATATGTACATGTTCCTTATTTGTTTGCACTATATGAAAAAAAATATAAATTAATATGAATAGTACATACAAATGTACGTAAATGTTATCCATGTCAAATGCACAGTGTATTCTTTATTACGTTCAATGCTTAAAAAACAAGTTTGACAATGGCCAAATAATAGTTTTCGTTACTGCTAACACAAGCCGAAGTACGAATCTTTATTCACATTAAAATAAATAAAATAAATATGGGCTTTATCCTAGTGAACCGTTTTCGTTTTGTGAACATATTCTTATATGTGTTTTATGCGTAATTGCCGTTCATCTAAAGTATAACTGTAAGGTCGACAAAACAGATTATAAGATTCAACAGAGCACTAAAATGATACGCTTAGACAGTGTAGCTTAACGGCTTAAACAAAACGGAATGTGTGTAACCAATCAATCGAAACATTTAAGTCTTAACGCCAATTACAGCAACAAATATTCAATAAGTCTTACCGAAAAACTGGTCACCAAAATAAAAAGAACAACAACCATTATCACTCAGCATTTGAAAAGAAACGTGTTGGAATTTTAAAGTGTTGGTATGCAAATTATAATATAAATTCAATTAACTGTGTGGATAGAAATATGCATAGAAATATCGAAAATAGAGAAAGGTTCAGTGTACCTGACTTGATATGAATATAAAAAAAATGAATGCGCTCAACAGTGAACATTAGAACAAACAATTTTGATATTATAATTCAGAATAATAATCATATCTTGGGCAATTACAACAGAATAACTTTTGAACCCTTTAACAAATTCCTTAGAATTACGATTTGATCACATTTGATTACAATACCATTACACAAAACTTCAATGTGTATATCAGTGAACCAAATGTTTTTTTAACATATAATTTATACATATAATGCATTTTTTTAGTGTTGCATATAATGGGACAAGTATATGAAATTAATTAGTATGCAAATAAACGTAAAAAAGAGCATTAGTCATTCAGGCAGGCAGTGTATTCATAAGACTCTTTCGACTTTTCTGTGTTGTCTTTAAGCAATAATTTAAAGATCTTAAAGTTTCTATATAATTATTTCGCTCAACAGAACGGTGACGTATTATCAAAGTAAGTTATCTGTTATATGTAAAGCTTTTCTTCTTGTATATTTGCTTTATTAAGTTCGGCATAGTGAGAAAAATATCAAGCTTATGCACCTGCAAAACCCGCCAAACAATACTTTTTCACACATTCACACTATTAACGCAAATATAACCAGCTTGTCTTCTTAACTCCATCGTGTCTCCACCATTATAGTGGTTTAGTAATAAAAAACTACAATCGCTGAGAATTCGTAGCATGGACTTCTTGCTTCAGTCAACCTTTTATTCAATTAAGATTATCATTCAACTACCAGTGAGAGTCGGTCATTCAAGCGCTCAACACCGATACTTATTATTTTCTTGGAACCCTAGCTTTAACTTATAATCTTGTTTTATAGGACCTCCAAAATAATTTGGTAATCATCTTGCGTGTGACGGAATTGCGTTTTACCTTTGAAAAATATTTATTTTTCTTAAATTTTATTATTGGTTTTGTGCAATCGAGTGTTTTCAAAGGTTGATTTTGTTTATTATTCCGTTGTGTTAACCTATCTTGCTGCTTGCAGTGATTTTAATTACAATATTATCTATACCTTAGAAGTTAGTGGCTTACGAGCGATCTTATAATGATTCACACGTATATTATATTCGTTTTAGTCATCAGTACAATTACGGCTAAGCCGCAGGTAATTTAAAAAGAGTCTGTGTGGACATAATCCACTCATCAAAATATTTATCTGATTCAAATTAGATCCTTATAAGTTATGTTCCCAATTAATTATTGGAATAAGTACCTTTAGAAATAGAATTTAAGAAAATATAATAAACTCGAGATACTTATAAAGCACTGCAATAAATATAGCTTAAGCCACAAATATTGTAATTATTAAATAATCGTAAACTAGATACATGAGCACGCTTTTAATTTCTTCATTTGGATAATTTAATCTTATCGTACTTATTAAAAGTTAATTTCGATGGAAACTGTTTGCGCAATTCACTCAATCAAGTAATTGCTATATTAATTAAATAAATAAAAAAAAAATAAAGAGGAATTGCATAAATGCTCCTTGTACTCATTGGATAATGTGATGCATATAAGAGCTTTGTCATTTACCTCATTTACTATTACATAAAAAAAAATGGAATTAATTAAAGTAATGCGTCGCTTCACATATTATGTACATAAAAAATACTCTGCACGTTTCAATGGGAACATTATACATATTATACGCTATTAATATTCGCGACCAAAACCGGAAAACAATGCAGAAAACTTCAAAGCGATTGAACTGAATGTACACCATATCGCCAATACAGTTTTTGTTATTTATAATTTTTTAGAAAAATATTCTAAATTAAGCTTCAGCAAAAAATATTGCGTAGTACTCACTCATTGAGAAATGACTACTTTTGAAAAGCTTACGGTTTTTCAAAATTTAGATTATGTATATACGCAATCAGATATTATAAGTTAGTTATTATAGCAATATATGTGGGCGCCGTGGCGCAGTCGTTAGTATATCGGACCACTATACGTGAGGTTCAATGTTGGAATCCTAGAAAACAGCAAACAATTTTTTCACGGTCCCACCTCTCGTGAACTTTGCCAAACATCCGAGATATTGTTGTCACTAGAAAACATCTCAAAAACAATATGAAAATTTCCCTTCGGATAAGGTACAAAACTGTAGGTCCCTTTCATTCGTGCTAAAAATATAACGCAAACAACAGGAGTGGTTGCGAGAAGCGTGGCCTAGGCACTCCAAGGGTTGTTGTGCCAAATATGTATGTATGTATGTACTAGTAATTTAACTAAAGCGATGCGTTTGAATAACTATTTGAAAATATGAACATTTTTTCTTTAAGATTAAATTTTCCTATTTTATAGTCCGTAAGCTGTCATCATTTCTTCATGGTAAATGTAAACATAATCCCAACATTCCTTCATCCAAATAAAATTGTATTTCAAAATGGTTAAGCTGAACAATGCATAAGCAGTCTTACTAATTTTTACACCAGTGGAAGTAAGTATTTATTAGTGACCCTTTAGCAGTGAATTCTTATGAAAAAGTAGGGGAAGTCTGCCTTAGCACACGTTTGACGAAATCAATTATGGTCTCCTCCATTTACGGATAAACTTGCTTGCACCATTCCTTAATTTTAATTAATTGCCATTAAACTACCATTTCAACAACTTTTATAATTCAAAAAGCATTTAAAACACAAGCAGTTTATCCACATATTCAAGTCTCTTATGCAACGCAATTACAATGTTAAAAGTAGGAATGACGCAAGTATGTTTATTTGCAATCATTTTATCGTTTAAAAAATTTAATATTTACACTTTCTTTAAGTGAAGCAATATAGATAAAAATGTGTAAAATATTTGGTGAAAATATCATCATATTAATAAACCAAGTTAGATTTTGTTCTACAGTATTTCTATTTTAATTTCAAAATTAATTTTATTTTGTGCTCCATACGATTATTATAAATAGCGCCCATAATTTTAATGTAAGTACATACCTAATTATTTCGCGATTTTTGTTTGGCAAGTAACCCCTTTATTTCGCATTGAAATTATATGAGTAAATTCTGTCATTCACAATAACAGTTTAGGTATATATTCATTTAATTTAATTGTTAGAAGAACATGTTCACCCCGAGATTGTATGCTATATTTAATTACTCCCTTCCAGTTATTTAACGGGGTCACCGGTGTACTTAACACCCTTCACGTTAATGAAACTTAAATAGCGTGCTACCTTTAGACAAGTGTGTGTATACGTATATTTTTTATTTTTTTTTCCTGGGAACCTTCAAAAGTAGCGTCGTAAATATCTGCATGTTACTTAAGATAAGAAAAAAGGTAAATTGTTAAGCACGAACATGGTTATTTAATATTGGAACGTTTTTGGAATTAAAAGAGTATTATCTTTTCGTAATTTAACTGAAAGACCTGATGCATTGTCCTGTAGAATCAAAAGAATTTAAAGAGATAACTTTTATTGGACAAATGTGAAGCTCTGTACAGTGTTAACATACATATACAATGCACTCGTACATTAAATTCAAACTTCGAGTTGCAAAGGCGCTGTAGTCAAATGTACCCCATTTTAAAATGAGGAACTACTTTTTTATCCTTAATGAATCTAAAAAAAAATATATACGGTTCTTGATATTAAGAGCTTCACAAGTTTCAATATTATTGAGCTAGATACCATACGCTTTTCGCAGCTTTTATCAAACTGTCTTGAAAATATCTTTGAAACTCACAAAGATAGAAGTCTTTGACATTTATCAGCATTGATTTACTTCTTCCTAATTGCTTCTAACTAATGTTATCTAACGCATCGCTTAAAAGTCAATTACCTGGATATTCATCGATAAGTAAGAAAACGAATTATAATAAATAAATAATTATACACCCGTGTGTGCAATTGAGTTTCAGTGGGTTGAAGTGCAAACAACTAATTGATAGTTAATGACAATTTAATAAAAATAAAAAACAAAATTCAACAAATTAAATAAATGTATTTTTAAAATATGGTCGTATATTTTTACATTTCTTATAGGCATTTCAGTTTCTGGGTTCTGGTTAACATTCTCATTCAAATTTAACTGCACACAAAATCAAACTATTATTTACTTTCCATAGATTATCAATTGATAATCCAAACCATTGTTAGCTTTACTTTGGAAAGTGAGTGTAGTGTAAGTAAATCCAGGTCCACCCGCTAATAAGGTAGCCCAACTTGCTGTTACATTGTATGCATAGTCAATAGCTTGGATAGCGGTTATTTTCACTTTGTTTGTTTTTCCCTATGCAAAAAAACTAGTTATAATTACAAAACACTTTAAGGCGAAAACAAACTTACGTATTTAGGAAATTGTACATTTCTGGAGATTCCATATGGGGATGTATAGTTAAAAACTCTTTCAGAAAGCAAAATTTTGTCTTTTGATCCAATAATGCCCCATGAACTACTTACAGCATAAGATGTTGCAGAAAAAGCAACCAAAAGAGTGAAAATAAAAGCTCCAATGTACTTCATTTTACTGAACATGAACAATGGTTTAACGCTACTGACACTTTCATTACAAATGAATGACCTATTTATGCGATGAATGTATATATGTAAGTTCTCACAACTTATGAATCACTACTAAAGAAGACTTTATCTTATCAATGTGTCGGACTACTCAAAATATATACGCCTTATCAAATTTCTGCGAAAACCTATTGAATGTGAAATACAAAACGTTTTCATAATTGCTTTTATTACAAGATAATTAATTTCAAGAGGTGAAATTAAATTGAAATTTGAGAATCATTCATGTTCAACAAACTTTATTGTACTCGTAAATTAAAAAATCGGAACACCAAATGTTAAATTCTACGCATATATGTAGGTATGTATGATACAAAGGGTGAAAAGGTAACATATAAGCAACAAGATGAAAAAATGCACATAAGTATTTGTATATGCATACGTACACACTATATACATTTTTTCCGTTAATCAAATATTCGTGCATATTCTAGCCATTATTCGAAAATAATTTTTTTAGGATTCTACTCAAAAGCGCTTTGTAACGATATACAAGCATATGTACAAGCATTCGTAAAAAGAAAAGAAAATGCAGCTGATTTCGCTTGTACTGAAGCCACCTCCAAAATGCCTGTTGTTTGAAAAAGGAAGCGGCTGTGTCCATAAGCAATAATTCTACATTATGCACGTAGCGTGTACAGTTTAGAAGCCAGAAGGTGACAGAAAGGTAGGCAGACAGACCAACGGACGAGAGCAATAGAGTATCGTAAGTATATTTACGAAATCGCTGAAAAGGAGATTTATTTTATATCAAATAAATCTGCACTACGTAGCCTTACATACATAAATACATACATTTTCAATGAACCGCTAATCCCTCATGAGGGTCGCGGGGGTAGGATGCCCAGGTGGACCCTCCATCCTTCTCGATCCTCCGCCACTGACTCCAACTCATCAGGAGGAATCCCTAGACGGCTCCAGGAGAGATGTCGGACTTGGTCCAACCATCTATTTCTAACGCCCACAGTGGAAAGTATTGATTTAACACAGTTTATCCGAACACAGCTTCTACAGTTTGTATATAAAGACCGAATCGCCCTTAACAGGGAACCATCAATCCCATACTCCTGCAGAAAACTCCAGAGTTTGCCTCGAGGAACCCTATCATATGCTTTTTCCAAATCCACAAAACAAGTGCAGACAGGTTTAACATACTCCCAGGCCTTCTCAAGAATCATTCTGAGTGTGAATAACTGGTCGGTTGTGCTTCTACCGGGACGAAAACCGCACTGCTCATGCCCCAGACTGTCCTGAACCACAGCTCTGGAACGCGTTTCTAGCACCTTAGCGAAGACTTTTCCATGGAGACTTAAAAGGGATATACCCCTATAGTTGGCGCAATCTCTTTTGTCCCCTTTTTTAAAAAGAGGAACTATCACCCCCATTTGCCAATCACCAGGTGTTTCACCGCATTCCCAGGCCACTTTAATGACACGCAAGAGCCATTGCACTCGCTCCTAAGGCCTTGAGCATTTCTGGCCGAATTTCATCCACAACAGCAGATTTGCCAACTTTTACAGCTTTGATCGCCAAAGTTACTTCATCTACCGTAGGACTACTTTCCGCCCTACCCTCGACCATAGGTCTGTCATCTTCGGTGCCCTGTTCGGGATTGAGCAATGCTGAAAAGTGCTCGCTCCATCTGCGTAAGATGTCCGAGCCTTATTAAACCTTATATAGCCTTTTTAAACAAAATGAGACGATAGCTAATTAATTTTCTAATAAATAAAAAAAGACCACAAAAGCATTGCAGTTAAAATTATTTGAACACAAATAGATTTAACGACCTTACACACTTACAACTTTTCTCACATCAACCGCATCAATGAATTCACTGAGTAAACTTCGAAAAGTATTTCACCACTCAATTTTATATAACTGAACTGTAAAGCAAAATACTGAAATGTGAAATCAAACTCGCATCATAAAACCCAAACAAATCAACCACTTAATATTTTCCTGGCGCTGAACCGTAAAATAAAGAAGCTTTATGATGCAGTCACCAGGATAAAAATAATTTTTCTTTGCGTAAACTGTAAAGCTTCAAATATCCTATTAGCTGTACTTAAAAGAAAATATAAAATAAAGGGAATGAGGGAGGGATTCCAGTTTGCGCTTCCATTTAAAATTTCTAAAATATATGTAAATTGTTCGGCTGAATAAATTTTTTTATAAGTTTTAACAATATTAAGAATTATAATAATTCATATATTCAATTGATTTTTAGCCAAGGTTATGTGCTTTAAAGTTTCAGCTTTCAAATCTTTTTCATATGAATTTACAACAATAAAATTTAAAATAAATAAAAATAAATAAATAGAAAACGAATTTGTATTGACTATTCGTTAATGTCATGTCAAAATAATTAGGTATGCATATACGAGTAGGTACAACATTATTGAGTTGACATTCCAACCACGAATATTCTGCGCTTTCATGTTTTAAAGGAAAAATGCACCCTCAGTCTCTTTTAATTGAATTTGCACTGTTCGTTAGCCTTGTAATGAAACAAATAAAAAGTACAATGACTTACTGGTAAAAAAAAAAATACAGAGAACGATTTTATGAGGTCCCTTCAATATTTGGAACATTTTCAATTAATTTCTATATACTATACATACATATACAATACATATCTACTCCATATTCCTTTGTAATTCGCAATTCATTAATTTCCTTCACTCGAATTATTTAATTGGCATTGGCTATTGAAGATTTTTTATTTTACTTTCTCTCGTAATACTTTTTTTCTATCATCCCTTTTAATTTCATTAATAAAAATTGATTGGTAAAACAAATTCAATACTAGATCTAAAAAAAACACATTTCATTGTTCTAGTTTGTCACTTTCAAAGATGGAAAAATAGGAGTAAATTTTGGTGGATATACTGCAGAGGCAGGGCTTGGGGGCTTTCTGACCGGTAACTCAGCCCATGGTGGCCTTAGTGCTTCTGCAGGCACACCATTTGGCCAAAGAGCCGCTGCAGGAATTGGCGGCCAAGTAAATGGTAAGCATATTTTACTAAGTAGGTACTGATTTTGTACTTAAAGAAACTTGATAAAAATGATTTTAAAAAAATATATTTTTCCTGGTTTGTACCTGGTTTCTACAAAAAGTTATAAGATTTACGTTTAAAATTACATAATATGCAATCAGTTTTAAATTACGCTTAATTTTTGTGTTTAGAGAACATTATTTCCTAAACCGAAGGGGACAAATTACGTAGTAATTTCGCTTAAAACTCGAATAACAGACGTCAACATATAATATTATAAAGAGCACAAACAAATTGATAATGAATTTCGATAGTATTCCAGCTACCCATTTGAGACCACGATTTCGTTTAAAATTTGCTATGAGCTTTAATAACCGCATCTGTTCAAGTGCAGATACTTAATTTATTAGTATTGAATGATTTTCTGTGAATGAATTTAAGCTGAACTTTATTACTGCATTTCTACAGAAGACTAGTATAACTGGCATTGCCTAGCTTAACACAACCATTGCCGAGTTGACAAAGGCAATGAATAATTAATACACCAACAAATCAGCCGTATCAACCACTTTTAATGACGAAATACGCCAAAAACAATCATTCTTTATTAATCAATTTAGTTGCACCATTTTCATTTAACAAACATGTTCTGCGTTACACTTGCTATTAATCATCAAATGACCGAATTTAAACAGTAGTGCTTTTTATCATATTTAAGTTTAAGTTAAATTTATATTCAAAGTTCTGTATACGTCCAAAAAATTTAGTTCAACCTTCTTAGTCGCTTCCAGCTTACTGGTACTGAATTTTGCGAAAATGAACCTAAATTAGTGACTGTGTTAAACTTTATTAAATTTATGCATTTTTAGGAGACGCAGCAGGCAGGGCATATGCTGGAGCTCAAGCAACGGATTCCATTGGAGCTAGTGCCATTATTGGTGGTTCTACTGGTCCTCAGCAGCGCGGCTTAATAGGTGCTGAAGCTCATTCTAACGGCAATACCGTGACGAAAACCATTACTACTGATACGAAAATAGATGTAGATATTCCACATGATTCACCCGAATTAGTTGTTCCTACCGATCTACCCAAGGTCCGCAGTGTTCAACGAATCAAACCACCAAAAAAATTCACCGCACTAACTGGCGTTGAAAGCGTACGTATTAGTACAACATTCTTTAAAGAAAATCATATTAATTTGTCAAAAGTCAGTCGAATTTGGTCAAAACGCAGTACCCTTAAATTTTGATTTGCTGGCATCATCGGAATCACCGAATCCGGTTCCACTGGGAACTCCTGCCGTGATTGTTGTCAAAGGCCTACACCACCATGGTGGTCGACGTTACAAACATATTCGACCGGCAGCACGGCAACATATTACTTTACACAAACAAGTTCTATACGCACCCCTACCAAATCAGGTAGGTTTTGAATTTGCATCAGAATCTTTTTACCTCTTTTCGTCATCATTACATGAAATACAAAATATTTTAGTTGACCTTACTGCCAAACAGAAATACACAGTAACAAGAATAAATTTGTGGTTTTAGCATTAGATGACAATATAAAACCAAAATGTGACTAATAATGTCTAAATGCAGTTCAGAAACAGAACAATCTAACAAGTCCAACTCGTTTTAGATTTTGCAAAACCACATTCAATTTATTCGCCACAATATAAGTAATAAACGATATCATTTGATAATTATTCAACACGGTAAAAAAAAAATATGAGTAGCAAATATGAATTTTATACACTTTCTCATTCCCATATTTGGTATTGGCTTTGAGTAAGTGTTAATATGCATTAATATAGTACATGTTATAAATGAATAGGATATCGCCTGGAGTGTATACCTATATATCGTTGCTGTCAACAACAAATACAGGTCAAAGGCCATTGACAAGCACTTCAAATGGTACTACTATTCATTGGTAGATTTTATGCAACATATTTATGTACGAGTAGTTTGTTCCTACTTTTATAATGTTATAATATAGGTATTCTTTTAATGAAAAAGGGCCTTCCACACAGCACTACGCCTAGCTTTTTGCAATTTAATTTATTTTTTTCTGTTTTGCAAGCTAATTGTATTAAATCTATATTGGCCACTGGTACTCAGTTTTTGCAAACACATAATTGACTAAATGAGGCATGTACGTGTATGAACTCGCTACGCACTAAAATTAAAATCTGATCTTAACAAAATTTTAGGCTATATGCATAAAGGAAAAACATTAAATGGAGATCATTATAATTACAGAGATTTAACGGTGAAGAAGGACATATTAAAACTGTAAGAACAACTTATAATGGTATAGAAAAGGTGACCGGTCCAACTCTAATAAAAGAAACTGAAACAAATCCAGGAAACAAGGAAGTGCAACAAGTGGTCGAAAAAGATGTCCAATTAAATCCAGGAGCATTGAATCAATTCTTTAACGTAATCATATTTATTTTTAGCACTGTATTATAATTCGAATATACATATCATATTTACAGATCCCCATTGGAATTTTACAGTCAATCAGGGATAATCTGCAGCCAATAGGGGTACGCAAACAAGTTTATTATACTAACGCTGCCTAGAAGAAGAAGAACTTCGGATTTCTATACTTTTTATATGTATAATGAACAATTATATTTAATTTTTTATACAAGAAATTATAACATAGTTTGAAGTTTTATAGACTCAGTATGCGTATACATTAATAGTGTATTCCAAATAAAAAAATTAAAAAAATACCATAAACGTATCATGTTGTTGTGCATTTGATAGATAGATTGTTCATTTGGTTAAAATATTTACAATTTGCATTTGTTATCGCACTTTTTATAGCACAGAGATTCGGTATAGTGTGTTTATTATACCTTTCAACTGAAATACTATTACATTTTACACAATGAATCACAATGATATATTATTAATTTCAATTTTGAAGGAAAATACTAAAAAACTTTGAATTTAAAAGAGAAAAATAATAATATAATAAATAGATAAATAAAAAAAAATAGAAAATATTAACTATTAAATAACAAATAAATAATAAATAATATAAAATAAAATGAATAATAAATTACAAATAAGTAATAGATAATAAATAATAATTAATAAATAATCAATAAATAAATAACTAAAAATATGTAAACAATTGTTCTGCATTTAAAAAAGTTTTTTACTTAGTAATTACCAAACCGACCATATCCGACCTTAACAATTGTCGGTACTGAAGTATAAAGTGAATTGTCATATGTGCAATCAATATTATATGTAATCAATATATAATTACTATAGGAAATCGGTAATGTAACAAAAGTGAGCACCGAAACCGAGAGTCTTTAAGCCTAAAAACTGATTCATTCAATGTTTCCTTGGTCATATTAGCTGGGATTGGTTTTGTTCCATGTAGACATATAATATTAATAATATTTATTTACGCTTTTTAAACATTTTGTTTTTGTTATGGATATGAATGATTAACAGAGGTGATAAGAGTCAATAGCATACTTAAGGTAAGAGTTCTAAGCGATAAAATACATTAGCTTTTAATTTTGAAATTAATTTAATAGTCAAATTTAGAGCTTAAAAAAAGCGTTTATTATTAATATTAATTTAAGTTCAAAAAGCAGTGTTTTAGCAAACTAAAAAATTACATACACGGAACACCGTGGACAAAATTAATATTTTTTCGGAAAGAATATTAAGTGAATATTAAGTGAACAACAAAGTACGTGCTGTCAACAAAAAAGGGCAATCAACACTGTCAACACGATAGGCAGTCACAACTTTGAGGTAGTTAAGGACTTTGTCTACCTAGGCTCCGCTATAAACTCGAGCAATGACATCAGCGCAGATATCAAATGAAGAATCAGTCTTGCCAATCGCAGGTAGCCCTGTACAAGAGCCTAATCATCCCAGTCCTGCTTTACGGCGCAGAGGCATGGACCCTATTGAAATCGGATGAGGATATCCTTAGCTACGTTGAGAGAACGGTTCTTCGAGTTATTTATGGATATGTCTGCATAGACAAAGGGTGGAGGAAAATTAGAACTGTATGGGCTGTACAGAGACATCGACCTAGCCAGAAGCGTACGCATATAGCGACTGAGATGGCTAGTACATTCAGAGTGGATGGACATCAACGCAACGATCTGAAAAGTCTTCAAATACATTCCCAACGAACGACGCTGTAGGTAAAGGCCTCACCTTAGGTGGCATGCAGAATTGGAAAGGGACCTCAACCGAGCCGGCTGGAGAGGTTTGTTGGTTGAGGGCCAGGTCCAGCTCAGACTGTAGCGCTGTCTACGTAAGTATAGCTAAGTACAATTGCAGCCATGCTTTCGCGATTCCCGCAATCGTTTTACTAGGAACGATTATGAAAGATATGTACTTACCTGTATATTTTAATAAAAAAAAGTTTTTGTGGTTTGTAATAATAAAACCGACTTCTGTGTTTTACGAACTGTTTATTAACAAGCAACCAACAAATTCATTTTCGTTACAATTCGAAACTATTAAATCTTTTTATTCTTTATCGCTCTCAAATTATTTCAATCAAAATACCGTTCATTGTCAACAACGGTTTTCAAATACAATACCCTCATCGGCAAAAGAAGTGAACTTACTCGTAGGTGTGTCCAGGGAACAATTTTGGGGGTTATGTTATTCCTACTGTATATTAATGATATAAAAGATTGTCTAAAATTTCCGATAGTTTCCTTGTTTGCGGATTATACGTATAATCTAATGTACATTGTTGTGAAGAATTTAAATGAATGTGAGTCTAATCTAAATTCTGATGTAGATAAGCTGTTTGAATCGTTATGCAAAAACAAAAACTAAAATTAAATGCTTTAAAAACCAAATGTAATGTGCATTGGTAGAAGTAGTGGACATATTAACATTCAAATACATGGAAACGATATTGAACGTGTTGAACAAATTAAATATTTAGGCATAATAGTGGACAATAAACTATCTTTTAACTTACACGGAGATTTTATATTTTATATAAAAAAAAATTAAAATTCTATATAGAATAGAAAGAGAATCTCAAGAAAATGTGCAATCAGTATATTCGCATATAATTCGATTATGTCGCCGCATTTTGATTTGTGTAACTCGGGAAATGAGATGTGTATTAAAATGCGGTTTAAGAACTCATATTGTTGATATGCTTAATGAATTGATATGTGTGAATATTATACAGACTAAAATTGAATGCATTCATTTTTATCTTTAAGTTAAAAAATGGGTTATTCCCTATTTATTAACAAAGAAACTTACAATTTGTGGGTAACTATTATTTTTATTTATTTATTTATTTATTTATTAAGTTTAGTACAGGCTATGTTTAAAGCTTATTTAACCTAACTCAACCTAATTTAAAACTAGCTTACTACAAATTAAAACAAAGAAAGACCTAAGGAGGAGGTGGACATAAGAGAGTTTCGCCGAGTCAATTTGCTGCACTGAAAATTGAAAAGGCTCTGCATGCGGTTAGCCATGCGCAGCATTCTGATCATTGGTTCGTTACAGCCATAGTTGGTGCGGTAAAAGTAAACACAGGAGAGGGGTACATACTCGTATCTTAGATTGCGAGTGTTGGTGTTGAGGGATATCATTTGTAGCAGAGCTACAAGCATCAGCTCCTGCTAATAGCTGATGTACAAAGAGGATGTTGCAATTTTACGCCGTTTTTCGAGCGATTGTACGTTTATTAGTTTTAAACGATCCTCATTTACGTATGGGGGTAGGCTATATCTATCGAGCCAGGAAGACCGCATAGGGCAAAACGGACGAATCTGCGTCGAACAGCCTCAATTCGAAAGGAGTGGGTATTTTGATGAGCGACCATACTTGGCTGGCATATTCAAGGATTCGGCATTACAGTCGAAGAAGTTAGTGAGGCGATCAAATACTCAAAAAAAAACAAAAAGCGATTGGGCCAGACGAGATACCTGAGTTCTGGAAAAAGATGGGAGGCATCGGGTTTGTATCGTATACCGCGGGTAAATCAACCACAGATGCAATCTAAGGTATAGGGACCATAATGGAAAAACATCCTGATTCCCTAAAGGATTTGCATATTGTATTAGTTGACTTTGAAAATGCATTCGACAGACAACCAAGAGATCTGATATGGGTGGCGCTAAGACATCGAGGGGTCCCAGAAACCTATGTACAGATGATCATCGACATGAATAAAGGAGAAAAGATAAGGGCAATATGCCCGCCGGAGTAACCGAAGAGTTCCCAATCAAAGTCGGGTTGCACCAGCGAAGCGTCTTAAGTCATTTGCTCTTTATTGCAATCCTCGACTATCTGCTTGAAGGTAAAGTGACGGACCCCAAGGTACATCAATTATTCTTTGCTGACGACGAAGCCATCATAAGTGAGAATCCTACGTCCCTGCAATGAGCACTTGATGTGTGGATGGACGTTTTGGAGGGAAATGGGTATCGTATTAGTGTGTACTTATGCTGCCCGTTCTCTGATCCACCCAAGCCTATTCCAGACATTTATTTGAATGGAACAGTGCTTCCCAAGTGCGAAAAGATCAAATATCTGGGATCTATGATCAATAGCAAAGCAACCTGTGATGACGACATCAATCATCGCGTAAGCGTAGGGTGGATGAAGTGGCGGGAAAACTCCCCTATCTTCGGTGACCGAAAAATGTCCCCTAAGTTGAAAGGAAGGCTCACATACGGTTCACAATGTTGGACAATGCACAAAAAGTATGAGAGTAAATTAACGGCTGTTGCGATGAAGATGCTTCGCATGAAAGCAGGAGTGACAAAATTTGATCGAATAAGAAGTTCGAAGATCCGTGGAAGCCTTCACGTCAAGGAAACCATCTTATGAAAAATAGAGCATGACTGGCTCTGCTTGTATTGCCACGTTCAAAGAAGATTTTATTTGAACCCTGTTAAAAGGGCAATATCAATAAACGTTCCAAAGACATCGCGAAGCAAATGCGATGACATCGGCGTTTCATTGGCCTCAGTAACCGAGTGATCCAAAATCGGCAGCCTTGCCTATATTTTTTGAGATTAAATAGGCGAACCGCATAGGCAAGAAATGAGGTATTTTTGTTGTTGTTTTTGGGTCATAACCTTGCCAAAATAGTAAGAAAAAGAGAAATGTCTAATAAAAAAAAGGAGATGTTTCATGACATAAGGGTTGGAGAATTCCTTAGGCCAACGTTTCATAAAACCAAGGGCGGAGTTAGCTCTGCTAATAATGTTATCAATACGACAGCGAAAATGTAGTTCTCTGTCACAGATTACACCCAGATCACGCATTAAAAGGACAGAAGGGACGGGCTCGTCAGAGATAAGACACATAGGATCTAGGGACTGATGGAAGACGCTTACGGGAATATGTATGTAATGGTATAGCATTTGTTGACATTGGGCTCAAGAAAATTCTTTTGGCACTAGGCTTGAGAAGTTATTCAAATCAGCTTGAAATGGGTAAGAGTTAGCGGGGGAGGAAATGCGTCTGAAGATTTTCATGTCATCAGCGTAGACAGATAAGCAGGAGTTTTCGATGATACAGTCCACGTCATTTATAGACAAAATGAAGATCAAAGGACCAAGGTCCACCTTGAGGCACTCCAGATCTGGCAACAAAGGGGTCGGACTTTGTATGATTAAGATATGATTTGATCTACGCAATTAAACCTGGTTGAAAGCCTAGTGCTTTAAAATTAAAACGAATTATTTCGTACGAGATTTTATCGGAAGCTTTTCTAAATTATAGGCAAAGGCAATTAGATGGACTTCTTTTTCATACTCTAATACGCACAGATTGTTAGATACGAATACCGTTAAGTTTGTGGATTCTGACCACACCATAAGAAATCCGTCTAATTAATTTGGGGAAAGGCAGATTTTCAACGGATAACATTGTATCATAAACGATGCTTTCAAAGAGCTAAGGTATGCAGGAGAATTTAGCAATTGGTCGGTAGTTGGAAATTCCATTCTTAGGACCCTTTTTATGAAAGAGCCTTTCCAAAGTATAAGGGAGGCTCCGTGATATAGAAATTTGGAAGCGAGCGATGAGGGGTTCGGTCAAATAGTTCACACAACTTTTCCGAACTATAAAAGATAGGTTATTGGTACCGGGAGAGTATTCACATTTGAGTTTTTTATCTTTTCTTCTACGAAAGCCACGGATATTGAGTTTAACGCAGTTTGGGCAAAGCTTTTCATGTAGGAGAAGCAATTGTTGTGAACGAGCCCTACATGCAAATAAAAACAGGGCATTACAAGGTAACAAGCACCATTATGACTAAAAACAAAAAAAAAAAAACAAAAAAAACACGTCGACTGTCAATCACTGTGGCCAATCAGGTTAGGGCTTCTTTTTATCTTCTCTTGGCCCGGCAAGCACACGTGTTGCATTAAGTATTCTGTATATCTAAGTAACTTAAAACTAACTAAACCTAAATAATTAAGAGACGTTGTAAGTATAATACATGGAATACCTATTTATATAAAATAAATAAAAATAGACATATATTGGTTTTGTAACCCCTTCACCAAGGAAATCTGCCTTTCATTTCACGGTGATTCACAAATGGTCTCGTTGCGAGCTAATTGCAGCAACAATTAACAAAACAATTTGGGTTTTATCGTTTAATGAGTGTACCAAAATGCCGCCTAAAACGGGAATACCATCTCCACCCCCGCCATTTGTGCCATCGAAGAAACTGTCGACATTAGGTGGAGGCGCCGAGAATGACGTTCTGAGTTCGGTCGCAAAAATAAATTTAGGCTTAGACCCATAAACATATTACTGCTGCTAATAGATCACTCAATACGGTCGATACAGGTAGGGTGTTGACCTCAAATGAGATCAACGGTGATATGGCAATCAACTCGGCTCCAATTCTTTCCTCGCTAATTACCCATTTTGCTTATCCGATGACATCACACTTTACCACTCCCGTCGTCGCAGTTAGTAGTCCTTTTGATCAAGATAATGCATGTACCGCTACCAATTTATTCAAAGTTAGCGCTATTCAGCTCGCAGGTGTCGTACAACGAAGGAGTTCTATAGTGTCACATTGTTCCAGATCATCCAAGGCTTCCCTCACAAGACGCGTTCAACTGGAGCTGCAAAGACTAGAGGAGGAGAGGGCTTTGGTAGAGGAACGCGAGAGTGAAGAATCGGAGCGCAAGAAAAGAAGAGATGCTGAGTATTTATCCAGGAAATATGACATGTTGACGCAGCTTCATGATTCAGAGAGTGGCGGTGAGGAGAAGCAAGAAGAAGCAAACGCATCTGAATAAAATGTCAGCGGCTGGTTTGGAAAATCGTCTTGGAATCGTTTGCAATCAAGAGAAGCGCCCCGAGTTTGCCGCCTCAAGTTTCCACAACTCAGTGCTGCAGACAAAATTACATACCTTCACAACCGCTACGTCAACACGATCAACGGCAATGCCAGCCTTCGTTTCCGACTATAGCAAACCCGACGAATATCCATCACAACATGATCTCACACCAATCTCAATAGCACAACTTGAATGGAATGCCGTCAAGTTATACTATACCACTTCCGTTACAGCCTTTGCACCGTCAATACCATCAACAACAATGTCACCTCCCATCTTCGCGAGACCAACAGACCTTTCAGGTAAATTCAGCGAATGGGCCCCTAGTGGACCCTCTCTATAGGATGCGACTTGGATCTACAATGGAGTTTCAGTCAACCCAATACGAGAATGCACCGTCGAATGATGTGATTCCTGACACGTCGAATATCGGGATGCCTCAGTACTATCAAGCACAAACCCACGCCCAAACTCCACCATTTTCGACTCATCCTCCTCTGAGCCTAAACGAATCATGTGCTAATACCTTAAATAGAAGCTTAATAGCTGCACATCACCTAATGTCACGCGATCTGCATCCTTTCGGGGGAAACCCTGATGAGTGGCCACTCTTTATCGCCGATTTTAACCGAAGCACAGAGCTTTGTGCATACAACGACGCAAAGAATGTAGTTCGTCTGAGCTGAGCCCTTAGAGGTGAGGCATTAACTGTTGTCAGAAGTCTGCTGATACAGCCGAACTGTGTTCAGCAAGTAATTTCAACACTCAAGATGCTATACGGAAGACCGGAAATAACTAAACACACACAGCTTCGAAAAATTCGGTCCACACCACAGCCCAAAGCTGAGAAACTTGAAACTATCGTGGCCTTTGCCCTGGCAGTAAAATACTTTTGCGCTACTGTTGAGGCTTGTGGTTTGGTTGAGCATTTAAATCATCTTACCTTGATGCAGGAACTAGTGGACAAACTCCCTCCTGCAATACGTCTCAATTGGGCGATCTACAAGCAAACCCTACCAATTTCTACTTGTAGTCTCTTATATTTTAATAGGTGGATCTACCGGATTGCATAAGCTGCCAGCGGAGTCCTCATCCCACTTACAACGTCAGTCGTGGGTGAAAACCGATACGGTGGCAGGAGTGTTAAAGAAAAGGGTTATGTTAATGCTCACTATGAAGAGACACAGGCAAGGAACTTTATCAACGACCACGATGAGGAGACGAAAGAAACATACAATAAACCTCCGGCTTCCAGAAGCACATGTTACGTGTGCGGTGACAAATGTGTTTTTCTTGCGTTATGCACGCAGTTTCAGAAGTTGAGCCGCACCGCAAGGTGGTTGGAAGTAATGAAGCATCATCTATGCCGATGCTGTTTCATAAAACAGGGCAACAATAAATGCAGCTCAATATCGGTTTGCGGAATAAATAACTGCGCCTTTAAGAACCATAGGCTGCTCCACAGCTATCGTACGCAAACCCGTAGTCCTGCACAACAGCATAACGATGAAGCCGCAGTAATACCATGTCAAACCAACCTAGAAAATCTTTCCAAGCACCCACAAAATACCGAAACCATTGGGCTACATTCGCAAAATGAAATAAATAATAAACTTCGAAAAACGAATCCCATTTTATTTCGCATAGTCCCAGTGGTTTTATACAACTGCATACACTTGCATTCCTGGATGATGGATCATCCCTAACGTTGATGGATGAAGAGATTGCAAGACAGCTGCAATTGGATGGCACGCCGCAACCATTATGTATAAGGTGGACTGGGAACACTTCCAGGAATGAGGATAATTCCAAGGTTTTCAGCCTTGAAATTTCTAGCACAGCACCCAACGCACAGAGGTACACCCTTACTGACGTACATACAGTTGAAAACTTGCAGTTGCTATCCCAGGCTCTAAACTAATGCGATCTGCAAATAAAGTATGACCACCCAAAGGGGCTCTCGGTAGTAGCTTACAATAAAGGAGCGGCACGACTGCTTATAGGGCTCAACAAAGCCAAGTTCGGACTTCCATTGAGATCCAAAGAGGGAGGTTCTAAATAGCCAGTCGCAACTAAAACTCATCTTGGATAGATTGTGTTCTACTGAATACGGAAGACACGGATACCCAGCCGAAAACTATAGTTTCCATGCTTGTGACTGTAACGATGCGGATTTACAACAAGTTGTAAAAGATTTTATATGCTCAGATCATTTTGGAGCATCTAATTCCTTGAACATGCTTATGCCCACCGAAGATGCGCGTGCTCTAGACATGTTAAAAATGCATACAGTCCGTAAAAATTCTAAATTTGAAATAATATTGCTTTGAAAATTAAGAAAATTCAGCTACTAAATAGTTTTTCTATGGCTAAAAGGCGATAAGAGTGTCTTCAAAAACGTATGCGCCGTGATTCAGACCTAGCCGAAGTCCTTAATAGGAAAATAGATGAATACGTGTCAAAACGTTATGCGCGAAAGCTCTTAGCAACAGAAATTATTGAAAACAATCATAAATCGTGGTAAATATTGGAAGATTTCCCATGCAAAACCCCAATAAACCAGGAAAACTGAGGCTGGTTTGAGATGCAGCTGCTGCAGTTCATGGCATTTCACTCAACTCGGTACTGCTTAAAGGTCCCGACCAACTTACGTCGTTAACATACGTAATTTTGAAATTCCGAGAGCACAAAATAGCTAGTGACGATGGTAACCTAGATATTTACGTGATGTTGGTGATGACCTTTGGAGCGATATGTTCACCATGCTTAGCGCAATTCGTAAAGAATATGAATGCCGAACACTTCGCAAGGCAGTTTCCGAGGGTGATCCGTTCTATTAAGGACAACCACTACGTAGACGTCTTGATGGATAGCATGGCTACAGAAGCCGAGGCGATCAAACTAGCCCAAGAAATTCGACACATACATGAACAAGGGGGATTTCATATTAGAAACTGGATCTCAAATTCACCAGCAGTCCTTAAAGCACTTAATTCCGAACCGAATGACTTTGAACGCGGACATTGAGTTAGGAACAGAGAAAGTTCTTGGCATGTGGTGGTGTACATCTTCGGATTGTTTTACGTACAAGCTCACCGTCAACTCTAGCCGTGTTGCCTTTCTCCTTGGTTCCCGGCGCTCTACTAAGCGTGAGGTTCTTAGAACACTAATGAGTATGTTCGATCCTTTGGGCTTACAGGCACACTTTCTGATGTATATAAAGGTACTTCTGCAGGAAATTCTACGTTCTAAAATTGACTGGGACGCAGAGATTCAAGACGCAGAACACGAGAAATGGCTAAGATGGGTACGCTACTTACCAGAACTGGAAAAGCTGAGGATTTCAAGGTGTTACATATCTCACACGGCATGGGAAAACGAGACACAGCTACAAGTCTTTGTCGACGCCAGTGAAAATGGATTTGCCGCCGTACCACACATTAGAAACATTGAAAATCATTGCAAAGAATGTACCTTAATTGGGGTAAAGACAAGGGTGGCACCGCTGAAGTCTCTATCTATTCTCCGCCTTGTGCTCAGTTTTATTCTAATTCCTCGTACCTGCATACAGGGTGTGAGTACAGGCAGCCATCTTCTTCCCCCTTACTCGTGGGATCCAAATGTCAAGTTCTTCAAACAAAAATCCAAAAGCGAAGAGTGTAATTCGATCGGGCGCTCCTAGCTCTATAAAAACCGATCAAAGTGTAGGAGTGGAGGAAGAAGCAATTCTTCTCTGTACGTCAGATGAGGAAAGCGTTGGAGCAATTGACGTTAATCTGGAAAATCTTTTTCTAGAATCAAGCAACACTTGCTCCATCGCCAGCTCATCTTTCTCCAATATGTTAACATCCTCCAAGCGCTCTAAAAACTGCAAGTTGACAGTCCGGAGATTTGGGACCAAGAAATGGGAGAAATTAACCGATTGTGAGCGGAAGAGGCTCCATAACGCACGAGCCTACTTGCAGGAACAGTCTTTGGCGGAGTGTAAGCCTATTGCTAGCCATCCAAAGAGAACAGTGACGGCGGAAGTCACGAGCGAGGAAGGGGTTGATGGGACCACCTAAGTCCGCGATAAGCCTCTGCCAGTCAGGACGCAGGGTGATCTCATCAGCCAATCCGGAGCAGAATCGTGATTCAGTGGTATTGCAGAAGCCAATGGATAAAGCCTCTGATTCGACGACTGGGGTAGTCCCAGGGTTGGGTGAGAGTGTGACTCTGGAGGATGCTGGGGTCAAGATGGACACTTCCAGCGTAACAAGCCTCAGCTACTCACGCGGGAGGATACGTCAACACCTTAGCAGCCGCGAGGCGTTCCCTTCGCGGCGAGGAGGGAACGCCTCTGCCATCCACCTCAAACCTGGGTAGATTGCGAGACGTTTTTTTTTTTTTTTTTTTTATTTTATGATTTGCGCGTGCCATAGGGATTATTAATACCCTTATACTGGTTCTCAGGGCACGGGCGGATGGAAAAAGGGCAGGTAGTTCGTTCCATAAACGTGTTGTTCAGCTTATGAACGAATCCCTATATTTGACAGAACGTCCGAAGTTGGGCTTGAGGGTGAATTGATGTGCATTCGAAGTGTGACGCGTATTGCGGGTAAAATTTTGAAAGGGGAGGAATGCAACTGGCTATTTCGCTGGAGCATTTTTTATAAAAAAGAAAAGCGATAAAAAAGAGAAAGTCACGAGACATTTCTACGATGTTCAAGTGAGACTATAGAGTTCACAATGTCTCTATCACCTATCAGTTTTAACTCGCGATTCTGTACCCTATCTAGAATGTGCAGAACGGTCTTGGGTGCACCAGACCAGATGTGGGCGTTATATTCCAGCTTTGGGCGGATGAATGCCTTGTAGATGGAGGCTGATGAGACGGGGTAAAATATTTTTTTCACCGCTTAAGGAATCCCAGGCATTTTGCAGCACTTTTGGCGACCTCGAATATGTGATCGTTCCATCGAAGACGGTTATTGATGCACTTACCGAGAATGGTAAGCCTTTCGGATTCAGCAATGCAAGTACCATTCAAGGATAATGGTTGAGGGTCTTGATTTCGCTTGAGAGACAGAAGACAGCATGAGGGAACGCCTCTGCCATCCACCTCAAACCTGGGTAGATTGCGAGACGTTTTTTTTTTTTTTTTTTTATTTTATGATTTGCGTGTGCCATAGGGATTATTAATACCCTTATACTGGTTCTCAGGGCACGGGCGGATGGAAAAAGGGCAGGTAGTACGTTCCATAAACGTGTTGTTCAGCTTATGAACGAATCCCTATATTTGACAGAACGTCCGAAGTTGGGCTTGAGGGTGAATTGATGTGCATTCGAAGTGTGACGCGTATTGCGGGTAAAATTTTGAAAGGGGAGGAATGCAACTGGCTATTTCGCTGGAGCATTTTTTATAAAAAAGAAAAGCGATAAAAAAGAGAAGGTCACGAGACATTTCTACGATGTTCAAGTGAGACTATAGAGTTCACAATGTCTCTATCACCTATCAGTTTTAACTCGCGATTCTGTACCCTATCCAGAATGTGCAGAACGGTCTTGGGTGCACCAGACCAGATGTGGGCGTTATATTCCAGCTTTGGGCGGATGAATGCCTTGTAGATGGAGGCTGATGAGACGGGGTAAAATATTTTTTTCACCGCTTAAGGAATCCTAGGCATTTTGCAGCACTTTTGGCGACCTCGAATATGTGATCGTTCCATCGAAGACGGTTATTGATGCACTTACCGAGAATGGTAAGCCTTTCGGATTCAGCAATGCAAGTACCATTCAAGGATAATGGTTGAGGGTCTTGATTTCGCTTGAGAGACAGAACAATTTGGGTTTTATCGTTTAATGAGTGTACCAAAATGCCGCCTAAAACGGGAATACCATCTCCACCCCCGCCATTTGTGCCATCGAAGAAACTGTCGACATTAGGTGGAGGCGCCGAGAATGACGTTCTGAGTTCGGTCGCAAAAATAAATTTAGGCTTAGACCCATAAACATATTACTGCTGCTAATAGATCACTCAATACGGTCGATACAGGTAGGGTGTTGACCTCAAATGAGATCAACGGTGATATGGCAATCAACTCGGCTCCAATTCTTTCCTCGCTAATTACCCATTTTGCTTATCCGATGACATCACACTTTACCACTCCCGTCGTCGCAGTTAGTAGTCCTTTTGATCAAGATAATGCATGTACCGCTACCAATTTATTCAAAGTTAGCGCTATTCAGCTCGCAGGTGTCGTACAACGAAGGAGTTCTATAGTGTCACATTGTTCCAGATCATCCAAGGCTTCCCTCACAAGACGCGTTCAACTGGAGCTGCAAAGACTAGAGGAGGAGAGGGCTTTGGTAGAGGAACGCGAGAGTGAAGAATCGGAGCGCAAGAAAAGAAGAGATGCTGAGTATTTATCCAGGAAATATGACATGTTGACGCAGCTTCATGATTCAGAGAGTGGCGGTGAGGAGAAGCAAGAAGAAGCAAACGCATCTGAATAAAATGTCAGCGGCTGGTTTGGAAAATCGTCTTGGAATCGTTTGCAATCAAGAGAAGCGCCCCGAGTTTGCCGCCTCAAGTTTCCACAACTCAGTGCTGCAGACAAAATTACATACCTTCACAACCGCTACGTCAACACGATCAACGGCAATGCCAGCCTTCGTTTCCGACTATAGCAAACCCGACGAATATCCATCACAACATGATCTCACACCAATCTCAATAGCACAACTTGAATGGAATGCCGTCAAGTTATACTATACCACTTCCGTTACAGCCTTTGCACCGTCAATACCATCAACAACAATGTCACCTCCCATCTTCGCGAGACCAACAGACCTTTCAGGTAAATTCAGCGAATGGGCCCCTAGTGGACCCTCTCTATAGGATGCGACTTGGATCTACAATGGAGTTTCAGTCAACCCAATACGAGAATGCACCGTCGAATGATGTGATTCCTGACACGTCGAATATCGGGATGCCTCAGTACTATCAAGCACAAACCCACGCCCAAACTCCACCATTTTCGACTCATCCTCCTCTGAGCCTAAACGAATCATGTGCTAATACCTTAAATAGAAGCTTAATAGCTGCACATCACCTAATGTCACGCGATCTGCATCCTTTCGGGGGAAACCCTGATGAGTGGCCACTCTTTATCGCCGATTTTAACCGAAGCACAGAGCTTTGTGCATACAACGACGCAAAGAATGTAGTTCGTCTGAGCTGAGCCCTTAGAGGTGAGGCATTAACTGTTGTCAGAAGTCTGCTGATACAGCCGAACTGTGTTCAGCAAGTAATTTCAACACTCAAGATGCTATACGGAAGACCGGAAATAACTAAACACACACAGCTTCGAAAAATTCGGTCCACACCACAGCCCAAAGCTGAGAAACTTGAAACTATCGTGGCCTTTGCCCTGGCAGTAAAATACTTTTGCGCTACTGTTGAGGCTTGTGGTTTGGTTGAGCATTTAAATCATCTTACCTTGATGCAGGAACTAGTGGACAAACTCCCTCCTGCAATACGTCTCAATTGGGCGATCTACAAGCAAACCCTACCAATTTCTACTTGTAGTCTCTTATATTTTAATAGGTGGATCTACCGGATTGCATAAGCTGCCAGCGGAGTCCTCATCCCACTTACAACGTCAGTCGTGGGTGAAAACCGATACGGTGGCAGGAGTGTTAAAGAAAAGGGTTATGTTAATGCTCACTATGAAGAGACACAGGCAAGGAACTTTATCAACGACCACGATGAGGAGACGAAAGAAACATACAATAAACCTCCGGCTTCCAGAAGCACATGTTACGTGTGCGGTGACAAATGTGTTTTTCTTGCGTTATGCACGCAGTTTCAGAAGTTGAGCCGCACCGCAAGGTGGTTGGAAGTAATGAAGCATCATCTATGCCGATGCTGTTTCATAAAACAGGGCAACAATAAATGCAGCTCAATATCGGTTTGCGGAATAAATAACTGCGCCTTTAAGAACCATAGGCTGCTCCACAGCTATCGTACGCAAACCCGTAGTCCTGCACAACAGCATAACGATGAAGCCGCAGTAATACCATGTCAAACCAACCTAGAAAATCTTTCCAAGCACCCACAAAATACCGAAACCATTGGGCTACATTCGCAAAATGAAATAAATAATAAACTTCGAAAAACGAATCCCATTTTATTTCGCATAGTCCCAGTGGTTTTATACAACTGCATACACTTGCATTCCTGGATGATGGATCATCCCTAACGTTGATGGATGAAGAGATTGCAAGACAGCTGCAATTGGATGGCACGCCGCAACCATTATGTATAAGGTGGACTGGGAACACTTCCAGGAATGAGGATAATTCCAAGGTTTTCAGCCTTGAAATTTCTAGCACAGCACCCAACGCACAGAGGTACACCCTTACTGACGTACATACAGTTGAAAACTTGCAGTTGCTATCCCAGGCTCTAAACTAATGCGATCTGCAAATAAAGTATGACCACCCAAAGGGGCTCTCGGTAGTAGCTTACAATAAAGGAGCGGCACGACTGCTTATAGGGCTCAACAAAGCCAAGTTCGGACTTCCATTGAGATCCAAAGAGGGAGGTTCTAAATAGCCAGTCGCAACTAAAACTCATCTTGGATAGATTGTGTTCTACTGAATACGGAAGACACGGATACCCAGCCGAAAACTATAGTTTCCATGCTTGTGACTGTAACGATGCGGATTTACAACAAGTTGTAAAAGATTTTATATGCTCAGATCATTTTGGAGCATCTAATTCCTTGAACATGCTTATGCCCACCGAAGATGCGCGTGCTCTAGACATGTTAAAAATGCATACAGTCCGTAAAAATTCTAAATTTGAAATAATATTGCTTTGAAAATTAAGAAAATTCAGCTACTAAATAGTTTTTCTATGGCTAAAAGGCGATAAGAGTGTCTTCAAAAACGTATGCGCCGTGATTCAGACCTAGCCGAAGTCCTTAATAGGAAAATAGATGAATACGTGTCAAAACGTTATGCGCGAAAGCTCTTAGCAACAGAAATTATTGAAAACAATCATAAATCGTGGTAAATATTGGAAGATTTCCCATGCAAAACCCCAATAAACCAGGAAAACTGAGGCTGGTTTGAGATGCAGCTGCTGCAGTTCATGGCATTTCACTCAACTCGGTACTGCTTAAAGGTCCCGACCAACTTACGTCGTTAACATACGTAATTTTGAAATTCCGAGAGCACAAAATAGCTAGTGACGATGGTAACCTAGATATTTACGTGATGTTGGTGATGACCTTTGGAGCGATATGTTCACCATGCTTAGCGCAATTCGTAAAGAATATGAATGCCGAACACTTCGCAAGGCAGTTTCCGAGGGTGATCCGTTCTATTAAGGACAACCACTACGTAGACGTCTTGATGGATAGCATGGCTACAGAAGCCGAGGCGATCAAACTAGCCCAAGAAATTCGACACATACATGAACAAGGGGGATTTCATATTAGAAACTGGATCTCAAATTCACCAGCAGTCCTTAAAGCACTTAATTCCGAACCGAATGACTTTGAACGCGGACATTGAGTTAGGAACAGAGAAAGTTCTTGGCATGTGGTGGTGTACATCTTCGGATTGTTTTACGTACAAGCTCACCGTCAACTCTAGCCGTGTTGCCTTTCTCCTTGGTTCCCGGCGCTCTACTAAGCGTGAGGTTCTTAGAACACTAATGAGTATGTTCGATCCTTTGGGCTTACAGGCACACTTTCTGATGTATATAAAGGTACTTCTGCAGGAAATTCTACGTTCTAAAATTGACTGGGACGCAGAGATTCAAGACGCAGAACACGAGAAATGGCTAAGATGGGTACGCTACTTACCAGAACTGGAAAAGCTGAGGATTTCAAGGTGTTACATATCTCACACGGCATGGGAAAACGAGACACAGCTACAAGTCTTTGTCGACGCCAGTGAAAATGGATTTGCCGCCGTACCACACATTAGAAACATTGAAAATCATTGCAAAGAATGTACCTTAATTGGGGTAAAGACAAGGGTGGCACCGCTGAAGTCTCTATCTATTCTCCGCCTTGTGCTCAGTTTTATTCTAATTCCTCGTACCTGCATACAGGGTGTGAGTACAGGCAGCCATCTTCTTCCCCCTTACTCGTGGGATCCAAATGTCAAGTTCTTCAAACAAAAATCCAAAAGCGAAGAGTGTAATTCGATCGGGCGCTCCTAGCTCTATAAAAACCGATCAAAGTGTAGGAGTGGAGGAAGAAGCAATTCTTCTCTGTACGTCAGATGAGGAAAGCGTTGGAGCAATTGACGTTAATCTGGAAAATCTTTTTCTAGAATCAAGCAACACTTGCTCCATCGCCAGCTCATCTTTCTCCAATATGTTAACATCCTCCAAGCGCTCTAAAAACTGCAAGTTGACAGTCCGGAGATTTGGGACCAAGAAATGGGAGAAATTAACCGATTGTGAGCGGAAGAGGCTCCATAACGCACGAGCCTACTTGCAGGAACAGTCTTTGGCGGAGTGTAAGCCTATTGCTAGCCATCCAAAGAGAACAGTGACGGCGGAAGTCACGAGCGAGGAAGGGGTTGATGGGACCACCTAAGTCCGCGATAAGCCTCTGCCAGTCAGGACGCAGGGTGATCTCATCAGCCAATCCGGAGCAGAATCGTGATTCAGTGGTATTGCAGAAGCCAATGGATAAAGCCTCTGATTCGACGACTGGGGTAGTCCCAGGGTTGGGTGAGAGTGTGACTCTGGAGGATGCTGGGGTCAAGATGGACACTTCCAGCGTAACAAGCCTCAGCTACTCACGCGGGAGGATACGTCAACACCTTAGCAGCCGCGAGGCGTTCCCTTCGCGGCGAGGAGGGAACGCCTCTGCCATCCACCTCAAACCTGGGTAGATTGCGAGACGTTTTTTTTTTTTTTTTTTTTATTTTATGATTTGCGCGTGCCATAGGGATTATTAATACCCTTATACTGGTTCTCAGGGCACGGGCGGATGGAAAAAGGGCAGGTAGTTCGTTCCATAAACGTGTTGTTCAGCTTATGAACGAATCCCTATATTTGACAGAACGTCCGAAGTTGGGCTTGAGGGTGAATTGATGTGCATTCGAAGTGTGACGCGTATTGCGGGTAAAATTTTGAAAGGGGAGGAATGCAACTGGCTATTTCGCTGGAGCATTTTTTATAAAAAAGAAAAGCGATAAAAAAGAGAAAGTCACGAGACATTTCTACGATGTTCAAGTGAGACTATAGAGTTCACAATGTCTCTATCACCTATCAGTTTTAACTCGCGATTCTGTACCCTATCTAGAATGTGCAGAACGGTCTTGGGTGCACCAGACCAGATGTGGGCGTTATATTCCAGCTTTGGGCGGATGAATGCCTTGTAGATGGAGGCTGATGAGACGGGGTAAAATATTTTTTTCACCGCTTAAGGAATCCCAGGCATTTTGCAGCACTTTTGGCGACCTCGAATATGTGATCGTTCCATCGAAGACGGTTATTGATGCACTTACCGAGAATGGTAAGCCTTTCGGATTCAGCAATGCAAGTACCATTCAAGGATAATGGTTGAGGGTCTTGATTTCGCTTGAGAGACAGAAGACAGCATGAGGGAACGCCTCTGCCATCCACCTCAAACCTGGGTAGATTGCGAGACGTTTTTTTTTTTTTTTTTTTATTTTATGATTTGCGTGTGCCATAGGGATTATTAATACCCTTATACTGGTTCTCAGGGCACGGGCGGATGGAAAAAGGGCAGGTAGTACGTTCCATAAACGTGTTGTTCAGCTTATGAACGAATCCCTATATTTGACAGAACGTCCGAAGTTGGGCTTGAGGGTGAATTGATGTGCATTCGAAGTGTGACGCGTATTGCGGGTAAAATTTTGAAAGGGGAGGAATGCAACTGGCTATTTCGCTGGAGCATTTTTTATAAAAAAGAAAAGCGATAAAAAAGAGAAGGTCACGAGACATTTCTACGATGTTCAAGTGAGACTATAGAGTTCACAATGTCTCTATCACCTATCAGTTTTAACTCGCGATTCTGTACCCTATCCAGAATGTGCAGAACGGTCTTGGGTGCACCAGACCAGATGTGGGCGTTATATTCCAGCTTTGGGCGGATGAATGCCTTGTAGATGGAGGCTGATGAGACGGGGTAAAATATTTTTTTCACCGCTTAAGGAATCCTAGGCATTTTGCAGCACTTTTGGCGACCTCGAATATGTGATCGTTCCATCGAAGACGGTTATTGATGCACTTACCGAGAATGGTAAGCCTTTCGGATTCAGCAATGCAAGTACCATTCAAGGATAATGGTTGAGGGTCTTGATTTCGCTTGAGAGACAGAAGACAGCATGAGGGAACGCCTCTGCCATCCACCTCAAACCTGGGTAGATTGCGAGACGTTTTTTTTTTTTTTTTTTTTATTTTATGATTTGCGCGTGCCATAGGGATTATTAATACCCTTATACTGGTTCTCAGGGCACGGGCGGATGGAAAAAGGGCAGGTAGTACGTTCCATAAACGTGTTGTTCAGCTTATGAACGAATCCCTATATTTGACAGAACGTCCGAAGTTGGGCTTGAGGGTGAATTGATGTGCATTCGAAGTGTGACGCGTATTGCGGGTAAAATTTTGAAAGGGGAGGAATGCAACTGGCTATTTCGCTGGAGCATTTTTTATAAAAAAGAAAAGCGATAAAAAAGAGAAGGTCACGAGACATTTCTACGATGTTCAAGTGAGACTATAGAGTTCACAATGTCTCTATCACCTATCAGTTTTAACTCGCGATTCTGTACCCTATCCAGAATGTGCAGAACGGTCTTGGGTGCACCAGACCAGATGTGGGCGTTATATTCCAGCTTTGGGCGGATGAATGCCTTGTAGATGGAGGCTGATGAGACGGGGTAAAATATTTTTTTCACCGCTTAAGGAATCCTAGGCATTTTGCAGCACTTTTGGCGACCTCGAATATGTGATCGTTCCATCGAAGACGGTTATTGATGCACTTACCGAGAATGGTAAGCCTTTCGGATTCAGCAATGCAAGTACCATTCAAGGATAATGGTTGAGGGTCTTGATTTCGCTTGAGAGACAGAAGACAGCATGAGGGAACGCCTCTGCCATCCACCTCAAACCTGGGTAGATTGCGAGACGTTTTTTTTTTTTTTTTTTTTATTTTATGATTTGCGCGTGCCATAGGGATTATTAATACCCTTATACTGGTTCTCAGGGCACGGGCGGATGGAAAAAGGGCAGGTAGTACGTTCCATAAACGTGTTGTTCAGCTTATGAACGAATCCCTATATTTGACAGAACGTCCGAAGTTGGGCTTGAGGGTGAATTGATGTGCATTCGAAGTGTGACGCGTATTGCGGGTAAAATTTTGAAAGGGGAGGAATGCAACTGGCTATTTCGCTGGAGCATTTTTTATAAAAAAGAAAAGCGATAAAAAAGAGAAGGTCACGAGACATTTCTACGATGTTCAAGTGAGACTATAGAGTTCACAATGTCTCTATCACCTATCAGTTTTAACTCGCGATTCTGTACCCTATCCAGAATGTGCAGAACGGTCTTGGGTGCACCAGACCAGATGTGGGCGTTATATTCCAGCTTTGGGCGGATGAATGCCTTGTAGATGGAGGCTGATGAGACGGGGTAAAATATTTTTTTCACCGCTTAAGGAATCCTAGGCATTTTGCAGCACTTTTGGCGACCTCGAATATGTGATCGTTCCATCGAAGACGGTTATTGATGCACTTACCGAGAATGGTAAGCCTTTCGGATTCAGCAATGCAAGTACCATTCAAGGATAATGGTTGAGGGTCTTGATTTCGCTTGAGAGACAGAAGACAGCATGAGGGAACGCCTCTGCCATCCACCTCAAACCTGGGTAGATTGCGAGACGTTTTTTTTTTTTTTTTTTTTATTTTATGATTTGCGCGTGCCATAGGGATTATTAATACCCTTATACTGGTTCTCAGGGCACGGGCGGATGGAAAAAGGGCAGGTAGTACGTTCCATAAACGTGTTGTTCAGCTTATGAACGAATCCCTATATTTGACAGAACGTCCGAAGTTGGGCTTGAGGGTGAATTGATGTGCATTCGAAGTGTGACGCGTATTGCGGGTAAAATTTTGAAAGGGGAGGAATGCAACTGGCTATTTCGCTGGAGCATTTTTTATAAAAAAGAAAAGCGATAAAAAAGAGAAGGTCACGAGACATTTCTACGATGTTCAAGTGAGACTATAGAGTTCACAATGTCTCTATCACCTATCAGTTTTAACTCGCGATTCTGTACCCTATCCAGAATGTGCAGAACGGTCTTGGGTGCACCAGACCAGATGTGGGCGTTATATTCCAGCTTTGGGCGGATGAATGCCTTGTAGATGGAGGCTGATGAGACGGGGTAAAATATTTTTTTCACCGCTTAAGGAATCCTAGGCATTTTGCAGCACTTTTGGCGACCTCGAATATGTGATCGTTCCATCGAAGACGGTTATTGATGCACTTACCGAGAATGGTAAGCCTTTCGGATTCAGCAATGCAAGTACCATTCAAGGATAATGGTTGAGGGTCTTGATTTCGCTTGAGAGACAGAAGACAGCATTGTGTTTTAGATGCATTAAATTCCATTCTATTAATTAAACCCCATTTGGTTATGCTGTCCAGATCGGAATTTAATGTGTTAAACTTACATACGTTGCCGTTCCCTTTCTACGGCCGAAGAGCAGGGACGTGAGTTAGGGAACGAATATGAAAAACTGAGGATACTGTCATCAGCGAAGGAATGATTTGGATTAGAAGTAGCAGACGGATCTTGACAAATGCTGTTTTCCATCTACTCGGAAAGAGCCCAGAAGAGTAGGATAGACAGAAAAGCTTACGCAGAGGTTTTGCCAGCGTAGAAAAACACCTCTTCAGAACTATGGGGTGGATACCATGGTTTTTTTGTTGGATTGAGCCAGGGATGTGTAATCTTCATAGATACTAATAGCCCGAGTGCTACTAGCATGCACGATTCGCAAACCTGAGTAATCGATGCCAGGAATACGCCTACATACTAAACACACACCCTACGCACTACAACCACTTTCCCCGCGGGACTGCCGTTAGGTATTACTTCGCGGGGCTGGTTAGCAATTTATGCTATGCTTCTTGTGTCAGCTTCTTCCGCAGCTTCAGCTGCACTTCTTAGCTCTTTTTGTAGAGTTGGGGAGATACCATGTGGACCAGCGGATTTGTGTATGTTAAGACCTTTGAGTACGCCTGCAACTGTACGAGTGCGAAAGTGGACTTGTCCGATGGAAAATTCAACGCTCTCAAGTACAGGCGGAGACAAGGCACTATCTGGCAGGGTGGAGTTCTCTGCAAAGTGAGCAGCAAGCAGATTGGCCTTGTCTAAGGAGCTAACAGCTGGAATGTCATTATAAATAAGCGTTGGGATGGCAGGCGATGCGGAATTTTTAATATTTTTGACGAATGACCAAAAATGTTTACTACCTTTGGGACATTGTAGAATTTTTTGCCTCACTTTTTGGTCATGCAAGAATTTTACACGTCGAATATGAGCATTGCAGTCATTTCTGGCTTGTTTAAACTTCTTTCGGTTTCCCTCAGATTTGTTGGCTTTATAAGACCGAAAACTTACATCTTTCAACCTGATAGCCTCCTTGCAGCTCCGGTCGAACCACGAGTTTGCCTTAGGTTTGATTATTTTTACTCTGTTAGGAATAAAGGCATCCATACCTAAGAGGATGGTGTCAGTAATCATATCAGCGGCGGCATCCACGTCGCTATCGAGGAAGCATGGCGACCAGTTAAAACTCCTAAAGAAACTGTTACGACCGTCCCGGTCGCCTTTCTCGTAACGCCACACTTTTCTTTTGGGAGTTTTTTCCTTAACTGTGTGGTCGGAGTACGAAAATTTAGCTGATACGATGTTGTGGTCAGACCGGCCTAGAGGCGCTAAAACATCAGTGATGTATTTATCAGGGTGTGAGGTAAGAAACAAGTCCAGAGTGTTGGCAGAATGACTTCCAATGCCCGGTATACGTGTAGGCTCATTTACAAGCTGAGTCAAATTGTTTATCTCAGCGAAAAGCTCAGCATACCTTCCTTCGGGTGCTGTCTGGCCAGAATGTGGAAGCCACTCCGAATTGTGTATATTAAAATAGCCCGCAATGACGATTTCAGTATGAGGTTACAGGGAGACAATTCGTGTGATGGATCGGACATCGCATCAAATTCGTTAAAAGTCGAGTTGCTATCCGCACTAGGGCTTCTGTAGATAAAACAGTAGTGGATTATTTGCTTATGGACGGTGAATTTTAGGCATTTGTAATTAAATTCCGGATTGGAATAGTAAAAACATAAAAACACAACTCTGACGCTACTAAGCGAAGCCGTGAAGTAAAGATCCTAAGTATAACTTGCCAAAACAAATTATCGCCGGTGTTATGCCCAAACGACAATCAGCTGTGGTTCGCTATTCAGAAAAACACTCACGGTCCGCTATACGGAGGCACAATCTATTACAAGTCTGTACAACTGCTCGCATACGCCGACGATATAGACATTATCGGAAGATCTCAGCGGGCTGTCACCGGTGCTTTTGCAAGCATTGAGGCGGAAGCGGCCAAAATGGGTTTGGCGATAAACGAGGGCAAAACCAAGTATATGCTGTCAACTAGAAGGGAAAACCAACATCGACGAATTGGACAAAACGTCACCGTGGGCAGCTATAACTTCGAGGTAGTAAGGGACTTTGTCTACCTTGGCTCTGCTATAAATTCAGCAAACAAAATCAGCGCAGAAATCAATCGAAGAATAACTCTTGCCAATCGCTGTTTTTTTGGGCTTATAAGGCAATTCAACAGTAAAGCCCTCTCTCGAACAACTAAGGAGACTCTATATAAGACCTTGATCATCCCAGTCCTGCTTTACGGCGCTGAAACATGGACTTTATTAAAAGAGGATGAAGATATCCTTGGTCGCTTCGAGAGAAAAATTCTTCGTAAGATTTTCGGTCCCGTTTGCGTTGACGGGTTTTGGAGGAGAAGATTCAATCACGAACTATACGAGCTGTACAGCGACATCGACCTAGTCAAAAAACTGCGTATTGGACGTCTGAGATGGCTAGGACATGTAGAGCGAATGGACACCAACGCTCCGGCCCGCAGAGTCTTCGAATCTAACCCCGAGGGACGACGCAGTAGAGGGAATTATCGCCGTAGGTGGCGCGCACAAGTTCAAGGGGACCTCGACCAACTTGGAGTGCGCAACTGGAGGCAATTAGCTAAATACCGAGCTAAATGGAGAGGCTTGTTGGTTGAGGCCCAGGTTCACCCCGAACTGTAGCGCCACCTAAGTAAGTAAGTCCGCTATACATCAGATGTTACGCTCTCTTAATCATCGCAATTGAAAGCATGTAAAGAACATGCGACAATTGCGATGACTAAGAAGCGCAACAGCGAGTGAGGGAATAAAGGCATCCATACCTAAGAGGATGGTGTCAGTAATCATATCAGCGGCGGCATCCACGTCGCTATCGAGGAAGCATGGCGACCAGTTAAAACTCCTAAAGAAACTGTTACGACCGTCCCGGTCGCCTTTCTCGTAACGCCACACTTTTCTTTTGGGAGTTTTTTCCTTAACTGTGTGGTCGGAGTACGAAAATTTAGCTGATACGATGTTGTGGTCAGACCGGCCTAGAGGCGCTAAAACATCAGTGATGTATTTATCAGGGTGTGAGGTAAGAAACAAGTCCAGAGTGTTGGCAGAATGACTTCCAATGCCCGGTATACGTGTAGGCTCATTTACAAGCTGAGTCAAATTGTTTATCTCAGCGAAAAGCTCAGCATACCTTCCTTCGGGTGCTGTCTGGCCAGAATGTGGAAGCCACTCCGAATTGTGTATATTAAAATAGCCCGCAATGACGATTTCAGTATGAGGTTACAGGGAGACAATTCGTGTGATGGATCGGACATCGCATCAAATTCGTTAAAAGTCGAGTTGCTATCCGCACTAGGGCTTCTGTAGATAAAACAGTAGTGGATTATTTGCTTATGGACGGTGAATTTTAGGCATTTGTAATTAAATTCCGGATTGGAATAGTAAAAACATAAAAACACAACTCTGACGCTACTAAGCGAAGCCGTGAAGTAAAGATCCTAAGTATAACTTGCCAAAACAAATTATCGCCGGTGTTATGCCCAAACGACAATCAGCTGTGGTTCGCTATTCAGAAAAACACTCACGGTCCGCTATACGGAGGCACAATCTATTACAAGTCTGTACAACTGCTCGCATACGCCGACGATATAGACATTATCGGAAGATCTCAGCGGGCTGTCACCGGTGCTTTTGCAAGCATTGAGGCGGAAGCGGCCAAAATGGGTTTGGCGATAAACGAGGGCAAAACCAAGTATATGCTGTCAACTAGAAGGGAAAACCAACATCGACGAATTGGACAAAACGTCACCGTGGGCAGCTATAACTTCGAGGTAGTAAGGGACTTTGTCTACCTTGGCTCTGCTATAAATTCAGCAAACAAAATCAGCGCAGAAATCAATCGAAGAATAACTCTTGCCAATCGCTGTTTTTTTGGGCTTATAAGGCAATTCAACAGTAAAGCCCTCTCTCGAACAACTAAGGAGACTCTATATAAGACCTTGATCATCCCAGTCCTGCTTTACGGCGCTGAAACATGGACTTTATTAAAAGAGGATGAAGATATCCTTGGTCGCTTCGAGAGAAAAATTCTTCGTAAGATTTTCGGTCCCGTTTGCGTTGACGGGTTTTGGAGGAGAAGATTCAATCACGAACTATACGAGCTGTACAGCGACATCGACCTAGTCAAAAAACTGCGTATTGGACGTCTGAGATGGCTAGGACATGTAGAGCGAATGGACACCAACGCTCCGGCCCGCAGAGTCTTCGAATCTAACCCCGAGGGACGACGCAGTAGAGGGAATTATCGCCGTAGGTGGCGCGCACAAGTTCAAGGGGACCTCGACCAACTTGGAGTGCGCAACTGGAGGCAATTAGCTAAATACCGAGCTAAATGGAGAGGCTTGTTGGTTGAGGCCCAGGTTCACCCCGAACTGTAGCGCCACCTAAGTAAGTAAGTCCGCTATACATCAGATGTTACGCTCTCTTAATCATCGCAATTGAAAGCATGTAAAGAACATGCGACAATTGCGATGACTAAGAAGCGCAACAGCGAGTGAGTAGGGATGGGAAAGATGGAGAGACCCGGCACTGATTTTTTTTTTTTCCTTTACACTGCACTTGCACTGCACTGATGGGAAATTGGGCGCGCGAGTTACGGCATCCACTTGCACCCCTGTCGCCCCCTAAGCCAACAGGTTCATCGCCCAGCACATCGAAGTTACAGCAGCCACCTGCACCCCTGTCGCCCTAAGCCAACAGGTTCATCAAGGTTCAAATACATAATTATTGTAACATCAGCAATCATATTGTAACATCAACCTCATTGTAATTTTAGATTTTATTACATTTTACTTTTGTACATTGCAAAGGTGCATGGAAATTGCTTACTGCCGAATTTCCGGCCCAATTTAATTCCCATAGAATCATGCATGCACCTTCGCAATAGCTAGGTTTCAAGTTTAAGTTTCGAATTGTTTGTTTTAGTTGAATAAAATTCATTGTTAAATTAACATCTTCGTCTTCTTTTTTTATTAAACCGCGGCTTCCCTCATATAACTGGCACAGTCGTTAGTCCGGTGAACGGTTGATTAAACCTTATAACTGTTGAAATTGTGTACAAACCTATCAAAACATTACATCGCGTAATAATTAGCAAAAAAAGAAAGCACTGTTGATAGTGAAGTAACAACCGTGAGGTACAACTGTGTGTGCGAATAAATCAAACAGTGCATCATCTAATAACAGTAGTAACCAAGAACAATTAAAACTGAAAATCAGCCGTTGGGTTTTGACCCTTAATCATCGTTGGACCAAAAACTTCAAGCTCAAACTTCAAATTAACCGCAGACCGCAATGTTGATCATCAGTACTATCCTTGGGGGCATGTGTGCGTAAGTCGTGCTGTTTAGAATAAGTCAATTCTGCGATCCCTATTGAAGGGCACTCCAGAAATCAAATTTTAACAAAATATATAGAATATAAGATAATATAAATATATATAAAACAAACCATTCTGCGTTCCCTATTGAAGGGCAGTCCAGAAATCAAATTTTAACAAAATATATAGAACATAGGAGAAAATAAATATATATAAAATAAACCATTCTGCGATCCCTATTGAAGGGCATTCCAGAAAACAAGTTTAACAAATACATATATCAAATAAACCATTCTGCTATCCCTATTAAAGGGCACTCCAGAAAACAAGTTTAACAAATACATATATATAAAATAAACTATTCTGCAATCCCTATTGAAGGGCACTCCAGAGAACCAAGTTTAACAAATACATATACATAAAATAAACTATTCTGCGATCCCTATTGAAGGACACACCAGAAAGCAAGTTTAACAAATAATACACATAGAAAGTATATACGTAAAACCATTGAATAAAAACATAAGCTCATATCTATAACATATAAAAAGATAGCAACATACATATATATATATATTAAATAGATCCACTACCCTATATTTCAACCGAATGCCTAAGCAAGGTCCCAAAAAGCAAACATCCTTTTTTCCCTATAATCTGAGGCGATTATCCAAAAGCCTGTCCTCCATTCATCAGGAAAGAAATCTAGGTAGTTCTTCTTCAAGTAATAACCCCACAAAAATGCTTGCTGAACAATCAACTTCGGGTAACTCAGACCAAGCATCGGTTAGTATAACTATCGACCATAACGACATATTTAACTCATTGAGGGTTCCTGATGCCATCAAGGATCTACCCAAATTCGACGGGAACCCGCGCCTCCTCTACGAGTTCCTTAACAACGTCGAAGAAATCCTCCTCTACATAAGAGGAACCGATAACACACCGTATGGCCAAATACTTTTAAGAGCCATACGAAATAAGGTAGAAGGCCAAGCGAACGAAGTACTAAACATGTAGGGGACTCCGCTTGTCTGGGACGAAATAAAGGGAAACATAATACTACACTACTCTGACAAGCGCACGGAAACGTCGCTTATCAGAGATCTTCACAACATAAGTCAGGGTAATAAAACGGTAGAATCGCTCTACGGTGAAATTATAGAAATTCAATCAGCCCTATGTGACAACATGTTGATCCACGAAAAGGATCAAAATGTGATCAAGGCGAAAAAATATCTTTACTCCGAGATGTGCCTCAACTCCCTTTTGAGCAGTCTTAATGAACCTCTTGATTCCAGAGTAAGGACCATGCAGCCTTAACATGTTGCACAAAAGAGCAAAATATCTCTTACCAAAAGATCAACCAGTACCCCAGATTTCAACCGTACAATACCTAAAACCCCTATAATTCTAGTCGAACTCAGACAAAACCAAGTTACAACCCCTATCAAAGTAATTGGCGACAAAATAACGCGAATCCTCGGGCACTACCTAACAGAGCGAGTCAACCAGGATTCCAAGAACACAAACCTTCGCACCCCTTTAACAAAAATAACAATAGTACACAGTACAATAGACCACGAAGGTCTACCCATATTTCGTACCCAACATAATTCATACCCCAAATTCAAAGCAAACCCAACAGACAAGAAATTCAAATTTTAACTTCCAAGAAATCTCCAACCCAAACAACAATTTCCTTCCGGAACTAGAAAAACCACAAAAGACTAAGAAACCACACAATAACCCCTTTCAGCAACTGGATCGATACTTCAACACAGGTCTAACCAACATTGCAGATAGAGAACATTTTTCCAAAGTAGCCTCGATGAGCGAACAGGCTACATAAACTCCAAAACCCATCCGACCACATTACCTTTCATAAATATATGTTCCCCATTTGTTCCTTTTGGACACAGGTGCGTCAACTTCTTTCATCAACCCAGATTATATACCTCACGGGGAACGACTCGCTTGCGAACCTGTTACTATAACAACAGTCTTTAGAAAATATCAACTTAAAACACAAGTTAATCTACCAATTTTTACGGAATTTAATCAAAACGGATTCCTCAGATTCCTTATTTTCAGATCTCATAATTTCTTCGATGGCCTCCTTGGCCTAGATGTACTTCTAAAATTAAATGCAAAAATAGACCTTGAAAAGAAAATCTTTGTCATTAAGAACTCTGTTATAGGCATCAACCTAAAAGCAAACGAATCTTCTGGTCAAATAACAATCCCCGCACATTCTAAAGTTCTTGCAAGACTCCCCGTAAATAAAAAAAGCGATGATATTTTTATAAACTCCTTAGAGCTCAAGCCAGGACTTTGTATAACACAAGGCCACTACAAAGCCGAAAATGGGCAAAGCACTTTGGAAATAACAAACTATTCCAAAAATAATGAAAACTTAATCATAGAAGAACCTTTGGAGGCAGAAGAATATGAACCGGTACACTTCATCGAACTAAACAATTGGAACCTAGAGACTAACAAAGATAAAAGTACCTCTAAGAAAAACATTACCCATCTAATCCGAACTAACCATTTGAATCTCGAAGACCGACTTCTAAAACTGTGCAAACAATATAGCGACATTATGTATGTAGAAGGTTCACAAATCTAATTAAACACAAAATAAATACAACTGACGAAATCCCCATTTCCACCAAATCCTATAGATACCCGTTTGCACATAAACAGGAAGTTCAAGAACAAATCTTGAGGATGTTGGAACAAGGCATAATTCGTCAAAGCTAAAGTGGAGACTAGTCATTGACTATCTCTGACCGATATCCACTTCCCAATATCAGCGATATATTGGATAAACTAGGAAGATGCATGTATTTTGGTACTCTCGATCTGGCAAGCGGGTTTAACCATATCGAGATGGACCCTAAACATATCCAAAAAACAGGATTCACGGTGGAGGGAGGACACTACGAATATCTTAGAATGCCGTTTGGATTAAAAAATGCTCCATCTACTTTCCAACGTGTGATGGACAATGTTCTCAGAGAGTTAGTGAGTAAAATTTGTCTCGTCTACTTAGACGACATCATAATTTACTCCACTTCACTCCAAGAACATATTGAAAGCATAAAATTGGTCTTTGAAAAATTACGCAGTTCGAACTTCAAAATTTAGATGGACAAGTGCGAGTTTTTACAGCGAGAAATCACATTTTTGGGTCACATTGTGACACCCGAGGGTATTAAACCAAACCCCAATAAAATTCATGCCATTAAAAACTTCCCAATCCCAAAAACACCTCAAGAAATCAAATCCTTTCTTGGCTTAATCAATTACTATCGAAAATTCATAAAGGACCTAACAAATCTGACCAAACCCCTCAATAATTGTCTTAAGAAGCGAGTCTCAATTTCCATAGACCAAAATTATATTGAAGCCTTTGAGACATGTAAAAATCTTCTAACAAATGATCCGATCCTAACATATCCAGACTTCACCAAGCAAAGCAAATACAAATGCGGACGCCCTCAGTCGTATCAAGATAATCAACCCAGGCGGGAATACCCAAAAAATTTACAACAATGATGAAGACTTGGAGGCAATTTACAGCGCTCATGAAGATCTAAACAATGGAATACCCATATCCGAACGATCTCTGAATGACTTCAATATACAAGCTGTACTAGAAATCCATGAAAGAGGATCTCCGATGACGGTTGAAACCATTTTTAAGAAGACGAACTTTAACCAACTTCAACAACGTCGAAGTATACGAAGACAAACATTCAATGAAGACATAATGATAGACATTTTCAAGAATTTTCCGGAATAAAGCCTTTCGTCTAGTCAGATGTACGGAAATCCTAAATGACATACGACAATTAGATGATAAAGAGAAACTCTACCACGAACGCTCAAACCACAGAGGAATCAATGAAACTTATCTTCATTTAAAACGCGATTCCTATTTCCCGAATATGAAGAGCATAATCACAAAAACTCTTAATAATTGCGAGCAATGTAAACTAGTCTAATATGATCGAAACCCTCCAAAACCAAATTACGTCAAACCCGAAAACCCATCTAAACCTTTGGAAATCCTTCACATCGACATCTATTCACTAAATAACAACCAAATTCTCACGATCATCGACTAATTTTCCACATTCGCCTGTGGTTATACCCTTAGATGCACAAGTAGTATAACTATCCTGAAAAATTTAAGACAATACATCAGCCTATAGGGCATCCCCAAGAAAATTGTATGCGATCAGGGCTCAGAGTTCGTCGCAAACATTTTCCAAGACTTCTGCAGACAACACGAAATCGCTCTACATTTCACATCCTTCCAACAAACATCTAGTAACTCTCCCGTAGAGAGATTACATTCAACCCTGACGGAAATTTACCGAATTATACTCTCAAAGCGAAAAGAAAATAAACTCACTTTTGAATATGACGAAATCTTATCGGAAACGTTCATAACATATAACAACGCCATTCATTCGATAACAAACCATACACCGCACGAATTATTCTTCGGCAGGCCATATAAATTTTTCAAAACACTAAAATTCTCAGACGAACATGAATATCTCCTCAAACTTAATAAATTTCTCGATACACTGTACCCTAAAATACAAGAAAAGGTTGAAATAATTACCAAGGCAAGAATAGAACACCTAAACGAATCAAGGGAAGAGCCAGAAGAAGTACAGGTCGACGTATTGTCTTCAGGAAGGAGGCTAGGCGAAACAAGATAACATCCAGATTCTCCAAACACATAACAAAAACATCCTTACAAAACGATATAAAACAATTCATAAAAGTAAACTAAGAAAAAAACCCAAAATAATTTAGATCAAATTATATGTATGTACGTACACTATATAAACACTTATAAACATTTATGGAATATGAATGTTAACATAGTAGTGTGGTTATAGAATATGACTATGAGACTTTTTAAATATAAAATATAATATTTAATAACAATACTTTCATATTCATTCACGGAATATGAGCGTATATAGAATGGCATAGTCATGGCATATGATTATAAAGTATATATATTACTTAACTCCAAAATTACACCTTCCCTTTCCCACCTTCTTGACTAACAGGAACACTGCACTCTTCGTTTATATGTATTTAATATTTTCTCCTCCTTTAGAATTCCACTAAGCTCCACTCAATTAATTGAGGTCTATAACATACCAAGAAACCGAAGTATCTTACCATTGCGTTTAGGGCCTGCTAAAATAATCACTAACTACCACAATCTCATACACATCATCAGACTGGAAGACTACAAAAATAACATTAACGACATTAACATCTCACTCGACGCATTTCAAAAACATGCGACCCTTACTAACTGTGTACTAATTACTAGACTCAAACTTAAAGAACTTGAGAAAAAGCTCCTAACGTTATACCCATTCCAAAGACAAAAGAGAGGACTAATTGACGGTCTAGGATCCGCTATCAAATTTGTCACGGGTAACATGGATGCTCGGGATGCTCAGAACATTAACAATCAAATAGAATACATATACACTAACACACACAATGTTACTGACACTATACTAAATCAAACACTCGATCAACTTCCAGATGATGGAACGATTTAAAACTATCACATCACACATTAACAATGAACAATAGGCAATATAGTCATATTTTAAAAACACGGCTAACAAAATTAAACACGAAGAAGATATGATTATTGAAACACAATACCTTAATCAAATAAATTATAACATTGACCTACTAACCGATCATATTACAAACATAGCTGAGGCAGTGATCCTTTCCAAATTAAATACTATTCCAAAACTACTACTAAACTTAGATGAATTAAAATTAATTGAAGCTAAATTAAGCAAACAAAACGTAAATGTAATATCTAACGAACATATATATGAGTTCCTAAGCTTACAGGCCTATTACAATAAATCGAACATTATATTTAATATACATATACCAAACTTTTCTAATGACCAATATTACCTCTACCATATAGTACCACTACCTATAAATGAAACCAAAAACATAATATTAGAACCTTATATAACTCTAAACGAAAACAAAATGAAGCACTTTAAAGCACTATGCCCCAAAGTAGAAGGAACGTACTACTGCAATCAACCAACCACGCAAGAATATTCCAGAACCTCAAGACGCATCGGAAACTTGATGACCAACAAAGCAGCACAATGCCCTCTTAGCGACATGGGAAAAATCCAAACTATTACACAGCCAGAACCAAATTTTATTCTGTTTATAAATATGCCAGATACACTAATCAGTTCTAATTGCAGCACCAAAACGCTAACAGTTAAAGGCACAGCATTAGTACACTTCAAAGATTGCGACGTCACAGTAAATGACATAACCTATCGAGATGATGCAAACACCTTTTGGGACGAGGTACACATCCTCTCGCCACCAAACAACAACTTATCCGCCAATTCCACGACCGATGTCCTAAGCCTGCAGAAACTGAGAGATGTCACCTTCCAGGCAGACGCAAAACTAGAAAATCTAAAGATCACCCCCCAACAGCTTACACAATCACAAATGCATCAGCAGCTGCATTCATCCTGGCAATCATCATCACCATCATCATAACCACCAGAAAGAAAGACAGCAACGACAAGCCACCAACGCTCCAATCCTTCGCTACTGCCTCAATGACGTCACTTTACTCACTCAACTCAGCACCAACTACGTCATTTTGTCGCTCTATGCTAACGGGGAGGAGATACGGCAGCCACTTGCACCCCTGTCGCCCCCTAAGCCAACAGGTTCATCGCCCAGCACATCGAAGTTACAGCAGCCACCTGCACCCCTGTCGCCCTAAGCCAACAGGTTCATCAAAGTTCAAATACATAATTATTGTAACATCAGCAATCATATTGTAACATCAACCTCATTGTAATTTTAGATTTTATTACATTTTACTTACATTTTATTTGTACGTTGCAAAGGTGCATGGAAATTGCTTACTGTCTGCTGAATTTTCGGCCCAATTTAATTCCCATAGAATCATGCATGCACCTTCGCAAAAGCTAGGTTTCAAGTTTAAGTTTCGAATTGTTTGTTTTAGTTGAATAAAGTTCATTGTTAAATGACCATCTTCGCCTTTTTTTTTATTAAACCGCGGCTTCCCTCATATAACTCGCGCGATGGATGAAATTGTTTGGGTAATTGTAATTAATTATTTTATTATTTATATATGTATGGTGTTATATTATTTATATATGCAGCGTAGGGCAAACTAGGCGAACAGGTTGGAGACTGTTCGATTCGAGGAGGGAAAGCCTCTTGCCATCCACCTCAGTCTCGGACAGACTCAACCCCTCCGCCAACCGTCTCGGATGGGGCCACAAGGTTTACTGCCGAGCCGGTTACGGGTTGTTCCAAGAGAGGTAGGCACGAAGACACGACATCGCCGCCAACACGAAGAATCAGCAAAAAAGCAAAGATGGCATCTGGAAAAGAAAAAGCTAATCTTCAGGTGGCGATCGTCGACTTCAATAACCCTGACCGCAAGTTATCCGGTGACCAATGGAGGCTGGGAACTATCCCTTTCTTTGAGCAGCTCACCACCTTCAAAGGCTTCAAGGTCATGTCGTGTGACAACGAGACGACACTAAATTGACTCAAAGCCTTCGTAACCAGCACGCAGGCTCCATAGACGAATGCCGACCTGCGAGTCTGTAAGCGTAACGACATCTACATATCAAATACTTTTCCTTCTTTTTCTTGCCACTTGAGCATCACTGGCCGCTGAGGCCATATGTATATATATATTTATGATGAAATAAAGACATTCCATTTTTATTTATTCAAGAAGGCGCTTGCTTTTATTTTTTTCTCCCAGCACGTAATCCTCATATTGCACAAAGGATCCGCGATCAACAGCCACACGAGAAAAAAAAACCTGCTCGAATTTACTAGACCTAAAGGACGTATTCTAATTCCGGGCCTACACATTCCTAGAGAACGGCTAGAGAAAATCTCCAACACCTCAACCTTAAGCTCTATAGCGAAAACTGGGAGGTGCTAGAAGTGGGTACCCATACTGAAGCCGAAACTGAGATCGTGGTCTTGCTCAACCACAAGTCTATGCCCATCTTAAGGAGATACAACTATAAGGTTCGCATTGGAATTACCCGTTGCAAAGTTAGACCTTTAGTTAAGATGGACGAAAGGAAAAGAAGGAAGGCGGGTGATAAGGAAAATCAATAATGAAGATTGCACAAATAAACCTTCACCATAGCATAGCAGCTAGCGCCAACCTCATCTATCTCATGAGAAATAGGAATATAGGCATTGCCCTAATTCAAGAACCATGGATTTCACGTGGTAAAATAAGTGGGTTAAGCCATAAAGACCTTATTACATACAGCATTGAACCGCTAAACGCGGAATGTAAGAACAGAACATGCATTGTAGCTAGGAAACGGATTAAATTGTTTTTTATCTAGATACAGCAACGAGGACCAAACAGTGGTAAGGCTTGAACGGAGGGGGCTTTCTCCACTGATTTTATCAGCCGTATACATACCTTTTGATGTCATGGAGGAACTGCCATCCATACTTACCCCCTCTCTTGTACAAAAAGCGGAACAGGAAAGATGGGATTTGCTGCTGGGGTGTGATGCCAACTCTCATCTTTCTCAATAGGAAAGCAGCGACACAAACTTACGCGGTGAGTCTTTGTTTGAGTTTATAATTGAAAATAATCTTATTATAGTGAATAGAGGTAATGAACCTACTTTTGTAGTAAAGAACAGGCAAGAAGTTATAGATGTAACTTTAGTCAGTAACTCAAATACCCTAATTATTGACAAGTGGAACGTGATGGGGAAGGATTCTTACTCTGACCACAAAATGATCAAATTCTTCGTGGGTAGCAACTACGACACGCCCAAACCATACAGGAACCCCAGGAAAACCAATTGGGATCACTTCAGAAACGGGGTGAGGAAAGGTGTCAGATCCCTGCAGGATAGTAACTAGCTAGGACCTGCTGGCATCGACCGCAAGGCTGAGGATATTACATCCATCGTTAATGAGGCCTATATCAAAGCATGTCCAGAAACCAAAAGAAAAGATAAAAAATCACCACTATGGCGGTCGACTGAAGTAGCAAACATTAGGAGAATAACCAGACACCTTCTAAATATAGCCAAAAGAACAAAGTTAAAAGCGGACTGGGATCAATATAAGTCCAGTCAGAGAAATTTCAAAAATGAGACACATAAGGCCAAACGCCACTCTTGGCGGCACTTCTGTAATGAAATCAAGGGTACAACAGAATCTGCGAGACTGAGGAAAATCCTATACAGAGAATCAAAAACTTTTGGATCTCTCAAGGAACCCGACGGAAGGTGGACTGACTCATGTGCAGAATCACTTAGCTCCCTGCTAAAAGCGCACTTTCCGGGTTGTACGACCCATCTAGATAATAACATCAAAACCAACAGTAGTTTTGTAACGGAAACTCCTAGACAATCAAGGGGCCTTTAACAATGTCAAAACGGACGCGGTTCATAGAACTCTAACGAACCTCAATACCAACTACCAACAGTAGTTTTGTAACAGAAACTCCGACTGATCTTATTACAGAGGAAAGAATTGGATCATTCTCTCCCTATAAATCGCCAGGACTCGACGGGATTATCCCGATCATGTTACAGAAAACAGTAACCACAATCATCCCGGTACTTAAAGAACTATACCTCAACAGCCTTATTTGGGGGTATATACTTAGAGCATGGAAAGAGGTTAAAGTACCCAAGGCCGGTACGGCAAGCCACACTACTGCGAAATACTTTAGGCCAATAAGCCTTACCTCCTTTGTCCTAAAGACCTTTAAAAGACTAGCTGAGATATACATCCGTAGTAAACTACGCCGCGTTGACATATCCCCAGCGCAGCACGCCTATATGAAAGGAAAATCGTAGAGACAGCATTGCACTGTGTTGTCGGCTCAAAAGAAAAATCATTGAAAGACAAAGAATATACATTAGCCGCTTTCCTAGAAATTGAAGGAGCCTATAACAATGTCAAGAAGGACGCGGTTCATAGAAGTCTAACGAACCTCAATATTCACAACCCCGTGATAAAATGGATCGTCAATATGCTAGAGGAAAGACATATTAATGTTGAACTTGGAGGAACAAAGCTTGAAGTCTATGCCTCAAGTGGCACCCCTCAAGGAGGGGTTATATCCCCACTGCTGTGGGTTATTGTCCTTCGTAAACTCAGAAGCAGCGGCGTCAAAACCATAGCCTATGCGGACGACGTTATGCTGCTAGCAACAGGAAAATTTCTCGCGACCCTGAGCGAACAAATCGAAGAGGCGCTGAAAATCATTGACTCCTGGACGGAGAGATGTGGACTACCGGTTAATCCCCAGAAAACGGAGTTAGTACTATTCACTAACAAAAGAATAATTCCATAATTCGTAGCACCTTCCGTAAGGGGTTTTCCCCTGAGTATCTCCAGTAGTGCTAGATACCTCGGCCTGGTGCTCGATAGGAAATTGAACTGGAGACTAAACATTAACGATAGAGTCAAAAAAGCCACGGTAGCTTTTTACTCGTGCAATAGAATATTCAGGAGGACTGGGGGACCGAAGCCCAAAATCGTCCTATGGATGTATACAGCTATAGTAAGGCCAATACTAACGTATGGCAGCCTTGTATGGTGGCAAGCAGCCAGCAAAATAAGCAACTTAACTGTTATCACAAAAGTACAGGACTCGAGGCCTTCTCAATCTGCTTCCACTAGACATCTTTATACAAGTATCGGCGGCTCTTAGTGCCGTAAGATTAAGCCAAACAGATAGCTGGAGACCAAATGCAATGGGTCATACCACGATTCTGCAGATATATCTACGCAGTCTATCTAATACAGACTACATAACGCCTTACCTAGACTTCACGAGACCATTTTTAAGCACCTATCCGAGCAGGAAAGACTAGAAAAATGACAGAACTCCTAACGAGCGATCCATAGCCGTGTACACCGATGGATCCGAAATGGAAATAGGTGTAGGTGCAGGCGTCTTCTCTGAAACGCTTTGTTTCTCAATGGCAGCTCAGCTTCCGAACTACAGCAGCGTTTTCCAGGCAGAGGGCCTAGCAGTGACAATAGCAGCCCGTGAGACTGCGATGAGGGCAATACCACGGGAGGATATCACATATATCGATAAAAGCAATGTCTGCTATAGAAATAAAATCGAAGCTTGTGTTTTAGAGAAGAGCTCAAGGTTCTTGGAACACAGCACGAAAGTCCCTCTGCTGGGTCCCTTGTCATGAAGACATACCAGGGAATAAGAAAGCCGACGAACTGCCTAGAGGAGGCTTAGCACTAAACTCGGACCAATTCGACCCCTCGGTGTACATCCCGTCTTGCGCACTCAAACTCGAAGCAGGAAACAAAGAACTAACGGAAGCAAACAACAGGTGGACCTCTTTAGATACTTGTGTCACCACGAGGAAGCTATGGCCTGCATTCGACAGAGTAAGAACCAATAGACTCATACAGAGGGATAGAAACCCCTCTCTACTCTAATAGGAGTCATTACGGGGCATAATACAATGCGGTACCGCATGAAAAAACTACGTGTGACGAACGAAGACCTTTGCAGAGGCTATGGCGACAAGGAGGCTCAGGAGAACACCACCCACTTTCTCTGCTACTGCCCAGGTCTCTATCATTTGAGAAATAAGTTCCTTGGATTTAGGAGGGTTGTCCAACAGACCGATAAATGACATCGCAAACTTCATCAAATCCTCTGGATGGTTTGTATCTCGGGCACAGTAAGTAATAAATGGTTTCCTTAGGATATGTACAAAGACGATGTTTTTTTACGAGGAAGGGATTCTCTAATCTATCTCCTTTCCCCCCATGGGTATCACAATGGGTCTATATTGACCTGAGTGTTGTGTGGAGGTTTTCTATCCCCCGCCCCAGCCCACTTACCTAACCTAACCTATCGGAATGGCGCAGGATTCCAACGAAATTCAATGAAGCTGATGAGGCCACAAAATGGCAGAAACTCGCCGATATTAAGGCTTCAAGCCGCTGGTTTTCCGGTCCCGAATTTCTCAAGCTTCCTCTGGAAAAACGGCCACAAGAAACGCTACCAGACAACTCCGCACTCGAAAAGCGGAGCAGCACGGAAGCGACTTGCGCTTTAACGAAATCTCGAATTGGAGGTTGCTGCTTAGAAGTACAGCCTACTTCCTCAGGTGGAGATCCCAATATGTTTTGAGAAAGCAAAAGATACCGTACAAGGCGGGTAAATCATTAACCCAAGAAGAGCTTCAGCAAGCGGAGAATTTACTACTAAAAATCGCAATACAGCGAGTATCAGGAGGAAATTGCAGATCTGGAACCAAATCGAGTTGCAAAAAAACAGCACCCTTTTTAACCTGTGCCCTTTTCTGGATAAGAATAATAGAATTCGATCAGATGGGGAATTCGCTTCGCGAAAGAAGTAGAGCTAAATATAAGACAGCTAATTATTCTTCCTACAGCACATCCGATTACCACTCTAATCATAACGGACTATCATCATCGGTACAAACATCGAAACCATGAAACGGTTTTAATGAGCTTCGCTAGATATTGTCCGCATGAGAGCCGCCTTTTGAGCTATCAGAAAAGAGTGGCAAGAGTGCAAGAATGCCACCGCTCGACCACAAAAACATTTCATGGCTCAGTTTCCGCCCGCTCGACTATCTGCATTTTGTAGACCCTTTTCATATGTCGGCATCGACTACTTTGGCCCTTTACACGCGACTGTTGGTAGAAGGACAGACAAAAGATGGGGAGTTCTGCCTGACTATAAGAGCAGTTCATATGGAAATCGCCCATAATATGACAATCGACTCTTGTATTCTGAACATTCGTAACTTCATTGCGAGACGAGGAAGCCTTCAAAAACCTCACAGAGAAAAGAGACCTTTACTTTAACCACCCTTACGTGACTGCACACCTCGTCGTGGTGTAAGGGCCTAGTAGAGGTCAAGGACTCTTGGGATTTATTCCCTAGATGAGATTCGAAACCAAGATGCAGTCGACCCCCAATCCCTCCTCTCCCATCCCTCCTTTCCCCCTCACCCCTCCGGTGGGCTGGATCATGGTGTTTTAAGACCCGTGCCGAGGATCAACCTGGCTGGAAGTCCATCCCAAAAATAGCTCAGTCGCGAACGGAGTATTCAGATACTGGAGACCTCCGGATTAGCTAGCCTTATCTGTGTATTGCGGATCTCTGCACAGACTGACATCCCTTTCTCCGCTACTCGTGGGAACACAAAATGAACAAAAATAAATTAACCAAACAGAAAATAATAAACAAGACCGGTTCCCCTTTTAAACCGGACGGTAGTATGCCGCTCAAGCTGTCTACCGATAAACCCCCTGAAGAGCTGGATAGTGGGAAGACCGTGGCTTTACATGGTCCAACTACTACCAATAGCCGCATGGAGCCCCAGGGTACTAATACTCACCCTCACCTTAGATATAACTGGAAACAAGACCGGTTCTCCTTTTAAGCCGGACGGTAGTACGGCGCTCAAGCTGTCCACCAGTGAAGACCCTGTAGAATTGGTCAGTGGAAAGACTGTGGTTATACATGGTCCAACTACTTCCAATAGCCGCACGGAGCCCCAAGGTACTAGTACCCTCTCACGTTTCACTAAGGACTCTTCGGGAACACGGCGTATTCGTGCTCCCTCAAAACAGGCGTACAAAGAGCGATGCACAGCAAGTCGTACTCTGGCGCACTTTGGCAATATACCGGAGTGGAAAAGAACGGAAAAGTTAAACGCCCGAGTAGAATGGCCTAGAAAGCAATGTCTGCTATAGAAATAAAATCGAAGCTTGTGTTTTAGAGAAGAGCTCAAGGTTCTTGGAACACAGCACGAAAGTCCCTCTGCTGGGTCCCTTGTCATGAAGACATACCAGGGAATAAGAAAGCCGACGAACTGCCTAGAGGAGGCTTAGCACTAAACTCGGACCAATTCGACCCCTCGGTGTACATCCCGTCTTGCGCACTCAAACTCGAAGCAGGAAACAAAGAACTAACGGAAGCAAACAACAGGTGGACCTCTTTAGATACTTGTGTCACCACGAGGAAGCTATGGCCTGCATTCGACAGAGTAAGAACCAATAGACTCATACAGAGGGATAGAAACCCCTCTCTACTCTAATAGGAGTCATTACGGGGCATAATACAATGCGGTACCGCATGAAAAAACTACGTGTGACGAACGAAGACCTTTGCAGAGGCTATGGCGACAAGGAGGCTCAGGAGAACACCACCCACTTTCTCTGCTACTGCCCAGGTCTCTATCATTTGAGAAATAAGTTCCTTGGATTTAGGAGGGTTGTCCAACAGACCGATAAATGACATCGCAAACTTCATCAAATCCTCTGGATGGTTTGTATCTCGGGCACAGTAAGTAATAAATGGTTTCCTTAGGATATGTACAAAGACGATGTTTTTTTACGAGGAAGGGATTCTCTAATCTATCTCCTTTCCCCCCATGGGTATCACAATGGGTCTATATTGACCTGAGTGTTGTGTGGAGGTTTTCTATCCCCCGCCCCAGCCCACTTACCTAACCTAACCTATCGGAATGGCGCAGGATTCCAACGAAATTCAATGAAGCTGATGAGGCCACAAAATGGCAGAAACTCGCCGATATTAAGGCTTCAAGCCGCTGGTTTTCCGGTCCCGAATTTCTCAAGCTTCCTCTGGAAAAACGGCCACAAGAAACGCTACCAGACAACTCCGCACTCGAAAAGCGGAGCAGCACGGAAGCGACTTGCGCTTTAACGAAATCTCGAATTGGAGGTTGCTGCTTAGAAGTACAGCCTACTTCCTCAGGTGGAGATCCCAATATGTTTTGAGAAAGCAAAAGATACCGTACAAGGCGGGTAAATCATTAACCCAAGAAGAGCTTCAGCAAGCGGAGAATTTACTACTAAAAATCGCAATACAGCGAGTATCAGGAGGAAATTGCAGATCTGGAACCAAATCGAGTTGCAAAAAAACAGCACCCTTTTTAACCTGTGCCCTTTTCTGGATAAGAATAATAGAATTCGATCAGATGGGGAATTCGCTTCGCGAAAGAAGTAGAGCTAAATATAAGACAGCTAATTATTCTTCCTACAGCACATCCGATTACCACTCTAATCATAACGGACTATCATCATCGGTACAAACATCGAAACCATGAAACGGTTTTAATGAGCTTCGCTAGATATTGTCCGCATGAGAGCCGCCTTTTGAGCTATCAGAAAAGAGTGGCAAGAGTGCAAGAATGCCACCGCTCGACCACAAAAACATTTCATGGCTCAGTTTCCGCCCGCTCGACTATCTGCATTTTGTAGACCCTTTTCATATGTCGGCATCGACTACTTTGGCCCTTTACACGCGACTGTTGGTAGAAGGACAGACAAAAGATGGGGAGTTCTGCCTGACTATAAGAGCAGTTCATATGGAAATCGCCCATAATATGACAATCGACTCTTGTATTCTGAACATTCGTAACTTCATTGCGAGACGAGGAAGCCTTCAAAAACCTCACAGAGAAAAGAGACCTTTACTTTAACCACCCTTACGTGACTGCACACCTCGTCGTGGTGTAAGGGCCTAGTAGAGGTCAAGGACTCTTGGGATTTATTCCCTAGATGAGATTCGAAACCAAGATGCAGTCGACCCCCAATCCCTCCTCTCCCATCCCTCCTTTCCCCCTCACCCCTCCGGTGGGCTGGATCATGGTGTTTTAAGACCCGTGCCGAGGATCAACCTGGCTGGAAGTCCATCCCAAAAATAGCTCAGTCGCGAACGGAGTATTCAGATACTGGAGACCTCCGGATTAGCTAGCCTTATCTGTGTATTGCGGATCTCTGCACAGACTGACATCCCTTTCTCCGCTACTCGTGGGAACACAAAATGAAAAAAAATAAATTAACCAAACAGAAAATAATAAACAAGACCGGTTCCCCTTTTAAACCGGACGGTAGTATGCCGCTCAAGCTGTCTACCGATAAACCCCCTGAAGAGCTGGATAGTGGGAAGACCGTGGCTTTACATGGTCCAACTACTACCAATAGCCGCATGGAGCCCCAGGGTACTAATACTCACCCTCACCTTAGATATAACTGGAAACAAGACCGGTTCTCCTTTTAAGCCGGACGGTAGTACGGCGCTCAAGCTGTCCACCAGTGAAGACCCTGTAGAATTGGTCAGTGGAAAGACTGTGGTTATACATGGTCCAACTACTTCCAATAGCCGCACGGAGCCCCAAGGTACTAGTACCCTCTCACGTTCCACTAAGGACTCTTCGGGAACACGGCGTATTCGTGCTCCCTCAAAACAGGCGTACAAAGAGCGATGCACAGCAAGTCGTACTCTGGCGCACTTTGGCAATATACCGGAGTGGAAAAGAACGGAAAAGTTAAACGCCCGAGTAGAATGGCCTAGAAAGATCGCCAGTGATACCGTACAAGGCGGGTAAATCATTAACCCAAGAAGAGCTTCAGCAAGCGGAGAATTTACTACTAAAAATCGCAATACAGCGAGTATCAGGAGGAAATTGCAGATCTGGAACCAAATCGAGTTGCAAAAAAACAGCACCCTTTTTAACCTGTGCCCTTTTCTGGATAAGAATAATAGAATTCGATCAGATGGGGAATTCGCTTCGCGAAAGAAGTAGAGCTAAATATAAGACAGCTAATTATTCTTCCTACAGCACATCCGATTACCACTCTAATCATAACGGACTATCATCATCGGTACAAACATCGAAACCATGAAACGGTTTTAATGAGCTTCGCTAGATATTGTCCGCATGAGAGCCGCCTTTTGAGCTATCAGAAAAGAGTGGCAAGAGTGCAAGAATGCCACCGCTCGACCACAAAAACATTTCATGGCTCAGTTTCCGCCCGCTCGACTATCTGCATTTTGTAGACCCTTTTCATATGTCGGCATCGACTACTTTGGCCCTTTACACGCGACTGTTGGTAGAAGGACAGACAAAAGATGGGGAGTTCTGCCTGACTATAAGAGCAGTTCATATGGAAATCGCCCATAATATGACAACCGACTCTTGTATTCTGAACATTCGTAACTTCATTGCGAGACGAGGAAGCCTTCAAAAACCTCACAGAGAAAAGATGATAGAGACCTTTACTTTAACCACCCTTACGTGACTGCACACCTCGTCGTGGTGTAAGGGCCTAGTAGAGGTCAAGGACTCTTGGGATTTATTCCCTAGATGAGATTCGAAACCAAGATGCAGTCGACCCCCAATCCCTCCTCTCCCATCCCTCCTTTCCCCCTCACCCCTCCGGTGGGCTGGATCATGGTGTTTTAAGACCCGTGCCGAGGATCAACCTGGCTGGAAGTCCATCCCAAAAATAGCTCAGTCGCGAACGGAGTATTCAGATACTGGAGACCTCCGGATTAGCTAGCCTTATCTGTGTATTGCGGATCTCTGCACAGACTGACATCCCTTTCTCCGCTACTCGTGGGAACACAAAATGAACAAAAATAAATTAACCAAACAGAAAATAATAAACAAGACCGGTTCCCCTTTTAAACCGGACGGTAGTATGCCGCTCAAGCTGTCTACCGATAAACCCCCTGAAGAGCTGGATAGTGGGAAGACCGTGGCTTTACATGGTCCAACTACTACCAATAGCCGCATGGAGCCCCAGGGTACTAATACTCACCCTCACCTTAGATATAACTGGAAACAAGACCGGTTCTCCTTTTAAGCCGGACGGTAGTACGGCGCTCAAGCTGTCCACCAGTGAAGACCCTGTAGAATTGGTCAGTGGAAAGACTGTGGTTATACATGGTCCAACTACTTCCAATAGCCGCACGGAGCCCCAAGGTACTAGTACCCTCTCACGTTCCACTAAGGACTCTTCGGGAACACGGCGTATTCGTGCTCCCTCAAAACAGGCGTACAAAGAGCGATGCACAGCAAGTCGTACTCTGGCGCACTTTGGCAATATACCGGAGTGGAAAAGAACGGAAAAGTTAAACGCCCGAGTAGAATGGCCTAGAAAGATCGCCAGTGACGATAAAGCTGGGATAAGCAATGACTCCACGTCAAAGCGTCAACGATCGTTGGAGGAAACCGTGTCGGATCCTAAAAGAGCCAGGGTATACAACATCAGTACCTCTTCCAGGCCTTCCAACGCTTTATCGAAGTCCTACAGCGATGTCCTTAAGGACAAGTTAGTGCTGGCGGTCATTGACAGAAGCGATACGGACGGATCTATCGCCCCAGAAAAATGGAAGACAATTCCAGCTAAACTGCCTTCAGCTTTCCTGGATATCATGAAAGAGACTCCAGGTCCTCTTCCTAGATGTTGCGATAGCAAATGGCATCAGGGCCACGTGAAGCTGGTCGCCTGCGAAGATCAAAGGTCATACGACCCCTATAAACTTGATATAGGCAAATTAGGGGAGGTATGGCCAGGTGCTAAGCTCGAGGTTGTTGCGATGGAAGGTCCTGAGTAGACCGAGAACTCGCAGTTGGATCCCAGCCGAACCCTCAAACACGGATAGGATCCTACAGATTCTTAAAACCAGCAATGCCGAACTTCCGACGCACAATTGGAAAGTCGCTAAGCTGGATGAGCCAAGAGGACTTTATAGAGGTGCACTCATTGTCATCAATTAGGAATCTCTGGCTCGTTTGGCGAAGACTGGTGGTTTTGTCTATTACGGTTTCGACCCTTTCACCATCAAGGTATATAAAAATGACGAAGAGTATGATTTGGGTCTTTTGCCCCCTCATCCTTTGGATCCCAATCCTTCAAACAATGAATCCGAGTCATCTATCATTCTCTAAGAATAATCCATCTTTAGTCGATGAGGACAAATTGTCTGACATGCAGACGGATGAAAATTTCGATAAAGTACATCCACTGCTTTTGAGTGAGGACGAATTGTTAGAATCATCCTCAGACTTGGAAACCCTGAATACCACAGTGGTGGAGGTTCCTCTGCCTGATTGTAGCGCTAATGCTGCAGTTAGTTCAGATTAACCTCTACCACTCCATTACGGCATCTGACGGCCTTCTTCTCCGTCTCTCAAAGGGCAGGGAAGATATAGCCTTGGTCCAGGAGCCTTGGGTTGTGGACAACTTGGTATGTGGATTCAAGACTTCTAATTACTACACCCTGTATGTGCGTAACGTAGGTAAACCCTGATCGTGCATACTGGTGAAATGTATCCAAAATGTAACCTTACTCCCTAATTACAGCGATCGAGGTACAACCGCAGTAAAAATAGAAACACCCGGTTGTTCTTACTACCTGGTCTCGGTGTATCCCGCCCATGATAACATGGACTTTCTTTTTAGGGATAACCTGGAAAGACTGATCGCAGAGGCGGGAGGCAAAAGACTGGTCTCATTACAGGATGTGATGCTAACGCTCACTATACTGTATGGGGCAGTTCCGACATCAACAAAAGAGATGAGCTACTTTTTGACTTCATTCTAAGTACAAACCTTATTTTGTACAACATAGGAGTATTGGATAACACCCTTGCCTCTGATAGTATCGTCACACGCATCAGGAATTGGAAAGTATCAAGTGAACCATCATTCTCGGATCACAGGTATCTCCAATTCTCTTTATACGTAGATTCTATTAGCCCGCCAGTATTTAGAAATTACCGTAAAACTGACTGACTCAAGTATAGGTCAATTTTAAGTAATTTAGTTACCTCACATCACCTTAATCCCCCCCTGCAACCCCCAAGAACTTGATCGCATAATTAAAGATTTAACCCCAGCTTTAATACAGCGACGGCTTCTTCCTGCCCTTTGATTCAACCCAGGGGCAAGATCGGTGTACTGTCGCAGTGGGAGTTCGTGAGGGCTCGCTGTTTAAGATTCTGTTTAGAGTTGAGGAACTGATATCTGCGAATGTAAATGCGTGGGTGGAGTCGATCAGAACTTTTAGGCCACCAAAATGTGAGTTACGTTCGGAGTTTTCTTTAGCAAACCAACATAAAATATGACGATGAAGAAGAATTCTTTTGTGGTGCATGTGCACTTGGGAAATTTCATCGTTTGCCTTTAACAGGAGTGACAGTAAAGCCAAGTGTGTTGGTGAAATTGTCCACGCAGATCCTTGCGGTCCTATGCAAAATGTTTCGGTGGCTGGCTCGAAGTATTTTCTTCTTTTCAAGGATGATTTTTCCAAATGTAGGACGGTTTACTTTCCGAAGCAAAAGGGTGAGGTTTTCGAGTACTTCAAATCATTTTTGAATAAAATTAAAATGGAAACTGGCTCATCGCTTCAGACAATTCGCACTGATAATGGCATGGATTTTGTCAATATCCAACTAAAATCACTGCTTTCCGATAAATGCGTCCGACATCAAACATCCGTTCCATATTCCCCTCAACAGAACGGCAGAGCTGAAAGGGAAATGAGAACCATCGCAGAAGCTGCCAGAACAATGATCCATGTGCGTGGCTTGTCGCTTAAGCTATGGGCAGAGGCAGTTAATATGGTTGTATATCTTATAAACCTCACAGCACCAACAGATGTAGCTGGCAAGCATCCAGCCCAACTATGTTTTAAGGATCCACCACGACGATTTAACTTCTCTGAGTTGCAGGTGTTTGGAACTGAGTGCTATGCGCATGTTCCCTCACAAAAACGGAGAAAATGGGGCGGTAAATCACGACCAGGAATCTTTGTGAGATATTCCGAATATTCAAAGGGATATCGTATATACTTCTCAGAAACTAATAAGGTAAGCCGGGATGTTATTTAAAAAAAAAAACTGTAATTCCAGGTGAAAGAGAAGTTATGGTAACGCTTGACAACAAATCCGAGGACAATCTGATGGATGAACCCGAAGAGGTTAAAAAAGAAGGCTGGCTATCTGATGACGATGGCGTGAAAGATAGTACGACGGCAGTTACAAGAAACCAGAATCAAGAAAATGTGGATACAATTGAACCAAAATCCTGTTCAAAACCAATACCCGTTGAGTCTATTAAGCAACGGTTAATGAATGCGTAACGGGAACGGGTAGATTCGATGATGGCTTTGCTGGAAATTGAAGCTTTTGTGGTAGACAGGTATCTACCCACGACTTTTGAAGACGTTCCAAGGTCAGCTAATGCTACGAAGTGGCAAGCCGCGATGCGAGAAGAAATTGAAGCATTACACAAGAACGATACTTGGGAACTGGTGGAACCACCAAAGGCGACAAAAATCATTGATAGCAGATGGGTATTTAAAATCAAAGATGCTGTCAGCAATGAACCCAATAGATATAAAGCAAGACTCGTGGTCAGGGGGCTCACACAAGAAGCTGGGATTGATTATGATGATATCTTTAGTCCAGTTGCGCGCTTTAGTTCCATAAGGGCCAGACTTGCAGTCGCCACACATAGAAAAATGGCAATTAAGCAAATTGATATCAAGACAGCTTTCCTTAATGGGGAGTTACACGAAGCCATATACATGCACCACCCAAAAGGATTCAATAATGGAAGCGGAACGGTCTGCTTACTGAAGAAAAGCCTATATGGACTCAAGCAGGCATCCAGATGCTGGAACATTAAGTTCACTGAATTTCTACGCTCGTATAATTTGGTGCCATTCAAAGCCCATCCCTGCGTACTTGTTGGAAAGCATATCCTTGTAGTCATCTACGTTGTCGATGGACTAATAGTGGGAGAGAACGAGGAAGAAGTTGACCAGTTGATTTCGTATCTGAAAGGAGTCTTCGATTGCAAACTGATCATCAAGCCGATGGATCAATATTTCTTTCACAATGTCGTTACGTTGATCGAATTTTGAACAGATTCAATATTTCGGATTGCAACCTGGCCTCAACACCAGCAGACTGTGTGATCACCAAGGGTTCCTGCAGTGGAAATGTTGATTTTCATATCGAGAAGCGGCTGGGTCACTCATGTACCTTGCTACTGGAACTAGACCAGATATTTCCTACGCCCTTGGAAGTCAGTCGTCATTTGGAGCATCCAACTGCACAAGATATTATTGCGATAAAGCGTGCGGGTGATCCAGAAACAAGACAGTCTACCAGCGGCTATGTGTTCTTGTTTGGTAAATCGCCGATTTCGTGGATGTCACAACGCCAAACATGTGTCTCCATCTCTACCATGGAAGCGGCATATCTAGCAGCGGCGCATGCAGCTAAAGAAATAGTGTGGCTGAAGCGGTTATTTGACGAGATACTACCTGGGGAATGTGGCCAGCCAAGCCTTCTGGTTTACAACGAAAGTGCTATCAGGCTTGGACGAAATCCATAATTCCATAAAAGAAGCAAACACATCGAAGTAAAATATCACTTCATTCAAGAGAAGTCTTGGAACTTTCGCATGTTCCAACTAAAGACATAATTACTAAACCACTAGCAAGAGATAGATTTGGAATATTGAGAGATAAAATGCGAATTTTGAATGTACAAAAAAATAATAATAGTTAGAACTTCAGTGTAAGGCTTAAGGTTTCTGAAATGCAAAATATTATATTATAACTTAGTAAATGCAGATGAAAGTGGGAGTGTTAAAATGTGATATTCATCAGCATACTCTAAAGAAATCTGTCTGTCACTGTTTTGTGAGTCACTGCACTTTATACTCTCTTTTTATATACATACTGAAACTAACTGAAGTTAAACGTTATAGCTGAATTCTCAAACTTGAAATATGTATAATATCTTTACTTAAATAAATCTATTTTATTATTCGATGTTCAACCTTCCATTGAGTCGTTTTTCTTTATACTATCCCCCCTTTTGTGAAATTTGGTGATCAATGAACTATTGATAATCATGGACGGCGAGGGATGTACGGCGATCGCTTATACAGATGATGTTGCTTTGGCTGTCTCGGGAAAAAATTAAAATACTCTAAGAGAAATTCTTCAAAACGCTTTAAACAAGCTCACTAGATGGACGGTTCGGTGTGGTCTGGGTGTAAACCCCCACAAAACTGAACTAGTACTCTTCTCCAGGAAATATAAAATTCCGTTATTCGACCCTCCTTCTCTCAATGGTATCACCTTAACTTTCTCTGACACAGCAAAATATTTGGGTCTTATATAAGATAAGAAATTAAGCTGGAAACCCAATATTCAAGAAAGAGTAAAGAAAGCTACCGTAGCACTTTTCTCTTGCAAAAAAGCCATCGGGAATAAATGGGGCTTACAACCTCGTATCACTCACTGGCTCTACATCTCGGTCATTAGACCGATACTTACATAGTGGGTGATTATCTGGTGGACAGCCTTAGAGAAAGCTATAAATCGCAATTATCTAAGCAAGGTCCAGCGTACAGCTTGTCTATGCATAAGCGAGCACTACTTACAACTCCCTCTGCGGCACAGAGGAACAAACTATTCCACACCTTCTTTGTTTCTACCCAGCTCTCTCCCGTAAAAAGAAGCTTCACTTAGGGGCCCCCTATTACAATGGTTTAGGCGACCTGATAGATATTGATATTAAGAGCCTCCTACGCTTCATAAGAACCTCAAAATGGTTTTAGCGAATAGGTAGAGAGATTTTCTCAATGATCCATGTGGTATCACAATCTACTTATTATTGGTCTGAGTGTGTTGGTGATTCTGGCAGCCACTTCAACCACCACAAAGTGGAAGTTTATCCCACCAGGTTCACCACACATGGGAGGCAGTTGGGAGATAATGGTGTGGTCTATAAAAAGAGTTCTCTACGCTATAATACCTACTCGCAATCCAACAGATGAGCTTCTGAGAAGCATGCTAATAGAGGCAGAACTCATCGTATACTCGCGACCGTTAACCTATATACCTCTAGACAACGAGAATCAAGACGCGTTTGCTCCCAAGCACTTCCTTCTAGGATCATCCAACGGTTCTAAGCCATTCGCAGTATTTAGCGACGATATTAGGGTGCTTAGACACAATTGGCTTTCTTCGCAGCAATTTGCGGATGACTTTTGGAGACGCTGGGTAAGGGAATATCTTCCCACACTAACAAAACGGACGAAATGGTTTACACCCGTGAAGCCGATTAAAGGGGGAGGTATCGTCCTTATTGTGAACCCAAATGGCCCAAGAAACTCCTGGCCCAAAGCAAGGGTAGTTCAGAGTAAAACATCAAAGGACGGACAAGTGAGAAGCGGGACGATCCAAACCCAATGTGGTGTGTACGAAAGACCCGCGGTAAAGCTGGCGGTCTTTGACATAGGGACTCCTTTTGGAAACGAGCCAGCGGGGGTTGTGGCCAATCAGGTTAGGGCTACTTTTTATCTTCTCTTGGCCCGGCAAGCACACGTGTTGCATTAAGTATTCTGTATATCTAAGTAACTTAAAACTAACTAAACCTAAATAATTAAGAGACGTTGTAAGTATAATACATGGAATACCTATTTATATAAAATAAATAAAAATAGACATATATTGGTTTTGTAACCCCTTCACCAAGGAAATCTGCCTTTCATTTCACGGTGATTCACAAATGGTCTCGTTGCGAGCTAATTGCAGCAACAATTAACAAAACAATTTGGGTTTTATCGTTTAATGAGTGTACCAAAATGCCGCCTAAAACGGGAATACCATCTCCACCCCCGCCATTTGTGCCATCGAAGAAACTGTCGACATTAGGTGGAGGCGCCGAGAATGACGTTCTGAGTTCGGTCGCAAAAATAAATTTAGGCTTAGACCCATAAACATATTACTGCTGCTAATAGATCACTCAATACGGTCGATACAGGTAGGGTGTTGCCCTCAAATGAGATCAACGGTGATATGGCAATCAACTCGGCTCCAATTCTTTCCTCGCTAATTACCCATTTTGCTTATCCGATGACATCACACTTTACCACTCCCGTCGTCGCAGTTAGTAGTCCTTTTGATCAAGATAATGCATGTACCGCTACCAATTTATTCAAAGTTAGCGCTATTCAGCTCGCAGGTGTCGTACAACGAAGGAGTTCTATAGTGTCACATTGTTCCAGATCATCCAAGGCTTCCCTCACAAGACGCGTTCAACTGGAGCTGCAAAGACTAGAGGAGGAGAGGGCTTTGGAAGAGGAACGCGAGAGTGAAGAATCGGAGCGCAAGAAAAGAAGAGATGCTGAGTATTTATCCAGGAAATATGACATGTTGACGCAGCTTCATGATTCAGAGAGTGGCGGTGAGGAGAAGCAAGAAGAAGCAAACGCATCTGAATAAAATGTCAGCGGCTGGTTTGGAAAATCGTCTTGGAATCGTTTGCAATCAAGAGAAGCGCCCCGAGTTTGCCGCCTCAAGTTTCCACAACTCAGTGCTGCAGACAAAATTACATACCTTCACAACCGCTACGTCAACACGATCAACGGCAATGCCAGCCTTCGTTTCCGACTATAGCAAACCCGACGAATATCCATCACAACATGATCTCACACCAATCTCAATAGCACAACTTGAATGGAATGCCGTCAAGTTATACTATACCACTTCCGTTACAGCCTTTGCACCGTCAATACCATCAACAACAATGTCACCTCCCATCTTCGCGAGACCAACAGACCTTTCAGGTAAATTCAGCGAATGGGCCCCTAGTGGACCCTCTCTATAGGATGCGACTTGGATCTACAATGGAGTTTCAGTCAACCCAATACGAGAATGCACCGTCGAATGATGTGATTCCTGACACGTCGAATATCGGGATGCCTCAGTACTATCAAGCACAAACCCACGCCCAAACTCCACCATTTTCGACTCATCCTCCTCTGAGCCTAAACGAATCATGTGCTAATACCTTAAATAGAAGCTTAATAGCTGCACATCACCTAATGTCACGCGATCTGCATCCTTTCGGGGGAAACCCTGATGAGTGGCCACTCTTTATCGCCGATTTTAACCGAAGCACAGAGCTTTGTGCATACAACGACGCAAAGAATGTAGTTCGTCTGAGCTGAGCCCTTAGAGGTGAGGCATTAACTGTTGTCAGAAGTCTGCTGATACAGCCGAACTGTGTTCAGCAAGTAATTTCAACACTCAAGATGCTATACGGAAGACCGGAAATAACTAAACACACACAGCTTCGAAAAATTCGGTCCACACCACAGCCCAAAGCTGAGAAACTTGAAACTATCGTGGCCTTTGCCCTGGCAGTAAAATACTTTTGCGCTACTGTTGAGGCTTGTGGTTTGGTTGAGCATTTAAATCATCTTACCTTGATGCAGGAACTAGTGGACAAACTCCCTCCTGCAATACGTCTCAATTGGGCGATCTACAAGCAAACCCTACCAATTTCTACTTGTAGTCTCTTATATTTTAATAGGTGGATCTACCGGATTGCATAAGCTGCCAGCGGAGTCCTCATCCCACTTACAACGTCAGTCGTGGGTGAAAACCGATACGGTGGCAGGAGTGTTAAAGAAAAGGGTTATGTTAATGCTCACTATGAAGAGACACAGGCAAGGAACTTTATCAACGACCACGATGAGGAGACGAAAGAAACATACAATAAACCTCCGGCTTCCAGAAGCACATGTTACGTGTGCGGTGACAAATGTGTTTTTCTTGCGTTATGCACGCAGTTTCAGAAGTTGAGCCGCACCGCAAGGTGGTTGGAAGTAATGAAGCATCATCTATGCCGATGCTGTTTCATAAAACACGGCAACAATAAATGCAGCTCAATATCGGTTTGCGGAATAAATAACTGCGCCTTTAAGAACCATAGGCTGCTCCACAGCTATCGTACGCAAACCCGTAGTCCTGCACAACAGCATAACGATGAAGCCGCAGTAATACCATGTCAAACCAACCTAGAAAATCTTTCCAAGCACCCACAAAATACCGAAACCATTGGGCTACATTCGCAAAATGAAATAAATAATAAACTTCGAAAAACGAATCCCATTTTATTTCGCATAGTCCCAGTGGTTTTATACAACTGCATACACTTGCATTCCTGGATGATGGATCATCCCTAACGTTGATGGATGAAGAGATTGCAAGACAGCTGCAATTGGATGGCACGCCGCAACCATTATGTATAAGGTGGACTGGGAACACTTCCAGGAATGAGGATAATTCCAAGGTTTTCAGCCTTGAAATTTCTAGCACAGCACCCAACGCACAGAGGTACACCCTTACTGACGTACATACAGTTGAAAACTTGCAGTTGCTATCCCAGGCTCTAAACTAATGCGATCTGCAAATAAAGTATGACCACCCAAAGGGGCTCTCGGTAGTAGCTTACAATAAAGGAGCGGCACGACTGCTTATAGGGCTCAACAAAGCCAAGTTCGGACTTCCATTGAGATCCAAAGAGGGAGGTTCTAAATAGCCAGTCGCAACTAAAACTCATCTTGGATAGATTGTGTTCTACTGAATACGGAAGACACGGATACCCAGCCGAAAACTATAGTTTCCATGCTTGTGACTGTAACGATGCGGATTTACAACAAGTTGTAAAAGATTTTATATGCTCAGATCATTTTGGAGCATCTAATTCCTTGAACATGCTTATGCCCACCGAAGATGCGCGTGCTCTAGACATGTTAAAAATGCATACAGTCCGTAAAAATTCTAAATTTGAAATAATATTGCTTTGAAAATTAAGAAAATTCAGCTACTAAATAGTTTTTCTATGGCTAAAAGGCGATAAGAGTGTCTTCAAAAACGTATGCGCCGTGATTCAGACCTAGCCGAAGTCCTTAATAGGAAAATAGATGAATACGTGTCAAAACGTTATGCGCGAAAGCTCTTAGCAACAGAAATTATTGAAAACAATCATAAATCGTGGTAAATATTGGAAGATTTCCCATGCAAAACCCCAATAAACCAGGAAAACTGAGGCTGGTTTGGGATGCAGCTGCTGCAGTTCATGGCATTTCACTCAACTCGGTACTGCTTAAAGGTCCCGACCAACTTACGTCGTTAACATACGTAATTTTGAAATTCCGAGAGCACAAAATAGCTAGTGACGATGGTAACCTAGATATTTACGTGATGTTGGTGATGACCTTTGGAGCGATATGTTCACCATGCTTAGCGCAATTCGTAAAGAATATGAATGCCGAACACTTCGCAAGGCAGTTTCCGAGGGTGATCCGTTCTATTAAGGACAACCACTACGTAGACGTCTTGATGGATAGCATGGCTACAGAAGCCGAGGCGATCAAACTAGCCCAAGAAATTCGACACATACATGAACAAGGGGGATTTCATATTAGAAACTGGATCTCAAATTCACCAGCAGTCCTTAAAGCACTTAATTCCGAACCGAATGACTTTGAACGCGGACATTGAGTTAGGAACAGAGAAAGTTCTTGGCATGTGGTGGTGTACATCTTCGGATTGTTTTACGTACAAGCTCACCGTCAACTCTAGCCGTGTTGCCTTTCTCCTTGGTTCCCGGCGCTCTACTAAGCGTGAGGTTCTTAGAACACTAATGAGTATGTTCGATCCTTTGGGCTTACAGGCACACTTTCTGATGTATATAAAGGTACTTCTGCAGGAAATTCTACGTTCTAAAATTGACTGGGACGCAGAGATTCAAGACGCAGAACACGAGAAATGGCTAAGATGGGTACGCTACTTACCAGAACTGGAAAAGCTGAGGATTTCAAGGTGTTACATATCTCACACGGCATGGGAAAACGAGACACAGCTACAAGTCTTTGTCGACGCCAGTGAAAATGGATTTGCCGCCGTACCACACATTAGAAACATTGAAAATCATTGCAAAGAATGTACCTTAATTGGGGTAAAGACAAGGGTGGCACCGCTGAAGTCTCTATCTATTCTCCGCCTTGTGCTCAGTTTTATTCTAATTCCTCGTACCTGCATACAGGGTGTGAGTACAGGCAGCCATCTTCTTCCCCCTTACTCGTGGGATCCAAATGTCAAGTTCTTCAAACAAAAATCCAAAAGCGAAGAGTGTAATTCGATCGGGCGCTCCTAGCTCTATAAAAACCGATCAAAGTGTAGGAGTGGAGGAAGAAGCAATTCTTCTCTGTACGTCAGATGAGGAAAGCGTTGGAGCAATTGACGTTAATCTGGAAAATCTTTTTCTAGAATCAAGCAACACTTGCTCCATCGCCAGCTCATCTTTCTCCAATATGTTAACATCCTCCAAGCGCTCTAAAAACTGCAAGTTGACAGTCCGGAGATTTGGGACCAAGAAATGGGAGAAATTAACCGATTGTGAGCGGAAGAGGCTCCATAACGCACGAGCCTACTTGCAGGAACAGTCTTTGGCGGAGTGTAAGCCTATTGCTAGCCATCCAAAGAGAACAGTGACGGCGGAAGTCACGAGCGAGGAAGGGGTTGATGGGACCACCTAAGTCCGCGATAAGCCTCTGCCAGTCAGGACGCAGGGTGATCTCATCAGCCAATCCGGAGCAGAATCGTGATTCAGTGGTATTGCAGAAGCCAATGGATAAAGCCTCTGATTCGACGACTGGGGTAGTCCCAGGGTTGGGTGAGAGTGTGACTCTGGAGGATGCTGGGGTCAAGATGGACACTTCCAGCGTAACAAGCCTCAGCTACTCACGCGGGAGGATACGTCAACACCTTAGCAGCCGCGAGGCGTTCCCTTCGCGGCGAGGAGGGAACGCCTCTGCCATCCACCTCAAACCTGGGTAGATTGCGAGACGTTTTTTTTTTTTTTTTTTTATTTTATGATTTGCGCGTGCCATAGGGATTATTAATACCCTTATACTGGTTCTCAGGGCACGGGCGGATGGAAAAAGGGCAGGTAGTTCGTTCCATAAACGTGTTGTTCAGCTTATGAACGAATCCCTATATTTGACAGAACGTCCGAAGTTGGGCTTGAGGGTGAATTGATGTGCATTCGAAGTGTGACGCGTATTGCGGGTAAAATTTTGAAAGGGGAGGAATGCAACTGGCTATTTCGCTGGAGCATTTTTTATAAAAAAGAAAAGCGATAAAAAAGAGAAAGTCACGAGACATTTCTACGATGTTCAAGTGAGACTATAGAGTTCACAATGTCTCTATCACCTATCAGTTTTAACTCGCGATTCTGTACCCTATCTAGAATGTGCAGAACGGTCTTGGGTGCACCAGACCAGATGTGGGCGTTATATTCCAGCTTTGGGCGGATGAATGCCTTGTAGATGGAGGCTGATGAGACGGGGTAAAATATTTTTTTCACCGCTTAAGGAATCCTAGGCATTTTGCAGCACTTTTGGCGACCTCGAATATGTGATCGTTCCATCGAAGACGGTTATTGATGCACTTACCGAGAATGGTAAGCCTTTCGGATTCAGCAATGCAAGTACCATTCAAGGATAATGGTTGAGGGTCTTGATTTCGCTTGAGAGACAGAAGACAGCATGAGGGAACGCCTCTGCCATCCACCTCAAACCTGGGTAGATTGCGAGACGTTTTTTTTTTTTTTTTTTTATTTTATGATTTGCGCGTGCCATAGGGATTATTAATACCCTTATACTGGTTCTCAGGGCACGGGCGGATGGAAAAAGGGCAGGTAGTACGTTCCATAAACGTGTTGTTCAGCTTATGAACGAATCCCTATATTTGACAGAACGTCCGAAGTTGGGCTTGAGGGTGAATTGATGTGCATTCGAAGTGTGACGCGTATTGCGGGTAAAATTTTGAAAGGGGAGGAATGCAACTGGCTATTTCGCTGGAGCATTTTTTATAAAAAAGAAAAGCGATAAAAAAGAGAAGGTCACGAGACATTTCTACGATGTTCAAGTGAGACTATAGAGTTCACAATGTCTCTATCACCTATCAGTTTTAACTCGCGATTCTGTACCCTATCCAGAATGTGCAGAACGGTCTTGGGTGCACCAGACCAGATGTGGGCGTTATATTCCAGCTTTGGGCGGATGAATGCCTTGTAGATGGAGGCTGATGAGACGGGGTAAAATATTTTTTTCACCGCTTAAGGAATCCTAGGCATTTTGCAGCACTTTTGGCGACCTCGAATATGTGATCGTTCCATCGAAGACGGTTATTGATGCACTTACCGAGAATGGTAAGCCTTTCGGATTCAGCAATGCAAGTACCATTCAAGGATAATGGTTGAGGGTCTTGATTTCGCTTGAGAGACAGAAGACAGCATTGTGTTTTAGATGCATTAAATTCCATTCTATTAATTAAACCCCATTTGGTTATGCTGTCCAGATCGGAATTTAATGTGTTAAACTTACATACGTTGCCGTTCCCTTTCTACGGCCGAAGAGCAGGGACGTGAGTTAGGGAACGAATATGAAAAACTGAGGATACTGTCATCAGCGAAGGAATGATTTGGATTAGAAGTAGCAGACGGATCTTGACAAATGCTGTTTTCCATCTACTCGGAAAGAGCCCAGAAGAGTAGGATAGACAGAAAAGCTTACGCAGAGGTTTTGCCAGCGTAGAAAAACACCTCTTCAGAACTATGGGGTGGATACCATGGTTTTTTTGTTGGATTGAGCCAGGGATGTGTAATCTTCATAGATACTAATAGCCCGAGTGCTACTAGCATGCACGATTCGCAAACCTGAGTAATCGATGCCAGGAATACGCCTACATACTAAACACACACCCTACGCACTACAACCACTTTCCCCGCGGGACTGCCGTTAGGTATTACTTCGCGGGGCTGGTTAGCAATTTATGCTATGCTTCTTGTGTTAGCTTCTTCCGCAGCTTCAGCTGCACTTCTTAGCTCTTTTTGTAGAGTTGGGGAGATACCATGTGGACCAGCGGATTTGTGTATGTTAAGACCTTTGAGTACGCCTGCAACTGTACGAGTGCGAAAGTGGACTTGTCCGATGGAAAATTCAACGCTCTCAAGTACAGGCGGAGACAAGGCACTATCTGGCAGGGTGGAGTTCTCTGCAAAGTGAGCAGCAAGCAGATTGGCCTTGTCTAAGGAGCTAACAGCTGGAATGTCATTATAAATAAGCGTTGGGATGGCAGGCGATGCGGAATTTTTAATATTTTTGACGAATGACCAAAAATGTTTACTACCTTTGGGACATTGTAGAATTTTTTGCCTCACTTTTTGGTCATGCAAGAATTTTACACGTCGAATATGAGCATTGCAGTCATTTCTGGCTTGTTTAAACTTCTTTCGGTTTCCCTCAGATTTGTTGGCTTTATAAGACCGAAAACTTACATCTTTCAACCTGATAGCCTCCTTGCAGCTCCGGTCGAACCACGAGTTTGCCTTAGGTTTGATTATTTTTACTCTGTTAGGAATAAAGGCATCCATACCTAAGAGGATGGTGTCAGTAATCATATCAGCGGCGGCATCCACGTCGCTATCGAGGAAGCATGGCGACCAGTTAAAACTCCTAAAGAAACTGTTACGACCGTCCCGGTCGCCTTTCTCGTAACGCCACACTTTTCTTTTGGGAGTTTTTTCCTTAACTGTGTGGTCGGAGTACGAAAATTTAGCTGATACGATGTTGTGGTCAGACCGGCCTAGAGGCGCTAAAACATCAGTGATGTATTTATCAGGGTGTGAGGTAAGAAACAAGTCCAGAGTGTTGGCAGAATGACTTCCAATGCCCGGTATACGTGTAGGCTCATTTACAAGCTGAGTCAAATTGTTTATCTCAGCGAAAAGCTCAGCATACCTTCCTTCGGGTGCTGTCTGGCCAGAATGTGGAAGCCACTCCGAATTGTGTATATTAAAATAGCCCGCAATGACGATTTCAGTATGAGGTTACAGGGAGACAATTCGTGTGATGGATCGGACATCGCATCAAATTCGTTAAAAGTCGAGTTGCTATCCGCACTAGGGCTTCTGTAGATAAAACAGTAGTGGATTATTTGCTTATGGACGGTGAATTTTAGGCATTTGTAATTAAATTCCGGATTGGAATAGTAAAAACATAAAAACACAACTCTGACGCTACTAAGCGAAGCCGTGAAGTAAAGATCCTAAGTATAACTTGCCAAAACAAATTATCGCCGGTGTTATGCCCAAACGACAATCAGCTGTGGTTCGCTATTCAGAAAAACACTCACGGTCCGCTATACGGAGGCACAATCTATTACAAGTCTGTACAACTGCTCGCATACGCCGACGATATAGACATTATCGGAAGATCTCAGCGGGCTGTCACCGGTGCTTTTGCAAGCATTGAGGCGGAAGCGGCCAAAATGGGTTTGGCGATAAACGAGGGCAAAACCAAGTATATGCTGTCAACTAGAAGGGAAAACCAACATCGACGAATTGGACAAAACGTCACCGTGGGCAGCTATAACTTCGAGGTAGTAAGGGACTTTGTCTACCTTGGCTCTGCTATAAATTCAGCAAACAAAATCAGCGCAGAAATCAATCGAAGAATAACTCTTGCCAATCGCTGTTTTTTTGGGCTTATAAGGCAATTCAACAGTAAAGCCCTCTCTCGAACAACTAAGGAGACTCTATATAAGACCTTGATCATCCCAGTCCTGCTTTACGGCGCTGAAACATGGACTTTATTAAAAGAGGATGAAGATATCCTTGGTCGCTTCGAGAGAAAAATTCTTCGTAAGATTTTCGGTCCCGTTTGCGTTGACGGGTTTTGGAGGAGAAGATTCAATCACGAACTATACGAGCTGTACAGCGACATCGACCTAGTCAAAAAACTGCGTATTGGACGTCTGAGATGGCTAGGACATGTAGAGCGAATGGACACCAACGCTCCGGCCCGCAGAGTCTTCGAATCTAACCCCGAGGGACGACGCAGTAGAGGGAATTATCGCCGTAGGTGGCGCGCACAAGTTCAAGGGGACCTCGACCAACTTGGAGTGCGCAACTGGAGGCAATTAGCTAAAGACCGAGCTAAATGGAGAGGCTTGTTGGTTGAGGCCCAGGTTCACCCCGAACTGTAGCGCCACCTAAGTAAGTAAGTCCGCTATACATCAAATGTTACGCTCTCTTAATCATCGCAATTGAAAGCATGTAAAGAACATGCGACAATTGCGATGACTAAGAAGCGCAACAGCGAGTGAGTAGGGATGGGAAAGATGGAGAGACCCGGCACTGATTTTTTTTTTTCCTTTACACTGCACTTGCACTGCACTGATGGGAAATTGGGCGCGCGAGTTACGGCATCCACTTGCACCCCTGTCGCCCCCTAAGCCAACAGGTTCATCGCCCAGCACATCGAAGTTACAGCAGCCACCTGCACCCCTGTCGCCCTAAGCCAACAGGTTCATCAAGGTTCAAATACATAATTATTGTAACATCAGCAATCATATTGTAACATCAACCTCATTGTAATTTTAGATTTTATTACATTTTACTTTTGTACATTGCAAAGGTGCATGGAAATTGCTTACTGCCGAATTTCCGGCCCAATTTAATTCCCATAGAATCATGCATGCACCTTCGCAATAGCTAGGTTTCAAGTTTAAGTTTCGAATTGTTTGTTTTAGTTGAATAAAATTCATTGTTAAATTAACATCTTCGTCTTCTTTTTTTATTAAACCGCGGCTTCCCTCATATAACTGGCACAGTCGTTAGTCCGGTGAACGGTTGATTAAACCTTATAACTGTTGAAATTGTGTACAAACCTATCAAAACATTACATCGCGTAATAATTAGCAAAAAAAGAAAGCACTGTTGATAGTGAAGTAACAACCGTGAGGTACAACTGTGTGTGCGAATAAATCAAACAGTGCATCATCTAATAACAGTAGTAACCAAGAACAATTAAAACTGAAAATCAGCCGTTGGGTTTTGACCCTTAATCATCGTTGGACCAAAAACTTCAAGCTCAAACTTCAAATTAACCGCAGACCGCAATGTTGATCATCAGTACTATCCTTGGGGGCATGTGTGCGTAAGTCGTGCTGTTTAGAATAAGTCAATTCTGCGATCCCTATTGAAGGGCACTCCAGAAATCAAATTTTAACAAAATATATAGAATATAAGATAATATAAATATATATAAAACAAACCATTCTGCGTTCCCTATTGAAGGGCAGTCCAGAAATCAAATTTTAACAAAATATATAGAACATAGGAGAAAATAAATATATATAAAATAAACCATTCTGCGATCCCTATTGAAGGGCATTCCAGAAAACAAGTTTAACAAATACATATATCAAATAAACCATTCTGCTATCCCTATTAAAGGGCACTCCAGAAAACAAGTTTAACAAATACATATATATAAAATAAACTATTCTGCAATCCCTATTGAAGGGCACTCCAGAGAACCAAGTTTAACAAATACATATACATAAAATAAACTATTCTGCGATCCCTATTGAAGGACACACCAGAAAGCAAGTTTAACAAATAATACACATAGAAAGTATATACGTAAAACCATTGAATAAAAACATAAGCTCATATCTATAACATATAAAAAGATAGCAACATACATATATATATATATTAAATAGATCCACTACCCTATATTTCAACCGAATGCCTAAGCAAGGTCCCAAAAAGCAAACATCCTTTTTTCCCTATAATCTGAGGCGATTATCCAAAAGCCTGTCCTCCATTCATCAGGAAAGAAATCTAGGTAGTTCTTCTTCAAGTAATAACCCCACAAAAATGCTTGCTGAACAATCAACTTCGGGTAACTCAGACCAAGCATCGGTTAGTATAACTATCGACCATAACGACATATTTAACTCATTGAGGGTTCCTGATGCCATCAAGGATCTACCCAAATTCGACGGGAACCCGCGCCTCCTCTACGAGTTCCTTAACAACGTCGAAGAAATCCTCCTCTACATAAGAGGAACCGATAACACACCGTATGGCCAAATACTTTTAAGAGCCATACGAAATAAGGTAGAAGGCCAAGCGAACGAAGTACTAAACATGTAGGGGACTCCGCTTGTCTGGGACGAAATAAAGGGAAACATAATACTACACTACTCTGACAAGCGCACGGAAACGTCGCTTATCAGAGATCTTCACAACATAAGTCAGGGTAATAAAACGGTAGAATCGCTCTACGGTGAAATTATAGAAATTCAATCAGCCCTATGTGACAACATGTTGATCCACGAAAAGGATCAAAATGTGATCAAGGCGAAAAAATATCTTTACTCCGAGATGTGCCTCAACTCCCTTTTGAGCAGTCTTAATGAACCTCTTGATTCCAGAGTAAGGACCATGCAGCCTTAACATGTTGCACAAAAGAGCAAAATATCTCTTACCAAAAGATCAACCAGTACCCCAGATTTCAACCGTACAATACCTAAAACCCCTATAATTCTAGTCGAACTCAGACAAAACCAAGTTACAACCCCTATCAAAGTAATTGGCGACAAAATAACGCGAATCCTCGGGCACTACCTAACAGAGCGAGTCAACCAGGATTCCAAGAACACAAACCTTCGCACCCCTTTAACAAAAATAACAATAGTACACAGTACAATAGACCACGAAGGTCTACCCATATTTCGTACCCAACATAATTCATACCCCAAATTCAAAGCAAACCCAACAGACAAGAAATTCAAATTTTAACTTCCAAGAAATCTCCAACCCAAACAACAATTTCCTTCCGGAACTAGAAAAACCACAAAAGACTAAGAAACCACACAATAACCCCTTTCAGCAACTGGATCGATACTTCAACACAGGTCTAACCAACATTGCAGATAGAGAACATTTTTCCAAAGTAGCCTCGATGAGCGAACAGGCTACATAAACTCCAAAACCCATCCGACCACATTACCTTTCATAAATATATGTTCCCCATTTGTTCCTTTTGGACACAGGTGCGTCAACTTCTTTCATCAACCCAGATTATATACCTCACGGGGAACGACTCGCTTGCGAACCTGTTACTATAACAACAGTCTTTAGAAAATATCAACTTAAAACACAAGTTAATCTACCAATTTTTACGGAATTTAATCAAAACGGATTCCTCAGATTCCTTATTTTCAGATCTCATAATTTCTTCGATGGCCTCCTTGGCCTAGATGTACTTCTAAAATTAAATGCAAAAATAGACCTTGAAAAGAAAATCTTTGTCATTAAGAACTCTGTTATAGGCATCAACCTAAAAGCAAACGAATCTTCTGGTCAAATAACAATCCCCGCACATTCTAAAGTTCTTGCAAGACTCCCCGTAAATAAAAAAAGCGATGATATTTTTATAAACTCCTTAGAGCTCAAGCCAGGACTTTGTATAACACAAGGCCACTACAAAGCCGAAAATGGGCAAAGCACTTTGGAAATAACAAACTATTCCAAAAATAATGAAAACTTAATCATAGAAGAACCTTTGGAGGCAGAAGAATATGAACCGGTACACTTCATCGAACTAAACAATTGGAACCTAGAGACTAACAAAGATAAAAGTACCTCTAAGAAAAACATTACCCATCTAATCCGAACTAACCATTTGAATCTCGAAGACCGACTTCTAAAACTGTGCAAACAATATAGCGACATTATGTATGTAGAAGGTTCACAAATCTAATTAAACACAAAATAAATACAACTGACGAAATCCCCATTTCCACCAAATCCTATAGATACCCGTTTGCACATAAACAGGAAGTTCAAGAACAAATCTTGAGGATGTTGGAACAAGGCATAATTCGTCAAAGCTAAAGTGGAGACTAGTCATTGACTATCTCTGACCGATATCCACTTCCCAATATCAGCGATATATTGGATAAACTAGGAAGATGCATGTATTTTGGTACTCTCGATCTGGCAAGCGGGTTTAACCATATCGAGATGGACCCTAAACATATCCAAAAAACAGGATTCACGGTGGAGGGAGGACACTACGAATATCTTAGAATGCCGTTTGGATTAAAAAATGCTCCATCTACTTTCCAACGTGTGATGGACAATGTTCTCAGAGAGTTAGTGAGTAAAATTTGTCTCGTCTACTTAGACGACATCATAATTTACTCCACTTCACTCCAAGAACATATTGAAAGCATAAAATTGGTCTTTGAAAAATTACGCAGTTCGAACTTCAAAATTTAGATGGACAAGTGCGAGTTTTTACAGCGAGAAATCACATTTTTGGGTCACATTGTGACACCCGAGGGTATTAAACCAAACCCCAATAAAATTCATGCCATTAAAAACTTCCCAATCCCAAAAACACCTCAAGAAATCAAATCCTTTCTTGGCTTAATCAATTACTATCGAAAATTCATAAAGGACCTAACAAAGCTGACCAAACCCCTCAATAATTGTCTTAAGAAGCGAGTCTCAATTTCCATAGACCAAAATTATATTGAAGCCTTTGAGACATGTAAAAATCTTCTAACAAATGATCCGATCCTAACATATCCAGACTTCACCAAGCAAAGCAAATACAAATGCGGACGCCCTCAGTCGTATCAAGATAATCAACCCAGGCGGGAATACCCAAAAAATTTACAACAATGATGAAGACTTGGAGGCAATTTACAGCGCTCATGAAGATCTAAACAATGGAATACCCATATCCGAACGATCTCTGAATGACTTCAATATACAAGCTGTACTAGAAATCCATGAAAGAGGATCTCCGATGACGGTTGAAACCATTTTTAAGAAGACGAACTTTAACCAACTTCAACAACGTCGAAGTATACGAAGACAAACATTCAATGAAGACATAATGATAGACATTTTCAAGAATTTTCCGGAATAAAGCCTTTCGTCTAGTCAGATGTACGGAAATCCTAAATGACATACGACAATTAGATGATAAAGAGAAACTCTACCACGAACGCTCAAACCACAGAGGAATCAATGAAACTTATCTTCATTTAAAACGCGATTCCTATTTCCCGAATATGAAGAGCATAATCACAAAAACTCTTAATAATTGCGAGCAATGTAAACTAGTCTAATATGATCGAAACCCTCCAAAACCAAATTACGTCAAACCCGAAAACCCATCTAAACCTTTGGAAATCCTTCACATCGACATCTATTCACTAAATAACAACCAAATTCTCACGATCATCGACTAATTTTCCACATTCGCCTGTGGTTATACCCTTAGATGCACAAGTAGTATAACTATCCTGAAAAATTTAAGACAATACATCAGCCTATAGGGCATCCCCAAGAAAATTGTATGCGATCAGGGCTCAGAGTTCGTCGCAAACATTTTCCAAGACTTCTGCAGACAACACGAAATCGCTCTACATTTCACATCCTTCCAACAAACATCTAGTAACTCTCCCGTAGAGAGATTACATTCAACCCTGACGGAAATTTACCGAATTATACTCTCAAAGCGAAAAGAAAATAAACTCACTTTTGAATATGACGAAATCTTATCGGAAACGTTCATAACATATAACAACGCCATTCATTCGATAACAAACCATACACCGCACGAATTATTCTTCGGCAGGCCATATAAATTTTTCAAAACACTAAAATTCTCAGACGAACATGAATATCTCCTCAAACTTAATAAATTTCTCGATACACTGTACCCTAAAATACAAGAAAAGGTTGAAATAATTACCAAGGCAAGAATAGAACACCTAAACGAATCAAGGGAAGAGCCAGAAGAAGTACAGGTCGACGTATTGTCTTCAGGAAGGAGGCTAGGCGAAACAAGATAACATCCAGATTCTCCAAACACATAACAAAAACATCCTTACAAAACGATATAAAACAATTCATAAAAGTAAACTAAGAAAAAAACCCAAAATAATTTAGATCAAATTATATGTATGTACGTACACTATATAAACACTTATAAACATTTATGGAATATGAATGTTAACATAGTAGTGTGGTTATAGAATATGACTATGAGACTTTTTAAATATAAAATATAATATTTAATAACAATACTTTCATATTCATTCACGGAATATGAGCGTATATAGAATGGCATAGTCATGGCATATGATTATAAAGTATATATATTACTTAACTCCAAAATTACACCTTCCCTTTCCCACCTTCTTGACTAACAGGAACACTGCACTCTTCGTTTATATGTATTTAATATTTTCTCCTCCTTTAGAATTCCACTAAGCTCCACTCAATTAATTGAGGTCTATAACATACCAAGAAACCGAAGTATCTTACCATTGCGTTTAGGGCCTGCTAAAATAATCACTAACTACCACAATCTCATACACATCATCAGACTGGAAGACTACAAAAATAACATTAACGACATTAACATCTCACTCGACGCATTTCAAAAACATGCGACCCTTACTAACTGTGTACTAATTACTAGACTCAAACTTAAAGAACTTGAGAAAAAGCTCCTAACGTTATACCCATTCCAAAGACAAAAGAGAGGACTAATTGACGGTCTAGGATCCGCTATCAAATTTGTCACGGGTAACATGGATGCTCGGGATGCTCAGAACATTAACAATCAAATAGAATACATATACACTAACACACACAATGTTACTGACACTATACTAAATCAAACACTCGATCAACTTCCAGATGATGGAACGATTTAAAACTATCACATCACACATTAACAATGAACAATAGGCAATATAGTCATATTTTAAAAACACGGCTAACAAAATTAAACACGAAGAAGATATGATTATTGAAACACAATACCTTAATCAAATAAATTATAACATTGACCTACTAACCGATCATATTACAAACATAGCTGAGGCAGTGATCCTTTCCAAATTAAATACTATTCCAAAACTACTACTAAACTTAGATGAATTAAAATTAATTGAAGCTAAATTAAGCAAACAAAACGTAAATGTAATATCTAACGAACATATATATGAGTTCCTAAGCTTACAGGCCTATTACAATAAATCGAACATTATATTTAATATACATATACCAAACTTTTCTAATGACCAATATTACCTCTACCATATAGTACCACTACCTATAAATGAAACCAAAAACATAATATTAGAACCTTATATAACTCTAAACGAAAACAAAATGAAGCACTTTAAAGCACTATGCCCCAAAGTAGAAGGAACGTACTACTGCAATCAACCAACCACGCAAGAATATTCCAGAACCTCAAGACGCATCGGAAACTTGATGACCAACAAAGCAGCACAATGCCCTCTTAGCGACATGGGAAAAATCCAAACTATTACACAGCCAGAACCAAATTTTATTCTGTTTATAAATATGCCAGATACACTAATCAGTTCTAATTGCAGCACCAAAACGCTAACAGTTAAAGGCACAGCATTAGTACACTTCAAAGATTGCGACGTCACAGTAAATGACATAACCTATCGAGATGATGCAAACACCTTTTGGGACGAGGTACACATCCTCTCGCCACCAAACAACAACTTATCCGCCAATTCCACGACCGATGTCCTAAGCCTGCAGAAACTGAGAGATGTCACCTTCCAGGCAGACGCAAAACTAGAAAATCTAAAGATCACCCCCCAACAGCTTACACAATCACAAATGCATCAGCAGCTGCATTCATCCTGGCAATCATCATCACCATCATCATAACCACCAGAAAGAAAGACAGCAACGACAAGCCACCAACGCTCCAATCCTTCGCTACTGCCTCAATGACGTCACTTTACTCACTCAACTCAGCACCAACTACGTCATTTTGTCGCTCTATGCTAACGGGGAGGAGATACGGCAGCCACTTGCACCCCTGTCGCCCCCTAAGCCAACAGGTTCATCGCCCAGCACATCGAAGTTACAGCAGCCACCTGCACCCCTGTCGCCCTAAGCCAACAGGTTCATCAAAGTTCAAATACATAATTATTGTAACATCAGCAATCATATTGTAACATCAACCTCATTGTAATTTTAGATTTTATTACATTTTACTTACATTTTATTTGTACGTTGCAAAGGTGCATGGAAATTGCTTACTGTCTGCTGAATTTTCGGCCCAATTTAATTCCCATAGAATCATGCATGCACCTTCGCAAAAGCTAGGTTTCAAGTTTAAGTTTCGAATTGTTTGTTTTAGTTGAATAAAGTTCATTGTTAAATGACCATCTTCGCCTTTTTTTTTATTAAACCGCGGCTTCCCTCATATAACTCGCGCGATGGATGAAATTGTTTGGGTAATTGTAATTAATTATTTTATTATTTATATATGTATGGTGTTATATTATTTATATATGCAGCGTAGGGCAAACTAGGCGAACAGGTTGGAGACTGTTCGATTCGAGGAGGGAAAGCCTCTTGCCATCCACCTCAGTCTCGGACAGACTCAACCCCTCCGCCAACCGTCTCGGATGGGGCCACAAGGTTTACTGCCGAGCCGGTTACGGGTTGTTCCAAGAGAGGTAGGCACGAAGACACGACATCGCCGCCAACACGAAGAATCAGCAAAAAAGCAAAGATGGCATCTGGAAAAGAAAAAGCTAATCTTCAGGTGGCGATCGTCGACTTCAATAACCCTGACCGCAAGTTATCCGGTGACCAATGGAGGCTGGGAACTATCCCTTTCTTTGAGCAGCTCACCACCTTCAAAGGCTTCAAGGTCATGTCGTGTGACAACGAGACGACACTAAATTGACTCAAAGCCTTCGTAACCAGCACGCAGGCTCCATAGGCGAATGCCGACCTGCGAGTCTGTAAGCGTAACGACATCTACATATCAAATACTTTTCCTTCTTTTTCTTGCCACTTGAGCATCACTGGCCGCTGAGGCCATATGTATATATATATTTATGATGAAATAAAGACATTCCATTTTTATTTATTCAAGAAGGCGCTTGCTTTTATTTTTTTCTCCCAGCACGTAATCCTCATATTGCACAAAGGATCCGCGATCAACAGCCACACGAGAAAAAAAAACCTGCTCGAATTTACTAGACCTAAAGGACGTATTCTAATTCCGGGCCTACACATTCCTAGAGAACGGCTAGAGAAAATCTCCAACACCTCAACCTTAAGCTCTATAGCGAAAACTGGGAGGTGCTAGAAGTGGGTACCCATACTGAAGCCGAAACTGAGATCGTGGTCTTGCTCAACCACAAGTCTATGCCCATCTTAAGGAGATACAACTATAAGGTTCGCATTGGAATTACCCGTTGCAAAGTTAGACCTTTAGTTAAGATGGACGAAAGGAAAAGAAGGAAGGCGGGTGATAAGGAAAATCAATAATGAAGATTGCACAAATAAACCTTCACCATAGCATAGCAGCTAGCGCCAACCTCATCTATCTCATGAGAAATAGGAATGTAGGCATTGCCCTAATTCAAGAACCATGGATTTCACGTGGTAAAATAAGTGGGTTAAGCCATAAAGACCTTATTACATACAGCATTGAACCGCTAAACGCGGAATGTAAGAACAGAACATGCATTGTAGCTAGGAAACGGATTAAATTGTTTTTTATCTAGATACAGCAACGAGGACCAAACAGTGGTAAGGCTTGAACGGAGGGGGCTTTCTCCACTGATTTTATCAGCCGTATACATACCTTTTGATGTCATGGAGGAACTGCCATCCATACTTACCCCCTCTCTTGTACAAAAAGCGGAACAGGAAAGATGGGATTTGCTGCTGGGGTGTGATGCCAACTCTCATCTTTCTCAATAGGAAAGCAGCGACACAAACTTACGCGGTGAGTCTTTGTTTGAGTTTATAATTGAAAATAATCTTATTATAGTGAATAGAGGTAATGAACCTACTTTTGTAGTAAAGAACAGGCAAGAAGTTATAGATGTAACTTTAGTCAGTAACTCAAATACCCTAATTATTGACAAGTGGAACGTGATGGGGAAGGATTCTTACTCTGACCACAAAATGATCAAATTCTTCGTGGGTAGCAACTACGACACGCCCAAACCATACAGGAACCCCAGGAAAACCAATTGGGATCACTTCAGAAACGGGGTGAGGAAAGGTGTCAGATCCCTGCAGGATAGTAACTAGCTAGGACCTGCTGGCATCGACCGCAAGGCTGAGGATATTACATCCATCGTTAATGAGGCCTATATCAAAGCATGTCCAGAAACCAAAAGAAAAGATAAAAAATCACCACTATGGCGGTCGACTGAAGTAGCAAACATTAGGAGAATAACCAGACACCTTCTAAATATAGCCAAAAGAACAAAGTTAAAAGCGGACTGGGATCAATATAAGTCCAGTCAGAGAAATTTCAAAAATGAGACACATAAGGCCAAACGCCACTCTTGGCGGCACTTCTGTAATGAAATCAAGGGTACAACAGAATCTGCGAGACTGAGGAAAATCCTATACAGAGAATCAAAAACTTTTGGATCTCTCAAGGAACCCGACGGAAGGTGGACTGACTCATGTGCAGAATCACTTAGCTCCCTGCTAAAAGCGCACTTTCCGGGTTGTACGACCCATCTAGATAATAACATCAAAACCAACAGTAGTTTTGTAACGGAAACTCCTAGACAATCAAGGGGCCTTTAACAATGTCAAAACGGACGCGGTTCATAGAACTCTAACGAACCTCAATACCAACTACCAACAGTAGTTTTGTAACAGAAACTCCGACTGATCTTATTACAGAGGAAAGAATTGGATCATTCTCTCCCTATAAATCGCCAGGACTCGACGGGATTATCCCGATCATGTTACAGAAAACAGTAACCACAATCATCCCGGTACTTAAAGAACTATACCTCAACAGCCTTATTTGGGGGTATATACTTAGAGCATGGAAAGAGGTTAAAGTACCCAAGGCCGGTACGGCAAGCCACACTACTGCGAAATACTTTAGGCCAATAAGCCTTACCTCCTTTGTCCTAAAGACCTTTAAAAGACTAGCTGAGATATACATCCGTAGTAAACTACGCCGCGTTGACATATCCCCAGCGCAGCACGCCTATATGAAAGGAAAATCGTAGAGACAGCATTGCACTGTGTTGTCGGCTCAAAAGAAAAATCATTGAAAGACAAAGAATATACATTAGCCGCTTTCCTAGAAATTGAAGGAGCCTATAACAATGTCAAGAAGGACGCGGTTCATAGAAGTCTAACGAACCTCAATATTCACAACCCCGTGATAAAATGGATCGTCAATATGCTAGAGGAAAGACATATTAATGTTGAACTTGGAGGAACAAAGCTTGAAGTCTATGCCTCAAGTGGCACCCCTCAAGGAGGGGTTATATCCCCACTGCTGTGGGTTATTGTCCTTCGTAAACTCAGAAGCAGCGGCGTCAAAACCATAGCCTATGCGGACGACGTTATGCTGCTAGCAACAGGAAAATTTCTCGCGACCCTGAGCGAACAAATCGAAGAGGCGCTGAAAATCATTGACTCCTGGACGGAGAGATGTGGACTACCGGTTAATCCCCAGAAAACGGAGTTAGTACTATTCACTAACAAAAGAATAATTCCATAATTCGTAGCACCTTCCGTAAGGGGTTTTCCCCTGAGTATCTCCAGTAGTGCTAGATACCTCGGCCTGGTGCTCGATAGGAAATTGAACTGGAGACTAAACATTAACGATAGAGTCAAAAAAGCCACGGTAGCTTTTTACTCGTGCAATAGAATATTCAGGAGGACTGGGGGACCGAAGCCCAAAATCGTCCTATGGATGTATACAGCTATAGTAAGGCCAATACTAACGTATGGCAGCCTTGTATGGTGGCAAGCAGCCAGCAAAATAAGCAACTTAACTGTTATCACAAAAGTACAGGACTCGAGGCCTTCTCAATCTGCTTCCACTAGACATCTTTATACAAGTATCGGCGGCTCTTAGTGCCGTAAGATTAAGCCAAACAGATAGCTGGAGACCAAATGCAATGGGTCATACCACGATTCTGCAGATATATCTACGCAGTCTATCTAATACAGACTACATAACGCCTTACCTAGACTTCACGAGACCATTTTTAAGCACCTATCCGAGCAGGAAAGACTAGAAAAATGACAGAACTCCTAACGAGCGATCCATAGCCGTGTACACCGATGGATCCGAAATGGAAATAGGTGTAGGTGCAGGCGTCTTCCCTGAAACGCTTTGTTTCTCAATGGCAGCTCAGCTTCCGAACTACAGCAGCGTTTTCCAGGCAGAGGGCCTAGCAGTGACAATAGCAGCCCGTGAGACTGCGATGAGGGCAATACCACGGGAGGATATCACATATATCGATAAAAGCAATGTCTGCTATAGAAATAAAATCGAAGCTTGTGTTTTAGAGAAGAGCTCAAGGTTCTTGGAACACAGCACGAAAGTCCCTCTGCTGGGTCCCTTGTCATGAAGACATACCAGGGAATAAGAAAGCCGACGAACTGCCTAGAGGAGGCTTAGCACTAAACTCGGACCAATTCGACCCCTCGGTGTACATCCCGTCTTGCGCACTCAAACTCGAAGCAGGAAACAAAGAACTAACGGAAGCAAACAACAGGTGGACCTCTTTAGATACTTGTGTCACCACGAGGAAGCTATGGCCTGCATTCGACAGAGTAAGAACCAATAGACTCATACAGAGGGATAGAAACCCCTCTCTACTCTAATAGGAGTCATTACGGGGCATAATACAATGCGGTACCGCATGAAAAAACTACGTGTGACGAACGAAGACCTTTGCAGAGGCTATGGCGACAAGGAGGCTCAGGAGAACACCACCCACTTTCTCTGCTACTGCCCAGGTCTCTATCATTTGAGAAATAAGTTCCTTGGATTTAGGAGGGTTGTCCAACAGACCGATAAATGACATCGCAAACTTCATCAAATCCTCTGGATGGTTTGTATCTCGGGCACAGTAAGTAATAAATGGTTTCCTTAGGATATGTACAAAGACGATGTTTTTTTACGAGGAAGGGATTCTCTAATCTATCTCCTTTCCCCCCATGGGTATCACAATGGGTCTATATTGACCTGAGTGTTGTGTGGAGGTTTTCTATCCCCCGCCCCAGCCCACTTACCTAACCTAACCTATCGGAATGGCGCAGGATTCCAACGAAATTCAATGAAGCTGATGAGGCCACAAAATGGCAGAAACTCGCCGATATTAAGGCTTCAAGCCGCTGGTTTTCCGGTCCCGAATTTCTCAAGCTTCCTCTGGAAAAACGGCCACAAGAAACGCTACCAGACAACTCCGCACTCGAAAAGCGGAGCAGCACGGAAGCGACTTGCGCTTTAACGAAATCTCGAATTGGAGGTTGCTGCTTAGAAGTACAGCCTACTTCCTCAGGTGGAGATCCCAATATGTTTTGAGAAAGCAAAAGATACCGTACAAGGCGGGTAAATCATTAACCCAAGAAGAGCTTCAGCAAGCGGAGAATTTACTACTAAAAATCGCAATACAGCGAGTATCAGGAGGAAATTGCAGATCTGGAACCAAATCGAGTTGCAAAAAAACAGCACCCTTTTTAACCTGTGCCCTTTTCTGGATAAGAATAATAGAATTCGATCAGATGGGGAATTCGCTTCGCGAAAGAAGTAGAGCTAAATATAAGACAGCTAATTATTCTTCCTACAGCACATCCGATTACCACTCTAATCATAACGGACTATCATCATCGGTACAAACATCGAAACCATGAAACGGTTTTAATGAGCTTCGCTAGATATTGTCCGCATGAGAGCCGCCTTTTGAGCTATCAGAAAAGAGTGGCAAGAGTGCAAGAATGCCACCGCTCGACCACAAAAACATTTCATGGCTCAGTTTCCGCCCGCTCGACTATCTGCATTTTGTAGACCCTTTTCATATGTCGGCATCGACTACTTTGGCCCTTTACACGCGACTGTTGGTAGAAGGACAGACAAAAGATGGGGAGTTCTGCCTGACTATAAGAGCAGTTCATATGGAAATCGCCCATAATATGACAATCGACTCTTGTATTCTGAACATTCGTAACTTCATTGCGAGACGAGGAAGCCTTCAAAAACCTCACAGAGAAAAGAGACCTTTACTTTAACCACCCTTACGTGACTGCACACCTCGTCGTGGTGTAAGGGCCTAGTAGAGGTCAAGGACTCTTGGGATTTATTCCCTAGATGAGATTCGAAACCAAGATGCAGTCGACCCCCAATCCCTCCTCTCCCATCCCTCCTTTCCCCCTCACCCCTCCGGTGGGCTGGATCATGGTGTTTTAAGACCCGTGCCGAGGATCAACCTGGCTGGAAGTCCATCCCAAAAATAGCTCAGTCGCGAACGGAGTATTCAGATACTGGAGACCTCCGGATTAGCTAGCCTTATCTGTGTATTGCGGATCTCTGCACAGACTGACATCCCTTTCTCCGCTACTCGTGGGAACACAAAATGAACAAAAATAAATTAACCAAACAGAAAATAATAAACAAGACCGGTTCCCCTTTTAAACCGGACGGTAGTATGCCGCTCAAGCTGTCTACCGATAAACCCCCTGAAGAGCTGGATAGTGGGAAGACCGTGGCTTTACATGGTCCAACTACTACCAATAGCCGCATGGAGCCCCAGGGTACTAATACTCACCCTCACCTTAGATATAACTGGAAACAAGACCGGTTCTCCTTTTAAGCCGGACGGTAGTACGGCGCTCAAGCTGTCCACCAGTGAAGACCCTGTAGAATTGGTCAGTGGAAAGACTGTGGTTATACATGGTCCAACTACTTCCAATAGCCGCACGGAGCCCCAAGGTACTAGTACCCTCTCACGTTTCACTAAGGACTCTTCGGGAACACGGCGTATTCGTGCTCCCTCAAAACAGGCGTACAAAGAGCGATGCACAGCAAGTCGTACTCTGGCGCACTTTGGCAATATACCGGAGTGGAAAAGAACGGAAAAGTTAAACGCCCGAGTAGAATGGCCTAGAAAGCAATGTCTGCTATAGAAATAAAATCGAAGCTTGTGTTTTAGAGAAGAGCTCAAGGTTCTTGGAACACAGCACGAAAGTCCCTCTGCTGGGTCCCTTGTCATGAAGACATACCAGGGAATAAGAAAGCCGACGAACTGCCTAGAGGAGGCTTAGCACTAAACTCGGACCAATTCGACCCCTCGGTGTACATCCCGTCTTGCGCACTCAAACTCGAAGCAGGAAACAAAGAACTAACGGAAGCAAACAACAGGTGGACCTCTTTAGATACTTGTGTCACCACGAGGAAGCTATGGCCTGCATTCGACAGAGTAAGAACCAATAGACTCATACAGAGGGATAGAAACCCCTCTCTACTCTAATAGGAGTCATTACGGGGCATAATACAATGCGGTACCGCATGAAAAAACTACGTGTGACGAACGAAGACCTTTGCAGAGGCTATGGCGACAAGGAGGCTCAGGAGAACACCACCCACTTTCTCTGCTACTGCCCAGGTCTCTATCATTTGAGAAATAAGTTCCTTGGATTTAGGAGGGTTGTCCAACAGACCGATAAATGACATCGCAAACTTCATCAAATCCTCTGGATGGTTTGTATCTCGGGCACAGTAAGTAATAAATGGTTTCCTTAGGATATGTACAAAGACGATGTTTTTTTACGAGGAAGGGATTCTCTAATCTATCTCCTTTCCCCCCATGGGTATCACAATGGGTCTATATTGACCTGAGTGTTGTGTGGAGGTTTTCTATCCCCCGCCCCAGCCCACTTACCTAACCTAACCTATCGGAATGGCGCAGGATTCCAACGAAATTCAATGAAGCTGATGAGGCCACAAAATGGCAGAAACTCGCCGATATTAAGGCTTCAAGCCGCTGGTTTTCCGGTCCCGAATTTCTCAAGCTTCCTCTGGAAAAACGGCCACAAGAAACGCTACCAGACAACTCCGCACTCGAAAAGCGGAGCAGCACGGAAGCGACTTGCGCTTTAACGAAATCTCGAATTGGAGGTTGCTGCTTAGAAGTACAGCCTACTTCCTCAGGTGGAGATCCCAATATGTTTTGAGAAAGCAAAAGATACCGTACAAGGCGGGTAAATCATTAACCCAAGAAGAGCTTCAGCAAGCGGAGAATTTACTACTAAAAATCGCAATACAGCGAGTATCAGGAGGAAATTGCAGATCTGGAACCAAATCGAGTTGCAAAAAAACAGCACCCTTTTTAACCTGTGCCCTTTTCTGGATAAGAATAATAGAATTCGATCAGATGGGGAATTCGCTTCGCGAAAGAAGTAGAGCTAAATATAAGACAGCTAATTATTCTTCCTACAGCACATCCGATTACCACTCTAATCATAACGGACTATCATCATCGGTACAAACATCGAAACCATGAAACGGTTTTAATGAGCTTCGCTAGATATTGTCCGCATGAGAGCCGCCTTTTGAGCTATCAGAAAAGAGTGGCAAGAGTGCAAGAATGCCACCGCTCGACCACAAAAACATTTCATGGCTCAGTTTCCGCCCGCTCGACTATCTGCATTTTGTAGACCCTTTTCATATGTCGGCATCGACTACTTTGGCCCTTTACACGCGACTGTTGGTAGAAGGACAGACAAAAGATGGGGAGTTCTGCCTGACTATAAGAGCAGTTCATATGGAAATCGCCCATAATATGACAATCGACTCTTGTATTCTGAACATTCGTAACTTCATTGCGAGACGAGGAAGCCTTCAAAAACCTCACAGAGAAAAGAGACCTTTACTTTAACCACCCTTACGTGACTGCACACCTCGTCGTGGTGTAAGGGCCTAGTAGAGGTCAAGGACTCTTGGGATTTATTCCCTAGATGAGATTCGAAACCAAGATGCAGTCGACCCCCAATCCCTCCTCTCCCATCCCTCCTTTCCCCCTCACCCCTCCGGTGGGCTGGATCATGGTGTTTTAAGACCCGTGCCGAGGATCAACCTGGCTGGAAGTCCATCCCAAAAATAGCTCAGTCGCGAACGGAGTATTCAGATACTGGAGACCTCCGGATTAGCTAGCCTTATCTGTGTATTGCGGATCTCTGCACAGACTGACATCCCTTTCTCCGCTACTCGTGGGAACACAAAATGAACAAAAATAAATTAACCAAACAGAAAATAATAAACAAGACCGGTTCCCCTTTTAAACCGGACGGTAGTATGCCGCTCAAGCTGTCTACCGATAAACCCCCTGAAGAGCTGGATAGTGGGAAGACCGTGGCTTTACATGGTCCAACTACTACCAATAGCCGCATGGAGCCCCAGGGTACTAATACTCACCCTCACCTTAGATATAACTGGAAACAAGACCGGTTCTCCTTTTAAGCCGGACGGTAGTACGGCGCTCAAGCTGTCCACCAGTGAAGACCCTGTAGAATTGGTCAGTGGAAAGACTGTGGTTATACATGGTCCAACTACTTCCAATAGCCGCACGGAGCCCCAAGGTACTAGTACCCTCTCACGTTCCACTAAGGACTCTTCGGGAACACGGCGTATTCGTGCTCCCTCAAAACAGGCGTACAAAGAGCGATGCACAGCAAGTCGTACTCTGGCGCACTTTGGCAATATACCGGAGTGGAAAAGAACGGAAAAGTTAAACGCCCGAGTAGAATGGCCTAGAAAGCAATGTCTGCTATAGAAATAAAATCGAAGCTTGTGTTTTAGAGAAGAGCTCAAGGTTCTTGGAACACAGCACGAAAGTCCCTCTGCTGGGTCCCTTGTCATGAAGACATACCAGGGAATAAGAAAGCCGACGAACTGCCTAGAGGAGGCTTAGCACTAAACTCGGACCAATTCGACCCCTCGGTGTACATCCCGTCTTGCGCACTCAAACTCGAAGCAGGAAACAAAGAACTAACGGAAGCAAACAACAGGTGGACCTCTTTAGATACTTGTGTCACCACGAGGAAGCTATGGCCTGCATTCGACAGAGTAAGAACCAATAGACTCATACAGAGGGATAGAAACCCCTCTCTACTCTAATAGGAGTCATTACGGGGCATAATACAATGCGGTACCGCATGAAAAAACTACGTGTGACGAACGAAGACCTTTGCAGAGGCTATGGCGACAAGGAGGCTCAGGAGAACACCACCCACTTTCTCTGCTACTGCCCAGGTCTCTATCATTTGAGAAATAAGTTCCTTGGATTTAGGAGGGTTGTCCAACAGACCGATAAATGACATCGCAAACTTCATCAAATCCTCTGGATGGTTTGTATCTCGGGCACAGTAAGTAATAAATGGTTTCCTTAGGATATGTACAAAGACGATGTTTTTTTACGAGGAAGGGATTCTCTAATCTATCTCCTTTCCCCCCATGGGTATCACAATGGGTCTATATTGACCTGAGTGTTGTGTGGAGGTTTTCTATCCCCCGCCCCAGCCCACTTACCTAACCTAACCTATCGGAATGGCGCAGGATTCCAACGAAATTCAATGAAGCTGATGAGGCCACAAAATGGCAGAAACTCGCCGATATTAAGGCTTCAAGCCGCTGGTTTTCCGGTCCCGAATTTCTCAAGCTTCCTCTGGAAAAACGGCCACAAGAAACGCTACCAGACAACTCCGCACTCGAAAAGCGGAGCAGCACGGAAGCGACTTGCGCTTTAACGAAATCTCGAATTGGAGGTTGCTGCTTAGAAGTACAGCCTACTTCCTCAGGTGGAGATCCCAATATGTTTTGAGAAAGCAAAAGATACCGTACAAGGCGGGTAAATCATTAACCCAAGAAGAGCTTCAGCAAGCGGAGAATTTACTACTAAAAATCGCAATACAGCGAGTATCAGGAGGAAATTGCAGATCTGGAACCAAATCGAGTTGCAAAAAAACAGCACCCTTTTTAACCTGTGCCCTTTTCTGGATAAGAATAATAGAATTCGATCAGATGGGGAATTCGCTTCGCGAAAGAAGTAGAGCTAAATATAAGACAGCTAATTATTCTTCCTACAGCACATCCGATTACCACTCTAATCATAACGGACTATCATCATCGGTACAAACATCGAAACCATGAAACGGTTTTAATGAGCTTCGCTAGATATTGTCCGCATGAGAGCCGCCTTTTGAGCTATCAGAAAAGAGTGGCAAGAGTGCAAGAATGCCACCGCTCGACCACAAAAACATTTCATGGCTCAGTTTCCGCCCGCTCGACTATCTGCATTTTGTAGACCCTTTTCATATGTCGGCATCGACTACTTTGGCCCTTTACACGCGACTGTTGGTAGAAGGACAGACAAAAGATGGGGAGTTCTGCCTGACTATAAGAGCAGTTCATATGGAAATCGCCCATAATATGACAATCGACTCTTGTATTCTGAACATTCGTAACTTCATTGCGAGACGAGGAAGCCTTCAAAAACCTCACAGAGAAAAGAGACCTTTACTTTAACCACCCTTACGTGACTGCACACCTCGTCGTGGTGTAAGGGCCTAGTAGAGGTCAAGGACTCTTGGGATTTATTCCCTAGATGAGATTCGAAACCAAGATGCAGTCGACCCCCAATCCCTCCTCTCCCATCCCTCCTTTCCCCCTCACCCCTCCGGTGGGCTGGATCATGGTGTTTTAAGACCCGTGCCGAGGATCAACCTGGCTGGAAGTCCATCCCAAAAATAGCTCAGTCGCGAACGGAGTATTCAGATACTGGAGACCTCCGGATTAGCTAGCCTTATCTGTGTATTGCGGATCTCTGCACAGACTGACATCCCTTTCTCCGCTACTCGTGGGAACACAAAATGAACAAAAATAAATTAACCAAACAGAAAATAATAAACAAGACCGGTTCCCCTTTTAAACCGGACGGTAGTATGCCGCTCAAGCTGTCTACCGATAAACCCCCTGAAGAGCTGGATAGTGGGAAGACCGTGGCTTTACATGGTCCAACTACTACCAATAGCCGCATGGAGCCCCAGGGTACTAATACTCACCCTCACCTTAGATATAACTGGAAACAAGACCGGTTCTCCTTTTAAGCCGGACGGTAGTACGGCGCTCAAGCTGTCCACCAGTGAAGACCCTGTAGAATTGGTCAGTGGAAAGACTGTGGTTATACATGGTCCAACTACTTCCAATAGCCGCACGGAGCCCCAAGGTACTAGTACCCTCTCACGTTCCACTAAGGACTCTTCGGGAACACGGCGTATTCGTGCTCCCTCAAAACAGGCGTACAAAGAGCGATGCACAGCAAGTCGTACTCTGGCGCACTTTGGCAATATACCGGAGTGGAAAAGAACGGAAAAGTTAAACGCCCGAGTAGAATGGCCTAGAAAGATCGCCAGTGACGATAAAGCTGGGATAAGCAATGACTCCACGTCAAAGCGTCAACGATCGTTGGAGGAAACCGTGTCGGATCCTAAAAGAGCCAGGGTATACAACATCAGTACCTCTTCCAGGCCTTCCAACGCTTTATCGAAGTCCTACAGCGATGTCCTTAAGGACAAGTTAGTGCTGGCGGTCATTGACAGAAGCGATACGGACGGATCTATCGCCCCAGAAAAATGGAAGACAATTCCAGCTAAACTGCCTTCAGCTTTCCTGGATATCATGAAAGAGACTCCAGGTCCTCTTCCTAGATGTTGCGATAGCAAATGGCATCAGGGCCACGTGAAGCTGGTCGCCTGCGAAGATCAAAGGTCATACGACCCCTATAAACTTGATATAGGCAAATTAGGGGAGGTATGGCCAGGTGCTAAGCTCGAGGTTGTTGCGATGGAAGGTCCTGAGTAGACCGAGAACTCGCAGTTGGATCCCAGCCGAACCCTCAAACACGGATAGGATCCTACAGATTCTTAAAACCAGCAATGCCGAACTTCCGACGCACAATTGGAAAGTCGCTAAGCTGGATGAGCCAAGAGGACTTTATAGAGGTGCACTCATTGTCATCAATTAGGAATCTCTGGCTCGTTTGGCGAAGACTGGTGGTTTTGTCTATTACGGTTTCGACCCTTTCACCATCAAGGTATATAAAAATGACGAAGAGTATGATTTGGGTCTTTTGCCCCCTCATCCTTTGGATCCCAATCCTTCAAACAATGAATCCGAGTCATCTATCATTCTCTAAGAATAATCCATCTTTAGTCGATGAGGACAAATTGTCTGACATGCAGACGGATGAAAATTTCGATAAAGTACATCCACTGCTTTTGAGTGAGGACGAATTGTTAGAATCATCCTCAGACTTGGAAACCCTGAATACCACAGTGGTGGAGGTTCCTCTGCCTGATTGTAGCGCTAATGCTGCAGTTAGTTCAGATTAACCTCTACCACTCCATTACGGCATCTGACGGCCTTCTTCTCCGTCTCTCAAAGGGCAGGGAAGATATAGCCTTGGTCCAGGAGCCTTGGGTTGTGGACAACTTGGTATGTGGATTCAAGACTTCTAATTACTACACCCTGTATGTGCGTAACGTAGGTAAACCCTGATCGTGCATACTGGTGAAATGTATCCAAAATGTAACCTTACTCCCTAATTACAGCGATCGAGGTACAACCGCAGTAAAAATAGAAACACCCGGTTGTTCTTACTACCTGGTCTCGGTGTATCCCGCCCATGATAACATGGACTTTCTTTTTAGGGATAACCTGGAAAGACTGATCGCAGAGGCGGGAGGCAAAAGACTGGTCTCATTACAGGATGTGATGCTAACGCTCACTATACTGTATGGGGCAGTTCCGACATCAACAAAAGAGATGAGCTACTTTTTGACTTCATTCTAAGTACAAACCTTATTTTGTACAACATAGGAGTATTGGATAACACCCTTGCCTCTGATAGTATCGTCACACGCATCAGGAATTGGAAAGTATCAAGTGAACCATCATTCTCGGATCACAGGTATCTCCAATTCTCTTTATACGTAGATTCTATTAGCCCGCCAGTATTTAGAAATTACCGTAAAACTGACTGACTCAAGTATAGGTCAATTTTAAGTAATTTAGTTACCTCACATCACCTTAATCCCCCCCTGCAACCCCCAAGAACTTGATCGCATAATTAAAGATTTAACCCCAGCTTTAATACAGCGACGGCTTCTTCCTGCCCTTTGATTCAACCCAGGGGCAAGATCGGTGTACTGTCGCAGTGGGAGTTCGTGAGGGCTCGCTGTTTAAGATTCTGTTTAGAGTTGAGGAACTGATATCTGCGAATGTAAATGCGTGGGTGGAGTCGATCAGAACTTTTAGGCCACCAAAATGTGAGTTACGTTCGGAGTTTTCTTTAGCAAACCAACATAAAATATGACGATGAAGAAGAATTCTTTTGTGGTGCATGTGCACTTGGGAAATTTCATCGTTTGCCTTTAACAGGAGTGACAGTAAAGCCAAGTGTGTTGGTGAAATTGTCCACGCAGATCCTTGCGGTCCTATGCAAAATGTTTCGGTGGCTGGCTCGAAGTATTTTCTTCTTTTCAAGGATGATTTTTCCAAATGTAGGACGGTTTACTTTCCGAAGCAAAAGGGTGAGGTTTTCGAGTACTTCAAATCATTTTTGAATAAAATTAAAATGGAAACTGGCTCATCGCTTCAGACAATTCGCACTGATAATGGCATGGATTTTGTCAATATCCAACTAAAATCACTGCTTTCCGATAAATGCGTCCGACATCAAACATCCGTTCCATATTCCCCTCAACAGAACGGCAGAGCTGAAAGGGAAATGAGAACCATCGCAGAAGCTGCCAGAACAATGATCCATGTGCGTGGCTTGTCGCTTAAGCTATGGGCAGAGGCAGTTAATATGGTTGTATATCTTATAAACCTCACAGCACCAACAGATGTAGCTGGCAAGCATCCAGCCCAACTATGTTTTAAGGATCCACCACGACGATTTAACTTCTCTGAGTTGCAGGTGTTTGGAACTGAGTGCTATGCGCATGTTCCCTCACAAAAACGGAGAAAATGGGGCGGTAAATCACGACCAGGAATCTTTGTGAGATATTCCGAATATTCAAAGGGATATCGTATATACTTCTCAGAAACTAATAAGGTAAGCCGGGATGTTATTTAAAAAAAAAAACTGTAATTCCAGGTGAAAGAGAAGTTATGGTAACGCTTGACAACAAATCCGAGGACAATCTGATGGATGAACCCGAAGAGGTTAAAAAAGAAGGCTGGCTATCTGATGACGATGGCGTGAAAGATAGTACGACGGCAGTTACAAGAAACCAGAATCAAGAAAATGTGGATACAATTGAACCAAAATCCTGTTCAAAACCAATACCCGTTGAGTCTATTAAGCAACGGTTAATGAATGCGTAACGGGAACGGGTAGATTCGATGATGGCTTTGCTGGAAATTGAAGCTTTTGTGGTAGACAGGTATCTACCCACGACTTTTGAAGACGTTCCAAGGTCAGCTAATGCTACGAAGTGGCAAGCCGCGATGCGAGAAGAAATTGAAGCATTACACAAGAACGATACTTGGGAACTGGTGGAACCACCAAAGGCGACAAAAATCATTGATAGCAGATGGGTATTTAAAATCAAAGATGCTGTCAGCAATGAACCCAATAGATATAAAGCAAGACTCGTGGTCAGGGGGCTCACACAAGAAGCTGGGATTGATTATGATGATATCTTTAGTCCAGTTGCGCGCTTTAGTTCCATAAGGGCCAGACTTGCAGTCGCCACACATAGAAAAATGGCAATTAAGCAAATTGATATCAAGACAGCTTTCCTTAATGGGGAGTTACACGAAGCCATATACATGCACCACCCAAAAGGATTCAATAATGGAAGCGGAACGGTCTGCTTACTGAAGAAAAGCCTATATGGACTCAAGCAGGCATCCAGATGCTGGAACATTAAGTTCACTGAATTTCTACGCTCGTATAATTTGGTGCCATTCAAAGCCCATCCCTGCGTACTTGTTGGAAAGCATATCCTTGTAGTCATCTACGTTGTCGATGGACTAATAGTGGGAGAGAACGAGGAAGAAGTTGACCAGTTGATTTCGTATCTGAAAGGAGTCTTCGATTGCAAACTGATCATCAAGCCGATGGATCAATATTTCTTTCACAATGTCGTTACGTTGATCGAATTTTGAACAGATTCAATATTTCGGATTGCAACCTGGCCTCAACACCAGCAGACTGTGTGATCACCAAGGGTTCCTGCAGTGGAAATGTTGATTTTCATATCGAGAAGCGGCTGGGTCACTCATGTACCTTGCTACTGGAACTAGACCAGATATTTCCTACGCCCTTGGAAGTCAGTCGTCATTTGGAGCATCCAACTGCACAAGATATTATTGCGATAAAGCGTGCGGGTGATCCAGAAACAAGACAGTCTACCAGCGGCTATGTGTTCTTGTTTGGTAAATCGCCGATTTCGTGGATGTCACAACGCCAAACATGTGTCTCCATCTCTACCATGGAAGCGGCATATCTAGCAGCGGCGCATGCAGCTAAAGAAATAGTGTGGCTGAAGCGGTTATTTGACGAGATACTACCTGGGGAATGTGGCCAGCCAAGCCTTCTGGTTTACAACGAAAGTGCTATCAGGCTTGGACGAAATCCATAATTCCATAAAAGAAGCAAACACATCGAAGTAAAATATCACTTCATTCAAGAGAAGTCTTGGAACTTTCGCATGTTCCAACTAAAGACATAATTACTAAACCACTAGCAAGAGATAGATTTGGAATATTGAGAGATAAAATGCGAATTTTGAATGTACAAAAAAATAATAATAGTTAGAACTTCAGTGTAAGGCTTAAGCTTTCTGAAATGCAAAATATTATATTATAACTTAGTAAATGCAGATGAAAGTGGGAGTGTTAAAATGTGATATTCATCAGCATACTCTAAAGAAATCTGTCTGTCACTGTTTTGTGAGTCACTGCACTTTATACTCTCTTTTTATATACATACTGAAACTAACTGAAGTTAAACGTTATAGCTGAATTCTCAAACTTGAAATATGTATAATATCTTTACTTAAATAAATCTATTTTATTATTCGATGTTCAACCTTCCATTGAGTCGTTTTTCTTTATACTATCCCCCCTTTTGTGAAATTTGGTGATCAATGAACTATTGATAATCATGGACGGCGAGGGATGTACGGCGATCGCTTATACAGATGATGTTGCTTTGGCTGTCTCGGGAAAAAATTAAAATACTCTAAGAGAAATTCTTCAAAACGCTTTAAACAAGCTCACTAGATGGACGGTTCGGTGTGGTCTGGGTGTAAACCCCCACAAAACTGAACTAGTACTCTTCTCCAGGAAATATAAAATTCCGTTATTCGACCCTCCTTCTCTCAATGGTATCACCTTAACTTTCTCTGACACAGCAAAATATTTGGGTCTTATATAAGATAAGAAATTAAGCTGGAAACCCAATATTCAAGAAAGAGTAAAGAAAGCTACCGTAGCACTTTTCTCTTGCAAAAAAGCCATCGGGAATAAATGGGGCTTACAACCTCGTATCACTCACTGGCTCTACATCTCGGTCATTAGACCGATACTTACATAGTGGGTGATTATCTGGTGGACAGCCTTAGAGAAAGCTATAAATCGCAATTATCTAAGCAAGGTCCAGCGTACAGCTTGTCTATGCATAAGCGAGCACTACTTACAACTCCCTCTGCGGCACAGAGGAACAAACTATTCCACACCTTCTTTGTTTCTACCCAGCTCTCTCCCGTAAAAAGAAGCTTCACTTAGGGGCCCCCTATTACAATGGTTTAGGCGACCTGATAGATATTGATATTAAGAGCCTCCTACGCTTCATAAGAACCTCAAAATGGTTTTAGCGAATAGGTAGAGAGATTTTCTCAATGATCCATGTGGTATCACAATCTACTTATTATTGGTCTGAGTGTGTTGGTGATTCTGGCAGCCACTTCAACCACCACAAAGTGGAAGTTTATCCCACCAGGTTCACCACACATGGGAGGCAGTTGGGAGATAATGGTGTGGTCTATAAAAAGAGTTCTCTACGCTATAATACCTACTCGCAATCCAACAGATGAGCTTCTGAGAAGCATGCTAATAGAGGCAGAACTCATCGTATACTCGCGACCGTTAACCTATATACCTCTAGACAACGAGAATCAAGACGCGTTTGCTCCCAAGCACTTCCTTCTAGGATCATCCAACGGTTCTAAGCCATTCGCAGTATTTAGCGACGATATTAGGGTGCTTAGACACAATTGGCTTTCTTCGCAGCAATTTGCGGATGACTTTTGGAGACGCTGGGTAAGGGAATATCTTCCCACACTAACAAAACGGACGAAATGGTTTACACCCGTGAAGCCGATTAAAGGGGGAGGTATCGTCCTTATTGTGAACCCAAATGGCCCAAGAAACTCCTGGCCCAAAGCAAGGGTAGTTCAGAGTAAAACATCAAAGGACGGACAAGTGAGAAGCGGGACGATCCAAACCCAATGTGGTGTGTACGAAAGACCCGCGGTAAAGCTGGCGGTCTTTGACATAGGGACTCCTTTTGGAAACGAGCCAGCGGGGGTTGTGGCCAATCAGGTTAGGGCTACTTTTTATCTTCTCTTGGCCCGGCAAGCACACGTGTTGCATTAAGTATTCTGTATATCTAAGTAACTTAAAACTAACTAAACCTAAATAATTAAGAGACGTTGTAAGTATAATACATGGAATACCTATTTATATAAAATAAATAAAAATAGACATATATTGGTTTTGTAACCCCTTCACCAAGGAAATCTGCCTTTCATTTCACGGTGATTCACAAATGGTCTCGTTGCGAGCTAATTGCAGCAACAATTAACAAAACAATTTGGGTTTTATCGTTTAATGAGTGTACCAAAATGCCGCCTAAAACGGGAATACCATCTCCACCCCCGCCATTTGTGCCATCGAAGAAACTGTCGACATTAGGTGGAGGCGCCGAGAATGACGTTCTGAGTTCGGTCGCAAAAATAAATTTAGGCTTAGACCCATAAACATATTACTGCTGCTAATAGATCACTCAATACGGTCGATACAGGTAGGGTGTTGCCCTCAAATGAGATCAACGGTGATATGGCAATCAACTCGGCTCCAATTCTTTCCTCGCTAATTACCCATTTTGCTTATCCGATGACATCACACTTTACCACTCCCGTCGTCGCAGTTAGTAGTCCTTTTGATCAAGATAATGCATGTACCGCTACCAATTTATTCAAAGTTAGCGCTATTCAGCTCGCAGGTGTCGTACAACGAAGGAGTTCTATAGTGTCACATTGTTCCAGATCATCCAAGGCTTCCCTCACAAGACGCGTTCAACTGGAGCTGCAAAGACTAGAGGAGGAGAGGGCTTTGGAAGAGGAACGCGAGAGTGAAGAATCGGAGCGCAAGAAAAGAAGAGATGCTGAGTA